>OW799206.2:20268901-21538555 GCA_941918905.2 Xestia sexstrigata
TAATTCAACGGTCTCTTTCTTCTAAAGGGTGAAATAGAGCCTTAACGAAGCCGAAAGGCACTTTGTTCTTCTCATCATTGCAATATTTTTTTTTCTAGGCCATACCTAGAAACTTACTGGTTACAGAGATATTAGAGGTCTAAGTAAGTTTCAACTTTTTACAAGTTTTTTTTTTTAAATACTAGTTTTTAAAGTCATAATCTTTACTTGAAATGAGGAGCTCGTGGCTAAATAATAATAATAATAATAAATAATAAAAGCCGCTCGGGTCGATCTTTAGGTTAAGCCGTGCTTGCCTAGGTTGGTCTGTGGATGGGTGACCACCCATTACAGTACATTACAGTTTCCTTCGTGCCTCGGAAAGCACGTTAAGCAGTTGGTCCTGGCTGTCATTTGTGATCTTTGACAGTCGTTACACGTAGTCAGTGGCCCAAAAAGTCTGACAACCAGTCGTAAGTATCGTATCACCCAGTACTAACTGGGTTGTGGAGGTCAGATAGGCAGTCGCTTCATGTAAAATACTGATATTCAGCTGCATCCGGTTAGACTGGAAGCCGACCCCAATAAAACTTGGGAAAAGGCTAGGCAGATAGATGATTAATCTTTACTTGAAATACTTTCATAACCCGTTTACTATTAAATTCTTCCATAAGCACAATGTTTTGAGTGCGTTACATTGAGTTTTACCGTAAAACGTGATTTCTCAACCTGTATATCATTCCTCACGCAATCTATCCATGCATTTATGTTCATCACTTTTTTAGTTTCTTGCGTTTCAGTTGAAATCTACTTAGTACCTACTAAATATTTGTTATAAGTGCAGCACAGGCAGAAAAAAATCTGACTCAGAATCTTAGTCGTCAATGTTGCACCAGCTGAAAGCAATAATAGGAAATTTTGTCACTTACAAAAAAATTAAACACATTTCCCAAATAATTTTATTTTTCTTTCTTTCAACGTTCGATTCTTTTCCAGATTACATTTTGTTAATAATATTACAAGATTTACTCAACCACCGACCTTCATTGATAAGTTATTTATTTACTATGGCCAAGGGTCTGAAAGGACAGCGTTGGAAGGCATCTTGCAAGGTGGACCTTGTGAAGGCCGCAGAAATCCGCATGATGCGAGAAACACAGGGCTCGTCGATGTGGCGACGCTTGTTGAAGCCTTCGTCCAGCAGATGACGTCTTTCAGCTGATATATTACGGCTTTGTTAAGCATATCCGTGAAAATCGATGAAAGGCTTTTAGGAGTGTAGTAGAATTAAACTAGCAGTAGGTTCGGGTAACACTTAGAATATAACAATTTCTACTTAACTAATAATTTCATAAAACTACACTAAAAACTACAATAAGTCCAGATATGACTCAAAGTTAACTTAAATTGAAAAATATTTAACTTCAAAGGTTGACGCGCATTTTGGCGGTACGTGCCAAATGGACAAAATTCTCCGTCTTCACTTATATTGTCGAATTTAAATGCAACACGCTACGAAACGGCTTTTAATGTGCGTTTAGCATTAAAAGCGCTGCTGCTGTTTTATTGGGATCATCCAGTAGATAACACACCACAAGCAAACAATTACACATGAGTAAAAGTGAGCAATACTGAGGACTTGGGTGATGAGGAAACAAAGTACACCATCACCATCTACCTAGCCTTTTCCCAACTATGTTGGGGTTTTAAATGGAACGACTGTCTGTCTGACCTCAACAACCCAGTTAGTACTGGGTGATACAATATCCTTTAGTAAGACTGGTTGTCAAACTTTCGGGTCACTGACAACCTGTAACGACTGTCAAAGATCTACAAATGACAATGACAGCTATTTTTATTTGTGTAATTTTTTGGTCCCAATTGTTTTGAGTTCGATGATCGGGTTTAGGTTTCTGAACGACCTATATTATAATTCTATATATTCATTACTCTTTTAGTCACTTCTCGGTCATACTTTTTATTTTATTTTGTGGCCATATTATATAAACCATAATCATACATCTAAACTCGTGCTTTCTGAGGTACGGATAAAACTCTGTATGTATTGGGTCCACAGACCGACCTTTGGCAAGCGCGGCTTAACCTGGAGATCGATCCAAGCTGCTCTTATTATTTAACCATGAGCTCCTCGTTCAAAGATGTGCGTGTGGTCTGAGGGCCACATTGTTAAAAAAAAAAAAAATGTGCAAACATGTAGTGTTTGTGTGTGTGTGATTTTTTTAACATTCCCAAAGAATTATGAAAGTTGGAATCAGATTTTGTGAAAGTCAAATAACCGAGTTATGGACTGCAAAGTTGGGCCCTCAGTTCCCACATAGAGGATTGAGGGCCCGCCTGTGCCTGATAAACTATAAACACTACAGAAAAAGTATTTATGCCAAAGTCTAAAATAACGCCAAACAAAATTAGTGAAAAAAAGATTTTATGGCAAAACGCTGTCCTACTTTGTATATACTTTCAGAATGGGCCCTCAATTCTCATACACGTAAAAGTTTATTACGTAAATAAAATTAAACCATTAACTTACAGCTACTACTTAAAATCATAAATGCTACTAAATAAATTGTGAAAATTTGTGAAACCATGAACAGGACCCACTTCTTGTGGTTTGAAAGTTATGACCTTGATAAAAATTGGGCCTTCAGTCCTCTATTTCTTTTGTTTTCCTTTTATTACACTTAACGTATTAAAGATAACAACAACAACAACAGCCCATAACGTCCACTGCTGGACATAAGCCTCTCCCGTGATGGGAGGAATTAAAGATAAGACAAACACAAAATTGTGTTTTTTGGTGAAATTAATTGTAGATAAATAAAAGACCCTTTATTGTATATGAAAATCGAGTATAATATTTTTATTCTTTGAATTAGGAAATAGGGTGACCACAATTTCTTTTAGATTTAAATGTAGTGTCATAGTTTAATAGGCTATCTTCTATTTTTCGCTTATTATCATCATAGCATTTAAAGTTACTATTAATTAATACATGACATTTGTAATGACCAATACTATCAGGAAAAGCTGAAGGAACGAATTCAATTGCTCCGATAAGTTCGTACACCTTTGATTTTATTCTTATTGTGTGCGATATATCCAGCAGGCTGCTGCAATTGCTGCAATCTAAAAAAAATATAGTCACCCCATTTGCCAATTCAGATAATAAATATAAATCTCGATTTTCTTAAATATTAGAGGGTCTTTTATTATCTTCCTGGTATCGAATTTGTTGCACAATTAAAAAAAACACTATTTTGTGTTTGTCTTATCTTTAATACGTTAAGTGTAATAAAAGGAAAATAAAAGAAATGGAGGACTGAGGGCCCGAATTTTTATCAGTCATAACTTTCAAATCACAAGAAGTGGGGACCTGTTCATGCTTTCACAAATTTTTACAATTTATTTAGTAGCATATACAATTTTAAGTAGTAGCTGTAAGTTAATGGTTTAATTTTATTTTCGCAATAAACTTTTACGTGTACATGAGAATTGAGGGCCCATTTTGAACGTAAATATATAAAGTAGGACAGCGGTTTGCGATAAAATTTTGTTTTCACAAATTTTGTTTGGCATTAGCTTAGATTTTGGTATAACGACTTTTTCTGTAGTGTTTATAGTTTATCAGGCACAGGCGGGCCCTCAATCCTCTATGTGAGAACTGAGGGCCCAACTTTGCAGTCCATAACTCGCTTATTTGACTTTCACAAAATCTGATTCCAACTTTCATAATTCTTTGGGAATGTTCACTAAATCTTAAGCAAATTTTCAATTTTTTTAACAAAGTGGCCCTCAGACCACACGCACATGGTCAAAGTACTCTAGACAACACTTAAAAGCAGTTCATCAGCCATACAAATAAATACCCACAGCCCACAGCCGATGGTAAGAATAAAAAAAAAATGGTCAGCTCACTAGAATTGATGATAACTGTGAATCATATCTGGTCGCGGACTAACCATCTTCCGTTGAATCCTACGACTAGCTAACTCTTTGGAAAAGCAGTACTAAATACCATAGATAAAGTTCAGTTCACTTTGCGCTTGCCAGTTTCTGATTTAACGCTTCCATTTGCACTATCCTGTTTTGGGTTCTTAATATAGTTCACATAGTAGAATTCTCCAAACATGTAAAGGAACTGCAGGCTATGGACGCAAAGTACACAATGGATCCACTTCGGATAGGTGCAGTCTTTGGACAAAACGGCTACCAAGTTGTGAAGGAAGATTATGCCGAATTGGACCTGAAAAAGAAGAAAAACACAAATAATTAAGATAATAACTTAGTTTTGGTGCAAAGTACTGGGTCAAAATCCAGTTAATAATTATGTGTACTGCTTACTGACCAGTTGTAGCAGGAACACTAAACAATCGTTTGAGAAAAATCGTCAATCATCATCAATCATTTATCGTTAAAAAATCTTTAATGAAATTGACACCTAAACAGCGTCCAAGACAAAAAGTAGAGTCAGTGTCATAATTTTTAAGGAAAATTGTCAATAACAGCTCTCAAACGCGAAATAATCTGATCATGTTCAGAATCACGGATCAAATTATACCTAATTATTTCGCCAAACCTTACTAGAAAGTATAGACTTACCAATTGCATGGTAGTAAGGTGCTTCTTCCACCAGAGGTACTTCTGGTACTTAGGTCCAAGTCCTGATATCAGGTAGTAGGTGTACATCACGACGTGGACGAAACAGTTGATTAGGCCGAGCAGGGAAGCGTGACCATCTGGAAAATTATAGAATATTTTAGGAGTCATATTATGCCTTTAGGTGCGTATTATTTGCAACTGGTGGGTGTGCGTGCATGTCTAGATGTATGAACGTGGATGAGGTATGTAAGAATCGTTGCTGGTAGTGTTCTGTGGATTCTGCCTACCCTCATGGGAAAGTGGCGTGAGTTTTTTACATTCTTGAATGGAGGGCATTCATTAGAATTTCTACTCGATTAGAAAAAATAATTTGAATATTTTAGAAACACCAGCTTCTTATGAGAATATTGTTGCTCAAACGTAATGTTCAGGCGTTTGGTAATAAGCATCACATGATATTTTTTTGAATTTTGAAAATGAGCTGGCAGATTCATTTCTAATCTTAAGTAATGAATTTGCCACATAAGAAATGTGTCAGCTTGCAAAATATTAACTCTTTTTTTTTTGGACGAAAACAATAAATTTAGATTAAAATGCTTACTTGGAAAATATTTGAGGGCGATATAAGACGCTAGAGGCATCATAGAATGATGGAACACGTGCAAGAATGAGATCTGTCTATCCTTCTTCCTCAAAACGAAGAACACTGTATCCAACATGTCTATGAGTTTCACCACTGTATACCACCAGACAGCATTATGCATCTGAAACATATACAAAATCATTGAGAGTTGGATCTGTCACAAGAAAAGCGATTGAAAGTGAGTTCGGAAAGAGTACCTACATACCCAATATAAGAAGTACCTCATCATCTGCTTAGCCTTTTCCCAACTACAACAGGGTCGGCTTCCAGTCTAACCAGATGTAGCTGAATACATGCGAAGTGACTGCCTATACGACTTCCACAACCTAGTTAGTTCTGGGTAATTACGTCACCCCTTGGTAAGACTGGTTGTCAGATATAAGGGCCACTGAGCCTCAAATGACAGCCGGGAGAAATGGCTTAACGTACTTTCCGAGGCTCAAAGGAAACGTGGTATGTAATAGATGGTCAGCCTTCTAAGTACCAACCTCGACACGTGCGGCTTAACAGCGGCCAACCCGCCATACATTTCGCGAGAATTTCGACAAACGCTTGTGCGTGATTATGCCGTGATTACACATATATCTTTAATTTTTTTGCACTGATAGGTATCTTGTGCACTATATCTAGACTTCTATCGAAGCAAAAAATAAAAATTTGTAGAAACAAATTCAGTATAAGCCTCCAAAAATTGCTGTTTTGCACAAATTTTACCTCAACTTTGGCCGTTCATAAAGTACTCATAAATTGTAAAAGTAAAGAAAACATCCTGATAGAAGCCTTGAAAATGTAGTGGAGATTCTGAATGCCAAAAAAATATTTCAAAAACTTCAAAAACTTATTCAAAAACACGTATTTCCTGGAACAAGTTTTATAAATTTTCGAAGACTATTTTGCGTTCAATGTCCTCGCGTTAGGCGGTATGAGGTGCGCGGGTGACGGGTAGTGCGGGATCGGGGCTAGGTAAGACAGGGGAGTTGAAAGAATACCACCGCTGTGGCTCTGGATGAAAGAACAAGCTTTTCGACCATGCTCGCAATGACGAAAGGCGAGCCGGGAAGGGCCCTCTTAACGAATAAGATCGATTCTTGCGGCTGTTATCATTTAGCAACGAGTACCTAAATTAAATAGTATCTACCTAATTATATTTTAAAGTCAACTCACTCTTCGCGAATTCGGGTTATCCGTCGGGTCGACAGGCTGGCAAGTCCAATTGTATCCATCACTTGACGGCCACCAACCGGCAAAGAGTCCCTGTAATCGAAAATATGTTTCAATAAGCATTCTTGAACAATGCCCGTTTTCACTAACGTATGGACGAAAACATTTCAGAAACCACTAGGTGATACTAAAGTTCGAAATCGTTTCACCAATGCGTAATACTTTAACAAATATTGCGAGTTGTTTAGCAAGATTTCTAACAATATTGAGAGACACTAAACTTGCCTAAAAAAATTGTGCGGTCGGGGAACCCCCGACGTTTATATTACTGTTTTTCGGTTTTACGGTACTCGACTTTGCGTCGGTTTAATATATATCCCGTCCTGAGTCCGCAGGAAAAAGGACATTCATTGCCCTCTATCTCCTTCTTCTACTTCTTCGTGTGCTAGTTATGCTTTGTGTGGTTGACGGATAACTTTGTGTTTTTGGCGTGTGTGAGGTAGATGAAGGCTGTGAGTCTACTGTGTGTGATGTTTGTTGTGTGTCTGGTGTGGTCTTTAGTGTGCTCAATAAATAATACAATTCCGTTTGCTCCAACGAAGGTTGTGTGTTTGTGTGTGTCGTGTTGTCCGTTTGTATGCGAGTCATGTTGTGTGTTGGATGTGTCTGTTGCTGAATTTGGTTCTGTCATGTTGATTGTTATTTCAGTGTTTTCTGTTACTCTTCCCTCGGCTTCATCTCTTATGCGGTTTAGGAGTTCTTTTCAAAATATATTTTGTTTAATAATTCTACGCGCGTGGTTTGAGAGTGTATTGCCGTTAAATTTGTGGATTTTTGGATTAGTTGGATTTCTGTCTCTAAATAATGTAAATAGTCTATTAATATAGCCAGTTCCCTGAGAATGTGTTTTTCCTTCTATCTTCATTTAACTCTTGAATGGTCTTCCTAGATGAGCCGGCAGAGTGACCCCTTCTCCACAAAGCATCATCTATATCTACCCCACCCCGTCGTTCGGCTGTAGGCTCTTTAGGTCCCCCGTCTCTCGCCCGCCTGCTCAGCTGAGAGCCACTGACGGTCCGTATGCTTTCACGTCCAGCGTCAGCTCCAGACGTGTCTCGGCGCTTACCCCCGGGCAGCGGCACTGTACGTGTATTATTTCTTTGTCTCTCCATAATGAAGGTAGTGCTAGTGCTTCAGTTTGCCATCAGTGAGTTATTTTCGCAAAAAAAGCGCTGATGTCCGCCCCCCACGTGGCCTAGGTGTTATAGCCGGACGTGAAATTAGACTTGAGGGGGCAGCTGAGACCACGTAGGGTATGGCGGGGTCTATTCGCTCGCTTCGCTCGCTCACTCGACCCTTCTTGTGTAGTACCTCCTACTACACACACAGCATACGGCATTTTCTTACGTGACGCGTGACGATTTCTACTAAATCGCACTCCTAGTAAGCCGCGTTAAGGAACTACGTTCCAAAAACCATAGACTACTATCAAAACTGTAGATTTTCGAGTGAAAGAGAGGAGCTTACGAGTGCCTACTTAGAAACAGATAGTTTTGGCATAACTTTAATAGTCGTTGCTTAGCTTGATGTTACAAAAAATGAACACTAGTTTATGAGCAAATAAAAAGCGTATTGTAATCTTAAACTTACCTCATAAAATATGTAGCCGCTCAATAATATTTGAAATATATTATAATAAAATATAACCCTTTTCAACTTGAATGGTTTTTGATTTTTCATCAATCTCGGTCCTAAACTCTTGGAGAAATATAAGTAGAATGGTATAATAGTAAACAGTACTGAGGGTGGTGGCCACCAGTCTACTGTTCTTTGGTCTGGAAAAAAAAGAAATAAACAATTAAATACAAACTGAAATTACATTATCTAAATATTTATAAGAAGAAACTGACTGATTGACTGACTGACTCATTTATCAACGCACAGCCCAAACCGCTGGGTCTACAGATTCCAAATTTGGCAAGTAGGTTCCTTATGTGGTCTAGGGGTGCGCTAAGAAAGGATTTTTCAAAATTCACCCCGGGGGTTAAACGGGGCTCCAAAGTTTGTATGGGGAAACAAGATTAGTTAGACTATTTTATTCGAAACTTCACAGGAGTGCTCCTATTGGTAAATGAGTAGAAATGAGTTTCAGGTTTTTTTCAGAATTCAAACCCTAAGAGGGGGAAATGGGGTTACAAAGTCTAAAAATCAATGCACAGC
Source organism: Xestia sexstrigata (assembly GCA_941918905.2). Classification (NCBI taxonomy): domain Eukaryota; kingdom Metazoa; phylum Arthropoda; class Insecta; order Lepidoptera; family Noctuidae; genus Xestia; species Xestia sexstrigata. The sequence continues at coordinate 20,277,522 of OW799206.2, forward strand.
CCAAACCGCTGAGTCTAGAGATTCCAAATTTGGCACATACGTTCCTTATGAGGTTAAGGGGTGCAACAAGTAAGGATTTTTTTTAAATTTACCCCCTAAGGGGATGAAACGGGAGTCTATAGTTTGTATGGGGAAACAAAATTAGGTAAGACTGTTTTATTCGAAACTTCACAGGAGTACTCCTATCGATAAATGAGTTAACATTTGTGTTTCAGGTTTTTTCAGAATTCAACCCCTAAAGAGGGAAATGGAGTAACAAAGTCTGAAAATCAACATCGGTATTGTTTGTATGGTGTATCGGGTCGGGTGTGTTACAAAAACAACGAAAGATATTTTAAGATATAATGTGTGCGGACCTGAAATACCATCATCATCCCCTGTTGGGGTGCGATGGGGTTGAAATGTCTAAAAATCATTATGGGTGTCGATACCGAAATTATCAGGGGTACTGATTACGAATATAGCATTTATTTTGAGATCCAGAAGACGACGCGGCGGATTCGACTTCTATACAGGGTTATTGTTGATTTATTGTGATAACGATGATGATGATTGTGATGATGATGGTGATGATTGTGATTACGATGATAGTGATTGTGATTACGATGATGATGATTGTGATTACGATGAAAATGATTGTGATTACGATGACGGTGATTGTGATAATGATGATTGTGACAACGATGATGATGATTGTGATACTGATGATGATGATTGTGATAGTGATAGTGATTGTGATTGTGATTGTGGTGGTGACTGTGATAATGATTGTGATTTTGATAGTGATGTTTATTGTGATAATGATGGTGATTGTGATGATTATAATTGTAATGATTATGAAATTTGGCACATACATAGTTTATATCCTGGATTCAAAATCAAAATCAAAGCATTTATTTCAAGTAGGCCAGTTGCAGGCACTTTTGAATTGTCGAAACAAAGATGAAACTTAAATGTAGCTACAGTCCCAGTCACAAGACATAATAACTGTGAAAGTACTGTAGTTGCCCATTCCCTAGCGTAGATCTCTATGGCGAAGAACGGGCAAGCAACTCCATGGACACTCCTTTAAATCAAAAAAAATGTTACAAAATCTTGGTTACATCATTCATGTTGAGATAGTATATTATGTGAGAACAAAGTAGCAAGATGTGCACGTTAAAAGTATCCATAGTAAAATCAAAAACAACAATTCAAAAATAAACATTAAAATAAGCCAGGGCAACTAAGAGATGACCAGTCACAACTGACAGCGCCCATTCACGAACATGACGCATGAATCAGCACCATTCAACTTAACCATTTTGTAGGGAACTAAATGATTAACATGTAGGATACTATTTGTTAGGTTACTATTTTTTACATAATGGTTGTGATTACGATGATAATAATTGTGATAATGATGATAGTGTAACGATGATGGTGATTCTGATTGTGATAGTGATTGTGATAATGATTGTGATGGTGAAGGTGATTGTGATAGTGATTGTGATGGTGAAGGTGATTGTGATAGTGATTGTGATGGTAATTGTGATGGTGATGTTTGTGATTTACGATAATAATGATTGTGATAATGATGATAGTGATTGTGCTAACGATGATGGTGATTGTGATTGTGATGGTCATAGTGATGGTGATAGCGATGGTGATGGTGATTGTGATGGTGATGGTGATTGTGATGGTGATAGTGATTGTGACTGTGATAGTGATGGTGATTGTGATAGTGATGGTGATGGTGATTGTGATTGTGAATGTGATGGTGTTTGTGATAATGATGATGATTGTGATTACGATGATAATGATTGTGATTACGATGATTGTGATAACTATGATGGTGATTGTGATGTTGATTGTGATAGTGACGGTGATTGTGATGGTTATAGCGATGGTGATGGTGATAGTGATTGTGACTGTGATATTGATGGTGATTGTGATTGTGATTGTGATGGTGATCGTAACAGTGATGGTGTTTGTGGTAATGATGATGATGCGTGTGATAACGATAATTATGATTTTGATAACGAGGATGAATATTGTGATGATGATGATTGTGATTACGATGATAATGGTTGTGATTACGATGATAATGATGATGGTGACAGTGATGGTGATTGTGATTGTGATTAAGATTGTGATGGTGATTGTGATGATTATGAAATTTGGCACATAGATAGTTCATAACCTGGATTAACACGTAGGACACTATTTATCCCTTTAATATGATCCAGTGGGACGGTTACCGAACATTACGCGGGCGAAGCCGCGGGCAACAGCTAGTTTATTTATAAATAGGAGAACCAGCAGCTATACCAATTTTATATGTAACACAGAGCCAATTACAGGTTCTCACGAGTAGAAACAGAAAAAAATGTCTATTCTACACCTACATGTTGCGAATGCGTTCCCTACAGATCTCGACTATTAGTATTATTGGTAATGCTATATAACCTAAAGCTTATTTACCTTACCTATTATTACCCTTTTTGCCCTAATAACAAATAATATTATTAAAAAAGATATCATTTGATCAAGCAACAACAAATGTTATAATTTCGCGCTAAATTTATGTACCAACTGACAGACGTTAGGAACGCATTCTCTCAGCAGCGGTCTAGGTTTATGTGGAATGAAGAACAATGGTTAAAGATGCACGGTTCGGGTTGCCATGTTTGTTTCTTAGAGGATGCGGGTAACTAAATCTGCTGCTCGCACGATGCAATATTTTTAGTTGTATGCTTTGCGGACAGATGTTGCTGCAGCTTTTATGTGGTAAGAAGCACGATCCTGGAGATATAAATATGGCGTTTCATAAGGATATTGGCACAGTTTGCATGATCAAGGATAATAATATTTTATCTGTTGGTTTAGTTTCGATGCTTTTTTATGATATAGGTAGGTACATGACCTAATTCTACTGCCTGGATTGACTCCATGAGAGGGAACTGGGGTAATGTGGACAAATTAACGATCGAACGGTAAAAAAAAATAGATAGCCATGATGCAAAAAGGCTAAAAATGAAGAGATTTGGAAGAGACCTACAGTCAGTTTAATGACGTGTAAAAGTGTTTGTAAAAACCTACTTGCAAAATAAACATCATTTATCATTTATCAGCATTGGGTGGCACAGATTGAAGAAGAGAAATAGAGAAAGGGGGGGGGGAGGGAGGAACTTCTTAACGGTCAACAGCACCGATACAAAATTTTGTATACGCGTTGAATTATGATAGCTATATCTAAAATATTACACCACAGCCTGACTGATGATGAACTCATAATTTTTTCTCAACACACTTGCTCATAAAATGGCTCTAATTTCACCGCAATTAGGCACATAATGACACCTGTAATCAAACTGTGACTTTTTCATTGCTTATTTTTCACAAGTGAGATAAAGGGTTTTTTTTTATTTTATTGTTTGAGTTGCTCTGTTCTTAAAAAAGTTTCGATGCAAAAAAGATCGTGTTCATTAGTACAAATAAATTAATATTCCTATTGCTTGCTCATTTCATGCAACTTCGTAAATCGAACTGTGACTTTTTCATTGTTATTATTCACAAGTGAGTTATAGGGCTTTTTTATTTTATTGATTGAGTTGCTTTCTTCTTAAAAAGTTTTGATAGTAAAATGATTTTTTTGTATTATTTTCTTCACAAGTGTGTTGAAAAACGTCGTATGGTACACGGGTGTTTTGATGATTACCGACCTCGGCTCTCTTAAGACCCTCACCTAACGGCTCGGGTCTCAATGGCGCTTCAGCGGTAATCAGCAATATTACACACTTGTACCATGATGTACCTACGCCCATGTTATTACCCATGCGTATTATCTACACCCATGCTATAAATCCTCTATAAAAGTATCTGAAACAGTTAGCTTATTGCCAACATTAAAACAACCAGTGTCATAGTAACCATAATATCATCCAAACGGGTGTTATAATGTTGTAAGTACTAAATTTTACTAAGCAACTCATTTAAAAAAAGAACGTTGTCGCGTTTCACAACCAAAACGCCGTAATAAAAAAAAACTTATAGGTTAATTCGAATTCACATCGTATCCCGCCATTTTTGTTCGATATTAGTATTGCAATAAGTAATTTCAAATTCGATAGAAAATAAAAATAATGAAGTGGTGAATATAAATATTCCGAGTAGGTACATCAGGATCTGCCAACATTCAACCGGGTGCAAATTTCAAGTGCATTTTAATAATTGTAGGATCCAAAATGTAAATAGTTATTACAATAAATAATAATTACTATATTTACCTATGCATAGTTTGTTTGTATTAAATACTCAGCAATCAAAATTTCCATGAATTTACATAGACTTCTTACAACACTACAACAGTAGTTTTGTAAGAAGTCTATGTAAATTCATGGAAAGTTTATATGGTTTTAGAACCTTTTAGGAAGGATTCATAGCATTGATGTAGATAAAGTCTTGTATGCAACTGTACATAATTAACACTCATGTTCACTCAACACTCTATTATCACATTTGTAATTATTTCACCCACTTTTTGATTAAATAAACATTTGCGTAGTTTACTAGTTGGCCTTAACATCTATACATCGAAAAGCTATTGTTTTTATTTATTATGTTGACCCTGATATGCTGAATATTGATGAGTATTGGGGTTTTCAGCTGTTTCTTTTCACAATTTTTCCATATTGTGTTCTGACACAAAGAAGAAGAAGTTACAGGAACGGCCCACGTGGCGTCTTTCCATTTTATACAAGGCCACCTAGCTTCACACCCTTGCGTTCGCAAGGGTGTGAAGCTAGTCGCGTATAGAATGGAAATCACTTTTTAATCAATCACTTCCAATCTTTACACGAGTAGTACGCAAATACTCGTGTATACTTTGTAGTGACTTCGGTAACTAGCTTGTTCCATATTACTAATTGGTTAAACCAAGCTTAGTATTACAGTCAACCGATTGTTGGAAGTATATTTATTTTTTCGGAAGCTTTATTATTTCCTTTTAAAAATAGCATTACAATACGCGAGTAAATTCCTGTGATGGGGTTTTGGCCTTGTATAAATTGTAAAGATGTACGTGCGCGTCCACGTTACAAACTATATACGAGTAGTGCGCAAAATTCGTGTATACATTGTAATTACAGATTAAAAAATTGCATTACAATGTATAAGCGAGCAGATTCCTATGGTTGCGTTTTGGCCATGTACAGGATGGAAATACGCGCCCACGTGCTACTTTGAATTAGAAAAATTTACGATGATATCCTTCAGACCGATATCGATCAAGGAGGGCCAAGAACGGAAATAAGGCAAGTTCGCAGGAGTAGTGCAAAAGTCCGTTAACATAAAAATGTGTTCCTATTTTCTATTCCTCTATTCGACAACAGTTCGATGCTGGTTCGGGAGTGAGAGAGACAGCATAATTTGTGCTGTGATGTCTGACGGGGAAGAATGGAAGAAGAGAACGTGTTGCGCCGACCCCAAGTAGAATGAACTAAAAAGACTAAAAAGAGAGCAGGAACAGGACAAATGGCTTTAGGACTTTCCGAGGCACAGGATCCGGAGATGTCCCACCAAGCTCAAGGCTGCTACAGAGAAATTTCTAATAGAAAAACTCATTAAGACTTTGCTTATATGCTTTGGTAATACATTGATATGAATAGCACAAAATGTCGTGTCGAAATCGTGAAAAGACAAAATGTGTGTGTTGACTAATAAAAAACACTCCGACAAAATCAAAGACGCACTCGTCTTTGAAATTTGATGATTTTCCAAATTTGACTGTGTTTCGATGTGAGTATAATAAGTAACTTTTAAGAATAAAACTTGGAATTATAAACGTACGACACTCAAAGCCATTCAATGAAGTCGAAAGCATGATGATAAAGTAGAAAGCGGTTCAAACAAACTTTATACCTACTTATCTAAACAAGATACTTCCGTTAAATTTGGGCTTGTTTGAGCCTAAACTTACGAGTATACATTATAGACCACTTTAGAAGGATTTTTTTTCAAAGTGTGTTGAAAGGCTATTTATACAGAATGTTCAAGTAAAATCCAAAAAAAAAATAAAAAACAATAATAATATTGCAAGTAAGATAAAATAATTTTAATTCTAAACGATTGCTATTTTAAGTTAGTAGATATTAAATTAGATTGATCTTGCCAAATTTACACGCACAAACAAACTTTACACAGTAAAAAATATTATCATAATGTAAAGTAAAACAGTTTAAAGGGCACGCACAGGAAAACAATGAAAACTAAGAATATTAATAAGATCGAGTGTTGTGTTTTAACTACCGTCCATCCTATAGTACATTGTTAACACAACCAACGATACCAAGCAAGACGGGTCTGTAGTGCTTAGGGAAGGATTTTCTTTTGTCACCTGCCGCCCACATCCTTAGACATCGTTGTTACCAAAGTTTCAACTAGTTTATGAACTGCTTTGTACTTTATCATCACAGGCCAGTTTTGCCATTTCATAGGCTGACCTACCTACTAATAAACGAGACCCAATACAAAAAGTAAAACTTACCGCACAAATCATAACAAAAAAATTGGTAAGTCTCCTGTATCTTCCCTAAAAGCGACGCCATCTTGACTTCAATATAACTAACTCTAAGTCCAAACTAACACACAATTTTTAATTCCCTCTCAAGAAACATGAACCAAACCTTACTTTACACCACTAAACCAAAACTAAACCAAGAAATCATCGCGCATTCATTTTATTACCAAGTAAAATTAATTAAATTAATTCCTTGAATATAATTAAATATGGCATGACTTGCTAAAACGGTATACTCGTAAGTAAGGAATAGTTACATAATATTAGGTATTCAGTGACGTCATTACATACCGAGTTTCCTCCGTGCCTCGGAAAGCAGGTTAAGCTGTTAATCCCGGCAGTCATTTTTAGATCTTGGACAGTCGTTACAGGCAGTCAGTGGCCCGAAAGCCTAACAACCAGTCTTACCAAGGGACGATACCCCCATTATCTAGTACTAACTGGGTTGTGGAGGTCAGATAGGCAGTTGCTCCGTGTAATACTATTATCAAGACTAGAAGCCGACCCCAACGTAGTTGGGAAAAAGCTAGGCAGAGAGGAGAGGCGTTATTTTCTAATCGTGGATACAAACTAAGTCCCCTGGTTTTTCGTTGAGGTGATCTTGAATTAAGCGATCTCCCTTTGTCCCTCAAGAGAAGACTGGTGCATATTCTCATCCTAAATAATATTTTTTTCTTAAATAATAAAAATAATAATTATAATACTTGGCCCGCGTCACAGAGCGTATCGACTTCCTGAAGCAGAAGATCTGTGCATGGGCAAGCCGTATTCGTCGGTACAAGCGGCGAGTGGAGCGGTACACTCAGAATCGCACATTCCAAAGCGATGAAAGGTGGGTATATATATAGGGCTTGGGAGCGACCGGACCAAGGTGTGACTGACACGCGTCTGCCGTATGATAACGCCATGTGTTCATTTTGGCGTAGCATCTGGTCGGTGCCTGTCAGTCACACTGAGGGCGATTGGACCCGGGAGGTTTAACAAGCGTGTGATCCTATACCAGAAATGGGGGCAATCATCATCAGCCCCCTAAACGTAGCTCGTGCAGTCCGTCCGTTGCCTAACTGGAAATCTCCAGGTCCGGACGGACTGCACAACTTCTGGATCAAGTGGTTCCAAAGATCACACGCTCGCTTGGCGTCCCAGTCTCAATCAGCCTTAGAGTCAGGGTCGCTGCCCCAATTCTTGACGACAGGAATTACCCACCTGCTCCATAAATCAGGTAGTACTGCGGAGCCCAAAAATTATAGACCAATCACTTGTTTACCAACGGTCTATAAAGTTCTTACATCCATTTTGAGGGCTAAAATCAACCAACATATTGAGAGTAATTCTATCATGCCTGCTTCTCAGAATGGATGTAGGAACGGGTCCCGCGGCACTAAGGAGCTGCTCGTCATTGATATGACCATTAGCCAACAGGTTCGCCGCTCCCGAAAGAATCTGTCTACATGTTGGATAGATTATAAGAAGGCCTATGATTCTGTGCCTCATACATGGCTCATGAGGGTGCTGGAGTTGTATAAAGTAGATGCAATTCTACGTACCTTCCTGATGTCATGTATGGGGCACTGTAGGACGGTTCTTAGCTATCCAGGATGTCGATCCAGGAAGCAGATCCAGGGGAACAGCGAACCGATAAGGATCGAGCGTGGTATATTCCAGGGTGATAGTCTGAGTCCATTGTGGTTTTGTCTAGCCTTGAACCCTCTCAGCACACTGCTGGAGCGTTCAGGTCTAGGCTATCTGTTGAGGAGAGATGGTCAGGTCATATCTCACCTTCTTTGCATGGATGATCTGAAACTCTTTGCCCCCAACAATTTGCAACTGATGAAGCTACTGAAGGTAACAGAAACTTTCAGTAGCGCCATCAGGATGGAATTTGGTGTGGACAAATGTGCAGTCATGCATGTCAAGCGAGGGGAGATTATGGAATCCGTGGGAACTCAACTCTCAGATTCCATACACCTTAGATCCCTCTCCTCAACAGAAACTTACAAGTATTTGGGTATGTCGGAAGCATTAGGTATCAATACTGCCGAAACAATGAAACAATCGTTGAGGGGGCGCTTATTCGGCCGCCTGAATAAGGTGCTAGGCAGTCTTTTGTCAGGCGGAAACAAGGTGCGCGCCTTCAACGGTTGGGTCATGCCGGTTTTGATGTATTCTTTCGGCATACTCAAATGGACTCAGACGGAACTTGATGCCCTGGATAGCAGGGTACGCACACTGCTGACCGCAAATCGAATGCATCACCCACGGTCGTCGGTGATGAGACTGTATATCCCGCGGAAGTGCGGGGGTCGTGGCTTCTTAGATGCTAAGACCCTACACAACCGTGAGGTATGCAGTCTTAGGGAATACTTCCTGGAAGCCGACGGGGAGATGCACCGAGATGTGGTCTCAGTGGACAAGGGCCTCACCCCGTTCTTCCTGGCTAACGAGAACTGGCGCAAGCCTAAAGTATTAGACACTAATGACCGCAAGGAAGAATGGCAGGGCAAGGAGCTTCACGGACGCTTTTACCGGGCACTACATGGCCCCGATGTCGACTTCTTAGCATCGGTATCCTGGCTGCACTTTGGTGACCTCTTCGGGGAAACCGAAGGTTTTGTCTGTGCAATAATGGACGAAGTTATGATGACGAATAACTACCGGAAATTCACTGTGAAAGATGGCACGGTTGACAAATGTCGGGCATGCCACCGTCCGGGAGAATCGATCCGACACATTATTTCTGGGTGTTCTAGTCTGGCTAACGGAGAGTACTTGCATAGACACAACCTCGTTGCCAGGATTATCCACCAGCAACTTGCTTTGAAATACAACCTTGTGGAATCAGAAGTGCCATACTATAGGTATGCGCCCGACCCAGTTCTCGATAATGGTAATATCACGTTGTATTGGGATCGACCTATCACCACTGACAGGACTGTTGCTGCCAATAGGCCTGACATAGTGGTGATAGATCGATTGGAGCGTCGCACAATGATTGCTGATATAACGGTCCCGCATGATGAGAACCTCGTGAAAGCAGAGAAAGATAAACAATTCAAATATCTAGATCTGGCTCGCGAGGTTGTCGACATGTGGGACGTGAATACAGCAGTCATTGTGCCGATAGTCGTGTCGGCTAATGGCTTAATAGCCAAGAGCCTCGACCAACATCTTAGGAGGCTCTCGCTTGGCAGCTGGATCAAGGGCTTGATTCAGAAAGCAGTACTTCTGGACACGGCATGTATTGTTAGGAGGTTCCTCTCTCAAGAGCCCTGACCACCGGCAGCTCGGACCCTGTTGCCAGCGCTGGTGGGCTACTATTTTTTATATTTTTAAATGTTTTTCTATAGTGTTTTGTATAAAAATATTAAAAAATGTTAAAAATATGTAATATAATGAATAAAGGAATAATAATAATTTTATTATATGTTTTTTTTTTTTATAATATTTTTTTTTCTTTCAAAAGTAAGCAGACATCTACGCTCGAGGTTCTAAGACAGCTACAAACATCAAATAGATAACAGATGTTATTTGGATGGATTTAATGGAATTCGCACTCATCTGCCGCTTTTTTATTTATAAAAAAGCAGGAGATAAAAAAGGATGGATGATCCTCATGGATGTCCTCCTCCCTGGTAAGATGTCATCTTTTCCTTCCTGGTCTATAGTATAAAAAAATATATATAAGTAACAATATATAATATAAGTTCTTTACAATCATACGAACAAATGTATAAACTCATCATGCACAGGCAAATATTTGGGGACAATACGTTCATTTACATATTAAAATGTTATTCGTGTATTTACAAACTTCATTAACTTAATTGGTCTGACATAAAGCGTGACATTGGCGTCTTTGTTTAACTTGGCTTTGGGCCACTAGTCCACGATGTTACATAAAAGTCACCAGTTCTTGGTGTTAAGGTGGAAATGCCAAGGTAACCTCATCATCATCATCATCATCAGCCTATAATGTTCCCACTGCTGGGACAGGCCTCCTCTCTATGAGAGGGAATGGGCTATAATCCACCACGCGGGCCCAGTGCGGATTGGTAGATGTCACATGTCTTCGAATTTTTGGTTCTAGGACATGCCGGTTTCCTCACGATGTTTTCCTTCACCGTTTTGAGAGCAGTGGTGATGAAATAAATTACACAAAGTAATGCGCCTGTCTAGTTTCGAACTCACGACTTACTGTTCGTAAGTCGGGGCCGCCACCACTGGGCCACCGCTGCTCGCCGGTAGGCAGGTCACCTGCGAAATTAAAATTTTAATACTGTTTTTTTTGCAATTTGCAGGTCAGTGTCAGGTTCTGTTTTAAGCTTACACCGTTTAAAAGTAAACTTATACTGTCACTTACGGGATATCTTTCGTGATTATTATTTGTTTTGAGCTCCCGATATTCAGTCAACCCGCGATCATGGCGCTTGCAACAGCGTCGAAATATCGGGAGCTCAAAACAAATAATAATCACGGAAGATATCCCGGAAGTGACAATATAAGTTCAGTGTCATGTTGTATGTTGATTAAAATATGATGCGGGGCTTCCACTGTAAGGAGTTTTAATAATTCCATGAACTTATTATTGTATATACAAACTCAAATCACTATAGAATAAGTAACCAGAATGTTACTGACCTAGTTAATAAGTTTGTGACAAAGAGTAAAATACCCAAGTCTAAAGAGTTTGTGATTGGTAGCGTCGTGTCATCATCAACCTACAGCAGTCAACAGCTGGGCATACGCCTTACTAACTGCAGATCAATCAGCTCGATTCTCGGTAACTGACATCCAGCTGCTACCAGGCACGTTACGAAGATCGTCGCTCCATTTGGCCTGAGGGCATTTCACCTTTCGTCCTGTGCTGTGCTAGTTTGGCTACTCATTGGTGATTTGAGTTGGTATTTGCTTACTTTTTCACGGTCGTGGTCGACAAGTCTGTGGCAAGAACTAAGTATATAACAAAAGGAAAAATAATAGCAGAGTTCCACCCTATGGCCGTGTACATAATAAATGTGGAAGAGAAGTGCCGAGAATGACTTATCGGGATAACGCCCCTCTGTGCCTATTGGCTTCGCTCTGTTCTGCCTCCGGTTTGCTATGGAGGGAACTGAAAACTATTGTTAGTCTTACTCCTTCGCTTTTACTTTCTGAATAACTTCACTGTGGGATCCAAAACAGTCAAATTGTTTGTGCGGAGACTCGTCGATCTACGGAGATAACAACCAAGTGCAGGACGTACTCTGCAGACCGCCTGGTAGTCAAGTAGCGTAAAGGAGATGGTGGGATTAATTCGTGCAGCTCCTCTGTCGAAGTACAAACTGTAGAAGACCAACAGGGAAGCAATGTTTCGCTAATGAGCCATGCTGGGGAGCTTCGTTACCAGCGCTTCGTCGCCTATCAGCTTTTTTGTCTGCGAAACGAATATACACCATGTATTAGGACTGTCTGGTCATATTTAAGATTGTGGTTCAAACCATCAAACTTACCAACTTTTGCAAAAGATCATCACCTTGTTCGCGAAAAAATCAACTATTCCATACATTTGGGGCGAGTATGTATTGAAGTTTGTATGGAACAGCTGATTATTGTCTCTCGATCTGTATGTAGATCTCGTAATTACATTATGACCCAAAGATTGAATGTCACTTAAACGTCGTAATACTAGAGGAAATTAATGGAAATTAAACAACAGATTTTTATAAAATTACCCATATATTTCAGATCCTCTTAAAATACCAAGTCTTGCGTTTATTTGTGTACGAAATTCATTTTCAATTTATTGGTAACAAATAAATAAAACTATTTATAATTATAATGATGAATATCAACATAAAAACGGTACGTTTCAATAATAACAAACCTTGTGTTTTGGTCCCTTATTTGAGTTTTGCGTCACAAACATGTTTGTAAAAATCTTAAAACTAACTGACGGTGGAAAGAATGGAGGAAGGCCTTTGTCCAGCAATAGGAACTAGCCTACTACTGGGCCAAGGCCTCTCAGCTTAGACAGTCAAGCTAACTATCATAAGAATATACTGACATGTTATAAAATCTTCTCAACACGAAAACAAGAATAGATAATTATAAAATAACTTCAAATATATTTCCAATAAATATATATAATACGTGAAAGAAGAAAATACCAGATTCTACATTTAAATCTGGATTTAAAAAAAAAAACTTAAAAATGTTTATATGCGAGTGTTTGCTGCTCGATTAAAATAATATTATATTATCATTTAATAAAAAAATATCACAAAAAGTTAAAAAAATAACGAATAAATGTCGTTCTAAAAGAAAAAAATACAAAAACAAATAAATTGATATGAAAAAATAAATGTCTCAATACTGTGGGAGGTAAAAATAAATCACCTAAAAAACTAAAAGACTTGTAGTAATTAGAATTAATAAAAACAGAGTGTCAAGGAGGAGGAAGCACGGGAAAAGAACACAGGAACTGGGGGAGGCCACAGTATTAACAAAAAAAAGAGTATCAAAGATTTGAGTAGCAAACAGTGGAAAATAAAATTTACTGCGCCGATCCCAAGTAAGATTACAGGTGCAGGTTATAAGTAAGAGTGCAGGTAGATTATGAAAATGACAATATCTTAACGTTGACAACTCGAGCATTGCAAAGTTATAGATGAACAAGAATCTCTTGGCATGCAGCCACAATCAGAACCAACACCGCCGTCTTATTTTCCGTTTTTTTTTTAAATTACACAAATGTTTACTCTGTCACAGCCAAAAGATTCTTGCTAACAAAACACAAATAATGTTTTCACAGCATACACAAAACAAGAGGTAACATACATTTTAACAGTCGAAATTAGGGCAAATATCAAATAGTTTCCATTGATATAATAATATATTATACTTTAACCAACAATTAAAACTATTTGTACAAATATACAGTCGTTAGCCTATAAGAAATGGTGGAAGTCTATTCGAATATCTATAATATACTAACTTATTTTTAAGTGTTATAGATTCTGAAAATTGTGCATGTTGACTAAGAAGTTTTACTTTTGAGGAGAAAAAAGTAGGATTTAAAAAAATCGCAGAGGTAAACCTCGATTAAAATTAAGTATTTTAAGCGTAACGTAAAAGTTTATCAAATAGCACCTAATATTAATGTACTTATTGGTCTTGATAAAGAATACTTAACCAAAACCACTACTCTAAGCGAAGGATCACACGGCCTTCATCTATAGATACATAACGTATAGCCGCTATATGCGACATTTTGCAGAATAATTTTGGGAACACCATGGCAGTTCCATATTTCATTTGTTTCTAACTATAAAACATTGGGTTATTGACGTGTGATCCCAACTTTATTCTATAAAATGACGCACAGGACAGTGCCGTGTAATCGGCCGTTTAATCTACTAGAAACTATTCACACACGATCTTCAAAATCCATAACACATAAATCTATCACACAACAAAAGTCAGTTAAAAGCTGACTTCAAATAAAACTAAAACAATCACAATGAATCAAGTCTTTGTACTAGCACTCTTTCGTTTTTCCATTTGCAGTGACCTGGGCAGTCTGAGCAACCTTCCTGTTCTTCACGTAATTATTGTAGTAAAAGTTGCCGAACATGTAAAGGAAGAGACCAGCATTGAGAGAGAGTAAGAAGTTGATGCCCTTAGGGTAGTTGCAGTCGCTGAACATGACTGTGAAGTTGTGGTAGAAGATGATACAGAACTGGATCTGGAAGAAGAAAATAACAAAGATGAGAATCATGACAAATCATCACGCCTTTAATCCCCCATGCCCCCACTATTGGCGTCAAACTTATTGCATAATGACACTTGAACCCAAGATTTCAAGCTCACCAGTCATGCTTGCGACTACTAGACCAAAAGCAGATGATAATCATTTTGATTTAAAAGATGTTGTGAATGAGCTAGTTGATGTCAGAGTATATGAAACCCTATTTGAGCATACTGCGGTACACATTGTTTGACATTGTAGTATTTCAACTATGCAAGTTGGGTGTTTTCATGTCTCATTCATAATTTTTGAAGATCGAGTACGTCATTCATTGATGCATCAATATAATTGTCTTAATTAAGAATTCGGAAATTTATTTCCATATTAACGTTTATTTCTTCAGTAAATATTACGTTATACTGGTTGTGTGCCTGTGTCTATATGCTTATACTCTACATTGCATACTTTGTAAATTATACGAATTAACATAATCCACGCTTGTTTGCTTTGTTCTAATTCAGTTTTATTCTAATGTCTAAATTCTTGGAAACGTAACTACTAACAAATAATGTTCAGGTTATGCGACCATGTTAGACTAATTTGTTTAATTCAGTTGGTGATATATCTGATTATGACAATTGTTATCAGTGCTAAAGATTTTGAAGTGTTATCAAAAATAATGGTGTCATAATTGTCATGAATGTCATGTCATTATTGTCTATCCAATTGCTAATTTACTGGTACCATTGGAATATCCAGATGTCAATAATGATTCAACTTACCAGCTGCATGGTAGTGAGGTGCTTCTTCCACCACAAGTACTTCTGGTACTGAGGTCCAAGACCAGAGATCAGATAGTAGGTATACATTATGATGTGGATGAAGGAGTTGATCACGCCCAGGAGAGTTCCGTGTCCACCTGGAATTTAACGTATTTTTTTTTATAAAAAACTTGTCAATTTTAGATCGTTATAGTTTGTTTGTTTTTTTTTTTGTCAACATTGAATTCAGTTTTATTAATAATTTTATTAAATTTTTACCTGGCAAGAATTTGACACCGATCCAAGCACAGATTGGCATCATGAAGTGATGGTAGAGATGTAGGAAGGTGATCTGCCTGTTCTTCTTCCGTAACACGAAGAAGATTGTGTCTAGAAGTTCAATGATCTTAGCTGCGAAGTACCACCAAACTGCCGCTGCCATCTGTAAAATATTTTACGTAAGCTTTATGGATCTGGGGATCAAGCTATTTTAATAATAAATGATAATAACATCAACCATACTAAGAAAACGCCATAACAATTGTGAAAAAAGGATGTCATAATCCACCTAGCCTTTTCCCAACTATGTTGGGGATGGATGCAGCTGAATACCAGTATTTTACATGGAGCAACTGCCTATCTGACAACCCAGTTAGTACTGACACCTTGGAAAGCCTGGTTGTCAGTGTTTCGAAGACCTACAAATGACAGCCGGGTCCAATGGCGTAACGTGCTTTCCGAGGCACAGCAAAAGTATGCCTCTATGTGAAAATAAACAAAAAAAATAAAATGTTGGAAGAGTCTGACAGAATCAATCAACTGGCAATAAAAAAGATCGTTGTGCATTATATTTTCTTCTTCAGATTCGAAACGGAGAAGGCCGCATCACTTGAAAGAACAGGGTCCAATTTAATAGAGATCAACGGGGTAATAGACTGTTATACTTACTCTGGTAGCTTTTGGGTTGTTGGAGTAATCTACGGGCTGGCATGAGAAATTATAGTCGTTCCACCATCCGGCGACTAAGCCCTGTAAAAGGGAAACAAAATTGGTAAGAATTAAGCCAACAAAGCAAAGCACTTTGACTCGTGGTAACTGTTGTGAAAGGCATCTTTTTAAAATCTGTTTTTTAGCCACGATTTCTGTTCAGTGACTCGTTTTTGATTCTTTACGCCAAGCATTAGTAGTCTATGCAAAGTGTTACTTGGAGCACTTGGAGCGTATCATCTGACTAAGAACAGTGCATTGTAGGATGTATCAATAAGGTATTCTTTGTCCCAGGTAAAAGTATAATTACCTCCCTATAACATTCCCAATGCTGGAACCCAGATATTCTCGATGAAAAGGCCTTAATCAGTGGATTACTTCTAAAGTATCTTCGCGTCATTACGCAAGCACATTGCGGGTTGCCGTGTCACTGTACATCCTTCAATTACCAATTTATTTCGTCAGCATCGTTTTCGTCATCCTCATTCTTGCAGTGGCCCTAAAGACGTCGTTTACCAAGATTCAAAACGAAAATACTAGTAGTAATTACAATTACCTCATACACCAAGTAAATGCTCATCAATATCTGTGACACATTGTATAGAATCATCACGTTCTTCAAGTCATAAGGTTTCCTGTCCCTCATATACTTGGGGCCGACGGAGTTGCAGAAGTAGAGGTATGTCGCGAGGATCGTCAGCAGAGGCCCTGGTCCTGACATCAGCCACCAGTTCTCTGTCCGGGGATCTGGAAGGAGGAAAGCATTGTGAGTTATTTTCATTGTGTATTTTACATGTCGAATAAATGGTTTTAACGCCCATTTCTATTTAATTAGGTTGCTGTATACAAAAGGCACCAACAGGTCTCTTGTTTCAATATACTAAACCTATGCCTGTAAAATAGATTTTGATTATATGTGTGTCCTCTTCGTTAACCAAGCTACATTAAGTGCATGAATGATGAATATTATATGCTTAATTAAATAAAAATCTACTTAGGTACCTAGTTGGTCCAATTTTTTGCAACATTTTTTTATTTATTTTTTAATAAATATGAAGATGAGTTTGTTTAACAGCCGTAAAGATCATGGTAAAACTACTAGAGTCACCGTTTTGACCTTAGTTAGTATTAGGAAACGCAAATAGTTCTTTTTTTACATCATCAACATCAGCCTACAACAGTCCGTTGCTGAACCTGGGCCTCCTCAATCGCA
Organism: Xestia sexstrigata; assembly: GCA_941918905.2. Lineage (NCBI taxonomy): Eukaryota > Metazoa > Arthropoda > Insecta > Lepidoptera > Noctuidae > Xestia > Xestia sexstrigata. Next base: position 20,294,768 of record OW799206.2, read on the forward strand.
CGCCATTCAACTTGACTCTTAGCAACTCTCATCCAGTTGCTACCACCCACCCTGCGATGATCGGCACTTCACCGAGCCTGAGGGCGTCACAACTTCCCTTTTTTTAAATACCGTTAATTTATTTGACGACCCGTATGGCGCAGCGGTAGTGAGGTTGCCTTACGTTCTTGGGGTTCCGAGTTCGAATCCCGGTAGGAGCAAATGTTTGTGTGATGAGCATGGACATTTGTTTCCCAGTCATGGATGTTTATACGTATATATTGTGTATTTACAAACAAAAAGTATCTATGTAGTATATCAACTATTTTTTCTCTATATTTTTTTTATTTTATTTATTTATTTATTTATATCAACTATCTGGTGTCCACGACACAAGCCTCGTTGCTCCGTGTGGCACTAGATGGCGCTGTTTGTAAACTCTAGTGATATTTATTTTAATTAATTAATTTATTTTATTTAAATGTGTTTTAGGGGTTAAACGTTCAATGTCGGTACTGTTGAAACTTCATTAAAATACACAGTAATTACAATGCAGGAATGTTTGCCTACGACAAGACAGTTTCAACATTTGCATATCGCGTCAAACAGAGAAATGCGTCAATTAAAATGTGTGAAAACCATTCATTTTACGTGGAAATTAGCTAACAACCATTGTTTAAACTTCATTAAAAAAATATAGTGTGTCTGGAATGGATATATACTACACACACATTACGTCAACTGACAAGATTTCCCACGAACGTAGGAAGAATCTTCAGACACCTATTTCTTTTTTTAAAAGAGTAACCTTGGAGTTTCTTGTCGCTTCTTCTTTATAGGAAACGACCAATCCGAACAGTGCACCTGTGTTTTGTCATTTTATAAACCCATGCAGACCGAGGAGAAGATGGTGGGATTCCTTGGATGCCTTTCTCGTTAATTGGCGAGAAGATACGCAACACCGAGAAAAGTGGAAGGAATGGGGGGAGGCCTTTGCCTAGGAGTAGGACAGCTAAGGATAACTAAAAAAAAGGCCATGCATGTAGAAGTTTTAGGTCGTGGGTTCGAACCCACGTCCTAAAACTTAGCCAGGCAGGTGCGTAACTTTGTGTCACTTAAGGTAAAAGCACCAGGGTAGCCCGCGAATTTTTTATTTTATTTTCAGGCCAGTGTCAGGGCGCGTTTTAATGACACGAATTATTTTGCGCCATCACCATCAGCCACGCGCACATGGCGGTGGGGCCGCGGGCGCGTGCGCAGAATATTCGAGCGACATCGACCGCCTGCCGACGGTGTCACCATCGCGCGTATACAAAATCTCTAATATTTACAAGACATTACAACTGAATCTATAATTTTATTCGATATAACGATCAGTTAATATAATAAACGATTGATATAATTTTAAAGTTACTAATTTTTATAAGCATAACCTACATTAAATATAAAATCGTTTGATATACCGCTCAGAAGACATAAAACTTATTCAGTCTAATATGATAAAACGCGTGGGTTTTTATTTCCCTGTAAAAACATGCAAACAAGCATACACCATGCATGCAGCAGGCATTCAAACAAGCATACACCATACATACAGCATGCAAGCAAGCATGGAGCATGCAATCAAGCATGCAGCATGCAAGCAAGCATGCAGCAAGCAGCAGGCATGGTTTCTGTCACAGCTCCGGCGCTGCGGGGCTCCGGGCGGCGGTCCCATGCGACTTTAAATAATACTCTAGGGGTAGGGCAGACAAGACTACGTGGAGTCGGTTTTGCAGCGATTCGTTTCTGTCACGCTTTTCGACAATAAACGTTATGTTATATAATGATTTTCGATTAAATAAACGTTATATCAATATTATATGTTTTAAACGATAGGATTAATGATTTTCGATTAAATAAACGTTATACGAAATAAGTTTTAGAGTATCTATATGTCATATCTGAAGAGATTATATCAACAGTTGGTATAACTCACGTTTATTATATCTTGTGAACGTTATTGAAATGAAAATATACCAAAACCTTTAAAAAAAAACTTACCTTCAACTGGGGCCTCACGCTGTTAGAATCATTAAAATCATCACACATACAACCCTCTAAATTCATTTAATCCCGTTGAATGACCTTTTTTTTCTGAAATAGTCATTCAATGGCAATTGCAAGAGAATTTGAATTTTGCAGGCTACCTTGGGACTTTTACTTTAATTCATTGAGGAACGCGGCATGTCCAAAACCTGAAAATTCGAAGACTCATAGCCTTTGTCCCAGCTGTGGGAATGTTATATTTTGATTATGTTTATGCTACGATAATGTTGAGCACATATGCGTCACAATTTTATTGGCGGCTGATGGAGTAAACATTCTGGTTTTAAAAGTTTCTCATGCGGTTCCCAATTATAAGTTAATTTTCACTGCAGGGAAATGCCGTATTTCTGTGATAAGTTCGGAAGCGATGTTTTTATTAACTAATTAAAAAACTGCACCATGATTGCTCTGATGAAACGATTTCCGAAATTAAAATTCAGATTGCACGCCTGTTATGCCGGAAGCTAAGGCAAAGATATACCATAACGTAGTAAACCCGCATTTCACCAGTTAAGGGAGAGCTTAAGGCTTCATGAATGTATTTTTATTATTTAAAAAAAGTTTTATTTTTCACAGGTATTTTTTTAAATCGGTCCAGTATTTTTTGAGTTTATTCATTACTAACATACAAATCTTTCTTCTTAATGATAATAAGTATCAAAGTATAGATTGACCAATAACTAAAGAGTTAGAAAAAAAACTAGTTAAATATAATTAAAACAAAAATGTTGTCATTGTATCCATAAACAGATTAGCTAATTTCAATAGTAGATCTATAAAATTTAGATTTAGATCTATACAATCTAGTTTTTCATAAAAAGCACATATTTCTAGAAAAATCTGAATTTAAAAAAGGGTCAGTGACCTCGGTTTATAATATAATAATAACATCTTAGAAGATTGACCAGCAAGAAACAGGATCAATTTCGTTATTCTATCTACCTACCAGACATAAGAAATATAAATTTCAAAATATTTAATTATTCTTATTGATTTCATTCATTTCATCAATGTGTTCCAAAAAGATAAAAAAAAACCCATTGACTATGAAAACGAATTGATTACACATAATTTTATTAAAATAGTAATAACTCTTTGATCTATACAACTTGCACTAGTATTGTGTGTAACTTAGCCAGGTAGTTAGATTCACTACTACAGTAATTTAGGGGAAGGTTTGAAGGTTTTAGAATTACCTAGATCATTACTTCCGGAGTTTACCCCTTACATAAATAAATAAAATAAAATAAAAAGCCTTTTATTTCCTGTAAATTTAAACAACTAATTTAACTATTTTCTAATCTAATTTTATTTAATCTACAGAAACCCCAGAATGTTTCCTCCAGTGATGCCTATTTGACTAGCTAATGGTGCAGCTAGAGTTATGTGTGCTTTTTCAGTGCTTCGTTTGTAATGTTATCTGAACCAGGGCTTTTTTCTAGCTTCAGTTTCTTAATTGCTTCTATTATTTCTGTTGCGTCTATTGATTTAATGTTTCTTTCTTGTGTGCCATCTATTTCTTTGCCGAAATTTATGGCTGTTGTATCTTTTTTGCTGTATAGATTTCTGTAAAATTCTGTTGCGGTGTTGCTGTATAGATTTTTGTAAAATTCTGTTGCGGTAGTAATGATATCGCCTCTAGTGTACAGTTTTGTATCTTGTTTTCTCCGTCCTATCCATGTTGTATTAGTTCTGAGTTTATTGTAGGCCTTCTTTGTACTTCACGTGCTTTGTAGATGTTCTGTTATTGTGTCTTGTCTATATTTTGCGTAATCTGCTTTTATATATTTGTTGACTACTTTATTTAGTGCAGAAAGTTCATTTTCCTCGCTTCGTGATTCGTTTTTAGTTTTCTGTAATTCTTTTCTTCTCTTTAATAGCCTTACTGTATTTGCCGATAATATTTTGTGTTGTCTGTTTTCTTCTCTTTTCAGGCGGGCTTGTTTTAAACTAAAAATGATGGCCTTTTCTATCATGTCGTAGCAATATTGTTTTCCCAGGGAGATGGAGTTGTAGATAATTGTGATATTAGGCTTTCATTGTACGTGTTTATTTCATCTTCGCTCTTTAGTTGTCTGATTTGGCTATTTGTAAATTTAGCTCTAGATATTTTTCGTTTGGTTAGTGTTATTGATGATCTGATTATTCTATGGTCCGAATGGTAGTTCAGGTTCAAAGTCTCAATGTTTTGGAATATTCCTGGTTGGTTTGACAAGATAAAATCGACTTCGTTTTTGTATTGTCCGTTAGGGGATCGCCAGGTCCATCTACGATTTCTTTTTTTTATGTGTTTATTATCGTTAGTTTGTGAGCGCAAAGTCTACTAGTCTCTGTCTTCTTTCGTTTCTTTCGCCGTATCCGTGCTTATCTGTAAATAAATATTCTTCCACTTTGGGAGTTCCAACCTTAGCGTTAAAGTCTTCCATAAGTATTGTGGTTTCGTGTGCTGTATCCAGGGCTTTTTCGATTGTTTTGTAGAATTCTTCAATATCATATTCGCTTGCTGATTCTGTTGGTGCATGAACTTGTATGAGGGATATCTTATGACCTTGCATATTTATATTTAGTGTTGCGACTCGCTCTGTTATTCCATTAAAACTTATTGTTGTTTTTGAGGGACTTGTTTATTTTAAAACCGACCCCGTATTTGCCAGGAGTTTGTCCTATGTAGCACATTATAAAGTTTTCGTATTCTTCTATTTTGTTTCCAAGTCTTCTCATTTCCGATATTCCAATTGTATCATATTTTATATTTCCTATAGCCTCCTCAAGTTCAAGCAAGCGATCATATGATGAAAGAGTCCGGACGTTGTATGTTGCAATCATTAGTTGCTGTATATGTAGGGTATTATTTTTCTCTGTTGGTGTATTTATTGGAGGGTTTTGGTCATATTCTTCCACGGTGACCAACTGGGTTAGAAGATTTTTTCGGCTATGTTTTTGTTTGTGATGTGTGATTTTCCGATTACCGATGTTTAATTGCTACTGTTTATTTCCTGGGAGAGTTGAGAGAGAGTTGGATCTAGCTCTCATCATATCAAATGCATTTATTCGGTTTGTTTTTGAGGCAGGATATTCTGTTGTTTTCTAGGTTGCAAGTTGTTTTGTGGTAAAGTTGATAATTCACGTTTCCTTTTTTCATAGTTCAGATTATTTTCTCTAACTACCAACTTATCATACTTTAAGGCTGATGCTCCAGGGTAGCCCGCAAAATTCAAATTTTCTTACGTTTTTTGCAATTTGCAGGCCAGTGCTAGGTTGTATGTTGATTAAAATATTGTTCGCGATTGTTAGAAATAGGTAGTTACAGAATTACAATCATCAAAATCATCAATACAACCCTCTAAGTTCATAAAAGTCGAGGAACGATTTTTTCAAGGTTAAAGTCATTGCTAGAACTTGGAGGGTTGTATTGAAAATTTAAACTTCGCGGGCTACCCTGACGCTAAAACCTTAAGTAAGCTAGATTTCCTTTACTTCTTTCTTCTTTTAATTTAGACAGTAAGGCTTTTCTTCTTTCCAAAACTTCTTTTGAATAATCTTTGGCAATATATATTTCCTTCAGTTTCTTTTTGTTTGCCAATATTTCGGTTTTCTTCATTTTACTAACAAATGAAAAAAGGATCGGTCTCGGTTTATCATTACTATTTACCTTTCCGATACGATATAGATTGTTGACATCATATTCCTCAATAGCTATTCGTGCGTCTTGTTGGAACACTTCCTTTGACCTGCATAATTAACTCTGAGGTTGACTTCTCCCCCTATTTTAAACCAAAAATCACTATATTCTTACTTCTTTTCTCCCATTTTAACTGCTCCACTTCTTTTTGCATGTTTTCTAAGTTGGTTTTTAGCAATTTATTTTCTTCTATAATTGGTTTCAACTTTTCTTCTATTCTACTCATAACGGTTTTAGTAATAGTTTCGGTTAATTCAATGGTTTGATTTCTTATTTCAATTTTCATTTTATCAAACAGCATTTGGAATTGTTCGTACTTTTTTTTTTTTCGTGAAACGGAACGTAAGTATTAATCGATTCGTCTAACTAGTCCATTATTCTTTTCTCCACTGGTAATCCCGGTGGCTGACTGGATGACAGTTGGTAAATGAGTGATATGTGGCTGACAGTTGTTCTATTTGGCTATGGTATTCACTAACCTCCAAAAAGTTCCTGGTATAATGCCGTATTGATTTGTTCAATTCCAGTAATTCCCGTAAAGTTTATAATATGTTCACACACTTCAGTGCATTATTCTTCTTGTTTCAGAGCCTATCATGTGTAGAAATGTGATCTCAAACCAATTTTAATAGCAATTTGTTTACGACACAGTGACTTGTTCACCCCTTACATACAAACTTAAGAATAAATGTTATCCTTTTTTAATATTAAGTTTAGACAAGAAAGATTTCCAGTAATATTCAAACAATTAACATTATTATCATGCTGTTTCCATAAATTACAAACCAATCAACAACCTCTGCTTACGACACCCCATATGACTCAATATGGCATCACAACAAATGAGCATAACAATACGACCGGGCATGCGTCTGCGCACCGCAGCGCACACAAATATGGTTATTATTGTAATTAACAGGTGTTATTTCCGTCTTATTTAGACGTAAACTTAGATTGATTTATCTGAAATAAATTTATTTCAACTCGAATTAGCTTTGTACCCTAAAGCTAATTTGGGTTCAAATAAATTTATATACTAACTTTGTAGGGGTTCCCTACATAGCAACTTCTCAAAATTATAGTAGAACAGTCATTATTGAATACTCTGAATTTTAAAATACAATAACTGTTCCCAAGGGGTATCGTATTACCCAGTACTAACTGGGTTGTGGAGGTCAGATAGGCAGTCGCTCCATATAAAATACTGGTATTCAGCTGCATCCGGTAAGACTGGAAGCGACCCCAACATATTTGGGAAAAGGCTAGGCAGATGATGATGTTCCCGGCGACTTTGTACGCGTGGAAATTTTGATGAGTTTTTTCCGGGATAAATGCTAACATTATGAACTATTCCAGACGATAATCTTTCCTTGTGCCAAATCGAATCCGTTCAGTCTGTCATGATTTTGTAACAATTATCCATCCATCGATACAAATTTTCGCATTTAAAATAATTACATTAAGTTTAGATTTCTGAGACCGACTGCATTAACTGGAATAAGATCAATTCTGTTATTCCACTTAGGGAAAGGTACAGCACAAGTCACAAATCATGATGCTTTTCATCTCTAGTAGGTAGCATTTTAAAGGCATAAAAAATGTCGTCTAGAAAGGAATGTCCGTTAAAAATATCTCAAAACCTGCCATTCACGTTACAAACACGCATAGAACCGCTACCATTCGCGCCTATTGAAAACCCGCGAATACTACAACGTAATATTTTTAAACTTCCTGGCTTATTACGGCGCCAAACTAGATTAATAACACACCTCACATTCCAGGTCACTCAAGGATTTATGCTAAGATATCCTGATTTTTTATTGCTATTGTAATTCAAGGATTTCGAATGACGAACCTAAAATCATACGCAGATTTTGAAGTTTAAACAAAACAATGACATCGGTAGACCTACTGCTAAGAATGTACTTAGAAATCTTCTCACGTATTACCTATAAATATGTGGGCAACACTAACCAGTAAAACACGTTATAGTATCAGATTCCAATGTATTGTAAATAATATAAATATTTTTATCATGTTATCATGTTTTTTGTAAGCTGCATCATCTGCCTAGCCTTTTCCCAACTATGTTCGGGGCGGCTTTCAGTATAACCCAATGCACCTGGGTATTTTACATGGAGCGACTAACTTTCTGACCTCAACAAACCAGTTAGTACTGACTAATACGATACCCTTTGATAAGACTGGTTGTCGGGCCACTGACTACCTATATATAACGACTGTCAAACATCTACTGATGACAGCCGAGATCAACGGCTTAACGTGCTTTCCGAGGCACGGAAGAAACTCGGAATGTAATGGGTCATCCACCCACGGACCAAACTAGGCATACGCGGCTTAACCTTAAGATCGACCCGAGCAGCTGTTATTATTTAGCGCAATCGCCCTGCCTGGGCACTTCAAGGTAGGGACCCAGGGGCTAAAGGCGGCTGGACACGATTACGATACGGCGATTTTGTTTTAAATAAAGTGGGTCGTCTTATGACCTGTTACGTCCGTCTCTTTCTCGTTTTATTAGAGAGAAAAAAATAGCAATAGCCCGAATTAAGTTTAGTTTGTGCACAACAGAATCGACACCATTGACAGCATTACCCTAGTAGGCTAACACGTATGATTGGCATCCTAACAGACTAAAATCGCACAATATTCTAATCACGTCGCATTAACATATTATGCGTATGAATGCAACAATTATTTTAAACAGCAATTAATGCGGCTGTTAACAATTTATTAATAATGATGTAATTGATATTATTCTGGGTGGCCAATGTTATTTGTGATATTCACCAATCTGCAATGGGCCTTTGTGAAATACGGGCCACTCTTTTTCACAGAGATTATGCTAATATGTAAATTGTCGTAGTGGCTATTAGAGAATATAACATAACATAACATCACGCGAGCCTATTGACATCAACCGGACACAAATCCAGACTCTGCTGCTACTAAGAAAACAGATGGAAAAACCCAATATTACTTTGCTCGACCCGGGAATCGAACCAAGGACGTAATGCTCAGAAATCGCGCTTATGTTACCACTTCACTAAAGAGGCAGTATTAAGAGAATAAACTACTAAAAACCTCAAAAAAAATACTCTTGATTACTTGACTCTTTGTTTTCCTTTGGTGACTTGCGATTGTTATAAATTGAGTGAGCCAAAATCTTGAACAGTACAGTGATACAGTGTAGGTAAATTCTGATAAATAAATTGAAAAAGCCTTTTATATCCTGTAAAATAACATTTCTTATAATCTATGCGTGTGTTAGTTTGGATTATTCTATGTTATCTAATTATTTCTCGCTTAATATAAATTTATCTATATTTGTACTTTTATTAGTGGTACGATTGAGCCTTATATTAATTAAAATATTTGTATAACTTGAAAACAATCGTTCTACGTCCACTTAGGTCAATGGGCACTATTTGAATTGAATTGTTTTATTACGGGTACCACCATCTCCACCACGTTTGGCACTTTTTTAAATTACATTTTTCCAGTTAGGAGCTGATAAATTAAAGGAATCATCGGCGAATTATGCAAGATATCCCGATTATAGCAAACATTTGCATTATCTTCAAAAAACCTCTAGTAATAAAGATTATTTCAATATTTTTGTAGCCATTTCTTATATTGATTTTGCTATGCAAATCGTTGTCTTAGACAGGATTTCGCATATACCTGTTAACGTGGTTGTGTGAAAAATAATGTTGATGGTAGCTGTTGTCATATGATTGATCGTTTAACTGGACAAATCCGGGAAAATATGAAAAAGAAATACGTTTGCCCCTTCATACGGTTTACGGTTTTTTTAAATAGTTATCGTAGTTTCTCACCAGTGGGTTTTAGCCAGTTTGGTGAAATTTTCGTATTTATAAAGAAATTTTACACTAGCTTCTATATGTCAAAAACGGATTTATTACTTAGATTCAAAGAAGGCTTTGTTACTAAGAGTAGCTATACCTAGACATGGAATAATCATTATATCTGCAAATATCAAAATTAACATTTGGTTTGTTGAGGTACTGCCCAAATAAAACAAGGCCTAAAACAAGTATTTCTATGGTAATTCGTACACACAATAGCCCCACCATTGTTTGTACAAATATTTAGGTGTTATTAAATAATATCATACCTAAATCCGCATGGCAATAGCAACAAAATGTGGGAAGTGACTGAAACAACCTGTATAAACTAATAAAACAAGATTAAGACAGACTGCCACTAAACGCCTCTTTTTTAAGGCGATTACATGAGCTAAACGCGAGTTTTATAATGCAAAAAAGCATATGATTCACTGCAATAAACAAAACCAGAAAAATATATGAGGTTCTTCAGGATATATGCTAGTACGATAGTGTTTTGAAAACATAATACAACAAATTTTATTCGATAGAAAAAAATCACGAACTTATCTCAAAAAAATTCTTTTAACGAGTAAAAACCATACTAAAATATATGCGATCATTCTGATTTTTTGGCAAATAATTCTACAAGCAAAATACTAGTATCATAGTGTTTTACTTTTTTAGTCCAATCAATAGATTTTTTGTAAATCGCAAAAAACCACTCATTTCGCACTACTCGGCCGCAGTGACTGACGTAACAACCACTTTGTCGTGCAAGCTGATTAGAACTTTATCCTAACAGTATTTCAAACGAAGTTTGAACCAACACAAATACAGTTGCTTATTTATCTCATGTAATCGCCTTAAGCCTAGGGCAAATGAAGAACATTAATACACAAATCGTCTTTTTTGTAAAAGACGTAAAAATGTTTAGCTGTGCTTTCCGAGGTACGGAGAAAACTCGGTATGTAAAGGGTGGACCAACCTAGGCACACGCGGCCATAGATCGACCTGAACGGCAACCACTGGGTTGAAGGACGGAATACTGCGCTGCGTGTCGCAAGTTCGATCCCCGCACGGAACAAATTTCTGTATGGCCTACACATACGAGTAGTTGTTCGTGGTCTGGCTATATGTAAATGTTTGTAAACGCACCCACGATTCAGGAAAAAACTGTGTAAACTCCAATACTTACTCGTGTGTGATAATAAACATAAACCATATTATATCAACGTACCACACTGTAGTAGTTAATGAGCAAACCATTTCGTAATTGTTTGTCGAACTGTTGACATAGGAAGGTACATTATACGTACCTACGCATTATGTTTTCAAGATCACGGTCAAAGAGTGTGATTCATACTTACTTTTTTTAATTACTTTGCGTAAGCGTATTAAATAATATGTAAATATGAATAATTTTACAATCCCCGAAAATTTAATTAAGTACCAATTTTATTTTATTTATAAAAAAGATGTTTAAATTTAATAGATAAGTTTTTCTTTGAATTTTAGGTTCAGTGACATTTTATTGGCTTCCGTATGGTGTTTGCGTTTAACTGTCTCAATCATAATTTTGTTATATTTTTTTTTTAATGGCCTTGGTCAAAATTATTACACAGATAATGCAGGATGAAAATATTTTCCGAACCAATTATTTTCACATTATAATTATTTTAATCATTCATTATTGCACACCATAAGATAAGAGGTGAGTACCTATTTAGCAATCAAATTAAGTTCACATCTTGGCAATTGTAACTATTATATTTAAAGCTACTTGCAGCAGCAGCTTGATAATAATTTTATTGTTATTCTTAAATTACAAATTGTTGTTAAATCTTGATTCAGAGTTTTCCTCCAAAATGAAAATAGAAACAAAATGAAAAATTCTTTTAAAAAAATGGAGAGTTTACTAATAGTTTGAGGAGGCACGGGAAAAGAGCACATGGAAGGAAGTGGGGGAGCCATTTGCCCAGCAGTGGGACAGTACAGGCCATAAAAAAAAGTTTACTAAATATCTATAACAGTATCTCTACTATAATCGCCACATGTAATTTTAGAATACGTCGTATGGCAACTAGCATGATGGTTTTTGTAACTCAATTTATTGGCAAAACATGACCAACTTTGAACTTTTTAACTGTTATTAATTTTAAGCACAGGTCTCTATATTAGTACAAGTTTTATTTTAGAAATATTTTAAGGCGACTACAAGAGCTAAATTAGCAACTCTATTTGTGGTGGTTCAAACTTCGTTTGAAATACTGTTAGAATAAAGTTCTAATCAGCTTGCACTACGAAGTGGTTGTTACGTCAGTCACTGCGGGCCGAATAGTGCTAAGTGAGTGGTTTTTTGCGATTTCCAAAAAATCTATTGATTGGACTAAAAAAATAAAACACTATCATGCTAATAAGTTGCTTGTAGAATTATTTGCCAAAAAATCAGAATGATCGAAAGAAAGAAAGAAAAAAAGATCATCGAAATATAATATATTTTTCTGGTTTTGTTTATTGCAGTGAATCATATGCTTTTTTACATTATAAAACTCGCGTTTAGGTCCTGCAGTCCCTTAAGCATATTCACACATTAAAAGTTCACGCTCGCTGAACTTAGTTATTTTCATGCCGGATAATTTTATTAGTTAAATTAACTGGCATTAGATTATCCTAATAGTCTTATTAAAACTAGAGAAACAAAAAAGAGAAAAATCGTAATGTACGGTCGACCAAGCTATTTGGTTTACATTTTACAAGGTAATTTGCATGTTAAAATGTAAACCAAATTATTAGGCTTGGTCGACCGTACATACGCTTAGAGATACTCAATACAATATTAATGAAACCACCAAGCGTTGAGAATGTTCTACGATGATAGCGAAACACCTATTTTTTGTCAAGAGTATCTTATACCTAAACATTTTATATAACGCCTGTAATCCCGGACTTGTTCTCCCCGTCATTGCGATCATTTTTTTGTTCTACACCATCCTGGGAACCTTCTAGTTACGGAGATATTGGGGGTCAAAGTTCCAACTTTTTGACAAGTGTTTTTTTTATTTTTTAGTATAATATTTTTCCCTCTCATAGAGAGGAGGCCTGTGTCCCAGCAGTGGGAACATTAATAGGCTGATGATGATGATGATAATATTTTTACTTTAAACACCTCCACGACCCCGTACTATTTAAACCATCCATCAGCACAATGTTTTAAATGCGTTACATTGAGTTCTACCACAAAACATGAATTTTCACCCCAAAAAAAAACTTTCTCCACCAGTGAACCTAAACTAAAAAAATACTGCGTAAAACCCTCTTTGAAGATTACTAAAACCTTTTCTTAAAGGCTCTACCACACAGGCGCATTATTATCGGTCGACAATATCGCATGCGTTATTGCGATATCTGTTTTTAGTACATTATGTATAAGGACGGCTACGTAGTTACACACTGCTGCGATAATAACGACGCAATAGAAGTAGGACGCTTGCGTTTCTGCGTCCTGCGATCTTCCTATTCAAAAATGGCGAATCTACCCGACATTAGGTAAAAAATCTGCCAAAAACACGAATACGAAATAGAATTATAGGACAAAGGCAGTTGTGTGCAAGAAATCGGGACGCATTATCGCAATAACGCATGCAATATTATCGACCGATAATAACGCGCCTGTGTGGTAAAGCCTTTATTCTCTCCGGGGGCCTACTAATTCTTTCTTTCTTTTGCCTGTCTACTGTGTCTTGTGCTACCCTAATATTATCAGTGAAAACTTTTGATTGGCCTTCTTTTACTAAATGGCAAGTATCTGTAACTAGCATATTTAAAAAAAAAAATTAAATAATATTATTGTAAAACATTGCACATTCAAATACCCACGTTGTGAGAAAACCTGGTTAGTCGTCAAAAATAGTTGCATAATAATAAATTTATTTATTTATTTGCTCTCATGCACTTCACACATTTTACAATATTACTGTCGGTTTTTGTACATGAACCCTGTCAGGGCACTGCGAAGCACAATGCTGGTTTGCTATTGAGTTTATGAACATTACAGTCATTAATATAATAAATAAATTGAGTCAAAACTTATCAATAACACAATAGATTACATTTCATTTAAAAATATGTCTAAAAGTCGTTATGATGTCCACCAGTTACTGCTTTATTTTATTTATTGTTATGTTTGCAGAATAAAAATAAATAATGTCTAATTTAAGAAATTGCACTGTCGATAATGTGTAATAAACGTGATGTAGCAATTTATATTTTAACGTCTTTAACTAATTCGATTTCTACCAATATACGTCAATTACAAATTTTTATCGCATTGTTTCGTAAATGTCATGATTTTGTTATGGCGTTTTGTAAGAGATTCGTGTGTTATTTATTGTTTCCTCGTGGAGTCAAGGATTAGTAAAACTAGTACGGATAGATGGGATTTAACATAACTGGCGAATGTGAGTGTACTATTAGGTCAAACCTTTCGGGGATTACAGGCGTGATGTTATGTTATGTTAGTATATACGGATAAATATCTGACTGGCTGTGGACACCGGAACATTGGAAAATACTTTAGAATACTGAAAAGTACAGGGTTTCCGAGATTTACGTTTCTAGATCGAATTGTTTTTAGAGAAATCAAAATATTTAAATTCAGAAAAAAAAATAAAGTACAGATACATGTTTGATCTAGTGCCTGTTTTGGTTCAAACACAATATTTAACATTTAGCTCGTTATAAAAAAAACAGAAGTAACGTCGATTTTGAAGGTATTTTAAGTTGTATGAGACTTGGAACGCAATTTTTATGAAAATTTTACATTCCATTTACTAATTGGGTTTACCAGGGATATTATTGGAGAGATTAATAGCACTTAATTTTTTTATATAAAATAAAAACGTGAAAAACGGCGCACCCCCCCTCCGTGTCTAGCCGAATAGTATATAGTACCATTTAATCAAAAATAAAGTAACGGAATAACTCATTTTGCTGACATCGAGAATATTGCAAAAAAAAACGAAACATCTCTTAGTCAAAACAACATAAGTTTGACCTTACAATAATAATAATAATATCATGCAGTTAATTGATTCATAACATAACGTAATAGTTAACGGTAACCTATACTTGGTTGTCCTCGAAATTATTTATTTATAAGAGTAACCGTTTGTAACCTTGACCTAAAGATGAAGACCCTAAGAATGTATCATAACATTTCTACGGATGTCTAGGTATAAAAAAACGTGTTATGATACCTGTCATAATTATAAAAGTTTGGTAGCCTCTGAATTATTTGAAGGACTTACGCACGCAATGTTTTTAAAATTCTTTTAAATTTGGAAGGATCGTAGTAGGTGGCCGTCTGTAGTTTCTGCCTATCTTCATTGCAAAAAGTATTATATTAAACTAAGTTTTGGAATATTTTTTTTTAAACTTACCGCTGTTGCGTTCCATGAATTTTCGGTACGAGTCAACGAACGACATGGTTGCGTTTGGACCTGAAAAAATGAGAAATTAAAATTAAAACAATGTCCTCCACGAGTAAAATACAATTTTAACATATTTATAAAACTAAAAATATTTTAATAAAATATTTTGAAATGATAATATTTAAAAACAATTTGTAAGTACCGGTTAAGAGTTTTTGAGAAAAAAAAGCTGATTTGTAAACTACTAGTATAATTAAAAATAAATAGTCCATGTATTAAAAATAAATTATAATATATTAATAAATATATTATTCATAGGTATATATTTTTAAATTATTAACTTTAAAATAAGATCAATCAAGTCATTTTAAATATAAATAACTGTGAAAACCTCGACACACACACCTTCTATATTTAAAAATAAAATCCAAAAGTAAAATCAAAACACAGCACTCCGAAAAACAATACTACGAAAAAAACTAAAAATAAATTTCGAAGTCTCTGAGACAACGCACTTCTCAGGCAAAGAGCGATCGGAAACTAACAAACATACTAAATTCAGCATTAAAAGTAAATTATATTGCGAAAAAACCTAATTAGCCTTGAGATGACACTGGCCCACTTGTTATACGACTTGGGTCATTAGATACTGGGTTCTAAGAGCTTAATGATAATGTTTGGTGATTTAACACGCATTATAGAAAGTATTTGCATTTTTATACGCGTTTGTTTGATTTTTACTGGTATTTTTGACATCATAATGTTATTTACAAAAAAGATTTGAATTAAACGGTTTTTCCAGAAAAGTCGAATGGGTTTGTTTTGTACAGCAAAGAGCACTGAAACAAAAAAAACAAGATCCCATGAACGCCAGACCTACGTCATTTTATGAAAACTCTAACTTTTTCTGTGGAATAAAATTACGTTAGTTTACTTACAATTTAACTTACTTTAAAAGTGAAAGTGCGTAACATTTTATTCCTTAAGTGTACCTTTTTAACATTTGTTTTATCGCCTTGCCTAATGCGAATAACATTTAACAAGAAGCCAATCCCAGCTGAAATATTTTCAGGTGATTTGTGTGCGTGATTGCCTATTAATTTTAATAATCATCTCTTATTGTGCAAGTTCTCATAAGCAACATTCCATTAGAAAATTGCTTGAAGCTTTTCTGCTATGGTTAACGATGACAATTATTATTAATTAACTACATAATTATAATTACATTTATGAACTTTTATTCTTAACTAGTTGACCCGTCAGTTTAAAAAAAAAATGGTAGGTACGCTAGGTACGCTGCCATTAAGTCCGCCTCTGTAGTTTGTGCTGAAAGTGTTAAATATATAAATAATTATTTCCCAAAACGTTTTTCGGGCTACTTCGATCAATTAACGGACGTTTTCTATCACTTACTTACATATAACTGTTCGTTAACATGCCTATGTCTCGTAGCTATTGGTGTTTCTGTAAACAAAGTAAGCTTTCATGTGACGTTTTGTTTCTAAAGTTAGAGATAGCAACCTTCTGTGACCTGTTAGTTAGTTATTGAAAATGGCCGTAAACCGGATCGGAAAGTCTTAAGTTATAAGATTTTAGTTAGATTAAGTCTTAGATTATAAGATTTTTAGATCTTAGTTTATACAAAACATTTTAATTTTTTTTTTTTAGATCGAAAGAATAGAATGGAATGGAACGGAAGTCATGGAGCCATTGGCTAGCAGAAAGACTGATGTAGGCACGGGAACAGTAACAATTTTCTTTTGTTTTTTTTATTTTATTTATTTATAGTAGCAGTTTACTGTATTAAAATGATGCGTTTACCGAAGAATAACATTATTTTTTTATAAAAAAAATAGAGATCCATGTTATGAATGTGATGTGGCTCTATGACAAATGTGTTTGAAAATGTCAATGACGTCTCCTAATATTGAGAGATTATTGATTAATCTTTGGTAATGTTCATAAAAATTCAAAAATTATGAAGGTTATGAATTATGGATATGAATTAGAAAATGTTATGACATTTTCTAATTTAATGTAATTAAGTTCAACTAATTTATTAAATAACTATCTGGTATACGTTGTGAGTTCATGACTGTCTAGAAAGTGATGGCATTAAGTCCCTCTCTGTCCATTCTTGTCATAAAACTATTTAAGATATATTTTTTTTTGAAAATATTAGTAAATGAAACCTTTTAGTTTATTTATTATCATATTGAAACTTTGACTACTTAAGAAAAAATCCCTACAGTGTTTTGAAACAAAAACATTGAAAATTTCAAAATCAACAGGAAAAGATATTTTTATGAAACCCAAACCTATTAAAAATGAACAAATTGCAATGATGGCATCGTTAGCAAGAACTTAACATGTAGAATGATATAATTGAAAGAATTGCTTCTCCGAAATTGTACTAACGTGGTAAATTAACCATTATTTGTCCATTGCCGACACCCGTCAGTACTCATTATCTTTTACTGTATTACTAATTTTGCAAGTATGTGACCATCACGTTCTCAAATTCGCAATTTATGGTATACGCAGAATAATTACAAGTCAGTTCATTGAAATTGAAATAACCTGCAATCAACTATGTAACAGACTTTATGACAGTCCGAAAAATATTGAAATAAATTAAATAAGTCGACCAGTAATCGCCCAGACAATTTTTGATCGATAGCGCAAATAACGCAATTAATATTGTTGAATTGACGAAATTCACAGTCAGTGTGTTACTTAATTACCCCGCAGATAAAATCTATGAAATAAAAATCGATTACTAATTGGTATCTGATGAGTGCTTTATTTTTTATTGTGATCTTTTGACTTCAGTTTACGCTTTTAAAAGTTAATTGGTTATAACCAATTTAATTCAATATTTTATATCCAAAATTATAGGTGTGTAGTAAAATATTGATATTAACTGCAAATATGATCAATTTAATCTTCAAAACAAGTATCAGACAAACAATTAACTAAAAGGCTAACCAATAAAAGCGATCTCACAAATTAGTATTTCATCCACAAAAAGTCAAAGTTACAACAGCTCTATTATTGTGTAGAAATAAAAAAATAACGACAATGTTTTTCCACTTAATCTTTCTTCATAATACCGCATTGTTTCAATAGAACACTTAACATTTGATATTAAACCTTTCCCATGGGGAAATAGGGTTAATTTTGTAATGAGTCTTTAGACGTGAGATAGAACTTTCTGCCTAAGTACAGGATTGTTGTCGTGAGAATCTGGTTAAGGTTAAAAGGTCTTGTAGCAGTGCCTAGTTCTTTTGGTAATTATATTATGAGATCTACATTAACAACGTCGTCTTTTTTCCTAGGGAAATCGGAAATTAAATTATTATAAAGATTTCTGCAAAACTAGAAGATGCTACTTCGTTATGTTATATTCCCATATGAATCAGTTGACCAATTCAAAAATTCATTAAGTAGACTGATCCCGTGGAATCCGCCTGTGTGGGATCAGTTTACTAAAGAGCCTAAAGCTTAGACAAAGAAGCATTCTACTGGAATAATTATAAAAAAATATCAGTTTAAAAAACTAAACACGTTTTCTCGTATTCTGGAATTTAATATCCATATCATGGGAATGCATCAAACATAACTAGTCCGCCATCTTTGGGAGTCCACCATCATCACTACATAGTATAAAACAAAGTCGCTTCCCGCTGTCTGTCTGTCCCTATGTATGCTTAGATCTTTAAAACTATGCAACGGATTTTGATGCGGGATTTTTTGATAGATAGTCATTCAAGAGGAAGGTTTAATATATCAAGCATAATCTAATAAAGAAACACTGATAATTTTAGAGGTTTCTAATGTGATGCCGTACTTAGATAAACACATTTTTTTGCACTTACATTGCAAACGCTTGCTGAACCCTACGAGATAGTTAAAAATAATGTACTACAGTATTGTACACCTTAAAAAGGTCTACAAAAAAGTCCTCGATGGTATATGTCTATCTCTTAGGGATAACCTACAATAACCATTTTTTATCCTGTACTTTTTACGAGAAATAATGGCTTATTTACGAAGCGATTTAAAGCAATACAGCATTGATTCTTATCCAATTAAGTATCTTAAATACATTGTGCATTTAATATAGATCAATATGGCCCTGTACAGCATGTAGCATATAGATAATACTGCTTCGTTGGTCAAGATGCCGCAGATGCGACCGCAGAGCATGAGGTCTGGGTTCGATTCTCGGGTCGGGCAAAGTGTTTTTGGGTTTTTCCATAAGGAATATCTCAGTAGCAGCCACAGAGTCTGGATTTTTGCCCTGTTGGAGAAAAAAAATGGCGGACGGTAGGAAAGACTCGATCCAAAAAAAAGTATTTTAACTCCTTTTATCAGGAAAACATAGAAAGTGAGCTTCGACGGCTAACATCGCTGTATTTAATATAACAGTGTTCTGAACTGGACGTAATTTATTTTTTTGCAAGCATTCATTTAATACAGCTAGAACCTCGGACCTGACAGTATTTACTTACTTAAAGAATGTGTACAATGTCAAGGTACAGTTGGTCATTGCACTCTCAAATCTAAGTAAATACAAACATATTATTTGACGTGTAAATAAAGTAAATGTGTGAACCTTGTCACTTGTGGGTACAAAATACAAGTTGTGTAATGGAATACCTATGTTTAAACTGATAATGATATAAACAAAGGTAAGGCAGAAAGTGAAAAGAAAAGAAAACTATCAGTGTTATCGCGCAGGAGGGTAAAAAATACCATGCAAGTACATTGACCAGTGTTTTTCAACCTTTTTTATGACACGACCCCAATAGTATGAAAAAATATTTGGCGACACCCACCATTCGCTTTTTATTCATTTATTTTTATTATGTTACAAATATTAAATCCATACAAAATTTTAATGCATTTGCATAATTAGGATTCGGATGTGTATCTATAACACATTTTTTTTTTAATTTGAAACTCGATTTAATTGGAGAGTACAAAAGTCTAGTAGCGTAATTTATTTCATACTATAGCTTATGCCCGCGGTTTTGCCAGCGTGGAGTTCGATAATTATGCCACTGGTAAAAAGTATACTTTGTGTTAATCAAGGTTGAAAACTATCTGTGTGCTGAATTTCTTCCAAATTCGTTCTATAGTTTAAGAGTAACAAACATTTATACATGCAGAACTCCATACATCCTCACATACATTCTCATTTATAATTTAAAGTAGGATCTACGTTGGAACTTTTTTTTACACTAAATTACTTGCATTTGGCCGCAACTTACCTAAATCAATTGTAATTTAGCATAGCCCAGGGGCTTAATAAATAAGCTTATATTTATTGCAATACAAAATGGTGCTAATTGAGGAAATTTCGGCTGGAACTGTCAATTTTTTGCAGATTACTGCGTAAGTCAGTCATTCATTTGTCATTGTGTACGAGATTACCATTCTATGCTATTTCTTTCAATGGAGATATAGATTACCAAACTTGTCAAAATCAACAATTATGAAATCAATGATAGATCATTGTAACACTATTATAATAGCAGGCTAAGCCCCCTAATGGAAGCATGGCAGATGTGAAACTAGGAATGCCATATACAGGGTGTAAACAACTTCATCACGAAACTTTACGCAAAAACGATTGCTGGGAAACGACTTTGTTTTTTTGGGTGAAAAATCATGTTTTGTGGTAGAAGTCAATGTAACGCACTCAAAACATGCTGACGGTTGGATTGAATAGTACGAGGGTCGTGAAGGTGTTTAAAGTAAAAATCTAACATTAAAAACTTGTATAAAAAAAACTTGGCAAAAAGTTGGAACTTTGACCCCCAATATCTCCGTAACTAGAAGGTTCCCACGCAAGGTATAGAAAGAAAAAATATATCGCAATGACGGGGAAAACAAGTGCCTTTCAGCTTCGTTCTGAGGTTTTTTACACCCTTTGTATGCTGCAGATTGGATTTTTGATGGGGTTAAGAATAAGAAGGTATGGTGACTTAAAATGCTATGAGTAAGATGAACCGACGACTAAAGCGATTGGGTTTGGGACCAGGATTGAACAACTTTTCGGAAGTTTAGGTCAGCCCCATAAATTTTTGGGTTTTTTAACATAATATTTAATGTGTATGTGTGTGTGTGTGTTTGTGTGTGTGTGTGTGTGTGTGTGTGTGTGTGTGTGTGTGTTTTGTGTGTGTGTGTGTGTGTGTGTTTGTTTGTGTGTGTATTTGATGTGTGTATGTGTGTGTTTATTTGGGTTTTGGGTTGGTTTCGTATAATAAAATAAAAAAAAGAATTACAATATTATTTATATTAAAAATACATCTTACTCAAAGCATTTTGAGTTTTGTAACGATCTTGGTTAATAGTAAAGGACTGTCTGTCTATCAATGAGAATTGAAATGTTAAGGTCAAAGTGTGCATCAGAAATGTTTGCCACTGATAGGAAAGCAAAATAAACACGATGTTTTTAAAAGTTGTTTGGCATTAATTCATGTTTTGTAATGTTTGGTAAAATGTCTGCAGATCTAGGATTGACGTATGTAGAATGCATCTTATAATTTAAAATTTATTACAGGTTTTCAAAATTTAATTATGAAATCTTATTTAATAATGCAAAATACTGAATCAATTAAGTAAGCAGGTTTTTGAGGATAAAAACAACATTTGCATAGTTATATAGTTCTTTAATATTAAATCAAAACTATTATACGTAACAATTATTAGTATTTTGTTAGTTAATTTTATGGTTTGTTGTGAGTTCACGGTTTAACACGGCTGCATAAGTTAGTATTGTAATATCCTAGGTCAACTCTATACCACAGATACAATATTAGATAGAATATTATTTTAGCCTTGATTGTTTCGATTACAAAAAAATGAAGGTGATTTATAAGGTGGTTAAGGTGTTTTTTTTTTTTTTTTAATTTAACCTTATTTTGAAGTCGGTTTAAAACAAAACAACTGACGTCTGACACTTTTCAACTCCTATAATTTATTAATAAAATTTATTATATTTCTTTGTTTTTTTTATGTTTGATATTAATTAAAAGGATCCTTTTTCCTTAAGCTCAATATCTTTATTTTTTCCCATTGGGGAATGCAGGATCCTGTTTTTTTTTTCCGTATGGGAAATCATCAAATGACTTCTCCCGCTCTGGGCGGAGCAGGAGGGCGGAGTGTCAGACTTTTACTGACTAAAACCCATCCATGTTCCTTCATTGCCCTTTGTGTTCCGGGGCCACGGTATCTCTTTCGAACAGTCAACCCCGGCAGGAGAATGCAGGATCCTTACAAACTCTTTTTGCCTCGTCCACGTTCAGTCACGCACGCACGCACGTAGCTAGTACTACGCACCTGACCTTTTCACCAAATAATTTGCCCGTCAATCCACTGCTGGGAACACAGTCCTTCTTTCTATTACAAGGAGTGGACAGAAGTGAATAGTGTATTCCACCACAAAAGCCCAGTGCGAGTTGGTAAATGTCTCCGAATTTCTGGCTTTAGGAAAAGCCAGTTTCTTCATGATGATATTCTTTCGCCGTTTTGAGAGCGTGGTGATAAAATAAATTATACCACATTATGTGCCTGCCTGGGTCCGAACCCACGATCTTAAGTCACAAAGTCGTATCCGTTATGAGTGGACCACCACTGCTTGCTACATGACACAGCCAACACAAATATTTTTGTTTTTTTTATTGCATTTAGAAAACAGTTGATTGTTTAGCCGTGTGGTATCCGGCAGAGTAGAATAGAACCAACCCATTACACTCACGGGTGTCGTATAAGGCGACTAATGTCTGAGGCAGAACACCTTGCGCCTCCGTAGACCAGAGAATGGGCAGCAGCGTTTTCTGTTAGTCTTTCATCACTGCGATCTCCAATCCGCTTGCCAAGCGTGGAGATTACGGCAAATTCCTCCCATCATGGGAGAGGCTTATGTCCAGCAATGGATGTTATGGGCTGTTGTTGTTGTTGATATTTTAAAAACTTTAAAAGAATAATATCACTTATCACTTGCTTGCACTTATCAAATAAATTATTATTTGGCATGCATAACTCATACAAATTATCATAAATTGTGTAGGTAAGCACAGGTTAGTGTTTTTTAGTTTTTTGTTGATCGGTTACCCAGCCTCAGGTATTCAGACAAGATCAACCAGATCAAGATTCATTACATTCAATTTTTTTTATGAATAAATCCACGTAAACATATTGTTTTTTGTATACAAAATAATCCCCGCAATCAAAAAAAGAAGTATTCAACAAAAACTTTTGAACAAAAAAAATTAACCGACGAAAACTGAGAAGAAAAAATTAAAACAGGTTTAATTGAGAACCTCCTTTATTTAAAATGTAGATATATATATTATAATAAGTTAAACACGTGGGAAAAGCTAACAAAACACGACCTTCCATCATGGACAATCTGTAAATCACTATAGTAATGCAGAACTTTTTCAAAACCTGAAACCGTGAAAGAAAACATCGTGAGGTAACCGCCATGTATTAGAACCAAAAATTCGAAGACATGTGACATCTCTACCAATCATGGATACCTCAGTGGATTATGACCCGATCTCTTTCACAGAGGTGAAGCCTGTATCCCAGAAGTGGGAACGTTATACGCTGTCAATATTATGTATCTAACTAATTTTTGTAGTGGTCGCAAGGGCGAAGGTCATAAGGTCCGGGGTTCGATTCCCAGGTCGCGCATAGTTTTTTTAATTTTGTCCATCAGGATTTCTCAGTAACAGTCACGGAGTCTGGATTTGTGCCAGGATGATGGCAATTGGCTGGCTATTACATGGGACGGACATAAATATAACTAGCGAAATGTGTACACTTCTTCTGCTTATCCTTCTGGTATTACAGGCGAGATGGTTTGTCAATAAAAAATAAAAAAAATACTTGATTGTGCCAAACGCTAAAAACTCCTTCAATACCTCACGCATTTTCTCTAAACCTTCACTTACAACATAATAAAATTCTAATTAAAGCTTGCAACAGACCAATAACACGTGCCGCGGTGCGTGCCAGTGACATTCAAATAATTAAAGATCACTAAAACGGAACGTAATGGTGGACTGAGACAGTCTGGCCTCGATTTGACAGCGGGGTTCCGTATTGTATGACAGCTGTCTTTATGTTGATGGAGTGTGTGCATCGAGATGAAAAATTGCTTTGAGGAAAATATTTGAAGGAAAGTCTGACAGGGGCGACTTGAATATAATACTAATGATCAGCCCCTGCTTAGCTCGGTTTAATGACTTGACTAAACTTTGAGAATTTATAGTAAACATAACATCACGTTTGTAATCCCCGAAGGGGAAGGCAGAAGTATTCCTAAATAGTACGCCCACATTTTGCAAGTTATGTTAGTCTCATGTAATACAGGGCGAGCCTATTGCCATCAACTGGGCGTAGATCCAGACTTAGTGTCTGCTACTGAGAAATTCCTAAAGGAAAAACCCAATAATCATTTTCCTGACCCGGGAATCGATGCTCAGTAGTCGCGTCTGCGACCACTTGCTCAACCAGGAAGTTTAGTTTTTTTAGTCAGAATTTATAATAATTCTGTTGGTGTAATTATTTCTATAATGAATTGTGTGCGCATAAGTATAACTGCCGGAACAAATCCTATATGAAAAGTCCCTATACAATGTTTATCTCCATTTGGCAAATAAGCACAATGCTCAATTGAAAGACATAAACGCAGTGTTGATAATTATGTTATTGTACCTATTATAGTTAAATTTAGTTGAAAAGCCAATTTAGACTTAAATTCACCGACTTGTTCAGAGCTTCATAGTGTAAAAAATTGTTTCAGTACTACTCTTAATCTAGAATCTATGGATTTTGTGCTGCATGGAAAACTGCTGCAGAGTTTTAACACCAAAACAAGAAGTTATTGCTGCTAAGGCAAACGAGAATAGTAATGATGATCACGAAAAGATATTTGCAGTTACAACAATGATTACTTCATAAAATATTTTACGTTTACATATTTACATTCGGTTATACAATTGGAAAATCCACAAAGCATCTATAAACGGTGCTCAAACAAACGGAATCGTGACAAGAACTTTATTAGATATAGGGTGTAAATTAACAAACAGTTTTATGTACTTGGAGCTGTGTAAAGTCTATTACAAATTGTGGAATTGGCCCTGTGGTTCATGCAATACCTCTTTTGATACAAACCATACAAGCCGTAAACTATCGGTGAAGATCAATTCATTTATTAATTTAGGTTCACGTATGTACAGCGTTATCTTAAGTATAGGTTTTCCAGTCTTGGACTTACACAGTCGTCAATTACTGGTTAACCAACATTCACAAAACTAAGTGATATCAAAATTAAAATTAAAATTAAAACGAGTGGCTCTACAAATGAAATACCACAGTAAACTCAAATTCAAGAGTTTACTTGGATAAAGTAAAAAAAGACAAAAAAATGTAAATATAAAATATTAAAAAAACGATTAAAATCGTCTACCCTAACAAATTTTTGCATTTATAATAGTAAAATTATAGAAGAACATCAACTGAAAGTAGTCATGATTGTGATAAATAAAATCTCTAGAATATTTGTTTATTTATTATTTTACAGGTGCCTCCCAATTTTAGATTTGCTGTTAAAAATTACTTAAGTAGTTAATAGCTATTAAAAACCAGTCTAATCTTCAGAAATAGAATTTAATGTACATCTTAATTGGAATAGTATAGGAAACTTTTTTCAACAAACCTTGAACTTAGGCTTGTTTGTGTGGTAGGCCAGAAATAGTTTAATGTTTGTAGTTAAAATATGCTAATTTTTGCAAATTTTGAAATCCAGTTTCTCCTAAGTTGTATTTTCAAGATTATCAAGTATGATACCAAAATAATTATTATTTTGTAAGTCATCACCAGAAGAGGAAGTTTACTATCATGGCATGTGGTATTTTTAAATTGAAATTATAATTTTATATTCGATACTAATGCGAAAATGAGTGATCTGTCTGTAGCTACACTATACAGTGACAGTTAAACAACCTAAATCAAAGTTAGCAGGGTTCCGTAGCTAAAAGACAAAACCCTTATAATTTCGTCATGTTTTATGTTGACATGTCACACAGACAGACAAAAATGACTACGACATCTTCAAGAATAAATCTGGCGATAATTGAGTTGCTCTTGCCATTTATAGTAGCTCAAATATTTTACTAATTAATAATATCCCAGTTTATCTCATAACCATTATTTTATTTTTACATCATTTCTAATTTTTTTTTTCATTATTATTATTATCCTGCAAACACCACCTTCATCTCCTTATTTCAAGTCAAAATTAATAATCATAATAAAGTTTCTGACTTCATCATCTACATTATCATCCACTTTCTCTATTTAAATTTCACCTTAAATCCTTGGTTCCGACCCGCGTGCAAGGTTTCTTAGGCTCTCTTAAATGAGAAGAAACATAAAAAAAAAAAAAAAAACAAAATAATAATAAACTATCTCTCGGTCTAAAATAAAGTTTGCTAACAATCAATTACTGAAACCGAGTCAACAATTACTAAACCCCACAATTCACAACTGATCACATAAAAATTAAGACAAACTTGAAGGAAAATTTCTTCATAAAAAATTAAAGAGTAGACGGACGCAAACAATGAGTTATGTTCTCTAGGCGTAGAACGAGCAAATTGCCCTTACTTTGCTTTAACGACTACCTTGCTTGCACACTGGAGTCAGTACCTTCCATCTACAACCTAGATACGCTCTGTTTTACCATTATTTATTATTTTAAATACTACTTTTTATAAACATTGAACGCGTATACAAATTTCGTATCCGTGCTAATGAGGAATTCTCTCGTGAGAAGGTAATCCTAGCTGCAGGATCAAGTCATGTCTGTTATTAAAATGTATTGTCACCAAAACTAAAGGTGTGTGCAAAATTTCAGTTTAATCGCTTTGAAATTCAGTTGCAAGATTTGACCAATACAACTAAAACACTAAAAGGACAAGTTAAATAAAAGCTTTTAATAAAATACGCAGTGAGATGCATCGCTCTTCATAGTCTAAAAAGTAGACGATAAACATGTGTGATCTAATAAAATAATTAGACGTTTTAAGCATTCGGAATAATAATATAAAAATCATTTAAAAAATAATACGTAATCTTATGGTTTTCCAAAAAGGATAATGTAACATTTAAACTAGTTTGTAAATTGATTTTAAATAATAGCTTAAAGGTTTTTTTTTAGATAAATAAAGAATGTTTTAAAATGGATTATGTATAATTGCCGACTCTGATCTTCTAATAATTTTGGAGTCCGCGTAACACTGGACAGTTTCCCTCACTCGTAATTTTATTTAATTCGACCATTTCGTTGATTCGTCACTTTCGCTGATTGGACAGTTGTGTGAATTCGACAGTTGCGTCAACTCGACAGTTTCCATAATTAGCCAATGTCGTTGACACGTCACTCAAGTACACTCGGAAGAAAAAATATAGTAAACAATTAATGTGGATATTTTAAAATAATTCTGACAAATCTATTGAAATAAATAAATACAATAAGTAGTCAGTTTGACACATTCATAAAATAAGTTACTTACATTTCATATCCATTGTTAGAAAAGGGTAGTTGTCAAATAGACCAACTTAAATCCCATCGTCATAGATCCAGCTATTTAATACTCATCTTCCTCTTTCCATGCTGTAAGGTTGGGAAACTCACTTCCACCTTTCGTTCATTCATTCAGGATTTGAGTGAAAGAGCATAATCTTTCTTCTCATTTATGATTTATTATGTACATATATGTCGCCGGAAGCGGCTCTATCTGCTAAGATTTAATCTAATTAATAGCACTCATAATTCTATTCCATGATAATACTGGTGAACCTGCCATCTCTGCTTGGCAGTACAATTATTACATAGAACGTAATTAATTGACAGATGAGTTAAGCACCATCTATTGGTGGCACCCAGTACTTAAATAGTTCGTGGTTTCAAATAGTAATTAAGTGGTGATGTTCCACGAACGCGGATGGAACACTTAATTTTGGGTCTATTGTCTGCACGTTACAGGAACTGATGGACGCTACTCAAGACGCCAAACTCGTAGCCAAATTCTGGGCCAACTTAATGTATATCTATCTATTAATATAGATAGCTCAGAAGATGAAGCTTCCAAAGATAGGAGCCATTTCTGACGGCATAGTGTAAAGTAACTATATGACCAAATTGTTGCAAAAAAAACAACATAGTAGGTAATTGAAAGTCCACAGGGCGGAACAACCATAAATTAAAAACACTTCAAAGTGTGATAAAAGTACTGCAAATTGAATAATGTAGCCTTCAACTGAGTTTTTGCTTAAGTCTTTACCAAGACATGAAAATAACATGTAATCTTGGTAGAACAAAAAAAGAAAACTTGACACGCACTTCAATGGTTCTGAGTAATTATATACCTCATTTAAACTTGTGAAATAACACCGCATTTGGTAATAGTGTATCAAAATTGATTTATTTTACTAAAAACATTCAACACATAACATCACGCCTGTAATCCCAGAAGTGTCAGGTAGAGCTGTATCTAATAGTACATTTCGCCAGCTATGTTTAAGTCCCATTTAATAGATTGATGAAATCCAGACCGGGACTGCTACTAAGAAAAATCCTGATGGAAAAACCCAATCACAGTTTGCCCGACTCAGAATAAAACAATTTCATATTACATAAAAAAAAAAAACATGACTATGTCTAATTTCAACCTGTGGTTAGTTTTGTACATAAAGTTAATAATAATATTATAGGTGAAGGGATATTAAGTAGAAGGTTATTATTACAGTAGTTGAACATTAAGCAATTTTCTATGAACAAGATATTTCGTTACATGCACAGACCGTGTCTATGGTATTTTTTCCCAGTGTTTAAGTTAGGTTTCCGTACGTAATGCATATCAAAGGCAAACATTTAGAAAATCCGGTAGCACGATTACCCATTTCATTGACAGTCGATAAAAAAGATTATTCGTTGCAAGTGCGACTGCTGAGCATGTCCTGGGTTCGATTCCGGTCGGGCAAAGTGTTATTGGGTTTTTCCATCAGGAGTTTTCAGCCAGGGTGTCTGTATTTGTGCCCAGTTGGTGGCAATAAGATCGCCCCTATTACATGGGACTTAAGCGTAGTTGGCGAAATGTGGGTTTACCTTCTATAATTGTGTGCACTTCTGCCTAACCCTTCCGGGATTACAAGCGTGATGTTATGATATTTATGTTTCTTTGGTTAGTATCAGGAAATTTGTTTAGTAAACCGTCACTAATACATAGCTTAATTGTACGCGTGTGTATTAAAGTATTTTAATGTGACGAAACGAGCGGCCTATTAAATAAATCATATTTTACGATGCCTATTACAAAATATATAATATTTTTAAACCTTGATTAATGAATTCCATAAGATTAACTACTTAATTGGCTCACGATATTTGTCCATAATAATAAATACATTATTAAGTTTCCCTTGAAGAAAATTAAATATATCGTAAAACGGAGACATTAAATAATTGTTTTTTTTTACAGAGTAATAAAAATAACAAAAAAATTAAAAAAACCCGAACGCGAAATAAAAACTGAAAAGAAACAAACAAGTTCAGGAAAGTCAATATGTCCTGTTTCCTGAACTTGCATTTTTTCTTTTTAGTTTTTATTTAAAGTTATTAGTTATTTTTTACGCAGTCGGGTTCTTTAAATTATTTTTTAATTTTACACTTTTTAGTTACTCAGTTTAAAATCCTCATGATGAGCTCTGTATCGAGCAGTTCAGTCTGCAGAGCGTGCCAAACATTTGAATTTGGCGCAAACGATCCGCCATTTTGTTTTTTTTAGTTTGATATACCCAGTGTCACTCACAGTAAATACAAATGTAACAACACCTCTCAAGCTAAATCCATCGAGTCGTTCACGCCATAGAGCGTGCCAAAGAATTATACATACATACAGACATACTATCCAAAAACATAACCCTCCTTCTGGCGCAGTCGGGTAAAAAGGTAATCATTTAATAGCAGATACATGGGCACTGTATCTGCATACAACCAAAGCCAAATACCAAAATATTCTAATAAAAATATTCATTCAAATAGCGTTTCAAAGATGATGACTACTATCAGACGGGCTACTGTATTACCGTGAACTTAATACAGATCTCAGCTATAAAACTGTTTCATTAATTTTTTTCGTCGACCTTTTGACATACTAGCTGACCCGACAGACGTTGTCCTGTCTTAACAACCTACCCTATCTACCCTACCTACCCTACCTACCCTATCTACCCTACCTATCCTACCTACCCTGCTTTTTCTGACCCAGTGAAATTCGTACCGCTTAACAGTCGATTCTTTAATTTTTAGATAAATGTTTTTTTTTCTTTCCGTAAGAACCATCCTCGTACTTCAAGGAAAATAATAAAAAAAAAAAAATTGCGAAGTCGGTTCAGCTGCTCTCGAGATTTGCGCTTAGCAACACATTCAGCGATTCATTTTTATATTATCTACGACTAGCACCTTGCCCGCGACTACGTCAGCAAAAAATGTGATGCATGAAAATCTATATAATATGTTTAAAATTCTTTTGGTCGCACTCTCCGAAACGGATCAACCGAGTTTTATGATTTTTTTTTGTGTATAGTCCCTGGCCAAATTATTAGACGCACTTTAAGATTTTATGAAAATAGTTATTTCAGGTGATACTATACAGCTTTATTGTTTTTACTAGATTTTATGTATGTTTTTGTATTATCCACTTAATATCTATTTTTTAACACAAATACAACATTATTATTTTAGCATAAATATGTATTTATTAACTCTTGAAACAAAATTGCTTTCACTCCAAGGTCAGAAAGATATTTAACGAAAATTTGTCTGGAAAATACATTTGCTACCAAAAAACTGATCATATCGTAACTCCCAGATGCTAAATGTGAATGCTTCTGAGCGCACTGTTCGAAGCAAATTAAAATAATTAAATTTACCTGCCGCCCCTATTTTTCCAATAATAATGATGTTTTATTCGTGTTAAAAAATAGATAATTAAATGGATACTAAAAAAATATACATTGCATCTAGTAAAAACAATAAAGCTCTCTAATACCTATAACCTGAAATTTACATTCTATGCAAATTTTTTTAGTGCGTCTAATAATTTGGGGACTGTACGAATATTAGGTAGGTATGAGAATAGGTCGCAAGGGTACGATTGGCGGCTCGGAACATCGTACGTTCCGCTGCGCAGATCGCAAGTTTTAGGTATCAGCGGAACGTAAAGAAACGTGCCGGCGGGGCACATCCCCGCGCGCTCTCTCTCTCACCCGCACTCGCCCAACGCGTCTTCGCTTTAGTGTGTGAGTTACGTCTGTATGCTGCAAACGCGCGCGAATTTCTGCTTACGTACAGTCGAGCTCATAATAATTTGTTGTTGTTTGTTAACTGTTTTGTTGTTTTTTTTTGTTATTGTTCTGTTAATTTTTTTTGTTGGTGTTCCGTTTGTTGTTCGTTGTCATAAAATAAATTTAAAATACATTATTTCTTTTTTTTTTTTTAACCTGTTTTATTTTTCCTTGAACCCTCCCTGTACTTGACAAACTAACAAATAAATACGTACCATACATCACTAAAACATTCACACAAGTTTCAGTTATAAAAATAATTAAACGAGCATAAATGATTTTCGACTTGACTGTACATGCGCGTACTTGCACTCGCAGCTAACTTCCGAGCCCCCATTAAGTTTGAATCGTACTGTATATTTCACACCATAATTTATATGGCAGAACAAAGTTTGCGGGTTCAGCTAGTTACAAATATAATTTACCTTTGTTTGATTGATTTAGTTTTTTTGTCACCGGCTTCTGAAGCTAAAGTTACTTTTTTTCTTTTTTGTGTATTTTGAAGTCGGTTTTATATTTTGCAATTTTTTTTTTATTTTTCCATTTTTAGTTGTTCCCAAACAAATATTTGCCATGAATTGATTTGACATTGTTAACAATACGTCATGGTTATAGGCGTATCCCCAATATATGGAACTTAACATACTTTTTTTTTCGGATAGGAAATCATCAAATTACGCCTCCCGCTCTGGGCGGAGCGGAAGGGAGTGTCAGACTTTTATTTACTGACTAAAACGGGTGACATCTCTGATAAAAATAACTACAGGCCGATCTCATTAGTTACAGTCATCGCGAAAGTATTAGACAGCATGCTTAATCCTCACTTAAACAAGGTCGTAACTTCAACCAGTTTGGGTTAAGGCCCAAGCTGTCTACTGAGAGTGCAATACTGAGCTTAAAGCATGCTGTCAAGTATTACACGGACCGCAATACCGCTGTATACGCTAGTTTCCTTGACTTGTTCAGGGCTTTTGACCTGGTTTCTTACGAAGTGCTGTTGCAAAAGTTACGCGAACATAAAATTGCACCAGAAATAGTTACCATCTTCCAGCACTGGTACGGCAACCAGGTCAACTAGGTGAAATGGGCGGGAGCTCTGTCAGACTCGTACAGGTTGGAGTGCGGGGTGAGGC
Organism: Xestia sexstrigata; assembly: GCA_941918905.2. Taxonomy (NCBI): domain Eukaryota; kingdom Metazoa; phylum Arthropoda; class Insecta; order Lepidoptera; family Noctuidae; genus Xestia; species Xestia sexstrigata. Next base: position 20,327,382 of record OW799206.2, read on the forward strand.
AGGGTGGCCTGAGCTCACCTACGCTCTTCAATCTGTACATGAATGAGCTTATTGTCGCGCTCAGCAGCCGCCATGTTGGATGCCATATCGATGATGTTTGTTTTAATAACATCAGCTATGCGGACGACATGGTGCTGCGGAGTGCGTCGGTGGGTGGTCTCAGGGAGCTCATGAGCATATGCGAAGCGTAGGTACGCACAGTCGCACACTCACATGGCCTCAAATATAACGTCGCGAAGAGTGTGCTTATGGTCTTCCAAGCTGGGACCAAAGATCTGACGGAGGTTCCTCCAGTCAAGTAGTGCGGCGTGCCCTTGGAACGCGTGCAATCATTTAAATACCTAGGCCATATTGTGACGCCTGACTTGAAGGATGACGCCGATATTGAACGGGAACGGCGGGCGCTGTCGGTGAGGGCGAACATGATAGCTCACAGGTTTGCTCGTAGCTCCAAGGTAGTCAAAGTCACCTTGTTTCGAGCCTACTGCACTGCATTTTATACGAGCAGCCTGTGGGTGTCATACTCGCAGAAAGCCTACGGAGCCCTCCGAGTTCAATATAATAATGCGCTGAGGGCATTGCTGCGGCTGCCTCGCTTCTGCAGCGCGTCGGGGATGTTCGCCAGTGTGCGCGTAGACTGTTTTTATGCCACTAAGCGCAGGAGGGCAGCCTCGATAGCGGCTAGGGTGAGGGCCAGCGGCAACAGTCTCCTCGTCGTCGTCGCCGACAGGTTAGACGGGCCATTTATGCGGCATTGGTTGGCCTTACATGCGCCCATTTTTAGGGCTTGGGGGAAATAATTAGTATTTCTCTATAAAGGTTATTCTTGTTATTATATTATATTATGTTATTGACAATTATTCAACTATTAAATCTTATTGACTTTAAATGAGACCACACGGGAAGCACCAGCTTTCAAATAAAAAGAGAATCATCAAAATCGGTTCACCCAGTCGAAAGTTCTGAGGTAACAAACACAAAAAAAACAGCCGAAACTCCACTTTTTGGAAGTCGGTTGAAAAATAGATTTGGATCTTTAGTTCCAGAGATTACCCCTCCATACAAACTCGTGGCTAAATAATAACAGCCGCTTGGGTCGATCTTTAGGTGAAGCCGTGCTTGCCTAGGTTTGCCTGTGGATGGGTGACCACCCATTACATACCGAGTTGCCTCCTTGCCTCAAACGTTATAGTATATCAACTATCTGGTGTCCACGACACAAGCGTCGTTGCTTAGTGTGGCACTAGATGGCGCTGTGTGTTAATGTCCAGCGATATTTGTTTTATTTATTTATTTATCTATAGATTTTTATCTGGTGAGGCAGAGGGATGACGTTATAAAAAGGTGGGCGCTCTTACTTACTTTGAATATCAATATAACCTGTTAATATTATATTATAAACATTTATATAACATCCATTACACCGAGAAGAACAAGTTGAAGCTACTTGCATAATTTATTATTTGCATATTATTATCATACAGTTAATAATAGCCAACCCGTTATTGTTTATTATTATGATTACCTATGTATTCCATAGCTTGTGTACAGTTTTTAATCTACCCTTTGTTTTTTTTTTTTTCGGATGGGAAATCATCAAATGACTTCTCCCGCTCTGGGCGGAGCAGGAGGGAGTGTCAGACTTTTACTGACTAAAACCCATCCATGTTCCTTCATCGCCCTTTGTGTTCCGGGGTCACGGTATCTCTTTCGAACAGTCCCGCAGCCCGCCAGGCATCGGCCCTTTCGGACCCCTTCCTTTTTGTTGACTCTCTTTGAGGCGAGCGTGGAACACGAACGCGCCGTCGACACGGCCTGTCGTCATGAGACGGACAGACGGCGAGCTAGCCCATAGCTCTCCGTCCACAGGCCCGCGCCTACGGTGGCCGGGGGCCTCCGACGCCCGGGGCGTCTCCCGCGGCGGCCGGGACGTGAGGTTCTCTCCCTTTCATGTTCCGCCACCTCCTTCTCTAGCATTACTGCTTCGCAGAAGAAGGCGACGGCGTCCCATTCCGTCTCGCTCTTTTAATTTACCCTGATTTTATGGAATTGTAGCAGATTATATTTCTTTCGAAACCGCCCGATGAGCTAGGAAAATCGACTGATAATGTATGAAGTCACGGCTTCGGTGTCCAACAAAACTTAAAAAGTAGTCTTTCGAAAACCTTTGGGCAAAACGACCATTCTCCAGCAGAATGCTATGACTCATGTGCAAGAAAGAGCCAGAGCACTGGACTTAGCAAAACATTACAAACATTATGCGTTCAATGCTTTGAATTTTAACGACATTTGCAAAACTGTAACCAATTAAACGCAATCAAAATGCTTATCTCTTTAATTACACTGTATACTAATCACTTCTGACTTCAAAACCAAAATAATTATGTCAAGTGGATAGGCACACTGAAGGTCTAGACGAAAACTAGTACCCGTAAATCATTGTTTTTAATTGTTTATTTATTTAAACGACAGCCATTAAGAATATTTTTTAAATAATTGAGCAATAACGGTTTTAGATCTTTATCATACCTAATTTATAAGATTTCGGATGTTAGTAAGATATTAAATCAATCTGATATGAGTAAACCAGACAGCTGAGCATTTTATCAGCAGCTATATTGAAATGTCAAAAATACAACCGAATTGAGAACTTACTCCTATTTTTGAAGTCAGATAGAAATGAAACTGAACGATTGTGGTACCAATTTCTTTTGAATAGGACCTATGGCCGCTGTATCGGTGAGAATTGACCCTTATGCACCGAGGACTATAATAAATACAGGTTGAGTAAAATTATTTCTTTATCCTCAAACAGCACAATCATGACTAATGTCTCATTAAAACAAATCAAGTACGTCCTTACTTTTTTATTATTATTGACATATGAATTTTATTGACATTGATTTTGTAAATTATTATTAATTTTATTTAATTATTGTGAATGTGAGGACCATGGGTTTCATTTTTATATATTTTTTGTTTGTTTTCTTTTTTTTTTTCCCACAACTGTCTGGCAGTTTGAGTACTATAAGCGACCTACCCAAATGTCTTTTCTTTGGTATTGTTCGTCGTTTCGTTGAGCTCCTTGAGTTAGAAATCGAGCTACACGATAACTGACAAATGCTTGCACTGACTGGACAGGTCCACTCAAATCTGTGTGGTTCTTTCTTCAAAAGACCATCTCAGACACTAATCTGCATAGTCCTCATGTGAATTGAGCAAAATTATGTCTGGACTTCAAAAGAGACTATGACCTCTGAGTTTGTTTCGGCTGTTTCTTCTCAGAGTAGTCAGGTACGAAACACCGGCCCCATCTAGTTTAAAAAAAAAATGACGTGTAAAAGTGTTTGTAAAAACCTACTTGCAAAATAAACATCATTTATCATTTATCAAGCATCATTATATTCATCTTCAAAACCGCATGAACAACATCAGAGAAAAACTATCAATGTTCCGATCTACGTATTTAAATCAATGAAATTCCTTAGGCACGTAATTAATGCAACGCTTGCGCAACTTCGTTACGAAAGAGACATTGACCTTATCAAGACTGCTTAGGAAGTCACAAATACTGGTGCCTATGCTAATCTAAACATAAAAAAAAATTGAAGTGTCTGTTTGCAATTTTAAAATAACAGTTTTTTACTGAATGCATAATTATGAAAGTATACAGTAACTTTTAACAAAAAAAAATTTTTTTTTGTCTGCATGTTTGTTCCGGCTAATCTGCAAAATGGCTGGACCGATTTTGACAGGACTTTTACTGGCAGATAGCTGATGCTATGAGGAGTAACGTAGTTTACTTTTATTTTTGAAGAAGAATTAGGGTTCCGTGCAAAAAAAAAAAGTACATTTATGCATTTTATGATAGGTATGAACTTTATCTGTTTAGTTTTTTTTACAATAGAAATGCTCGCGCTTGGGCGCAGCTAGCTTGATATGAAGCGATGATGCGGCCTAGGGTGGAGCACGCTTGTCTAGAAGTAACTAATTCACTCAAACCTTGAAGAGATCCAGATAATGATTACCTATGTAGTTTGTTTACATTTTTAATTTACCCTAATTTTATGGAATTGTAGCAGATTACATTATTTTCGAAACTGTCCAATAAGCTGATAATGATCGAGGAACAGAGAACTTGGTAGTGAATTCCACAGCGGTTCGCACAATAAATGTGGAAGCATAGCTGTAGGTTCAATACAGGATAATAGGACAGGACAATAATGAAGACCGTTTACAGAAACTATTTAAAGTTTATAAGAGGATATTCACCTTGATATATAAGAATTTGATGTAATCATTATTTTCTCAATTAGGAGCTCGTGGCTAAATAATAACAGCCGCTCGGGTCGATCGTTAGGTTAAGCTGTGCTTGCCTAGGTTGGTCTGTGGATGGGTGACCACCCATTACATACCGAGTTACCTCCGTGCCTCGAAAAGCACATTAAACCGTTGGTCCCGGCTGTCGTTTGTAGATCTTTGACAGTTGTTAGGTAGTCAGAGGCCCAAAAAGTCTGACAACCAGTCTTACCAAAGGGGTATCGTATTACCCAGTACTAATCATCATCTGCCTAGCCTTTTGCCAATTATATTGCAGTCGGCTTCTAGTCTGCAGGATGCAGCTGAAAACCAGTATTTTACATGGAATGACAATCTGACCTCTACAATCTAGTTGCTGGGTAATAAGATGCCCCTTTGTAAGACAATGGTGTCGATTCTTTTGTGCACAAACTAAACTTGATTTAGGCTATTCCAAAATAAAGAGAAAATCTTTTTTTTTGTGCTTACTGTCAGATCATGATAACCTTTCTGCTTACCTAGCGACAACAATTTTTTATTAAAATGTTTACAACAACGGGTACATACTAAAATAAAACTTCAATTTTCAAAATGACATTTCATATTCTTGTAACATTATTTGACATTTTTTACATTAACAATCATGAAAAATAGATTATGATAATTAGATATGGTTATTTTAAACTTGTACTGCAGCCTTTGAGTTTAATTAATATGATTTTACAATCATTCATTTTAATATTTAAAATCATAACCCTCCTTTTTGCTTCGCCGTAATCGGGTAAAAATATTGATGAATCTTTAGTTTTCTTAAGTCTGCCAGTAAAATGTAATAATTCTTAAAAAAAATCAATTTCAGTGAAACAAAAACAAAAGAACATAAGATGCTGTAATACTAGCATGATTATCTCAATAATTTTATGCAAGATATTGACATTTCTAGCCAAAACCACAGAACAAGTAATGATAGTACGTAAAATTAATATTGACACCCCGCAGTTATATTTAGAAGATTTAAGATTCAAAGTCTCATTATGCAAAAATCTTTATTCCAAGTTTTCCAACACTGATGGAAAATACTACAAATGAAAAACAATGTAATTTAATTACCATTAACACGTTCCACTCATTTTACAAGCTAATAGAGGGGAAGACAACAATTAAGACATCTGTATGATAAACTTATACATTATTACAAATAATTATCTAGTATAAGTTGAACTAAACGGAAACTTCCCTTACCTACGCTCGTTTACACGTCACTATTATATGACGTAGCCGTGGAGTTGGTTAGTAAGATACTTGATCTAATAAATATGCACGAAAACTTGTAGTTTTTTTTAAATTTAACTTGATTAATTAAAATGACAGACATTAGTATGTATGTACATAATTAAGCCGAAAATTTTATTAGGACTATGTTTTTTATAGTTTAATTCAATAGTGCTTAATGAGTTGCCATATTTACACAGCGTAAAATATTGAATACAGAAATATGCATTTGTAATTATTTATTTCGATATGAAAGAAGTTATGAAATGTGTATATGTGAAGTATGATATAGCAAGAAAGAAAGTTACTACTGAAATGACAAGTCATCGTCATCTGCTTAGCCTTTTTCCAACTATGTTGGTATCGGCTTCCAGTGTAACCTTCTTTGGTGTGGGGATGTAGCTGAATACCAGTATTTTACATGGAGCGACTGCCTATCTACCTCCACAACCCAGTTAGTACTAGGTGAAACGATACCCCTTGACAAGACTGCATTGACAGACTTTTTGGGCCACTGAATAGAGAAGTATGGAACAAAAAAACATGTTGTGCCGGCCCCAAATAAAAATTGGTGTAAGGGTAAAAGGCCTTTGCCCAGAAAAAAAAATGTAGAAGAATGATTATGATGAATAGGGTTGAGAAGTATATTATCGTCAAAGAACATCGTACAGTATCATTCTTGTATACTAATAAGGATGTATACCAATGTAGTGTTATTCTTGTATACTAATAAGGATGTATACCAATGTAGTGTTATTCTTGTATACTAATAAGGATGTATACCAATGTAGTGTGTTATTCTTGTATACTAATAAGGATGTATACCAATGTAGTGTTATTCTTGTATACTAATAAGGATGTATACCAACAAGGATCTTTGGTAAAGACTTCAGAAATCATTTGTGCGACAAAGTTTATGTATGTTGAGATACGAGTGCATTCTCAAACAAAAAACAAACACAATTATTTCATTGACGCAAGATATACAGACTTCTTAATTAATTACATAGTAGTTGTATGACAATATTATGCTTTTAACGCTTACATTAACATTATAGTTTGAACGTTGATAGTTTAACGTCAGCAAAATAAAGACTTAAGATCACGATAGTTTTGATTTTCATTTATATTTTTCTGAACACCTTTACGTGCTTCAAAAGCCATGTTATAGTACTCGTAAATGTAAGTTTAACTTTTGATAATGTTTCGAGTCAATAAGTCACTCAACATAAACGGGCTTTGAATTATTTGACCTGCCTAAATTACGCCTTTTATTTTATTTTCAAAATAGCAGCCACGCAATAATCTCAATAATTAATCAATCGCTGGCATTAAAACCAAAAAAAAAAATGTATCAGACAAAAAAAAAACTAAATCGATTCTAAGATTTATGCGATCAAAGTTACAATCTTCACCATCAACAGAACTTTTGTACTTACCTACACAATTCCGGAGTACGAGCATTCAGGAAATGTAACGCCTTAGAAGATTTTATGTCATACAAAACTTGTTCGGTTAAGGCTGATGCTCCAGGGTAGCCCGCGAAAGAGACGTATGTAGTTACAGAATTATAATCATCAAAATCATCAATATAACCCTCCAAGTTCATAAAGGTCGAGGGTTGTATTGATGATTTTGACGACTATAATTCTGTAACTACATACGTCTTACAATCGCGAACAATATTTTAATCAACATACAACCTAGCACTGGCCTGCAAATTGCAAAAAACGTAACATAATTTGAATTTCGCGGGCCCGCTATTTTGAAAACAAAATAAAATGGCGGAAGATAGGCAAGCCACGCTTCATACAAAAATCTTCCAACCTCTATCGACAATAGATTAAGTTGAATAGGGTTGTTCTTTTGGTTAAGACCGTATAGAGATGCTCGTAGAAAAAGAGGCTAAAATAGCAAAATGTCATAATTACCAAGTTTGAAACGTTACACTAGTACCAACAGTACCAACAGTAGGTACAAGAATATAATATTGTTCATTTTGTGCCGTTATCGTTGCTGCCCATGGGCCTCTGACTTGGCTAATATCAGTATTTTCAGATGTTTAGTTTAGGAGGTAGCGTAGGTTTATTAATTACGCATAATACAGTAATTACGTCAGGCCAGCGACCGTACCATAGAGTGCTCAGTCAGCTCAGTGTAGCTAAATTTGATTTTTTTTTAAGGTGAGCCCAAGTGGCTCTTGCACAGATCTTTTTTAAATAAAATTAAAACTATGTTTGTCTAGATATTGATGTTTTCTTACTAATTTACACAGTTATTGGCGCTAAATTTTGCAGTAGGTCAATTTTAATTATCACGTGCCTTCCCTTTCCCAACTATGCTGGGGTCGGCTTCCAGTCTAACTGGATGCAGCTGAATACCTCCACATCCCAGGTATATTAAGGTTTGGTTGTATTGTATAACGGGCTGGTGTCCGCAACTCCACGTCAAGTCGCGTATTTTGCGTATTAATAAACCACCACGCGGGCCCAGTGCAGATTGGTAGATGTCACATGTCTTCAAATTTTTGGTTCTAGGACATGCCGGTTTCCTCACGATGTTTTCCGTCACCGTTTTGAGAGCAGTGGTGATGAAATAAATTACACAAAGTACTGCCGCCTGCCTGGGTTTGAACTCACGACTTACTGTTCGTAAGTCGGGGCCACCACCACTGGGCCACCGCTGCTCTCTTAAAGATAGGTTAATACCATACTAAGGGTATTGTTTGAACTATACTTACTTTTTATACATATAAACAATATTTCTTGTATACAGTGATCGTTTACTTTATTACATAAAGAATGCAATGTCATTAACATTTTACGTAACTGACCATAAATGTAGACTAGCAAACTTGTTATGAATGATTGAAATGCGTTTATTTATAGTTATTCTTTATAATTAGATGTTACATTGTAACAACTATAGGTACATACAATGCTTGATACAATACGAGTAGATCGATGTTATTATAGGAAAATAATGCAAATTAATAGGAAAAGTGTATGTCTGTTACCTTTTCACGCATAATGGCTGAACAAATTTCCATGTTTGACCAGGATGTAGACCAGGAGTGGGGATATCAGATACTTTTTATCACGATAGTACGTTTCCGTGGGATATTTTCCAACCCTCGAGCTGGAAAACTCGCGGGCAGTTGTATTAATAAAGGGAGTAAAAAGATCTTAACGAAGCCAAAAGGCACTTGTTGTCCCCTTCATTGCGATATTTTTTTTGTTCTACACAATACCTGGGAGCTTCTGGGGTCAAAGTTCCATCTTTTTGACAAGTTTTTTTTTAAATACATGTTTTTAATGAAGATTTTTCTTAAAACACCTCCACGAACGCACTCAAAACATTGTGCTGATGGATGGATTGAATAGTACGGGACTATTCAATCCATCCATCAGCACAATGTTTTGAGTGCGTTATATTGAGTTCCACCACAAAACATGATTTTTCACCCAAAAAAAAAAAAGTCATTTCCCAGCAATAATTTTTGCGTACAGTTATATAGTTTGATGTACAGAATGCTTGGTTGACGGTTTTGCGATGAGGTTGTTTACACTCTGTTTAAAGCTAATTGAATTTACAGATTATGCGTCCGTCGGTCTAGCGGTCGCGACTGCTGAGCACCGTTCAGTAGTCATTGTTGAGTCCTGGGTTAACTCCCAGGACGGGAAGTTATTGGGTTTTCCAACAGGATGTTTTCAGTAGCAGGCATTGTGTCCGGTTGATGGCAATAGGCTACCCCTATTGCCATCAACCGGACTAGACCCCCTATTGCATAGGATTTAAACACAACTGGCGAAATGTGGTACATCTCTGGAAAACCCTTCAGAAATTGCAGCCGTCATGTTATTTTAATCGAATTTACCGATTTCCAAATCGAACATTACTAAGAATACTCTGTTTTATTTCTTTAACAGATAAAGAAAAACGTTTTCCGATTTTGTAACTTAGTGCAATAAGTCATAAGTCATAAGTCATTTCAGATATACGAGATAGAGGCATTGCAACATTAATGCTATACGAATCGATACCAAGTCACGATTTATATGTAAAAGACTTATTATCTAAGAACTTGGAAGTTATACTCGTACGTTATGTATGCCTTAATACTATGTTGGTGGCTTGGTAGATAATCACACCAATTTTATGCATAGACATGCGAACTGTGCAGTTGTGAAGACAAATTCACATGAACAATCTAGGGTAAACTGCAGTTTGGACCAAACCGAATTATAAATAAAATTAAGTTAATATTGTAAATTAAGCAAGGAATAAACAGGCTCTTTTATTTTTATTTTATTTTAAATGTCAACTCCATGCGCGAAAAAGTTTCTCACTGTGAAAAGTATGCTGTCACTCTGGCATGGAATGATAAAATGATAATAATATTTTCAGTTTGAGTTTGAGTTATCGTGCAAAACTTATTGCAACCTCCAGAACTTGAATGAGGTAAATGTCAGAACTGTCCAGGTCAGGACGTACTGGTTTGATAGATTTTGATTCATCAATTCGAGAAGATGAAGAAGATGAGGTTAAGATAATATCTTCTATCCACATGTATTGTCAAAGAAGCAAACATTTCATAATTTTTTGACGCGGTAAGACAAACACTTCAACATTTTTTGACGCGGTAAGACGAGTCTAATGATTGAAATCTTTAGTTCTATAATATGAAAAATGTAAACAAAAAACAGAAAATAGATAGATCAACGAGTGAGATACTCATTGATCTATCTTTTTTATCTATCAATACTTTAATAAAGAATGTTCGAGACAACTAATACTAACTACACTTTTACACAAACAGCGTGGAATTTTACATAGACAGTTAATGTCTATGATAATGAATACATAAATGGTGATGTAATGTGATAAGCTTAGTGACTATGGCATTTTAATTACTCATAGGTACCTAGAGTTTATTGATGAGTTGATTGACAGGTGTTGCGTAGAACAGAGGCATGCATAAAACTTTTGAATAGCTTTATATGACTTTTGAAAGAGAGACAATAAGATTCTAAAGTATATATACTCGTACGACTAATGATTGTATCAAGTAGACTGTCATTCAGTATTACAGTAGGCACGCATTTTAAAACAAATCTAAAGATCAAAAGTATGAATCACGATTTAAAAATCATAGACTTCAAATCCAGTTTTATTAATTTAAAAAACTAAACAGTATGTCGATAAACAAGGATACGCCGTTTTTATATAAATAAATATATTCTACGCACTAGGCATATATTCTAATTTCGTACAAACCATCGAGTAAGCAAATAATTATTCATTAGCGATATTTTTCCATCGTGATTTTGTTCATCTTTTTTTAAAAATAAAAACTTGCGTAATTTAAGCAAACTTATTTAATTTAAACCAAAGGTTACGGTTGGTATAATTTCTGAATCATAAATGTTTAATTATTTATTAAAATATAAACACATTTTTAAATACTGTTACAGGTCGTTAAACATATACAGGGTGTAAACAACCTCAACACGAAGCCGTCAACCAAGCATTCTGTACATCAAACTAAGTATCTTTACGCTAAAATTATTGCTGGAAAACGTTTTTTTTTTGGAGTGAAAAATCATGTTTTGTGGTAGAACTCAATGTAACGCACTCAAAGCATTTTGCTGATGGATGGATTGAATAGTACGGGAGTCGTGGAGGTGTTTAAAGTAAAAATCTTACAATAAAAACTTGTATATAAAAAAAAAACTTGTTAAAAAGTTGGAACTTCGACCCCCAATATCTCCGTAACTAGAAGGTTCCCAGGTATGGTGTACAACAAAAAAAAATATTGCAATGACGGGGAGAACAAGTGCCTGTCGGCTTTGTTAAGAGGTTTTTTACAACCTTTATTATATGTACAGATTAATGAGTAGGGTAGGTATATTGTTTTTTTTACAAAAAACAAAACACAGACTGTTTCCAAAAGCACAACATCTACAATGTCGATTGTATGGCACAGCTGATTGTTTTAATGCTGGTGTTTCCAGAATGCTATACGGAAACCACCGTAAAAGTTTGTATTACGATGTCTTACTATCCTTATCAAAGTTGTGAATCCGTCAAAATTGGTCCTGCGGTTTTCGGAATTTAGCCGGCACAAAAAGACAGACAGACAGAGAGATAAAAATGAAAAGAGATGGTTTTTGTTACAATAACCGTATAATTATATTTTCCTATGCATTCAGTAAAAAGATGTTAATTTTAAATTACAAAGGGACACTTCAGTTTTATTTATTTGTAGCTGTATGTAGATTGATTGATAAGGGTGTGTTCTGGAGGTCAGCAAGGCAGTTGCTCCATGTGAAATACTGGTATTCAGCTGCCTACATCTGGTTATACTGAAAGCCGACTCCAACATAGTTGGGAAAAGGCTAAGCAGATTAATAAATAAATAAATATCGCTGGACATTGCACACAGCGCCATCTAGTGCCACACTAAGCAACGAGGCTTGTGTCGTGGACACCAGATATATACTACATAGATACTTTTTTGTTTGTAAATACATACCTACTTATTATACATATAACCATCCATGACTCGGAAACAAATGTCCATGCTCATCACACAAACATTTGCTTCTACCGGGATTCGAACTCGGGACCCTAAGAACGTAAGGCAGCCCCACTACCGATGCGCCATTCGGGTCGTCGATGATGACGATGATCAGAGACTGACGCAATCTTTAGGTACCACCCTACCTTGCACCAGCTGTTGGAACAATATAATCATATTCCATGATCAGACATATTTGTTTACATTAAGCAACTTGAACTCACGATGTCCTCGCAATTCTGACCCCGTGAGAAAACAGTGTGAGAAATATGTACATGTTTTTATAAACGTTACAAATTGTTTTGTTTACTATTTTAATGTTATTTTTTGTGTGTAAGCAATGTAGGTTGTACTGTAGTTGTGTCCTTGTGAACAGCTGATTATTGTGATGATTTGAATGGAATTGTTTTGAGGCCTTTTTTTTTTTTTTTTTCGGATGGGAAATCATCAAATGACTTCTTCCGCTCTGGGCGGAGCAGGAGGGAGTGTCAGACTCTTACTGACTAAAACCCATCCATGTTCCTTCATCGCCCTTTGTGTTCCGGGGCCACGGTGTCTCTTTCGAACAGTCCCGCAACCCCGGCAGGCATCGGTCCTTGCGGACCCCTTCCTTTTTGCTGACTCTCTTTGAGGCGCGCGTGGAATACGAACGCGCCGTCGATACGGCCTGTCGTCATGAGACGGACGGACGGCGAGCTAGCCCATAGCCCACTGTCCACAGGCCCGCGCCTACGGTGGCCGGGGGCCACGTGGTGGCCCCCGATTGTTTTGAGGCTTGTTTTCAAACCTTAATTCACAGATAAAAAAAAAACTAAATTGACATTCATGACCGTTTTTTTTTTTACGGCAACGAAAGTAAAATAGCTTCAGTATTGCTATTTTAATTCGTTGACATAAAAAAAAAAACATTCAATTCAATTCGGCTCGGGTTGGTGGTTTCCTATTGAGAAGAATCGGCAAGAAAGTCCATGGTTAATGGTTAGAGGTATACAAAAAAATCTAAGTACCGTATATAATTATATATACTTTCATGTGCATTCAGTAAAAAAAACAGACACTTCAATTTTATTTAACAGTATGTAATGATGACGCTGTCATGCCACTGAGGATAAAGCGTCTACTGCTTACTATTTAACAAATTCAACTAAAACACTTGGAAAAATATCCAATATAAATAAAATATAATATAATATATATATAATACGCTGTCATGCCACTGAGGATAAAGCCTCTACTGCTTACTATTTAACAAATTCAACTAAAACACTTGAAAAATATCCAAGTTATAATAGCTAGTTAATCAAAACATTTCGATCGTGTAGCCAGCAAGGGCAAGAAAAATCATAACTCAATTCAAATTCCAAGGTCACAGCATGCAATGATTGCGTCCATTTCATTGATAACTTCAATTAGAGAGACCTTGGCGCCTCCGTAATGATCTGTTACTATAATAGTCGTTAATAGGTGCCATGGTAGTAAACTCGTACGTAAATAGTAAACTGTCATGGGTTTTCAAATCCAACGGGTTTTTTTCCACGTGTTACATGCTTGTTTACCATCAAGCATTAACCACGTGGTGGACTAGTTTGACAGTTTTATCAAACAAAACTGGTATTTTATTAAAGGTTATAATTGCTGGTCAAATCTTTTGATCGTGGGTTGAAAGTAACACAAAAATACGCTGATGGAAAATGTTACGGAGTTACTGGCATTTAATGATTGTTTGATAACTTAATTGAGGCATGTAATTTTAAAACCTGCTAAACCATTTTTTAAACCCGTAAACAACGAAAAACTTTTGACGCATTTCTGACTACATCCATTTTAGTGAATTTTGTTTCCAAGCATAGAGTTGAAGGCTCAATTTAGTACTGTTGTAGAGGGATTTGATCGAAAAGGAGTTGCTCACTTTGTAGAGAATTGAAAGAGCTTTCAGAAGACAACAAAAAGACAATTTCTATGCAATTTTTTTATAGCGGGTTTTGAAATTAGATGCGTCATTTAGGACATCAAAGGGCCTAGATATTTTATTTCAATAATAATGATAACAAAAATTAACTGACATATTAATAAGTTTAGTTCAGTCATGCCAGTTAAAAATCGATTTCAAAGCTATAGCTAGTTTTCGTGAAACAGCCTGGAATTGTGAGTACTTTGTTAGCAAACGAGGTGATAAGTCATCATCATCACAACAGCCCGGGATTACCCACTGCTGGGTATAGGCTTCCCCTTTTTTCCGCCACACTTCCCGGTTCTGTGCGTCCCTTATCCAGGTTTTCCCCGCGACTGGTGATAAACACTCATTACATATTGGAGAGCAGCGGTGGCCCAGTGGTGGCGGCCTCGACTAAACAGTAAGTCGTAGGTTCGAACACAGACAGGCGCATTACTTTGTGTAATTTATTTCATCACCACTGCTCTCAAAACGGTGAAGGAAAACATCGTGAGGATAACCAAAAATGGTTGTTGGTTCTAGAACCAAAAATTTGAAGACATGTGACATCTACCAATCCGCACTGGGCCCGCGTGGTGGATCCGCCCCCCCGTGGCCCGTTCCCCTCATAGAGAGGAGGCCTGTGTCCCAGCAGTGGGAACATTATAGGCTGATGATGATGATGATGACATATTTGCGTTAGACGTCTTTGCTTGCAGTGACGCATTAAAACAGATTGGTGCAAGCAATACTATCACCTGTCAAACACTTATCAATCGCTGACTTATTGAACTACTACTTTGACATCTTCATCCAGATAAATAACTCACTGCATGAAACGCTTTCAAGGAAACTGCTCTACTATAAATCTAGTAAATATATCATTATTTCCACATATGTAAACAATGGACACAGACTTAATAGGCCTATTGTGATTAACAGGTCATGGAGTACTCAATTCAATGTACTTTGAATTTTAATCAAGCTCAATGGATCAAGGCTTGGATATCCATTGTTGGGATAGGCCAAGTTTAAATCTAGCTTAGGTATTTATAAAACATATCGACTATAACTCACGGCTTTTTCCCATGGGGGCAGGCAGAGACTGCAGAACTTCGCCTGCTATGATCCTTACATATTCGTACTGAGATTTTGTGATGTCTAAATGAATCTTCCTTTCAAAAAAATATTAATATTGTGACATTTTTACATCAATATAATGCAGCTTGAATAAAATTTTTAAATATTGGTATGTTGAAATGTTCGAATGATTTGTCTTTGAATGATTCACATAATTTTAAAGTTAATTATAGAGACATAAATAATCAATTTGGTTGCTATAAATCGTTCTTGGAGTGTCACAGAATTTTAGGTCTTATTGAAAACTGACAATAATGAGTTGGTTATAGGTATATTCCTCTACATTTCCCCTGTTATATTCATTTAATTATATTACCAAGTTTCACCGCGATTAGTCCGAACAAGCATAAGCAATTTCAGGATGATGATTCTCCTAAAAATGTTCAAGAAATATTAAAATGTAATATCGAACCAAATAATGCACCTACATTCTTGCTTGTAGTAGTGCGAACTTATACGCAACATTTTATTTACAGTACATTGATTATGCTAATAGGGAAGGAAAACATAGTTTGTTAGAAACGTGTTTTGGACTTAAATGTTTTTTTAATGCAAAAAATAGTATTTTTTTTGACACGTATCAAGTTTTAATAATTTTGAAGCCGAAGGTTATTGTTTTTTGAAAACATTTTTTTTTTTGGGACTTTAAATGTTATCTTCATGTTTCTAAAAAAAAAACGCTTAGCAATTAAAATCAAGAAGGTATGAATACTAAATTGTATTTTAAAGTAGCGTACAGTGTGCCTTATAATAAATGATAAAATATACAGAACACAAAAAAAAATAAGTAATAAGGTTGGTATAATTAAGAAACAGGACAACGAGGCTTAAATGTCATTAAGAAATTATTCATATCAAGACAATTAATAATTGGTAACTGTAACAAAGGGTATGCGGACATCAAAGAAAAAGCCAGAATGTGTCACCCATAATGAGAACAAGTTATTAATCGCAATCAATTAATTGCATAGTTCTTAATCGCAATCAATTAATTGCATAGTTCCACGAAGAAATTCCCAAAGACTTGTAGATAATAATTAAACAATAACTTACCATTCATGTTTGTCAATTCCAACACTAATTACGAATTGTCCAAAACCACTGCCTAAGTTACATTAATTAGAGAAATTAACTGCAATAATCATGCAGTCAATTATGCACTACACTTTAAAATTACACATGCCTAAGTAAATTTTTAAAAAAATATTTTTTTCTCTAAAAAAATATTTTTCAATTAATGTTCTTTTTTCGTAAATGTTGCTGCACTGGAGGCTGCGTGCGGGCAAGCGCGCGACTCGTTAGATCGAAACAAAATGCAGGAGAGCCGCGCAAGCGTCGTTGTAATAAACATTCAGCGCGCGCGCACGATAAAGATTCTGTAGATGAAACTGTACGTGACGATACGTGATATATTTGTAAGTGATAGTAATTACACATGTTGATAATTTTTTTTACTGTTATGTAACTTGATTTTTTTAAGGATGATCTTGATTTACTTAAAGGGAAGACTGTTAAAAGCTAGGTCTCAATCTGATCGATGAGGTTAACGTATTTTGAAATTTAAAATGACACTATCAGATTTTCAACCAATTACGATGCTATGCTAGAGCCATTCACAGTTATTACAGTTTACACAGTTAGTCATTTATAGTTTCAGAGTTGCTATCCTCATTTGCGTACTTCGATCTCTCTATCTATAAGTCTTTAGCATCCAAAATCTTTATCACTACCATCATCAATACTGGTAGCTTTGTGCCACTCACTGAATTTAGGCCTGCCTCCTTTCCTACTACGTTTCCCTAGACTGCGCGACTCCCATCTAAACAAAAGATAATGAGGATAGAATAAAACACTAGTTCAAACTAAAAAAATATGACTACATACCTTAGCATTATGAGCATATTAGCATTATGACGACATACCTTCAGGAAAACTCATTTTTGTGGTTATCAAGGACATACAAAAAAAATTACTGCGGTCTAAATAGTCTCGCCCAAACATGGACTTAGGAACAATAAAACACATTTTCATTTGAACAGTGCCAATATGGTCTCTAAACAAAAATAAAACTTAATAGGTATGTCACTTCATTTGTAAAATAGCAGTAAAAGTAAAAATATTAATCAATAAGATAAAATTCAAAACAAACCACCGTAGTATCAATGTTTTGACAGGAAACCGATGTGGAATAGTGTCATAAACTAAGTCATGATTTTTTAAAAAGGTTGTACAAGAAAGAACAAGAAGGATTAATTAATCTTTGTGTTAAACCTGTCGTTGGAATTATCTTTGGTCTAATGATCCCAACCACTATTAGTGAGTATGAGGTCCCGGACTCGTATAGTGATAGGTGATAGCTTGGGGTTTGGATAGAACTTAAACGTAACTGGTGAAATGCGGGTGGGTGGGACCCTTCGGGCATAACAGAAGTCTAGGGGTAGAAGAACAGGCTACAAACGTTTTTTTTTTATCCCCCATAGAAAAGGTAGTATCCTCGGGCCAGACGAGTGTTGTGTCTGGTGGGCTACACTGCTGGATAGTTGATGTTGGGTTTTTCTATAAATAATGCTCTTAGCTCGCGGATAACTTTAATGGCTTGATTTAGAATTTTGATGCTGTAGAACTTTTTGTGTTATGTTGCTGTAGCTATTTGTAGTGCCACTACATAACAGATGGGATATTTTGATACGATTAATTTTATTTAGGTAAAGTAGAAGTCGTCAAGGAAGACCTCGTAGAAGATGACGGGACGAGCTGGACAGGACCACCGACCATTGGCCCCGTACTGAAACAACTGGAGGTCATGGAAAGAGGCCTTTACCCGGCCGTGGAATGAAACTAGCTAACAGTATCAGTAGGTAAAGTAAAGTTTGAAGCTCTAGATCTAGAGTAGTTGTTACGTCACCAACATGAAGCATTAGATATACAAAGGGAAAGGATCAGCCTGGCAGCCTGCCACTTGTATCCACACGATGCCTACCGCCATTTTAGTTATGCATAATTATGTAGATTATATTTTAAACGAAAAAGTTCCTTCATATTCACTTTGGTTCAAAAAGGAATTGTTGGGCGAAATTTCATGCGTCTAGACCCAACGGCTTTGACAATGCGTTGACTGACAGCAAATTATTATACATAGTACGGTATCCCGTGATGAAATTGAAATAAAAATACAGTTTTGCCATTCACTCAACTCATAAATATTATGTTTTATTTTATTATTTGATTATGTTTACTTGATTTTAATTGTTAAACGTCCA
Organism: Xestia sexstrigata; assembly: GCA_941918905.2. Lineage (NCBI taxonomy): Eukaryota > Metazoa > Arthropoda > Insecta > Lepidoptera > Noctuidae > Xestia > Xestia sexstrigata. Next base: position 20,345,866 of record OW799206.2, read on the forward strand.
TGTCCTGTTGTAATTTTTTTGTTTTAACAGAATTATTATATTAATTACCTGATTGTTTCTGCCTACTTTGGGGCCATTGGCCCCAAATTAGGCCCAAATTAGTCAAAACTATTTTGGAATAGTTTTGGCAATCAAATGATGGGACACGATTACCGAAGTAACAGTATTATAAACAGGTTTGACCCTAGCACAAGCGCGCGATGTAAACGTAACGTAAAATGCTTTTAAAATAAAAAAAATATTCGTTTCACATAAAATATTTCCATAATTTTAAGAATTTTGGTGTTAATTTATGGATGATACTAATTGTGTTTGTTGTGTTGTTAATGGTTGGAGAGGTAGAGGAAGACCAAAGAAACAATGGATGGATAGTGTGAGGAATGATATGAAGGAAAAAGGTGTAAATGATTGCGTGACGGTTGACAGGGGAGAATGGAAGAACAAAACGTGTTGCGCCGACCACAAGTGACATGGGACAAGGGCAGGAAGATGACGACTGATTGCGTTTGTTGCAAATATTTTAACAAAAATGCTATACCTTAATTTTTAAGTCACGTGTTCCTCATTATGTATGCGTTTTTCAGATGACGTCAATTTTAAAAATTCATCGTTTGCCCAGGTTTTTAATACTAATGGATATTGGTTAAGGCCCTTCTAACCCTAAAATTAGCAACTCTATTTGTGGTGGTTCAAACTTCGTTTGAAATACTGTTAGAATAAAGTTCTAATCAGCTTGCACTACAAAGCGGTTGTTACGTCAGTCACTGCGGCCGAATAGTGCGAAATGAGTGATTTTTGCGATTTACAAAAAATCTATTGATTGGACTAAAAAAGTTAAAACACATAAGACCTGCTTTATAGTTAGTTCAGTTAGTATGCAAAGTTACATTAACTAATTTGAAGTACTTTTTATTAGTACTTTTTTAATACCAGCGGTTTATTGTTCGATTTGGAGGTAACTTTGGTTTTTTTTTCTATGAAGAAAAGTTTATGGAATCGTGTTTTCGTATTTATTTCAACATTAATGCTGCAGTATTTTAGGCGTAAGGGAGGATTATGCTAAGCCATTTGAGGGGGTATAGCCTCTTAAAACTGTTAAGCGAGAGACGAAGAGAATGTGACAATAATCGACAGAGTAATCGAATAATTACTATTCGATTTAAAGATAGACCTCTCAAATTGTTTTATTATTGAGCATAACATTTGTATTAATGCATTTTTGAATAAACTTGAATGGAATGTGGAGAATTTGAGGTCCAAGGTTCTAGAGAAGATTATGTGTTGATAATTTTAAATATCAGTAATAAAACTTGATAAAATTGAAAGCAGTTTTGGGTGTTTCAAATGATAAAAATAGTGTACTTAAAGGCTACTCACAAATAAATACCATGCAATGATGATTATTATTGACAGTATGAAATCAAAAACCTGAATCACTAAGTATCATCATCTGCTGGAATTTTACCAACAATGTTGTGGCCCAAAAAGTCAGACAACCAGTCTTACCAAGGGGCATCGTATTACCCAGTACTAACTGGGTTGTGGAGGTCAGATAGGCAGTCGCTCCATGTAAAATATTGGTATTCAGCTGCATCAGGTTAGACTGGAAGCCGACCCCAATAAAACTTGGGAAAAGGCTAGGCAGATGAGGATGTTGTGGTCGGCTTCCAGTCTAACCTAAGCTGAATACCAGTATTTAAGATGGAATGAAATTAAAAACAAGAATAGGTACCCAGCCTAAGAATGAGCATTAATAATTTATCATCAGTTTTGCAGACATAATAATAGGTAGAAACCAAAATATTACCCTTCTTCATAAGTCAGCACACAACCGGTCCATTGGTAGTGTCAAGTAATTAATCTACCAAGGTTAAAAATGGCAGATAATCCGTGTGATGTTATATTTTATAACGATGGTGTCGGACTAGAATATTTTTCCAAATTTATATTACTTAAATGATGTATTTTGTCACCACGAGCCATCAATGAGAGAAATCTTATAGGTCACAAGTGTGTTCGCAAAGACAGGTGAATCCGCGATGGATGGCTGCCCATTTCGCCGCCATTTGCCCTTGGACGAAACCTGGTCACAGCTTTACTCCACCTGCCATCACCGACCTTGCTAGGTCCTGCCCAACTCCATTTGAGTTCCATGAGGCGCGTTACTTTGTGTAAATTATTTCATCACCACTGCTGTCAAAACGGTGAAGAAAAACAGCTTATGGAGCTAGCATGTCTTAGGAGGACCAAAAATTCAAAGAAATACCAGTTAAGAAGAGGCCTGTCCCAGCAGTAGGAACTTTATAGGCGGATTATGCCATGGGCAAAACATCAAAACGCTATAGCGAAAGAATTTTGCTGAAATATTACTGAAATAGAATGACAGTGAGACCTCCAAGCAAAGTCTGATACAATGTCTTCATTGGGTCGGCCGAGTCGGTGAAACTTTTCACGAAGCCGTTAACCAAGCTTTTTTAAAAAATTATTGCCAAGGACTGATTTTTTTTTGGATTGATAAATCTCGGTTTACGTTTACTCGATGTAACGCACTCCAAACATTGTGCTGATGGATGCATTGAATAGTATGAGGGTCGTGGAGGTATTTAAAGTAAAGATAAAACGTTAAAAATAGTTTTTAGAAAAAAACTTGTGAAAAAGTTGGAAACCATTATATCCATAACTAGAAGGTAATAGTTTGGTCTAGAACAAAAAAAATAACGCAATAACATAATTTAATAATAAAGTACCCATAATAAAGCCAAATTGTTCTCCCTAGAACAATTTGGCTTTATTATGGGTACTTTTACACCCAGTAGATAACCCGAGGGAATGGCACAATTAGCTGAAAAACTTCAGCAGTCTGCGCTCAGCTTAAGTTTCTACATTCTAGTCTAGGTACAAAAACATTTTAGCAATACGCATGTTGAAATGTTTTCTCATACACCTATTACCATTATGGCGGTCTTACAATTCTTATGCTTAATTAATTGGTATTTGACATTATCAATGCACTCGTAATAACTGCCTCACAAGAAATCTTTCAAGTGTGAATGACAGTGATAACATAAATAAATCAATTTGTTTAGATGTTATTTTGCAAATGGCATTTGTGTTATTAACACTTCTCAAAATTGAATCGGTGTAAAACGAAAATATATTTATGAAATGTGTGAAATGATTTCAAAACTCTACAATTTTTATTTAATGAGTTCTTAGTGCTATGCGAAATTACTACTACTACTACAACAGCCCAAAACGTCCACTGCTGGACATAAGCCTCTCCCATGATGGGAGGAATTTGCCGTAATCTCCACGCTTGGCAGGCGGATTGGAGATCGCAGTGATGAAAGACTAATAGAAAACGCTGCTGCCCATTCTCTGGTCTACGGAGGCGAAAGGTGTTCTGCCTCAGACATTAGTCGCCTTATACGACACCCGTGAGTGTAATGGGTTGGTTCTATTCTACTCTGCCGGATACCACACGGCTGCACGGCTATGCGAAATTGCCATTCCTTAAATAAAGAGATAATGTGATAAGTTTTTTTAAAATGAAAAAAATATTTTTATTTGTAAACTTATGATGTTGTACAGAGGTGTTTTAATAAAATATTTTATATTTAACTAATAGAAGTTAAATATAAAATATTTAATAACTTATAGAAAAATATTTAAAAAAAAAAAAAATACAAAAAAAAAATACAAAGATTAAATAACAAACTCAAAGTAACATAAAGACTTTATGTTACTTTGAGTTATATCTTTGTATTTTTAATTTTATAAAATTTATTTTTTGTTAAGACATGACCTTTTATTTAATTTGTTGTAGAAGAATTGGTTAAAACCATTAACTCCTTTTTTTTTTCGGATGGGAAATCATCAAATGACTTCTCCCGCTCTGGCCGGAGCAGGAGGGAGTGTCAGACTTTTACTGACTAAAACTCATCCATGTTCCTTCATCGCCCTTTGTATTCCGGGGCCACGGTATCTTTTTCGAACAGTCCCGCAACCCCGGCAGGCATCGGTCGTTGTGGACCCCTTCCTTTTGCTGACTCTCTTTAAGGCGCGCGTGGAACACGAACGCGCCGTCGACACGGCCTGTCGTCATGAGACGGATGGACGGCGAGCTAGCCCATAGCCCACCATCCACAGGCCCGCGCCTACGGTGGCCGGGGGCCACGTGGTTGCCCCCGACGCCTGGGGCGTCTCCCGCGGCGGCCGGGACGCTGTGAGGTTCTCTCCCTCTCACGTTCCGCCACCTCCTTCTCTAGCATTACTGCTTCGCAGAAGGAGGTGACGGCGTCCCATTCCGTCTCGCTCCGGACCATGGCTTGCACCAGGGCCGGACGCGAGAGGTCGCCGCCGCCAATCGCCGCTTCGAGGACACGGCGGTGCTCCGCCCACGCGGGGCACACCTGCACCGTGTCTTCCGGTCGATCCTTGCAATGGAAACACCCGGGCATTTCCTTCCGCCCGATTCGGTGCAGGAACCTCCCGAAAACACCGTGTCCGGTGAGGACCTGCGTCAGGCAGAAGGTGAGGACGCCGTGGCATCTCTCAAGCCACTCCTCAAAGAGGGGACTTACCGCCACTATTGTGGCGTGCCCTAAACCATTAACTCCTTGATCTGTCATAAATCTGCAAAAATTCTTAAGGTTACACATATTTTCCTTGACCTATCAAAGTTCAATCCTAATAATCACATTTTATTGTTTCCGGAATCTTTCGACGATCCGGAAATTTTCAAATAGATTATTATTATTTCTTACACAAATCATTTCTCACAACTGATTCATAAATCATAAACCACGTTCACGATCTAAGGGCGATGCGATTTGAACTCGACCTGCGACGCGACTTGCGAACACTCGTGCGTTAGCTTCGCCACGTGTCTCAAGTCGTGTCGTGGTGACTCATATCACGCTTTATGCAATTTCTTTTTAAATTGGTTTTCTTCGCAGTTCCTGTCGCAACACGCATGTTGCTTTTAAGCCTGTAATTCTGGCCACGCGGTTATTGGTTCAGGCTGAGTTAATCGTGTTTAAACTTCAAATCTAACAGCGGACAAAGTCCAGCGGCAAATTATGAAGTTATGATGATTCAAATACGGGCGGCGAAGGCTATTGAATGCATCATTTGATATTTAACTTGCGTAAGCTTTGATAGAATTGTATTTCCAATTTTTTACTAAAGGTTAGGTGATTGTGGTAGGTGGTAAATAATGCATAACCTGTCAAAATAACATTCTTAAGCCTTATTCACTATTTGCGTCACATAATATGTCTAAAAATATGTGTCTACGCCTTTGAGTTAGCCTAGGTTGTACTGTTACATAAACCTATAAATATTATTAGTTGCGGAAAATAATTTACGACGAAATAGTCCAGTTTTGATGTATTTGATGTAGCATAATTATTGTGTCATGTAAAATTATTTTGAAATGAACATCATGATCATCATCTGCCTATGTTGGGGTCGGCTTCTAGTCCAACCGAATGCAGCTGAATACCAGTATTTTACATGGAGCGACTGCCTATCGGACCTCCACAACCCAGCTAGTACTGGGTAATACGATACCCCTTGGTAAGACTGGTTGTCAGACTTTTTGGGCCACTGACTACCTGTAACGACTCTCAAAGATCTACAAATGACAGTCGGGACCAACAGGTTAACGTGCTTTCCGAGGCACGGAGGAAACTCGGTATGTAAGGGTGGTCACCCATTCACAGACCAACCTAGGCAAGCACGGCTTACCCTAAAGATCGACCCGAGCGGCTGTTATTATTTAGCCATGAGCTAGCTATTTTGAAATGAACAGCGAACTTAACTACCATGGTCTTTTACGGTAGGCTGCATCAATTGGGTACCCCAATTGGGTATCCCGGTTGGGAATCGCAGTAGCAGTACCCCGGGTTCGAACGTAGGTGTTTTCAAGGGAGTACCCACATCGTGAAGCTGAACCAGGATCGGCAATTTATTTGCGATAACAGTCTCAAGACATGTTTTGTTGCTTTACGAATAAAATAACAGTAATAACATACAACTTTTTAATTTAATTATATACAGATATAGGTATATAAAGTCCTTCTTACCGATTTCGGTAACGGCGACCCTTTCAAACTATTTCCGTGCGTGTGCCCTTATATGGCTTGCCAAACCAAGTTTGTTCTTAAATATCCGGTCACAACTTAAGCAGTAGATGCAGATAGACAAATGTTTAACCTTTTGAACAATTACAGATCCTACATTTGGTGCGTCTGTTCTTGCTATGGTACGGGCCAATGAACGGTCACTTCACCACGATCTAAATTGGCCCAGTCAAGTTCATAAAAAAATATCATAAGTGTTTCTGTCTATGGCACTTGTCCCACCGCCAACGATCAGCGAGAAGCGAGTAGAGCTAGAAACTAGAAACGTATTGGCGAGCAGCAAGAAGCGAGTGTGTTGTTCCGATAGTTTTGTCGCTGGGCTATAAGCGAGTGTGCGAGTGCGACGTGCGATTACTCGCACCACTCGTCTGAGCCATGCATAACCGCTGGTTGGTCTCTCGGCGTGAGTTCTGTTCTGACCCCCAAGCGAGGATCGCTGAGCAAGTCTTATCTGAGCGAGTATTATCTTTGATAGCTTTTGTCGCTCAGCGACAAACTAGTGGACGTACGTATCTCTGTTGACAGCTCGAAATGATAGTAACTGGGCTCAGTGTCGATCAATTAACTGTCAAAAGGCTAGTTTCGTATTATGTATGACCAGTCGCAATCAATGACGCCATATTTGGCGTCATTGATTGCGACATAGTGGACAACAAATTGATGACAACTGAGTTTGAAGTGGCTTTCGTGAAAGACGTTACACCGTAACCGGGCTGTTAGTCACCGTAAAATGATATCCACTCAGTGCGATACGTAATACCAATAATTTGACATTCTCGGTTGTCATCAAATTTAGGTGTACAACCGAAGCTTGATAGTCACTGGATATCATAAAGATACGTAATAGGCCTACTGGCTGGCAGTGTATGCTCTACTTTCTTATTTTATTATTATTATTTTATTGAAAGGAAAGCAAACAGTTACATTATAAGGACTTACAACTAGTTTTACAAAATAGAAATTTGGTTATAACGTAACCCACAACGCTGTCCACAAGTAGACACAAAGTTAAAGTTTAAAAAAAAAGAGCTATTTGCTAGGAGCATTGATAGCAGTACGTGTAGCAATTACTTAATTAAAATTAAATGGTATACTAACAACTTTTAGACAATTTGTTAATGATGAAAGTTTATAGATAGATAACATGAGTATATAATATTACTTTAGTTAGGAGCACTTGTTATATTTAATAGGGAACCGCGAATGAGGCTTTTAAATTTACTTATTGTGCAATTGAATATGTCAATGTTTACAAAGGTACTGTTATATGTCAACCATACGGTGGACAGGTGAGCGCAGGCCTGAATTAGTTCGGCAAGTGTTCAAAGCGAAAAGAGTACCTGCGCGTACCTGCCGCCTGTAAATGGTTCTAGGTACAGCATAGCAAATCATATTGTTCAAATTAGTACAATTAAACTTGTTCCTGACAATTTTGTATAGTACTGTGGCTTTGAGGTAATTTCTACGAGAGCTAAGGGGAAGGAACTTGTACTTGCTGAGTAATTGAGGACATGTTAAGTAGGATTTATGACACCTATAGTGAAGAAGAATTTGTACTGTACATTTTCAACTATTTCGGAATATTTTTTGTAGAAAGGATTCCATATTGACACTGCATACTCTAGTTGTAAACGAACAAGGGCTTTATTATAAGCGTAAATATGTCGAGGTTCTCTTGAAGTCAAGAAATAGTTGGAAAGCTTTGCTGACAATTTTGTCAATGTGCGAGTTTGGCATAGTTTGGAATCAAATATAACGCCAAGATCGCGAATCAATTCGCGATCTCGGCGTTATATTTGATTCAGTTGAGATAGGGGCACATGACAATGGGTGTAGGCGAACTAAATAATATGCTTGTTTTTGGTAAATGTGAGGTGGCTGCACTTCAGTAAACTTAGTTTTAATTTGTTACTGTGGCATTAGTCGGTTAGTCTATCAAGGTCTTGTTGGAATAAAAAGCAATCATTTACAGTTTTGATGGACTTGTAGACCTTCAGATCATAGGCGTACAATAGGAACTCAGTGTTGCGGAAACAGTAACCTATGTCATTTATAAATATGTTAAATAAGAGTGGCCGTAAGATAGAGCCTTGTGGTACACCAGATGTGACTTTGATTTGGTATTCAGGGTAGCAGACGTGTGCCATGTTGCTTCTGGGAGATTATAATCTCCGGCAACACAGAAAAAATCGACACTAGGACTACACAAAGCTTCATAAAGTGATTCGAAATGTTTTTCATACACAAGTGGGGGAGTTTTAGGAGGTATGTATGCAACAGCCACGACGTGATGCTTTAGTTTGTGACCACTAGGTATTTCTACAGCAATTTGTTCTATGTAGTTGTTCAGTGGGGTGACATGAGTGGAAGTGTTTAAGTCTATTTCAATGGGTCGGAGGATTTTTAAGATAGCAACTAGAACACCGTCAACCTCCAGTTTATTAGAGCTAGCCCGATCGCGATCACACCTGTACACAACGTAACGCTGGTCAATGAATTCATTGTTATTGATTTCCGGCACTAGCCATGTTTCTGTCAGTATGATGATGTCGTATGTTCTGGTGAGAATGTTCATATATAAAGCCCGCAGTTTTGTACGGATACCCCTACAGTTATGATAATATATGGTTAAGTGTTTATCAGTCATTGGTAACAGTAGAATATCCACATGTACAAACATTGAGTGCTTATAATAAAAGGATGCCAAGAATATAGATGGTAAGTAAAACTAATGATAGAATATAGATAGAAGTGACTTTGAGGTACAAAGAATTGAAATTAATCCTCAGAGAAAGCAAGACAAGTTCATGTCATTTAAACATAGTAACTCAGTTTTACAATAATGGCAAAATTTTGAAATTGTTTTGTTTCAGTTTTGAGTACAATAAATATCAAGTGTATTGTGATAAAATGTTTCAAGAGTAAACAGACGAAACTTAAAAAATGTAATACAATTAAAATTATTTTATAGAATAATAACCTCCATAAACTTGCAGTGTAACTAAGTTAGAATTATGAAATTTAACGCTTAACGAGTACAAACAACAAAAAATAACGAGTACAAACATGAAAATAATAATAATACGGTAAACAAAGTGTGTGAGATCTGGTGCACCAAATAGAACCATATAGTATAACGTTTTGTTATAGTTACTTAGCGGGGTTTTGGGCACCGACCGGTGGCGGCGGGATTTTGTCACCGCTTTTAATTTTTCGGATATCGTCCAGTGCGCGAACCGCAAACGATGCCATGCGTTCGCGTACAAGTATTGTAGAGTTTTTAATCCAAACATACTTAAAATCGTGCTGTTTAGCGGCCTCCGTACAGGCCCGAAACAACTGTTTTGTTTTCAGGGTAAGATGTTCGTTTAGGTATATTCTAGCTGGTGATCCTATAATACCGATTTGACCGGACTTGAGTTCCTTGGCAAGACGGTATGCGCTCAGGAGGTTATCACGTGTGATTCGTGTACAGAATTTAACCATTCGACGCTATCTCTTTTGTTTACACAGTATGTATATGTATTGTACGTTTCTAGTCGTGTCCTCGCTCGGTGGGACAACTGCCTAAAACTGGGCTAACAAGCGGTAGGTGGTCGGTTCGAACCCTGATAAGCACTATCCTTGTATATTTATTTTTCATCAGCTCTGCACTCAAAACTGTAAAGGAAAACATATTGAGAAAACCGGCATGTCCTGATACTAAAATTCGTAAACATGAACATCCGTCAACCCGCACTGGATGTGGTAGATTACAGCCACAGTAGTAACCTCCCACAGATAGGAGCGGTTTGTGTCTCAACAGTGGGAACATTATAAACTGATCGTGTGTGAGAGAATGTAGCTTCTCCAGTTAATGTTAGATCCGTATGCCATCAACCAACTTGTTTTAAAACTAAAGTAAATAGACATAATACAAAGTGTAAATAAAATACATGGGTTTATTGTTTGTTTAAAAATGTGGCTTCTGTTTGTTTATTACGACACGAGTTAATATTTAAGAGCAAAGTTCTATTTCAAATAGAAAATATAGAAGTAAATCGGTGTGACTTATTGGTTTGTACCTATTAACATCACGTCTGTTTTTCCCGAAGGGTTAAGCAAAGATGTGCATAGTACACCCATATTTCGCTAGTTATGTTTTAGTCTCTTGGGGGAATGCAATAGGGGGTCCTATTGCAATCAGCTTGACGGCACGGTTGGCGCAGAGGCTGAGCGAGTGACTGCTGCGCTCCGTGTCACGGATTCGATTTGTATGGCCTACAGGTAGTTGTTCCGGGTCTGGCTGTATTTGAATGTGAGTTTAAATGTTTGTAAACGCACCCACGACACAGGAGAAATTACAAGTGTGGGGGCATGGTAAAAAAAACTTGCTTACTGCAGCTAGCGGATAGTCACTGAATCTTATTTCTTTATACTGAATAGGCTCACGTTTGGCCGCAACTCGCCTGTTATAAAGCTATAATGGAGCCTTATATTCTCATGATCATCTAAATCTCAAAAAAAAAATTAAACACCATGTCCGGATTCTATCTAAACGTTTCGGAAACACGATAAACATAAACTTATCGATCATCAAAGCCATGACTGGTGGCATTTAAAACCGATGCGCTCACAAAGTATCTTACATAAGCCGCCACCATGCTCAATGTCAAGAGTAAGTTGCAACATTTATACAACGATTATGTTGCAACGCCTATATCTGATCAGAAGTTGATAGAAATAGATACATAGTTATGTGTTCATGGAGGCGTAGCCCACTCTTTTGAATTTAGAGTGCGTGACCCTGAATAAGATCAGATTCACTCACTCTCAAGAGAGCATTCTTGTATTCCAGTAGTGAGAACTTAAGGCTAAGTGATCTAACAGATCGTATATTTGTTTTAATAATTACTAGCTGATGCCCACGGATTCGCCCACCCGCAAATTATATACTAAAACCTTCCTCTTGAATCACTCTATCTATTAGAAAACCCGCATCAAAATCCGTTGCGTAGTTTTAAAGATGTAAGCATACATAGGGACAGACAGTTTTATAATATGTTGTGATAGTGATGATGATACTAATAAAGAAAGAAAAACAAAGCGTGAAAGCTGAGAAACAGAAACAAATAAAATATCTCGACTTGACACACAAGGTTTGTGACATGTGGAATATGAACTCGGTTATCATTGTGCCGAGTGTCGTGACGGACAATGGCCTGATGGCCAAAATTTCCTGTCTCTGCAGCCCTAACCATCGGTGGCTTCAACCCTGCTCCCGACATCAGTGGACCTTTTTTTTAATGTATCGTTTTATTTTGAGAAATACTTATAAATGTAATTACATAAGAATATAAATGAATAAGCGAAAAAATAACAAAAAGGTAGCGTCTTAACATTTTCCGAAGGGTGTAAAATTCTCATGGAAACGACACAATGTACAAAACCCTGGAATCAAACCTAAGGACTGAAGTTCAACGCTCTACACTGACGTAGTACTATTAGACAGAAAAGTAGCAGGTAAATGTCAAAACCCAACTCGAACTAGATCAGTGAGGTTGGCCATTCCATCTCGTCGAGAGAAGGCCTATCTGACTGTGTCCTAGCAATGAGAACGAGATTAGATAATTATTTAAAACTCTACACCTCTATTTTTATCGAACGGCGTTGCAAAATAGGCCGTAAGTCTACTATCATAATTAGATACTAGATGCTTTTTACCTACACTACAATCATGCATGACAGAATGAAAGTGTTATAAAGTTTATCTTATAGAAGACCTTGTAAGTTGCGACACTAATCGGTCTCCAAAACGATGCGGTTTGCGCGACCGATTAGTTAATGTATTGGAACGGATACTAACGGATATTACTATTGATGTGAATTGTAATATACTGAGGAATACTGTTGTTGATGAGGACATCTAATTCGGACTAGTATACGTTCTATTATAAACAGCATTAGTTTTTAGTTTATCAGTTCTGAATACAATATTTAGGGTTCCGTACCTCAAAAAGAAAAAATGTAACCCTTATGGCTTATAGGATAACTTTGTTGTCCGTCCGTTTGTCTGTCTGTCAAGACCGTTTATCTCAGGAACGCGTGAAGGTATCTAGTTGAAATGAATACTGTATACTCAAGTCTACAGTCCCTTAAAGCCGTGAGAAAATCAACCTTCTAATTATCTTCTTAATCGCATCAATCATATATTTCAACACTCTCAATGGAATCGAAATTTATAGGGTACTTCCCGTTGACCTAGAATCATGAAATTGTGCGAGTAGCAATTTCTTACAGTACATGTAAAGGGAAAAATCTGAAAACCATAAATATGTAGTTTAATAACAAAATATCCACAAGATTAAACGGAACCGCGAGTCCAACTCGCACTTGGCCCGTTTTATTTAATATCTTTGCTGGCCTTTGGGAAGATAATTATTTACCATTTTTAGCTTTTAGCCATAGGGAACCAGCCAAGTGTGAGTCGGACTCGACTTCGGGAGAGAACTATCTGATTAAGGCCCGGACTCCACCAAAGCGGAGACGAATAGAGACTTTTCTCTTTCTTATTAATAGACTTCCAGTCTAACTAAATACTAGAATTCTACGTGGAGCGCCTGTCTATCTGACTTCGCCTAACTAGTTAGTAGTCGTCGGTAAACGGATATATAAGAGTGTGCAGAGACGAGACGTAGACAATAGTATATTTCAATACAAGTGCGGAAAGGCTGTCATTGCAAAGAGTTCCGACAAATGTCTACCCGAGCCGAGGCGCAGCCGAAGGCGAGGGTTGACAGTCGGAACAAGTTGCAATGACGGTTCCGCAGGTGTACTGAACGACTATTGTTAATACAGTTGCGAAAAAATGAAGCAATTTAATCAAATAATAAAAACACAATAAACTCAACTAACTAAGAAAATGGCGCCAACCGTAGAATATAAGCAGAGTTTTTTTTTTTCACCCATTCTGGTAGGCAAAGGGAACTATCCATACAGCTTAGTCTTCAGTAGTTTTTTTTTATTGATGAAATGAAAATGAAATTTAATGAGATGAAATGAAATGAAACCTAACCTAACTCATTCAATTAAATCATTAAATCTGATATTGAAATAAATTTGTAGCTTCTTTTTAGAAATATACGTATTTGTATGAATCACAAAAACTCTTTAGTAAAAACTTCATGGTTGGTTTTTCTTTTTAATAGACATTATTTTGACAGTTTCCCAACTGTCAAAAGAGAACGCACGAGTTCGGGAAAGGTAAAAAAAAGCAATAGTATGTAATAGCCCACATCCCGAACGCTATACGTCCCTGCAATACACCACTTTTTGAGCAACTGTATTAAAAAACTATATATTAACTTCATTTAACTTTAGGAATTCCAAGTGCGACATCAAAAATATACTAATGATCAAAACAGTTTAGATTACAAAATATCCAACCTATGATAGTATGAAAAATTTTCCATTGACACCAAAGTAATTTTAATTTCTATTATACAGAAGATTTTAGAAGCTTTAAATGATCAGTACATTCCAACCTATTTTATATTTATGTACTTAGAAATGACGCACATCATAGTTTAAATAATTTGCGATTTGTAAACAAACACACACTAGCAGTAGACGTCTGTGTAGTACGGTATTACTCAAATAGGCAGAACACTTATTCTGCCCTCAAAGTTCCCACTGCTGGGACAAACAGACCTGCTCTCTTTGAGAGGGTGTGGACCGTGATTAAGTTTGCGTATCCAATGTGGTTAACTACCTTGCTCCCTAAGGGAAGGCGGCAGGAGTCGGCTTCTTATTGGTGCCTTTGCGCCTGATGGCTTTGTAGGTGTCATAAATGCATCCGAACTTTTGGTTCTAGGACTTGCCGATCATTTTAGAACGATGTAGATTAAATGCACAAAGTAATTCACCTGACTGACTCTTAAGACGGAACCCAAGATTTAAAACTAGTCACTCGGGGCAGTTACCACTGGACCGCCACTGGACGCTCGGCCTCAGTTTTGTCGGTACGCAAGTCACCTTAATTATTTAAGAAGAACCAATCTCCAGAGAATAAATTCATCATTTAAGAATTTGCTAATTGGACTTCTGAAACTTCAAACTGGCTAAGCGTGATAAGTGATATATGTGGAAGGTTCCTTATACGAGTCAATCGTTTTAAGAAACACAAAGTTGTTTGATGTTAATGATGAACATTGCTTTGCTGACAGCTTCATACGACATAATCATGCTAACATTTTCCCAACTAAGCTGGGGTCGGCTTCCAGTCTAACCGGATACAGATGAATACTTGTGTTTTACATGGCAGTTACCTGTCTCCACAACTCAGGAACTAGATAATACGAAACTCCTTGTTGTTGATGTTTGACAGACGTTCTTCTGACTACACGTAACGTCTGTTCAAGATTTAAGAATGAGACCAACTGCTTAACATATGGCGGAACGGCAGGTCACTTATTTACGGATCGACCTAGGTAAACGATGATGATTGACCTGTGTGGCTGCAGCCACGAGCCCGAGTACTGTCTAACCCTTCACTACCCTAAACAAAATTAAAGCGTTATTTATTTTCACGTAACCCTAGAAATGCCTCAACATCCGTTTCAAAACCATGGTATATTAAACACCCAATTTGAGAATCATTACCAAACCATTATCACCATGAGAGAAACTGTAAAATTGAATGCTAATAATATAGTTATTATCTTTATAATAATGTCATCTTCTTTGAAAACGTTCGTTCGCGTGAGTAAACAGGGTTCATTATAGCTTGTTAGTGTAAAAAATTTAATATCGTCACTTATACAATTTGGGAATGCTTCCTTGATGAAATTCACGATCTTTGTGACCTATTGGTGGAAAAATACTTATTTAATAAGAGAATACTTACTGTAAAAAATTCGTTGTGGAAAATTGATTCATTTTAAATTATCTTGTCGGACTGTGGAACATAGATGTTCCTCAGTAGTAGACAGCCAAGCAGTCTCATCCAAGATACACCCACAATGGCAACAATGAGTCTGCTCATGCAACGCCTGACGACCACTTTCCAGTCTAGGTATGACCACCAGTCAGTCATAGCTTTATTCCAACTGTCATCACCAGTAATATACATTTCCGTAAATAGTTTCTACTTTTCCACTAACAGTATGAATAGAATAAGTTCACGCTTAAATGAAGTAATAACAAGTTTTGAGTGATCAATTATTCATCATGCATTTCATGGGGTTTCCGTCAATGAATTGGCTACACCTTCTTCAAGTGTGAATGTCAGACAGTTAACTAAAATCCTCCTACTCAAGAAGCAGCAAAAGATTTCCCCATCTCTTCTAGTTTTTCCAAAACAGACCAATATGGACCACTTTTCATTGGTTTTGTCCAGCTCGTCGCTTCATCTTCTACGAGGTCATTTTCTTAAAAATCCTGTGACCTTATCTTGTCAACAAAAAATTGAGGTCAAAAGCCTACGTGTTTCCCTCTCATAAACTGTGCTGTAATTTTTAAACAAATATGAGTAAGTTCTCATTCTACAGCGGTTTTACCACCGCTGCACCGTATAGTTTTCCTAGAATATTTTTCGTGGTTGCGTTTAGCCACCAGGCCACATGGTAACCATGAATTATTTGTTAGAATGTTAGGAAATCCAAGTTTAAAGTATTGTGTCATCAGAAGTTGTATTACTCATGATCTGGCTACTAATTTCAATGACATGGTTAATGAAAGGTTAAACCCCTCATGTCAGAAGGTGTCGATTTTGGCAAAAAATAAAATTATTTTAAAGATGATTATAAATATAATCTTCTATTATTACTTAGAGGATAATCGATTACACATAGTCATCTGTGTGTCATCGATTATATGTATATGTGTTATGATGTACTCATGTAAATCATTGATCAAGTACTTTCAACACTTTACAAAGAAAACGGAAGGCCGAACAAATTGTCAAGTCATCATTGGTCAAATAGTCAGTCATCTTTGATTTCAACAATCATCTGAAATGGGCATAGAACTTTAAAATTGATTGGGTTAAGGTCATCTTCACATTAAGCCTAATCACGATTTCTTTACACGAAATGTCTAAAAGCTTAATCAACTGTATTTTTCTATTTTTTTTTAAAGTTGTAATGTGTGTTTTGGCATGTTTTTTTTACTTTCATTTTTGGATATTATTAACCTGAAAATTTAAGCATTCGTCCTCCTTAGGTAGCTTCATGCTCATTTCCTGGAGGCTTAGCATATCGTTTTACCATATAATTCATGTTATTTAAGGTTTTCTGAAGATTTTTATCTCTCTTGAATCTTTGTTTACGTTTGTAATGTCAGTTAGTGACAGGCCTAGTTTTATTTTTAATTTATTGCTGGAGCTAGTTGTAGGTCGTAAAGGTAAATCACATCGACCTCATTATCTTTTCTTTTTATTGTGTTCTAGAAATTCTTTCCAAATTATAAAATTTCAATTATCTGGAGATGACAGGAGCCTGGTGGTGGAATTTTCAGTCTACTACTAGAGCTGAAAGGCAACACAAGTCTACGTGTGGAGCTGAAAGGCAACACAAGTCTGGAAGAGTGAAGGAGAGAGGAAGTTTTCCTCTACTGTGATTTATAAGTTAAGGCGTACCTGTGCCATGACTTAGCATCTGTGGCCCAAGCTACAGGAGTGGCGTCCCTCCATCCTCTTACGATCTGCTTAAACTGACGTTTTCCATCTCAGCAGAAAGGAAAAAAACTGACGTCCTCCGGCCTCTCCAGGAGGAAGATTGTCGGCCTTCTCTTCCTGGGCTGCAATGACGAAGAATGATGAACCTCGACCAGAAACCTTGAAGGAAGACTGAAGCCTGACGTCCCGCGGCCACTGCTACAGCCCAGAGGCCCGCCTTTCTCCAGTCTCTAACGTTTATTTTCATTTTCATCCACCCGCTTCTCTAACCTAGTTTAGTTATCTTCTAGCTCCAAATAGGTAGGCCCTAGGTTCTTTAATAATAAATTCTTATAACTCGTCCCCTTGATTATTTCTTTTAACAGTGCTCCCTTCCAGACTGAAAGTTAGGTAGCTGAGTACTCAGTGCGACCTTACATTTTCTGGATCCTACCGGGAAAATGTAACGTTACAAAGTTTATGCAGGAGTGTAATGTGTTTATCACAGAAATCGCCACGCTAGCAGCTTCTAGAGACAGCAGTACTAATAACATCAATAGCACCAAGAGTATGAAAAAAACTGGCCAAGTGCGAGGTGAACTTCGCGGTTCCGTACAATGCCAAAGTCAAATTTACCGTAAGTGAACGTATTAATGAGTTTACCACTTTATTTTCAATTGATAGAATTCTTATAGGATTTCCTGTAATCTACAAGAATGAACTATATTATTATTTCGTAATAAAGTATATTATATTTCGTAAATAAGTAAAATTTTAGGCTCAGTAGTTTCGGAGACAAGGGGGTAGAATGGTCAAATTTCGTCTTCTTTCATGAATAAAATCAAAACTATTTATTTTATTTACAATAACAACAAATATGTATTTGAGATCCTCATAACGAGTCCTTTCGTTTGTTATGTGACACAGTAAGGTTTGCAAAACTTTTTGTTTTAATTTCCTAATTTGTCCCCCGAAAATGATCTTTATTTAAATAAAAATACTTATTAACTTTCACATCTGTGCTTGGGTCATAGGATTACACCATCCTACCAAATTTCACCTGATTTGGTCGAGTAGATTCGGAGCAAATTGGCTGTGACAGACAGACGTACAGACAGAAAGACGTCATTTTTTGTACGGAACCCTAAAAACGCAAAAATCTGCCACGAACCGCCAAACACCGTCAAACGTCATTAGTGTTCCAGGGTACTGGGCTTGAGAACCTCACGTCCGAGCGACGGGGGCCCCCGGCCACCGTAGGCGCTGGCCTGTGGACGGAGAGCTATGGGCTAGCTCGCCGTCCGTCCGTCTCATGACGACAGGCCGTGTCGACGGCGCGTTCGTGTTCCACGCTCGCCTCAAAGACAGTCAGCAAAAAGGAAGGGGTCCGCAAGGGCCAATGCCTGTCGGGGCTGCGGGACTGTTCGAAAGAGATACCGTGGCCCCGGAACACAAAGGGCGATGAAGGAACATGGATGGGTTTTAGTCAGTAAAAGTCTGACACTCCCTCCTGCTCCGCCTAGAGTGGAAAGAGTCATTTGATGATTTCCAAACCGAAAAAAAAAAAGGGTACTGGGCTTTAGTGATTTGATAATCACATACCAACAATCTGAAAGAAAATAGGGAAGCGTCGTATAGTGATTAAACGATGACACCCTAGGTGTGTTGTTGGCAATAACATCTCTAGCAGAGGCCGCTAATGCATCCATAGAGATGCTTCGGTGAACGAAAAATAACACTTTGTCAACAACATGCCAATATTCATCCTAATTGTGCGTGCAATAACTTGCGGATATCCAAAACCACTTCCACAGGTGCTCATTTAAGCCATTAAAAAGCAGCAAGATCATTTAAGCTCAAGTTTAAGCCATGAACTCCAATTTAAATGTCAAAAAGACAAATCTGTTGACTCATCCTGACTACTAGTCTAGTCAGGATTGAGACACTAAGCTGACTGGGTGAAGGCTGTCCTAAAACTTTCGTCATGACTGTCACCGTAAATAGTCGTCTTAAACAATAATGTGAATAAACTGACACTTCTGTAGCTAAATAAAAAAGAGTTTCGGTACTAAATAGTCTGTTTGTGCGTTAGTAATAGTAGGTATAAGTCTTATAAGGTGAAGCAAAACATCGTACGAAAAATGGCAAATTCTAAAACAAAAAAATAATAAGATCAACCACCTACCCGCACTGGGCCTGCGTGTTGGATGACCTATGATGTCCTCTAATAAAGACGCGAACTGGGAACATTACAGACAGAACTAACCGAAATTATTGTGAAATTCTTTGTTTTAGGTCTTTGGCAATATCGTGGATGTATTTACAGAAATTCACATGTTTAAATGACGAAATCTACGGTGTTGCTTAAAGTTAGTGAAAAAGAGCATAAATTTCCGCCTAGTCCAAACTAACGTATCGGTATTACTCGTATAAGCATTTGGGTCTAACAAGCCCTTATTTTTCGTCACACCTAAAAAAACGATAATGTTTTTTGTCTCAGCAATAATTAGGTCTGTCGTCCTACATTTTTTTTACATAAGATTTATGGCGCATTAAAAGATTAATTTATGCTAATTATCTACGACGAAAATACCAGTTAGCTAGCAGCATAAAGTTATTTAAATAAGTTCCAATCATATTTCCTACTTGATATACATAAATATTATATTTTTAACTTCCGTGTATTAGTAAAAACATACTTTAAAAATTGTTCATTCATGTGATAGCAAAACAAGAAATGAGTTCTATAAAAATATTGGAAATATTCAAGACGAACTGTGAACCGTCTTTTTTACCGTATTATGGATAGTTACAAATATAGTTTTTAAAAAGGTTGAGCCTCATCTATCTCCATGGAATCACGTTTTTTCATGCTCCTATCCTTTCCGTTTTTTTTTTGACGGAAGGAACTAAAGGCCCTTTTCTAAATTGCGCATTTTCTTCAGTCAGTGATTCAAACCTTTAAAGTTGTAACAAGATTAAACATTTTTGATCATTATTATCAAAGACATTGTCGAATAAAGTAAAGATTTTTGCTCCTTGAATCAATCAATGTCTTCAAATGACGATGATGAGATACATCGTCATCATCTTGGGTACTTCGAGACGTGCTAAAGGCGGGAGAGTTTGCCAAGGTAGCTTTACGTTCCGGCTGGAAGAAGTGGTCTTCTCACAATCTGCCTTTAATAATAAAATAATACGAGCACCTTCACTGAAACTTTTTGCCTTGTTTCAGCCTTCACTTCCCTTTCTTATCACGCTTTCCTAGTCTGTTCGAGTCTTATCTAAGTCTTTTAAGCCGGGTATCTGGGTGTTGGGTCTCACTAAGATGTAAAGATGTGTGTTTGTCTTCACCTTCCCCAAAAGTTGACTGGTAGAAAATTACTATATCTATGTTTGCTTCTGTGTTTTGTGAGCATAGAGGTTTGAATAATTAAATCATTTGGGTTAGGTTAGGTGTTTTGTATGCTTATTGATTTGAATAATTAAATAAGAAGTGGAAAAATACTTGGCACATGGTTCAACGATACGTTATGTTCAATCTGGCAAATGACGCTACTCATCAATCTTAGACGGCACTTTACAATGTGCAATATTTCTCACTTTACGAGTATTTTCCTAGATCATAAAGTTAAAATAAACGAGAATCAAGTAATTAATAAGCGAATTTAAAATCTAGTCAGGTACGAAATATATTTAACTTGTGGATGAGACATTATTTTCTAAGAATAAACTTGTGAACTGACAATATTAATTCAAGAGTTTATAGCATAACTAAGAATAGCTGTAAGTACACTCATATCCTGGTATCTTTAGTCAAATTAAAGTAATTACGCGAGTTTAAGTAAATTTTACTTAGGCAGCCATTTTTATGCAATGGACAAGAAAGCAAAGCTAAGAATTTCAACTATTGACTGTTCTTAATTCAAGTAATTACCAAACTACAGAATAAAAATCGTATCTTAAGTTATAAAGTAGTCGTGTTTGTTCTCAAGTAATCACTTTGACTTGTTTATCCCCTTAACTGTTGATGGCCATGGTTATAGATACGGGTGGATAGGTCTTAGGTTTTCATGGGTTTGCATTTGTTACAAGAGAGAGGCCTTTGACAGAGCGTCATCATAGATCTGAGTCGTACGTTTCCGGTCACGGTAGATGTGGATGACCTTATTGTAACGAAACATGTAAAGTTAAATCCGGGTTCACATCATTAGTGGAAGACGTAAAACCACAAGGTTTTCCAGGGTCAGACTGTCTTTAAGTCAATGACGAACCCCATTAAAGTAGTTGACTTACAATGGTCTGAACTTAAACGTAGTCCCAAAGTCCATCAAGGTAAAGGAACTCTATTAGAGGGCATTTTTTTGTTAAGCTTGATTGATTCAGATTCGGATGTCAGAATTGATCTAACGGATGAATTGACCTTTGAAGTATCAAATTAACTGTAGTTTTATCATTAGAACGATTTTTAAAGTTAATGATTTTTTGTACAAATTACGTTCAGAGAAATGCTGGGAAACGACTATCGTCAGCAATCACGAAGTTCTGAAAACCACTGACCTCAACCTTCACATTAAAACTTCGATCACATAACCGAAAGCAATTAACTATCTATAAAAAGTAGCCTCTAATCCATATTGTTATTAATTAACACTTTTAATTGTTACATCGTACGTGAAGATCGTTGACCTTCGGGTCGCTGCGACGTGAGTCTACACATTGCGGGATCTGCGATGAGTGCGCCGCGCTTGCACAACACAATTAGCGGACGGAAGCAGAGAGCGGTGGAGTAAGCAGAAAAGTTGGTTACGTAGGTTTTTTAAGTACTGAATTTTTACATTGGTAGGTCATCCGGTTAGACTAGAAGCTGTTCGCATCATAGTTGGGAAAAGGTTACTTAAATGAAGCAAAAATAAATAAAAGCTGCTTGTTTTTTTTTTCGACTTGTCATCTCTCAGGCCAAACCCATGAGGATAGCTTCTACTTAAACGGACTATCCTGTGAATGCCTTAAAAGTGAAGCCTCCAGCCAGGGGCACATAAAACTTATAAAATAATCGACAGTGCGCTAAGGGTACACCCTGTGGGATAGGCGAGGGCGTTGCTGGGGAGGGCTGCAAAGGAACAGGCTTGATCTGAGTCAGATTAAAGCTACTGGCTCAGCATCGCGGGCTGGCCCGAGCAAGGGTCGAGGGGGGCGTAAACAGGGAGGTCGCGATGGACTCAACGGCGAGGTCGAATAAATAAAAGGTACCAGCTGCAACATTAAGTAGATCACCTGCCTAGCCTCTTCCCAATCTATGTTGGGGTCGGCTTCCAGTCTAACTGGATGCAGCTGAATACCAGTTTTTTATATGGAACGACTGCCTATCTGACTTCGACGACCTAGTTAGTACTGGGTAATACGATACCCTTGGAAAGACTCTTTGTCAGACTTTCGGGCCACTGACTACCTGTAAAGACTGTCAAAGAAGAAGTTCCGAGGCACGGTGGATCTCGGTATGTAATGGGGGCTCACCCATTCACAGACCAACCTAGGCAAACACGGCTTAACCTAAAGATCGACCCGAGCGGCTGTTATTATTTAGCCACGAGCTGCAACTTTAGGTACGCTGGCAGTTATACACACTATTGAATTTAAGAAGGTCCAATCCTTCATACAAACTGTAGAAAACTAATTACAGTTAAAATACGCCCATTCAATTAAATTACAAAACGCCCAATAAATACTAGCGTTATTACGGGATTCACCTGTATTTTTTTTTAATTTGCCACACAATAGATAATTTGAGCTAGCAAAATAAGTTACAAACCCGAAGTAACAATTACACACCATAGAACCGGGTAAACTATAATTATCCAAATAAGAAAAACGCTAAAATAATGTCTATTTTGACGGGCATTGATACAGTGAACTCTTTAATAGCCAGTGTAATTGTTTATTACGTAGATAATAAATTGTGTGTACAATATCTATGGTTTGCCATTTTTTGCCATAAATTAAGCTATGATCATCATTTGGCTAGCCTTTTCCCAAAGTAACTACGTTGTTGTCGGCTTCTTGTCTAATTCTAATTCTGATGCTTGTCTAAATTATGCTATGATGTCTAACAAAAAGCCCACGGTAGATGCATCCGAAATCTTCCAAGCGGGTTTGATCCCAAGAAAGAAACAAAGAAAATTGTGTATTATTTGGCATTAAAAACATTTACAAAATAAATAAACAAACAAAACTAATAATGCCAGATGGCAACACAGAGTGTACCACCTGACGCTGATTTTCAGCTGCAGCCCACGAGTGCCATACGCTCGACAACATAAACAAACACATATTAAAGTCTAAAATTTTACAATATATTATGCAATAAAATGTTATACAAATACATTAAAAAACAATAACAAAAAGTAAAAATTAAGGAATGTATAAAATAAATAACACAATTTTATAAATACTGTGTCCATTAATAAAAAAGAACAAAAACCCAACATCATCTGCCTTCTTTCAACCATCGTTGGTTCTCTGTTGGGCTCGGTACAGTCGAACCAAATGCAGCTGAAGTGAATACCAGTATTTCATATTGTGCGATTGCCTATTCGACATTCAGAACTCAACTGTTAGGTGACATGATACCCCATGGCAAGGCTGGTTGTCATTCCTCGAGGCTTTTGGCTACCCTTAACAATTATCAGTTCTGCAAAGCTTGATCCATGGTTTCCAGGTAGTATCCATTCTCCCCTTTGGACCGTCACGCTATCTGTCAAACCCTTTCCATCATATATGTAATTCCTGTTCTTCTCTTCATCGGATTCTTAGATATTGTTCGTTAAAAATTGTTCAATAGATTTCCAAAAATTTTGGACAGATATTTTTTCTTTTTTCAAGTAAACAAAAAATCAAGACGATACAGTGCGTCGAAAACACATTTGAGTACATTTTTTACCGGTGACGTCACGATCTTTGACGCGTTTTATCTTTGTCAATTTTTATTAATTTGATAAAACAAAAAACACATATCCAATATTTTTCGATAATCTAACTAACAGACTAAACAGAATCATTTTTTTTGTCAGGAATCATCCTTATTGGTGTAGCATCACCTTAAATAAATCTATCTATCGTCCTCCAAATTTAACGTTACTTTAATATGAATTCAACTAGTTACGATTACTTTAAGCCGTTTGCCATGAGGAGTTGCAAAACTCGTTAGACTTCCAAATAGTCTCATTGTGTATATATGCGCCAAAAAAATGATCGGTCCAGTTTCATGGTCGGCGTTTCGTAAGTGCATAACTCGGTTTTAATGAAGCGGGCAATTTGTTTGTTTTGGGTTTTGGTAGAGAATTTTAATAAAGGTCATACGCATGGATGTTAACTTCTCAAGATAGCTCGAACTGCAAAACAGAAAGTAGTTGACGCAAGAGGCTCCAAATGAGATGATTAATCTCATCTAGTCACCTTTGGGCAATCAAGACCTAACACCAAGGTTGCTGACTCTGTTGAATATCTCTACAATGGAATGAAAAACTAATGATATCCCGAAGTTGAACGATTGAGATGAATCTGTTTATGTGCCACAAAAATAAGTTTAACTTATGTTATGATAAAAAATATGAAGATACCTCTCTTGTTTTCTGATCCTCTTTAAGGCGTTTTAGACGTTTTTTATTAAACAAAACGTGTTTGTACTGATAATAACTATTGAATAATACAGGTTAGATGCGAGGCCACTATTTTGGAAATAAAATTACGAAGCCAGGCCGGCTTCAAACAAAAATATTCTGAACCATTTGCATTCCATAACAGAAAATCGATAAAAAGTGTCAATTCAATTTTGCACATAAATTATTTTGTTACAAGTCATCTGATATAAAACTAAGTTGAGTGCCCGATTTCAATGTCGGTATCTAAGCGCACCTGAAATTATTATTGCACTGAGGAAAAAATACATTTTGGTGCATCCAATGAAAAGTAAATGCGTAGGCCATGCTAGTTGATAGGTCTTTCCCCTAAAGACTGAATGATATAATAGACAAAATATTGCACAAAAATCAAACTTGCCCTATAAAGTTGCATAACAATCTAACTACGACTAATTATTTCTTCGTGTAAGAGAATTTTTCAGTAGATCCCCAAAACAAACCTTATCAAAATGTACAAAGACATAGCACAACTTGAGTCTAAAAACATATATTTTTCTATTCCTTATCCAAAGAGAATCCAGCCTTCCGTCTCTTCAATATCAAACGCACGATTCTTCACAACTCAAATTATATCTCCTCACTCATTGAAACACTGGATAGTAACACACTTCCTTTTATATCTCGACAGTACAAAGTCACACATTTCTTTCTTTCGCAAGCGAACTGCTAAAACCAAACACAAAGAGACAAAGCGTGTATTACCTATGATGCCATTTAGATTTATGGTGTAAAAATGGCGGCTGTAAACATAGCAAGGACAGGCCTTTCACTTGACAAAGTAATGCTAAGTTATGGCACAGATTTCACGGCTTTGTTTCGATGAGATGAAGCTGGAACGACAAGAATGATCTTATAATTCTTTATTTTGATGATTATGAGCCTGGTGCAACCTCCCTTTCTCCTTTCCACTTTCTCTTACAATCTTAAGAACCAATTTCATATTTCATCATCATCTGCCTAGCCTTTTCCCAACTATGTTAGAGTCGGCTTCCAGTCTAACCGGATGCAGCTGAATACCAGTATTTTACATGAAACGACTGCCTATCTGACCTCCACAACCCAGTTAGTACTCGTACTGGGGAATACGATACCTCTTGGTAAGACTGGTTGTCAGACTTTTTGGACCACTGACAATCAGCAACGACTGTCAAAGATCTACAAATGACAGCCGGGACCAACGACTTAACGTGCTTTCCGAGGCATGGAGGGAATCATCCCAGGGGACTGGGTGGTCAACCATCCACAGACCAACCTAGGCAAGCACGGCTTAACGTAAAGATCGACCCGAGCGGCTGTTATAATTGTGCCACGAGCTAAGAACCAATTTCGTACTGCTGTACGATTTTAATTTTTTTTTTGTTTTGCCTGTACAGTACTTCTACTTTAACATTATTTCTGGGACCTATGAATTGCTTGAAAATTAACATGTAACTCCTAAAAAAAGTTTCATCAACTCGAACAAATTTTAATTATGAATTCAGTATTCAATTGTCAGTGTAAATAAGTGAACACGGTATGCATAAAACAATGTGAGCTGGGTACATCAGCAACCGTTGCCAAGTCTACGCCTATTCTTGAGCAGTTAAAAGCTGTGGTTAGACGAGCAATTATAAGCAGGCGGTCATTCATACTTGACACACTAACGATGTTGCTACAGGCTTTAAACAAAGCCTTCAAACTATTCATTTTGTGGGCTGACATGATTCCGTTGTGGTTTTAAAGGATGACTTTATTTTAAATACAAACTGGCTTGTAGAAGCTGAAGAAATGTATTTTTGTATTGCAAAATTGCTTGCGCTTGAAGACTATTTATTTAGTAGCTATTAATGTGGCACTTCTGGGTTTAAGACCTACCCCATATCGTTCCAGGTGCTCTATTCTCGCGCCTCCTCAAACCAGCCATTGCAGTGCGCGTCCAAGTTATCGCGCCACCTCCTTCTAAGCCGGCCTTCGCAGCGATGTCCATCTTCAGGCACCCATGGCGTGGACATGCTTGCCCGGTTGTCTTTATGCATGAAGCATAAAATTTGATTTAAAGACCCCAAATTGTAGCATTAGGTATTCAATTAAGCTACTGGTATTGCCAATGTAGTAATAAAAATAAATCATCAATATAAGAAAGTTGAATGACTGCACAATGTGATTCTGTAGCAATTGTAGGAATTTCAGTGGTTCAAACACAATCACGAGAGAAATACCTGCTAATTACAAACTACTAATTAACGTAACTATCTATGGGTTATCTCCACATTACCATACCACAGCAATATAACACCATACCGCAGCAATATATTGGAGTCATCATAAACTAATGATGAATAGTCTCCAAATTTATCATCATTTCAGCCCGGAATCCCCCGGTGTTGGGTACCTCCCGTTTTTCCCTCTCTTATCCGTTTCCCGCGAGTTTGACGATATCGTAAAGTCTCCTAATTATGATAATCTAAACATGATTCAAGTATTGAAAGCATATACTGCTTCATTGGTCTAGTGGTTGCAAACGCAACTGCTGAGCATGAGGATTCCTCGATTCGATTCCCAGTTACATTCACGTTTTGAAGGTTTCTTCCCATAACAATTTTTTTTTTCGTCTATTATTAAGTACTTGGTAGCACCCACGGAGTCTGGATTGCTGCCCGATTGATGGCAATAGGCATGTCCTATTACGTGGGATTAAATATGACTGGCGATAGTATGAGAGTACTATGGGTACTCTCAGTGACCTTCCTAACCCTTCCCTTATTATTAGGCGTTATATCATGGTTAAAGTATTACAAGTTCATGCAATACCTCACTTAAATTACACCAAATCAATATTATTTTTAAAGCCTGACATTGATTGAAACATTGAAGCACCATCACCTTCACGACATATCAATTAGCGTGTGATGATAAACTACAAGTACCTACTCCATGAAAGACCTTCTTTGCCTTTATAAAGGTGCTCTTGTGAAGGATCTTAGTAGCTCAGGCATGAGGCCGTTCATGAAGTGGGTATATATCTGTCGAAATCGACGCTCGAATGACTTGAATGCATTTTTCTCATAATCATAGTCTCCCATCCTAGCCTTTTCCCAATTATGTTGGGGTCGGCTTCCAGTCTAACCGGATGCAGCTGAATACCAGTATTTTACAAGGAGCGATTGCCTATCTGACTTCCACAGCCCAGTTAGTACTGTGTAATACGATGCGCCTTGGTAAGACTGGGTTGTCAGCCTTTTTGGGCCACTTACTATTTGTAACGACTGTCAAATATCCACAAATGACAGCCGATCACCCATCCACAGACCAACCTAAGCAAACAAGGCTTAACCTAAGGATCGACCCGAGCGGCTGTTCTTATTTAGCCACGAGCTCCACGAATGCACTTTTCTCTTATTCATGATTGTTAATTTAAATAATGAAACTGGTGTAGTTTACGGTGTGATAAAATTTGTCCAGTAACTATTCTAAAACTACATTCTCTGTACTGTGAAAAAAAAAGGCAGGTTCGTCTATGGGAAATCAAATATCACTAAAACCGACTAAAACACTGATGCATAATGGCACGCTCACGTA
Source organism: Xestia sexstrigata (assembly GCA_941918905.2). Taxonomy (NCBI): domain Eukaryota; kingdom Metazoa; phylum Arthropoda; class Insecta; order Lepidoptera; family Noctuidae; genus Xestia; species Xestia sexstrigata. Next base: position 20,373,903 of record OW799206.2, read on the forward strand.
GCGCCCTCTGTGATTTGTGGTGCAACCTATTGAGTAAAGCGCTCTCGATATTATGAGTAAGTAACGTACAGTATTTTTTATACGGAATCAGTGATGGAGTGGATCAACTACGTAGTGTGCTCAATATCGGGAAGATGGCGTTAAATTACATTTTACCATCACGTTTTAAGCAATGATACTTTTATTTTTTTAACCCATATGGTTGATTTGTCTAGAATACAATATTTGATAAAAACATAATCTTATCGAACAACTCATTGTTGATAGTAATTTATTTAATTGTTGTGGTTCTTCCCGTTGCAGGCTGGATGAACACCTCCACAACGTACCCCCCTGTAAAGTCCAACGGCATCGTGGATGACCCAAGCGTATACAGCGGGTCGAATTTATTATTTATTTAACACTTCAAGTACAAAGTACAGAGGGGGATTGGTCCATACTGGCTCGGAATCGTGCTTAGTGGAAAAAGGAAACGGAGACCATAACCAAGCAGTGAGACAACACGGCTTGATAAAAAATGCTGCACTCTCAATAGGCATCTTTAGTACTTATTGACTTACCTACAAATAAATAACTTTGGCAACATTTTGATAATTTTATTAGTTTGTCTATCAAAGCAAACAGATCAACAAATAGCACCCGTCTGCTAAGACAAATAATTTCGTAAACTCAACCAACTAACTTATACCAGGAATAACAGAAACGGTTAATTTGTATTTCAACTGAACTAGGAAAGTGTTGGAGTGCTAACTTCGCGGTGAAAGTTTTTATTCGCTAAACAACCCTCGCCGTAGCCCATTAGATGAGCGGAATTTACTTAGGGAGGAAACATAGGGTGTTGGAAGGTGATTTTAAACGCGAGTTTATGAATTCGTTGATTATAATAGATTCGGAGGTTATATAGAGGGTGTAAAACCTCTTAACGAAGCCGAAAGGCCCTTGTTCTCCCTGTCATGGCGATCATTTGTTTGTTCTACACTATAACTGGGAACTTTCTAGTTACGGAGATATTGGGGGTCAAAGTTCCAACTTTTTGACAAATACAAGCAAGATTTAGATTCATTCATTAAAATTTTAAATACAAGTTTTTAATGCTAAATCTTTAAACACCTCCACGACCCCCGTACTATTCAATCCATCCATCAGCACAATGTTTTGAGTGCGTTACATTGATTTCTACCACAAAACATGATGATTTTTCACCCCTAAAAATAAAGTCGTTTCTCAGCAATAATTTTGGTGTAAAGTTACTAAGTTTGATGTACAGAATGCTTGGTTGACGGCTTCGTGATGAGGTTGTTTACACCCTGTATATATATTAAAACCATGAGATTGCGGACTGGCTGCAGACATCTGATACTGATAGAGATACTTCAGTACATCAGGATATTTATGAAAGTCTGGCTCATAATCTGTCTGTACCAGTTTGGCCGAACCTTTACTGAGTCTAGGAAAAAATGTATTTCGATAAACCACTGATTTTCAACGATTCTTATCCAGTTTTAATCGAGACAATCTCAGCAGGGTAGGGTATTTAGGGGTCAGCAGTTTGATGAATGTTGGAACAAAATAATTATACCTACCTATTTAATCGTTTGTTCACCTCAATATAAATCCATATTCAGCATCGTCGTCGTCGTTTATGACAAAATAATTATATAATTGGGTGACCGGTAACCTTGAAACTCCATCCCTGAAATTGTAGGCAAACCTCCAACCTTATTACAATTCCGGTATGTTTCCACAACTTCAACCGAAAACTGTGCGAACAGTTCTCGGAATAAAGTCCGTAACACACCGCCACACTTTGCATAACCATCCCCTTTATCAAAACTCCGGATTATATTTCACTAAAATAATGCAGCAAATATTAATTCTGGCAATTTGTTTTAATATATTTGCAATTTACAGCGCAATATTGCCCGTCCCTAGCTATAAGTCGGCTTTGTAACGTAAATATAAATTGCGCCTATGATAAAATGATTAGCAATTAGTTTTGAATGTGCTATTCTGTTATTTTTCAGCAGGCGCATAAATGTTAGGCTTATGGTTAGTTTATAACGATTTATGCTTGCCTAAGTGCTTGTTAAAACGTTCATACATATATTACATTTAGTAAAATCTAAATGGTTCTTATGAATATTTACTGGATCGACGTAAGATTTTACTATTATAGGTAAATCAGTAAACTAGACTAATACTGATGCTAATAAAAGTTCATTTTTGGGAAAGGATTGTCTTATCTTCTAGAATTTAAGTAATATAAATAAAAATAAAAGTAATATAAAAATAAAGTAATTTAATTATGATAGTACACTCTAATAAACATAATTACTGTACGTATTTAAATAACTAGATTTGTTAGTTTTTAAAAATAAAATTTATTTATTCTATTTCTTTATCAATAAAATATAGTGGTTCCATTTGAAATTTTCAGCCCAATTCTGCAAATAAATAAAACAATTTACCTAATCATTTCGGTCAGACAGATCTTCAAAACTGCTGACCAGACAAATTCAACACCATAAAACATAAGAACAGTAATACGAAATTACTAAGTTGAATAATGGAATCCTCTAATAAATGGTGTTTTGAACAAGAAACGAACAAATGGGTCCATAGTGCAGAGGTCCTCGCGGCTTTATTAATCAGTTATATAAGAGACAGTTTGTTAGCCAGGAGATAAAAAACTTCGATTTATTTGGTCGAAATTGAATTCGGTCATTTTGATTCGGGGAAAAATGACAGCTTAGAGCAATCAGCTTTTTTATGATTGGTAGTAGAATAATATTTTATCTACAACCAGCTCTTTTTCCGCGATTTCATTAATGCAATTGTCATTCTTTTCGCTGAGTGATAAATTCGTTGAGTGATAGTCCTCACCGGTGTGTTGCGATGTGTCTAAAAATGTCATCATCATCTTTATCAGCCTACAACAGTCCACTACTGGACATAGGCCTTTTCAATCACACGCCACTCAACTCGATTCTTAGCGACTCTCATTGCTACCAGCCACCCTGCGAAGTTCGTCGCTCCACCGAGCCTGAGGGCGTCCTACCTTACACTTGCCGATTCGCGTTCTTCACTTAATAAGACGTCTACCCCAACGGTCATCGGTTCTATGGCTAATATGACCGGCCCAGTGCCACTTCAGCTTACTTATTCTGTGAGCCATGACTAAAAATGTACTTTGTAAATAGGTATGTGTAACTACTGTAATAAAACACGAGTTGTAAGATCAGATCATTCTATTACAAAACACCATATCAGAGCATGCGGACAACTTTAACACAGCATCTTGAACACAGCATCTGAAAAATCTGAAAAATCCTTTGATCATAACTCCAGCTCTCTTCAAACAATGCTCATTTTTACAACAAAAATGGCGCACGACAATTCGCGGCAAAAGTGTAATAACAATGTACTTTCAAAATGATATTCTTCACGGTGCATAACTGCTGTATAACGCGCTTGCGATGTAAGCAAACAACTTTTATACCCACTACATTACGCCAAGCGTTCCCTGATGCAAACTTATTATAAGAAAAAAGCAAGTAATGCTCACCAAAGTTTTTAAACTGTTGAAGTTTGGCTGTTTTGGGTGATTTCTGCTGTTTTATTTGAATTTAAGCCTGTTACGAGGCTTTAGATTTTCATAAAGTAAGCCATCTTAATTGATGAAGTAGCAACAAGGCTCAAGTCTACGGATATTGTCGGTTCATGTTTCGTAGACATTATTTTCCTTATTCCCAAGACTGACGGCCGGGTCTCATTGAAAATTAACAGATATTGATCAGGCCTCAGACTCGGCCCCTGTGGAATCATGGATCAATCGTAATCAGTCCTGTCAATGATACCAGAGACTGTCTAAAATATTTTATGGTAATTTTCGGAAGTTTAGGTAAAGTTTTGAGTTTCGATCAACAGTGGATCATGAATTCCAAATGTTCTATTAGCTCATTATTTAATCTGCTTTATTTTATCATAGGTATAGGTAGTTGTTTCATCAGCCTCATGATTTTCCTGCCTATCTATTTGGAGACGTCGTTTCATTTCTTCTTCATCCGTGGTCTCAGCATTCACCTCATCATCATAATTATGTACAAAGCTACAAAACAGACTTTTGTAGTTAAATAGTTATGTTAGGTTCAACAAAAATACAGTAAACCACTGTTTTAAGCTTCCACAGTTTAAAACTAAACTTATTATATTGTCACATAAGGGATTTCTTCCGTGATTATTATTTGTTTTGGGCTCTCGATATTTTCATTTCAATATCTGTTTCCAAAGGGCGAAAAATACAGCATTTTTTTTTTCTAATACTACATGTGCTTGAATTTTGCCGCAACTCGCCTCATGTGAACTGATGATGCGGCCTAGGGTGGAACCCTTGCCTAGAAGAAACCGATTTACTCCAACTTTGAATAGATCCAGATTATAATGATCAGAGAACACAAAAGCCGGAAGAACAAAAAAAAAAAACAAATGGCGATCTAGCTCACACACATGTACCTAACAAAAGTCATGTATCATGTACCAAAGTATGCCTCCATAAATCTCGTAACTAACCGGCCTGTAATGTTTAGCAAACACACGAACGTTCGAAACGTTTGATAGAGAAAGTTGGGTGGTACCGCAAGAAGTCATATAGAACTAAATTAATGCAATAGCCCGGTACTAACACAAAGCGGGCTAAAGTGGCCTCGAGCTTCGTAAGGCAAAATTAATGAAGTGCAGGAACTGGTAGTAACTATTATCTATGAGCCACGGTTTGTGCAGGTAAGCATAGTCGTCGTGTTTGTAGATAGCATTTTGATTGTATATACAATTTGCTGAAGCATTTTGTTATGTACATTCAGTCAAAAAAGTATCGGGAATGGATGATTTGTTTATGGTTCCAAATTCAAATTTTTGTTTTTTTGTAGTTGTTAGATTGGCACAACTGTTTTCCATTTTGGCGCGGAGTTTGAGTTGCATCTGTTATTTATATTAAATACAGTGCTGGTTTTAGTAATATCATATATAGTGTGTATTGCGAATTTCATAATGGACAAAAATATCGAACAAAGAGTTTGTCTTAAATTTTGCATCGCCAATGGAATTTCGTGCTCGGAGTCACTGAAAATGTTACAGAAGGCTTACGGTGAATCGACTTTATCAAAAACTCGTGCTTATGAGTGGTTCAAAGCGTTCAAAAGCGGTCGAGATGTGATGGAAGATTTGCCTCGCTCTGGTAGGCCGTCAACGTCTGCAACTGAAGTTAACATCGCAAAAGTGAAGAAAATAGTGACTGAAAATCCCCATTCAACTCTGAGAGAGATAGCCGCCGAACTTTCTGTATCTCACGAGTCGATCCGTACCATTTTAACTAATCATTTGGGTATGAAACATGTTGCTGCTCGGCTAGTCCCAAAAGATCTGAATTTTCTCCAAAAACTCAATCGCATGAAAGTCGCTGAGGACCTTCTAGAACGAGTCAGTTCGGACCCAACATTCATGAAACGCATTGTTACTGGTGACGAGACGTGGGTTTACGAGTTTGACATGCAAACTAGTCAACAAGCTTCGGAGTGGCGCCTTCCAACTGAACCGAAACCGAAAAAACCACGCCAAAGTCGATCAAAAGTCAAAGTCATGTTGACTGTTTTCTTTGACTATCGCGGTGTTGTGCACTCTGAATTCTTACCGGAAGGTCTAACGGTAAATAAAGAATATTATTTGAGCGTTATGCGGCGTTTAAGAGAGCAAATTCGACGAAAAAGGCCAGATTTGTGGAAAGAAAATTCTTGGATTTTGCACCACGACAATGCGCCTTCGCACAAGGCTATCATTGTGAACGAATTTTTGACCAAACACTCAACAAATACCATCCAGCAACCACCGTATTCACCGGATATGGCTCCTGCTGACTTTTTTCTTTTTCCTAAACTCAAATTACCACTTCGTGGCACCAGTTTTCAATCGATAGAAGACATAAAGAAGAATTCGCGGCGAGAACTGAACTCAATTCCGGAAGCAGCGTTTAAAAAATGTTTTGATGAATGGATTATTCGTTGGCGCAAGTGTATCGTTTCTAAAGGAGCATACTTTGAAGGTGATAAAATAAATTTGGATGAATAACAGACATTTTGTGTATTATTGATCTTTTCCCGGTACTTTCTTGACAGAGTAGTACATCAGTATAAACATTTGATACAAATGGACACAATCTCAATGGAGTTTCTGAAAAATTACAAAGTTTATTTTAAAAGACCTGTTATTGAAACTCACTGCTTTAATATCGGTATGATTTCAGCAAGGTTCTGGTATTCTGAATTGTTTTCTAAACTTTTGTGATTTATTTTACCAATTTGAATCGAATAAATTCGATGATTACCAATGCTATACAACATATCTTATCATTATCACACAAGAAATGGTCCTTTATCTTTGAAAAACATCCACCAAAAGGATGACTAACTGACCGCAACATGCATACGATCAATCAAATAAATAATGCAAGTGATAATGCCATTCAATAAAACAATGAAAATCTCAAACCGACATCCAGTCTTCATTAAACCGATAACAAACTGTCTGACACTTTGAGGGCAGCTAATAACGTCATAGTTTCCAAGCCCCAGTTGCTAAGCTATCTAGCGGCTAACTTTGGGGCCTACGCCTACGGCGACTTTTGTAACGTATTTGTCGCGCGTTAGTCGCATTTGCATCGGCTCGCGTCACCATCGCTACTGTATTGATGCAAACGAGAGACTGTTTCTGATGACATCGTAGGAACGGACATGGCTGCTTTAGCAGAACCGTATAATATAGGATAATAATATGAAGTATGTAACAATAATCGTAAATGTGATTCATATATTAATAGACTATTATGGTTCTGCTAAAGTGGCCATTTTAGGCCCCCTGGCATTTTTTTATCAACCTTCAATCGCAACAGCAGCTTCAAAATAGTAGCGATACAGAATCATAGGTGAAGGTACACGGTCAGCAACAGCATCGCGACTGAATCGCGGTCGTTTAGCTTTTGCATCGCGATAAAAAGTCAGTGGGCGCGGGCCCTTAGCTATCTAACGGCTAACTAAGTTCACTCATATCTCATTCACCATCAGGAACTGACGGTTCATTGAAAGGAATCTTTTAGGCTTTGTAACTTTTCAAAGGTCTGGGCAATTTTTATAGAATGAATTAGACTTAAAGTTTGGTTTGGGTAGATTCGGTTACAGAATATCAGCAAGTTTCTAATCATATCTTCAGATGGTTATTTCGAAATCGTTTTATTTCGGAGATTTATTTGATAAAATTAATACTTTAGTTATCTCATTCATTTAAAAAGGTTTGACGAAGTAATTGTGTAAATGATGACAAAATGACAAAAAAATAATTGTTAATGTTAGTTCATGATTTCGTACGAGCACGGAACATGTATAAAGAAATAGTTTCCCACATTGACGACACAAAATCCCAAAGTGGACACCGCTAAACTTTTACCATAACCAACACTTTTAACAGAGAAAGGTGATATATTATCAATTGCACGTCATACGTGACAAGGGTCAAAGTGGCAGCTTTCATTAAGGTACTCGATACCCCAATATAATGTTTTCTACGCGATCCTATATTTTAAGACAAATAACGATGCTTTTGAGGAAAAGCAACAAGATGGAACCAACTAGGATATTCATGACTAATTGGATTTGTTTTTATCAAAGTGCATGTATCATTAGAAGAGACATATATAAGACATGCTTGTTCGGACTTTTCTCAATGTAAAAAGACAAAGAAGACATGAACAAATCGTTAAGGACCACAATTAATGACTGCATGCAGTTATGTAACATTTTCGGCTGCGATTTTTCTGATTGGGCACTTAATTTGACAGGCTTGAAAAAACCAGAGGTGTTATACGAAATCACACATACAACTACACGCATGTTTTACCACAAAGGTTTATGTACAGCTATGAATACAACACATTCGCATTTCGCCAGATGGTATTTTTTTGTCTCATCTAGCGTAGTATCTGAGAAAAAAAATACGAGAGCCCATTTTTGCCTGAGCGGAAATTCGAGTCCAGGACACCGACGCGGACTGCCGGGGTTGCGGGACTGTTCGAAAGAGATACCGTGGCCCCGGAACACAAAGGGCGATGAAGGAACATGGATGGGTTTTAGTCACTAAAAGTCTGACACTCCCTCCTGCTTCGCCCAGAGCGGGAGAAGTCATTTGATGATTTCCCATCCGAAAAAAAAAAAAAAAAAAAGGACACCGACGCGGTACTAACCAAATGTATTTATTGACTTAAAACTTCAAGAACAAAGTACAGAGGCGGACTTTGAGTCAACCTTTGGGTAATGTAGAGACAAGCAGTGGTCGGTGTATAATGTATATTATTTAGTTGCAGTCAAAACGAAAACTAATGAAGTAATAACATAAGTTAACCAAACGAAAGTACAGGAATTCCCGTTACAATATCACGTTTTTACCAAGTGCAACTAATGAAAAATAATGTTAAGGAAGATTGTAAAAATTATACCGTCCGACTGTGAGACCAGATGGCACTGATGTCACTTTAACTCTAGTTTTTATTTTATTCCAGTCTGTTTCGTGTTATTAGACAAGTTTCCGAAGTTTTATTAAGGTGGGTGAAGGTGGATAAAATATTATCTTTTTATTTTGAATACCAGACGATGATTGATTTAGTAGAAGTTGACAACAGCTGTTTTGGTCTATATTGGACTAGGTTGGCTTATGTGTATCATTTATGGTAATTTATTGTCTGTGCTGATCCAGACGAAGTCACATTACTAAAATTACCCCTAGCGGTTTTCTGTCACTTTTTTATTCAGGTTTTATTCAATGTTTTTTTTTTGTATCATTAAATTTTTAAAGAGTAATCGAGACATCGAGTGTTTTGCTAGTTCTTATTTATTTATTTAAACTTCATGTACAATAGTGGTACATAGGTGGACTTAATGCTACAAGGCATTTTCTACCAGTCAACCTTAGTTCTTCAATTTATATTATGTAGATTCTGTAATTTCATAATTACCGTTTTGGTTTTCAATTTTGTAACTTTTCGATCATTTTGTTAACATTTACCTAAAGTCTGAATTACATATAAATTCATCGTCAACATGGAAACACGTCCCACTGAACATAGCATGTTCACATTTACGATAATCTTGAATAATTAATTAATTACAATTTGACTTGTAAAACGAGTATTATGAATAATTTATAATCACCTCACTGTAACGACTTTAACATCATTATTTAGCTTGTGGTTACGTGGAAGGGTGTATTGGGTTACAAGTGAATAGGTAAGTATAACGGTATCTTTAAGTCGGTTAAATAAAGGGTGTAAAAGCCTCATCACGAAGCCGTCAACCAAGCATTCTGTGCATCAAACTAAGTAACTTTACGCAAAAATTATTGCTGGGAAACGACTTTTTGTTTTGGGGTGAAAAATCATGTTTTGTGATAGAACTCAATGTAACGCACTCAAAACATTGTGCTGATGGATGGTTTGAATAGTACGCGGGTCGTGGAGGTGTTTAAAGTAAAAATAATACATTAAAAACTTGTATTTAAAAAAAACTTGTCAAAAAGTTGGAACTTTAACCCCAATATCTCCGTAACTAGAAGGTTCCCAGGTACCGTGTAGAACAAAAAAATGATCGCAATGACGAGGAGAAAAAGTGCCTTTCGGCTTCGTTAAAAGGTGTTTTACACCCTTTATTTAACCGACTTAAAGAAACAGGAAGAGGTTATGCATTCGTTGATTTTCACTATGTAAGCGTGATTACTGTTTTTTTTTTTCATTTGGTAAAAGATACTCTTGATCTCATGATATCAATTTTATGAAATTTCGCTATTGTCGTTTTTGAGTTCGCTTCGAAAATATTTTTTTAATCCAGTCGTCTGTGTCGATGATGTTGTTATAGTGTTATATACTATGGCATATGGTTACATGAGATGTGTACAACTATGTAAAATCTTTTTAGGAAGCCGACTTCAGAATATCTATTCGACAGTTAATTATTTCGACACTGTCTCAATTTCGAAAAGCAATAATTTGACTACTTATTGCTTCGACAACGCACTCCTTCGAAAAACACTACTTTGACAGATCCCTTTTATGCACTTGTTCGGCGGATTCCTATTTCGACAGAACATACCTTCGACATTCGACATAATCGCTCTGATTTTTTTTTTATCCTTATATTCGAGCAACAAGTCTGTGACAATAATAATAATTTGAATTGCTGCAAAAACATTTGTTACTGAAAAATTTCATTGATACAATTTCGTTCCTAAACGAAACAATCGTTCCAATACGTTACTCATATGTCTACTAGATAATCAAGAAGACTTCTGTACCTAAAACCATAAGGCACAATTCAATTATTATTGTCATATTTCAGAGCAGTATTATGTCGAAGGTCCTGTATGTTCCGTCGAAGCAACGAGTAGTCGAACTATTGTTATTCGAATTTGAGACCGTGTCGAAATAATTAGCTGTCGAAGTTCAGGATGACACTCCTTTAAAACTCTACCGGTGATGTGAAAATATATCGTTTTTGCATATCTAAAGACACTAGACCACTTCATTTTTGTACACAAATTTTATTTTCCAAAACCCTGTTTAGTATTTACCCAAGCCTGCCCAAAAGCAAAGTATATCATCAAGTCAAAACTGTTTTTTTTTTTTGATGTTTTCTTGTTATTTTAAGGAATGCAAGAATTTTTACTTTGTTTTACTGTATTTGTGGAAAAGTGTCATTAATAAATGTTATTAAGTAAATGTAAAGGAAAAAGGAGCTACGTCTGCCAACAAACTGCTTTGCAGTTTGGCGGGGGTAATTATGTACCAGCTATAGAACTTTTCGTGAATAAACACTTTTTCATTTTTTTTTCATCATCTGCCTAGCCTTTTTCCAATTACGTTGGGGTCAGGTTCCAGGCTAACCGGATGCAGCTGAATACCAGTATTTTACATGGAGCGACTGCCTATCTGACCTCCACAACCCAGTTAGTACTGGGTAATAACCCTTTGGTAAGACTGGTTTTCAGACTTTTTGGGCCACTGACTACCTGTAACGACTTTCAAAGATCTACAAATGACAGCCGGGACCAACCGCTTAACGTGCTTTCCGAGGCACGGAGGAAACTCGGTATGTAAGGGTGGTCACCCATCCACAGACCAACCTAGGTAAGCACGGCTTAACCTAAAGACTGACCCAAGCGGCTGTTATTATTTAGCCACGAGCTCCTCCCAAAAGCAAAGTATAACAAGGTTATATAAAACTTTCAAATCCGTCCGTACAAAATAATATATTGAATTTAAAACTTGGACGCTAATTCGGAACTAAGTTACAGGCCGCGTAATTTTGTTTACAGATTTGAAAACCTGCCTCCGATTTAGTTATACCTAGTTGTTAAGTGGAGTTGAAGTGTGATAAGAGTGGAGTGACTGAATGAGACTTCTATTGCTGACAGTGATATTAAGCTGCAAGGTAATCAGCAGCATGCAACTGTGGACCAGTTTGGGAGTCGAATATAACATAACATCACGCCTATGATCCCCGTAGGGTTAGGCATAATAGTACCTAAAAGTACGGTCGACCAAGCTATTTGGTTTACATTTTACAATGTAATCTGCATGTTAAAATGTAACCAAATAGCTTGGTCGACCGTACATCCACATTTCGCCAGGTATGTTTAAGTATGGTACGTAACAATTCCTGATGGTTTTCCGTCCACGCAATAACAACTAACCCCCACATCAGTCACGATTGCAACCAACGTTGATATCATACTCTAGTTTAATATTTTTATAACCCATCACTCATTCAAGACCTATTGCAATATCGTACCTTGAACAATAAATGTAACTAAGTAACAGAAAGTATCGTCATACGCTCACTTTAAACTTTAGAGCTTCTCTATCTCAATGCGTTATTGGTAGTATGGCAAGCGACGTGCTTTATCTACTGTGAGTGGAACCAACGGTTTTGATACTTGCACTGTTTTGTCTTGCTTTTCCGCTAAGATACGGGTATTCAGCTGCATCCGGTTAGACTGGGAGCCAGTACCAACATAGTTGGGATATGGCATGGCAGACGATGATGATTGATGACTGTGTCGTCTTACTATAGGAAACAGTTAAAGGTATGACTTTTTTTTTTCAGGAGCAGCCTGTGAAGGTAATCCTACTAATAAAAAATAATTTTGGTCATTTCAACGTTTGCGTTTTTTTGACATCTGCTACGCACTCATATTAGGTATTTCTTGAAATATTTGAAATCGACATCCGTAAACTTCAACACATTTTTAACTTCGGAAAATACATAATATGTCTGTGGGTTACCACAGACATATAATATGTATTTTCCGAAGTGAAAAAAAAAAAAACCTGCGAATGCACAAAAGTATCAAGACTGCATGTAAACAACATGTGCACAACGAACTCCTATTGTTAACCGCACGAAAAAGATCAACTAACTGTTGCATTCAGATGAGACATCACTTTGTAGTCTATGTTTTTATTCGTGTTAGTACCGCGCGTTCTGAGAACCGTGGTAAAGAATTTATGTGTTCACACGGATACATGATGGGAGCTTGTATGCCCTTGAACAGTAACATCACATGCAATTAAAAACAATATGTTCATTCAGTCATTCGTAGAGACGAAGTTTTCATTGTTTTATTAGAAAAAGACTTCTGTTCCGCCTTATCTGCTGCAATTAAAAAAGTGAAATTAACTTAGATTAGCTAGCGAGCTAATCTCGAAGTTCAACTAGATACGAGTAATACGAAGAGCGCTTCGTATTATCTAGTTGAACTTCTGTCTATAATACAAAACAGTATTCATTTCATATAATGTATTCACTAAAACGATATAAAAAGCGTTCAACAGCTTAATTGCAATGATGTATTAGGTTCATGGGTAGGAAAATCTGCATTAGAAACAATACGTCGACTACGCCTTATTACAAAATTTTGATATTCTATCAATTAAAGCAAATATACGAAGAATACCTTTTACCCCCTCATTGTTTTTATAACTGCATAGAATGAGATTTCTCACCAACTAATTCCGATTTATTAACTGCCCACACGTAACTGCGCGTTTTGCTATTTTCTTGCTCAACTTGTTAATAAATATGCTTTTTGTAATTTTAACTTTCCAGAACTATATTATTAAACAACTCGCTCTTTAAATCATTGCCCATAACAAATTCCTACTCCTGCTGTCGTATGAAAAAGTTTCACGTATCAAAATAAAAACTAAGTATGTCACGACCTATAAAACCCGGTCTCATCTGCGCCTCAACTCTTTGGCCCAACTACATCCCTTTTCGATACAACGTTTATATTAAAACTCGATGCGTCCAGGAAATTGCTATCATACTTGATCTCAAACTGTCACTGTTATGTGGCTGCGACGCGAGGCGAGCGGAGCGGGTGGGATTAAAGTTGACAGTAGAGGACAAATTAAAAAACACTGTAAAGGGGATGGCTTGATGGATGTGATGAGTTTTGCCCCATTCACAAAATCAGGCCATGACACTTGCGAGAAGCGACACACGTTTCTCTATTGTTTCCTTCGCTTGAGTATCGGCGCATCGCAAGTCAACTTTTTGCATTTTTTCAATCACTGTTGCATGACAGCTATCACTTGAGCTACGTAGCCACGAGCCACCATGTGGCTAACCACGTGGTTAGGGATGAAATAGGGTCACAGTCAATAGTGACTAGTGAAAATTGCCGTAGCCTACCTACTCTAGTGCTGTTTACTCTAACGGTGACTATGGCTAATGCCATACACACAGCTTTCGCTATTGTTAGAGGAATAGTTTATTAGAAGAGAAGCCTCTCTTGATTTCTTTCTTCCTAATTTTATTGTGGATCTAATAATTTCACTAAACGTTATTGCCATTCTTTAATTTCCTGCAAAACTGGAAAACATCGATCGTCAATTTCACTGGGGATGCAATCAATATTTATTTAGTAATTCATCCTGTTTTGCTTTATTATATAAAATCGCTCCGCTCCCGCTCAACAACATCCTCACACCTCAAAAGCTTTGTAACGCATTTCCCACTCACAACTGGAATTGAATTGCAACCCTAAAAGTCAACACAGAAGATTGCTTTTCGCACACCCCACACATATCAATGGGGGATGTTCATAAAATAGAAAACGTAAGCCCGTCGACGGATCAGAAAGTGTTCAGCTTTGTGTTGCATTGTGAAGTGCGAGGGGTATCTGAGTTGCCATGACATAAGCAACTGGTTGCTATTGGCAATCGCTATGGTATTTGACAACTTTGAAAGTTTGAAGGCGATTGGCTATTGTTGGGCTTGTTATGTTTCGGACATAGAGTTGGCTGATTGTGGCAGTGAACATTTTATCGCTACGTGTTTGTGTTTATGGTCCTGAGTCAAAACAAGATAGCTATGGACGAGATCAGGTTCTTCTTTTGATTTTTCGCGTAAAGGAGACAGTTTTTTTAGGCCCTCTTTGATGTTGCATAAATATTATTCATATTTCAACAAAAAAAGTAACCATTTTATTACAGTAATAAAAGAAAGATTACATAGAAGCGAAACCGTAATAAATCATTACTTTTGTGGTCAATGTCATTTGACAGAAAAGACTTACGTGAAAAGGGGCGTTTTTTCCGTTTACAAAAAAAAGTACGGTATCCATTGGTATATCTGCTTTAATTATAATAGAAATAGAATATAATATAAAGATAAATAATAATAAACTGTAATCTTTTTAAAGCTATTTTTAAAGGTTTTCGCTAAAATCTTTTAAATGGTATAGAAAATCATCATGGCACGGAACGTTGTAAATTTGTCTTTTTGGTGGTTGACAGACAACTTCATTTGACATTTACTTTTTCCGTTTATTTCGATTTTCGTGGAAGTGTTGCGATTTTTTCGCATATCACAAACACTATTTTATTAAAATGGCATCTGCTGGTCGTGTCAATTGTGTAAGTATGATTTCAACGCAATGTGCGAAAACAATTACTTTCAGAGACTGATAAAGATATTAAAGATAAGATAGAGATAAGAGATATTCAACCTATGCGCAACAGACTCCTGTAAGCCATTTTTTAAAAACCATAAATTATTAACACTACCATGCATCTATATACTTGAGGCTGCATTATTTGTTAAAAACAATATCCACATGTTCAGCTACTACACGCGTATACGGCGTAAGGATATACTACGCACGCCAGCCAGTAAAACTCATCTAATGCATGAGAGCATCTTTTGTTCAGCTTCTCGCATCTTTAATAATATACCGGGGCCTATCAGAATAAATACGAAAAATAAGGATTTCAAAAGGACTTTCCATGATCTGCTAGTAAACAAAAGCTATTACTCTGTAAAAGAATTTCTGTCCGACAAATCTTTACTAAAATATAGTCCCACCCAGTCGTGATGTGTTCGATGACCTTTAATATTATAAACTATAATCTAATTTTATTTTATATTATGATTTTGCAATTTCTCATTTTAGTTTGTTGTGATTAATTTTATTTTTTGAATTTTATGTGTATAATTTGACATCCTACCTATTCTAATCCGTTTTGACTTTATTTTTATTCATTTTTTTTTTTTTTTTTTTTTAACCTTTATATAATAATAATTTAAATCTGACATTTCCATTAATAACAATTTGTAATAATGTTCATTGAATTCGTAGTTTGTCTAAATGTAATTATTGTATGCCCTACGGGCGGGACATAGCTGATCAAAATTTACAAATATTTAAGAACTGTACTATACATACCTATGATCCACAATAAACATTGATTTGATTTGATTTGATTTGAAAAGACGTGCAGCAACTTTTATGTGTGTGGATTTCTCGCGAGGTGAGTGGTGATAAAACTTTGATAATTTGAACTTGATTATATAAAATAACTTTAGCTTCGGAAGACGGTGTGACCTTGTTTGATTGATTTAGTTTTTTTGTCACCGACTACTGAAGCTAGTTATTTTTTACTTTTTTGTGTTTTTTGAAGTCGGTTTTTTTTTTGCAAAAAAGATTTTTATTGTTTTAAGACAATGAACTACGTTAACTTAAAATACCGGTTAAACGTAATCCAATTAGACAATATCGCTCGTTTTGAGGTTATTGTAAGATTCAGGTTTTCATTTTCGAATTTCTCATCATTCAGGTTAGACATGGCTTAGCTAATATTACCACTGTAATCTAGAGATTATAAGGAAGAAATCTATATACGTTTCATTAATATCTGCTTCAATTTATGTGAGTGGCTGTTCTCCAAACAAAAAAAAATGTCTCCCTATAGTTTGGCCCATTTAGTAGCCACATTGATCGCGATCGCTTCAGTGGCAATGTACTGATTTGGCATAAAAGTCCAAAAACTATTTTTTTCCGTTCTGGTCATTTTTTTATGCATTATTGCATCTAGTGCTTTTGGAACGTCGGCATCGCAATTCGAACAGTATTGCTTTTTAAGTTCAACTTTCTATCCATTCATACACAAGTCTCATTACAAGAAGAAATATACTACATTGAGGTTTAATAAAAGCCCTTGCAGGCTTGCGAGATGATAATAATTCTTCGCCAACAGTACTTAATGCAAAAAGTGATATTCACAGGAGCAATTTATGTGCGTATTAATGTGTGAAACTTTATTAATATTCGTGTTAGACTCTTTCAAGTAAGTTGTACCTAACTCCTGATATTCATTGTTCTAAGTTTGCTATTGTATGAATGGGAGTTTAGTGGGGAACTTGGCTTAGGGTGATTGAGCTGCAGAATATTGTCACGCTAACCTAAATTGGTTATCAGACTCGATATTGGTTAGGTACTCAAGCAATTATAATTGCGAGGGGTAACTAATTAATAAGTTCGTTTTAATGTCACGAAAACTTTAATATAAGAGAATCATAAAATAGAGCAATAGAGAATAAAATAAGAAATAGATATAAGAATAGAATAAAGCATAGATATCAAGTAAGGCGATTCTCACACGATCCCGTTCATCTGTGTGTTCTGGCGGAGTCGGTGAAAGAAATGTACGGGCAGTCGAGGAGTTACGTGAGATAGCGGCCTTAAACATCTCAAGAAAGCTATACATTTTTGTTTGACAATTAGACTGCCACTAAAAATTACGGAACGTGCGTCGTCGAGACTCTCCTTCACTTCGGGCAGCATGTTCACTATATTTCCGGGAATAGTGTGTCAGTGTAGTGTATGTAGTGTCTCGCGTTTGGCTTATATTAAAATAATTCTACTAATGAGTGACAAATAAAGAGAATTATGTCAATACTTAGATGACAAAAGTGGAGCGATTTGGACGAGACCTAAACTCCGCATTGGATGGCCAAAGGTTGAAAACAAAAAGAGAAAGAGAGAAGAGAAGAGTTGTCAACAGATAATTCTTGAAAGAAAAATATTTCAATAGTCATTTTAAAAATAATTGAGAAGTTTATATTAGTTTCAAATCTCCTTATTAAACACGTAAACTTAGAATTTTCACATTTACCCGACAAATTGAAAAGCAACGTGCCACTCTAAGGAAATGTTATTCCCCCATATTTTGAGAAATTATCATAAAATTGACATCGCCGTATTAACATTTTCCTCGAACATAGATCAACGTATGTACATGATATATGTTATAACATGATATAAGTTATAATATTGATAATAACACCAGCCACATAGATATTTGTCAGAAAGGTCTAGAAAGCAAACCTTTGGTTTTTGGGTCCTAAATACGGTGTTGTGATTAACCACGACATGGATTATGATTAACGACTAGGACAATATCAATTAAGATATTTTGATGACCCATAAGTTACATAATTATATTATGTACTATCGAGGCCACTCCCGCCTGATCAAGCTAATTTTTGCTTGCACTTACAACATAGTAACGCTCTCTAGCCCCGCCCCGTTGTCTTTGTTTAGAAATAATGAATGAAAAAATAACGATCGGCCGAGCGCACTACGCCAAACGAGAGTTATTGTAATTTGTTGAAGTTGACGCTTTCCTAATAGGCCTAAACTTTAAGGGGGCGTGGCTCGACGCCTCTGCATGATCTAAACGATTTTTTTTGTAACTGACCAGGCGGAAAAGACCACGTCTGTACCTCACAGAAACAACAACGTATGCGTAGGCGTAATGTGATAAGGTCGTATGATTAGTAGGGAAGAAAATACAAATATTGGACAAGCACACACAATAAAAACCAGCAAAATAAAAGACTTAAATCTATACAAAAAGTTTATTTTTGTTGGTATGGGTTTCTACCATAATAGTAAGCTCCTATGATTAATTTGCATTTTACACTGTGAAACCCGAAAAACCTGTTCAGGTTGACATTCATAGATGACTACCCTGGAGTATACACGTGGTGTTGCCCCCACAAACGATGGGACACTTGATGTTATCGTGTCCTGCCTGTCTTGTTGTTTGGACATCACAGGAGCTGAAGGACGCTACTGAAAGTGCCAAATTCATCGCCAAATCTTTTGCTGACTCAATTTGAATTGTCATCGACACGGTAAGAAGACTTTAGATCGTGGTTAACAGTAAGTATATAGGGTGTAAACAACCTCATCACGAAGCCATCAACCAAGCATTCTGTACATTATAGTATTATGCTATACTTACACTTTATATTCATCATTTATAATACTATTTATCATCCTTTTTATTTGTTTATATTTTTACACTCAACAAATCGATGTAATTACGACTCAAACTTAAAAATTGCTGAAATAAAATATCATAATTTTCATGTTGTGATACGCCAAATCATCGCCAAATTGTCAAACTGTCAATTACTTTTTAATTCTCTTCCTACATTAGTCTATGATGATTTTTGGTTTTTAAAATTTAAATTATTTTTATCAATATGTGTTTTGCTATTGTATTATAGAGATTATTACGATTGTTTACTAAATAACTTAAAATTAAATTATATCTAAAAAATTCTTTACGCACTCATGGATAAGTCCTGGCCGACTACACTTGTCAGATGAGATGATGGCCACAAGAAAACTGATATTTGAAAAATGAAAAAAAAAGGAAGACTACTAAAAAAACGAGCTGACGAACGGCTAGAGAAGGTCTACCATTGAATCTGATCTGAATCTGAATCTGCATAAGAAAACAGTTTGGTTTCTCGTACATATCTATATTACCCAGGGGATTCCACTAAAGATTCCGCCTGGTGTCTCTTCTCCCGATCTTCGGAAGTTATCTACAGATCTGGAACCTCTACTCCCGATCTTCTGAAGCTGCTACTTGTCTCGCCTGCCTTACTACAGGGCTGACCTGGAGATCTGCACGACGCCCTTCCTGCAGAGGTTTCCTGAAACGGAACCTCGAAGTTGCCCAGGTATTGACCAGCTACCCTGACGCCTGTTCCCGTCTCTCCTACAGTGCTGAACTTCATTACCAACTAAGTGCGACACCTAAAAAACAATCCTAGAGTGCGTGCTAGGTAGGTTTTTAATATTTTGCTGTATTTTTTATCCCTAATACTAATCTTTCCTTAATTAAATTTTAATTGAACAAGTCTGCTTATCCTTTTATTTAATAGGAGCAAGTAGATTTGTTACAACATCAAACTAAGTAACTCTACGCAAAAGTTATTTATTTATTTAAACTTCATGTACAATAGTGGTACATAGGCGGACTTAATGCCACAAGGCATTCTCTACCAGCCAACCTCAGTTATTGCTGGGAAACGACTTTCTTTTTGGGGTGAAAAATCATGTTTTGTGGTAGAAGTGAATGTATTCTTCTATGTGCGTTCTTTTTTGGTCAGGGGTTATATAATATATACAGGGTGTAAACAACCTCATCACGAAGCCGTCAACCAAGCATTCTGTACATCAAACTAAGTAACTTTACACAAAAATTATTGCTGGGAAACGACTTTCTTTTTAGGGGTGAGAAATCATGTTTTGTGGTAGAAATCAATGTAACGCACTTAAAACATTGTGCTGATGGATGGATTGAATAGTACGGGGGGGGGGGTGTTTAAAGTAAAAATTTTACATTAAAAACATGTATTTAAAAAAAAACTTGTCAAAAAGTTGGAACTTTGACCCCCAATATCTCCGTAACTAGGAGGTTCCCAGGTATGATAAAGAACAAAAAAATCAAAAAATCGCAATGACGGGGAGAACAAGTGTCTTTCGGCTTCGTTAAAAGGTTTTTTACACCGTTTATAAATAAAAATAAGGATATTGGAATTGAAAATAAGGCTGCAGTAGCTACAAGATAAACGGATTTGTTTGAAATTTAGCACACACAGATAGTTTATAACCTGGTTTAACACATAGGATACTTTTTATCCCGGTAGTAAGAACCCATGGGACAATTATCGAACTTCACGAAGCTTCAGAAGCTAGTATAGAATAAATTCCGTTTCTACCCAATTTCAGTTTCAGTTTCTCGAGAAAAACTCGTGTAAAAGTTAAATAAGTTTTGTTCGCCACTGATTCACTGCGCTTTGCTATCGCTCAAACATAATCTTTCAATCTTGAATATATTCTTCGTCACAAACAAGATGAAAGACGAAACCGATCAACATAGGAGATAAAGGGAAAATTTTTCGAAAATTCCAACTGGATTTGCAAGTATTTTATATAAATCAGGCTTTATTGGCATCGAGAGGGTCGTATCATTTTAGTAGATATCTATTCAGGGGCTATGCTAACCGTACGTGGTTGGAATACCAACTATCACAATGCAAACTTTACATTGCGGTCTTGAAACTGCAGATTCCAAGTCTAAAATCCTTAACTTCAAAGATATAAGTATGATTTTCGAATCGGAGTGTGATGTAGCAAGTGAATGTGATGAGGGTGGATTTGCACAATGTACCCAACACTATCTGTCAAACCATGATATAAAGTGAGAATAAATCTAGAAATTTTTACGATTGTTAAATTCTGAATGTTCTTTAATTTGGTTCAGATGTATAAAGATTTATGGATGTAATATTTGGTTTTAGGCGAAGATTTAAATCGTAAGCAGTATCCTAACTGTACTACTATTGAGGTCAAAAAGTTGGTATTCACATACCGTATGGAACGATAAATACGATTGTGTGAGGAATGATATGAAAGAGAAAGGAGTAAATAATGCCGTGACATCTGACAGGTGAGATTAGAAGAAGAAAATGTGTTGCGCCGACCCCAAGTAGAATGGAACAAGGGCAGAAAGATCATGATGGAACAATAAATACGATTTTCAGTGTGAGTGAACGAGATAATACTATTCGAATGGTATTGTCAAGGAAACAACAATATGTCCATCCCCAAGTGGCCTTAAACTACGTAAATCGTACTCCGATTCCAAACGTCCGGCGTACCGTGGACATCTAACACTTGGTAACGCAAAGCCTAGTTGACCAATCCTTTCACAGCCATGATGGTATAATTATCACTTGCTTCGATGAAGGAAAACATCGTGAGGAAACTAGCATTCCTGACAGATATTTCTCGACGCCTTGTAAAGCCAAGTCAAAGGCCAATGGTTGCATAAAAAACTCTGACAATAAGTTAGGCTAACCTAACCACACGATAAAGGAGAAAAACAGCAATAATGATAAATTCAGATGGCTCTCTTCAGAGCCATGACCAACGGCTTCTTTAGGTCAAATGCCAAAAATGACCTCTCTAAGGTTGCAAAAGCTTGTTAAAGATAAAACTGCTTGCTAATGCGTTAGGTTAAGATCTCACGATTCAAATCTTTGGTTTTACATTAGAATGTGCTATTACTAAGTATTTGATCGGTTGCAATTTCATAGATAAATCAAAGTTATGTAGTGTAGTTAACAACATAGATTGTATTGTAGAATGATTTATTTGAAAATGTGAAGTCTGATCTTAGAAATAAAATATTTATAGAGAGCTTTGAGTTCAAAAGCCTGATAAGATTGATGTATGTACACTTAACTATTGAGAAAACAAAGATTTCTTTGAAAGTGATGCGTAGACTATGCTAAAATTCAGTTAAATTATTTATTGGAATTACTAGGAATTGCTCCAGTTTCAGAAAAGTTGGAAGGTAATCGATATGGACATAATAAATTGTGATGAGGAGGGACGAATTGCATGTGACTAAAAGAATGATGACTAATATAAATGTTGATAGATGGAGAGAGAGAGGAAGACCAAGGAAACGATGGATGGATTGTGTCAGGAATGATATGAAAGAGCAAGGAGTAAATGATAGCGTGACGGTTGACAGAGGAGAATGAAAGGGAAAAATGTGTTGCGCCGACTTCAAGTGACATGGGACTAGGGGCAGAACGATAATGACTGATTTCTCAGAAATTTTCTCTGTAGTTTGACAGATTTTTGTCTGGTTGATGGCAAAACGCTCGTCCGCTATTGTATGGACTTGGACATTGTTATAGCTAGTGAAATGTTTGAGTCACTTATGCTTTACTTTTGGAAAGAAAAAAGCACAAACCTATATGAAGACTTTTGGTTTTTCCAGTTGAAACATAATTTTGATCATAAAAGTTGTATTGCTCGTTCCTATAAACGAAAACAATATACACGGCGATAACTGTTGGACCCCATCCATGTAACATTGTATGAATTTGTAGCTACACTGTAAAACTGCAGTATCAGTTAAACGCGGCACTTTTATAAACTTTTCAGATCAACACTTTATTGAGACGTATTTATTGACTTTTGGGTAATGGCTACAAGCCCGCCACACTGTTCCCAAACCACTGTAACTCCTGAAAGCCAGAATCAACAGTGGCGACCACCAGAAAAGCGCCGAGACAATGAAGCTCGACGAAGTCCCAGAGAATGAATTTAACTGTCTTGGATCCCGCCACGAAATTAATCAGAAAAGTAGGAGGAGTAGGAAAAATCCGTAATTTCCACTTCCCTCCATTTCAGCAGGAGACAGAACGAAACAAGGCCAATAGGCACAAAGGGACGTTTACAACTGGGATAGGCCCAGTTGCCTAGCACCACGGATAAATATTAACATTAATGGGTCCTAAGTTGTGAGCTGTTATATTTGATTTCAATAATAGGTATGGCAAAAACGCTTGAACGCACGGAAATTTGTTCTAGTTTCCACAAGGTCTGTATAGTAAATAACTCCGGATGTAACCTGTACACTATCCAACATAATGTTGCGTTCATTCTGCCAAAGACTGCACTCCCATAAAATGTGATGTGCTGATTGTTCATATTCGCAGTCAGATGTGGAACATTGACAAAAAGGCGAGTCAACAAGCTTGAAGGAAAATAATTTACTCTTAAAGTTACCATGACCGGTGAGAAATTGGGCAACACAGTGATCAACCTCCAACCATGTCCTGGCCAGCCGTTCACGAACGGATGGAAAGAACTGGTGGAGGTGTCGGCCCTTGATGGAATTATCCCACCTACCTTGCCATTCAGACAAAAGTTCCTCCCAGACGTCGGTCTGTGGTTTGAATAATCTAGCAATCTTAACACGGTCACGTAGGGTTAAAAAGTCTGCGTCCGCGGTCTCACGTGCGTTATAGTACATTGCAGCCCGTCGCTGCACTTCAAGATCAACTGGAAGTACACCTGCAAGTACCGGTAAGGCTTCAGTACTAACCGTCCTATACGCTTTGCATAAGAATATCAAAGCCAAACGCTGGCTTTGAAGCAATTTACGTCGTGCCGCTCCTATGGTGGCCCTATCGGCCCAGACAGGTGCCCCGTAGCACATACACCCCAAGTAAGTAGCCCCATAAATGGTCTTTAAAGTTATAAATGACAGACCCCACGTAGATTTTGATATTCTCGTTAAGGCATAAAAGTTCTTTTTAGCTTTTTCACCGACAGTTTTTATATGATCTATGAATGAAAAATTTCTCTCTAAGACCAAACCAAGGTAGCACACGGATTGCTTTCTTTTCACGGGAACGTTATTAAATTTAATACTAGGCCACGATTTAAGATTACCTTTTGTGGAAATTAGTTGATAAGTTTTTTGCGGTGCAAAGGTCAGACGGTTTCGATCGCCCCACTGAGATATTAATCGTAGGCAAGTGTCAGCTAAATTCTCGAGACCAGCCCGAGTACTCGACTGAATGAGCAGCAGGCCGTCGTCCGCGTAACCGGTTAATGAACAGCCGGGAGGAAGGGGTAATGGCTAGGGTAAATTAATAGCTAGTAAAGAAAAAAAAAGAATGACAAAATATTTACCTGCAACCAACATAACATAACATCACCCCTATAATCCCCGAAGGGTTAGACAGAGGTGTACCCAATAGTACACCCACGTTTCGCCAGTTATGTTTAAGTCCCAGGTATATATTTATAATAGGAAGCGAGTCTATTGCCATCAACTGGGCGCAAACTACACTACTACCATATGCACTATACTATACTACTACTATTTGTCTTTTTGTTTTAGTATATATATTGTAATAATAAACTATTATTTTTCTATTCGAGATGATGTAGACTCTAACTGAGCAGTTTAGAACAGCACAAACGGTACCTACAGAGTGAATCATTGATCCTGTGTTGCCAAGCGATACAGCTAAGCTTGGAAATCATACCAAGACATATTATGACCAAGACATATATATACCAGTATGATTTCCAGGTCTAACAAAGTGTTATTGTTTTTTTTTTCATCAATTATTTCACAGTAGCAGCCTATCGTCTGGATTTGAGCCCAGTTGATGATAATAGGCTCGCTCCGTTATTCACGGGACTTGTACAAACTGGCAGAGTGTGATTTTACTACAATTGCACCTCTGCTTAACACTTGGAGATTACAGGCATGATGTTATGTTACATTTAATTACTACCTACTAATAATCGTGTTCCCCCTCATAGAGAGGAGGCCTGTGTCCCAGCAGTGGGAACATTAATAGGCTGATGATGATGATGATTAATCGTGTCTGAAATAATTTGGATGAAGAAATGCATTGTGTAATTGAGCATATACTTACTTTTGTTTTTCTACTTAATTTATATAACAGAATGTTCAATAAATCCAGTTTAACATGAAACCCACAAAAAAAGAGTCCATATTTATCCTATATTAAAAGTTACACCATAAAGGTGTGGATATAAAAATCATAACTGCCACCTGATCTCACGTCCTATAATAACATTAAACACCACAACAGTCCATAAAAGCCAAGATACCTATCGAACATGGACACCCGCAACCTTTGCCCAAATTCTAACAATTTGCACGATCCGAACATAGCAATTGTCCTTTATGACTCCCGAAACCTTAATATTAGGGAAACTATATCACTAGTGTGAACGTTAATAATATCCTTAGGAAGTATCATGTGATATTTGGCTGAAATTGTTTTGAATGAAAAAGGGAGGAAGGGGAGTCTAAAACCATTTTTTTGTGAGCCGTTTTTTTTATTACAAAATGGGCCTGCTCCTGACCTTGATCATGCCATGAAAGCGATGGATGAGGTCTATAATGTAACGAGCGTGCCGAAAAGTTGCCTGTTCACTCTTAGTTGAAGCCTCGTCTTATCTAGATTTTGTGGAGGAACACCTGTGACACACCTGTGGGTCTACCTAGACCCAAGGATCTACCGACATCTAGTCTTCCAGGTTTCCAAGTTGTGGACGTAAACCTGTAACTACTATATTGTTACTGCAGTAGAAAAGAGAAGCCAGTCTACAAGGTTAGGTGGTGTAGCAGATTGCCCACAAGGTATACACTTGTGGCAGGTCTTTTACTGCTCTACAAAACTTCAGCGCAAAACTGGCAAACAAACAGATATAGATAACTATCCATGTAATTGGTTTGTCAAAATGCTTCGGGCGATCCGTAGTCACTTTCAAATGAAAAAAACTGGCACTGTTTCCAACTCGTGCAGCCCACTAACAAAAAAGAATCAAGGCCAACACAGTCGAAACAAACTGAAAGCTTTTGCATAGCAAAAGCACTCAAATAAACTACATGAACATCAATAATACCACAAATAATACCCTTCAGAACTGTAATAAAGATCATACCAGTATCAAAACCGGGAAGTGCATTTACAAAAATTTACAATGCATTTAAAATTTTACTGCACTCATTTGTTTTTGTGCCAAAAATACGCGATGCCGTTCCGCAGGGCATTTCAACTTCGCTATGATTTCTTGGCCGTATTACAAAGTTACGTTTGCGGTTCGGAAAATGCTTGTAATTTATATGTCGATGATGTTGTTTTCTCAAAATCCCTTGGGTTCAATTGAAATACATAATCATTGAGTATTTGTTTTAATAAAAAAAAGTCTTACTCTAAACTTTTTAAACAAACGTTTTAGCTAACGATTAACCATTATGTTCCCAGACGTTCCCGAGAGGGAACAGAACAATGGCTTTTTAATTGTGTCTGTAATTACGGCTCGGAAGAGTTAAGATTGATTTACAATAGAAAGCGTGTGTTCTCAGATTCGTCACAATCTGTTATAGCCCAGTCAGGCGTTTACTTATAGGGCATTATAAGCCCGGAGTTCGTAAGTGGTGGTGAAAATGTATAATACCCCAGTGCTTCTGTTGGTCCTTCGTCGAATCTCCAACCGGTGGTGTTTGATAACCATCCCATCTTATAGTGATAGTAAGGGTAGGCAGAGTGCACCTGTATATACTGGTGCACTATAAAATACATTTTCTTCGTCGATAGACAGCCTCTGATGAAATTGGCCTCCAAGACATACTAATTTATGATTATTGGCCCTCTGGGCTATCACAACATTAGGTTACTGATTGTGTCTCATTATCTCTTAAGTCAAAGCTCAACTCTAACTGCAATTACCTTTTGAAGAAATATTTACATAATAATTGTACCTACCAACTTACAAACCGATATTTTACGAGCAGCATAATAACTTTGTTTCCCCGTATGTGCAGCGCAGTTCGGGATAAATACGGCGTAAGGCAAGGAAACCGCGTTCATAACAGTAAATGGTGCGTCCACAAACGAATACATTAACGGCTTTATGGGCCGGATACGAGGTGCTGATATTATTGTATGACTTCTATATAGGACAAGAGGGAAAAAAATGTTTAGCGGTAATTTTGTTGGCATTTCTAGCTGTTTTGGGTAGTTGAAATGGACTATTTGACATAATTGTTTGCCAATAGCTTTTCTACAAATCTCAAGACAATGAAGTACGGGTGTACCTAACACTATTTAAAAAGAATATTGCAGTAATATAAGTAAGACGTTTTGGGATACTCCTTATGTAATTTGTAACATTACATTTTCCCGGTAGGATCCAGAAAATGTAAGGTCACATTGAGCACTCACCTACCTTACTTTCAGTCTGGAAGGGAACCCTGTTAAAAGAAATAGTCAAGGGGACGAGTTATAAGAATTTATTATTAAATAACCTAGGGCATAGCTATTCGGAGCTAGAAGATAACTAAACTAGGTTAGAGAAGCGGGTAGATGAAAATGAAAATAAACGTGAGATGAACTGGAGAAAGGCGGGCCTCTGGGCTGCAGTAGTGGCCGAGGGACGTCAGGCTTCAGTCTTCCTTCAAGGATACTGGTCGAGGTTCATCATTCTTCGTCTCCCATCGGTAAAACTGGTCGAGGTATATCAAGCTTCGTCATTGCAGCCGAGGAAGTGAAGGCCGTCAATCTTCCTCCCGGAGGACCGGAGGACGTCAGTTTTTTTCTTTCAACTGAGATGGAAGACGTCAGTTTAATCAGATCGTAAGAGAGGATGGAGGGTCGCCACTCCTGTAGCCTGGGCCACAGATGCTAAGTCATGGCACAGGTACACATTAACTTATAAATCATAGTAGAGGAAAACTTCCTCTGGTCACTCTTCCAGACTTGTGATGCCTTTCAGCTCTAGACGTAGACTGCCAATTCCACCACCTGGCTCCTGTCATCTCCAGATGATTGTCATTTTATAATTTGGAAAGAATTTCTAGAACATAATAAAAGAAAAGATAATGAGGTCGATGTGATTTACCTATACGACCTACAACTAGCTCCAGCAATAAATTAAAAATAAAACTAGGCCTGTCACTAACTGACATTACAAAGGTAAACAAAGATTTAAGAGAGATAAAAGTCTACAGAAAAAAAAAAAAATAACATGAATTAAAAGGTAAAAGGCCAAAGCCCTTGCTAAGCCTCCAAGAAATGAGCATGAAGCTACCTAGGGAGGACGAATGCTTAAATTTTCAGGTTAATAATATCCAAAAATGTAATTAAAAAAACCATGTTAAAACACACGCATTACAAATTTTGACGTTCAAAAAGTTCTGATTCTCTGCCCAATTGAAAAAAAAACTACTTAAAATAACTGCTAAAAATATCTTCCTCAATAAGAAGAATAAAATTAACATAACATAACATCACGCCTGTAATCCCCGATGGGTTAGGCAGAGCTGTACCTAATAGTACC
Organism: Xestia sexstrigata; assembly: GCA_941918905.2. Lineage (NCBI taxonomy): Eukaryota > Metazoa > Arthropoda > Insecta > Lepidoptera > Noctuidae > Xestia > Xestia sexstrigata. The sequence goes on from OW799206.2 coordinate 20,402,334, forward strand.
TACACCCACATTTCGCCAATGTAATGGCAAGCCTTTTACCATCAACCGAGAAAAAATTCAGCCTCTGTCGCTGCTACTGAGAAATTGATTTATTAATTAAACTTCATGTACAATAGTGGTACATAGGCGAACTTAATTCAAGGCATTATCTACCAGTCAACCTTTGGGTTAAATAGGAAAACATAGTGGTAGGGTACAAAATAATGTCTAAAAAAACTAACTTCTTGCTAACGAGAATTTATATACTTACTTATAAAATGATACCAATTCAATTCAAAACATTTATTTCAGTCTTTTCGGTCCATAGAGTGTTAGTAGTACCTACATCAAGATGACTTAATGCTATGTTAGTACCTAACTCACAAATACAACAAATAAGAGAAAAAACGCTAGTCAGCCTACAATATTCGCAGCCCAATACAATGCCTCCAAACAGGACTATGGATGTAGTCTGCAATTGCACTCAGGTAGCTGTTGGGACTGCCCCTCACCCTCCGCATCAGCGATGCTGCTCTTTCACGTATAATGGCGTGAAAGCCGTCCACTTGAGCTTCAGCAAACATCGCTGACGCACTGCAGTAGCGAGGCAATCCCATCAGCAACTTGAAAGCATTGTTATATTGGACCCGAAGGGCACTGACGGTTCACTGCATGTAGCTAGTCCACAAACTACACGTATAAAAAGACTGGCAGTATGCCCTAAATAATGTCCTCTTTACCGCATAAGAACATCGGGAAAATCTGCGTGCCAGCATATTACAACGAATAGTCAGCGCCCTGCGTTCCCTCTCTATATCTGCTTCATCGGTCAGGTCCTCATTTACTACATGACCTAGGTACACAAATTGAGTAACTCTGTTTAGTGCCTCCCCCGCTGCGTATTAGGAATCTATACCTTCACACAACGCTCATGATGTCAGAGACCGTGTTGCCGTCGGGTATGTTTTCAAATCCAGAAATCGAGAATTAATCAATTAAAACGTACCTTTGCCTAACATTTGTGACGTCACTGGCCGGGTTGACATCGGGTATACTTACAGAAAAAGGATTTCGCGCGTAGGCATTTTAAAACATACCCGACCGGTTGTTTATATCAAGAGAAATTGGATGCAATTGGGACTTTAGGGCACCCCGACTCGGACAGGTTAGGTTAGAAGGGGATGGCGGGGTCGTGTGAGCGAGCGAAGCGAGCGAATAGACCCCGCCATCCCCTTCGTGGTTATTTTTTTATAAACCACACAGAAGTAGGAGCCCCGCGAAGCGGGGCTCCGTCGACCTAACCCACCATCAACCATGCACAGAAAAAAAAACCATGCACAGAATAAATAAGTTTATTCTTATTATACCAAACATTGCGCACCCATCGACATCGACAGCCAGAAAGCTAATAAGTAGGTAAGTATTAGAATTAAAAACAAGTTTCAGACAGTGAAACGGGGGTATACATTACAGTATAGCAAAATGGAGTATCCTACATGAAAGTATACACCAGAAAAATGTTGCGGTCGGGTATATTTTGAAATCCCTAGCACGAACGTATATATTTTTATTGTATACCCGAACTCAACACTATAGAGCGTTGGCTGAAGGTATAGATTCCAAATACGCTCCCCCGCTAGTGTCACGGGTGGAACGTGAGAGGAAGCCTTCCTACCTGCCTGCCTTCCTACGCCCAGCCCGAAACACCAGCAGCTAACTCTTTTTGACATTGTATGCCCGGCCATGAGTCTCCGTAAACACCTCACACAGGCTAATCAGTTTTCTCAAGGCACTGATCAATGGGATCATGGATCTAATTCATAGATAAAATAAAATAGTAGATATTTTAACAAATACCAAAAATTAAAAAGAAAATAACGAGAAACCTAATAATAATTATTATGACTAGACTTCAAATTGAGAGCTATTTAGTCTGACTTAAATAGAAGTTACGAACTTTTCTTTTAAAAGTGAATTTGCTTTTAGCTTTTTTGTTGCCAAAAGGTAGCGCGTTCCAGAGCTTTGTAGTTGAACCCAATAACAATTTGCTCGACCCGGGAATGGAACCCAGGACCTCGTGCTCAGCAGTCGTGATTGCGACCTCTAGACCAAACAAGGTGGTCTTTAGATTTATTAATGGTTACCAAAACACCTTTGGTTTGTATGTTTGTTCCTGGAAGAGGTTGAATAAACATAAAGACGAAAAAAAAAACTGATTGAAATTCAAATATTTAGCTGTTCACACTAACGATATGTTTGGTTTGACAATATGTTAAATCCAACTTCTGTTTAATGTAGGGTGACCATAATTAAATATGGTTGCACATCCGTCACCCAAGGTTCATTTGAAAGTTAATAACATTATTCCTTTAAATGGACCTGTTTGGCGCAGCCGTGAGGCATTTAAATTCTATTTTTAGGGTTTCATACCTCAAAAGGAAAAACTGAACCCTTGTAAGATCACCTCGTCGTCAGTCCGTCTTTCAGTCTGCCAAGATCTCTTTTTCAAGAACTGGTTGTGTTCAAATATCAAATATTTACGTTTACATTCGCTTGAACCTGTAAAAAAAAAAGGTTATAATTAGTCAACGCAATAGGAAATTCGGTAATTTACGTTGCATTTAAATCAAAACCTAGAGCTTAGGAGTATCAGAGACCTGATTTAGGTGATGGACAAACCATCAACATACAAGTTCATACGAAACCCTCGGTGCGCAAAGTCGCACTTGTCCGGTTTTTTTAATGAGTTCTTCTATAAAAATAATTTGCTATTTTTACTATCGCTTTAATATTAACATTACTTAGTTCATTACGTAGCAAACATAAATTATTCAAATAGCAATCTTTGCAATGTTTTTTATTTTTTAAGTCTTTTGGTAGTAGTGCATTCAAGACAATCGTGAAAATGACCATAAGTTCTTTCCTTGTATGTCCGTACCATAACCGTTGGGATATTCCCGTCTCTTAAGATATGCGTGAAGTATTGTTGGTTGTAGCCAGGATTCCCCATCCGTCTGAGAACACTGTTCAGTGTTGTGCATCCTAGATAGGAAGTTTGTTACGACTTCTAAGTAACGCTAAATTTATCTTCAATTTATACCTGAGAGTTAGATTTATAAAAGGTTTTTGCAAGTTATCGAAACCAGTGTAATCTAGTGCATTATACACTCGCCTACTTACTTAATTTGACAGAACATAGAGACAATAATGATAGGACCAAATTAATCGTCTTTATTCCCACATAAAACTTTAACGTTTGGTTACCCTACACAAAAGTAACAGCTTAGCCGTAACCACATGTTCTGTTTGTTTTTTTACAATTTTTTTGTGCACTTTTTGCAGTGAATTCCGAAACGAAACTCTTACAGATGTCAAATACCTACTTAATTTCTTGAGGATTTATAACAGTCTGAGGTTAGGCCCAGAATAGACGACACAGTTTATACAGGATAAGAAAGACAGAAAGAAAAAGAAGAGTGACTGCAACACCCTGCATTTTTAATGAAGTTGTAATATGTGCAGTCGTAATACGGAAGAAAAAATGATTTCTTTGTTTCAGGAATAAGTTGGCAACAGGTAAGAAAAATAGCAGAGCAGTGGTGGCCCAGTGGTGGCGACCCCGCCCGTGTTTCGTGCAAAAAAATAATCTACGAAATTGCTAAAAAATAGCAATTGAATACATTTAACAGTTCCAGCGATTTGGCGTCCCAGTAAATATCCCAGTTTTTACGTTACTAACCCTATATTTTGAATTTAAAATGTGGGTAGATATGGTAAACAACGCAACGACTTTAGCCTTTCGTACTAATAATTCTCGTGGCACCTACTGCTACTGTAACATGACATTATACCTAATGTTTCGTCCTCGAATTAGCATAACACATGTAGTCCCGCGCAACAGGCTGCCATTCCAACACTATTTGAGAACCCACAATTTCTCACTTTTTTTTTTTTTTTTTGTGGGTAGATTTTTCTTCGTTCGCTCTGCTCCTTCAATAAACTTCATTCGCGTTTTAGTGCGACGCCGTTCAACACTATCGTCAGTTTCTTTCAGCAAAAAGTTATTAAATCGTAAGAATAATGCCCAAAAGGAAGCGTAATAGTGATACTTACGATTACATTAGCAGGAAGATTAAAAAATTGGAGCACGATGGGGCTATTCCTTAACAAACAAAAAACAAGGCAGGAGTCCATAACAAATAAATTACCACGTTGTTATATCAAATTGTGTTTTGCGGATAGCACGATGGGGCTATTCCTTAACAACAAGAAACAAGGCAGGGGTCCGTAACAAATAAATTACCACGTTGTTATATCAAATTGTGTTTTGCGGATAGCACGATGGGGCTATTCCTTAACAATCATTCCATATATTTACATTAAAGGCGGACAGTACATTGGGACTGTCTCCTGCAATCAGTAATGCGGTCAGCACAGTGGGGCTGTTCCCTTACATAAAGTATTTTAGTTTACCAGTATGTAGAATACCTACATTTCGATGTGCAGTAGCACGAACACCACATTGGCTGTTCTTTTACTAATTAGTAATACCGTAGGGTTTATGTGAAGCTATACACCTACGAGTACCTACTAAGTAGCTGCTATACAACATCACTTTTGGTGATTACAGATAGCGAAACAATGGAACCCGGAATATTCATATCCGATGACGAATATAATACTCAAGTGTACCTAATAATGATCAGAGATCCATCACAGAGGAACCTCAAGCCTCCACATCTACCGCTCAGGAGCCTCAATTAGCAGCTGTGACCGAGGTCACTGACCTTGATAATAATGAACTAGATAGCTCCACTTTAGCCTTACTTGGCGAAGATCCCACCTCAAATGAGGTTTATGGTAAAGGTATACAAAAGGATTTGGCGCTTCGGTTTGAGCACTGGGCGACCGTTGGCTTGTCTAAGGACCTTCGAGACCAGTTAACGAATAGGTATCTTACACCTAATAACTGTACATTGATAGATCCGCCGATTTTAAACGCCGAAATCAAAGCTGCTGTGTCAGATGTGGTTTCCAAACGTGACAAAGCCATCGAAATGAAACAAAAGCAACTGTCTGTTGCCTTATCCGGTATTGGGGAAGTTATAACCCAGCTTCTGTTGTCCAAAGAAAAAGATGATTCAATGGTAAAAACACTGATGGATGTTGGGCGAATTGTGTGTGACAGCCAACATAAGGATACAATGACTAGAAAGAATTTCATTCTATGTACCCTCAAGAAAGATATTAGGAATCAATTACAAAATACAAAAATTGATAAGTTTCTTTTTAGTGAAAATTTGTCAGAAACCCTGAAATCAGCTAAAGCTATTAATAGATCTTGTGCAGACCTCAAGAATAACCCAACACCTCGTCCAAGACCTCAGGGTCAGAAGGTGAATACATCCACACCAAGAAATTTAAACTGGAGGGGAGCTCCTGCGCCGCGCAGGCAGCCGACAGCAGGAGCTCCAAGAACGAAGACATCAGCGCCGGCACCAATGAAACATCGACAGCAGAACTCGTCACGAGCCTCACACAATCAGCCGAATCGCAGTCGCCGCTAAATATGGTAAATTACGCAGGTAGATTATCATTATTTTATAACCAATGGTCAGCAATAACCAATGACCCTGTTGTATTATCTTATATACAAGGATATGAAATACCTTTTTCTAGGCCGGTCACTCAACATTGCGCACCCTGTGCTCAAATATATGTTGAACCAGAAAGAACTTTGTGTTGCGATGCCATCAATAATCTTCTTTCTATTGGAGCAGTTTCAATATGTGAACCATGCGATGGTCAATTTATATCTAAGTTTTTTCTAATTCCTAAACCTAATGGTAAAACTAGGTTTATACTGAACTTAAAATCATTAAACAAATTTATAGATACTCAACATTTCAAACTGGAAGACTTAAGAACTGCAATTAAATTGATTTCACACAATTGCTACATGAGCACTCTAGATTTAAAAGATGCTTATCTTTTGGTGAAAATAAAGCCAAGTTTTAGAAAATATTTACGCTTCCAATGGGAAGAGAATTTGTATCAATTTAATGTTTTACCTTTTGGACTAAACACAGCTCCATTCGTCTTCACCAAATTGATGAAACCTGTTGTAAAATTACTACGTTCCAGAGGTTATTTATCGACTATTTATTTAGACGATTTTTTACTCATAGGAAATACGTTTAAACAATGCTATGAGAATGTGTTAGAAACTAAAACACTTCTATCATCTTTGGGTTTTTTAATAAACGAGGACAAAAGTACTTTAGTGCCCCATGTGTCATGTAAATTTCTAGGCTTCATTATAGACTCAAAAGCTTTTGAGATTGGTCTTCCATTACAAAAAATTCAAAGAGTCCAATCGGAGATTGAAAAATACCTTAATAAAAGTAAATGTAAATTGAGAGACTTTGCTAGTTTCATAGGTCTCTTAGTATCAGTGTGCCCAGCTATCGAATATTCTTGGCTCTATACCAAGCTTTTCGAAAGACATAAGTACCTTCAACTCAAGGCTGATGATAATTATGATAAATATATAAACATACCCAAAGAATTATTACCTGATTTAGAATGGTGGTCAAGATCCATTAAGAATCCTAGTTATAAAATCAAAGAGGATATATACAGCCTAGAAATATATTCAGATGCCTCAACAAAGGGATGGGGGGTATCCTGTGGAGGTAATACGGCTAGTGGTCTATGGAGTCAGGAGGAGAATACATTTCACATAAATTATTTAGAAATATTAGCTGCTTATTTTGGTCTTAAAGTATTTGCGAAAGACTATACAAATTGCCAAATACTTTTACGAATAGATAACACTACTGCTATCTCATACATAAACCGCATGGGCGGTATTCAGTATCCACATTTAACGTCACTAACTAGACAGTTATGGCAATGGTGTGAAGAACGTCAATTACACGTTTATGCATCATATATTCGTTCTTCAGAGAACGTCATAGCAGATGCGGAGTCACGCCGAGTCCACCCAGACATTGAGTGGGAGCTGGGGGACTATGCTTTCAATAGAATTATAGTAGAATTTGGCACTCCTAATATTGATTTATTTGCTAGTAGAGTTAATAAAAAGTGTGATCGATACGTATCCTGGCACCGAGACCCAGATGCCTTTACTGTAAATTGTTTTACAATATCATGGTCAAAATTCTATTTTTATGCCTTTCCCCCTTTTAGTATGATACTAAAAACATTAAGAAAAATTTGTACCGACCAAGCAAGAGGAATTGTGGTTGTACCATTATGGCCTACCCAGCCCTGGTATCCACTATTTAAAAGTCTTTTAATTTCAGAGTTAATTACTTTTAAACCTAGCAAAAATCTAATTTTAAATCATTATTCCAGCAACCGAAACCTCCATTCATCCATTACCCTGGTGGCAGGAGTATTATCGAAACAGCCATGATGAAGAAAAATATATCGCAATCTGCAATACCCATCATGTTATCTTCATTATCAGACAATTCATTTAAACAGTACAATTGCTGTTATAAGAAATGGTTTGATTACTGTTCCAAAAATAATGTAGACATGTTTAATAGTTCAATCACTAGCATAATTGATTTTTTTACTTTAATGTTTAATAATGGTGCTCAATTTGGCACGTTGAATACATATAGATCGGCTTTAAACATAATTTTAGGAGATAATGTATGTAATAATTATCGAATCAAAAGATTTTTAAAGGGAATATATCGATTAAGACCACCTTTGCCTAAATATAACGTAACTTGGGATACATCTATTGTATTAAATTTTCTATCAACATGGTATCCAAACGAAACCTTACCTAGGGATAAACTTACAAAAAAGTTAGTTACGTTGCTTGCTCTAATTACAGCCCACAGAGTTCAAACTCTTGCTAAAATTAAAGTTTCGAACATTGAAATATTGTCATCAGAAATTGTTATAAAAATACCAGAAGCTATTAAAACGTCACGACCAGGATCAGTTCAACCTATTTTGATTATTCCATTCTTTACAGAAAAACCGGAAATATGTCCGGCTCGTACATTAGTACATTATATAAATAATTCACATTCAGTGCGTAATGATAACAACAATTTATTTATTAGTTTCAGAAAACCCTTTCAGTCCGTCTGTTCTCAAACTATAAGCAAATGGATAAAAGATACATTGCGTCTAAGTGGTATAGACGTATCCATTTTCAGTGCCCACTCCACACGGCACGCAGCTACTTCAGCTGCTCGCAAATTAGGAGTAAGTTTGGATGAGATCAGACGAACTGCGGGTTGGAGTGAAAGCTCTAGCACATTTGCCAAATTTTATAATAGATCCTGTGTGACTAGTAATGATTCACTCGCTAGGACTATTTTAAGTAATTCAGTCTCTTAAGTGCCTACTAATTATATTTACTGGTATTGAATAATAAAACAAATAATGATTTCCAATCGTTTATTTTATCTTGAATATTTCACGAAGGCTCTAAAAGTCTACATGTGTTATGCTAATTCGAGGACGAAACATTAGGTATAATTAATGATTAAACGAACTTACCTGTATGTGAAGTTCTATCATAATTATACTGGATGTTTCGTCCGAAGAATTAGCATCCCTCCCTCCCTTGAACTCTCACACAGTGGTGTTCCTATCCCAGATACCATCGGATCGTGAAATATTTTCAGTTTAACTGTAGCATCTCTCAACTAAATGAAGTTTATTGAAGGAGCAGAGCGAACGAAGAAAAATCTACCCACAAAAAAAAAAAAAAAAAAGTGAGAAATTGTGGGTTCTCAAATAGTGTTGGAATGGCAGCCTGTTGCGCGGGACTACATGTGTTATGCTAATTCTTCGGACGAAACATCCAGTATAATTATGATAGAACTTCACATACAGGTAAGTTCGTTTAATCATTAATTATACTTCGTATATACTCACCCTAACGTCGCGTCGCCTCAAGTTACAGTCATGTGATATTGATTTGATACGGTTCTGTTTTATGGCTCGATTTGTTCGTTTGATAACTAAAACAGGAGCCGCACTTTGAAATACTTAGAAACTTTATGACTTCTAAAGAACGTCTAGAGGATGTATACCATAGAATAAACGTAATTAGATGGATTCCATAGAATAAAGTAATTTAATTCTTATAGAGAGATTGACCGACCCGGAGTTAATGCAGTGCTGATACATCAAGAAAGAAGAACTCCTGGCTAAATAATAACAGCCACTCGGATCAATCTTCAGGTTAGGCCCGGCTTGCCTAGGTTGGTATGTGGATGGGTGACCACCCATTACATTACGAGTTTCCTCCGTGCCTCGGAAAGCACGTTAAGCCGTTGGTCCTGGATGTCATTTTCTACAAATGACACCCATCTACTCTTTGACAATCGTTACAGGTATTCAGTGGCCTGAAAATCTCACCACTAATATTGGCGTATCGTGTTACCCAATACTGACTGGATCGGGGAGGTAAGATAGGCAGTCCCTCCATGTAAAATACTGGTATTCGGCTGCAACTTCAGGCTCAAAGGGAATCAAAATAGGGTACTTCCCGTTGACCTAGAATCATGAATTTTGGCAAGAAGCAATGTGCACAAGCACAAATGTGCTGCAAAAACAGCACATGTAATAAAATAATCTTAAAACCGTCAATATGTAGTTTAATAACCAAATACCTACAAGTTTATAAGTAACCGTCGGTGCGCGAGTCAACTCGCACTTGGCCGGTTTTTTAACATTAATTACTGTAGTTGATGAAATTTTCTCTAAAGTCATCAAAGTAATTTCACATTTTTCTATATTTTCTTCTGCTAAGTTTTATTCAATTTAGCGCCAGCCAACGTTGCTAAAAACCGATGTTTAAGTTAGGTACAACTTCCTGCTGTAGAACTAATTACGAAGTTTCCGCCACGTTTTTCTTGCTCGTTTCATAGTTTCCTGGGCTAAGTGTTAGGTAATAATCGAGATATGGAAAAGCTATTAGAATTTAATGAAAGATATAAGTAAGAATAATGACCTTACTTTAGCTAGAGGAACCGATGCCGCAGACAGACTAGATGGGAAAGCGGAGGTTAGGGAGTTGGTGTAATTTGAGAGAGGCCCAAGGAGTATGCCCAATAGTGGTTGTTGATTGAACAATGTGTCGAAATATACGTTTATTGGACACAGATCCAGAATTTGAGACGCTACTGAGGAATCTAGGATATATGTAGCTTTTATGGAGTACTTTATTTTGTCACAGTGGACTAATAATGTAATCTGCGCGAACACAGCAGAGTTGTAACTGTAAAAACCGTATATGAACTTTAGAACAACTCAGCTTGTATGCTCTACACACCAACCAGCAAACGGCACCACTTAAGTACATTACAGGGCGACTATAAATATGTGAGAATCTGCAGCAACCAAACCAGTAACAGTCATGGGCCAAGTCAAACAAACGAAGCTTTAGGCTGAGCCGGTAACTAAACTGCTCTTATTTGCACAGTCCGACGTATACAACGGACGTCGTTTACTAAATGAACAAACAATATTACTTATACGGTGGTGGAGTTATTTTAGATGAAGCTTGTGCTTGAAGCTAGCTTGGAACTAGATTACACTGGTTCGACCTCAACCCTCAAACAGCGTGACTATTGTCCAGTGTGAACGGTGAAGGTGGGAAATGCATAGACATTTCAGTGTTTTTTCTAGGATGGCAACACTTCTTCGATGCTTCTAGATGGTATACGGATGTCCATAAGCAATAGTAACTACTAACGATCAGAAGACCCATATTATGCTTGTTTGTCACCACATAATATAAAATAGAAGAAATTTATTCATTCTACGACTCACCGCAACTTGTGCAACGATGGGCGTGACGAAAGTCCAAGTTCCCAAGTTGCACCGCCGCCAGAGGTTGTAACCATTTACAACCTCCGGCGCCAACACTGACTTGATTGCCCAGAGACATATTTACCTATGCCAGTTATGAAGCACAATATGCATATTATGACTGTGGTCAATAATAGCATGGAACTCAAATATGCAGATAATATGTCGGATCCGATCATGAGTACGGACGGGCGATTGGATCGAAAGCGCGCCAGTGGTGACATCACGCGACCTACTTACCAGTCTACCCCACCTTGGCGGCTTTTACAGAGTCCTGATGTTAACACCTCGCGGCGAGGCGGATTCTGGGTCTGATCGCAGCGGAGTTAAGACGTCTTGAAACTGTACCCGATTCATTGTGCCCAGTGGAATTGTGTGAAAGTGTAATGCCAAGTAATTTGTTAGTTTACTCAGTGTATCTGTTTGAAAAGAGTAACCATGGAGTTTCTTGCGGGTTCTTCTCCATGGAAATAACCAACCCGAACCGTGCAATGTGAAATAAAATATTGTATCGCATCCAGTGTGTTTTCATAGCACGAAACCCTTCTGTCTTCTGCCCACAAAATGCTCGACCCTAGCGAAATAAATCCTGACAAACACGACACACATAATAATATTATACTGTAGTATCTACTCAATAATAGAAAAAAAACCTTAAACATGTATCTACTCCTTAAATACTTTAAACTCCGTTTATACCTTCGCTTCGGTCCTGTCCCAGAGGAGACGAGGTGAATAACGTGTAATGGCACATTTTTATTCATAGGCTGTGTCCAGGAGGGTTATTGGGTAAACCACTGGAGGAATTTTGGTGCACATTAATTATTACGCGCCCACCCACGCCCGCACGTTGATGGTTCGTTGTATTTTCGAATTCAGCTACATAGTAATGAACGCTAATGAATTTATTTTAGTTTATGAACTTCTTGGAAGGGTTAAGCAGAGGTGTACCTTTAGTACATCTTCGAGGAACGAGCCTAAGTTCCACGTTTCTAGTAAATAAATATTTTTCCATTTTTAGTTTTAATGTATCCTTATACAAATATTTGCTATGCAAACTTCAATCTTAATAAGGTATTATTTTTGTAAGAACTGAACATTTTGGCATATATAACCGTTTGAAGTAAGCCCAATAAAAGGTAACTGCTGTAAATCGTTGAGGAATTTTCTCGACTATATATGGTCTCCATCATCAGACCTGTAATGGTAATTATAAACCATATGGGTGCAAAGTTCTCATCAATAGAAATGAATTAAATCCAAACACAAGGTAGCTACTGTAAAACGTTAAGGAATTCCCTTGACTGTCCTTCGTCTTCATCATCAGACCCCTAATGACAGTCATGACCCATCTAAGTGTAAAGTTCTCAAAAAAATAATATAATATAGTACTAAGCCCAAACACCAGGTTATTGCTGTAAATCGTTGAGGAGTTTCCTCGACCGCCTGTCTACGATTTTCGAATGTTCCCCTCGGGTTCTCTGGGATGCCATCATCAGATCCTGGTTTCTTTATCATGGTACCACCCCTTGGGATATCGACTTTCCAACAAAAAAAAAAACAAGAACAAAATCGGTTCATAAACGACGAAGTTATCCGCGAATACACATAAAAAAGATATATACGATCGAATTGAGAAACCTCCTTTTTTAGAAGTCGGTTGAAAAATCCAAAGGTACTATATTTACGCCGCTTGGGGAGCTGTATTTATGCTTGGCTGCTGTATTTAGGCTTGTATTTATGCTTTTGCGGTTGCACAACGACATGCTTTGCTTGCGCTTTGCTTGGTAATATAGATGCAGGCCTACCTTACTGCCTCCCACAGAGGCGTTAAGGTGGCGGTCTTGAGGGGGAGCGCTACAGTCGTGTAGATCCTCAAGGCAAGTCTGGTGTGTTCTCCTTCACGTGGTTGCCGCCCTGCTCTTGGTCTAATTCCCTAAGAAATAAAAAAATTACCAGGCGCTTTTTAACCTAACCACGACCCTCCGTGACCGAGTGGGCGTCGAGTAGGTAAATCTGGTCACCTGCGCTAGGACCTGCGCAGTTGAGTGCCGTAAGCGGGGATGAAGGAGTCCTGGAGGGTTGAGCCGGGCGGCGCTGATGGTAATGCGTCCGTGAGGCAACACGCCCTCTTTGGTCTGGATTTCAAGCAAAACGGTGGTCCTACCCAATAGCCAAGAGGAGGGAAATGGCCACACTGTCCCGTCAGAGGGCCACGGCGAGGTGTGGGAGGTCCGCGTAGGTCGTCCTCGGATGGCCGAAGCGGTTGGTGAAGGTCATGCTGAAGGTGTAAGTGAAGGTTTGATTGGTCGTCAACCCGATCAAGCGCCCGATATCGCACTGTAAACCAGCCTCACGCCCCTATATCTTGAAGGTAACCCCCTAACGGTCCTAACGGTTGAGCTAGTTTGTAGCGAGACGTTCCCAGCTGCGGGCTCCAAGGAGGGTGGGAAGCCGGAGAGATGAAATTGTTATACTATACTATGGATACTCAAAGACCATACGACACCACACACACTTGTGGCGATGCTCACATCGCCCTCCTTCGTGTTCAACGCATAACATCACTACAGAGATGATACATCCCTAGGGTCGGTGACAGATGTTTGATTGACACTTAACGGACGGATTAAAAATTGCATTACCTATATGGATCACAAGAGTTTTATTTCGCATGTTCGGGAGCTGTTATTTCCCGCATTGGTGACCCCGACGTGCCAAGCAACATCAGGAGGTGAGCTGTAATTATTAGGCAGACAAACAATTGCCAACGTGGGCGACGGAGTGTCAACTCCCTGCTTCTATCGTCGCGTTTCAAACAAGAGCAGATACCATATTTTGATTTGATGTTAATTACGACGCTACCGACGCCAACCACAGTACCGGCGCAACGCCGCTCTGTCTACGGTCTTCCACGAAAACACAGACTACAACTGGCAGTTGGTACCTAACGACTTCAATCGCCGGAACAACAACTGTGTAAGTTTGCATGTTGCGTGTGCTTTAAATTCAAGTGTAAAGTGAAATCTGAACACACGATAAGCAGCACTGGTCATTCCTAACCACTCACGCCTGCTCGCATTTAATATCTACATAGGCACAAAATAATAAAAACATTTGGCTGTGCTTATTAAATACTATTTTGTGGAGCTGCATTGCACTTACCCAAAGATCTGAGCAAATGATTCAAGTTTTTTTTTTTACCTTTATGAACTGCCTAGTTAAGGTTACTTACCTACGTCATTGAAAAAAGTGTATATGTAACTAACCCACATCATTAATTGCTTTTGGGTTTGGTACTGTAGTTACCAAAATTTATTTATTATTTGTTTTTTCTGCACTGCTCGGGTGTGTGGTATTATTGCTACTTGTTTTGTATAGGTTTTGTATCATGGCGAACGAACAGCTTCAGGCACAACTCGAGCAACTGATAGTAGAAAATGCAGCATTACAAAAGCGACTAGGCCAGAATGAAGTGGAGGCAAAGGTATGTAGGGTAGCAGTAAAATTACCTACATTTTGGGCTGACAAGCCTGCAATTTGGTTTGCACAAGTGGAGGCCCAATTCCAAATTGCTAATATTGTTGGCGAAACTACCAAATACAATTATGTAGTAGGTCATCTGGATCAAAGGCTGGCAGGTGAGGTCGAGGATTTAATAACAAATCCACCAGCCGAAGGAAAATATGAAAAATTGAAAGAAGTCCTTATTCAACGACTTTCAACTTCCCAAGAGAAACGAGTTAGACAGCTTCTAAGTGATGAAGAGCTTGGTGACCGAAAACCATCTCAATTTCTTCGTCACCTTCGCTTACTTGCAGGGTCGGTTCTTTCAGATGAAAATATCATACGCCAACTTTGGTTGCGCCGTCTGCCACAACAAGCTCAAGCAATACTAGCAGCACAGGCTGACCTCAATTTGAATAAAGTGTCGGAGTTAGCTGACAAAATAGTGGAGTTAGCCCCACCACCTGCTGTTTGTTGCACATCGGCAACTTCAACTTTAACTCTAGCTACATTGGCCCAGCAATTAGAAGATGTGAGTAAACAAGTAGCTGCAGTTTCGAGGCAGCAACACCGTCCCATAGGCTACCGGTCCACATCATCCAGCAGGTCAGCATCTTCCAACAACACGTCAACACTGGATCTTGTCAAATCTTACCACCAAATTCCAGTTTTTGAAGAGGATATTGACAAAACTTCCATCGTAACCCCGTTTGGCCTCTTCGAATTCCCATATACTCGTATGACTTTTGGCTTAAGGAACGCTGGCCAAACCTTTCAGCGTTTCATCGATGAGGTCACACGGGGTCTCGAATTCTGTTTTCCTTATGTAGATGATATCCTCATATTTTCCAAAGACGAGTCTACCCACCTTCAGCACCTGCGCGTCCTGTTCAAACGCCTGCAAGACTACGAAGTGGTATTAAACCCTTCTAAGTGTGTCCTAGGTGTCAGCGAAACCGTATTTCTCGGCTACCACGTCAGTGGTGATGGTACTCGCCCCCCTCAGAATCGAATTCAAACGTTGCTGGATTTTCCACCGCCTGAGACAGTACAAGGTATGCGCAGGTTTCTGGGTATGCTTAACTATTATCGTCGATTCGTGCCACGAGCAGCGCAATTCCAGGCTCTATTAATTGATGCCCTGGTCGCAACTAACAGTAAAGGTGCAAAGCCATTTCCATGGTCTCCTGAACTCTTGCAATAATTTGAAGCTTGTAAAAAGAGCCTTTCCAACGCAACACTACTGCAACATCCAATCAGCAATGCCAGATTAGGTTTATTTACTGACGCATCTAGTGTTCACATTGGGTCCTGCCTTCAGCAAAATCAAAACGGCCTGTGGAGTCCACTTTCTTTTTTCAGCAAAAAGTTGACCCCACAGCAGGCACAGTGGCCAGCTTATTACCGTGAATTGTTAGCGATATATGAAAGTGTCCAACATTTTCGGTACATTTTAGAAGTTCAGCATGTAACAATATTCACAGATCATAAGCCCCTTTTGTACGCCTTTTTACAGCGACGTGAGAAACTGCCACCTCCACATCTTAACCAGCTATCATTAATTAGCCAATTCACGACTGATATCCAGTACATTAAGGCCACAACATCGTGGCCGACGCTATGTCACGTATTGACATAGATGCCATCACTTTAGACCTAGATTTTGAAGCTTTGGCTAAGTCACAGGCATCAGACCAAGAACTTGCAAATTTATTGCTACGTGGTTCCAGCCTAACACTCACCCAAATCAGTACATCAATGACCAACACTCCGGTTTACTGTGACACCTCTACTGGTAAGCCACGTCTCTATCTGACCCCTTCCTTTCGCCGTGCCGCTTTCAACAAGTTACACAATTTGAGTCACCCCGGTGCCCAAGCTACGACTCGTTTGGTAGCGGAGCGTTTTGTCTGGCCTTCGGTTAGAAAAGACTGCCGAGCCTGGTCCCGATCTTGTATAGCTTGTCAGCGCAGCAAGATTTCAAGGCACAATTCTACCCCTGTCGGTAATTTTGAGCTACCATCCGGTCGTTTCATGCATGTCCACATCGACATCGTTGGTCCATTGCCCGTCTGTGACGAATACCGTTATTGTTTGACCGCAATAGACAGAGTGTCCAGATGGCCCGAGGTTTGGCCCATGCGATCCATTACCGCGGAGGAGGTAGCCGAGACTTTTACTAAAGAATGGGTATCTCATTGTGGCGTGCCGGCGGTTATTACTACAGATCGGGGATCTCAATTTGAGTCTGATTTGTTTCACCGATTACTACAGCAATTCGGTACCAAGCGCATTAGAACCACCTCATATCACCCCTGCGCAAATGGGATGATAGAGCGAGTTCATCGGCAACTTAAAGCGGCGTTAATGTGCCATAATGATTCGTGGGTGAGGTCCCTTCCGATGGTTTTGCTAGGAAAGCGTTCGGTGTATAAAGAAGATCTCGAAGCCACGGTAGCAGAATTACTTTACGGAGAGCCTCTCAGGCTCCCAGGAGAATTTTTGGTTCCACCTCTAGCATCAGAAAGATTAGAAAACCCAGTCGATTTCGTGGTACAGCTGCGACACAAAATGTCATTGGAACGACCATTGCCAGCTAGTCGACATGGTAAACCAGCTTCATTTATATTCAAGGATTTGTCGACAGCGACTCATGTATACCTAAGAGACGATACAATTCAAAGAGCGTTGCAACCACCCTATTCGGGTCCATACAAAGTCTTGGAGCGCTCGTGTGATGGGAAAACATTCACCCTAATGGTAAAGGGCAACAAGGCTGTCGTAAGCGTCGACAGACTCAAACCGGCGTTCATTGATCATTCCGATCTGCAAACAACTCTCATTATGCGATTGCCCGCCCCGGCTGATTTTCCTCCACGGCAAGCCGTAAGAAATAAGTCGCCCGAGCCCTCAATCTCGATACAGTCAGGACAGGTTCATTTGCCAGTAAAGCAGTCCTATACCACACGCTCGAGTAGGCGCGTTAGATTTAAGAATTTTGATTAGTTTCTTGTTTCATTGTATTGTTGTGCTCTAATTGTATTATACCTAATTGTATTTTTGTGTTATAATTGTGTTATTGTGCTTTATTGTTAGTTATTTTAGCCTTTTTTTTGTCTCCGTAGGGGGTTGGTGTGGCGATGCTCACATCGCCCTCCTTCGTGTTCAACGCATAACATCACTACAGAGATGATACATCCCTAGGGTCGGTGACAGATGTTTGATTGACACTTAACGGACGGTTTAAAAATTGCATTACCTATATGGATCACAAGAGTTTTATTTCGCATGTTCGGGAGCTGTTATTTCCCGCATACTCACACACCACACACACAACCAACAATCACACAAACTCACACACATACTGCACAAACACACACCGGAGAGGAGGCAAAAGCCAAGGATTCTCCCAAGAGTGATGCTAGCAGCACCTCTCTAGCCCCCGGATGCTGCGCTGCTAACGTAGCGAGCTCCAGTGTGGGTACAGGTCCAGCAGTTGCCAGAACCGCTGCCAGGACCAAAACCAGGTCCCGTAATAAACGTAGGACGACGGCGCTGCTCGGGACCAGTACCGTTCCTCCCTCTTTTTCAGGCGTGGAGCCCGCCAGGACGGTTAATTCCACTGGCCGGGCTCCCCTCTTACATCTTTCTCCGCCTACTAACTGCTCCCCCCCTCCCGGTGGCCGTCACTGGTCAACCGGCGGAGACCAGCACCACAGGTGACGCATTCGTGCTCGCTTGGCAGATGCAGAGGAGCAGGCGCAAAGGCAGGAAGGAGGATTCCGGCAAACAACGCCACAGCACTGTACCTTCAGTGCAGACGTAAGTCGCCTCAACCTTAACAGGCTAACGCCACGGGTCGGGTTAAACCGACCCATGGGGTTAAACCCACCAATGTCAACTTATCCGCAGGCAAGCAGTCGCAGGCCGCGGCACCAGCCGACCGGGACCCAGCCAACCAGCAGCCAGCGGCACGAAGGGACCGGCCACAAAAACGACACCGCAACCCGTTCGGATGGATCAGGCCGTGGCCAAGCGAGCTCTCAACGAGACTTGTAACACCTCGAGGAGAGCGCAAGCGGCCGCGTCTTGTCCAATCCAAACGGGACGCAAAGCGCAGCTACGCCCAAGCTGCAAGCTCCGACCTTGATTTCGCCGCGGCCGTACGGGGCACATCAGCAAGGAGATGTCAAGCCAGGTTCTCGCTGCTATCCAGAAGAAGATACTCGTCGAGGCCTCTGCTCCCATACAGGACTCACCTGCACTGACCTTCAAAGCGAGGCCGGTGTTCAGCAGCGAGGTCCTCAGACTGTGGTGCGGGAACGACCACACCTTAGCATGGCTAAGCAAACTGATCTCCGAGTTGCCTCCCCCCACTAGCGCCTCGCTAGTGGTCAGGAGGTAGGCGGACATCAGGCGCCGGGTAAGATGCGGCATCTTCATTCATGACGAGCAGGGGATCTTCGCGGAGCCGTCCGACATTGGGCGTGCTCTGTCCTACCAGAACCCTTGGGTTGGCATCAGGGAGTGGGTGTTGCTGGGCGCCAACAAACAGGCCGAAGTGTGGTATGTGATGGACGGGGTCCCTGAGAACCAAATTCCGACCTTGATGGAAGCTGACCGCCGTCTTTCATTTGGTGTAGGTACGGTGTACGTTAAGTTCCAGGGTCCAAACGGCAGATTTGTCGACGTCCCTCAGGGATATCCGACCGCCGAAGCCAGCGCGGAGACACAGGAGGAGGAGGCAACTCCCCCCCAAAAAACATCGCGGTTAAGCTTGCAGTAGCAGCGCCAGCCGCCCCTACAGCCGCCAGCGTGGGCACCGTCCTCTCGGGGAAGGAGCTCGAAGACATCATCCTGTCCTCGGCCTCGGACCTGGAGGGGGACGGTTTCGACGCGGGTGACCTGTTTGCCGGGCTGCGGCTGGCAGGTGACGAGGAAGGAACGTCCAGTGATGGCGTCTCCTTCGTCGACCTGTAAGGTCCTGCAGGCCAACCTCCACCACGGCCAGACCGCGACGACTCAGCTGCGGAAGTGGCTGGAGGTTCAACATACGGCCATTGCTTTGATCCAAGAGCCGTGGATTAGGGCGGGCCAAATACAAGGACTCTCCAATCTTGTTGGTAAGCTCCTAGTTAGCACAGATCATGATAAACCCAAATCGTGCATCTATGTGACACGTAACATAAAAACACAGCCACTAACAGATTTCTGTTGCAGGGAAGTCTCTGTAGCTAGGCTATTGATACAGCGGGGGGACACAGTAGCAACTGTGGTCTTCGCGTCCGCTTACACGCCCGAGGCAGAGGAGCCGCCGCCGCATGACACGAGTGTCACCAACGCCTGAACCACGTTAATATAACCATCCAATGGATCAAAGGACACAGCGATTCCCGTGGCAATGATGCGGCGGACGAACTCGCTAGAAGGTGATCGAGCATGGCAGCGGTAGGACCCGAACCTACCGTACCACTCCCTTTCCGATACCTACGCACACTGGTAAGGAATAGAACTAGTGAACAACACCACAAGCTGTGGCTAGACCACGGCGAGTGCAGGCAGGCCAAGGAAGCACTTCCTACTATCGACGGCTGCCTGACCAAACACGCGCTTCGGTTGACCAAACCGCAGCTGCGCACAGTTATAGCCGCCATTACTGGACACGGCTCTTTTAATACACACCTCTTTATCATAGGAGTCACAGATAGCCCCCCGTGCCGTGCCTGCATGGAGGAAGACGAGACAGCAGCCCACGTGCTTCTGCACTGCCCAGGGGTTGCAACATACAGGGCAAAGTACTTCGGTAACCCAGGTACTCTCCGCGAGATTGTCAGCAACACCAAGGCGCTGCACTACTGGCCTTTCTCGGGGAGTTAGGCTGAATCGAATAAATTTCCCAGCCGTACGCAAAATACGCGCTTTGACGTGGAGTTGCGGACACCAGTCCGCTATACAATACAATACGCCACTTGAGGATCTGATGGGATCTGGAGGCAATAGTCCTCGCGCGCCTGCATGAATGGCGCGCGGAGGTGCTACGCCGGGGGGAAACTCCGCTGCCGCGGCAAATTGTCGCGCAGCGGTCAGACTTCCGGCGTGATCTCATGGCGACATGGAGAGAGCGACTGTCGCAACCCCGTGCAGGGCACGCCACAATAGTGTAAGCCGGCGGTAAGTCCCCTCTTTGAGGAGTGGCTTGATGCAGGTTCTCACCGGACACGGTTGTTTCGGGAGTTTCCTGCACCGAATCGGGCGGGAGGAAACGCCCGGGTGTTTCCATTGCGAGGATCGACCGGAGGACACGGTGGAGCACACGGTAGAGGTGTGCTCCGCGTGTGTCCTCGAAGCGGCGATTGGCGGCGGCGGCCTCTCGCGTCCGGCCCTGGTGCAAGCCATGGTCCGGAGCGAGACGGAATGGGACGCCGTCACCTCCTTCTGCGAAGCAGTAATGCTAGAGAAGGAGGTGGCGGAACGTGAGAGGGAGAGAACCTCACAGCGTCCCGGCCGCCGCGGCAGACGTGCCGTGCGTCGGGGGCCACCACGTGGCCCCCGGCCATCGTAGGCGCGGGCCTGTGGACGGTGGGCTATGGGCTAGCTCGCCGTCCGTCCGTCTCATGACGACAGGCCGTGTCGACGGCGCGTTCGTGTTCCACGTGCGCCTCAAAGAGAGTCAGCAAAAAGGAAGGGGTCCGCAAGGACCGATGCCTGCCGGGGTTGCGGGACTGTTCGAAAGAGCCCCGTACCGTGGCCCCGGAACACAAAGGGCGATGAAGGAACACGGATGGGTTTTAGTCAGTAAAAGTCTGACACTCCCTCCTGCTCCGCCCAGAGCGGGAGAAGTCATTTGAAGATTTCCCATCCGAAAAAAAAATAAAAAAAGGTATTCTGCAGCCGCAGCGGCAACGCCAGCACAGCACGATGAGCTTGAAAGAAATAAAGGCAATATAATCTTAAGATAGTTTTGTTGATGATCATTAAACAACTTCAAAGAAAAATTTGAAACTACAGTTTAAAAATAATTATGGCTGTCTTCATTCCACAAGAGACTTTTTATAAGAAACTAGAAGCTTGCCTAGGAGGCCATTAACTTTACAAGATACGTATTTCATAAAAATTTACCAAACCGCATTATTCATATTTTACCTATAAAATATAAGATTTACCTATTCATAATTATCTCTTTTCTAAGATCAATTACTCTATTACTAAGACTCAACTGTCCGTCTGTCCGTCTGTTCGTCGGTCCGTCTGTCCGTCTGTCTGTCACCAGGCTGTATCTCATGAACCGTGATAGCTAGACAGTTCACAGATGATGTATTTATGTAGCCGCTAGAGTATACCAACAAATACGCTGTAAAACAGAATAAAATAAAAATTTAAGGGGGGCTCCCATTCAACAAACGTGATTTTTTTGCCGTTTTGTCTAATGTCGTATAGATAATGGTACGGAACCCTTCGTGCGCGAGTCCGACTCGCACTTGGCTGGTTTTTCATAATAATAAACTACTTTTCCCAAGAAAATTTAAAATATTTCTTTGTGACTATCAAGTCAAGTAACTTCTCCAATAAGAAGGTAATTTCATACCGAAATTAATTTTCATACAGTAATTTAAATTTTTCCTTTACATCAAAAATCCTCCACTATCAAACTGAATTATTCATCGACACTTTAATTACCGGGGTTGGGGATTAAATTTGCCTGGCAACACTATTGATGTCCCAATAGTGTTGCCAGGCAAACGGCTTAAGCTGGATTAAAGGAAATAAATGTATTAATGGAAATAACAATAAAGGCTGTCTATTCGTATTACTTCAGAGTTTTAATTTTGTTCAGAATATTTTAATTGGTTTTCTCCTAAGAAGATCGCTGAAACACCTGGAAAGTTAATGCTAAATTAAACAATTATGGATTAATTATGGTATTACGACCACTTGAAGACTGCCTAACGTGTAGGTAACTAGATAAAAAATATACATTTTCACAACGAAAGTATTAAGTAAAGTCACAACTGAAACCAGTTTGTCACCTTCTGAGGTATTTTTGTCTGACCATTGCTCAATAGAATCTGCTTTATTGACACAGGATTATGCATTACGTCGTATTTATGTAGGTTTTATGTATAGTCTGCTCAGTTTTGCAGCTTCAAAAGGTATTATGTATCAAATTCAGGACTTGAAGGAGGAAAAAAGACAAACTTATATTTTGATACCAATACCTAGTCTTTTTTCCTCGCTCGACTCGACTCTACCTACGATCCTACATGTACGTTTCTTTGAGGTCTAAGTTTTGCCAAAGATCTATAAAATACAAAATGTGTGTCCACACATTACGAGGAAATCTTTTTCCTTGAAAAAAAAAACAGTAATAGTTAAGTATAAAAATCAAAAATTCTCGACACCTGGCCACCCAGGGCGCCCGTTTAATTTACTCACAAAGAGCTTTATTGGATTTTTCTGACGCCTTTTGAGTAAAAGGGAGGTTATGATTTAGATGCACAATCCTCAGCGGAATACCGCGTATGGCACCCGTTGGGTTTCATTACGGACTGGAAATTATATCGGAAGTTTTATTCTTCCTATCAGTTTCAAAGGAAGATTTTTCGTTTATTTTGCGTTCAATCTTCCTAGAAGTTTTAAGTGTTGTGTTGGAATATAACTACGTTTACATTTATACGGTAACGGTTACGTCTTAATTTATTAGCACTTATCTTAGTTTTAGTTTTTTTTTTAAGCCAAGTCAGATGCCCGTGGGCGGCGTAAAATCTCTGACACCTGGTTAGCCCCTACCACACGATAGAGAAGAAGAATTATTTACAATAATTGGGACCACACATTGGGTGGTAATATTGGGAACAATATGTAATTAGGTTTTTTTTTACTGAGATAGGTATTTTTTTAATCTTCTCAAAGCTAATATTACCTGCCAGTATTTTTATGACACGATACGCTATCAGATTTTATAACCAAAACCACAATTTACGACCCTTTTCAGTCACGTTCGTTGATTTAATATCCCAGCATTAGCTTATTATATTTTGCTCATACAAACGAAAAACAAGGCTGTGTAAAATATTCATGTAAAAGATATTAACCCAAAAATATTCACATAAAGGGTGTTTGGTATTGCGGTATAAAATCGGTGATAGTAATGATCCGTGGGGTGTAAGAGCGAAACGCGAAATTGATGTCGCGGTTTCGAACCCGCTTGTATTAATGTGTTTTTGAATGAATGGAATTCCCGTTCACTCATTCAAATAAAATAGAGTGTGTTTCTGGAATTGTCATAGAAAAAGTTTAAAGCTATTGTTTGTGGGAGTTCACTTTATTGGTATGGCAATTTCATGAGCACCTAGAGATAAATAGCAAATAATAGGCATGACGACAGTATCAAAAAATTGCTATTTAGTCTGTCAGTTAGAGTATTGGAAATTAATGGACACGTATTTTTTTGTTTTTGTTAATCAATGAATATTGACAAAGATAAAACGCATCAAAACTCGGGAGTGGGGGCTCGTGACGTCAGAACTAGGTAAAAATTATACCTAGGCGTGACGTATTGAGAATTTTAAAAGTGTCATATCTTCGTCAATTTTGGTTTACGTAACAAAAGAAAAAACACGGGTCAAATATTTTTTGATATTCTAACTGACGAACTAATTAGTTTATTTTGTCGTCTCGCCTATTTTACGATGAGCTCAAATAACTTGTTCATTCCATTTCAAAATACCTATAATTTAATTTTAGGTTCGGTGCAGCCCTAGTAGGAGGCCACTGGCCTACCTTTACCACCTTAATCACCTTTTGTCCCGACTTACGAATTGTAGGTCATGGGTTCGAACCTATATAGACGCGTTACTTAGAATAATTGATATGTTCATCACTACCTTGAAAACAGTGAAGGGAAACATCGTGAGGAAACCGTTATGCCCTAGAACACTTTGAAGACGTGATGTGCAAATTGAACAGTTTATTCAATTTTCATATTTTCCATTATCGTAATAGTTCTACTCAAAACTCCACTTTTAAGTCACAGTACACGATGCAGAGCAGACGTTTGCTAGTATCCGTTACACGAGCCGTCCGGACTGTTGGGAAACTTTCTCTGCTGCTAACTTGGGCCGCTCACTTGCCCTACATTTTGTCTCTTACTTGTGAGTTAGGGCCATAGAACAACATGGGATCTTCAAGCGATGGTGGTGACAGTTGAAGCACAAAGAGGTAAGCAATTGTAAAGCGATCCCTAAAAGCTATTTACCTGATTACTTCTTGGTGAAATTTGGTGTCCTCTACAAAAATTGGTAAGTAGAGACCACCAGATAGGTATGCTGAAAATGAAAGGAACAAACATTATTTTAAATGTGTTGAAATGATCTTTGAGATCACCTATTTTTTTTTACTCCAGTAAAGACGCACCATCGATTTCTAAAACGAATCTGAGGACACACAATCACACTAGGTTATTATTAAACTAAAAAGAAAGGAAAAAAACAAAAAAAAATCTTTTGTTGCTAATAAATTCACAAAACTTGCTTATTCCTTTTCACTTAGTGGCCCAACGTTTAAAGATATGGGTGCCTAAAAAATTTTCATATTCAAGAAAGTAGAATATTTTACGTGGCTAAGTGCATTTCGCAGAGTCAACTTTTGAAGTTCTGAAAAAGATTCGATAACTTTTTTCGCAGTCAACACAGTCACACAAGTTATTTTAAAATTGCATTACATAATAGCACAAGCACAGCACCTACTAAGCGTAAACAGTAAACGGAAGGTAAAAGTGTCCACCTTGCCTCTTTGCTCTGCCTTTTGCTATAATAACAAATATTTTCTTCTACCAAACTGGCTACTTCTTTTTCTTCTTATCGTATCGATTTTCCTTCCAATTACACTGTGTGGGCCCAGTAGGTGGCCACGTTTATTCCAGCGGTAGAGGCGCTGTACAGGTCGTCAAGAGTGCAGGTAGACGGACATCTGGGACACTCCAGTAGGTAGGGCATTGTTTGGTTTGGAGCGCCGCACTCGCACTCGGTGTTGGAAGAACCAATTATACCCCATTTTGCCAGGTTACGTTTGCAGCGGCCTACTTGGTTACGCAATCGATTCAGAGCTTTCCAAATAGGCCACTGTTGTTCACAGCCAGGAGCCAGGTGTTCTTGGGGCTTTAAGAAGTCGTGTGGTGGTGAGCACTTCTCTTGCTACTAAGAACCCATTTGCACCAGTTTACAGCTATACATTTTTTGACGGGTGGCCTCTTTGGATCTAACGCCGCCATATTTTTTTTTAGCACAATTTTCATGGCCAGTTTAAAATTGTTTACCAGCGGCGTTAAAAAACCATGGAAGTAAGGCATTATGTTTTTGATACAACTAAACTAATATGGAATTCAGAATTTAAATACCTGAAAAAAAAATCTCCTTCACCTAACTTACTCTGAAACAATTGAAGTGACGCCACAATTTCCCATACAAGCGTATAAACAGCCAGCACCAGCACACGTCTGCTGAGCTGTCTAATAGAATCTGCATAACAGAGAGTGTTCGTACAACTACTGCCTTGAGCCGAACTCGACACGAAGTCACCTCGCATTGTGTGAGGCTAGTTTGTAGTATTGGCATACTTGGGAACTGTTTGGTACAGTTTTAAATGGGAAAGTGATATAGTTCAATGATTACCTGATTGATTTAGGGTAAAAAAACGCTACTCCATGAGCAGTTTAATTAGACAAGATCTCTCAATAAAATGTGGCTGGCAAAAAAAATGAATTTCCAGTTATAATTATGTTCACACCGACAGCGTTCAGGGATTTAAGGGATGCGATCATGCGATATGCATCGATCGTCACGCGTCATGTCACAAGTCACTTCATGGTGACTCGTGACATGCTTTAGCAGTATTTATTTCATTATTTTTGTCACAACTCGCGTATAGCTTGAATTTGCAGCTCGTGGCTAAGCAACACCTTTTTCCCTCTTTAATGGGGTCGACTTCCATCTAACTGGATGCAGCAACAAGTATTTTACATGGAGCTACTGCCTATCTGACCTCTACAACCCAGTCAGTACTGGGTAATACGGTTCTAGGTAAGACTGGTTGTCAGACTTTCGGACCACTACCCGTAACGACTGTCGAAGATCTACAAATGACAGCGGGGACCAGCGGCTCAGCAAGCCAATAACATAGAAAAGTTACATTTGTAGTTACACTGCTGAACTTTTCAATGTTATTGTAATTATGGTGAAAACAATTTATCATTAAAATCAGTACCTATATTAAACTTTCAGTTAAACACGGTCTAGCTAAGTGCCCCGTCGTAGTTATTTGATCAGGATATTGGCATACTTGGTTGCAGTTGAGTTATTGTTCAACAGTTTCAGATAGGTCGTCCTCTCCGCTAACAGTTGTCAAACTGCAATAAACTATGTGTGGAACTGAGCCATCCCGGCGATGGTAGCTACCTTACTTGTGCTAGTCGATTATGATTTCAAATTCTACAATTTCACAGAATTTGTTTTGTACCTTCTAAAGAAAATTATGTGAGCAGGACATAACATCACACCCGCTTTTCCGAGAGCGTTAAACAGTGTAGATTGCATGTCGGGTATACCTGTATTTCGCCAGATATGTTTATTTGTTTAAGCCAAATGTAATAGGGGGTGAGTCTATTGCAACCGGGAAAGGTAAACCTCCCATAGAGCAGACTGTTCTTCTTTCATCATCTGCGTAGTATTTTAAAACTACATATATTTTAGTCGGCTTCCGGTCTTATCGGATGCCCAATCCGATCACTATGTACGGCAAGCCTATCCCCTGGGAGAAGCAAGCCAAAAGATACTTAGGAGTCATACTCGACAACCAACTGACCTTCGGACTGCATATCAAAGCAGCAAGCAGCTCGTGACCGAGCTGTTTTTGCGATGGGTAGACTTCATTACTTACTAACGGAAAAGAGCAAATTATCTCTCAGGTGCAAATTGCGTCTCTATAACGCTGTGATCCGTCCCATCATGACTTACGCTTGTGTCGTGTACGCTCACGCCAAGCCTAGACATCTCCATAGGATGAAGGTCCTTCAGAACCAGTTCTTACGTAAAGTCGCGGGAGCCCGCTGTTTCGTCTGTAATGACCATTTACATATTCATCTTAAAATCCCCACGATAGCTCAGTTTATGATGCGCCTCTCCAAGCGCTTCTTCGACTCTGCCATCAAACAGCGTAACCCCCTGATCGCAGCGACCGCTCGTTACGAACCCTCGCGAATTAGTCAGATCCGCAGCCCAAGGCATACTTTAGTCGATCCCGATTACACTATTACCCTCCTCCAGGAGAGCAGGAAGGAAACTAGCACGCTTTAAAAGCACAGACGCAAACAGCCGTCATTCCGTCCTTGCCGTCGAGACCCGTCGCGACGCTCCGATACGAACCCTCCCCGCCCCTTGCTCGTGCCAGCCCGCGTAGCTGAGCCCGTAGTCCAAAATCGGTCCATAATTAATGTCACCACTCAGATCCAGCATGTCCCCTTGCTGTCCTCTACCAGCTACGCCCTAAGTCGAGGCCCGTACCCCGTAGGGGGTGCCCGTAGCGTGTATTCGTTTAGTTTAAGTTTTATGCCCTGGCTGGAGGCCTTACACTTATGGCACCCACAGGATTGTCCGGTTAAGCAGACGACAACCTCGCTAGGTGGAACTGCGAGACGCCATGCCGCAAAAAAAAAATATCTTACCGGATGCAGCCTGCTAAACATCAGTGACAACCCAAAACTCACCGACTCCTTATCATTTTTTTAAAACCCTCACTGCAACCTACAGTAGGGGTGCTTCTTATCAGCTTGCATACAAGGCTAGGAATGCAAATTCACTACTCTTATTGGCGCTGTGTTGTCTTGTTCAGCAGTTAATTATCTTTTACAATTGTTTACTTGATAGCGTTTGGCTTTGTTCAAAAGCGTGTATTAAGATTAGCTGGAGTTGTGTTAGTTTGTCTTTCTGTTTGTAATGTAAGCGGTGGAAAGGTGAATGTGAGAACTGTTCTGTTATTTTTTTAAGCAATGTGCGTACTTATGTTTTTTTACAAATTTGAATAAATCGTTTCATTATTCATTAGGTTTTTCTTGAAGGCCAGTTCTTTTAAAAGTTTTAATTGCTAAACATTGATGGCCAAAACTTTTTTTTTATTTAAGATGCTTGCCTTCTATTAAATGGGACTTAAACGTGGTGCACGTCACCTCTAGCTAACCCTTGTTGTTATTTAGTTGAAGATGTTAGAAGAAATCTGCTGAACTTATTCTGCATTATGACAAGAATGCATTTAAGTACTGTGGTCGAAATTAGCTGTAATCCCTTCAATCTGTTCTGTTAAAATAAGGGGTCAAATTAAATGGTTAAAACACCATCACTTTATTGTATTCTATCTACAAAACAACCTAGATCAATTTTCTATACGAAAGTGTGATAGGTTTTGCTGCTAGGCAAAATATGGTTCGAATTTAACCTACTCCACCTAGCTTAACAATCGAAATACAGGTTCAGTTGAGGTTCATATAGTTATAATTAATTCCCAGAACATAGAATAGGTAGGTAATACGAGTACCTTCGTCGAACTCTATTCACCTGCAAATTCTTGGCTATATCTAGAAACAATAGCTCGGAGTCTATTACGATCCTGGGATCGTGAATTTCACTTAGAATTTCGAGTATTGTGGTGGACTCGTGTCTTAATTGTCTTTGGTATGGATTGTATCCACCCTAAGTTTTTAATTTTTAGGAAGATTAGGGGGTTTAAGATTGAGGATTAGGCAGAAGAGTAAATTACATCTACGTTTTTCAGTGTAGAATTAAATCAAAGTTAAACTTTGTTGCAAATATGAGTAACATAAATTAAAATTAGCGAAAAAAAAATATTATAATAATAAAATTAAATAAAATTTAAGATTTGTTTAATCATTTTGCATGTTCTGCCGTGATATGGCCATGCAAACTAGCAACAGTTTGCAATAAATTTAAAAAATTTAGTTGTCACTCGTCTCTAATAAATTATTTTTATGGAGTATTTTTTCCCACCAATGAGACACGAAGAAATGCGTATTGCCATAATCATATACAAATACCAACTACATGAACTGACTGTAACATGTTGCAGGACCTCTGTACTCAGTTACTCACGACCTTAGGACAAAAGAAGCCATAAAACATACTTACATCAAACATTTGTCGATCTATCTGTCTGTCTATTGACACGTTAAAGAGAAAATGTTGTCTTCAATACACTTTCTGTTTACATTGAAGGTCACATAGTCAATTGGTCTTATATATTGTCCTTACATACAAGTTAAATAAACTTGAGGGAGGCTGAATGTCTTGAAGATTGATTACGCTATTGGTTGTTATAATATATTATAGTTTTGGGACAGTCAGAGACCATGAGTCAAGAGAAAATGGAACAGCCACTGACGTCCATATTGGATGTACCTACTACTACCCAGGCTGTTAACATCATTTTATTACGATTTTCTTTATAATTGTCAATCAAAGTTCTAAGCTCATCCTTCTATATCCAAGAATATGGTAATAATAATATGGTAATAATCCTCATATTTATACAATAAATTACGAGATTAAAAGATACCTACATGACAGGTTTCTACCAGAGTTATTATTTATGTCATGATGGCCCAAAGGTTAAGGTCTCGCTGGCATGTTGTTTGTGGGTTCAAATCCGCGCAAGTATGTACTAACACCAATGTGACTTTTTCTGTTTATAATGAACTTTCTAAGTATATCTTACATATCAGTAAAGGAATAAAACGTGAGAAAACATGGAGTTGTCATTAATTTAAGTCTGAAATCGCAAACACGTCTTAAGCAAACGTGGTGAATCAATTATTGTGCCTTCTCTGTATAAGGGAGGCTTTTGGCCAGCACCAGGACAGTAAAAGATTGGTATTATTATATTCTTATAAGCTTCCAGACAGCGGAGTGCTTTCACTATGTCATCATATCAGCTGTCACAAATCAATCGCTTCGGATCGATCAATCTCCACGAGTACATTTTTAGACACAAAGACCAATAACAACATTGTTACATGGAAGTCTCGCAGATATTAGAATTCCTTCACCAACATTGTTTCCGCAGGATCTACCAAGCTCGCTTGTCACAACGTGTCTCATCCAGCGCCAGTTCATCCCAGTCCCATCTAGATCTGTATGCATTGGCTCACCAACGCTATTTGTTCGGTCCGTGTCGATCGCCATATCTCACGGTGACGCGCCATTGATCAAACTACTTGTACAGCATGTGTTCCTAGTACTTTTGATAGATAACTTGCAAGCCTGGTTTATTTTATTTATGGGGTTTATTAATTATTCATTGGTGCATTTGTTATTTCGGGGTTAGTATGGGACGACAATAGTGGATCATTTACCAACTTTAGAAATTGCATATTTTGCATGAGAAAAATATATTTTACTTTGCCCTAAGTTGCTTCTTTAAATTTTACGAGTACCCTTCACTGGTGGTAATCTGTCAGATGAGCCATTTTCAGTCTTGTCAACTTTCGTTCTTCTTTTTATCGATCTTTTGATCTGAATTATGTGTGACTGTTGTCTCTGTCTTCTCTGTCTTCTAATAAACTGTTTGTTGGTTCTAGTTAATATTGATAGAAATTCAATACGATATTCAGCATTAGCTTGGTAAATTTTACTTTACAGATACGAAAATAAATCTAATTTTATACCTGTTTACATACTATCTACATGATAGAAATTGCAATTCCATCCACCAGATTACACGCGACGTATAATTTTCTATTCGATTGCTGGCACATCGATATAAGTTACGGAGAACGGTGCGTTGCCAACAAAATGTGTGCGGACGTAGGTAATGCATACGGAATGCACAAACATCATAAATACTCGAGTTATGAGGAGGCTTCCTTGCAAGCTTGGGAATTTAGACTAAGTTAGTGCTGCCGGTTTAGCGTTTTCTTGGTCTATTGGCTGGGTAAGACTACATTGTTTCTGGATAAGACCAAATTTTATAGTAAGAATTTTACTGAGGTTATTTTCTTCTGGAGCTGTTCGATGCGAGTAGTGCTACAGAAATACAACAAGCAATACTTGATCTCTTTTTTTAATAAAGTTGGCTAATGGTAATGTCTAATGTTAGGAGACACAACTTACCATAAGTTTAACGGAAGTTAGTCAAAACAATGGCTTCTATGAGAACATTTTAATATTATCATGGAGTAGAACGAAACTTAATTAAAAATATTATATTTTCATGGAGCAGTTTGGGTACTCTTTTTGGAGTACTTTGGGAATAACCCCATCGATGAACGTGGAATCGAAATAGGTTTTTGTCCGGACCAATCTCACAACAGCCTAAGAGCTTAGTTATAAGTTACCTCCTTATGTAAACTCATCGTAGTTTTATACTTATAAAAAATCTAATCCTAGAACCGCAAAGACTCTCACGGAAAAATATGGCGCAGTCTATTTTCCGTAGATACCACGATATGCATTATATTTTTATTCTCACCTCCGCCCGTAAAGTATATTTCGCGAAAAAATCCCCACTCACGGTAGCACGTGCAATCTTTATTTCAAGACCATAACTTGTGTCT
This sequence comes from Xestia sexstrigata, assembly GCA_941918905.2. Lineage (NCBI taxonomy): Eukaryota > Metazoa > Arthropoda > Insecta > Lepidoptera > Noctuidae > Xestia > Xestia sexstrigata. The sequence continues at coordinate 20,434,309 of OW799206.2, forward strand.
TAAATTGGAGAAAAATCTTAAATTGAGAGAAAACTACAATAAATTCCTTTTCTCATTACAAAATTGACGTTTAATTTAATATTATTGCACTTTATAGTGAGCTGGTACACTGAGAAGTTTCTTGTACATTGTAGGAAACAGTTTTATCGGTTTACTATAAACTTGATGTTGCAAATTGAAGTTAAGTTCGTGTGTTAGAAAAGTGCAGCGAGAAAATTGTGCGGGTCGGGACTTTTGGCGGCTTTTGCGGCTTGGAATTTTGTGTGGAGAATTTGGTGATTGTGGACTTTGTAATGTAACCTTTATTGTGAGTTTTGTTAGTAAGTTTAGTTTGAAAGGTAACTTCATGATTGTACCAGTGGTTTTTTTTTCGAGGACCGTTTATTAATACAACAAATGTGTAGTGGTAATGTGAGTGGGCAGAGCTTTTATTTAAAAATCACTGTGCACGTTCTAGTTCCCAAATCAAACGCGTTTTGAATACCTGCTAGGCTGAAAGTCAATCTGAGCCTACCACAGTGCTAGCAGTAGGTCTCTCCCTAACTTCGTGACAACACCCTGTCTTCCGCCTTCTACTTCCAGATTAAAAAAGTGCTAAATTCTAATTACACCAAGCCTAGACCTATGCTTGTGTTCAAGACAGAATCAAATCTTTTTAGTTGTCGCCTTCCCTCAGTATGTACTCAACCTTATCTCAACATTTAAGTGCTTTCTACATAACTGTTATCATGAATCCTTGTAACTTTCCTACGCGTAAGGCTTTTACGTTGAGAATGTTCAGATCAATGTGAATGTATGCTTTTAGAAACGATACAATTTTAAAATATAGGAACTGAAACACTTAGGTTATTTATAAAGTTCTAAGAAAATATATAATATATATTTTTTAATAATACTTAAAATGATTGGATTGCTATGTTTTTATTTTATTGGATAAAATAACGGAAAGTTATGAAAAAGTACGTGTATTATGTAGACAAGCTATTTTGATACTTTGACGACCCGAATGGCGCAGCGGTAGTGAGGCTGCCTTACGTTCTTAGGGTCCCGGGTTCGAATCCTGGTTGGAGCAAATGTTTGTGTGATGAGCATGGACATTTTGTTTCCGAGTCATGGATGTCTAAATGTATAATAAGCATTTATTTACAAACAAAAAGTATCTATGTAGTATATCAACTATCTGGTGTCCACGACACAAGCCTCGTTGCTTAGTGTGACACTAGATGGCGCTGTGTGTTAATGTCCAGCGATATATTTATATTTTGCATACGAGTACGAATGCTTACAATGATAATATGTTCGAAATGTAAAAATTAAGTATGTAGGTACGCTCTTCTCATCTGGCACAAAGTAGCCTGAATATTACTCCTTTTTTGGATATTTTCATCATATAATCCTGCCCTTGTCTCATTCTACTTGGGGTCAGCACAACACATACTTCTTCCATTCTCCCCTGTCAGACATCACCGCATCATTTACTCCTTTCTCTTTGAAAGAAGAAAGAAAGAAAAAATATTTATTCGTCGCAAGGATATGACGTGCATACTATAGGTATTAGGAAAAACAAACAATAGACATACAACGCATTAAGACAAACACAAACATTAAGAATACAACAGAACCACATATCATCCATATCCATATCCATTCCTTACACAATCCATCCATTTATTCTACGGCCTTTCTCTCCCTCCATCCATCCTTCTCTTAATTAGTAAGTGATGAATATTTTCATCATCCATCACTAAAACAATAATTGAAGTCAAGTATTTTAATTTAAAACTAACAACAGAACCTAATTCATGAAACCTAGTGATAGATTAGACATTTTCCCACAACCTCCAACAAGACGTTTCTAATGACACTGACCATCTGACGCACAAGTCTATTTCACTAGCAAATCTAGAATATCATCAATCAAACAAGATTAATCCCTCAGGATATCAATAAACAAAAACCTTTATTATGTCCGCAAAAAGTCTTACAATGTCCGTTTACAATCAGCCATCGGCCTTGACTTATTCTATGTTGTGGATGAAAGAATCCAGAAGTTCCACTTCAAGCAAAAAAATCACATGTGCTATTTGAAGCTTTAATAAGGCCTAAGCACACGGCGTATTTTAAACGCGCAGACGACGCTCAGATGACGCGCTTATACGCGCTTCTAACGAGTTTTGAACGCGCTTCACACGCGTGTTTTTATCGCATTTTACGCGCATTTGAATTTATAAAAACGCAAAAATCGGATAGGTCATAATTGGGTTTTTACTAGCTGAATCCAGGCTGGTCTTCAAGTTGATTTAAATATCCTTAAGGGAAATTAGCTGATCTTTTTTCACATTTTGCTTAATACAGTGGTAACTAGCTGATGCCCGCGGCTTCGCCCGCCCGCAAATTTTACACTAAAACCTCTTGAATCACTCTATCTATTAAAAAACCCGCATCAAAATCCGTTGGGTAATTTTAAAGATCAAAGCATGCGTCTGTCCCTATGTGTGCTAGATCTTTAAAACTACGCAATAGATGTAGTGATTCAACAGGAAGGTTTCAGTATATAATTTGTGGGCGGGCGAAGCCGCGGGCATTAGCTAGTTGTTTTATAATATGTAGTGAAAGTGATAGAAAGAAGTATTGAATGCCGCCGGGCAGCACGGCAACGTACAATGGTAAGTGCGACATCTTCCACAACCGGCAGCCAATGTCATTTCAGTACGAAAACAAATCAGGTGCACGTATTTTTCTCTTTCAGATGCAACGTGAGTGCTTCATTTGCAAACTAACATTCAGTTGTTACACATAATGTTCCATATCCTATCCGGCCCTCTTAGCCCAAATTCATGCAACCGAAGTGACCTTTTCGCTTCCACCGACGACGTAGAAGTGGCGAAGTTTTAGACTTATTTGTCGTGCCAGCGATACAAAGAAGAAAAAGTTACATACAATGCATATATTGCTCTCATTTGAGTGTTCCTTCTGCCTTTACTTACGAACTATTTAATTGTATGTCGTATGGCCAGCCAAACAAGACAAATGTTCGCCTGTCGAGATCGCCGTATCGATACGCTATGTCCCACCCCCATTACAAGATGTTAGAAGTTCTGTAGATAAGCCTTCGTTATTTATATGGTGTTTGGCCTGGTGTAAGTAGCTGATTAACGGTTTTGTCTTCTGTTTATGTTGTTATTAGGGAGAAAGTTATAATATGTCGTATTTTCCTTATGATAATTTTTAGGGGTTTGTAGTTATTGCTGCTTCAGTATACGTAAATTGAATCAAGAGAAGCTTGGACCATGGTCCAAACTTCTCTTGATTGCATGTCATGTAACAGAAATGTGGCGAGAATATAATCTGTCTCAAATTATAATTTTGACAATTGAGCATTGGCAGAATCACAGCTAGATCGGTGGACGAACAGCAACCGATGATCGCTGGGAAAATCTGGATAAGACTAGCATATACCAGGAAAGCATAGAGAAACGAGAGGAGCCCTAACCTCAACAGTGCTACAGTGAGTGAAACAATACTGCTAATGATGATATGATTCCTTGGCACAGCAAATAGCTAAAACCAAAAAATACCATCGCATCTTGCATCAAATTCTTCACAGGAGTCAAAGGTCAGGAATCGATGAAAATAAAATCATGCATCTAAATTCTTAATTCAGCCTCCGCAGTCTTCCCCATCTCCCAAACTCATCCCTTGATTAGAGGCGGTGATTGATGAGAGCGTTACGATTCACGACGAATGGATGATCGATCGCTCGGCATCTGCGACCCGACGTACATTGTCGCTTGCTTTCATTAAACTTCATTTGAACTTGTTGATTTTTGTTTATAGGTTTTATTGATAAAATTTATGTTTTTAACTACCATTTTTGTAAGTTGATTGTACCGTATTACTTCCTCTGAGTTCCTAGCAAGAGCGCGCGATGTAAACGTAACGTAAATACGTCGATTTTAACATTCGTTTCACTATTCGAATTTATTCATAACTAAGGATGATACTGCTTGTTGCTAACAATTTAACTAAAATGCTATAGGATTTAACTGCTTGTTGATAGAGCAGTGGTAACCCAGTGGAAAGTATTGGTAGTCTAATGATAAAAGACCAACGTGCGAGTTTTAGGTCGTTGCAGAGTCTCATTATTTTCTTAGACACATTTTATCACTGCCAACTTTCAACACTAAACCACTATCATGTTGCGAGGAAACCGGCAAAAGATCCAAGCATTCAAAGACATGTGACACCACTGCGAACCTCTTCTTTACGCAAGAGGGCAGGTGTCCCAGCCGTGAAAATATTAAAGACTGATAATAATCTGAGGCCCCTAAGTCACCAAAACATTATTTTGATTAATAATCATTTTAATTATAAAGGGTGTAAGAAACCTCATAACGAAGCCGAAAGGCACTTGTTTTTCTCGTCATTGTGATATTGTTTTTGTTCACACCATACCTGGGAACCGTCTATTTACGGAGATATTGGGGGTCAAAGTTCCCACTTTTGACAAGTTTTTTTTTTAAAAACAAGTTTTTAATGTAAGTAACATTTTTACTTTAAACACCTCCACGACCTCCGTATTATTCAATACATTCATCAGCACAATGTTTTGAGTGCGTTATATTGAGATTTACCACAAAACATGATTTTTCACCCCAAAAAAAAAGTCGTTTCGCAGCAATAATTTTTGCGTAATGTTACTTAGTTTGATGTACAGAATGCTTGGTTGGCGGCTTCGTGATGAGGTTGTTTACACCCTGTATTATGGGTGCTCTTCACACATTAACACGGACACAACAGACTCAAGCTAATTACAATCAATACTAATCATTCACCAGCGTTTGTAACTGTTTTTGGCAACTCAATCTATTTGGATCTACGGTTTAATTAATTACTAATCATGAGGTCATAATATTGAGAGGAATTTTACTTTTTTCAATGTAACCTACTCAAAACATGCTGCTTATGGATGGGGGCGTTTAAAATAAAGTTACGACATTAAAAATTTGAATTAAAAAAAGCTTATGACAAAGTTGGAAGTTTGACCCATATCTGCGTAAATAGAAACGTATAATAAAAGGGAAACAAATGCCTTTCGGTTTTTTTACACCCATTGTTTATTTTATACAATATCCAATTATTTTATACCATCACAATTCAATGGTCAAATGAGTTCAACGGCAATACTCAATCTGTCTAATCAAGTGATTTAATGAAGCCCTATTGTGTGCTTAATTACTAAGTTCGACAGTAAATTATAATAATATACTTGGGATAATTTAGTACGATTATTATAATGTGAGCCGACTACTACTATTACTTTTGGGAGTCAAGAATCTGAGACTTCGGAGCTTAAAGTTCAGGGAGGTTGATGAAAAAATCTCTCGAAACAAGATGACATAACATCGCGCCTCTAATCCCGACCTTAGCTAGGCAGAGGCAAGGGCTAGGCAGAGATTTACCTAAAGGTACAGCCTCTTTTTTTTTGTGGTTATTTTTTCCATCTCTCGTCACTTATTCTTTGCATTTGTCCTGCCCATTTCCATTTAAGCTACAAAAATACAAAAATAACCACAAACTGGTACCCGATTAACAAAAAACGCCGCCGAGGTAGACCATGCAAGAGGTGGAACGATGACATAGCCAAAGTAGCAGGAAAAATATGGAGCAGGCTGGCCAGAGACATGGAAATAATGGAGGAGGCTTTTACCGCTATAGGCGGTCCTTACATTTAAATGATTAATAATATTAAAATAGTATTCATGATAATAAATAATAAATACTGTTATAATTTTGAATGGATAAAATCTGATAAAATAATGTTAAATTGTTAATAATAATAATAAATTATATTAATTAATTTTGCATAAAGAAAATGAAATAATGTCAATCGTTAATAATAATAGAATTATGTTAATAATTTCACATGAGGAATTTTTTTTACTAAATAATGTTAATAATAATAAATTACATTACAAATTAGCATGATGAATTTCTTATAAAATAATGTTGTTTGTTAATAAATAAAAAAAATAGCATGAAGAAAAATTATTGTAAATAGGTATGTTATTTTAATTGTTAATAAAATAATAATAAATTCTATTTATCGGAAAACATGAAGGAATAAAACGTCTAATTTAATGTAAATTGCTAACAGCCAATTGGGCATAATATTAATTCAATTGAACAACCAATAACAATTAATGTAAATAATTGATTGATGTTACATACAGTGTAAGGAATCAAAAAAGGTATTTTTATTTATAAATACACCCTCATTTTGCCTTGTCATTTTTTTTAATCACACGTAGGTAATAGGGTGCGAGCTTAATGACATCCAGGCACAAATCCAGACTCCGTGGCTGCTACTAAAAAGTTCCTAACGGAAAAACCAAAAAAATGTCACTTGCCCGATCGAACTGTCGAAAAAGATGAACTAAAAATGTAAAGTTCAAACCCATAATTTACTTTACAACCAGATTTGCATAGCTATTTGAATTCACACATTCACACCTTCTAATCACTAACCAATCGGAAAACCTCAGCAACCATTATTTAACCAAACTCGCAGGTATGCAGGTAACTAATTCACACATTAATAATTCATCTATTTAAATCGAATAGTTGTTGTGATATCGCAATCAAAGTGTACTAGTACAAATGCAAATGGATAATAAAGCCTCATAATGAATTAACATGCGGTTGAATGAAAATTTACGCATGAATAGTTGTTTTAGCTGTTCCTGTTAAACACGTGACAGATGTGAGGATTCTGATTGGGATTTGTACGACAGTATTCACAATTTGTTCGCTCAGAACTTCACCACTTCCATGGCGTCGTCGGTGGCAGCGCAGAGTTCAGAAATGAGAAAAGAGAAAGAAAATGAGTAAGAGAAAAGAAATGAGAGAGTTGAGAATGTATAGCCGATACCATTTGGTACGACTGGTTGTCAGACTTTAGGACACCTTTACAAGTACTTTTTTCATGTTAAACTATCGATAGCCATCACTTTGGCTGCTTAATCTAATTTTGCGGAATTTTAACCTACGTATAAAGGGTGTAAAAAGATTGTTAACAAAGCCGAAAGACACTCTTGTTCTTCCAGTCATTGCAATATTTTTTTTTTCTAGACCATACCTTCTAGTTACGGTGATATGGGGGTCAAAATTCCAACTTTTTCAGAGGTTTTTTTAAAGAAATGTTTTTAATGTAGATTTTTACTTGAAACACCTTCACGACCCCTTGAATATTCAATCCATACATCAGCACAATGTTTTGAGTGCGTTATATTGAGCCCTAACGTCTTCTAAAGTCTGATATTTCACTCCAAAAAGAAAAAGCTTTAATTTTCCAGCAAAAAAATTTGCATAAAGCCTCATAATGAATTAACATGCGGTTGAATGAAAATTTACGCATGAATAGTTGTTTTAGCTGTTCCTGTTAAACACGTGACAGATGTGAGGATTCTGATTGGGATTTGTACGACAGTATTCACAATTTGTTCGCTCAGAACTTCACCACTTCCATGGCGTCGTCGGTGGCAGCGCAGAGTTCAGAAATGAGAAAAGAGAAAGAAAATGAGTAAGAGAAAAGAAATGAGAGAGTTGAGAATGTATAGCTGCTTCAAAAATCATTATTAGCTGCGGAAACCGGTTAATAAGAAATACTACATTATTTTGTTTATAGAATTTTATAGCATGTTGTAATTTTATTATAGCCAGTTATGGTAAGTCTGATGTAATAGTGTGCGAGCCTATTACCATCAACCCGGCATAGATTTAGACTCCGTGGCTGCTACAGAAAATTTAAAAAACTAAAACTTGCCCGACTCGGGAATTGAACACAGGACCTCAAGCACAGCAGTCGCGCTAGACCATCGAGGTAAACAATTTACTCAGATAGACTTACTCAGTTTATGTGTCATATAAAATTATGTTTCTACATAGACACTAGTAGTAAAGTTAACATCAATGAATATTCAAGACGGTAGTAACTTTGTTGACCTTTGCTAGTGAACGATCCGTATGAAAGCTTCACGTTCAATAACTACCAACTAACTACCTATATGACAATACTATAGTTTATGCTCGCGGCTTCGCCCGCACCGTGTTCATTAATTATACCTGATCTACCGGGATGAACAGTATCTGATAAAATGTTACTCAAGGTTATAAATTATAGGGCACGCCACGATAGTGGCGATAAGTCCCCTCTTTGAGGAGTGGCTTGAGAGACGCCACGGCGTCCTCACTTTCTGCCTGACGCAGGTCCTCACCGGACACGGTTGTTTCGGGAGGTTCCTGCACCGAATCGGGCGGGAGGAACACCCGGGTGTTTCCACTGCTAGGATCGACCGGAGGACACGGTGGAGCACACGGTGGAGGTGTGCTCCGCGTGGGCGGAGCACCGCCGTATCCTCGAAGCGGCGATTGGCGGCGGCGGCCTCTCGCGTCCGGCCCTGGTGCAAGCCATGGTCCGGAGCGAGACGGAATGGGACGCCGTCACCTCCTTCTGCGAAGCAGTAATGCTAGAGAAGGAGGTGGCGGAACGTGAGAGGGAGAGAACCTCACAGCGTCCCGGCTGCCGCGGGAGACGCCCTGGGCGTCGGGGGCCACCACGTGGCCCCCGGCCACCGTAGGCGCGTGCCTGTGGACGGTGGGCTGTGGGCTAGCTCGCCGTCCGTCCGTCTCATGACGACAGGCCGTGTCGACGGCACGTTCGTATTCCACGCGCGCCTCAAAGAGAGTCAGCAAAAGGAAGGGGTCCGTAAGGACCGATGCCTGCCGGGGTTGCGGGACTGTTCGAAAGAGATACCGTGGCCCCGAAACAGAATGGGCGATGAAGGAACATGGATGGGTTTTAGTCAGTAAAAGTCTGACACTCCCTCCTGCTCCGCCCAGAGCGGGAGGAGTCATTTGATGATTTCCCATCCGAAAAAAAAAAAAATGGTTATAAATTATCTGTGTGCCTAGTTTCACACAAATTCGTTCAACCTTTTTGGCGTACAAACTTTCGCATTTATAATAGTAGTAAGATAAGTTAAGATAGGTTTAATCATCAGCCTATTCATGTTCCCACTGCTGGGACACAGGCCTCCTCTCTATGAGAGGGAATGGACTAAAATCTACCACGCGGGCCCAGTGCGGATTGGTAGATGTCACATGTCTTCGAATTTTTGGTTCTAGGACATGCCGGTTTCCTCACGATGTTTTCCTTCACCGTTTTGAGAGCAGTGGTGATGAAATAAATTACACAAAGTAATGCGTCTGCCTGGGTTCGAACCCACGACTTACTGTTCGTAAGCCGGGGCCGCCACCACTGGGCCACCGCTGCTCTCGCTTAAGTCTTTGCGAAAATAAAAAAGAAGTAATTTTATTATACCTACTTATCATTATTCTGCTTAGCTTTTTCTCAAATAGGTATGTTGGAGTTGGTTTCAAATCTAATCGGATACAACTGACTTCTAGTACAAGTAAATACTGGGTAAACCGATACCATTTGGTACGACTGGTTGTCAGACTTTAGGACACCTTTACAAGTACTTTTTTCATGTTAAACTATCGATAGCCATCACTTTGGCTGCTTAATCTAATTTTGCGGAATTTTAACCTACGTATAAAGGGTGTAAAAAGATTGTTAACAAAGCCGAAAGACACTCTTGTTCTTCCAGTCATTGCAATATTTTTTTTTTCTAGACCATACCTTCTAGTTACGGTGATATGGGGGTCAAAATTCCAACTTTTTCAGAGGTTTTTTTAAAGAAATGTTTTTAATGTAGATTTTTACTTGAAACACCTTCACGACCCCTTGAATATTCAATCCATACATCAGCACAATGTTTTGAGTGCGTTATATTGAGCCCTAACGTCTTCTAAAGTCTGATATTTCACTCCAAAAAGAAAAAGCTTTAATTTTCCAGCAAAAAAATTTGCATGTCGGGTTATTTAGTTTGATGTACAGAATACTTGGTTGACGGCTTCGTTATGAGTCTGTTTACACCCTGTATGGACACACATACATACATAAACTCACGCCTTTTTCCCGTAAGGGTAAGCAGAAACCACAGAACGCTACCTGCTACGATCCCTACTCCAATCGCCTCGTCCACGTTCATACATAATATGGTCATACACCCTACGTGTTTATGCATTAAAATGATAATAACTCCCATCATTCATTATTCCATTTAAATATCGACATAAACATTATTAACTTTATTAAAGCCGCTTGACTTTTAAGCCCGACTACAATACAGAGCTCAGGGCTAACTTAATTACCTCAGAATGATGGATCGTCTATATACGAAAAAAGAGATGCTCTAGCATGAATGCGTACGTAAATATTCGACAAATAGATTTATGACTCACGTATTTCTCAATGGGGACAGGCTGAAACTATAGAACACCTCCTACTCTATGCTTTTGCTTCATTCACGTTCACACATCTAGTAAGTACCCTTTTGCTATAACTTACGTACGTCGCGTCCGGCCATGAGTACGGACGGGCGAATGGATCGCTAGCGCGCCAGTGGTGACATCACGCGACCTACTTACCAGTCAACCCCACCATGGCATGCTTTTACAGAGTCCTGACGTTAACAGTTCGCGCCTTCGCGGTGAGGACGACATTCTGGATCACATACGCACACGCACATATGGACGCAGCGGAGTTGAGACGTCTTGAAACTGTTATACCTACCCGATTCATTGTGCCCCGTGTTATTGTAATAAAGTGTAATGTCAAGTAATTTGTTAGTTTAATAGAAACAGTATGTCGCATCCAGCGTTTTTTCATAGCACGAAACCCGTCTTCTGCCCACATAATGCTCAAGCCTAACGAAATAAATCATAACAACCCGACACGTAATAACTGTCAGTTAATATGCCACGTCTCGCAGCTATCGGTGTTTCTATAAACAAAGTTAGCTTGAAATATCCTATCCGCATCGCCTACCTGTCACTTGATTCATAGAAAAATCAAAGAAAGCTTTTCTGTGACGTTTTGTTTCTAACCGTCTGTAAATGTCAAACAGACAGAGATAGCAACCTACCGTAACCGAACAGTAAGTTATTAAAAAAGGCCGTTATTCGTAAACCTACTGCCGAGTTCACTGACGGTCGACTTCTTTTCACCCTGAGCCATAAGTTTGAAAATTCATAAATACGATTGATTTTTTATTCTAAAATTCATATTAATCATATTTTTTTAATAATATTTACTTTCAGTAAAATTTGTACCAGTCGTAGATTGTGAAAAAACTCTTAGAACTAAGTGAATATTGAGTGCAAAACTAATATTTTTAATATCGAATTTATGTTAACTTTACTCCGCGCGTTCATACTAGGCCCATAGCTTTTACGTTACTGAAACCTGTGCTTTTGCTATTTATTTTTGCATAAAGAACTGATTGAAACGTTGGGAGTACACTCGATAAATATTAATTAATACCGGACATGACAAAGTGTGTGGATTATTCTGTTAAGATAGGTTTTATGTTCGTTTTCATTGGTAATAGAACTCTTTGAGGCAATTTTGCATTATTTTCTGTAATTATAAGCTTATAAATAAAAAAATGTGTTTTCATATTTATGATACATCTACTTTAAACCTGAAAATTAATTGATAAAGCGAAAAAAATATTTAAAAAATTACCTTTATGATTACTTCGCTAGTTTTCGAATTCACTTCCAGCATAAGCGAATAAATGTTTCTTGTAACATCATCATCATCATCATCATCAGCCTATAATGTTCCCACTGCTGGGACACGGCCTCCTCTCAATGAGAGGGAATGGGCTATAATCCACCACGCGGGCCCAGTGCGGGTTGGTAGATGTCACATGTCTTTGAATTTTTTGTTCTAGGACATGCCGGTTTCCTCACGATGTTTTCCTTCACCGTTTTGAGAGCAGTGGTGATGAATTAAATAACACAAAGTAATGCGCCTGTCTAGGTTCGAACCCACGACTTACTGTTCGTAAGTCGGGGCCGCCACCACTGGGCCACCGCTGCTCTCAAACTGTGCTGTAACATAAAATAACAAAAAAAAAATACGCAGATACTTAGTACGAAATTGCTTCGGGGATGTTGAAAGTCTGTTTACACCTTGTAGTGGATTTTCTGTACCTATAATCTCCTACACGATATCATTACCCAAATACCCACCGTCCCCCGTATGTGGTTATTTTGATCACCCCAACAAATGCGTCATTAGTGTTACTATAATATATGATTGATACGAAAATTACAGCTGGGGCGATGACTTGGGGCTGCTGACCCCATGATAGTAGCTGAGTTGAATGGTGTCTGATTCGATGTAGTAAATCCTATTGATGTTTTGGGTAGCATGTAGGGAAGGAAAATAATTCTAAGGAGGACTGTTTTGCTTTGGTGTTTTTTTAGGGTTCCGTACCGCAGTGTGACCGTGTGACAATGTACGGTGACCTAGAATCATGAAATTTGGCAGAAATGTCTTACATAGCACATGTAAAGGAAAACCAATCTGAAACTGTAGTTTAATAATAAAATACCTACAAGTTTGTACGGAACCCTCAGTGCGCGACTGTAACGTGCACTTGGCCATTTTTTTTTTCTGTATTCTCAAGCCAAGTTCACGGGACATGAGAAGCAACGACGCAATACGCGCGCGCATGTCCTATTTCCGTCGGTCTACAAGTTATATAGCAGTTTAGTTTTTACACAAGTTCCCTCTAACTTTTTTTTTATTACAAAATAAGCCTGCTCTTGACCTCGATCACGCCTGATAGAAAGCGATGGATGAGGTCTATGATGATTCACTCTTGCTTTAAAGGCAGGGGTTAAATGTGGGTGGGAACACAGACGCAGGCAGACAGTTCCACACTTTGGCTGTGCGCATAATAAAAGTGGTGGAGAAGCGCTTAGTACGACACGTCGGGATATCAACCAAGTGCGGATGGTACGCCGCAGTACGTCTGCTAGTCCGGTGGTAAAAGGGTGATGGTGGGATCAGGTCGTGGAGCTCCTGCGCACACTCTCCGAAGTACAGTCTGCAGAAGACCGACAGGCAGGCAACATTACGCCGATGAGCTAGGCTGCGAAGCGAAGCTACCAACGTCCCGTCGCCTATAAGCCTTTTGGCTCTGCGTTCCACCGAGTGAAGTGCAGCAAGCTGGTATTTTGCTGTGCCATCCCATAAGTGACTGCAATACTCCATACAGGAACAGACTTGTGCTTTGAAATAGCTACATCAGCAATCCGGATATGCATACCTACATAATATAGTTATGATATTATGTATTAATAAATTGAATTAAACTACGAAGGAAACCTCAATGCATCGGACTTTGAGTACAGCTAGCAAAAAATAAAGAATATTTTTTGGACCTTTTACAGAAATCGCTGCACACGGTCAGAACATAGTCAAACTTCAGCAAGAAAAGGACATCATTCAGGTTTAAAACAAATTGGACCCAAAAACAGTGTGGAGATTGACACAAACAAAGAGAAGTGATGATTATGATGATCATTCTGTAAGCAAATACTTATCATCTAAACCGCATTCAAGAGCTGGCAATGTTCAATTTTCTTTACGAATGAGTTCTTGTTAAAACAATGACGCTTCATGTGGTGATAACAAGTCGTAATTACAGACTTGTCTAGTCAATCAAAATTATTGTTATAATTACCACGTATGCACAATAGAACCTGTCAATTATAATTAAAATGGATACCATAATACAACAGCTGATTATTCAATTAGGGAGAATCTCGTTTCAAACAATTTGAATGTATGTTTCATGTTTCGGTAAATCATAATAATATTTGGTAGCTTTCAAAACGTTTCGAAGCATATCTAATGAAATCCTCATAAAAACTTTGTATTCGAAAATGAGTAAATCTTTTACTAAACCCTCGGTACTTACCTCTTTAACAATTAAAATATAAGCTATCTATGGTTACCATGTGCTTATTCCTAAAAGAGCAACAGGCCAAAGGATTATTTTAGGGGTTAGGAAACAAAATACATATACCTAATAAAAAACAGAAGAAATAAAAGCTGCAATTCACATGACTGCTAAAATCCTCCAACTACATTCACCACTTAATTTACCGAAAAAAAAAACATAACCATATAATAAGTACAGTATCCAATATACCTGTTCCATAATCCCAGGTAACAAATGGACTGGTACCCAGTAGCTGTCAGAACACATCACTGGGTAGGAAGATATCATACGATTTTCCTCCTAGTCCCCTCTTATTTTCTCATTATTTGGGTTGATGATTCCGTGAGGGCTTTCCGCAAGTTTTGAACGACCCCTTAATTAAATGTCAAGATACTAGAGATTATGTGAGTGAAATTGGATCGAATTAGAGGTAGTGAAATCAATTTGTAAGATCTTCGGTTCGTTTTTGCTGAAGAGCACAAAGATTTTTGCCTCTTATTACCTTATAGGTTTGATTCCTAAGTCGGTGGGTGAATTTTTTATCAGGAATTTCTCGCCAGCAACCTGGAGTCTGGATGTGACAGGTTGATAGCAATGCTAACTGGCGAAATATGGGTGTACTGTAGGAATACCCTTGACTATAGTTTGGAGATTTTAAGCGTGATATTATGTGTTATGACTCAAAAAGTTTAAATAATACTACCCTCTTTACGTTATGATGGCATGACGGGAAGTCTTGTCTATTCTTTTCTGATTAATTTCGTTGCGGAATCCAAGACAGTTAAACTTCAATGCCTCGTATTCGATTCTAGCTTTCAGGACTTGCTAAATGGAAAAGAGTATAGTGTGGCGGGATTTGCCTATTTTATGTATGTTTTTTAAAATTAATTCTTAGTTTCGTCCCATGCACTTATTTTTTAGAGTTTTTTTTTATATTTTCATGTATGAACCTGACCTAAAACCTTTTACCCTACGATACAAAGCAGAGTCGAAGTATTATTGTGGCAAAGTGTAAATAACTGTCACTCTACACCATTTCCGTACCGTAATCAAATTCCCTGTTGTATTGAATATATAAGGAGCAGGACACACAGAAAAGACGTAAGATACAGACGGGGCGCAGACATATGTCTCTTCCGCGTCTTGAATGATGATGTTTTTTTTAAATACAATGGAACAAAATAATTATGTTTTGATTTATAAATATACGTAACATTGAATTAGCTACTTCTATAAATTAATGCCATGAATATTATATTTTTTTTGAGTACCAATATTATTAGAACTAAAGTCTAATAGAGAGCAGCGGTGGCCCTGACTTACGAACAGTAAGTCGTGGGTTCGAACCCAGACAGGAGCATTACTTTGTGTAATTTATTTAATCACCACTGCTCTCGAAACGGTGAAAGAAAACATCGTGAGGAAACCGGCATGTCCTAGCCGTGTCCCAGCAGTGGGAACATTATAGGCTGATAATGATGACGATGATATTATTTAAATCACTCCAAAAGATATCGCTGCATAAATATTTTCGTCAAACAAATATTGTTTGGCTTGTTTTTCAGACCGTACCCAGCTTTGCTTCGTAATGATTGGCTACTCTAGTTCCGCGCCAGTTCAGCTTGCAGTCTATCTGTCCATCAAAATATTGCCAATATTTATGTAACATGACGTTGCTATCGATATTTGAATGAATGTTTTTTGATTGGTCATGATTTTTAGAATTGATTTGTGTTAGTACTGATGTAGGCTGTGGTAGTTTTGATAGAGGCCAATAACGATTTACAATAGACTTATGTCCTGAAAAAATCTAATTAGACCGTCAGTTAGATTATCAAAAAAACACGAGACAAATCTCGTGTTTTTTCTTTTGTTACGTAAACCAAAATTGACGAAGATACGACGCTTTTAAAATTCTCAATACGTCACGCCGTGCTATAATTTTTAGTGTGTTGTGACGTCACGAGACCCCACTCCCGAGTTTTGATGTCCATTATTTTCCAATACTCTAACTGACGGACTAAATAGATTTGGAAGTTATTGATGGTCGAAACTAGCTTATTGAGGACAATCCTGAACCACTTTACACCACAAATTACTGATTGTATTTAGCGTCAAAGAAGCATAGGTATTATAGCCATTGCGTGGACAGTCTATTCTAGAGTCACAAATACCAGGGAAGCTTGGATCTAAAGGTAGGAGGCCTCACTCAGCAGTGGGTGCAAGGTGGATGATGATTGTGCAAGTGACCAGAATGACTTTTTTATATATATTGAAATGACTTATTCTGCTTTTTTTTTTGTTTCCTACACCTTTATGAACTTGGAGGGTTGTATTGATGATAATAATTCTATAACTACATACGTCTTACAGCCGCGAATAGTATTTTAATTAACATACAACCTAGCACTGATCTGAAAATTGCAAAAAACGTAAGAAATTCCGAATTTCGCGGGCTACCCTGGAGCATGAGCCTTAACTCAATATGTCGCGTCTTCGCATCACCTAGGTTATGTGTGGCTAATGCTTTGCTAAGGTAGGCTTGGCCGCCGGGGTTGCGGGACTGTTCGCAAGAGATACCGTGGCCCCGGAACACAAAGGGCGATGAAGGAACAAGTTGTACTGTAATCACTCCGTCAAGAAGAGTTGAGATTTTAACGTCCGTTCGAAATACTTGAGATTTATACGGATACAGCGGTTGCAATCTGAACAAATGTACAAAATAAAAAACACGGGACTCAAAAAACTACCGACATATTATTTGAAAGTAGCAAACCTCAAAAACCGCGGATACAACCACCTTTTTAGATTTCCCAACGAGTTTTACAGGACATCGCAAAGCGGTCAGTAAACTTTTCACGTGATCAGAGAGATGAACATAAGCCATGCCAACAATGAGCAGTATTTTTCAACATTTTAAACCAGTGCCTCCATGGGTCAGTTTGTGTTCTGTCTGCCTCTATTTACAACAGAATTAGTTGAATACCGAGTATTTTAATCGATAAACCTGTCGGTACCACCCGGTATCGAGAGCCCACTCGAGTACCTACACGTGCCGTGTTACCGGCTAACGTTGATTCGATTACTGTATAGGGACTTGAAAAATGTAAGAGTCGGTCAGGCGGCACGCTGTTTTATTAAATTTTTCATTTAAGTCTCATTTGGGGCTGACATTGTGTAGGGTGCTGTTCATTAAAAATTTTGTAAAATTCGCCTAATGATTATTAGTACAAAGTACAAAGTAGCAATACATTTCCAGTATAACATGGCCTCGCTTTGTATAGAATGAGAAATCCCCATAAACTGGTCTTGTAGTGCTTGACTGGTCGTCGTGCGTAATAATTGTTCATGCTTATTTAATCGCAGAACGTTTCTTAGAAAAATAAGAGTGTGGATTTAGGTTTGAATTACGGACACTTGCCCATAATACTCTTTTCAAATTTTGGAATCACAACGGTAATCCAATTGGCCACCGTTAAAAGTAAAAAGTCTTACCTGTGCTATGAGCGCAATGCATTAGATTATTATGTAGCTCAAATCGGTAAGGTAACTCAACGTTGGAGGTATATGTTTAAGACATAAGGAGGTACTCCTACTTTTTCCAATTCAAACGAACAATATTCGCCGTTCTTCCTTATAGTAATTTGTCACCGAATATGTTCTGATTGCTCTCTGAAGCTCTCACATAAATAGGTTCCTGAACATGATTCTCGTGGTTTAAATTACTAAAAAGAACCTATTTCCGGAAAAACTAATTAGTATCGTATCTCGTAATTTAACGCGTGTCTGACGTTATTAAGCAGCAGATACACTTTATGAAGGGAAAGTAATTAATTATGACTCCATATTATTATCCAAAAGTTAATTAATCCAAAAGCAATTTTTATTCGTGTCAAATTACTTTCAAAATTCGTTATTTATGGAAAAGTTAAAGGAAGGAAATATGCTGTGATTTTTAATTCGTTGTATGTAGATTTTTTAATTATAATTACGAAAATTGTGATGATATTTTTTGAATTTCAATACAGGGTAGAAGGGAGATCAACGACAACCGCTTACCACGTATTCAGTACATTATTCCGAACGCGTCCACATAGAAATTTCATCAACATCGTAATTTACAAAAAGATATGTGCTGTTTCTTAAACAAGTGGAATACCTAGACGGGCAAAGTGTATGTGTAACAATAGATTTTTTTTTATTACCGATGAAAAATTTCTATGTCCACCTAGAAATTTTCAGGTTCAGAATGGTGGTACTGAATACAGAGTATACGTTTGTGCGTCGATGTTATTTCCACCCTGTATATTCACAACAACAACCGCAAGCTGCAGCAACAAAGGTAACAGACGCTAATGTCCCAACCCCGTCTACAGAATCATAATTATAAGTAGAGTTACATAAAAACCAGTAGGCTCTGTACAATTCAACGATTCACTGAAAAGTACGGACATAAAAGTTTCTTACTATAACTTACAACCGATAGTGTATATACACGCAGGCACAATTTTTTTTTTAAATGGTTTTTTGTTCTTTTACTATTTTATTCGTTTCAATTTATAGTTGACTATTATTGTTTATAGTTGGTAGTTCCCGATGTCATATTTGTCTCCTTTCTTATACAGAAGAATAATGTTTGATACTGTCCATTGCTGTGGGATAATTTCAGTATTTAATATCTCGTTAAACACGTTAGTGAGGGCTGGTGCTATAACTTCTAAGCTTTCTTTTAGAATTTCGTTGTTTATACCATCGGGTCCTGGTGCTTTGTCTATCTTTTGACTATCTATAGCTTTTATTACTTCAGTCTGAAGGATGTTAGGGGTATTTGGGGTTTCCGCTAGGTCGTCTTTGTTGGGAACTACCGCCCTATCAGCCTTATGTCGAACATATATAAGGTATTTGCCAAGATCATACTAAATCGGATTGAGAAAATATTAGACGAACACTAGACAGACATTAGACCAACTCATTGAGCAGGCGGGTTTTCGTAAAGAATATTCAGCGATCGACCACATTCACGTAGTACGCCAAGTTATGGAAAAGTATAAATAATACCAATGTACCTACTACATCGCATTTATCGATTATAGCAAAGCATTCGATTCTTTGTTTCACGAAAAGATTTGGGAGTCATTAAATGAACAAGGAATTGAACACAAAAACATCCGCTTAATAAAGAATGTTTACAGCCAGAGTACTGCGAGAATCCAATTAGAAAAGAAAGGCGAACCTTTCAGAGTTGGCAAAGGCGTAAGACAAGGCGATCCCCTGTCACCAAAATTATTCTCAGCGCTACTAGAATCCATATTCAGAGGTGTTGATTGGGAAAATCTCGGTATCAATGTAGACGGTGTTTCATTAACACATTTGAGATTTGCTGACGATATTGTGTTGTTTGCAAAATCCCCGGAAGACATAATAAAAATGATAAACGAACTGTCAACAGAAAGCGAGAAGGTAGGGTTAAAACTGAACCCAGAAAAAACAAGAATAATGACAAATGGAGAGAGAATCACTATAAATTTAGGAAACAACCAAATTGACTATACAGATGAATATATTTACCTAGGACAGCTGATAACAGAGGATAATCCGATGTACAAAGAAGTTTAAAGAAGAATAACCAATGGCTGGAGAAGTTACTGGGGTTAGAAAGAGATTATGAAAGACAAAAACCTTCATTTAAATATAAAAAGCAAACTATTTAACATCTGCATACGTACGAGTACGTACGTGTTCTCATGTACGGCAGCTAAACATGGACCTTATCACAAAACACGACCAGTAAACTTGCAACATGCCAATACATGGAAAGAAGTGTTATGTGTATCGGAACGTGGTTCCCGCGCAATAAAGCGTCAGGTAGACAAATGTCAGAGAGAAAGATCATGGGTGATTTAAGCATTGTAAGATTAATAATAAATACTTATAATACATAAATACAGTCTACACTTTTAACATGGTGTCAGGTTTTACGTACCACGCGTGATTATACAAGTGTGTATAAAGAAAAATATACGAGAAATGTCGGACAACTAAAACACACACACACTCCACTGTAAGGTTTGGGAGTAACATTAGTCCACTCAAGATCACAGGTAATAATGATTGCCATACATGGAAGAAATGGTATCAGAAATTCGAACTTTTTCTGCTTGCAAATGAACTCCAATGTGCAAATGATACGAGGAAAGTGACATTGTTATTACATATAATTGGTGACACTGGCTTAGACATTTTCAACTCTTTTAACATTTCGGAAAAGGATAAAACGGAAAAAGGATACTTTGAAAGAGTCAAAAAACTATATGATGAACATTTCATCCCAAAGAAAAATGTAAGTGTTGAACGTCATAAGTTCTTCACTAGAATTCAAGGTCCTTTAGAAAGTTTTGAGAGTTTTTTGACTGATCTACAAAATAAGAGTCTTTCTTGTGAATTTGAAGAATTGTGGGAGAGCCTAATCAAAGACATGATTATTATTAGCATAAATAATCTTACTATAAAAGAGAGGCTTTTAAGAATGGAAGACTTAAATCTCAATAATGCTATTAAAACATGCAAGGCATCAGAGTTATCGCAAAAACAACTTGCTGAATTCACTGAAAACGGAGGAGGTCTTAGCAGTCAATTCAACATCAACACTGGAAAACAATGTAATGGCAGTCAATAATAAGCAAAAGCAGTGCTACAGATGTGGATTCAAGAGATGGGATCCATCACACAAGTGTCCTGCAATTGGAGCGATTTGTCAAAAATGTAAAGGCCGGAATCATTATGCTAAAATGTGCCGTAGTAAAGAAAATCAGTATGCGAAGAGAGTGGCACATGTAAGAGAAGAGGAAGAGGAGACATTTTTCATAGGAATCATTCAGGCTGAATGTGAAAGTGAGTATTTATATATCGGAGGAAAACAGCTTAAAGTTAAGTTGGACACAGGTGCACAAGTTAATTGCATGTCTTTTGATACATACAAGAGTCTAGGATTAGACACAAAATTGATAAAAAAGAAGCGCATTAAATTAATCACATTAGAAAATAAAAATATTTTAGTAAAAGGACTATGCACTTTAAAATGCTATTTAGAGAATGGCCAAACTGATAATGTAGATTTTGTGATACTTAATTCTAATAGTACAACAATTTTGGGCCTGAAGTCCTGCATTAGTTTGAAATTTATTAAAATAAATCACATAAGTAAAGTTTGTGCTGTAGAATGTGCGGATGTTAATACTATAATTAAAAAATATTCAAAATTGTTTGAGGGTATAGGATGTTTTGATAAATCATATAACATTAAATTACAGGATGGTGCAATGCCCAGAGCAGATCCACCTCGCCGAGTTCCTATTGCTCTTCGTGAACCATTGAAAAATGAGCTGGATCGGATGTTACAGCAAAATATAATTGAGGAAGTAGAGGAAATTTCGGAGTGGGTCAACTCTGTGGTAATTACCAAAAAAGCCAATAATAAACTTCGTATTTGTATTGATCCTAGGTATTTAAATAATTATATAATTAGACAGCACAAACAGTTACCAACGGTGGAAGATATTTTAGATAAATTGTCAGGAGACTTGTATTATACTAAACTAGATTGCAACAGTGGGTTTTGGACTGTACCTTTGGATATTGAAAGCTC
The DNA here is from genome assembly GCA_941918905.2 of Xestia sexstrigata. Lineage (NCBI taxonomy): Eukaryota > Metazoa > Arthropoda > Insecta > Lepidoptera > Noctuidae > Xestia > Xestia sexstrigata. The sequence goes on from OW799206.2 coordinate 20,455,882, forward strand.
AAAATTATGTACATTTTCAACTCCATTTGGGAATTATAGATACAAAAGATTACCATTTGGGCTTTCAGTATCAACTGAAGCATTTCAGGAACGCATGGAAAGTGCTTTCAGTCATATACAGGGTGTGGAATTTTATTGTGATGATTTAATAATACATGCAAAAAGTATTGCTGATCATAATAGAATATTAATTGAAGTCTTGGAAACTGCTATGAAAAATAATGTTAAATTTAATAAGGAAAAATCTAAATTTTTACAACAAGAGATTACTTTTTTAGGTACAATTGTAAGCAAGATTGGAAAGCTATAATTGAGATTAAATCCATTAAAGACAAAAAAGATTTAGAAAGATTTCTTGGTATGACAAACTATTTATCCAAGTTCATTGATAATTATTCTACCATCACTGCTCCACTAAGAGAACTTCTAAAAAAAGATAATTTATTCCAGTGGAACCAAGCCCAAGAAAATTCATTTAATAAATTAAAGGAAGTACTTACCAATGCTCCTACATTAATTTTTTTTGATAGCAATATAGATATCACAGTCTCAGTAGATTGTAGTTCTGAAGGAGTTGGTGCATGTTTACTTCAAGATGGTCATCCAATTGCATATGCATCAAAAGCATTAACAGATTGTCAAAAAGGTTATGCACAAGTAGAACGTGAAATGTATGCTATTGTTTTTGGATGTACTAGATTTCATAAGTACATATTGGGCAGACATGTGAATGTAGAAACTGATCATTCTGCCTTAGATATTTTATTTAAAAAAACCTTTAAGTAAAGTACCTGCAAGATTACAGAGAATGATGCTTAAAATTCAAGGATATGATATTAGTGTAAAATATATGCCAGGTAACAAAATGTTTATCTCTGACTTTCTGAGCAGGTCTTATTTGCCCATTGTGAATAAATAATCAGATAAATTTGATGAAGAATTAAATAAAGAAATAGTTTGTCATGTACAAGTATCAATAGATAGTTTACATATATCTGAAACTAAAAGAAATTTGATTAGAGAAGAAACTGGAAAAGATCAAATACTGAAAACATTAATAGAGTATATTCAAGTTGGATGGCCTAAGCACAAAAACAGTGTTAGTGATTTAGTAATACCCTTTTGGAATTTTCGATATGATTTAGAAGTTGTAGATGGTATTATTTTCAAAAATAATGTCATTGTTATTCCTGTAACTTTACAAAAAATGATGATTAAAATAATTCACGAAGGCCATTTTGGTTACGCAAGTATTAATACTTGCGTAAGACGTGCAAAATCTGTAATGTTTTGGTCAAATATGTCTTCACAAATAAAAGAAGTTTATTTGAACTGTCCAGTTTGTGCAATTCATCGAGTCAACAATTGTAAAGAACCAATACAATTCCATGAAGTCCCAAATTTACCTTGGATAAAACTTGGGCCAGATTTATTTGAATTTAATAAAGAATACTTTTTGTTAATTGTTGATTATTACAGTAAGTACGGTCGAACAAGCTATTTGGTATACATTTTACATTGTAATTTGTGGGTTAAACTGTAAACCAAATAGCTTGTTCGACCGTACATAGAGATAGCAAAGTTAAATGATTTATCGACAAGAAGTGTAATAATTCAATTGAAGTCCATAATAGTGTTACGAGCTGGGTATGGGATAAATTAATTACTACCGAAGAAACAACAAATAACTTTAATAATCACAAAACACTTAAAACTTAATCACTAGTACACTACTGATCACTATTCACTTAGATATCGCACTTACTAGTTCACTTCGATTCGCTTCGTACTGTAGCCAAAATAAGACTGACTGCTCCCGCAAACACGTCGACTATTTATATGGCGATCGGACGTTCGAGAAATATCCACGACTTCCTAGAATCTTTTAGACAATTCCACAACTTGTATAGAGGAAAGAAGTAGGGACTTTATGCCCTCGGCGTACGGTCGAAATTACAATGATGTTCTTTTGTAGGTAGTTTGCGAATTTGTACCTACATTATTCGGGACTCGTTTTACCTACCTACCTACTATTACCTACCTACTTACTAGTAGGTACCTACTACCGTAACTGTAGGTAAGTGCGGGTACGACGTAACAATAGCAAGACATGGCATTCCTTTAGAACTATTTTCAGATAATGGACCACAATATAGTAGCAGAGAATTTGAACAGTTTGCAAAAGAATATGGTTTCATTCATAAAACTTCTTCTCCAAATTATCCAAAATTTAATGGATTAGCTGAGGCTAGTGTTAAAATTGTAAAAACATTATTAAAGAAATGTCTTTATGATAAATCTGATCCATACATTGCTCTTCTAAATTTGAGACGTCAGCCAAAAGAGGGATCACCTTCTCCAGCAAACCTTTTATTTAATAGAAACTTAAATACGAAGTGCCCTGTATCGGAAGAATATCTTCGACCAAAAATATTTCAATGTGATCCTTTATCTGATCAACAAAAACAAAATAAAATTAAAGAACATTATAATAAAGATGCAAAGATGCTGAAGAAGTGTAATGTTGGACCAAGAATTACATTTAAAAAAAAAAGTGAAGATAAATTGTGGATTCCTGGAAGAGTTATTAGAAAGTTACCTTATCCTCGTTCTTATCTAATTGAAGACGATCAGGGTAATACATACCGTAGAAATAGACAACATTTAAACATATTTGAAGAAATAGATGATACAAATTCAGTAAATGACAGAGATAATAGCGGAAATAGATATGTAAGTAATGATAAGTTTGATACTCAATACCAAACAGAATTTAAGGAAGAAAATAACAAGACTTTTGCAAAGAATAATGATACTGTAGAAAATATTGTAACATCTAATTCTCATGACAATAATATTAATGATAATGTGTTAACTGATATAATTATGTAACTAGATCAGGTAGAATTATAAAACCTCCGACACGATATATGATCGATGATTAAGGAGGGGAATGTTATGTGTATCGGAACGTGGTTCCCGCGCAATAAAGCGTCAGGTAGACAAATCTCAGAGAGAAAGATCATGGGTGATTTAAGCATTGTAATAGTCTATACTTTTAACAAGAAGCATGATGAATTGAAAAAAAAACCGGCCAAGAGCGTGTCGGGCCACGCTCAGTGTAGGGTTCCGTAGTTTCCCGTCCGTCACAATAAGTGTTCCCACTTATGAGTTTAAAGGTGGGTATCCATTATGTTCGCGCTCCAGCAGCGCTCCGCGCTCCTGCAACTGCTCCCGGTAGTGGGTACGTGCGCGAACACGGAGCGTGCAATTTTGGATTGCGAGAACCGATTTTAATCATTCTTTTTTGTTTGAAAAAAGATATGTTCAGGATAATAAAATATGTAAACAAAGTTAAAAAAAATGCTTGCATATACGAATATACTACAAACTTAGTCCAGAAATTATTTTGTCCAGTTTTTGTCTTTTTTGTACAAAAACTGTTGTTTCCATCAAGTTCAAAATGATTTTCCTAGAAAGTCCTTATAAAGTTCTACTTTTCAGTTTTTTTTCATATTTTCTAAACTTATGGTTCAAAAGTTAGAGGGGGGGGGACACATTGTTTTTTACTTTTGGAGCGATTATTTCCGAAATTATTGACATTATCAAAAAATGTTTTTAGGAAACCCCTATTCATTTTTAAATACCTTTCCAACAAAATATCACACGTTAGGGATGAAATTAAAAAAAAAAAAAACACTTTCCACTTTACATATAGGGGGGCTACCCTAATAAAACATTTTTTTCCAATTTTTATTTTACCACTTTGTCGGCGTGATTGATATACATATTGGTACCAAATTTCAGCTGTCTAGTGCGTTAGCACAGAGATTAAGCGAGGACGGACAGACGGACGGACAGACATGGCGAAACTATAAGGGTTCCTAGTTGACTACGGAACCCTAAAAACAGACCGACTGAGAAACCGTGTAATCAGAATCAAAACAAAGGTTATAGATATAACGTCCAAAATGAGAAGGCATAAATGGCGGTGGACAGGGCTTAAGATAAGAGGAAAAGACAAATGGACCAAAGTTGTGACACGATGGTATCCTAGAGAAGATAAAAGGAAAAGGGGTAGACCACAAAAAAGATGGGATGACGAAATATGACAAGTGGGAGGCGTCACATGGAACAGAGTAGCTCAAGAAAGACGTGAGTGGAAAAGGTTGGAGGAGGCCTTTGCCCACTGGCAAAAAGATCTACAGAAAATAAGTAAAATTCAAGTAAAGGACCAGATTAATAAGGTTTACATTAAATTTAAGTTTTCTATGTATTGTTCTTTTCATATAATTGTAATATGGAACTGAATAAAAGGCTATATTATTATTATGGTTAGGATAATTTGCCTGAAATAAAACAGAATTGGTTTATCTTTTATTTTATTTACTGTGGCTTGTGGCGTAAGCTTTTGCGTTACAGATTCCATATCTACGGCAAAACAAATATATATTGTCAGTCCTATGGATTAGATATAGATTTCAATATATTGTGCTTAAGAGATAAGTAGCTGTAAACCCACACCTACCACAACAAAGGCAAAACATTTTACAGGCACTGTTATACAAAAATAAAACAGCATTTCTGAAAACAGACCACCGGTTTTTTTAATATTAAAGTTCGTATCACGCAATGTATCATATTCAACAAAAAGTGGTTTTATTTGAAGTCCGATCCCATCACTCATGCATGTTATACGATATTGCAGTTTTTGTTTATGAATATTAACAAAAAAATAAAGAGATTTCTCGGTACTGTATTCAGTTCGTGTTTTGTTTAGAGCATGCATGGGCTTTTTAGTGAACCTTCGTGACTGCAGGAATGATAAATTGTAAAAATAAACCTGATAGATCTAACGTTACATATTTTTAGAATTTGTAGAGTAAAGAGACAATATCATAATCATAATCGTCATCCCTATCCTGCCTTCACCCACTGCTAGGCGTCGAGAATTTACCGCAGCAGCGTCTCCGTGTGGGAGGCTACCCCTTCGAAAGTGCTGGTGTTGATTATATCATGTGTGCCAGTCGGCAAGGTCGCGGTTGTAGGCTAGTGAAGGTGTACGTGGCGATATTTATTTGCTTTACCACCAAGGCTTTTCATTTGGAGCTAGTAGGTGACCTTACTAGTAACAAATATTTACTGGCTTTGTACAGGTTTATTTTGCGAAGGGGAAAACTCGTTAACATTTATTCCGACAGCGGTACCTCATTCGTTGGAGCGTACAACGATTTATCGAAATTTTTAAAATCAAATTGCGATTCCTTAAGTGAACGTTTGGCTAATGATGGAGTTAAGATGCACTTTATTCCCGCTTATATTCCTCACTTCGGCAGACTCTAGGAAGCGGGTGTTAAGTCGACCAAATACCATTTAAAGCGAGTGTTGGGAAATTGTAATCTCACGTTCGAAGAACTTACTTCACCACGCTGATCCAAATTGAAGCGATTTTGAACTCTCGTCCATTGACGCCGCTGTCCGCTGATCCTGCTGACCTTACACCTCTGACTCCAGGACACTTCTTTGTCAGTCGACCGCTTACTTCACTGCCACAGCGAGACATTCAGGAACACTCCATTTATCATTTCTGGCTTTTCTGTGTTCGATGGAGTAAGGAGTTTGTTTTCGAGTTGCAGCAGAGAACAAAATGGCGTTCCTGCAAAGATGCATTGAAGCTGGTTTCCTTGGATAAAGGGGGATAACCTACCCCCCCTCAAGTGGAAGCTAGGTAGAATTGTCGCCGTCCATCCAGGATCAGTTGGCATCGTTCGTATGGCTGACATCTGGACTACTGCTGGAGTAATAAGACAAGCCTTCAACAGAATTTGCCCATTACCCGTCACTTCTGATGCTTGTTTAAAGAGAATCTTTTAACGTCCGGGGCATGTTGGAGCGCCTGATGGATTCATCGGAGAAGCGAGCGACGATGCGTCCTGTTTTAGTTTTAAGTTTTTTATGTAATCATTGTATAGTCTTTACTGCTTGTGTCTTTATCTAGTTCATACCTATACATTTTTTAAGTAATCCCAAATTCTCCACGTTTTATTTTACCCAAGTCCTGGTGCTCCCGTACATGGTTTCGGCGTCTTGGCTTTTGCAAATCTCTTCTTTTATTATTCACCGTCGCACCGTTGCACCATCCAGGGACACTTTTGGCTTGGCGGCTCCCCTAAGTGACTAAAATACACCGCCGTGAGCCTAATGTCACCTTGGCGGAATGGCCCGCGAGGACTGTTACGCATGACGTTCACGACCCATCCAGCGCGGCCCGCATCCGGGCACCAAACTTGAAAATCTGTTCCTGCGTACCTTATATATATGTCGGATCCGGTCATGAGTACGGACGGGCGAATGGATCGAAAGCGCGCCAGTGGTGACATCACGCGACCAACTGACCAGTCTACCCCACCATGGCGGCTTTTACAGAATCCTGATGTTAACACCTCGCGGCGAAGCGGACATTCTGGGTCTGATCGCAGCGGAGTTAAGACGTCTTGAAACTGTACCCGATTCATTGTGCCCAGTGTTATTGTGTGAAAGTGTAATGTCAAGTAATTTGTTAGTTTACTCAGTGTACCTGTTTGAAAAGAATAACCATGGAATTTCTTACCGGTTCTTCTCCATGGAAACGACCAACCCGAACCGTGCAATGTGAAATAAAATAGTGTATCGCATCTAGTGTATTTTCATAGCACGAAACCCGTCTTCTGCCCACAAAATGCTCGACCCTAGCGAAATAAATTCGTGACAACCCGACATATACATAAAGTTTGTTTAAAAAAAAACTCATTAAAGAAACCAAAAGACGACTTTGTTGTCAGAAAATGAAGTACTGTAAATGCCCGTGAATAGTCATAACCAAACGGCTTACTTTAATTCAATTACATTTCAAACAGCCAAACAGGTAGGTACCTATACACACAATGAAACTGAAACCGTTGTCATGCCAACGCATACCCTTATTATATCCTCAAACATAATCATTTTCAATCCGAATGTTTTCTTTTATTTGTAATGATATTATAAAAGTTTATTCTAGCAGACGAGTACCATTTGCAATAAAGCTGAGAGGTTATGAGAAGTGCAATGAAACCGTTGGATAAAATATTATAAAATTACTTTGTGGTGCTGTCTTTGTAGGTTTAAGAGTTTATTGGGTTACCGTACTTAAGTAAGTTTATTTGTGTATTCTTTCTTTTGATCTTCAATTTCAAAGGAGTAACGATACCTGCATGGTCCTTTCATGAAATAATTAGGTATGTCATCCACATTAGTTAAATTGAAAGAAAAATGTATCGAAAAAATGAATTGTGTGAGGAATGATATTATGAAAAAGGAATAAATAGAAGAAAACAAATGTGTTGCTTCCCGGGTAACATAGGACGAGTATAGCACGATGATTATGTGGATATAGGCGAGACGACAAAAAAAAACGAATTAGTCCGTCAGTTAGATTATCAAAAAATATTTGTCTCGTGTTTTTTCTTTTGTTACGTAAACCAAAATTGACGAAGATATGACGCTTTTAAAATTCTCAATACGTCACGCATAGGTATAATTTTTGCCTAGTTCTAACGTCACGAGCCCCCACTCCCGAGTTTTGATGCGTTTTATCTTTGTCAATATTCATTGATTTACAAAAACAAAAAATACGTGTCCATTAATTTCCAATACTCTAACTGACTGACTAAATAGATTTGCAATTTTTTGACACTGTCGTCATGCCTATTGTAAATTTATTGGCTGAACAAGATCAGATGAAATAAAAACATTTTAAGATTCAGGTCTGGATTTAGATATTTAAGGCTTTGGAGATCTGCATTGACAGTTTACATTTTGTTTTAAGCTTCAAATGTATATGATATAGTGTAATATTTAGTAACTTCAAATACGTTTCAATATTGAGAATTTCCCAACGATGCTTTATAAAAATCCAGCAGCAAAAAAAAACCTGGCATCAATAGCACACCACACTAAAAATCTCTATATTCACTACCATTTTCACTACCTACAATATTTTTTCCTCTACATAGTTTTACTTGGCACAATCATCGATCGACTATTCCTAGTAAAAGTTATGGCAACATGCCCCAATGGATCGGTCGTTAGTACTTTGCAATTCATTGGTAGAGGTATTTAGTGATAGACGTTAATTGGTTGATGAAGCCAATCAAGGCATGAATGGAAAACAGACAGTAACTGCTACGATTCGCTGTATAAGGGTGTGTTTCAATGTTGATTGATGTGGTTTTGAATAGTGAACAGGATTTAAGGAAGTTTTAGCTAATTTGAACATTATGATTAATATGCCTCACACATATGCTTGCTCTTGACTGCCTCGTTGGTTTAGTGGTCGCATTCGCGACTGCTGAGGTCCTGGGTTCGATTCCCGGGTCGGGCAAACTGTTATTGGGATTTTCCATCAGTAATTAGTAGTACCAGCCACGGAGTCTGGATTTGTGCCCGGTTGATGGCAATATGCTCGCCCTCTATTACATGGGACTTAAACATAACTGGAGAAATGTGGGTGTACTACTAGGTACGCTTCTGCCTAACCCTTCGGGGATAACAGGGGTGATGTTATGTTATGTGTGATTAATTTGCAAATGTAATTGCATTCTAATGTTCAGCTTAAACATTAGAATAATAGAATAGTATTAAAAATATTTTTCAACGTTTTAATTTTTTTTGGTCAAGTATGAAATAATATTATTCTTGAGTCATTGAGAATCTTGAGATATCTTCCGCATTTTCTACACCATTGAATATTTAGCCAATAAAAACCTACCGTTACGAAACCAAATGGACCTACACTGAAAAAAAAAAATGATTACTTCAATCAAGATATTGTTAAGTGTAATCATACATCATGACTCCATATGAGCCTGTCAAGATCATGATTTCTGTGACTAAGACAAATTTGTTAAATTTCTCTTATTTTTGTTAGTCAAGTACTGTATTGCCTTTTTAAAGGCTAGTTATTTAGTTTGATTCTTAAATTGTCCAGTGCGAACATGAAACATTACTGCTATAGTAAAGTTCGATTGTAAATTCAAGTAATGTCACTGTAGTATTAAATAAGGTCATAGTTGCTAGCAACATAATCATGATCAATGTAATTATTATACTACTTTAGATCAAAGTTTATAATAGTGCCTTCAACCATGGCGTTTAGTTGCGTCTAACTAATTCTTTACTAGCCTTATGAATAGATTACTTCATTCAAACAAAGCGCTACGTTACGTCTAACGAATTCTTTACTGGCCTGGTAAAGACAACTTAGTCATCTTGATTATATCTTGTTCAGTGCAAGTATGATCCTCTACTAAAACAATAGAGTTCTATTATAAAATCAACTCACGATCCCATGCTATATCAACTAAGATAAAAGTCGACTGAGCAATGCAAATTATTAATTTTAGATTATGTCTTCTCTAGAACAGTTATTATATTATACTTCATACAACTAAGATCTAGGTCCTATCTGACAAAACTAATTATTGTTTCTACTAAGAAAGGTTGTAGAAGTAGTCATGGTAGGTAATACATTCAAATAGGATCCTTTTTCATCCTACACATGATTATTCGTCGTATTAACTAAGTGTAGATACCAATTCAAATATTATACATAGTTGCGCTAACATGAATCTATGTTAATACTTTTGTAATTCAAGAACATATTGTACTACGTATACTGTATCGTTCTTGAATGAATTTTATAAATTATTCACATTTTTTTACCTCACGCATGGGATGTGTTAATGTGAATAACTTTGTAAGTAATTAATTCGAGAACGATACAGTACATACAATTTGATCTTGAATTACAAAGTATTAACATTTATAGATACATGTTGGCGCTACTACTTAGAATACTTGCAATTGGTATCGACTACGATAATAAGACAATTAACCATGTATATCCCTACCTACTGCCTATCTATGTTTTATCTAGGAAGGATTAGCAGGTGTAAATAAAATATATAAATGTACATTTAATCGTTTATTTTATAAAGAACTACGCAATGTCACATATTTTTTACCATTACTAAGAATATTAATGTGACATGGAATAGGAGACACTAAATTTTTGTAATATCTAACAACATTTTCTTTTGCTTCTGTTTCTGCGACGTCGTAGGCAAAAAAATGTTCATCATAAACCAAAGGTTGCATTAATATTCCCATAAAAATCAAATTATTTGAATCATACAAGTAGACATTTTGCACTTTAAAAAACGTAGGCAATGAATCATTAGAACTTGTATCATAAATTAGGAGTGTATCTTTAACATAACGTGTAGTAGACACAGTGGCCCAAGTTATTTGTACTAGTGGCTTATTTTCACATAACTGTAAACTAGATAATACAAATTGTTTAGAAATATCGCAAGTTACACGAACAGTAGGGCCTGTCCTAAGAGTATCAGGCAATTTACCTTTAAGAAACATTTCATTTAGCTGTAGTTGGTGTTTTAACGTTAAAGTCAGTGTAATGTTTTTTCTGTTGCATGAAACATTTGAGGCCATTTTAAAAACCCTATGTTTGGCTTCATAACGCATAGACCACAAAGAAACAATTGGACCATATTTTTCTAACGCACTATGATAATGAACTAAGTTATGAAATTTAGGTTTCAAGGAATCTTTAGTTAATGATAGATATAAAGTGTTAAGCTTGGTCACCGCTTGCTGTAACAATTCCTCAGTTCCTTTAGCAAAAGCTGAAGACAGACTTATTTCTAAAACAGTTCTTAATTTCTAATATTATACTCTAATATTATATGTGACGTCACTGCCTGTTGGCAAAAACTCTTTCTTCCAGGTACGCCAACACCTTGTAAATAGAACCCTTGGTCCTGTTTGGGGGATTAGATCCTTCAGGTCTTCGTGTGTAAGGGCCGATAAAGCGTAGACTGTTATCTGCTGTTCTAAAAAAATAAAAAAATCTCTTGAACCTACATTAATAACGGATCTGGAACAGTTCCATGAGCGCATGCAACATACACACTAAGTCGATAAAACCTTAATCTTGTATTTTTTTTAATGCAAAGATGACGAGATGAACTAAAGTACTGATGGCAAGTGAAACGCCTGTCCATAACAGTAGCAGCGTCCGATATTTGATCTTGCAACCAAGATTTTAAACGACACTGCACTGCGATCGTCACCTTGAGATATAAGATGGTAGCTCAGTAATTTCCCTGGTAACATTGTCCTTCAAACCCACGGAGCCTGGTTTTGTGCTCCGTGTTCAAACCGGAACACAGTAATGTTTGCACACAAATTGCTTGACGGCAGAATACCTACCTGGCAAAGGTAAAAAGGCACTGTTGGGTAGGGACTTCCCCAGACAGCGGCCCTCGGCATGATACCTATTAAGTACTACATGTACATGGCTACTGGCTATTTACGTAGGTACAGAATGAAATAATATTTAGGTATTATGTTGAAAAAATTAGTAGTGAATTTGTCTATCTCTGATTAAAATAAACATCTATTTATTTCATACTCACCTTCAAATAAAGGTATAAGGTTGGGAAGTTCCCATGTTTTCAAAAGTTCTGCCACATCGTCCATGTCCACAAAGCACTGTTTGAACGTAAATATAGAAACAACACAAATACCACCACAACGAAATCTGCGCGTAAACTATAATTAAGTTGCCTAATGCAGAAAAAAAATGGCAATGGCGCCGCTCTACGCGCGCACAAACAACGCACCCTCCGCAGGCAAGGTACAGGAACAAAAGGAAGGACACAGACACAGGTTAAAACTTGTAAAAGAATATGGCGCTGGAGTGGAAGGGCGCGCGGGCGGGTGTACATAGTCACGCGAACGATCATCGTATTTCGATCAATTTGTATGCCTTATTGAATCTAATAAGAAACTGGTTTATTACTACGTTAATTTGATTACAACTAATAGTTTAAATTGATAAAAACAATTTTCAACGTTTGTTTATGCTATCATTATTTAAAAGTAATATTTTTGATTTAGCTTAGCAAAACGTTTAGTTTAACGCAATCATTACTGCAACAAATATTTAAATTAATTGCTTCAACTTTAAAAAAATCGTTGCTGCTATCACAGAATAATGTAGATTTTACTTTTTAACTTGTTTAAATTCGACAACTTAACTTTGTTAATGTAACGTGTCCAATGACTGATACAACATTGCGCCTTGTTATATTAACAAACACATATAGGTAATGCACACACAGGTTCTTTATAAGTCAAAATAAAATACATTAATTGATTTAACAGGGATTATGTATAGATTCAAGGATTTTATAGTAGTTTTTATAATGACTTATTATTGAATTAACAATTTACATAGGTTGTTTTTCAAACAAATTCAGCTTGCTATTGCAACAACTTCATCTTGTTTTTAGTAATCGTTACTAACGTCATTCCAAATATTTTGGCGCCAACTAAGAGAAAACACTACTTAGTTGGAGTATATTTTTTTCAGTGTAAGTTTCACAAAATTATATAGTATGCTCAAGATTGCTTAGACATAAAGCTCATAGTCTTAAATAAATACACGTTCAAAAAATGCTAATTAATCAAGAACAATAAGCTAATGCTTCTCACAACACTCATATTTCATCACACACACACACGCTACGTTGACTTGGTATAGTCCCGTTAACGTAGCTGAAACTAGCTAAAAGCTAAGAAACGATATATGTTTTCCCGAAATAATAATAAATTTATTTGTTAGAATATTGTTACATAGATGTTACAGTTTTTTGTTAACATGAGTACAATCACGTATTTAAGTATCGTACACTAATTACCTGGGAACCTTCTAGTTACGGAGATATTTAGGGTCAAAGTTCCAACTTTTTGACAAGTATTTTTTAAATACAAGTTTTTAATGAAAGATTTTTACTTTAAACACCTCCACGACCCCCGTACTATTCAATCCATCCATTAGCACATTGTTTTGAGTACGTTACATTGAGTTCTATCACAAAACATGATTTATCATCCCAAAAAAAAAGTAGTTTCCCAGCAATAATTTTTGCGTAAGGTTACTTAGTTTGATGTACAGAAAGCTTGGTTGACGGCTACGTGATGAGGTCAAAATCAAAATCAAAGCATTTATTTCAAGTAGGCCAGTTACAGGCACTTTTGAATTGTCGAAACAAAGATGAAAATTAAATGTAGCTACAGTCCCAGTCACAAGACATAAAAACTGTGAAAGTACTGTCCCATTCACTAGCGTAGATTTCTATGGAGAAGAACGGGCAAGAAACTCCATGGACACTCTTTTAAATCAAAATATTGTTACAAAATCTTGGTTACATCATTCATGTTGAGATGGTATATTATGTGAGAACAATGTAGCAAGATGTGCACGTTAAAAGTGTCCATAGTAAAAACAAAAAATACAATTCAAAAATAAACATACAAATAAGCCATGGCAACTAAGAGATGACTAGTCACAACTGACAGCGCCCGTTCACGAACATGACGCATGGATCAGCACCATTCAACTCAACCATTTTGAAGGGAACTGAATGATCCGATACACGCGCCACCATCAGCGAGACATTAGAGTGAGCGTGACATACTCTCAACCGCCAGGGCACATTCAAGTCAAGAAAAGACGTAGGTTTCCAGTGAATGATAGCTTTCTAGTACATAGTACTCACACAATATGGGCTATGCGATTATATAATACTAGAGATTGATTCAATACAATGCAAAGACAGTTGTACAATCTTCAGCAGCTCCAACAATTATATTTAATACTATCAATTTATGCGCCCCTGTCCATGTGGAGCAGGACCAGCATTGAGCCACGCATTTTTATCAGCGATATAATCGCCCAACTTGTAATAAGCTTGCTTACATAGTGTGCGTTTGATGCATGTTTTAAATTTCGTCTTATTCTCATGACGATTCTCATGACGTTTTTATCACTTTCCAAAAAAAATGAGTACATTATGTGAAGAGTAGGAACTTATCGCATACCTAGCTTTTTTTTTCTTTTTTCCACAGCTTAGAAAAAAATTGATCCATCATCAAAAAACGCTACAAATTTCAAGTAAACTTTTCATATTAGAACAAAGAGAAATTTTGAAAAAAAAATTAAAAATATCGAATTTCAAAACATACGCAATGCGCGTATGATTTGAATTTCAAAATTTTTTGTTTTGTAAAAAAAAGTACTAAGTATGCCATTTGCTTCTACTCCGTTCACCTATTATACCCATTTTTTTTTGGAAAGTGATAAAAAAGTCATCCTGTATATCTATATAAGTGAACCGTCAAAGCTACTCGTATGCTGGTTTCTGTCAGTTTCCTCGGTCTTGGCTTTATGAAGAGACATTTTAGTTGTGTGGTGCAAGTTGATTGCAAATTATGTACAAAATAATTCTTATTGATTTTGCTTTTTGTGAGGTCCTTTATCTGTCTCTAAGTGTCTGTAATAACAAAAGTAAGTAATGGCTTATTACAATCTTTGTAAAGTATTTTGTCGTTATGTTATTCTCTTCATTCTATAAGGCCTGAATTCCTGCTACGCTGATGTCGGTCGCGCACCGTCGTCGGTTGCGTACGAGTATACATTGTGTTCTAAGCACGCTGACGCTGACGTCAGGGGCGCGTATTTGCTTTTATTTCTTCGTTGGCGTACGCGACTGACATCAGCGTAACAGGAATTCAGACCTAAGCAATAAGAGTCGCTTTCATATTGATTTAGTATTAACATTCAGTGTTAATATAAATGAATAAATAGACCTTGTTGGCACGTGCATTTGGGGTGCAGGATAAAAGGCAGTTTCGACACAGTTTAGCCCTAATCTTCATTAAACAAGCATTGCGTGTATGGCCATATTGATAAACGTGAACGAGGCAGAAGGAGTATGTAAAGATCGCAACAAATGGCGTTCTGTAGTTTTTAATATCTCCATGTAAAAGGCGTGAATTCATTTATATTATGTATCTATGTTTGTTACAGAGAAGCGTCCACCTGTTCGCATCGTAAGCATCGGACGCATTGCATCAAACGGAACGTAGTATTCTTTGTATAGAAAGTCACTGATCCGCACCGTACGGATCACTCAAATCTGTTCAATAATACTACGATCCGTTTGATGCGATGTGTCCGATGCGTACGATGCGGATAGATGGACGCTTACCTTTAAGCACATTGGATCAGGGTAATTTTAACTAAGGTTTATTGCTCCATTTAAACTAGACGACGATGAACTACAAGACGATTCAACGCGTTCATGTGATTGAAATGCAATTTATCTTCATCACACCATAAAACTTGATTGCTCCATTAAAATATAAAATAGCTTAAATCGCAATAAAACACTTAATAGCATTTTTATTCTTAAAATTCCAATATTAATTCGTCTGCTCCCTGTGTCAAAGTTCAGTCATCTGTGAAACTCATCGATCAAAAAGTAATGTTTCTGCGAATATTCTGGATTATTTTTAAACCCTAAATGTACGGGCAAGGTAAAAATCTATAAAGTAGATTACAATAGGTTAGCAGGTGCTTTGAAGATTTATTTACTACGCAAAATCTTATCGAAAGATTTCAAGCGTTATATCTAAAAAAACTTACTACATACTTTTAAGCTTTTTAGAGCACACCATTATGGAAACGGTTTGACAAAGCAAGGCCTATACAAAAGGAGGTAAATTATACGATAAGACAGCTACTTATCTTTCTAAATCTAATAAAACCTAAATTAATAACTAGAGACGATACTAAAGCACAATTATCATCGTCAATAATCTAGGATTCCAAGTAATGGTAGCGGGAACCGATTCCCAAAATCTTAAGCACTTTACAGATGAACAGGTAAACCAGATCCAGCGGAATATCAGTATCATAAGCCTTAACTATTATAAGCATTTATCGAGGATATTTCCAAACCAAATATGCAGCGAGTGCCTGAAATGGAAGGTGCATCTATAGAGCAACGTTAATACCCGGGTAAATGGCGCACGCTATGAACGTTTTAATGGGTTTTCCGTACGCATTAGTTATTATGACTCAACGGATTTTCTCTAAACCCACTGCTATGTAGAAGGGCAAAGCGAATCTACCTCTTCAAAGAGATATATCATTTACTACATGAAGCCGAACTAGAACCAAAAATTCGAAGACATGTGACATCTACCAACCCGCACTGGGCCCGCGTGGTGTATTATAGCCCATTCCCTCTCATTGAGAGGAGGCCGTGTCCCAGCAGCGGGAACATTATAGGCTGATGATGATGATGATGATGATGACATGAAGCAGACCTCCGGGCACTAACTAATTTTATTAGTAAAATATAATCCGCAAATATGAGGAGCTCGTGGCTAAAAAATAACAGCCACTCGGGTCGTTCTTTAAGTTAAACCGCGCTTACCTAGGTTGATCTGTGGATAGGTAACATATTCATTACATACCGAGTTTCCTCCGTGCCTCTGAAAGCACGTTATGCCGTTGGTCACGGCTGTCATTTGTAGATCTTTGACAGTCGTTACAGGCAGTCTGTGGCCGTTAAAGTCGACCCTGGTATATCTCTTGGTATCGTATTACCCGGTACTAACTGCGTTGTGGAGGTCAGATAGGCAGTCACTCCATGTAAAATACTCCATCATCGCATCCGGTTAGACTGGAAGCCGACCCTAAAATAGTTGGGAAAAGGATAGGCAGATTCTCAAATACATTTTAGTTACACATTTGCTGTTGTGCATTCATAGTAACATCATCATCAAAATCGTTGTCTTTACATATAAATAAAACTTTTATCACTTCTTGAGTCATCAAGAAAATTAAAAAAATGGTCCACTTGGAGGACTCACAATTTCTTTCTTTTTCACCATCCCCTAAATCACTTCCTCCTCCATCTATCCATAAATAACATAATACATTTCGGCCTAATAACAAGCACTTAAATCCTGGACTTAGTCGCCAATTCGTGAACGGCCTTTAACCTTTTTTTATGGGCCATTATATTAAGCTGGCCTATGAGGGACGCCTCATTGGTCCTGAAGCATCCATGGTTTGTTAGATCTAGTGAAAGATAACCGGGGACAGGATTTTGAGGGCAATGATTTTTGTAATAGCCAACCTTTGTACGGACTCCTTAAGAGGGCCAGTATTTTTAGACGGATAAGGCTTTGGTCTCAATAATTATAGTCGTACATTGCGTTGGAGGCCAGACACTGAGATTTTGATGAAATTACCCAGAGAAGCTATAAAATAAAATTGATGAAAATTGTTTCCATTACTTCATTTTTGTTGGCGGTTTGGCGAAAGTTGTAGCTATCGTGTAGATAGTTGACACAAAAAGTCGGCAGTGGTTTAAATAATTTAATTGACTGGATAAATTTGCTAAAGCTTACAAATGAATCTCATGGAAATACAGCTACGACCTAAAACGGCTACGAAGCTATTTTACTTGTCAGTTTAAGATTCTACAAATATTTGATGACAGTTAATGTCACTGCGTTTGCTGTCTTCAAATATTCGTAGAATCTCCGTGTTTGCTTCTCCAATGACATTATTTTGTATCTCATGGGATTCAATCTGAAATAAAGCTTTTAACTTTCAATGCATAAGAACAACCTATTTTTATTTATCCTCCTGATATGTCTTATTTTAGTCCAGATCGTCTATCTTTCGTTTTCTAGGCCGGTATCAGTGATAACTTTCTAATTCTTTAATTTGAACCATCATCCGCTAGCCGGATGCACCAGAATTTCACATGGAGCATGGAGCTTATCTGACCTCCACACCCCAGTTAGTACTGGGTAATACGAATACTTCTCGATAACACTGGTTGTCAGACTTTCGGGCCACCTGTAACGACCGTCAAAGATCTACAAATGACTGCTGGGACCAATAGCTTAAGTGCTTCACAGGCGCGGAGGAAATTGATGGTATAATGGATGATCGGCCATACAAGGGCCGACCTTGACAAGCGCTTCAATTGTTTCAAAATGTTGAAAAATTTTTGAATGTTTATAATTTTTGAATGATTATGCTCTTTCTTACTTCTTGCACCAAACCACATCTTCAAAGATATTTCTCACGTGGCGCGAGTGAATTCTAATTGCATTTATTTGCGCACCCGCGGTGTCGAGTCGTGGCTTATTTGTATGTGTGCGTATAAAGGTATGTTTGTGTTAATGATCTTTTGTGTTGCACTTTGTATGACTCAGATTTTGAATGGCTTTGTGAGATTGTAGGAGGAAGGGTAGAATGATTTGTTGGAGTACTAGAAAGTTATTGAACTTATCATGATTGACAGTTAAATAATTTGCTTTTTGTAGGTGTCTAATCGTTTGATAGTTATGACAGTGATGTGTATGTTTTATTTTCATGAAAAAATGTCTTGAGCCAAAAGTGGTTAAATATAAATCGCAAGTTTTCAAAATTAAATAATAAATATTTATTATTCAAAATAATTGATACAGAAAAACAATAAGTGCAAAACATCAAACGGCAGTGATACGTCCGCGTACAACGATTAGTCATACGTGTTTTCTGCATTTTTATTTTATTGGCCTATACTGTCCTACGGCTGGGCAAAGGCCTCCCTCAATTCCTTCGATGTGCTCTTTTCCCGTGCCTCCTAGTCCCAGTCCTCGCGGTACGCGTGCAAATTGTCTTTTGTCCTAATCGTCTCTTTCTGGCTGGCGGAAAACGGACGGCGCCTCCGAGTCCGGCCCGGAAGTCATATGTAAACAATAATAATAATTAAAAGCTGATAAGTATGACGGCGCATTGCTAGCGCTATCTTTAGATATCGTATCTTCAGAAATGTCGGAACAAGATTTGACGTCAGTCAAGTCTAGCGAAGCGTCGAGTGGTCAATGGTCGGCGCCGCCATGTAGAAGTTCAGTTGCCTTCGAACGTTCACGGCGAGCGCACCACGGATACGACGAATCGCTTTTGTTCCGCGTAGTCTAGTGTTCGGTTGATCTAGTGTTATTTTAATTACTCGATTATATCTCGGCTAAATTCTGTGTAGAAGACATTTTGCTCAAATAAGTTTAAAATAAACAGTTTGATTGTGACTCGAGATATTATTAGCTACTTCCTACCCACATTGCCACTTACTTGGGACATGGCTGACTCTGATAATGACGGGCATCTGCCCATATCAGAAGTGGTATCCCACGAGCTACCGACCGAGGAAGACCGCCTGACGAAAATAGTGCCTTGAAGTTGTTGAGTAATATGGAAGCCCTACTTACCCGCGTGTTATCAACGTCGCAACTGCCGGTGGCAAACGAACATGGTTGGCCAGTTGTATCCTTTAACAAAACTGAAAGGTCCTTAAAAATGTGATAAAAAACATGAAAAGATCCGAAATACCAATATTGAGATACTTACCTTCGAACCCGTTCTGATGATCTTTGACCCGGACTTGCCCGTTGACTTACATTGCGACGCTATCTTCGACGGCTATGGGGCAATCTTAATACAAAAAAAGAACGACCTGCCACATGTTGTGGAATACTTTAATCGACGAACATCTGAAGTCGACTTCCGCTACCACTCGTACGAACTGGAAACGCTGGCAGTCGTACGAGCGGACCATTTCCGGCACTATTTATACGGCCGACGTTTCAAGGTTTTCACGGACTGTAACTCACTAAAGGCATCGATATCGAAAACTGATCTGACACCACGCGTTCATCGCGTTTTACAAGATTCTACAATTTCGATATGGTGTATCGTGAAGGTCGTGGCATGGAACACGTGGATTACCTCTCTAGAAATCCCTTGCCAGACCCCAATAATCTATCATCCACATCCAGTCTCTTCTAAACCTACAACCAAGACAGTACATTTTATGGAATTGCATCAGGGTTGGCTCTCTGTAGAACAAAAATGGGATGCAGAGATCCAAGACTTAATTAACAAGCATAATAATAACGATTTTCCTGAAACGGTTGGTCAAACACATGACGTTAGAGATGGCATTCTTTATAGAAAGGTTGTAAGAAATAAGATTATTTCATGGCTCCCTGTCGTCCCTCGCTCCTTGATATGGACCTTGATCAATCATGTTCATAATGAACTGCAACATCTGGGTAGTGACAAAACCTTGGACAAACTGTATGAACAGTATTGGTTCCCTCAGATGTCCAAGTGTGTTAGAAAAATTATTCACTCTTGCATTGTCTGCAAGGCATCAAAAGGTCCTTCAGGCGCTCAGCCTACAAAGCTACACTCCATTCCAAAATTATCGATACTGTGGCACACGATACATATAGACTTCACCGGAAAATTAAGTGGAAAAAGCGACCGTAAAGAATACTGTTCAGTAATTATCGACGCCTTTACTAAATATGTGTATACTGTTCACATCGTACTTTAAAATACGCGCTTGAGAACTTGCGTCCAGTACCTCGGGGTCATGATGGGTTAGTTGAAATATCGACCAGTTTGATGATGGAGGAGGAGGCCATGACGGCGCCGGATAATGTTGAACTCGATAATGGTCACCTCGACAGACTAAGTAGTTGTGATACGTTAACTGCTATTTCCGAAACCCTTTTTGCACTATCAGACACACAGCAGGGTCTGATACCATAAGCATCGCTTCAGATCATGAAATCATTTAGCATGACATCCAAATTCATGCACAGCAAGACAAGAAGAAAGTATGTGTTATCTGTAAAGCACTATTACTTACTTGACTATGTTGTGACGTTTATTTATTATTCATTAACACATACATTTTGTTTTAAAAGGTAAAACCCAAGCTAACAAAAGTAGTCATAAATTGCTAATAAAGGAATCATCGGATAGTGTGGTGGTGGTCGAAGTGACAGTGTCGTCCGGGCCATGCACGAGTGTCTGGTTGAAAGGACACACCTGTCCGGTCTACGTTACTATTGTGTGTGGTAGTGGTCGAAGGGACAGTGTCGTTCGGGCCATGCACGAGTGGCTGATTGAAAGGACACACCCGTCCGGTCCACGTTAATATTGTGTGTGGTGTTAGTCGAAGGGGCAGTGTCGTCCGGGCCATGCACGAGTGGCTGGTCGAAAGGGCACACCCGTTCGGTCCACGTTACTGTTGTGTGTGGTAGTGGTCGAAGGGACAGTGTCGTTCGGGCCATGCACGAGTGGCTGGTTGAAAGGACACACCCGTCCGGTCCACGTTACTATTGTGTGAAAAGTTGATCGTAGCACGACGGTATCGTCCGAGCCAAATCTGAGGGTTGATTAAAGGGTGTGATCGAATTTAGAGTGCATTGTTGTTAGCTGTTTAGAGAAAGGTGTCGTCCGGTCTATGCGTGGTCGAAAGGACACACGATTTCTATTTTATTCTTTTCTATTCTGAGACACATAGCTACAATCAGAATGAGAGAAAAGTGTTATGTCAACTAGTCTTAGCCTGTCAGGTTGCATGAGCGGGTTATCCGACATTTAGACTGATAACCGTTCGATTGATTATGTGATTGTTACAGGATTGCAAACTGATGCGCCCGATGACGGTCGTAAGTCAGTCTGGCCGTGAAGGCATATTGCTAGCGCCATGTGTTGAAGATATGTCGGAACAAGATTTGACATCAGTCAAGTCTAGCGGAGCGTCGAGTCGATGGTCGGCGCCACCGTGTAGAAGTTCAGTTGCCTTCGAACGTTCACGGCGAGCGCAACACAGATACAACGAATCGCTTTTGTTCCGCGTAGTCTAGTGTGCGGTTGATCTGGTGTTATTTTAATTACTTGATTATATCTCGATTAAACTCTGTGTAGAAGACATTTTGCTCAAATAAGTTTAAATTAAACAGTTTGATTGTAACTCGAGATATTATTAGCTACTTCCTACCCA
This sequence comes from Xestia sexstrigata, assembly GCA_941918905.2. NCBI lineage: Eukaryota > Metazoa > Arthropoda > Insecta > Lepidoptera > Noctuidae > Xestia > Xestia sexstrigata. Next base: position 20,477,700 of record OW799206.2, read on the forward strand.
CATTGCCACTTACTTGGGAAGTTGGTACATGTACTGACTCTGATAATGACGGGCATCTGCCCAGAATAAGTAGGTACCTATGATCAAATAATAATAATTGTTCCTATGTTACTGAACAATTATTTGACAAACCAAATATTTGAATCTAAATTATTACTTTATGAGTAATTTTTCATTTATTAAAGAATAAAATTACATTTTCACAATAATACACTGTCATTTGCATAAAATTTTCCAGAATGAATTATTATATTCCAGAATTTTCCGCTCTCTTTTAAAAAATACAAGCTTCATTTAATTTCCACTCTTAACAAAATAAACGTAACTTCATCGACACACGTTAACAAGCTTTAAAATATTTAAATATTCAAACGAAAACTGTATGAAACATAATATTTCAGAAAGTTCAGAACAATTAGAACGTGTTACAATTTTATTTATACACATTTCCGTCCAATATTCTATACTGCCGAAACTCTTCGATTAGAGTCCTTTTGATTTTGAGGAGACCTGACTAAGGGAGAATGCAGAACTGAAAAGGCATAGAGGCATAGAGTTTATCATAATGTTTTTCTACTATATCTACTTTTATATATATATTTTTTTTCATTTCGGAAATCATTCTAATGGAACGATCTACAGGGATAAACAATTAAACTATCCTGTGAGTCTGTGTATCGCTACCTGATTCACGGTCTACCCATTTCCAAAATTTCATCTACGTCTGCTCTACCAGTAATTCGTGAAAAGGTAACAGGCAGATAGACACAGAGTTACATTCGCAATTATAATATTAAGTACGAATTCTTTTGCAAGCATCTCTAGTGTAGCAAAAGTTTCATGTACCAGCAGACTTTATTTTCTATCTCAGTAGCGGATATACTGAAACGGTACACCTCCATTACGGTAGTCTTTTAGAAATAAAACCTAACAGCTAGAGAGGCATTCAGCTAGAATATTCCGGCTATTAAAGCATTATCAGGTAATAATGCTATCTTCACTTTATAATTTCAGTTCCCTTTGCTAGTCTAAGGCTCTTCTCCCATAGTGACTTTTTATAGCGATACTGTCGCGCGTTTTGCAAACGCGCTATTATTTCTTACGACTTATAAAAATTTCGTAGGTATGTCGTAAGAAATAGTTTGATGTTGTAAACCGACCCTTCACGAAGCTATCAACCAAGCATTCTGTACATCAAACTAAGTACCTTTAGCTCTACGCAAACATTATTACTGGGGAACGACTTTTTTTTGGGGTGAATATAATGTTGTGTCATTGTGCTGGTGGGTGCATTAAATAGTACGGGGGTCGTGGAAGTATTTACAGTAACGTTTTAACATTAAAAACCTCTTATAAAAAAAAACTGTGAAAAATTTGGAACTTTGTCCCCTATATCTACAATAGTAACTAGAAGGCCTTGACCATACTTGGGAAAAGTATGATCTAGAACCAAAAAATGATCGCAATGTCGGGGAGAACAAGTGCCTTCGGCTTCGTTAAAGGTACTTTTTGACTGAAACGCAGAGTAGAGAACGGAGGGAGGGTGCCGCACGTTTCCATCGGGAGTGAAGCGCAATAGTATCGATACAGAATCGGCGTCGGCATCGCGTCTTTATCGCGATCGTTTTGCGTTTGCGTCGCTGCAAAGTCACGGTGGGCGAGGGTCCTAAGAGCGATGTGCATAATTTTGTTTATCTTGTAGCTAATTACAGGATGGTGTTTTAGCAAGTAGATAGTATTAAATGGTTGACTGTGAAACTACGGATTTAAGATTTAAGCTGGGTAGAGATGAAGTGAATTTAACGTTCATGAGGCTGTACCTATATTGAAGTGTAATTTAGAGAACTTGAATGATACTTTCTGGGGATAAAAATCCAGAAATTGCTGTAATGTTCTTCCTTAGAGTAGTATTGCATTATAATTACTGAGTTACTTATAACTGAAGTGATTTACATTAAAGATTTATAATGGTATAAGTAGGTACGTATACCATATAAGCCAAGCTTATACCATATCTCCGTAAAGTATGTACAGGTGTACGGTCAAACAAGCTATTTGGTTTACAGTTTAACCCACAAATTATATTGTAAAATGTAAACCTGTAAGCTTGTTCGACCGTACTTACTTTACGGAGATATCCTTCTACAATTTGCTGTCTTGCTCTGTTCACTTGTGTCCCCAGAAGTTTTGGGTTTTAGTATAGATAGCTATAACACTAACTTTTTTTGTTGTGTTGAGAATTAATTATACGTAAACCCACTTATCTTATAAAATTCGCATCATACTTTCAGACTCTATCTTTGGCCACGAAAAGGCATTTGCTTTAAAACAAAAATAAAGAAGTTGCGTGAATCAACAACTGTTACTAAGAAAGGATGGTGACAAACGCAACAACAAAATGCATTTCAATTAAAATATTTCAGCAGTACTTAGCCTTATATTTACACGCCCATCAAGTCTAATTAAAGTCAGAAATCCACGATCACTTTTATGATTCGATATCTACAAGGTCGTCTTTGTCTCAACGTTATATTACAGAACACACTCAATAACACACAAAAAAAAACAGTTAACCTAAAAAAGTAAGCACGTGTATTTTAACACATAAAAACGAAGACATAAATCAAAATATATCTGCACATCTTCAAAAAGGTTACATTAAAATCAGCTTCAAAGAGTCGCCGAGTCTCGTTCAAAACGATTAACTAATAAAACAGAATTCATTAGGGACACACGAAAAAGGACTCAATGACAAATGCAAAAAGATGGTCGAGATATGGTGGAGCAAAAAAGAGTGAGACACTTGTCATATCACACATGCGTAGCTAAAACTAGTTACCATAATATCGCTAGAGATGGGCAGATAATGTGTGTAAAGGTGAATTAAGAAGAATTAAGTATAATAATAACAATTATGACATAATTATGCCATCGTGTGATATAACGTCTCTACAGATAGCAGAGTTTAGTGTGCGCGAAGAATAACACAATAGAATTTACAATATTTTAGACGGCTGCTATTATTTAGACACATTTTAATCTGCATTTACTATTTTAGGGTTCAAGTATAGTATTTTAAGACAAAGAAAAGTGTAAATGAACATAACATGTTTGATTGTAGTTTAAGATAGATGGTTGAGGAGTAATGATGCAAAAAAGACTATTGATACTTGTCGTGTCACATATGCGTGACTTGAACTATGTAGTTGCTCTAACCTCTCTAGAGACGGACAGAGTTATGTATGTAAAGGTGAATAAACTTGTGACTTGTGTTAGTTTATTAATTTAATTTAAATGAGATTGGACTAAATCGTTAAATCTTGCAAGAATATTGATATTATTGTCAATAAACACTTAGATTTTAAAATTGACAAAAATTATAGACCAGAACAAAATTAAAAACAGATCACTCGATCAACACTCCAACGTGTGGTATTGATTTTTTATCGCCATTACTAATCACCGAACTACAAAAATTAGAGGAACCGCGGCAAAAAAGCGCCCCCACTTCATTCACACATGTCCCTTGCGTCGCCTCCCTAGAGCGTAATGCTGACAAATCGCCGGTGGTTTGTGCCGAGCGCGATGATTCATGTTTATTGGCGGGTTGCCAGACACTCCCCACCAACCGAGGTTTGGTCAAACATTTGACGTGGCAGAAATGTTTTATGTCCAACTATTTGTTTGTCGTATTTCGGCGACTTATGGAGTGGTGTTCAAGTTAGTCAACGATTGTAATGGGATAAAGTGACTTCTTCTTCTTCTTTCGTATCGATGGTAAGTCTTATCTTTCATGAGGGACGTTAATCACGACGTCAGTAGCGTTTTTCAAATCTTCTATGGAGCAGTGGTGTGTACCAGCGTTAAGATTCAGACTTATACAAAGATGAAACTATTGCAAGATTTGGCTTCGATCAGTCTATGTAAATAACATTGAAATGCACAGGTTCGGACAGATAGCAGCGTAAGTTAACTAGGATATCTATAAACGTTACATAATAGTACGTACTTCGGCTAAGCGTTATGTCCGACACAGTCGCACAACAGCTGTCACACCTCAAGTGCAAAATGGAGACAGGTACATGTCTATCCCGAAGCACGTGCGAAGTAACGTTTATAAATCTCGGCCTAAGTCAAAACCGCTCAGTCGCAAAATGACTACTTCTCAAAATGACTACAGGTAGCAAAATGTCCCTTTCTCAGAATGTCCCTTTCGCAAAATGTCCCTTTCGCAAAATGTCCCTTTCCCAGAATGTCCGTTTCTCGGATGTCCCTTTCGCAAAATATCATAAGGTCGAGAGCCAGTAGGTGTACTGTAGTAATGTTTAATCAGTAAAGTCAAAACATGTACTTAGTAACTTTCATAGATCTTTCTACAATTCTTCCTTTGGATGATTTCCAACACAAACACCAAAGAATATAAAAAAGACCATAATATTCTTCTTCAGACGGATGTAGGAACAAAATATCAATCAATGTATTGAATATTCGATGATACGATACATTTACGTCACACCTACGGTTTCATTCTGATGTGATAGATGGCGCTGCCTGTCTCAGTTTTGGGGCATAACGCTAGATTAACTTAGGTAACCTTCCGTGTATGTTTGTTTTGTAAAAGGTAATCTGTCATGATTTTGAAAGAAAAGAAAGAAAGAAAGAAAAAACATTTATTAGCCCGCACAGGACAAAACACAAATTAAAATGGTTAAATCAACAGTAGGTACAGCTAATAAAAAAAAAATTAAACAAAGAGAAAAATGAAAAAAAGGGTTCTAGGTTTACTGAAAAAAGATGGCGAATTTTACCGAAACTAATCAACATTTTTTTAGCGAGAGCCCTAAATAACGTTAAAAAGTAAAGTTTAAAAGTTTTAATATCGCCCCGATACAGTCATCAATTATAATTACACTTCAAGATAAAAAAATCAACACACACGTGAAAAATTCACCTATAAAACGTCGTAGCTCAAAACTTTGTCATAACAGGCGAAGCTCTAGTATAATTTATAATTTACACTTTTAGAGGTCAAAGTTCAAGACAATGGGCTATTAGGGAGATTTTTTGGTGCAAAACTTAGCAGAGTTATGGATGAAGTTCCTTCACACAGCTTCCTTGCGTTGCTGTGAACCGTATTTCAAAGGGGCGAAAGACAGACCGTTATAAAAATAGTTTTCTAAATATAAACCCAGTTTTATTAAGGATTTGGTCTTCAAGTTCGTTTCTTCGCTCGTATTTTTGTAAGAGAATGTTTGTGTGTATTGTAGTCAATAAAATTGTTTCGGGTAGTATTTGTTTGGGTTAGACGTTAGAAGATAGTTTGTGCTGTTGGAGATGTGTACTTTTTTAGTAGTTACCGCGTGATGTGAAGATTTGATCAGCAATAAGAATTGATACGTAGATAGATAGTTTACTTTGTTGCACACTAAAATTGTCCTACAGGTTTTTTATCAATTTTTATTCAACTTCCTTCCTTACGTTGTGTTTGGTAATAATTATCTCACAGTAAAGTGTTACAGATTAAAAAAAATATAGACAACATTAGTTTTAGTATACCCTGGTTGTTGTGCGCGTATGATAGCGGATAGGTAAGTACTTAGTGTCACTCGGTGTCCTACTTGTATTCTTTTTTAAATATTTTTGGGAAACATATAACATGGTGTAAAAATTGTTGGACTCGATTCGGTTGCTTATTCTGAACAAACTAAACTGATATTGTCACTTAAGAGCGGCCAACCCGCCATACTTTTCGCGAGAATTTTGACAAACGCTCGTGCGTAATTATGAAGTTGTTACACATATATCTTTAATTTTTTTGAAGTGATAGGTATCTTGTGCACTATATCTAGGCTTCTATCGAAGCAAAAAAAAAAAATTCTAGGAACAAATTCAGTATAAGCCTCCAAAATTTGCTGTTTTTCTCAAATTTTACCTCAACTTTGCCCGTTCATAATGTACTCATAAATTGTAAAACTAAAGAAAATTGCCTGATAGAAGCCTTGCAAATATAGTGGAAATTTTAAATAACAAATATTTATTTCACAAACTTGTAAGACTTATTCAAAAACACGTATTTCCTGGAACAAGTTTTATAAATTTTCGAACACTATTTTTCGTTCAATGTCCTCGCGTTAGTCGGTATGAGGTGCGCGGGTGACGAGTAGTGCGGGGTCGGGGCTAGGTAAGACAAGGCAGTTGAAAAAATATCGCTGCGATGGCTCTGGATGAAACAACAAGCTTTTCGACCATGCTCGCTTTGACGATAGACGCGCCGAGAAGGGCCCTCTTAAGGGACATTATTTGGATCCGGGGTTGCGGGACTGTTCGAAAGAGATACCGTGGCCCCGGAACACAAAGGGCGATGAAGGAACATGGATGGGTTTTAGTCAGTAAAAGTCTGACACTCCCTCCTGCTCCGCCCAGAGCGGGAGAAGTCATTTGATGATTTCCCATCCGAAGGGACATTATTTGTTTTGAGCTCCCGATATTAATAATCACGGAAGATATCCGGTAAGTGACAATATATGTAAGTTTAGTCTAAAACCGTGAAAGCATAAAACAGTGTCTGAACAAACTATATTCAGGTTTCGCATATACTAAAAATAATGTTGTATATACATATAGAGCCGAACATAGAATCTCCTCCTTTTTCGGTCGGTTAAAAAGTATACTATTATCTAACCTAGGTCAACCTGTGTACTAAGCATTGTTCTAAGTATTGGAAGATAATTCTATAATTTCTGCTTCAGAAAATTGTACATCACCTCACCTATTTTGACGATTTAGAATCTTATTGACATTAGCATTAATATTAAGACATGTAACCTAATATATTTGACATTTATTGAAATCGATTATATTCTCCAATTAAACTAATTAATCTATTTGTCATTTTTATTAAAATTGATTATTTATCCTCTATTTATATTGAAATATGCATGTACCTACCTATTAATTGATTTTATTACCAATGTGAAACTTTATGATAATTATTATAAAAGTTAAATTGTTGTTATAAGTAAAGACAATGTAATTAAATATATTTGTGCGCCTCTGGGCAAAACATAGAGGACCTACCTATCTGTAACACCACTATTGTAATTTGACCTATGTTTACAAATAAAGCATTCTGTTTCTGAAAAAAAAAAAAAACATTATTATTCTGTATCATAACATAACATAACATAACATACGAGTAACATAACATATAGAAAACAAGGTTACTTTCACATAATATAGGTAATATGATGGATTTGTGTGCGGTTGATGGCAATTGGCTCGCCCCTATTACATGGGACTTAAACATAACTGGTGACATGTGGATGTTACCTAACCCAACGGGGATTACAAGGCATGATGTTATAATCATCATCATCATCATCATCATCAGCCTATTAATGTTCCCACTGCTGGGACACAGGTCTCCTCTCTATGAGAGGGAATGTTATAATATTACAATTGAGTTAAAAAATAATTAGGTACTTCAATATTTCTGAAATATTGACTTTTTAACTAAAACAATACTTATTCGAAATACTGTTTAACTAAAATAGTGATCTGCAAAGCTAGTGATGAGTAACGCTTTTATTTTCGTCTAGAACTATATTTAAAGTCTCACTTACATGATCATTCAAAATTAATAAGTCCATCCTGCAATCCAGACTGGCCCCATCAATGAAAATCCGACGTTTATTCCCTCGATATCGCCTCATTTCGCTGTCGAAACGACTGCGATTTGTCGAATACTGCCGTCAATATGACTCGATGAATGCGCTTCGAAATATGAAAATAAGCAGAACTGTCAGACGGGACTGTCAGATGGGACTGTTTGAATACGAGGCGGCCCGTCTGATGGTGTGGGATTTGTCAGAAGTATGTCAAGTGGTTCCAAGTGATGATGAGATATAACTTACGTTATGCTTCGTCATAATTGAGAGATGAAATGATGGCTTTGTTTAATTTTGCAGTCGTAAAGTGAAGTGGACAGATTGTGTGAAAAATATTTAACAAGATTGAACGCCAAGGAAGTTCAATTTTACAGTCTGTTAGACAGAATGTCATTTTTGACAGTTGTGCAAAATTAAATAAACTAATAATCGAAAAGAGGTAAAGTTTATAAGTAGGTAAGTATGGATGTAGGGAGTACTACCGATACATTTTGGGTTTTTTTACTAATGGAAAGAAAAATTAGCTCCGATAGTCAAAGGCTATTAGTTATTTATGCAACTGTTGTATAATGAGGGGTATTAAAACACGAATGTGGGTTTGTATCACATGAGTGTTTTAATACCTAATTATGTACAGTTGCATACAAGACTTTATCTACATCCATGATATGAATCCTCCATAAAAGGTTCTGAAACCATAGGTTGTTGTAGTATTGTAAGAAGTCTATGCAAATTCATGGAAAGTTGAATTGCTGAGTATTTAATACAAACAAACCATGTATAGGTAATAATATAATTATTTACATTTTGGATTGTACAATTATTAAAATACACAAAGCTTATATCACTCCTTTTTGTAAACAACAAAGTAATGCAATACTAATATCGAACAAAAATGGCGGGATTCGACATGAATTCGAATTAACCTATAAGTTTTTTTTTTATTACGGCGCTGTGGTAGGTAGTGAATCGCACGTGCTAGACAATGTTCTTTTTTTAAAACGAGTTGCATAGTGAAATTTAGTACAACATTATAACACCCGTTTGGGTGTTATAATGATTATTATGACACTGGCTGTTTTAATGTTGGCCATAAGCTAACTGTTTCAGATACTTTTTTAGAGGATTAATTTATAGCATGGGTGTAGATAAAGGTATTTAAAACGTTTCTGTGGGATAGTTTCCGACTATTATGCGAATGAAGCCGTGGGCAAATGCTAGTCATCATTTAGGATAATATTCTTCCGAAATAAGGTACGGTAGACACAGTAGTGATAACTAAACCAGTGTAAGCTAGCATCTTCATCTTCGTCATATCAGACCGGAATCACCCATTGCTAGGAATAGGCTTTCCCTTTTTTCTGCCACAGTTCCCGGTTCTGTGCGTCTTCCGGCCTCTTATTCTACTGAAACTCCATTCTATGCTTGCTAGTGGCCTAGCATAGCATGGCGCATAGTATGACGTGCGGCCTCCTATAATCTATTTTTTTCAAAATAATCTTAATATACACGTGTGATTTGATATTAATCCCTAGGTACATTATTTTGATTAAAAATTAATCACTTTAACTTTTTTCACGTTCAAAAACAGATTAATTTTGTCCCTTGTAATGAAATTAAAATTTCAATATGTTTTTTTTTCTCATTTTACCGAGTCCCATAATATGAAACAGAGAGGAGAATTTTTAATTAAATGCTAAGTCGGATTCTTGGTGGGTAGTCGTATTTATTTTACGTCTCAACCGTAACAATGTCATCTATCTGTATTGAATTTGACGGTAAGTACACAGAAATAAATACCTAAATATTTTTGCGAATATATTTTCATGGATTTCGTGTCAGTGCAGATGTCAAAAAGTATGACAGAATGTAAAATATAAATCTATTAATAGTATATTGTATGACATATTTTTGTTTCAGTATATTTTGGAAACTGCCTCGTTGGTCTAGTGCGACTGCTGAGCATGAAGTCCTGAGTTCGATTCCCAGGTCGGGCAAAGTGATATTTCGTTTTTCCATTAGGAATTTGTCAGTAGCAGCCATGGAATCTAGCTTTGCGCCCGTTTGATGGCAATAGGCTCGCCCCATATAACATGGGACTTAAACAAACCTGACGGAATGTTGTTACTGGTGTACTATTAGGTACACCTCTGCCTTACCTTTGGATTACAGGCGTGATGTTATGTATATTTTGTAAAATCTACAGGGTCGTTTTGCTCTCTGATGAATAACTCATCTACTTTCTTTTGCCTAACAAGAGGCAGTTTTTTTGTTCTACTCTAGTACTGTCAGGGATAACTTATAATTGACCTTCTTTCACTAATTGCCAATTATGTGTATCCTAGCTGTAAGTTCCCTTAAGGTTGAACTGCGCAACATATTTTCCATACAAATTTCGGGGGGCTATTACTCCACTGTTTGACATGGTACATCTAAAGTTAAACATGATATCGTTTTGTCTCATTATTAATTGTGTCTGTACGGAATCAGAATAGTAAAATAAAAAGCCCTTCAAAACTTACGAGCTACCAAAGATTCATTTTTATTGCCAATTTTAACGTAACTTTGGGCGTAAATTAGTAATAAAAGAAGTGTCAAATTTCCAAAACAAAGTCCGTACCGACACAGCACAATTATCGAAGAATTCAATAAATTTTATTTGATAATGATTTATGCAGTGGTTTTTTCATAAAATTCGATTTCCCAAAAGCTTTTTCATATTTTTTTACGCGCGCCTTTTACTATGAATTTTCGTGCATCTCACTGAATGTTTCCCCCGGTGCGGTGCGGGAGGGGGACACGCGATATTGACATGTCCTTCGTTTGATAGAAGAACAAGACCTATATTTCTGTCCTTTTCATTTCATGCATGACGTCAGTGACGTGTCATTTGTTTTTCGCTGAAGTTGAAGGGCCTGTGCATTTTTATTGCACTCCTGTAATGTGTGTGTTTCGATGGCGCGACCACGGCATTATTTTTTTTTTTAACTATGGCAAGATTTTGTAAAAAAATTAATTTAAAATTAAATTAATTAATTTCAATTTTAAATTTCACATTCAGAACATTTTAAAGGTTATAAGCGATACCGTACGTATGCTCTTATAATATAAACCTAGGATTTTTTATATTTTTTTTACAAATTCAATCTGTTATTTACCTTAATTTCAGGTCTCTGCAACGCTTAGTTTTTAAGATTTCCGTGGCCGCGCGGTTCTCCGCGTTTCGATGGCGTGGCCACGTTCAAACCCTTATAACTTTTTAACCATAACTTTGACAAATTTAAGGTTTTGGGAAATTTGAACCACATGCATACAAATTTTTATAAAATCATGGCATAGTTATTTAAAAAAAAAACGCCATGGTCGCGCCATCGAAACGCACACCCTATAATATGGTGTAGCGACCTACTTATTTAGAAACTTTATATACATAAAACCTTCACGATATAATTTTTACTTTTCTTCTGATCTGTCACACCTCTGTCTTGTGTTGATTAAATTTATATAGAATTATGAAATTTTTTAATTTAGTTTAGATAGTGTACAACAACCACTAAATTGGTGACCCCGACTTGATACGCCCTGAAAAGGAAATCCTAAACTTTATCAGGCCAAGGAAATCCACAGTACCACGATGAAAACATAAATCAGTTGCCTGCCGACCAACGTCCAGACTCTGCTGGCTTGACAGCCATTTATTTCTCTCGAGGGATTAGCAGACCTGGCGGAAAGCGTCCAGGACATGGTGACCCCAGGCCAACAATAACAAACAATATAGTTATACAATATTATTGTTGCCACTAATCTCGCGAATTGTGTAGTGACCATGACGTTATAAGTTGATAGTAAAAGTTTTAAAGAAAAAGTTTATTTTATTCTTTTTAGTGCATTTAAATAAAAGGTCAGACGAAAGTATTATATAACTTCGTTTTTGTTCGGAACGGTTCGGAACACTGAGTGTGTGCGTACGAACTAGACGCGCGTGAAGACTAGCGCCTAACTGCTCATCACTGATACTATCTCTGTCGGGCACGATGCCAGGTGAGACAGCGTGCTTTTTGGCCACGCCCACCAAAGAGTTCGAGCCCGTGTGATGTGTCACCTTAAGTAATAAAATAAAATAATCTTTTGAATACTACAATTTCATAGTAATTCCATTCATCTGCAATTAAAATTCGGCAACTAAAACTTGTCAATTACGTTTCTACTCCCAAAATATTCACAAATGACCCTCAATGCTCAAGCAATTTTCTTTAAAGACATCCCAACTTGTTAGAAAATTATGCGAAAATGACAGATTTTCTTCAGAAATAAGATATTCGGAATTTAGTTTTGTAAACCTCAGGTTTGCAGATGTCGAGACGAAACAGCGTCCAGCGTTCCTTGGACGACATGATCGACACTTCTGATTGGTCGCTCACAATTAAAGTGAAGTCCTGAGTGTCTACATTTACTGGTCTTTTAAATATTCTAATAAAATCACTTCGAGATAACTTTCCCGGAGTTTTAAGCCTTTCAGAATGAGAAAGTTGAAAGGGTAGCGCATGGGAACCCTTTAAAAGTTGGGATGTAATTGATCGCAGCCATTTCAATTTGAGATATCGTATCATTCTGATTGATTCGTTCGCAATGAACTTTCGCTTTCAAAGTCTAGTAGTTGCCAAAATTAAATGTCTGGTTTGGTCCATTCATTTAGGTGGTGATTTAAATTTTTGCTGTAATGAATATTTAGTTACTTCTGGCATAGTAAAGAAGATACATAATCATATTTCAAGAGGTGTTGATATCAATGTCTTTTAGAGATCGGTCCACCAGCATTTTGTAAAAAAGAAAACAACTACGATATAACAAGAAAATCCTTAATCTGCGATAAATGATACGATAAGTCATAAGATGGAAAATCTTTGAGTGAAAATGCGACTAATTTATACAGCCTCTGATGGAAAAATTTCATCAAACATCCACACCAAAAACAGGTTCCATAAATCCACACACTACACGATGTTGCAAATGACAAGATCTTTTTAAATTCTTCTGAAAGACCGCAAAATAAACTTTGAACAGTCAGTCGCTTACAAAAATATTATTAAAACAGAGACCACGACTAGATCAAAGCATGTTTTACTGTTTGACTACATACGAGTTTACAACCATCAGACCGACCTCAGATTTATAGCATTATCCTGTTTATGCTTCAATAAGTTTGTTGCTTGGCTGAACAGACTTGAATCTTTACCCGTTTTCGTTGCACTGTGTATGACGGGCCAACTCAGTTTGATCCTGACCGCGGTCGGGGTAGGACGTGCGTCCCGTTTTCAAGTTGTGTTACGAAAATAGTAACGTCTATTTGACGGTTAGCTATATTTGTATATGAAGTGAAAGTGACTAGTACATTGTTCAGTGTAACTTTGAATGAAGTGAAATTGTACAGTTGAGAAAAGTTTTTCAAGAATATTTTGGTTTTATTTGGAGAGGATTTTCTGAACGAAAAGTGAGTATTTTCTCTTCACCCTATTTACTAACACCCTCATTTGGGGTTACCGAAATTATGTCGAGTTTAATTAATGCTTCGTTGGTTGCAAAATATAAACTCATTACCGTTGTTTTTCTTGACTGTAATTAATATTCATCCGCAGTATTGTGTTAGTAAGATTTTCTTGAATTTTGATTTTCTACAAAGTGTTGATTTTAAATTGAAAAAGTCAGGGATCCATAAATATTGCGTTATCAAAATTAGATTATGGTATAAAAATTCGCTTACAACTTTAACCCGTCAATATAAATAAATTACAAAAAAATGCATGCATAATAAAAACACTTCAAAGAAGAATTTTCCAATAAGCATCCCTCAGTAAACAAGATTTATAGGATGCAAATGTAAATATTCATGAAAATTCACCGATCAAAGGAACGGTATTAAGGGTTCATAGACTGACAGGGAGTGCAAAGTTCGGACAGAAACTGTCATCAGCCGACCCAATAGAAAAATTATTTGAAACATTAATAAATGGCGATGTATGTTCTACGTTTGAATTGTGTGATGCGTTTATTAGTGTAGGGTGATTTGAATTTGGAACTCTTTGAATATTCAATTATTTTTGTGCCAGGAATTTTGTTTGTTGTGATACGATATTCGTTTTTCGTTTATTTATTTGTTTTATTGTAAAATGTGATTCAGGATGGCACAATGCTGGCAGAAATAGAATTAATTATATATCTTAACAGGTACTTACTAACCAAAGTTTAACTATGAGTACAATAAAAAACTTTAGATCAAAATTAGACATTATAAAATATTTTATTCTGTAAGGAGTTATGGATAAATTAATAATTAAATATTGCAGGTACTGACGAAAGTTTTAATTTTGAGCGTAATCCTTTAATTAACTATAAGGTACGAAGTTGGATTATAATTCCAGAATCGTTTCAAGTTCAAATTCAAATCAAATCACTTTTTATTTGTTAACACAGGTACAGAAATACAGATCTTACAAATTACCAAATTACCTATCATTATGAAATCTAACTACTCGAAAATTTATAACTTGACATTTAGTTGAAATTACATCATAATTAAAAACAGCCTGCTGATTGAAAATGATTGAATCGAGTTAACAGTATAGTTCATTATAATTAATTTTAGCAGGCACGCTTTAAAATTATTTGCGATAAAACTACTTACATCAAAAAATAATTATTACACATTATCACGAGACATACAAGTTTTGTTTTTTCAAATAGTAGTTTTCTACTATACTAAATACTTCTCCCAGAAAAAGTAAGGTTAAAATTTAAGTAAGTAACAACTTAATGATAAATAAATTAAAAAAAAACAGATTCTCTTACTGATACTGTTTGGGGTCACAAATTGTTGTCATGGATACTCGTTGATTTACTACACTGGTCACATAATTCTCGATCACAGCATAGTAGTCAATTATAACCGTTTTCTTAGCTCTTTCAGATATTTATAACTAGGTAGGTATAGTAACATTGATTTCGGCAATCACAAAGAACACTAAAATGATTACTAATGTAATCATTATAATCCATCAAAATCCTCTGATGTGGATAATCGAAGCGACAAAAATCTAGTTTAATACGATAAATCGATTTGTGCTGTTGACAGGAGTGACCCTCCACATTTACTGGATTTTTATTATTGGACCAAATTGTATGGAACAGATTTGTATTGGTATGTAATCGAATATGATAAATTACTCTTTAGAAATAAAATTCTATTGGCAAATAATTTTCACTATTAAATCAATGAAATGGTTTTAATATTCAACGACTGCTGAGAATCAACAAAGTACATCTGTATATTTGGCTAATTTTCGGTAAATCTATAGTTCTATTTTAAATGCAAAAGAAACTTATGAGTTTTTACCTTTTACGCCCCACAGGTCACCAAACTTTTCATACCAGTGTTCTCCAAGTTCAAAATCGTAAAATGCTAAAACATTATCAAAATCAACATCTAAGTATTGCAGTTATTGTTAAAACAAAAACATACCTACATAAAAACTAAAAGGGGTTTTTTCAGAATTATTATTGGTGGGTTCAATGTTAATGTAACTGCAATACTGTCCATAACTACCATTATCAAGAATTTATTTCAAAATGCACTACGAACAGTATCATTCATTACAACTATGTTCTCATTTACATAATTTCAGTGGTGTTGTAATGGATTCCTGTGAGCATTACCTACACCTAAGTGGACTATTTAGTTACAATGCCATTATTTTCTTTGCTTTAGCACTCGTGGCTAATATATAATAACAACAGACGCTCGGGTTAAGCAACATTTATCATATTCGGTCCGTAGATGGGTGACCATATACACGACCCGTCGGTTCCCCAGAAAGGAAGTTAGGCCGTAGATCTCGGCTGTCATTCGTAGATTTTTGATAGTCATTATTGGTACTCAGAATCTCAAAAAGACGTACGACATAGACTTAGTCACTCTAGAACGGGTGTACACTGAGAACACCCTTAACGAAACTGAGAGGCACAGAATACATTTGATGGTCAAAATGTTTGGTTATCGTCTTTGTGCGGGTCCTTTTACACCCTGTATAAAATAAAAAGTATCCAGCTGCATCCAGTTAGACTGGAAACCGACCCTAACATAGTTGTGAAAAGGCTATCAGCTTCTGTACGGTATTTTCTAGTCTCGTTCCCTAAAATTCATGTAAAACTAACTCCCTCACTAATATTATTATCAAGACTTTATCTCCAAATGCATAATTTACCTACCTAACCACATCAAAATTTAAGCGGGAGATATGCAAATTCTTTGCATAGTGCATTCTCCAACTAATTAAATGAATATAGATTCATACAGAATTTAATTACCGTTGCAAAGTCCATGTGGACTTGAAAGTTGGAATTTCTGGATTCAGGTTTAATTTGCACATATTATGTGTTACATGCACGGTATTATACAGAAGTTTGACTTCATACTACAAGAGAAAATGTACTTACTCACACAAATATACCTAATATGTATAATAAATCGAAATAATAACAGCCGCAAAGGTTTTCAAGGTAACGCTGCGCTTGCCAACGTCACTCTGCGGATGGGTGACCATCAATGAAAAACGGAGTTTCCTTTGTGGCTCGAAAGCACAGGACCTGGTCCCGGTCCCGGTTGTCATTTGTAGATCTTTGAGAGTCGTAGCAGGACAACCCGTCTTAGCAAAGAGTATCGTTTTACTCAGTACTAACTGGAGCCGCAGGAGGAGGTAGATTTCGAAGAAGGTTCCACCCATATTTTTCTGGAAATTCAGAGGCTATAGCTAGCCACAGCTGCGCTGCCCGATTTTTTGTTTGAATTTTTTGTTTTTGTTAGAAAGTACTTACCTCCTTTATCAGTCATTCGTCAGTCATCGTCAGTTGCCAAAAGACTTGGTCGTCATGGCAACGCATTTGTTGATGTTTGACAATTAAACGTCTTTAACGTTATCATACATTTTAAAATCCTCCCTTATGAGTTTAGCATGGAAACACCCTCAATTTTTCAGTTATTATTTTTTATTTCGAAAACTATAAGTTTTATCGCTAAATTTTAAAAGTAACAGTTGTAAACAATTTGCTTTAAAAAAAAAAAATTGTTATGGTAAACATGTTGACCGTTTCGCAGATATCATTTTTTTTTTAAATTTTGGAAATTTCGACGCCCTCTCCAAGTTGGGGTTGCATCAAAAAAGTTCAAATTTAAAAGTTGTCCGTATTCTTACTCTGAATGATAAAAATGTTAAACGGTTCAAAAATTAAAAAAAAAAAAAGTTATGGCCAAAAAACTGATTTTAGAAAAACCGGCCCCTCGCCGCCCCCCATGGTCGAATTCCGCCCATTCACGAACTTAACCTAAGTTTTGACCCTTTCGATTTTTGGGCCAAGTTTGAAAGCAATCGGTGCATAATTGCGACCTGTAGAGTCTGGCTAAATTTTGCTTGGTGCCCCACATACATACGTTGTATATTAAACTTTTTAACCAGCGGTTGATTTGGTGAAATTTTTGAAAAACTTGACTTTAGGTGCAAGACTAATAGGTAGATTTTTTCTGACGAAACCTGCCTAAAAGTAGTCGCTCCATGTAAAATACTGGTATCCAGCTGCATCCGGTTAGACTAAAACCCGACCCCAACATAGTTGGAAAAAGCTAGGCTAACACTTACGGAAGATTAAAAAAATAAAGACAGGCTCCTGATATAAAGCGAGTTTGCGATTCAGTAACTTGCGAAGATCTCTCATCAACTTTTTAATTGAAGGGTCATCAAAATGTGTTTGTACTCGAAAGATCTAACTACTTGAAAGATCAGTAGCAGAACTGACAACTTTAACTGACTTGCGAATTGAGGGTCTAAAAAAGTGATAACCGCTTCAAAAGCGTTTTCTATTTTCTCATCCACTTTCAAAACGATTGATTTATGCTTTTTTGGTAGACTTATGAAAATCCTTGACAGTTATATCATCATTATTGCAAACAGAATTTCTTTTTGTCTAGTCTTATGTATGTGCGGAACCCATCAGATTTATTCAATTGCCAGTCGCGTGTGCCCCCTTGCACTCGCTGTACGTGTATCGTTTCTATGTGTGCGTGTGTTTTAGCTTACTCTTCAGAGCCAAACTTCTGTACTATTCTATTGTACATGATGGTAGCAATTCGTTCCTGTAGTGGAACTAGTATCACACGTTCTAACGCTTGGGTTAATCGTAGGAGCGATGTTGAGTCCAAATGTGATTTATTGGTGACTTCTCCACGAGTTTTGGCGTTGGTGTTGCATTGGGTTGTTTTGTTTCGAGTTTGTGTTGTCTAGGATCGTGAACTGGGAATACATCAACAATTTCACTATGTTTAAGTTGAATAAGAGTTAAATAAAGATAGGTATCATGAAAAGAAGGTTCATTCCCACTACTTCTACTACACAGTTCTACGGTAGAACTAATGGGAATATTTTTTCCACTAGACCTACGATTTCAAGTGGTACAAAATTGTAGAAATAGGGGGACCAAAAATTCCCATTTGTTCTTATACATGATACTGAATTCTCGCAGAGTAAGTCGATAGTCGCAGTGAATAAGCCACTCGCATTTTAAACTAAATTGCCCAGGTATACCTGTGTGCTGTACTTATCAACTTACAATGACCGTAGCAGTTGTACTTAGCAGAATTAAAAAACGTAACCACACATTACCACTAATGGAATAGTACTCACAAAACGTAGCACAATCAACTTGGCTAACGAAGCATCGACATTTCAATTTGGTACCAACTATCAATAACAGCCTGTTTCATTAATTTGGGAAGTGATCAACGGGCTCAGATTACTAAGTACTCGAAGTTTCAAGTTATCGATTACCTTTCTATTTTATACCCAGGTTCACTGGATCAGTCACTCCGACCAACTTATCTCTGCAGGCGGATAAACAGACAATTGAAATAAATGTACCAAGTCACCTTCAACTGCAAACTAAAAGTGGTCATACTGTATATCAAGTTATTCTATGGTGACATTCTACGAGCGACGTCTTAGTTCTCCAGTATTTGACAGTTTTTCGGTACGCCCCTCTTAAGGCAATTACTCGTCACATTTTTGATGTTAAAGTGGGCACTTAACATCAAAAATCACAAACTGTCAGGTGCCATAAATGATCCCATCAAAAACTGTTTACCATAAAAGTGATCGAGGCAAACAATCCCGCCGTTTTGCCAAAAATAAAAAGGGCACGTCATCAACAATTTCAGTTTATTTAACCGTCATTGGCAATTTCTTGTTGAAAATGTAAAATTACTTACATTTTCTTTGCTTACTGCTTTTAGGGTGAAGGGAAAATAAATTGTGTCGGCTCCTTGTCATAAACTGTAAAGGTCAGTGGGCTGTACGATTTGTCACCCCTGTAGTGGTGTCTCTGAGGGCCTGGTTTATAGAGTCCGGATAAGCACTAGGTATCCACCAAATAAACAGAATTAGTAATTAACTGTGAGATTTTACCGGAATTTACACGGAGGAAAAAGGTTTTAAAGATCATAAACAATACTTTTATTTTTTAAAAAAGGCGAGGTGTGAATCAGCAAAATTATCTACATGGGTACTTTTGAAACACAGGTGCACGGTTCGGGTTGGTTGACCTATGGAGAAAACCCGGCAAAAAAATCAATGATTATTTCTATATTCAGCGATGATTTACTGGAAAAACAATTGAGTGTTCGATTTTGAATTTATTGTGAACGGTCCTGAGTTCCTACTGTCAATTGTTTATGTTGTTGTTCGATCAAGTTTTTTAATAAAAACATTGCCACTGTTGTTCCACGCGCTATATTGGTTTCCGCGTTGTATTCAAACAATTTTAACTGTAGCCAAACATCGATCGGGTGGCCGGTACTAAGGGATGGGCAATCAATCTATCACTATTTGCGACCAATTACGATATTTAATCTAGATGGACACGCGTTGTGTTGGTCTATAACTCTGTCGATTTAACAGCTTTCCGAGTAACGACACATGTGAATTATTTGGGGTTATGGTCAGTATCATTAGGCTGTTTATGTTCGGTGTACATTAGAAGAAGTGAGGGTAAGTAAGGTCAAGTTTATTATAGACATAAAATATATTGTTGAATTGAAAACATTCTTATGTCCGTTAGTACAGTTTGGTTAGAAAAAAGAGGTTTGCTGGAAAGTTTTCCGGGAGTTTTGAAAACGGATAATTTTAATATTATTATAGGAAATTTAATGTTTTTATATTTATGTAAACGATTCAATCGTAAAATGAGGCGTAAAGGACATATTATCAAAAAACTGCTTTTCGTCGCCATTTTTCCAATATGGCGGCGTGACCGGCAAATTTGGTAAAAGTACATCAAATTCTATAAAAATACCTATTTTCCAGGTAAAACTACCAAATGACTGTCCTTTCTAGGTTATAGGTAAAGTACTTACAGCAGCATTATTAAGTAAGCATCTCTGTACAAGCCCGTTAAGGACATCAGTCTTTTTTGTTTTAGATTGTTTGTAGAGTTTTGCTAGGTAGTATATTTGACCCTGTTTAAAATTGTAGATAGTCTACACAAACTTCTTATATTTATATAATAGATACAAATTATATTACGTAGAGTATCATGTATTTCTAAGAATGTCTCCTTTGCTTCTTTGGCTTCTAGAAATCTTAAGTCTTCCAAAGTCGTCCTTCTTATCATACTTAAATGAACCATATTGCTTCGAGCTATCTACCTATCTACATCATAAGGAAAATTTGCAAAACAATAATAAACTTATTCCATACACTCTTTGTAACGATAACAGGAACACAAAAATACTTGGTATATACATGGCACATAATTTCCTTTATAAACTGGTCTACCTTTGCATGGCTTTCCATACAATGCGAAGTCAGCTTATTCTGGCCATGTAAAGTTAGACGTATACAATAGACACGATATATTATGTATACAAAAGCCGCATGTTTCCACATCAGTCACTTTGCAGACTCTTAAACGCATTGACATCCCCCCAACTCTTCAGCACAAGTATTTGAAATGCTTTCAAAAGATGTGTACATATAGGTATGTATACTTTTGAGTTTTGACTTTAAGGGATGTTATGGAACGTTAAGTTGGAAGCGTGACGGTTGATTTTGTGAAGTTAAAGTAAAGTTTACTTTGTTAAGTAAAATTATGTGCATAGGGGGGTAAAATTTGTTTTGGGAACTCGTAAGAAAAGCTCATTAATTCACCAATATGCCATGCTGTTTTTACTAGTGACTTCCTAGCCTATCTGACCTTCCCTTCGTTCACCCTTGGTAAGACTGGTTGTCGGACTTTCGGGAACCTGAAAGGACGGTCAAAGATCCACAAATGACAGTCGGAACCAACAGCTTAACGTGCTTTCTGAGGCTCGGGGGAAACTAGGTATGTAATAGGTGGTTATCCTTCCACGGACCAACGACGAAGCACGGCTTAACCTGAAGACCGACCCGAGTGGCTGTAATTATTTAGCCACGAGTTATCCAAAGTATTGGTTTTATTTTATCATACTTTAAAGCTAATAAACACGCCTGTAATACTCAAGGAATTCGGCAGAGATGCACATTTAATCAATCCTTATTTTGCCAGCTACATTGGAATCCCCCAAATCCCATAAAAACGACCTTATAAAAGTATATTCCGAAAGTAAATAACGAATTTAATCGTTACAGTGTCAAACTAATCAGTACGTTTGGCTGTAAGCCCATAAAGACTCTACGGGACTCTGTGTTTAGTGTCGTTGCTAGTTCATTGTCAGTCAGTAGGGATCCTAGCAAATTGTGTCCAAAATTTACGACCGTTTTCCAGCTGAGATTTAGATGTGTGTTCCTTTGCATTCGTGTCGCGGATAAGCTTGATTTGTGATTGCGAAATTCTCGAATCGAAATTGCTGTTGTTTAAATAATAAATATTTTGATTATGAGATTGTTTTGGGGGAATAGTAATGAGACGTGTATATTTATTGTTTTCAGTTGCTCCGTTGAATTCATAATTATTGTCTATATATAGACGATAGAGCTAAAATGTTAATAGATTTAACGGCGCCTAAATGTTATTGTTTTGTTTGCCTTTAATTTCAAATGATTCCTAAAATACCTTTTCATTATCAATAAATATTAAAATAAACCATCCATGTTAGTCCTTAAACCACCCACCGGGGTGATAAATGGGAATAAATGTTAAACGTGTAAACGCTTCTAGTTATTCCCATCCACCACCCTGGGTGGTAGAATTGGGGGTGGTAGATGGAAATAAACGGTTCGGAATATGTGATTTGAACCTTATTAAAAATATTGCGTCTTCGATACAAAAAAGGAAGAATAAAAAGACCTCATAAGACTACGTATTTATGCAGTACTTCCTAGATTCTATTAAAATATCCTTTTATTATGTCCTCAGGGGATTTTATAAAAGCCTGTCACTGCTGCCTTATGATCAGATGCTTCAAATTAACAGGAAAATAGTTGAGATAAGTAGAGGACTCAAAGGACGGCGTAATGGCTTTCGCGAGAGTATAATTCGATGCTGAAAGACTACCTACTACTTCGTCCACTTGCGTTTTATAGTTTCCATTAGCGTCTGCTATGTTTATGAGAATAACAGATAAAGCGTTTTTTTTCTAGTGTTTCTCATACTATATCATGTTTTGCCAAAAATGTAGTTTTGATTTTGATTTTGTTCTGTTTGACGACCCGAATGGCGTAGCGGTGGTGAGGCTGCCTTACGTTCTTAGGGTCCCGGGTTCGAGTCCTGGTTGGAGCACATGTTTGTGTGATGAGCATGGACATTTGTTTCCGAGTCATGGATGTTTATATGTATAATAAGTATGTATTTACAAACAAAAAGTATCTATGTAGTATATCAACTATCTGGTGTCCACGACACAAGCCTCGTTGCTTACTGTGGCACTAGATGGCGCTGTGTGTTCATGTCCAGCGATATTTATTTATTTATTTATTTGTTTTGAATCCCAAATCATTACATTTTCCATTACTACATCACTATTACCATAATGAGCCATATTCTTCATCCCACTCATCGAATAAATATACCTTGCTCCATCCTCCCAAAGTTCATTCACCTATAAAGCATTACAATTCTGATGCCTTGCCAACTCTTCACAGATTTGATCAGAATTAAAACTAACGCTATCTCAAGACTTATTTTCCACCCAAAATTTTTGAACACAAAAGATTAACGACTTGTTTTCTTGAACCACTAACAAGACAAATAGCTCTATAGCATTAAGTACTTTAAGATTGGCTACCCATGCGCGAATTTCAAGTAAACTATAAGCAGCTTAAGTGGTTTCTTGATCAAACTATGGTAATTTATCTACACTAATATAATATAGCTGAAGAGTTCGTTTGCTTGAAACTCTTGAAGTACTAATCGGATTTGTTTTTTTAGGGTTCTATACCCGACGGGTAACAACGGGTCGTTACTAAGCCTCCGATATCGGTCCGTCCGTCCGTTCGTCCGTTCGTCCGTTCGTCCGTTCGTCCGTTCGTCCGTTCGTCCGTTCGTCCGTTCGTCCGTTCGACCGTTCGTCCGTCCATCCGTCCGTTCGTCTGTCGGTCTGTCTGTTGTTGTCAGTTGAAATTTTCAGAGAATGTGTATATATAAATATATATATATATATATATATCAGTTGCTGCAATAACAACAAATAATAAAATAAATTAAAGGGGTTCCCCTATTACGATGGTACGGACCCCTTCATGCGCGAGTCCGACTCAGACTTGGCTGGTCTTTTTCATTTAATAATCCATTTGTCAAGAAAGGTTACAAGTTAGTAAACATCACGCTACAGCCCTAGAAGCCGAGTGAAATAACAAAAGTCCTAAATGAGGTGAAACAGTGGGGCACAGCTAGTCTTTTAGAAATAAAATCTGGTGCTTGTCTTGATTAAAGAGGTTACGCAAAGTGTACTGTTTTAATAAGCCGTCTGGTGTATTGTCAGTCATTCTACGTTTGAGTGGAACAATACTAACGTGCATAATACTTAACTCTTCTTGGAAACGGAATAACAGCCAACTACATATTCGCAGTGTCAGTAAGTTCATGTAAAAAAACAAACTTGAGTTTAACTGCTCTATTTCAATATCATCCATCTGCAAGTATAACTGTAGAGGGAAACTGGATACCATATATTTTAATCATCATCATCAATATTTTGCCCTCATCCCATCATGTCTTCTTCTTCCATACTTCTCTATTACTCGTCATCCCATCAGAAAACTCCATTCTTGCCATTTATCATCCTTTACACAATCCACCCATCGTTTCATTAGTCTTCCTCTCGTCCATACATTTTAATATGACTGATATTTTCTTGCGTATTTTTTTAGATCAAAACGATATTACCTATGGTTCTTACGTAATCTTAGAATGGTTTTTCCAACCTTAAAGCTCATACCAAGTACGCAGGTAATCCCACAACAGAAAAGGGCTTCAAATAGGCATCGAGATTTTTCCTCGTGTAGCAAAATTTCTGCTATACGATTTTATTTCCGCATCATGTGATGTTACGGATTGGTGAACCTCCCGTAATAACTAAGTTACATCACTCCTGTTGCCAATATCGATAGCTATATTGGATTCCTGTTTCGGCTACCTACATATCGATTCGTATGGAACTTTTATTTATTTATTTATTTAAATAACATGGGAGACTTACAGCTAAAACAAACAGATCAAGAACAGTACAATAGACTGAAAGCCAATTACAGGTCTCCACTTATAAAATACAGAGAAAAAAAAAGTAAATTCTACGGACATTCACACCAAGTTACTATACATATACTACAGCATAAATACTATGTTGCTCACACTGCATAACAACCATCATAACAAAATGAACTACTTGAAAAAGCTTCGACTTAAATACTTCCTGGCTGACGACACACTAGTTTGGAATGGATCTATATCATTCTGTTTACAAAGCTTGTTTAAATTCCTGCTTGCACGCTCAATGTACGAATTCTGCCCATAATAGGTGGTGATTTTAGGTTATATCTACCGTGTAGGTGAATAATTTTTTTTCAGTAAGCTTTACGAACTTCTAAAATATATAATCTTACATAGAGGACTCTTTTTAAGTACGAACAACAACTGTGCTAGGAGACCCCGCTCTTCTAATAAAACAAAAAAAGTATAATGTAGGAGTGAACATACAAAAGAAATTCAACTTATATATAGGACGGTGTATGTGGGTTTGTGTTTGTTAGTGCGTGTGTGTGTGTCGCTTATCATCAAATTATCGCATGATACTTTGTAAAGTCTATAAATGTAACGTTTTATTTTAAGTCTATTTAATTCTTTGTTTGCAATAGTTTTATTTAACTTTACGCCAGTGTTAGATAATCTGATTTCAGAAAAGGGAATATGCATAATTTTTTTTTTTTTTTTCGATACGGAATGTTAAAGTACTATAAAAATAATGTCAAAAAGTGAAAACAAGACATAAATCGCCCAAACAACACAACAGTTATAGCCATTTAAACTTTTGTTTCTATCTCTTTCTAGATAAACGGAATTTAGTATGGATTTTGTACGTCGATGCAGCGAATGACGTCATTCGCTGTATCGGATCTCTCTGTCGAATCAGCAGTTTCAAATGCTTATAACTTAGTATTTTTTATACATATTAAAAAAAAAAAACACTGCAATTTCTGATGTTAATTCGCTTTGTATAGAGTGATAAAAAAAACATGCATAATTACCCTATTACTAATTCTATTGAAGAAATCGATAATATGTTTGAAGTCGAAGGGTAAACTGAACTTAACATGTTTTTTTTTTGTTAGCCTGTACTGTCCCACTGCTGGGCAAGGGCCTCCCCCAATTCTTTCCATGTGCTCTTTTGTCTTGCCTCCTCGACATGTTAGTATTTCTTTTTTCCAAAAATGCTTGTTTGTATGTGTCTGGAATTTGCAAACGGAGTTGTCATAATGTTATCTTTGATTTATTTGTGTCGAAAACTTTTAGGAACCTTACATAATAATCATGTTACACCCTCCTAAAACAATTCACATTATAGGTACCCCATACAACTCCCATGGGAAGAACTTGAGTATCCTATTCTTAGTTAGGCTACCACATGACCAAAATACATTTATGGTAAGGATATTATATATGGCTGAAGTACGGTCTTAGTTTCACCATGTCCCAGGAGATTATCATATGCCTCCGGTTATGCAAAGTTGAGTGTATACTGTAATCCTTCAGAGTTTCGACGTAGTGAATAAAGCCAATCCGTTTTAATGACAGGTAGCTTGGCAGTTGTTGCTTAGAACTTTTCAATTGGATAATTGGCTATTATCAGTACCACTCTGTTCACTTATTGTTGGGCTTTTAATTCTGTTTCACTGTTAACTTTTAGTGGTACAATTATTTTCGTATCGGAAATGTCTATTTGTTTCAAGTCTTGAAGGGTTGGGTAAAGTGTTGTTGAGTTATTGCATCTGGATTTTTTTCGTATCAGCCCGTTTGTGCCAGGTTGATGGAAATTGGTTAGCCCCCTATTATTTGGGACTTGAACATTACTTGCAAACTGTGAGTGAACTGCAGATATACCTGGCTTGTTGTTAAACTACATAAACCCAGCAGAACAACACGCAAACATAAAATAACTGCACTGGTGTGAAATAAAAAAATTGACCCAAAAATAAATCTCAAAGGATAGCTGCACAACGAATGTTTACCAAACAATGTCAATATCATAACATGGAACGCAAAAAAGGAAAGTTCCAGCGACTATTTAAATCATAATACACGTATCGTATGATTCAGACCAGTCTTTGTTCACTTCAATGGCTGGCAACACAAAGGGACCGCCAACGTTTGAGCTTTTCTCAACTTTTGCCGGTAGAGATCCCTATAATATTGAAGTAGTGATTTTGCTCAAATTTTTCAAGTAGAAAAATATGCGAGTATTTTGCTTATAGGATTTATTGATTATTAAGGTAATCGGTAAAGCTTTTGATAGTCTTACTTATCTATCATCATCATCTATTCTATCCTAGTCTTTCCGTTGGGGTCGGTTTCCAATCTAACCGGATGCAGCTGAATACCTGTATTTTACATGGAGCGACTGACCGTCTGACTTTCGGGCCACTGACTACTTGCTACTACACTGTCTGTCAAAGATCTACATATCACAGCCGGGACCAAGTGATTAACATGTTTTCCGAGGCACGGGGGGAAACTCGGTGTGTAATGGGTAGTTACCAATCCACAGATCAACCTAGAACCTTAATCTGAAGACTGATCCGAGCGACAATTACTTTTTTGCCACGAGTTTTTTTCTTTTTTATCTAATAGATGGCACTTAAAACGCTGTAAGGTGGATGAGATCTTGTTTATCAATTAACAATATTTTTCCTATCTTACTTTTGTCTTTATCTCTTTCAAGGTTGCTTCCATACAATTTATTTTTTTGCCATTTATTCTTGTAACTTTCAAATCTTTTCTTCTTAAGCTCTGTTCACACCTTAACCTTAATTTAGTTTTTTAGCAACAAACACATACAAATTACTTTCTTTATCTTTCTCACCGAAATTGATTTTCTCTTTATCTGCTACGTGAATATTCTTTTTTCGTTTAGCTGTTGTGTTGAAATTTAATTTTGTATGTTTGTTTATTTATTCAATTGCTCCCAACTATTCCAAGTGGGTATAGTGTCGCATTGTCAACCCTTATCAGTTGTATAGGTGTTAAGTTAAAGGAAGACTGCGGCTTAGTATATGATTTTTGAATTTGTACTTTTAGGGTTTTTTTCTTTCGTTACTTTTAACAGTTTATTTTTTCGTATAGTATTTTAGGTCTGGTCACAGTATTTAAAGTTAGATTCTTAATATTGTGATGACTTTTTGGTTGGTGTAGTATTAAATTATTGCATTTTTATCATTGTGTTAGTCTATGTTAAATCATCGTCTGCACTTACTAAAGCATCTTCTTTTAGTAATGTTCATAGCGATTCCTCCAGAGACCTTCTCACGCTGGGACTTCGTGATAAAGTATGGCCCGCTCCCTCTCATAGAGAGGAGGCACGTATTCCAGCAGTGTGAACATTAGAGACTGTTTATGCTTTTTCCTCAAGCTCCATAATTGAATAATTTATCTTAGTTAAACACCAAATCTTTAAAAACCATGCTCGCCGTCACTCTCATTTTAAAACATCTCTTAGGTTTCATCCCTTGCAAAGTAGGCTGGGGCACAAAAACAGAGTGTATAATGCTAGTGTGCCGAATAACATTACGCAGTCCTAGAGCGGTGCTACTAGCAATTGTAAAAGCCGTTTGTTTTTCCGACCTTCTTACTAAAGGGTCATCTCGAGATGAAATTGAATGCTTCAAGTCGTAATTTGTAGGCGGTGGCCGACTGGCTGAATTATAGTTTTAGGTAATGGGAAAGTGGGCTCTTGAGAGTGTCTGCTAATGTAAATATTTTTGTTAAAAATTGTATTAGTTTTTTCACAAAATGTAGAGAATTGTTGTTGCATTACCTCGTTAGTCTAGTGGTCATAAGCTCAACTGAAAATATCATGGGCTATAAATTGCAAACAACTACAGCAGATATCTGGCGCCTCAAAAGTTTTGAATGAAATTCTCCTAATTATGTTTTAATTCAGCGTAACTATGAACACTGGCAATTACTTTCATTTAACGTTCATATCAGTTTTATTACAGTTTGTGTCATCAGAAGTTCTTAACATTATAAATTTCTTGCACTTATAAAGCGTTCATGCCAGTCTGAAAGCAAAACTACTGTGAAAACAGTTATTCTGCTCAAGTTGGCAGTGTTACATTAAAAATATATAAATTAAAAAATGATTTTAAGTTGGATAGTGCTACCATACGTTGTATGAGTAGCATCATATTCAAATGTATGCATTGTACCTATGCATTCATTTAAAGTAAGGTATGGTTGCTGTAAAACTAAACGATTTTATTTCATTATGTTTTGCAATCCAATAAATTCTTAGCCATTGCTTCGAATCTGCCTATAGATTTTCAAAACACTTTCTTGAGCAGTGCAAGGTGATGGAATATCTTATTTTTAGACGGGCTATAATAACCACTTACGTTACGCATACAATAATTCAACTCCTAAGATAAACTCATCTGATTCATCATTAGCAATGAGCTGAACCACAAATACCACCCACTAATCCGTCTCAAAAATCGAATAATGTAAAATCACTCATAAAATATACACTGTAAGTAAAACTGAATGGGCCTCGTTTTGTATTGTCTGGCCACATTGAATATTGCGTTTTCTGCTCAATATTATTGTACCACTGAGTTATATTAAAACTCTTGTGTTGGTCTCGTCACAATGGTCCGTCGTGTACATTGCGACTAGTTCGGATTTTTAATATTGTTTTTTTTTTTGTAGTGAACATTGTTAGACCGACTTTATTTTGTTTGATTGAAATTGTTGTGAAGAAAACTTCGTAAGTTTTAATGTTTAATTACATTTTTGGACGGCAGTTAGGTACCTTACAACATGTTATGTTTGTGACCCAGTGCTAAGAGTTTTTTTCAAGAACTGCAATTAAAATACAGTTGTCTACAGCAATGTCAAAAAACCATGCATTTCTTCCGGTCAGCAGATTATGGTCTATCCGATTGTTTCTCCGCTTCGTCATCCCTATAGAGAACTATTTTTCTTAATCTTATATGGTGTCCTAACGAAAAAGTACCGCGTCAATTCATAACATGATACATCTATTTCACACGCTCTAAAATATTACCTGCCGTCAAATCCATGCACTGCATACATTTTCCTATTCCCAAATCACATACAGGAGCGCGCCACAACAAATGGAAAATTTTGACACATCATTAATCATTGATATGTAAAAACTAGATGTGGTAGTAATAGATGATAGAATGTTTTGAAAGCAAATATAGTCTAGGAAAACTCACTCGGAAAGTTTTGTTCAGTATTTATCGTAAGCACCGTTAAGTATGCACGACGCATTTGCAATTTTTATAACTCGGTTCGATGTCGATAGCTGAAAAGATGCGCGATTAAGAATCGCCCGTGCGTACGTGGGGCTTATGGCCTTGGTTTTAGTGAAAATCTTACAAAATATGTATTTGCAGGCGGCCTGCCCCGGCTTC
Organism: Xestia sexstrigata; assembly: GCA_941918905.2. Taxonomy (NCBI): domain Eukaryota; kingdom Metazoa; phylum Arthropoda; class Insecta; order Lepidoptera; family Noctuidae; genus Xestia; species Xestia sexstrigata. The sequence continues at coordinate 20,507,533 of OW799206.2, forward strand.
GCACGGGTAGAGTAGAGCAAAGCGGATTGACTTTTCCCGACTCTTCCAACAATTATCGTTATGTTTCAACCAATTTACACAAAACCGACAGACAAACGTGGCGGTGGACTTTGTTTTATAATAATGTAGTGAAGTAAAATTCATATTTCAAAATACTTGGGTTGTAACTTGTACCCTTAAAAGTATCCAGGATGACAAAATAATATTTTAGAGTAATTATAACGGGTTTTATTAGCGCGTTTTGTAATATACAGGAATTTAACAAGAAGGTATGTCTTTTTATTTATGCTTCAGCTAGATAAGAAGTACGATTTTTCGTATATCTATATAATATATAATATCGTAAATTATTCCAGGGGAACCCACAATTAAGATATAAAAGTATCCTAACCTAATGGTTAGGATACTTTTTACACACATACATGTGCTGGGTTAGTACCCAGCACATGTCAGTATACCAAACATCAATCCGTTCAGCGTTTAAGCCATGAAAAGGTGACGGAAAGACAGAGTTTCTGTCACATTTAATGATACTCGTATTCGTATCAATAAAAAAACACAGGAGCATATTCGTGCTACCAGTAACTACATATAGAACTACTAACAGTTATATCATGATATAGCACTGTCTACCGAAACAGGGACATTCGCTTTATTAAACCGCTCTCCAGCTGAAGCCAAGAACAAGGAACGTCGCGTAGATGTAGCTGATAAACGAGAAGTGACACTAAAAGTTAAGCTAGATAGTACAGTACACAGATACTGCTGCAGAACGGGGTTCGGGGTACCTGTTGTGTTGTGTGTAAGTTTAGCTAAAGGTATAGCTTTGTTCTGCTAGATGTTTTCTTGAAATTACATGTTCCTTACATGTGGTTTCTTTATTAACATGTAGAAAATCCTTTCTAATAAAATCTATTTTAAGTTTGTCTTTTGAGAAAACATTTTTATTAACATTCATTTTGAAAAGTACTTATTATTCAATTTAATTGATTATTGTGAATGTGGGTCACTTTTTATTTTTTTGATTGTTTTTTCCCACGACCGTCTGGCAGTTTGAGTACCATAAAGCGACCTACTCAAATGTCCTTTCTTTGGTATTGTTCGTCGTTTCATTGAGCTCCTTGAGTTATAAGTCGAGCTACACGATATCTGACAAATGCTTGTACTGACTGGAGAGGTCAACTCAAACTGTGTGGTTCTTTCTTCAAAAGACCAACTCAGACACTAATCTGCATAGTCCTCATGTGAATTGAGCAAGATTATGTCTGGACTTCAAAAGAGACTATGTAAGTCGTGAGTTTGTTTCGGCTGTTTCTTCTCAGAGTAGTCAGGTACGAAACACCGGCCCCATCTAGTTTAAAAAAATGACGTGTAAAAGTGTTTGTAAAAACCTACTTGCAAAATAAACATCATTTATCATTAATTATCATAAAACTATTAATAAATTTGAAGCATAGACTAGGTGTGCATAACAAAAAGTCTGTAGATCTGACTTTATGCATCTGTGTATCTTTCCAACAGTAAGAGATATAAATACCAGGGGAGATTGTTTGTTATGAAAATGATAATAATTTATTAGCTGATATATTGAATGTTAGTTGTAATAATAATAATATAATCGATCTGGTCTTTAAAATGTAAGTACATGTTTCATAAATAATGTAAATGTTTGCATGCTGATTGGTAAAATATGACTGAACTTTGATATGTCATAACAACTGTATTATATAACCCATATTTGCGAAATAAAATTCTATTCTATTCTATTCTATTCTATTCTATAAGAGAAACAAAAATATAATAGCGCTATACTGAAAAGTCATTTCGGTCGGACTGAATGCCTCTGATGTTGAGATCTATGGGATTAATGAGAAAAACACTCATTTTGCCTCCACTTTCATACGAGTATTATTCTAAAAGAAGAATATTTATGACAGACGATTTAAAAAAAGGGTTATATTTTCACGATTACAATCGTAAACCGTATGGATATGTGGGTTACGGTAGATTTTTCAGGCTCAATTTAACACGTCTTATAGCTGTTCGCAGAACATTACACCCCTTATTTATTATGTGGGTAATGTTCGGGATTTCGATGGTTCTTTTAATAATATTAATAGTTTTGGGGGAAAATATTGATGTTTGTTAACTACTTAAACTATTCCGGGGTCCGGGGTTCGGTTCCCCAGTTGGCACAGTGTTTTTGGGTTTTTCCATCAGGAATTTCACAGTAGCAGCCACAGAGTCTAGATTTGTGCTTGGTTGATGGCAATAATAACTGGGTTATCTTAAACTAAATGTCCCGTACTAAATGGGTACAAATCTGCCTTAGACCCTTCAGGTATTACACGCGTGATGTAGCCTATGTTAAGTTCACAGTCCGACAGAAAAAAATCTTCACTTCCATTCAACCTACATCTCCAGAATATTTGTGGCCGATTTCCTCAGTTGTTGAGTTACATAAAACTAGAAGCAAGTTTTATCATGTCTTTGTAAATTCTTCGTGAAGTCAGCTGGTATTAGATTTGCAATGCCTTTTGCTTACAATGTCTTAATACGTAAGAATGTTCTTTTTAGGTTATTCATATTTCATGAATCGTCGAGAAACTTTAATAAAGATTTACGATTTTTTGTTGAACTCTTGTCTTAGAAACTAGCCATTCACGTCAAGTTCTGCTTGTGTTGATGAAGTTAAGCATCAGCCTTAGGTGCTGGTTGCGTTTACCACTGGATGCATTTATTGGTAGATTGTTCTGTTTCTGACAATCGTTTAAAGATGACCGAGAGAGAATGGTGTTTATTATTATTATAAACATTTATTTCAGACTATGTCCCTATTATCCTATGTTATTATCCTATGTTTATAGAAGTTTGGCATAAGTTGCATTTTTTCAGTGAAAATAAAGATAAGAAAAATAAGAAATAAGACTTTACTTTCTTAAAACTCCTTTTTGATCATTTTCTTATTTCTTTTGACTTTGAAATTCCAGGTTTATCCAGAATTCATCAAAATAATTAAAAAAAATATATTTAAATCACTATTATAATATATATCATTTATTTGTATACATATTTGTTATTTTGTATGCAATAAAGAATAAGGATAACAATATATCCCAAAAAGGCCTAGGCAGATGATAAAATATAAATATCGCTAGAAATTGATTGGAGTAATATATCCTCGAAAAAGGAATATTATTTACATACCTACTTACAATTAGGGGGCAATTCGGCCGTTTAATTGAGTCGATCAATCAATTCGGATCAATAAATTGCGCGTAAAGCAAACGATTGTACGCAGCTGCCATGCGTATTAGTAAATATTTCTGAGTATTCTAACTGCATTGATGAAAAATATGCTAGACAAAACGTTCGTCTATTGTTAGAACAGAACAAATTGTTTAATAATAAGTACTTGTATTGTATTGTATAACGGGCTGGTGTCCGCAACTCCACGTCAAAGCGCGTATTTTGCGTGCGGGTGGGAAAATAAGTACTTAAAGCGAATGCTTGTTTCTTGTTTTAAAATTTTTGTAAAATCTGCCTCGTTGGTCCAGTAGTCGCAAGCACACCTGCTGAGCATAAAGTTCTGGGTTCAATTTCCAGGTCAGGCCAAGTGTTATTGAGATTTTCTATCCGGAATTTCTCTTTGGCAGCCACGGAATCTGGTGTTATGCCCGGTTGATGTTTAATTTCTCGCCCCTATTACGTCATAGGACTTCAAAATAATTGGAGAAATGTGGGTATATGAATAGGTACACCTCTGTCTAAACTTTTAAGGATTACAGGCGCGATGTTATTTAAAGTAATAGTACTCTACATAACTTAAGAGCCTCCCATAAAATAATACCACTGATTTAAGTTTTAATTAACCCAGAAACATAACCGAAACCTTTCTTGTTAATTAAGATGAAAATGCACCTTTTTCCTAATTCATTAATTATAATTCAATAACTCTTTTAGGGGTAAAAAGGGTACATCAAAATAATTCCAGTAACGTTGTAGATCTGTATTGTTTGTAAAATTAATTCGAGCGTGCATGATATTCGAATTGGCCTATTTTGTTTGGTTTCATTGTTTTTGTTAAAATTATTCAAACAAAACAAAAACCCCAAATTATTCTCTAAATATTCAAACAAACATGTTTTATTGAAAACGCATTATGTTGGTAAATATTAATGTTTTGCGTATTACAAATATTATTTTATATTCAACGCGTAGGTAAACAAGTAATAAAATAATTTACGCATTAGAAAATGTATTTTGTAACTCTTTATTTATTAAACTAATAATTCAAGGTGGAATAGATACCGACGCTAAGACGTATTCCACGTACGTATTAGCACGTATTCTAGTAAGTACATTATTCTGAACCACAAGGAATTTTTGTATCGGTAGTATAAAAAAACAGCTCGTGGCTAAATAATAACAGCCAGTCGGGTCAATCTTTAGGTTAAGCTGTGCTTGGTTAGGTTACCCTTACATATCGAGTTTCCTCCGTGCCTCGGAAAGCACGTTAAGCCGTTGGTCCCGGCTGCCTATTTAATCTTTGACAGTCGTTCCAGGTAGTCAGTGGCCCAAAAAGTCTGACAACCAGTCTTACCAAGGGGTATCGTATTGCCCAGTACTAACTAGGTTGGGGAGGTCAGTTAAGCAGTCGCTCCATGTAAAATACTGGTATTCAGCTGCATCCGGTTTGACTGGAAGCCGAACCCAAAATAGTTGGGAAAAGGCTAGGCAGATGATGAATTAAAAAAAAATCGGAACGTGGCCGATGATGATTGTGATACAGAACATTAATCTGCGTGACTGTACTTTCTCACGAATTCAGATAAAATGCGAATGTGTGTCCAGTTGGCGAAAACATAAAAATGATTTAATTTAAGTTACACTATGTGGACACGCGTAAAAATTTTTTAAAGTCCCGATGACGAAATAATAAGTGATACTAATTTTGCGTTTCACCAACTGGACACACGTGTGTCGGGTTTCTTGTGTCAAGTTGGTGAATAACCCCTGTGGAAGAAAAAGAGAGAGAGAATCATTCACCCTTTAAAAACTATTTTAAACCTTCTTTCTTACATGCCATATAATCATAAATCATATGTATTTCTGTATAATTTCCAGTTTTACCAAATACTTTTACACGTCACTTAATGTTTGAAAACTAGATGGGTTCGGTCCAACCCAAATCATTATAAAATCCAAAAATAACTAACCGACAAAAGCTCCAATCAAAATAATATTGAAAGTTAATATTTCGAATCTAGATATTGATATTGAATTACGGGCCACTCATATCCTACTTAATCCCATGGATCAGACCTGAAGCTCAGTGAAAAGTATTCATTACTTAAATGGAATTGTTACTTTTTTCTCTCTGTATTTCGTTGCTCGTTCGGGCGTAATGTTTTGTTCAAAAATTGTTTGTTTTTCGCATGCTGCTGATGGTGAGTTTGCATTTTGTTGACAGAATATTGTGATCATTTTTGATATGGTATTACCAGAAACTGGATTGTGGAGTGTGGTCTGCTAAGCACTAAGGCAGACGGTTCCTGCCAATCAATCAATCAAACCGGTATTCGAATACTTAAATCGTTGAGAAGAAGCTAGGCAAATGATGATCAACTTTATTATTCATTCATTGGGTCATTGGGGCAGACACGTTGGTATCTGCTCAAATGTCAAATATGAAGATATGAATACGGAAGTACTCTTAACTCTTACAACAAACAAAAATAAAAAATGTATATTTTAACAATGCTTGTAGGGCCACAGGTAGTCAGTGGCCCAAAAAGTCTGACAACCAGTCTTACAAAGGGGTATCGTATTGCCCAGTACTAACTGGGTTGTGGAGGTCAGTTAAGCAGTCGCTCCATGTAAAATACTGGTATTCAGCTGCATCCGGTTGGACTGGAAGCCGACACCAACATGGTTGGGGAAAGGATAGGCTGATGATGATGCTTGTGTGGCCACTCTGTGCCAAATTAGATGAAATTAAGGGCGGATGCTTGACAAGCATGGCTGTCGTTGCGTCAAGCGTGAAATTTTGACTATCCTAAAACCCTAAAACTGTATTACTATTAGCCTACCAATAAATCACCGGATCTAGCAAACGAATTGGTGATTGAACACATTTGTCTTGACTTTGACATTTGACTTTTCCATTTCTGTTCATATATGTGAGGTGTATCTGTTTACATATTTAATGTTTACATTTCCATATAGTAAAAGTTTGCCACAGGAAGAAAATTACTTTAGATATAAATTTAACAAAACATTTCATAATCTGGCATTTAATAGTAATGTATTTCATTTAATTGACATTAATAATTATATTGGTGACAATTTTTACTTGACAAAAGATAGATATCTTGTGGACAGGTGCTATCTTTCAAACTAGACAGGTAGCTGTGTCGTTATCATACTTTTTTTTTCTACAGGCAACTTGGCTAATCAATTTGCCTTTGTGGAACAATGCGATATTCAATTAAATTACTCTGCCAATAGCTTGATCATAATGAATGAATCAGTCAATCATTTAAATTAGAAATTGAGACAACAGAGGCAACCTCTTGCAATATTATAAGGAAGCCAGATGGCATATCAGGCGAATGTTCTGAGAATTTTAATATTGTCAAACTGGTTCATCAAATTATTCAAGGATTTTTGAACAAAGAACTAGAAGTAGAACTTTTCCTAAATTGTAACAATATATATTCTTTGTTTATCGGAGCATTGGCTCAAATGTCATCAATTAATTTTTAATTTTACTAATCACCAGGTTGGTAGTTCATTCTGCAGGGTAAATGCTGCATGGCGGCGCATTAGTCCTAGTAAATAATCAGCTTAAGTTTAAAAGCCGCAAGGATATTGTAAGCCTATCTGTTGAGCGAACAGTTGAAATAGCCTGTATAGAATTGGAGCAGTTTATCATATTAAGTGTGTATAGACCTCCTTCAGGATTGTATGATTGTTTTGAAAAGGTAATGGGATGAAGTGTTGCATAAAATTTGTAGTTCTAAGAAGTCTAAAATCTCTTGTGGTGATTTTAATATGAATTCGTTAGAAAATCCTGGGTTAAGCACTAAAATTATAAGCCTGTTTCAGTCATACAATCTTGAAAGCAAATTTCTCGAGCCCACTAGAATAACCCCAACTAGTGCCACTTGCCTAGATAATATTTACACTGATACTATATCCACACATAAAGTAATTATTATACTTAATAGATTCAGATCATTGTGGGCAATTGATCACAATTCCAAATGTAAACAAGAAAGTCACTAGAAAGGATATCATTGTTAATCCAAAAAGTAAAAATCACCTGGAAACTTTTAAAACTAAACTTTTATCCAAACTACCACGTTTGTCAGTTAGTGATGATCCCAATTAACAATATAACGATTTTTTCAGTATGTATTGCACACAATTTGAAACCACATTTGTCCCCAAGATAATATCGGTTGTACCCTTGGTATTTATAAGAGTCGAAAACGACTTTATGAGCTGTATGAAGAGCGGACTAATATAAACACTGTAGAATTTAATTTGTTTGTTAAAAAATATTCTAGATCATTTAAAACGTTACTTGAATTCAAAAATTAAAAATAGTTGTAATGTAATTAAAATGACATGGAACATCATTAATAACGAAACGGGAAGGTCTTTCAACCGAAAAAGTGACTACAGCCTTGCTATTGGCGATAATATTTTAAACTCAGACACTCAAGTTGCCACAGCCTTTGAAAATTTCTTTGCGGCTATTCTCGTATCGACTACTAAATCGCTAAACTCGTCACCTGCTGCTGCCGAATCTTTACTAAGGGAAAACTGAAACGTTTTCCCTTAGTAAAGACTCGGCAGCAGCAGGTGACGAGAGTCTGTGATTCCGAATTTAATTTTGAATTCACTTGTAAAGATATAATTAAAACTTTTTACACATTAAATGAAAAACAACAACAAAAGACCGGCGATCTATGTATATGTATGTTTGTATGTATATCATTCTGTGGACGTTGCTAAATCCATTATAAACATTGTAGCTGATTGTATTCACCGTAGTGAGTTTCCTGATCTAATGAAATATAGTAAAATAATACCATTGTTTAAATCGGGTAGTACATCAGACCCCACTAATTATACACCCATTTCAATACTACCTACCTTTGGTAAAAGTTTTGAAAAATTAATTTTGACGCAAATGCAAAGTTTTTTCAATAAACATAAGTTATTGCTTAAAAAAAAAACAGTTCGGTTTTACAATTGATAGGATTCATAGAGTTGATGTTAACGGGAAAAGATCTCCCGGATATGTAGTAAGAATGGGGGTACCCCAGGGCTCAATTCTTGGTCCATTTTTGTTTATTATTTATATAAATGACTTGCCTTACCTCATAAAGGATAATCATGACATAGTATTGTTTGCAGACGACACTTCTCTTTTATTTAAACTCAAACGTCAGCAGTTAGTTACGGATGATGTTAATAGCGCCCTGGCAAAAGTTGTTAATTGGCATACCCTGAATCGTGAAAAAAAAAATCAGCTGTTAATCCCTACAATAGTTCGCATAACTCGTCAAACTCGTCGAATATCAGAATTTATTTTCGCTATTCAGGGTTTAGTACCATAATAAAAGTTGATCATAATGATGAGTACAACGACCCCTTAAGAGATTTCGTGTATGAATAGATACACAGTCTATACGTCAAAATAAGTAACGTATATTTAATTAACTATGTCGGTAATATCTTTTGCTGCTCCGTTCTCTACTAATTACTTTGACAGAACTCTTGAATCAGGATTAAATTCTGTGAGCGAGCTTGCATGTGTATCACACACATTATGTTGCTACATAAAGTGAGAATATTAGATGAGAGGGTTAAAAAGGCTGTACTATATAATCATGGCTAAATATTATTGAGGCGAATAACAACTTATCAGGCGACTTACTACTTGGTTACAAAAAAAAATACTTGGTAGCGATTAAAAATTTTTAGCAAAAAAGAGCTACAAAAGGCAAGGATCTATAAAAACTAAATAATGGCTGCTACTATAAGATAACAAATATATTGAATAGGGCCAATGAAATAATAGGTAAGGTATTAAAAATAATGACTGGGCGGCTAATATTTCAAATGTTCATTTTAGTAAACATTTTTGGCCGGCGGAGGCCCGGCACTTCGGGGACAGAAGTCAAAGAGTGTTATTTAATATGCTAGCGAAGCGAGCGCTCGTCCTGGAGTCGTAGCAGGTTCTGAATCTCAGTTAATTTTATAAACAACCTTATTGTATAATTTATGAAAGCTTATTTTCTACTTTTTATCCGCCGTCAAGTTGTCGCCTAACAATAAATTCAGTTGCTACACCAAAAAATCACTGCCAATTTAATTTTTAAACAAAGCTTACAACTCTAAATAAAGCTGATACTTTATACCTAAAATGCTACTTCATTGTAGCGGCCAACCTATTATTTTTGCTACCCATTTTAATTATCAGATTAGTTAGTCGCCGCGTTAAATACATACCTATAATCATCACCTGTCAGTTGATTAGACGGCGAAACTAAATTAATTACCTTCTTGTGCTACATTTGACTTTCGATGATTAATAGAATAATGTAATTTTGTCTTAGGCCCTCTGAAGTTTCCACCCGTGAACAATAAAAAGGCCCTCTGGAGTGGTCTATTATAGCTATTAGTTATCGGCGCAGTGTTAAAATCCCCTCAAATGAAAAACTATCACAAAGCAAAAATAGATTATAACGACAATTTTGATGACCAACATTTAAAAAACGGTTACGCGCATAAATCAGACAGACTCGATTTATTAAATCGAACATCGGCCAAACGCAGCGTAAAAGTTTTAGCGACAAATAAACCATTTTCAAATTAAAATAAACCGGTTTTTAGTCTGAAAATGTCCAGTGTCGCACCACTGGTATTGATTGGAATGCACCCACTAGTGCTGTCAAATATCCCGGCTTCACTCCGGGGTTTTACGGGTCGCGGGATTCTAAATCCCGCATTTGCAGACGTTTAGAATCCCATTGGTAGTTGTTCTTGTCGGAAGCTGCGTTATTAGGATAGGACGTATATCAACTGCCTGAATAATTGATTCTGGATTGTTAGTTCTCAATTTATTATGCGTAAAATTTGTGTTTTACCTAACCAATTCCAAAAATAAAATATAGATTATTATTTTATCTGCGTCCATTTTCAAATCATCATTTTATATTTCGTGCGCTAGTTTATTTCACAATAAAGCATGTCATGTTCATGACACGAACAATTTATACAAAGGACTCTGTTAACAAAATATGAAAAAAAAAACTCTATTTCATAAACGAAAATGTTCAACTAACAAAATTGCACCCCTAACAATCTCGTTTACAGAATTGAATCAAACACTAGCTCTGTCGGTTACGAAGGACTTTATATAAAAACTTCTATACATATGTGAAATGAATTCCTCTTACAAAAGTATCTTTGGACATGTGAAAGAATATTACGTTTATGAAGAGTTTCGATTGAATATTGGATGAAGTGGAATTATTTAAAAGGAGTCTGTGAGAGCATTCAATTGAGTTGCATTGAGAATGAAAGTGGGTGGGTGGAATGAAGTGTGAGAGTAATACAATAGAAGAGTGTGTTGGCACACATTTTATATTTTTATAATAGTTTGTTGGTGCCAATGATAGTGAAGTATTTAATGACCAGCAAAGCTATGCTTTAAACTATAATATTATGCTACCGCATGCCGGTTATAATACAAGAGCTCATGAAAGAATGGTACATAGTAGTGCGTAGTGCTCTTAACCACCTTAAATGCAAATGCCGAAATATGATAGGTGGCATCATCATTATTACCACCGTCTTACCGTTTTTTCAGAAAACGGTAAGACGAGACGACGAATTCGACGATGACGATCTCCAAAGAAAAAAAAGTATACAGGGTGTACAAGACCTCATCACGAAGCCGTCAACCAAGCATTCTGTACATAAAACTAAGTAACTTTACGCAAAAATTATTGCTGGGAAACAATTTTTTTTTTTTAGGGTGAAAAATCATGTTTTGTTGTAGAATTCATTGAATGGATTGAATAGTACGGGGGTCGTGGAGGTGTTTAAAAATCCTACATTAAAAACATGTATTTAAAAAAAAACTTGTCAAAAAGTTGGAACTTTGACCCCCAATATCTTCGTAACTGTAAGATTGCCAGGTATGGTGTAGAACAAAAAAATGATCGCAATGATGGGGAGAATAAGTGCCTTTCGGCTTCGTTAAGAGGTGTTTTACACCCTTTATTGTCTCGCACAGGATTAAACAAAATGATTAAAAATATCTACTCTATAAATCTCAATATCAAATCTCTCCGAATGTGTTTTTAAATGTTTATCTTTGAGGTTCATAATATTATTATAATGACCCTAAGTGAAGATTAAGTCTGTCCGTCAAGTGGTTGTTCATCTATTTTAGTTTTTTAGGATTCCCGTAGGGTCGTAAGTGGGGGGCCATTAATCATCGTGCCCTAAGTGGTGACGGGCGGTCACCGCCTTTACAAAGTTGCGTTAAACTCCAGTAAACAGTTATAGATTTTAATCCTTTGAATATAAGTTCTACACAGTCTTGTGCTAACCATATTCAATTTTACTTCAGCAACCATGAAGAGTGCACGTATGTATCTTTTAAACTAAAAAGACCAAGTTGGACCAAGATGCGGGCAGCGGCGTTACAAAATAAAACATAAGTTTTCCCAAATACGAAAAAACATGGTTCCAACTCAAGTGCTTACTTAATTTAAGTTGGAAAACTCGTAATAGCCTCGGAATTTATACCGGGAGCGTAGCCGAAAAGAAAAAAAGTTGTATTTAGATTACTGGTTGATATCAGAAAAATAATATTTTTGATGTAAACTCGCAAATTATGTTTACCCTACTTAATGTGAACGTCGAATTATATTAGTTTTGTGGGCTGGCTTGTTATACCTACAGGGATTTTAATAAAGGCTGATGCCCGTTTTCGCTAACATTAAGCAACACCCAAATGAAAGCCTAATATAAAGGCGGCGTGTTGGATAATCAGCACTGGCCTTAAAGTAGAGAGTTGAAATTCCGACACTGCAGTAAAACTAGGTCTTGCTTAGTGTTGGTTAAAACAGGCATCAATGATTGCCTATCTAAGATTGCTATCTAGATCAAAAAGCCTGTTCATATTTTGATGTTATTAGGGATTTCTCATAGAACAAAATACGGTTCGTGTCGATTATTATCGTAACTTCTTCAGAAAATTGAGAGGAAATTCGATATGTTTTTAATCAAATTCAGTTGATTTATGGCTGCCGATTTGCGATCCAACGATCCAAATTTATATTGAGAAAATGTTCAGTAAAATATTATCTGGCTGTGAGCAGTAGTTTTATGCTCTCAGATGTTGTTTAGCACAGTTACAATTTTATTAAAAACAATTACTAGCGGTCCATCCATGCTCTGCATGGAATGAATTCTGTAAATGATGGTCCTGGTGGCCTACCATGACGTCTTAAAGCAGGATCGTTTTAATCTTGTTCCAGTGTGGGTAAGAGACGGAGCTATAGAGGACTTCTAGCGCCATCTCTTTCCCACACTGGAACAAGATTAAAACGATCCTGCTTTAAGACGTCATGGTAGGCCACCTGGTCGCATCAGAATCCGTTGCAGAACAACATGTAGTACTGTACACACGGCGACACATCGAGCTATACATTTCCAGTATAATGAAATGGCCTCGCTTTGTATAGATTTCTCGTACAGTGAAAGATTCGTATAAACTGGTTTTGTCTCGATTGATTGGTCGTCGTGAGTACACAGACGGACACGATCTGGGTCAAGTACAATTTGAAATAACTTCACCACAAATATTATATTTTCTGTAAATTCGCATTTTGCAATTCTCTGGTTACGCTCATAAACTAAGGCGCGCTAAAATTCCGAATACACTCACTCACTCAATTCAGTTGGAGTCATTCCAAGGTCTTAAAACATCTAACCCATGTAATGTAGGAGTAATATAATATTAACTTTATTTTATTAATTATTTAATTCTTTGAGTATTTGTAAAATATATTTATTATCCAATAGTATATCATAAAATTAGTGAGAAGCAATGACGACGCAGTAATTGCCACATTTTGATATCTATTTTCCAAAAACCTTCGGTATTTTATAATAGCAGCCTAAAGAATTTTAGATTAACGTTTTCGCGTTTTCCTTAACCTATGCCTTGCCACCACCATATTTTCGAACTAAGTCTCCAGAACTATCTCTTCCTTCTAAATCCTATGCCAAGCAATTTATTTTCCCTAAAATATTTCCGTCTCAGCTATTTTAAAAGGAAGAACATTTCAGAGTGTTCACCCCGCAATAGACAAGTCAGAAGGTTGTCTACATACAACGACCGAAAACAGGCAAACGTACATACATATGCGATCGTACACCAATGTCAGAAGGATCAGACGAACTGATACGGACAAATAACAGGCCGTCTATGGACATGGAACACTAACAGAGATTTCAGTGACCGTGGAGCTGCGATTTGTCAGCACTGGTAAAGGTAATCGTACGCTATTTATTGTCTTGTTTTAGTTGCAAATTAAATTTGCACTTGTTGTACAAGTGCAATATTCTCAGCCTGTCTTCTGATGAATGTAAATGTTGATGGAAGGAGAGGGAAGCAAAACAGACGATGAACGAATTGTGTGAGGAATGATATGAAAGAAAAGGGTGTGAATTATAGCGTCGCGGTTGCTAGGGGAGAGTGGAATAGCAAAACATGCAGCACTGGTCCCAAGTAAAATGACACAGGGACAGCAAGATGCAGCTTAGGAGCTGATCTTCTGCACGTATCTATTTTGTGGTTCCATCGTCAAGTACCATTGCGTTTGGGAGCGTCGCAGCGTTCTCCTCTTGACTCTCAACTCAAACTGAAAGTTTAAACATGGACGCACTTGCCCCAGCACTGTTTACTTGATAAGTGTAGTGGAACCAGTTGAAATTGTTTGAAAATGGTCTGGAGAAAGAGTATCCGTATTAAAGTTATTTAACATTTCTGCGAAATTAGTACCTAAAATGTTTTGTATAGTAACGGACTATACAAAACATTTTAGGTACTAATTTCTACTTACGCAGGTGGCTGCTGAGCGTAAGGTCTGGTCTTGGGTTCGATTCCTAAGTTAAAGAGTCAGAATATTTCTGTCAGGAATGTCTCGGTAGTAGCGCAGTCTGGGTTTGTGTCCCATGTAAAATGTGGCCTAAACATTATTTGTGAAATATTCGTATAGTGTTGTAAATCTCTGTTTAACCCTAAGGAGAACACAGGCTTGATGTTATATTTTATCAATAAGTGTTTAAAATTTTTTTCGTCCTCGAACCTTCTTTTAGATTCGGCTTTTTCAGTAGTCGAGTTTGTCAGTAGGCGGAGCTCTTGACTACAAAATCTCCTGATGAAAATTTACGGACAAAACAAATTTGCTCAAAATATTATTTCTTAATTGGTATACTCCATGAACCCAAGCAATTCGAAACCGACTAGGAAGCTCAAGTTTAATCAAGAGAACGATTTAACAAAGGCAATTTGATAATCAAATTGTGAACCGGACTTGGCAAATCAAACCCTAGGATCGAGTTAAGCAAATTCTTGTTCTCAAATCGAGTTTATAGTTCAGGCCAATCATAAAACTTTGAAAAGATAACATTTTTGAACTCTTGGAAAAATTGACTGTAATACTGAAATTGAATAGGTATCAGATTTGTGGGAAAAAACGGGTTTTAAAACGTCAAAAAACTTCGTTGGAAACAATACAATGACAGGATTTGTCCATGTATTAAGAAAGAAGCATTTTTATCTTGCAATAATTATATTAACATTAACAGTTCAAGTGCATAAAATCCTAAACCTGAATATACATACCACTACTACCCGTCAAATTTTATCACAAACCCAAATTCTGTAAATGCAACTTCTGAAAAGCACCTTTACCACACAAACTGTAAAAAAGAACATTATTTTTAACGACATCCGCCTCGCTTACTTCCGCACCTTGCCCTCGGGTACAAGTTTAAGAGGTTATGTGTTTACACTTTGTTGATGTTCGATATTATGGGTTGAATGATTTTACCCTAATACAAGTTTATCAGGTGGAAAATATAAGAATTTTGTGATCCTTTGATGAAATGTAGGAAGTACTTTTAATAAATTTAATTTTTATTGATCTTTTTAAAAAAATACGTATACATAACATAGCATCCGCAGGTTTAGGTCAGAGGTGTACCAAAGAGGCGTTGGGGGCCACGTGGTGCCCCCCGGCCACCGTAGGCGCGGGCCTGTGGACGGAGAGCTATGGGCTAGCTCGCCGTCCGTCCGTCTCATGACGACAGGCTGTGTCGACGGCGCGTTCGTGTTCTACGCGCGCCTCAAAGAGAGTTAGCAAAAGGAAGGAGGCCGATGCTTGCCGGGGCTGCGGGACTGTTCGAAAGAGATACCGTGGCCCCGGAACACAAAGGGCGATGAAGAAACATAGATGGGTTTAGTCAGTAAAAGTCTGACACTCCCTCAGAGCGGGAGGAGTCATTTGATGATTTCCCATCAGAAAATAAAATAAAAATAAAGGTGTACCTAAGAGTAACGCCTACATTTCTCCAGTTATGTTTTTTAAGTCTCGTGAAATAGGAGTGAGCCTATTGCCATTACTGTAAATCCAGACTCTGTGGCTGCTATAGAGAAATTCCTAATGGTAAAACCCACTTGGCGCGACCCGGGAATCGAGCCCAGGACGTAACGCTTAAGAGTCGCGCAAAAAAAAAATATCGTGAAACGGTCGTGAGATCATGTACTTTGTACTGCTTGCCATCCACAACTATATTGTTTTTATACTTTTTCCAATACGTATAACAACATAAAAGGTATATAGCACAGAATAAGCGGCTTTTAATTAAAGAGAAAAAAACTATCTTCGTTGCTTCGTTACTAAAATTTAGGCTTCATTAAACTTAGCTAAAAAAGCTTACCTATTAAAATAATGAGGCTATGATGTCGTAACTATTCATAATCCATAAGTCATGATTTTCATTTTTCAGATATTGTGGCTTCTCTTTCATTAAACGTTCCACGATAACTTTAGTCTGACTTAACATTGACCCTACTATAATTAAAATCTAGACCAGATTTTCAAAACACAATTATTTCAGTCCATAATGAGCAAGCTTCACCAATTCTACTAGACCATAATGAGCAAGCTTCACCAATTCTACTAGACCATAATGAGCAAGCTTCACCAATTCTACTAGACCATAATGAGCAAGTTTTACCAATTCTACTAGACCATAATGAGCAAGCTTCACCAATTCTACTAGACCATAATGAGCAAGTTTTACCAATTCTACTAGACCATAATGAGCAAGCTTCACCAATTCTACTAGACCATAATGACGACCATGACGACCCGAACGGCGGGTGCAGCGGTAGTGAGGCTGCCTTACGTTCTTAGGGTCCCGGGTTCAAATACAAGTTGGAGCAAATGTTTGTGTGATGAGCATGGACATTTGTCTCCGAGTCATGGATGTTTATATGTATAATAAGTGTGTATTAATAAAAAGTATCTGTGTAGTATATCAACTATCTGGTGTCCATGACACAAGCCTCGTTGCTTATTGTGGCACTAGATGGCGCTGTGTGTTAATGTCAGACAGCATCACCTGTCTGGCATGAATGCTTGAAATGGACCTTTTTGGGGCAGCCGTGAGGCACACAGCACATATTATGTTTTCCTTCTTATTTTGTATCTTTTTTTTATATTATTTTGTGTGTGCTTTATTAACTGACGTCAAATAAACATTTTTTCTTTCTTTATATATTTATATTTATTATTGTAATATAATTCAAATGAGGTAAGAAGGACTGCCTCGTTGGTCGAGTAGTCACAAGCGCTTGCTGAACATGAGGTCGGGATTCGATTTCCGGGTTGGGCATTAGGTTTTTTTATCAGGGATGTCTCAGTAGCAGCAACGGAGTCTGAATTTGTGCCCAGTTGATGGCAATAGGCTCGCCCCTATAATGGGACTTAAATATAACTGGTGAAATGTGGGTGTACGAGTACTATTTGCTACAACTCTTCCAAATCTTTCGGGGATTACAGACGTAATTGTTATGTTACGGAATAAGAAAATGGACCCAAATATAGTTGTCAAAGCTGGGTGTACTAAAATGAATAAGTCTGGCAGAACCTTTTCAACTATTCAATAACAGATTGTTTTGAGTTGAGACGACTTAGTCTGTGATTTACAACCAAGTGTTGTCAAGAGCAAGCCAAGTTCTGCCGAAATTCTCTGATTCAGTTCTGAAGATGATTTTGTTGGTAGATAATTATAGGAGTGTGAAGGAGATATACTAGGATAAGATAAGCTTGTCATTGTATTAAGCCATCCGATATGGTAATCATGTCAATATGTTGGATTTTACAATGATATCTTGTCAATGCGATATTAGTAAATGTAGGTATAACTATGGAAATGTTGTAAAGTAAACTCCGTATCGCGGAATGTCCCAGGCTATTTTTTTTTTTAAATCATAATGATAATAGAAAACGCTTTTAGCATGAGTACAGGCAATCTTCAATAAAAAAAAATACGGCAATAAATTAAATAAAACGCCTGCAAACTGCTTTTTCTGCTCAAGTCAATGAACTTATTACGGCACCCCGCCACAATCTGAAAGAAATAATATAATCCTTTGCTTCATAATATGTTCGAAAACACCATCTGCTCTACAACGTAATCAATGCAATGATATTGTTGAATTCTGTAAAAAGATTTGGCATTCAAAAGTGTAATAAATAATTTGCGGAAAAAAGCTCAAAAATGGCGACAGCAACAGAATTAGCAAAATAATTGTGACATTGTACTCCAAAACTTTATTTCGTGGATGATAGATAAACTTTCTTAGGTAAATTGTCGTGTTATTTTACACCCTTTTATAACGTCACTTGAGATTTTCCATTATAATAATGAATATTCAATATCGGCAAGGTGACTCCATAGTCACCTTGCCGATTTTCGAGTTCAATCACCCCATGGTGATTGAACTCGACCTCGCTTGTAGGTAATCCTATTTCAGAAAATTGCAGGAAACGGTAGGAATTTTAGGTCGTTCAAAATATGTTATAATTCTATTTCAGAATATACCAGGAACTACATAATTAGGCTATTTTTGAACGTGATATTTTATTGCTATTCCAATCCAATTATCGGTGAAAAAAAAACTGAAATTTATTGCAGGCAGGCTATAAATGTCAACTATATTAAATCAAATTCAACTACGGTACGACCAAAACAACTGCGTCGATTTATGATATTAAAATGAACGTGAAAAAATATTCAGCTAGAAAATAAAAACTGACAGTAGATATTTTTTAAAACCCTGAATAATGTTTGGGTATTGCATTTGTATAATGAGATCAAAAGCGTCGGTCAAAATAATGAAAGTGTAGTTGCTTCTAGGTTAGAAAATTTGCACTTGGTAAACAACTTTCTTTTTGTAATCATCAACACGACGACAAAAAAGAAGAATTGGATATTTTCCTTCTTTTTCTTTTGTCGTCTCGTTCAACTGCCTTATCTGCTCACAAATACGAATTGAGTAATCTCGGAGACATAGCTACTCAGTATAATGCTTTTAAGAATGTATCATACCCCCGTTCTTAATATACCCGGACAGAAGAACCCCGACCCGGAGCAGAAAGCTGAAAATTCGTCAGTGTGCAGAGTAAATAACATAGGATATTGTGTAATGTTAGTGACAACGGATAATAGTGGAACTACCAAGGACTTAAAAAAATATCCTTGAAAACTTATCAGGTCGGCTTAGATGGCAGACCAAGACAAATAATTTACTGTTGTTTTTGTCCACGATTGGGTGACAATCTGCTATGATTTGTGAACTACAACTAAGATTTACTACCACAAAATGTAATTGGTTTTAGTTCGGAGCGGTTATAGGCAGCTAGTGTCGAAAACAGTCTGTTGTGAACTTTGTTTTATAGGTTGTTTAGCCGTCTTGCTTGGAATCTCCGATGGAGTGCTTGAGGGAATGTTTCGCAATTTGCGCGAAAAGTCAATTTTTTTATGAAATATGCTGCAAGTGATATCTCTAAACTAACCCTACCTAATTTAGAGGATATTGTTTCAACCAAATTAATTAATAAACCCAGCAATACTGCTGGATATCGGCATAATTATGCTTCTCCGGAGCCGTGGCTTCTTTCATCCATTCTACCTCAGCCACCTTTTTCAGGTCAAACCATTCAGCTGGGAATCATCTCATGCTACGTTTTTTTCAGATTTTTGTATGCACCATAATCTGCTCCATCGACAATCGGTTCTTCGACAAACATAGTAAACCCATTGCCACTTCAGCTTGCTTAATCTGCAAGATGTATCGGTAACACCTGTTCTTTCCGGATGATTTCATTTTCATTAATATCCGAGCAAACCAATCAATAATTAAAACAACAAACTTGAAACTTTTAACAAAACATTATTATCCAACGTTTGTACCTTACGTAACATCTACGTACGTATCATCGTACGTATCAGCGTACGTATCATCGTACGTATCATCGTTGTATCTCTTTTGATGCCAACGCACCATCTAGTAGTTGTTACAACTTCTCATGAATTTCATTCTTACTGTTCTTGCAACATAAACCAAATTCACTTGATCCGTCGCACTTAAGTGCAAGAATTACTTTTAAAACTCTCCCCATAAAGATCCTTATGCGTTCTTACCAAATTCAATTCCGAATAGATTGGTAGCGTTTATTTTTATCAATATAGCCCCGTTGGGCCACAACACAAATCTGTGGCTTCAGTTTACGGTCCCTTTTTATTGTTATGGAAAGCTATTTTGAAACTTTATTGTGTACTAACTATTATGTTGGTTTGTGTCGGTACTAACGAATAGTATTCTTTGCTGCGTACGCCATGGTTTTATTGTAACTGTAGTATTTCCAACGCTAAGTCCTACCGAACGAGGGCCACTGATTTAATTGAAATTTATTTTGAATGTATTTTGAATCATATTTTTTGTCTCTAACTATAAATACGATGTCTGAGATTCTGCTGCTATGGGTATTTACACATTACCAAAGGTGTGCCTAGACATTGCGAGGCATGTGTCAGATACATTTTTACATATCAGGATACCTTAGCATACTCATTCCTAGCGCTGTCTGAATGCATCTTAACGTGCATTTGAATGTTTTCTACTGCTTAAATCTGTCTCAATTTTCACATGCCATGCAACCTTGGAAACCAGCAAAAATGTGGTACCTTTGATTATTTCTTAAACATAGCGGATGCTGCTCAGTTTCAAGATATTGAGTCACGCTCCAAATGACGCTCATCATAAAACGATTCTCCGTTTATAAAATACTTGAGATTTTCCAATTTTTTGCTCACAATTTTTATCTTGAGTATTAAATTAGTGCGATCCCACTACTCCTACCTACTCCCTTAATGGATCACGTACATTGAACATTAAGGTTGATAGTAAGAGCGGAACGTTCGGTGCTCCTGAACTTTTTACCGAGTCTACCCGGTTCGAAGTTTTTGTCAAAGCTTAATGTGGGGCCGGAATTATTTATAGCAGTTATGTTTCTGTAAAGGAGAATAGTTAACTAGCTTTGCCCTGTGGATCTGCTGTAAAGAGACTTTTTACTTTTCCGGGAAGCACTCGTCCTCTTTGTTGAGATATCAAGCCATTTTATCTCTTCAAAATGTCACCAAAATAGGTTCGTCAGGATAAGCCTTTAAAATATACATTTATATGGCCAAAAGCCTTCCTCTCGATGTTAAATCTCTTCTCGCTAATACATGGAAAACATTTTACCTGCCCTTACAAAACACAATATAACAATGAGCTTGTGTCCTGAAAAAATAGAGATTTATTTTATTTTATTTATTAGATTTTCAAAAAATATTTGAAACGTATTTTTTCTTTTGTTACGTAGACCAAAATTTACGAAGATACAACGCTTTTAAAATTCTCAACACGTCACGCCGTGCTATAATTTTTAGTGCGTTGTGACGTCACGAGACTCCCGAGTTTTGAAGCGTTCTAACTTCGTCAATATTCATTGACTTACAAAAACAAAAAATACTTGTCCATTATTTTCCAATACCATAGCTGACGGACTAAATAGATTTGCAATTTATTGATGGTGGAAACTAGCCTATTAACCCAAATGAGGCAATACATAATGCAAGATAAACCTCAATTACTTAATTCTGCTTACTAAGTAAAGTAACGCTTATTCAGTTATCTTAACCCCTTAATTATATAATATTACACACTAAAGTGCTTGACTCTATCCCAAAACTGACCTATCTAAGTTAGGTTGTGGCTTTCTCTTATAACATACTTGTAGTTATATCTGAACAGACTCAATTACAGTCAAAGGATTCCGCTATTCCAGACTATAACGTTCCCAAGGAAGGATATTAGATGGTCTGATTAGATCATCTTAAAATGAAATATACGGTGTTCTACGTGCGGCTTTCTAACTCAAAGTGAAAATTTTGATCTGGGTAGAGTTACATAGAAGAGGCTGTATTACTAAGAAACTTATATTAGCAAAGTTATCGAACTTCACAAACTAAATAATTATTTTGATGAAATGGCCACAATGGAACTATGTAGAATTTAAAACAATTTCATCAATTTACTCTGCCAATCGCAGTTCATTGTAGCCTATGGACCTCATCCAAATACCATCACAATAATCTGAGGGTCACCAGTTGAAACAGGGTAATGCAAGACGCACGGGACCGGTCAATCCGGCGACACTTGGGGGAGGCCAGTGTCCAGCAGTGGTCGTCTTTCGGCTGAAATGATGACGAAGATGATGAATTTGATGGTCCTGCGCATTTGATAATCTATTTACTACACCAGTGAGCTGAGTTCGCGTATCTGAATTTTGGGCCAAACACATATGAACGAACCCATCGTGCATCGATAAGAAGAAGAAAAAAGCTGAGGATTGTCTTTTCGCAATCCTCCGTCACTTCCGTGGCGTAAAATACCAAAAGTGGCGAGATTTGGAAGACAAATACACTCAGCATTGGGTTTGGAGAAGTTGTAGAAAAGCAAAACGATTTGAAAGTGATCGGCATTTGTCTTGGCCCCTTATCATCGTAGGTTTAGGCAAAATACGATGTTTTCGGGGTCGCCCGAAGTAGTTTGGAGAGTTCCCAACCGAACGTTTATAAATGTCGAAAGACAGGTTATGTTGCTTTTTACAAGTTTATGTCGTTGGAATTGGAACCAAGACAAATGTCTAACCCTAGCTTCATTATTTCTGTACTTAACCACTTAATAAAAGTTAACCATCATTCATCATCATCAAACATAGAAATTTTCATCAGAACTCATTGTTAACTCCAAATATTTAACAAAAAATAAATCCCCAATATTAAAGCCACCGTCAGCAAAAATGTGCAAAAAATCCTCGCAAAATTTTCGTTCATAACAGTGAAAAAATCGTTGTCCTACGCAGGTAAGGATAATCAAATATCTTGGCGAACAGACCCGTATATCAAAGGCCTCTGCGGGGTGCTTACGTGAAAAGCGGGTTGGAATAACTTAGGACCCTACGGTTGTTACGATAGGATGCTAGAAAAACCGGATCGTCAGCCGAAATTGTGTTAGTCAACTCAACTACAGAAAATTATGAGTGTTGGGTGTTATTACGGATTATAAGTCATTGACCTATAATACCGTTTATGAATTGTTGTCTTCTAAATAAATGAACGTAAAATACACAAATCAAACTATGCGTGGGTGAGATAGCTTTTGCTATTTTAAGGCACTATTCGTTATTTTCAAGTTTCATAACTATTGAAGTCTTTGACTGTGATTAAACCTAAAGTTGTACACCACCACCTCTATACCACTATTATTACCACCCACCCATTTACCCACCCATTTACTTCGGTGAAGGAAAACCAGCATGCCTGAGACATATTTCTTAATGGCATGTAAAGCCAAGTGCGAGGCCCATGGGCGGCATAAAAACTCTGACCGAAGAAACGAAAGAGAATCGACAAATCTTTTGTTCATCTGTCATTTTGCCGATTCAATGACAGCAAAATGACAGATGAACAAAAGATTTGTCGATTTTCTTTCGTTTCTTCGGTGGTCATGTTAAGCGGGCAGGTTAGGCACTAACCACACGATAAAGAAGAAGAAGCTGAAGATAAAAAAATCACTTGAAAAATATTAAAGAACTGCTCTTTTTACCAACACTTTGAAACTGATAGTTGTGAAAGCTGGAGTGTAAAATGTCAGTATCAGTTTTCACAAATCTGGCTAAGTACGAACTCCAAGCGAAAGGTGGATCCTGGCTGGGTGCCAGAATCTAAAGGAAAAATGTTGGGAACTTGGAAACATTCTTTCTCGCATTTAACATGAAACAAAACGCTAGAAATAAAATAGTCTTACTAAAATTGAGATTGGGTAATACATTTAGGGTTGGACCAATTTTTTTGCTCCTATTTATTTGGTCCAGTTTGAGCGAGATGTTTTATTGTCTTATCTGGTTTTCTGTGTGAAATAAACTAGGCAAATTATTACGATGTATTCTTCATGGGCGGACGATTCATTGCATATTATATGATTTTATCAAATAGAGAGAGAAGATCGCTTAGTAGCTAGGACTTCGTCACTCAATATTAAAGATTGTAGAAGTCTTATAAAAAAAGTGTCTCCTGAAAACTAAGGCCCCATATCAGCAATCTCTAGAAAATAAAGAACAATTTATCAAACGAATGTTTTTTTACGATTTCCCCCGCGACTAATTTGAGAAGGACTCCAAGCGCCCTAAGTCAATTAAATTGGATTTTTAATGGCTATTACCTTACCTACGTCAAACAATTTTTTCTCCATTCAACATTTCCTTGCCATAATTGAAATTTCATCGGATCCATTATACCTGAGAACGGTCAAAGTTTGAAGATAGCGGTATGAATAAATTTGGCATGCATAAATTCTTGTTCATAGTCCTTAGGATGTTATAAGTCAAGAGAAATGGCTCGATACGGCGATCAAAGAGATTGGGTACTAACTTATCTATTGTACTAACTTATACGTGCAGGTAGCCAATGAAAACCTTCACCACATTTACTTAAAATAGTACAACATAATACACAAAATAATAACAAAGGTTTACACGGAACCAGCTTATGTGACATAGTCCAAAAGTGATTACATGATTTGTAAGGCGAAAAATCACCTTACAAATCCTTTAATCCCTTTGACTTTTTAATGTTATTAGAAAGTGCTAGAAACAATCCTTTTACTGTGAAATATTTAGATCATTAACTTCTTATGGTCCAAAGTTTACTTAGCTTATTTTATCTTTTTGTTTTCCTCTAGGGGTTTTAGACGGATTAAATGAATTAGTGTCGGTGAAATGCTGTGTTTAATAATCGAAAAATTAAAGTCACCCAGAAAATTAAACAGTCATTTCACGTCATCTTAAGCCTAGCCTAGCATTATCTCTAGTTTCCTTATACTTTATACGAAGAATTTTACTGAGTATGCACACAATGTACATTTTTTAATTCTGTGATTTTTCCGTACTTTTGAACTGTTTTGGTAAAAAATCCTATAAGAACATAAAATATAGTTACAGTAGCTTGTTCTGCCCTCGGCTTCGTCCACGTGCAGGTTGAAAAATATACGATGATGAAGTTTATTTATAATATTTTTCATGGTAATATATACTTTTAATCCTGAAAGAAGTATATTTTGTCCTGACACAGGTTATGTTCTACATGTATATAATTTCTTCGAAATCCAATTAGCCAATTATGCGTAAAATGATAACTGTCAGATAGACCAAATTAAAGACAAAAATAGTTACTTTTGCGTTTATAATTATTAGAACGAAATTCTATCGTTGGATTTTATGAAACAATTCCGATGGCTCAATAAAGTACATTCTTCGAGCCTCTACAAAAACATCTTAAATTTCTCATAAACGAAACATCTTTCTTTTTTCTTCACAAAATTTCTTCTCCACACTAAATCAAAAATAAAATGCTTATCCTTGCGGTACGACAGGCGCCAATGATGCAAAACTTAATACCACTAGGGAACTTTTAAATTACTTCATTTTCTACGAATTTCGTCGGGGCTAGCTCTCGCAAGTCAGCCAAATGTACAAGTTGGAAACTGGTGGAACAGTAGTAGCAGTTTACGGAACTTTCTCAAACACTTGCATTCCCCGCTTGAATTATTGCATAATATACGTTTGGCGATAAAACTAACAGTCCTCATTGTTCTGCATCATTGTTTTTATTGGTACTTGTAAAATGTTTGATGGTGCTTCCCTGCTTTATAAGTGTTAGTTTCTTTTTGGCAACGTTTATGGAGTTCTATTTTTTTTTGTGTGTAGCTTTAAATTTTAAGCTGTATGAGTCCTTGTTATTCTTCTTCTTTTTCTTCTTTAATTATAATTTTTTAAGGGCAGTTTATTTCCTTTGTGGAGATGCCTATACTATGCCAGAGACTGGTATTTTGATCTTTCTGTAAAGTTCGTAAGGTCGACTTTTCAGCAAAATTCACTTCTTTTTATCCTGAAAGAGGTTGATTTTTAGGGTTCCGTGCCCAAAGGGTAAAAACGGGACCCTATTACTGAGACTCCACTGTCCGTCTGTCTGTCACCAGGTTGTATCTCACGAACCGTGATAGCTAGACAGTTGAAATTTTCACAGATGATGTATTTCTGTTGCCGCTATAAGAACAAATAATAAAAAATAAATTAAAAATGAAAGGGGGCTCTCCTACTGCGATGGTACGGAACCCTTCCGGAGTCCGACTCGCACTTAGCCGGTTTTTAAATGGTTTGGTGTGGTTCTTTAGCTGGTCTTGACTTAACCACTATTTGTTTTCATTGTACCAACTTTGTTTATTTGATTTTTGGTATAAAGAAGAGGAAGACTTTGTTTATTCCAAATGTTTAAACGAAATTTCAAAAGTGGTTCACTGGTATACTAAATTACGTTTATTTATGAAAATTAAATAGTACTAAAGCTCACATAGATCTTCACAACTATTTCCAATTGTCTGTTCTTTGGAATTTAATATTCTCTAGTAATCTTGGACGAGAAAAATGTACGGCTGGAGTTCTAAGACAGAAGAAGGTTTGAAAAATATAGGAATTATAAACTGAGTTCAATAAAGTAAGAAGTAGTAGAAGTGGATTTAATGAAATTGTGGCGTTGCAAATACATATTATAATACTCGCTTAAACAGTAGTAGAAGAACCATTTGATTAAACTAACCTATTTATTATACAACGAAGTCGATATTTTTAACAATTAAACGAGAGCACATCATGAACTATGTATTACGGAATCTGTTATACTTTCCGCCATTCGAACGACCCTCCCACACATCAGTTAGACAATGTTTTATGAGACGCCTTCAATCTCCAACGTATCTAGGTCCGCCAACCATTTCACTTTCCCCACAAATTGTTTCAATCCGAAATAAAATGAAACATTTATTTCTCACTTTATTTCTATCTCACAAATCTGGAAACACTGTTGATCACGCCGTAAAACACGATGGCAAGAAACCCGAAGCCGTAATCCAATTTACTGCGAACAACAAACATTATAAATAAACACGAGACCCCACAAATAGCGAAAACTATAAATAATATGGGCACATAAACATAGCCATAGTTCAACACCATGATATTGATAATAAAAATTCCGTTCCGGACTGTGAGGGCGATCCAAAGCCCGCACTGAATGCCGAAGTGTGGATAAATCGAGATCTGCGGAAGATGGTTTTTCGAAAACGAACTTATTCAGTATTTTCCTCGAGATTAAGTGTGCATGGTGGGGTGTTGACGTGATTCCTTTGAAGAGCCCAAATCGGTAAAACTTGCATAGCATAAGTTTGAAGGTATTATGGAATCGATGGCAAAATATTGTCAGCTGTTTCAAAGTATAGTTCGAAGTTATTAAGGTCATCATCTGCCTAGCCTTTTCCCTGCCTATCTGACCTCCACAACCCAGTTAATATGATACCCCTTGGTAAGACTGGTTGTCAGAGTTTTTGGGCCACTGACTACTTAACGAATGTCAAAGATCTACAAATGACAGCCGGGACCAACGGCTTAACGTGCTTTCCGAGGCACGGAGGAAACTCGGTATGTAAAGGGTGGTCACCCATCCACAGACCAACCTAGGCAAGCACGGCTTAACCTTAACATCGACCCGAGTGGCTGTTATTATTTAGCCATGAGCCCTCTCGCACGCCTCGAGCACGAGTTCGAAGTTATTAAGGTATGGTACTAAATATAACTATGGTGTTTTAGGTGGACCTTGTGCCTCCGTAGACCAGAGAATGGGCAGCAGCGTTTTTTCTGTTAGTCTTTCATCACTGCAATCTCCAATCCGCCTGCCAAGCGTGGAGATTACGGCAAATTCCTCCCATCATGAGACAGGCTTATGTCCAGCAGTGGACGTTATGGGCTCTTTTTGTTGTTGTTGTTTGTTTTAGGTGCTTGCCGTATCACACACTCGTGGCAAATGTCTTTTAGGGAGTCTTGTCAATAAAACACTTGTAGGCGAAATTATGAAAATGTATTGCTACTAAAAATAGCAAAACGTAGGTTTAAAACATGTTCAAATAACACACTGCAGAAACAAAGTTGCTTAAAAGTAACTTGGCATTGCATTGGCAGGTATTTCAACTATTAATTTGTAAAAGGTTTGTAAAAAGGCAACTTTAAGAAGCTTGAAGTATCATAATTAAATGTGATTTTATGCCAACATTGGTAAAATTTATCCTTTGCTAATAAGCAAAGAATCAATGCTTGTTACCAATGTTGTCAAACAAAAACCCAATTCTTTATGTATTCAAGATTATGGGAATAAATCTTTCTTTACATAAAACATTGACCTCAGCAAGCCTTAGGCAAACTAGCTTCTTCCAGAGATAAGTCTAAGAAAAAAATTCAAATCCAAAATTAAGTAGCAATTTGTCTTCCTACGCAGGCAAATCCGAATATTTTACATAAGATCGAATACGTAGACTACCCGGGTCGAACCCTTAAGATAACCTCAAACGGATGGGTAGAAGCGGCCACAGTGAAATATATTCTTTCATGGAGCCAGTATGTTCTTAAAGGAATTGTAGTACTGCTATTGCATTTGCTGGGTGTTAGAGTTTAATTATAGTGTGTGTTTTATTGTTCATAGATGTAGGTAAATGGTGTTTGGTTGCTGTTAGTGTATTTGCAACGATTTTCAATTGGTCCTTGTGAAATTTATCGTGTTTTTAGACTAGCGACCCGTCCCGACTTCCATTTATTTTCCTCTAATTCCCCCCCCCCTTATTTTACCGAGTAATAAATATAACACTTACAAATAACTTGGCTTTCTAATATTGGTAAAATAATTTTCAAAATCGGTTCAGTAGATCCAGAGATACCCTACAACCTCACAAACTGTACCTCTTTATTATTATTAAGTATAGATTATAATAGATTATAGTATAAATAATTAATCATTTCACTTGTTTGTTTTCAGGTAGTGCGTGTGTCAACTTAAAGTGTTTATTGGGTACGTACACTATTATTTCATTCTAACTACTATTATTTATATTTTAATTTTATACTACTATATAAAATCATTGGAAATAAGGACCCATCCAACTGCGCATGGTAAAGAAAACAACATCATAAATGCTTACGAAGACGAGGTTATGACACCAATACTTATCTATCACACGTCTACATAAACAAACTACGTCTCCAAACCGCAATCAAATCTCGAATCTTAGGATGATGAGATCTACGAAGTATGACGAAACAAGTAAAAAAACTTCACTTAATATTCACGTTAAAAATACGTTTTTTATAAAATGTACAACGGAAAAGTAATCGCAAAGGAATAACAAAATTCAGTCCATGATCTTGTTGGGATCAGAAGGATGGATAACTCAAACTCGTGATAAAATATCAGGTTTTTCGATTGATTTTTTTTGTTTTGGTATCCTGCGTTGTGTCCCACTGCTGGGTAAAGGCCTTCCCTTTCTCCCTTCAAACCTCTCTGTTCTGTGCAATTTCTGGTTACGTTTGCGTTGCGAATTATGATCAGATCGTCACACCACCTTTGCCGCGGTCGACCTCGTCGGCGATGTCACCCTCCTTGCCCACCTCTCTCGAGTTCGATTGAATAATTATGAAAAATATTTTTATAACACATTTGCTCGTAAAGGGTCTAAATTTCAATATCGTATTGCATCTCATTACGTACTCGTGCGTTATTGTAATGTTAAACGCACGGTTTATCAAGATGCTCCGTCTAAAACGAACGGTACATTTTTAAATCTTAGCAAAGAGTTTTTATGTCAGAAATGTGATCAACATTTTAGGAATAAAATTAACATTAAAAATGCCAACTGGCAACGTAATAATCAATTTTACAAATGGTTCAAATTTTTATAACTGCTTGAACAAGTGGTTAAAGATTTATTGTTTTAAGTCTGATTTTTATTTATTTCCTCGCAAATATGTTATAAAACGTCGTATGAGTCATACGTGCGCTTTGATAATTACAGCCTCTGCGTTCTTGTAGCCCTCGCCTACTGCTCGGGCTAGAAATATTGCCTCGGCTGTAATTTTCAACTTACCGCATTTATATCATAATGTACTATTACAATGATGATACAAATTACGGCTGAAGTAGTTTGTGTATTGATGCGACGAAGGTTTTACGTGGATACACGACTCTCATAATCTCAAAATGCCCTCTAAAATATAACCTGTATGTCAGAAAGCTCGTATTCTCTACTCTGGAGAGGCACAACATGTTTGAGGTCAAGTCCCCAGTGACTATATTAAAATCCACCTGAATTTTGACGAAGCCGATATTGAGTTTTCAAGAACAACTAAATTCGATCCATTTGTAGTGTACCGCTGGTATTTGAAACAAGAATTCATATTATTGACTGTTTCTTTGGTTCAGTGGTACACGTGTGACGATTGTGTCTATGTGGCATGTCTGTCGAGTTTGGCTAGATGAATGCTATTTAATTTAAAACAATTTGAAGGTCAAAAATGTAAAGACTCTCTTCCAAAACGCTCCTCATCGATACCGAGTGTTCGATGTTCAGGTAAAACGATATTTGGTTTTTCCGTCAGGAATTTCCAGTAGCGTCACGGACGCTAGGTGTGTGTTTGGCTAGCAAATAGGCTCGGCCTAAACTGACAAACCTGAAAAAGTGGGTGTCATGTAGACCTCTTCGACGAATACCTTGAATTGATGTGCCAATAAATAGTAAGTATTCCTTGCCATTTCTAGGTTTGTCTTCTAAACGTAAACTGCTTTCTGAAATTTTGATTTGGACACAATGTGGTTAGCAACAGGTACACTATTACTTAGGATAATATTACTTGGGAATTAGCACGAGTACTAGCAAAATGTAGACTTAACCCTAGGTCAAAACACCTCTATGTCTCTCTTCTTTTATCTGCGTATAGTCCTTTTTCAAGATTTACCTTTTTTTTTTTTTTTTTTTTTTTTTTTTTTCAGATGGGAAATCATCAAATGACTTCTCCCGCTCTGGGCGGAGCAGGAGGGAGTGTCAGACTTTTACTGACTAAAACCCATCCATGTTCCTTCATCGCCCTTTGTGTTCCGGGGTCACGGTATCTCTTTCGAACAGTCCCGCAACCCCGGCAGGCATCGGTCCTTGCGGACCCCTTCCCCTTGCTGACTCTCTTTGAGGCGCGCGTGGAACACGAACGCGCCGTCGACACGGCCTGTCGTCATGAGACGGACGGACGGCGAGCTAGCCCATAGCCCACCGTCCACAGGCCTTCTAGATTTACCTTGTTTTATCATTTTTTACATTTTCCCTCAACGGTAACCGCGAGCAATTTGTTGTTTGTGGACGAGATAACCTCGGTTTTGAATTTTTAGAAGCAAAATTGTTTTGTGGACTCAATCGCGTTGTTTGCATCTGCACTACGTTGGATTGGCTGTTGGCTTTCCGTAAATTATTTTTATTGATTATCTAGTTTTTATTGAATAAAAAGAGGTGCAGATTCGTATTGTTTGCATGTCTTATATTATTATTTTCTTATTCATACATATGCTATTGATTGTGATGCCAGAATCATAAAATGACTGCATTACAGTCATGGTGCTGGCCACTGCGGTCAAGTTAATACGAGTCCTACGTAAAACAAAACAAAAAATTATTCCTAATTATCAAAGCTTTTTCCTAACTATGTTAAGAACGGTTTCCAGTTTAGCCAGACGCTGATGAATACCAGTACAATGAGCAACTGCTTATCTGACCTCCACAAACCAGTATCTGGATAACATCTTTAATAATACTTCTAATAAATTCATGAAAGTAAAATGCAATTAAATTGAAACAAATCTACTAAAAAAATAAAAACCGTTACGAACGTACACTTAAGATCCTCAACGATCAATTTACTTTGTAACATTAAAAGAGAACTATTTTAATAAATTCCCTTGCTTCAGTTCCAAGCGATTCCACAAAGAATAATATTTTTTGTTACAAATGCAAGGCTTTGTTTTTAATGGAAACTTTCCCTGCAGCATCTAGCTGTCAGCTTTGTAACTCCTTTAATGGTATTTTATAGTTTTAACTTCTGTTGCTGCAGTAGAAACGTAAAAATACGGGTAATATATTGCAAATGTGTTATGTTGTTTGTGCATTTTGTTCTGGGATTGTTGAGGTACAATATTGCCTGGTCTTATGAAAGTGAATGTGATCGTTGTAATTTTCAGCGTTGTGTGATATGAGTAAATTTTCGTTCGACTTTGCTCAAACCAAGCATATTGCAACAATCTTCAGGAAAAAATGGGATCTTAAATTAATTACATTGCCCTCTGCTCCTGAGCTTAAAGCCTTAGGACACTAGGGTGTCTGCCGGGTGAGACTTAATTGGGTTGTAGAGGTCAGACGGCAGTCCCCCCACGAATAAAATACTGATATTCAGATGCCTCTACTGAGATTAGACACCGACCTTAATGTACTACATTATTTACAGTTCATTTCAACTGGAAACTGACTGAGGAAAAGTTCCTTAGGCTGGATATTGAACGGTTTTTTGTAAAAATTATTGTAATAGTAAAAACCATTATTTTATTGGGCCGTTAATAGTCATTTTTAATGTCGAAACCAAAAATTGGATTGAGTCTAATTACCCATTCACCCCAAAGGAAGTTTCAAATGGAGCAGAATAGAAAACAAACTCCATTGTTAGTCTTTTATAATGGTTCTACTCTGTTACAATTATATATGTATAACTTGAATGAGACATGCTACGCCGCGCTGAACCAAAATAAAGTGGGATAAGTGTAGTAGACTGATGATGAATCATACGTAAAGACGATGTACATAAAATAAGTGCAAGCGCAAAAATAAGCAATGACAAATAAATTCTTAATATAGCATTTAAATATTAACTTTAGCGACTAACTTCAAAGACCACACGACACTTTGCAATACCAAAGTTTTGGTCTATCAGATGTTCCATAGACACAGCTAAATTGGCCGTTACAACCAGAGACTAAACCCGTTAAATTGACTAACATAGTTTGACATGCCCCGTTGCATAGTAAACGTAATCTGCAATTGGCCTTACTGTTTCTGTATCGTGTTTATTTGTGGTTACTATTGCTGGACTAGTAATAATATTGTATTGAGTGATTCTTGGAATATCGCTTTCAGTTTCAAGATGAACTTTAGTGTTGTTTATTTTGTAATCTTTCTCCGGTGTAAGAGATCTGCTCCATTATGCAGATAATATTTTTAAAAGTTTTTGCATTATCAATTTTATTAATAGCTTTGATACGTTTGTAAAAGCTTGAATGAAGTATCTTCGTTTATCTAAAATATCCCTTTCTCTTACAGTTAACCCGTCAGCATTTAAAGGAAGAGTTAACAGGCATCTCCGCATGTCTCTTCAAAACTTTTTTGCTAGAAATGAAAAGAAAAAAATAGTTTTATCTATCATATAACGCGAATACAAAGTTTCATGTCCATGCTATTAACCATTCAGGAGTTCGTTATGAGGAGACGATCCTGACTGCAGTATTAAGTCATGTACTTACATCATAAAAATGTATCGTCACCAGAATCTAAGGTGTGCAAAATTTCAGCTCAATCAGTTGAGGAGAACTGGTTCCAAAAGTTACAAGATTTGACCAATACATACTAACAAGGCATGTTAAATAAAAGCTTATAATAATAAAAAGTCTTATCGAGCACGGCACATTTACACAAAACAAAATCACTTTCAATCGATTTTAATGTCGAAATTCAACAGAACTACGAACGGTGACAATTACTTCAGTGTTCAATTTTCCAAAAGCCAACCTATCCACAATTTCCTATGGAGAAAGCTGCACAATTATACAAATCAATTGCCCCTATCCTCGAGTTTGGAATTAGCGAAATCGTTTCTGTCCCACCACAGCACTACGGCTCTGCAAAGTTTTCTTTGTTCCCGACGCCATTCTATCCGCTTTGCGAGTCGGCCACCTCTTTGTTTCCTTTATTATATTTCAATACATTTAACTATTAAGTCGGTGAATTACCATCGGGTTCTGGAATGCTTGGTTACGATGTTTCTAGTATAGTTTTTGCAATAAAAACGGAGCTTAGAATTGTTTTCCAGGGCAAATTTAACCGATGACAGAGATGGTCAGCGCATATAAACCGCGTTCAACATTAGCTGTCAGTGTCATTATTGTTATAAAAGGTGTATATAGACTCTAAACGAAGCTGACTGGCCCTTGTTCTCCCCGTCATTGTGATCATTTTTTTGTTCTGGACCATACCTTCTACTTACGGAGATTATTAGAGGTCCAACTTTTTTTTTAAATACTTGTTTTTAAGGTTATATCTTTATTTTTAATACCTCCATGAACCTTTTACTATACAATGCATCCATCAGCACAATGTTTTGAAACCGTTACTTATGAGTCTTACCGTAGAACGTGATATTTCACATCAGCAAAAAAAATGGTTTCCAACTTTAATTTTTGCGTTTAGGGTTACTTGACGACCCGAATGGCGCAGTGGTAGTGAGGCTGCCTTACGTTCTTAGTTAGGGCCCCGGGTTCGAATCCCGGTAGAAGCAAATGTTTGTGTGATGAGCATGGACATTTGTTTCCGAGTCATGGATGTTTATATGTATAATAAGTATGTATTTACAAACAAAAAAGTATCTATGTAGTATATCAACTATCTGGTGTCCACGATACAAGCCTCGTTGCTTAGTGTGGCACTAGATGGCGCTGTGTGCAATGTCCAGCGATATTTTTTTTATTTTACTTAGTTTGATGAACTTTGATTTCCAGAATGCTTTGTTACAGGTTTCGTGAAGTCCGTTTACACATTGTATAAAACTGATACAGACAGCTCCTAAATGCCCTTTGGATGTCTTTATCACGTTCAGTTTTGCTCGTCAGCATGATTAGATTTATTCATGAAATAAAAAGTTTTTAATACAGGTTGGTTTATAATGTGATTGAACAGTGATCGCGGCCTGTTTATGACCAGAACTGTACATGTGCTAATTCAATTATTTGATCTTTAATAGGGCTGTCTATTTGTGAATAAAATCCGGCCAAATACCAGTCGGACTCGCGCACGAAGGGTTCCGTACCATTATCTATACAACATTAGACAAACGGCGACAAAATCACGTTTGTTGTATGGGTAAATATTTATTTTATTTTAATATAAAATTTACTTACTTATTTTTAAAGTGAGTATACAACTAAATATTCTGTGACGTTTGAAATATACGTCTACCTGTTGCCGTTATTAATATCCAGTAAAAAAATCACGTTTGTTGTATGGGAGCCCCCTTAAATATTTATTTTATTCTATTTTTTATTGTATTTGTTGCTAAAGCGGCAACAGAAACACATCATCTGTGAAAATTTCAACTGTCTAGCTATCACGGTTCGTGAGATACAGCCTGGTGACAGACAGACGGACAGACGGAATTATAGGGCAGACGGACAGTGGAGTCTTAATAATAGGGTCCCGTTTTTACCCTTTGGGTACGGAACCCTTAAAATGATAATTAAGATTATAACTTTTTTAAACCAACACAGATATTTTTCTAAGTTATCTTCAGCAGTTTATTCTCCACATTTTATAAAAGGTCTCTGATCTCTCAGTTATTTGCTGGGTTTCAAGCCAGATGTACGAGTAATACTGTTGTTTAAAGGATCGTAACAATATGTCACCGTCGCCGCAGTGGCCAGTTCCTCTAAGTCTATAGTATTACTTGCGCAGTAAAAGAGTGGTGTTTTCTGTTTAGACGTGGATACACGTTTGCTATATTTTATTTGATTATTTTCTTCAAGTTTTATTTAGCAGTCAATGTTATCAATAACATAACAACATCACGCCTGTAATCCCCAAAGGGTTAGGCAGGGCTGTACCTAACAATACACACATTTCGCGAGTTATGTTTAAGTCCCATATAATTTAGTCCCATGTAATTCTACCAATCCGCACTGGGCCCGCGTGGTGGATTATAGCCCATTCCCTGTCATAGAGAGGAGGCCGTGTCCCAGCAGTGGGAACATTAATAGGCTGATGATGATGAATAGGGGCGAGCCTATTACCATCAACCGCGCACAGATCCAGACTTCGTGGCTGCTACTGAGAAATTCTTGATATATAAACCCTACAACGCTTTGCCCGACCCGGGAATCGAATCCAGGACCTCTTGTTATGAATATGGTGAGAAATATCATGTTGATCTTAATTAAGTTAGCTATATGTATTGTCATAATGGAATGTATGATCTGGGTTAATTATAATTGTTTAGCAAGATTTGTTTTGGTTTCTCTTTATATAAGTTTTAAATAGCCGCCATCTTTATTATTGTTTTATACAAACTCTAATTATTTATACTTTTTGGTTAGAGATTGGAGCTCTGGAACATGACGCATGCTTTAGCCCCCCACATTTCTGTTAACAACAAAAACACAGCTACACCATAAATAAAACTTTTAGGAATAATAAAGCTATCAAAGTGTCGTTTTATTTCCCGCACAGATATTATTGTTTTTGGGGCAAGAAGTAAGGGGCTGATGTTTAATTTAATGGGAATCCCATATAAAAACATGAGGGAAATGTTTAGGGGACATTCTGTCGATTTCTTCTCTCAAGTTATTGAAGGGAACTTCAGAAGGGTATCACCTGTCATTCAATTTTCAACTTTAAAAACTTGACGTTAAAGTTTAAAGTTCATTGCGAGGGAAGAGTGCTTATTTTTAGTATCAGCTATTAAATTATCAAAGTAATCTAGTGATAAAAATCTCGATGTAAAGGAAATGTATCACTTACGCTTTCTTGCGTAAGGGTGTGGGTAGAATTAAGCTGTGACGAAACTCATTTTTGCAATTCGTTTTGCTGTATAGCAATCTTTTAAACTATTCTGTTGAGGGTGATACTATTGTTAGCGTGAAGATAAATATAACGAAACATGAATATTCAAAATTGTTTGTGTTCATTAATGAAGGAATCATTTTCATGTTTTAATCTGAAAAACATAAAAAAAATGTCGTTGATGTAATAAATAAATATTATTGCTACTTATATAAAATAGTAAGTAGACAAAGCCTTAGTTTCCGAAACAATCGTTCTTTATAACAGAAGTCAGAAATAATAATTTTATCAAAAGAGGGAGTTCATAAAATCATACATTATCTTTTGAATATTAACCAAAATCGAACAATTACAAATACATTCACACTTCGGGGTCAAATGGTTGCGCTCCGAGGAATAATTTAGTTGCGCTCAGATGGTTGCGTTTAAAAATAGGTGCGCTCTGAGGAATACCTCAATATTTTAATTCAAACCATTAAATGGTGTCACCTGGATGTTTTACTTTTTTTTTTGTTAATTATTGTAATTGGTGTGTCTCGAACATCAAAATTTCCACGCGTCGCGGACAATAGCTAGTATTTACATAAACCAAAACGGTCGGGGTGCGAACAAACAATATATCAATTGGACGCGGAATAGTCCCCCGTGGTATATTGTAATTAAACTTTTTGTATGTGAGCTTGCCCCAGTTTCCTGGCCGATACATTAGTAGGCGGACACTCTATTGTTTTTCTATACATTGTAGTAATTCTGTAAGGAGATTTATTTTAGAACGCTATATTATATTACTTATAATGACATAATAAAATTACGAGTATTGTTAGCTGACCTGAACCAGCTGTGCCTGGTAACGGATTTTCATACAAACTTACCACCCCTATTTCACCCGCTTATACGTTGAATTTACCAAAATCTTTTCTATGTGTTTGTCTATGTCAAATTTTACGTCGATCTGTCCAGTGCTTTGAGCTGTGAGTGTATAAAAGAACATTACAGTTTATAGATTATGTTAAACATTTCAGAAATTAGACGAAGCCAATTTGTACTCGTTTATTAATTACATCATTTTGTTTTCACAATTATTTAATGTTAAACCAAGCGTTACCATTGCTAATTGCATCGTCCTCAAAGACATTTTGTAGAGAAGAAAATTTTCGGAGAATTTTCCTAAAGTAGTTATCATCTTGCTAATTAAAGTCGGCCGCTGTTCCAATTTTAGGTTGGAAGGTTTTGGTTTTTATAATTACTTTGCGCTTTGTAATATTAACAGCGTTGTTTTTTATATTTGGAAAGAGGAGGTTGGTAGGTAATTTGTATTACAGTAGAGCCAATAATTTAATAGACCACATTTGACATCTGTCAGTTTAGTACTACTAAATTTTAAAGTTAAGTTTTTTTGTCATTACTTATAACAATATATAAGTAATCGTAATTGAAAAAGTTAACCAATCGTGCAGTTTTAACTTCGAAGAAATAAATAATATTTTATGCCAGCCGTTACAAGGTTACGTTGTTGTATTTTGATTAAGTGTCAAATGTGGTATATTGGCCCGACTGTAGTATATAAATGTTTATCTTGATGTAGCTAACCACTGCCTGAATACTCGTTCATTGTGAACCTTTTTCTCAAGGTTTTAAAGCCCCAACCTTTTATTTTAATATTAACATAAAACTAAACTATACTACACTACTACTACTTTCATTTTTTTATTTTATTATACTATATTTTTTTTTATTTACTCTAAAGGCAAACACCGCCGTGCCGTGTTAGCCGTGTGGTATCCGGTAGAGTAGAATAGAACCAACCCATTACACTCACGGGTGTCGTATAAGGCGACTACTGTCTGAGGCAGAACACCTTGCGCCTCCGTAGACCAGAGAATGGGCAGCAGCGTTTTCTGTTAGTCTTTCATTACTGTGATCTCCAATCCGCCTGCCAAGCGTGGAGATTACGGCAAATTCCTCCCATCCTGGGAGAGGCTTATGTCCAGCAGTGGACGTTATGGGCTGTTGTAGTGTAGTAGTAATAAAGGGAAACACGTGTTTTTTTTAATCTTCTTCTTTAATTGACAGCCTTCAGCTGCATAAAACAACAATTTACAATTTCTCTTGTCTCAGTTAAAGACCATAATGGTCCACCATTAGGAATTGTTCCGTCTGAAGACGGTGGAATCCACTTCCTATGTTCAATCTATTTGGTTTGCATAACACCTGACGTTTCTTGATTCCAATCAGAAGAACACAGAAATAAGATAGCATACTTCAGGAAAGAGAGCTTCTTCCGGATTGGTCGCTATAAAATATTTTGCACGTAAAATCCTGCACTAGTCTGAAGAACATTTTGGTTTATATTTTTCTGATAACATCGTAAACATCTTGGGTAGAGCGTAAATAATGAATCCGTTTTATAACTTTTTTTTCTTATTTTGTTTTTGTTACGTTTTTATAGTGATAGACTGGGATACGTTCAGATGATTGACTTTTAATTTTACGATGTTTTGGCAAGAGTGAGCAAGATTGTAAATTATTTTGCATTGAAGAAAATCGACAGCAAAAGCATGCAATGACATCTATCTATTGCGCAAGCAGAGTTATCTGCATGATTAGGATATACACTTATACAGGGTGTAAAACACCCTTAACGAAGCCGAGAGACACTCATCTTCCCGTCCATATATTGAAGGTCCAAATCCACACGTTTTATATATTAGTACTTTACTTGCAATACCTCCATGGCAACTCTACTATTCAAAACATATATTAACGCAATGTTTTGAGTGCGTTACATTCAGTCCTACCGTAAACCGTGAATTTTCACACAAAAAAAGAAGTCGTTACCCAGCAATAATTTTGGCTTACAGTTTACTCAGTATGGCGTACGGAATACTTGAATTGCGGTTCCGTAAAGGGTTTGTTTACAGCATGTATGTTACAACCGTTGAGTAGTATAGTAACCCATGCACCAGACTCATTATAACGTAACTCGCAACGCGTCTCGTAACTCGTTTTAATGTATGTATACTTAGGTTAAGGTATTTATCTATGAGTCTTTGTTACCTGAAAATAAATGGCTTATTATTATTATTATGTTGTTTTTTATGTTTCTTCTTATTTAAGAGAGCCTAAGAAACCTTACACGCGGGTCGGAACCAAGGATGTAAGGTGAAATTTAAATAGAGTAAGTTATTATTATGCTGGTTGATGGATCCTTCGTTTTCAATGGAGGACGAGGCACTTTTCACCTTGTTTCTTATTCCTCTCTCTGTTGTAGAACTTCTTGTCACAAGTCGTGCGAGAAAATACGTAATTCGTACAAAGATCTTATACGTCGTTAAAAGCATGTTTACGTGAATTTGTGGAAAACACGTTATGCTCCGCTCTGTTCCTAGTTCAATGACCGAACAAAGAAAAGCTTGAGAGAAACGTGTGATACCGTTAATTTTGTTATGTTTTTTTTTTTTTAAGTACCTACAGTTACAAGCTTTTTGCTTCTAACCGTATCGTAACTCGTCTTTTGCTGATATTGGTTTTTGTAGTTAGGGAATAAATAAGAATACGTACCCATTGTAATAAACCTAGATCGGGTAGGTCTCTAACAAACATTTGAATTCCACATTATCGTTTCTTGCAATTGTTAAATAAATTTTAGTTATAGTTTACTTTTATGCACTAATTATATAAATAAATAAATAAATAAAATAAATAAATATCGCTGGACATTACACACAGCGCCATCTAGTGCCACACTAAGCAACGAGGCTTGTGTCGTGGACACCAGATAGTTGATATACTACATAGATACTTTTTGTTTGTAAATACGTACTTATTATACATATAAACATCCATGACTAGGAAACAAATGTCCATGCTCATCACACAAACATTTGCTCCTACCGGGATTCAAACCCGAGACCCTAAGAACGTAAGGCAGCCTCACTACCGCTGCGCCAATCGGGTTGTCAAAAAATATATTTCAGAAATAACACTACTGCACCTAAGTGTACATTTTTGTAATACTTTTTTAAATAAATTATTCTTATTCTTATTGTATGTTATGCTAAGAATACCTCGTTTGATATAGTTGTAGTTTATTGATATGAAAAAGTTTATTAGTATCTTTAGCTTTGATTATGTTCCTACATGATGAAGATGATGATGATGACGATGATGAAGATAGTCAGCAAGACAATAACTATTATATTTATTACTAGCGGACGTCACGCGGCTTCACCCGCGTAGTTCCCGTTCCCGTGGGAGTACGTGGATAAAATATAGCCTATGTTAGTCAGGGTGAATGTAGCTTTCTAATGGTGAAAAAATTTATGAAATCAGCGCAGTGGTTTTTGAGTTTATTCATTACAAACATACACACAAAAATACAAATCTTTCCTCTTTATTAAAATTAGTGTAGATATACTAACAAACACATATTCTACATTAACATTTTTTTATTATGATCTCAATAACCACATAATTTATTGATTGTCAACTAGACGAACGGGTGCACACTCGATGACTGATTTACACCACAGAAAACACTTTCAGATAAACATATCACTTTTTACACAGCACACATTGTATCTTCAAGTGTTTTGTTTTATGATGCGTAAAATAAATGATCAAGGCGTATATTATCTTTTGTTTTACGATAGGGGTAAGCTACTAGGGATGGGACTAAATGTGGATGTAAAACACGATGGAATTAAATAATATTTATCGATGTTTAAATTAAACTATCTCTAGTTAATTCAAACTGTGATAAAATTATAATGAAAACACGAGGCTTGTAACTTGAGTTTGATTAACAAAATTGAGTACCTACTTCGTAAATGAATTGGCTGAGATTTCGTTTAGTTCGTAACAATGGAAAAGTAAACAATTTCTCCACGTATATAATTGGGTTTTTCCATCAGGAATTTCTCAGTAGCAGCCACGGAGTCTGGATTAGTGCCCGGTTGATGGTAAAAGGCTCGCCCCGTTATATGAGACTTAAACGTAACGGGCGAAATGTGAGTGTACCATAATGTACCTTCCCAATAACATGTTATAACATCATTATCTGCCTAGCCTTTTCCCAACTATATTGGGGTCCCTTGGTAAGACTGGTTGTCAGACTTTCGGGCCACTGACTTCCTGTAACGACTGTCAAAGATCCACATATGACAGACGGGACTAATGGCTTAACGCGCTTTGCGAGGCACGGAGGAAACTCGGTATGAAATGGGTGATCACCCATACCAGGACCAACCTAGGCAAGCGCGGCTTTACCTGAATATCGACCCGTGCGGCTGTGTATTATTAAGCAACGAGCTCCTCTTTTCGACCACTACAAAAGCACCAATTAGAAAAAAAATAAATAAAATCATCCTAATTATGTAGGTGTATACGTCACGCCGTGCTATAATTTTTAGTGCGTTGTGACGTCACGAGCCCCTACTCCCGAGTTTTGATGCATTTTATCTTTGTCAATATTCATCGATTTACAAAAACAAAATATACGTGTCCATTGTTTTCCAATGCTCTAACTGACGGACTAAATAGATTTGCAATTTATTGATGGTGAAAACCAGCCTATCGATTTGATGATCAAATCGATTACCATTCCCTCACCACTAGTCCTAATAAACGGCTACCCTAAACTCCGATTAAGGTCGAAACATTGTTCAGATTCTGTTGTATATTGGACATCAGACGATAATTTATACGGCCGATTTTATTTGCCTATGGAAATTGTTGCCATTCCACTATTGCTTCACGCAATTTGCGTTTATAAGTAAATTACAATAGGTTTGTGTTTTGCGTAACATTGTAGGGGTGCATACGTAATACGGCATTATGTTGATGATAACTTATGATAATGGGAATGGGAATAAATTTGCATGATTTTAGGTGGGAGAAGAAAAGTTTTGATAGTTTAATAACCATGCATTCTGTAGCTAGCTTATAATTATAAAGGGTGTAAATAAACCCTTAACGAAGCCGAAAGGCACTTGTTCTCCCCGTCATTGTATTTTTTTTTTGTTCTGGACCATACCTGGGAATCTACTAGTTACAGAGATATTAGAGGTCAAAGTTCCAACTTTTACACAAGTTTTTTTTTTTCATATACTAATTAAAAGATCATAATTTTACTTTAAATACCTCCATAACCCGTTTACCATTAAATGCGTTCACAAGCACAATGTTTTGAGTGCGTTACATTGAGTTTTACCGTAAAACGTAATTTTTACCCCAAAAAGAAAGTCATTGCCTCGCAATAATTTTTGCGAAGAGTTACTTAGTTTGATGTACATGTTTGGTTGACAGCTTCGTGATGAGGTTGTTTACACCCTGTTTAAGGGTGGAAGGGTCACCGTTGTAGAAACGGTTACCATGTATTCAGGACATCATTCTGAACCCCCCACATTGAATATTTTAATTTAAAAAAAGCAGCTGTTCCAAATATTTTGACCGTGTACCTAGATGTTGAACTTTTTTTTATATTACTGATGACAAATATCTGTGTGGTTCAAAATGATGTACTAGTACCTACGTGGTAACAACAAATAAACACAAACGAGATTACGGCAAATTCCTCCCATCATGGGAGAGGCTTATGTCCAGCAGTGGACGTTATGGGCTGTTGTAGTTGTAGTAACAATAATTATACAGATGCATAAAAGAGGCCTTGTCGCCCTCTATGAGAAAGTGGATCAAAATATTCTGGTTAATACAAGTCACAATGCAGCAATGTCTTCAAAACACGACAATAATATCGTAACTATTCCACTAGTGTAGCAACACCCCAAACCATAATCTAATACGCACACAGTAAGCATGATGTAAGATAATTGTTCCAACAATCAGTTATACCTACATAGTGATTCATTATGCTATTGTTTAAGATGTTAATTGAATCGAAATAATCATGTGTAGTACTGAGTATTATACAAGATATTACTGAAATGCTGGAAACCTCTTATTGTACTC
The DNA here is from genome assembly GCA_941918905.2 of Xestia sexstrigata. Lineage (NCBI taxonomy): Eukaryota > Metazoa > Arthropoda > Insecta > Lepidoptera > Noctuidae > Xestia > Xestia sexstrigata. The sequence goes on from OW799206.2 coordinate 20,551,013, forward strand.
TTAACAATTAATACTGTTTTATGAGCAACCCGAACTGGGCCGACGTGTTGGGTTATGGTCGACGTCTCCACCTAGGAATGAGGTCTACGTACCAGCAGTGGGAATGTTTTAGGCGCATTAAACACGGTATTCATATGGATCTGGTTTGACTGAAAGCCGACCCCATCATAATTGGTAAATGGCTAGGCAGATGAAGGTCAATCTTCATTGCCAGTACCACGAATACAGGTGACACGAAAACAATAAGCATGACGACACTATAAAAAAAATGGAAAATCTATTTAGATCGTCAGTTAGAGTATTGGAAATTAATGGACACGTATTTTTTTGTTTTTGTAAATCAATAAATATTGACAAAGATAAAACGCATCAAAACTCGGAAGTGGGGGCTCGTGACGTCAGAACTATAATAGCTAAAAATTATACCAAGGCGTGACGTATTGAGAATTTTAAAAGCGTCATAATTTTCTTCGTCAATTTTGGTTAACGTAACAAAAGAAAAAACACGGGTCAAATATTTTTGATAATGTAACTGACGGACTAATTAGATTTTTTTGTCGTCTCGCCTATTCTATAGAAATGTTAGAACAACTATTCAACGAGCCACATTGTTTTTGTAACACTGTTTTTGAAAAAGGTTTATTTCGTGTCACGTTTTTGGCCAGAAATTGCTTGTTTCCCTGTGTGACAACACGTATTCTTTTGTCTTTTTTTATTTCTCGCCGTTTATAAATATAACAACATAGTTTTTATTAGAAATTATCCCACGAGAAAGTTTTTGCCTAATATGACACTTACAAATAACGTGGCTTTCTATTGGTAAAATAATTTTCAAAATCGGTTCAATAAATCCAGAGATTAACCCCTACAACCTCACAAACTTTATATCTCTTATCTTCTCTTATCTCTCTCTCTCTTTATCTCTTTATAATATTAGTATAGATTAGTCAAATTGGTACGGACAAATATAGCGGACTGGCTGCGGTAGTGCGGACTCCGGACAGTATCCGAGCTCTCAGTATGCGGAGCCGCATCTGCGACCGGTCTGAGTTGGTCTGATCGAACCTTTACCCGAGTATTTTGTTTCGAATATCCCTTGTTCCGCAATGTACTTTCGCCAGAATAATAGGAATCTGCCAGCTTATCGGTGCTAGTTAAAAATCTGTTCAGTTGTTTCTTCAATCGAGTATCGGATCGGATAGTTGTTTTATAACTTATGCCAACTTGTTACCTTACTTTACCTCATCAGGCCTCCAGTACTGAATAAATACTAAGTTTCTATTTTTCCTAGTCTACTCAAAAAGCCGAACTATGAAGAAGTTTTTTGCTTCTTGCTCACAGCAACGTTTGTAAGAAAATTGGCAAAATTGAATTTTTAAAGAACCTACTTACGAAATACGTGGACAACTTTTCTTTTCAACTGCATGGCAAAAGCATTTTCTAACACCGTTTTAAGCTTTCACGGTTTAAAACTAAACTTATATTATCATTTACGGGATTTAACCTTCGGTAATTATGGTGATTATTTTTTTTTGTTGAGCTCCCGATAGGTCGACGCTGTTGCAAGCGCGTTGATCGCCATGAGTCAACCTGCAATCATGGCGCTTGCAACAGCGTAAAAATATTGGGAGCTCAAAACAAATAATAATCACCGAAGATATTTACTATCGTGAGTTCAGTAAAGCATTTTTTCTATACAGAGGATATATATCATCTAACTAAATAAATAAAACAAAAGGCCTGACTGACTGACTCATCAACGCCCAGCTGAAACCCTTGAAACTAAAAAGCTGAAATTTTTCACAGAAGTTCCCTTTATAATGTAGATAAGGAGTAAGGTGGGATTTTTAAATGTTCCACCCCTAAGTGAGTTAAATAGGGGATGAAAGTTTGTATGGAAAATCGACAGTTTTCTGGCCCTAGGCTTATGGTTGGAAGACACACAAGGGTGTTTTTAAAAATGTCAACCCTTAAGGGGGTGAAAGATGAAAAACGGGCTTTATCTATAATACAAATAAATAAAATTGAAGTGTCTGTTTGTAATATGTATTTAAATAACCGCTTTTTACTACATGCATATTAATATAGGGAATAAATAATATACCAAAATAAAATGAAAATACATTTTTTTTCTGTCTGTCTTTTTGTTCCAGCTAATCTCTGGAACGGCCGGACCGATTTTGACGGCACTTTTACTGGCAGATAGCTGATGTAATAAGTAGTAACTAAGGCTACTTCTATTTTAGATAAAATCTATACAATAACCCTCCTTTTGGCGCAGTCGAGTAAAAATATATTAAAGAAGAAGAAACTGACTGAGTGACTGCTATATCAATGCGCAGCCCAAACCGCTGGGTCTACAGATTCCAAATTCGGCAAGTAGGTTCCTTAGGTAGTCTAGGGGTGCACTAAGTCAAATTCACCCCTTAAGAGGGTGAAACGGGGCTCCAAAGTTTGTATGGGGAAACAAGATTAGTTAAACTGTTTTATTCGAAACTTAACAGGAGTACTCCTATCGATAAATGAGTAAACATTTGTGTTTCAAGTTTTTTCAGAATTCAACCCCTAATATGGAGAAATGGGGTGACAAAGTCTGAAAATCAACTCACATTCCAAACCACTGGGTCTAGAGATTCTAAATTTAGCTCGCGTAGGTTTCTTACGAGGTATAACGGTGCACTAAGAAAGGATTTTTCAAAATTTACCCCCTAGGGTGGTAAAACGGGAGTCGAAAGTTTGTATGGGGAAACAAGATTAGTAAGACTGTTTTATTCGAAACTTCACAGGAGTACTCTTATCGATAGATAGTAGAAATGGGTTACAAAGTTTAAAAATCAACATGGTTATTGTTTGTATGGTGTATCGGGTCGGGAGTATTACAAAAACAACGATTCTAAGATTTAATGTGGCGGACCTGAAATACCATCATTCCCTGTTGAGGTGCGATGGGGTTGAAATGTCTAAAAATCAATATGGGTGTCGATTCCGAGATTATCAGGGGTGCTGATTACGAATATGATATTTATTTTGAGATCCAATAGATGGCGGATTCGACTTCTATACAGGGTTATTGATGATTTATTGTGATAATTGTGATAACGATGATGATGATTGTGATTACGATAATAATGATTGTGATAATGATGATGGTGATTGGGATAGTGATTGGGATAGTGACTGGGATAGTGATGGTGATGGTGATTGTAATAACGATGATGGTGATTGTGATAACGATGATGTTGATAGTGATTGTGATAGTGATAATGATGGCGATAGTGATGGTGATTGTGATGATTATAATTGTGATGATTTTATGAAATTTGGCACATAGATAGTTTATAACTTGGATTAACATGTAGGATACTATTAATCCCTTTAATATGATCCCGTGGGACAGTTACCGAACTTCACGCAGGCGAAGCCGCGGGTAACAGCTAGTTCATCATAATTATCACGCTTGCTTATTAGGGCTGTCTTTGTAAACACAAAGTCATAAGTACTAACTAGAAGTAGTTACTTAACATACTTACAATCAATTTACCTATTAATGTCTATAAAAAAATTTAATGGGTAAATTGATTGTAATTATTATGTAACTACTTCTAGTGCAATTTCAGACTCAGATTTATTTAATATACATACGTCCATGCTTCTCATAATATTTACATTCATCGAAGGCAGTCATGTTCGATATGAAAAACCAGTCTTCCTGAAAGTTCATCAAAATAAAATAACTTTCACAAATTGCCATCCACTTAAACACAGTCAACAGCACCCAAAACTAAAATGTGAGTAAAACTTCCAAAATTTTATTTCAATTGAATATTGAAATACCTATTTCATTGTAAAGTGTCGCGATAAAATGGAGTCCCAATAAACTGTCCATTAAACAAATAAAATACGTTTGGTAATAAAATTGGGCAGAACTGACTCAATAGAAGGATCGCTTTTTGAATATTTGCTCTTTTCATTTCATTTATGTTCTTTATTGCACTTTTGCTTATATAGTATTGTGTGATGCGTCGGGATCACACAATACACAATACATTATCGCTGTGTCTGCAGTTAGTCCGTATAATAAATACAGAACTGCAAGAAAAAGTATGAGCTTCAGTTAATTATCGTCTTTCTTAAATAAAGTAAATGTAACCTCCCATCAGGGAGGGGAGGTTACATTTACAATATTTCAGTTCATAACTCACAATGCAATGCAATGCAATTTGCAATTGCAAAATTACATAGTGGTGTACACTACTAAAAAGTATGATACGACAAAAGTAAAAATGCATTGTTTCTTTTGGGAGTTACTCTGTGGCGTGAAATACTGCTAATTCGAAAACAGGATAATAAATGACAAAACACAAAACACAAAAACTGATAAGTAACTTTAGCTTCAGAAGTCGGTGACCTTTGTTTGATACATTTCGTTTTTTTTTTGTCACCGACTTCTGAAGCTAAAGTTATTTTTCACTTTTTTTGTGTTTTGTGTTTTTTGAAGTCGGTTTTATTTTTTGCAAAAAAGTTTTTTATTTTTCCATTTTTAGTTGTAATATCCTATACAAATGTTTGCTCTGCATTTATTTTACGTTGTTAACAATACATGGCACGGTAATAGGCTTATCCCCAATAAATGGAACTTAACATACCTAAGCTGTCGAAATTTGGGTGTATTGTACACATCTGCGTACCCCTCAGAGCATACAGGCGTGATGTTATGTCATGATGTTGTATAAACAATAAACATTCAAGCGATTGCAGCAATCACGACCGATTTACCGTCTATTTTTGAAGAGTTTCATTGTATATCTCTAAAGATCAGCATCAGAGCTTCACCAAATTTAAATGAGACCATCTCAGGACTATATTATTTCAAATAAAAAAAGAATTTTGAGAATCACTCCACAAATGGGGGAGAAATGGGCGAACATGTTGAAATTAGACCACACGACTGAAGTAAAAATGTTCATAAAACGAAAACTACGGGCCAAAGTATGTAAAAATTTCATGAGACCAAATTTCAACTATAAATCTCAGCGTAATCGGTGTACATACCTACATAAAAAAATACCAATCTAATTTAGAACCTCTTCCTTTTGGAAGTCGGTTAAATACAATTTAGAATACACATTTCATTGACTACCTGGTTGTTCAGTGGTCGCAAGCACGACTACTGAGCATGAGGTCCTGGGTTCGATTCCCGGGTCGGGCAAAGTGTTATTTGGTTTTTCCATCAGGAATTTCTCAGTAGCAGCCACGGAGTCTGGATTTGTGCACGGTTGATGGCAATAGGCTCGCCCCCTATAACATGTGACTTAAACATAACTGGCGAAATGTGGGTTTACTATTAGGTACACCTCTGCCTAACCCTCCGGGAATTACATGCGTGATGCTATGTGAGTTTATTCAACGGGATGTTGATAACAGGCAAACAGCCTCATCAAACGCGGTCCCTTAAACATTATCATCCATAAAACATATAAAAACAAACAACTAAGTCTAAAAATGTAGTGAAAACCAACCTTTTGTTCTTATTTAAACCACTAAGTATTAATAACTAAAACAGTTCATGTGCGTTGAACTGTACAGATAAAGTGTTAAAGTTAATTTCTAATTGCGCTTTGTTAAAACTATCGATCTATTTGTAGAAAACAATGTTGGGGCGGTAATTAAAGATGGTTATATTGTATAAATTTTCCTGTAATATGCTCGTTGAGTTTCATAACAACTTGTTGTTTCAAACTTTGTGTATAGTCAACAGTATTACAATTATAATTGTTTTAAAATTACAATAATTATTGTTTCAGAAAAATAAATGATATTATGTCGGTTTTGAGAACGTTAATTTACGTTGTTGCCAGTGTAACGATACTGCCTCGTTGGGTAATAAATAAATATATATATATAATAAATTTTCTTTTTTTTTTTCGATATGGAATGTTAAAGTACTATAAAAATAATGTCAAAATGCGAAAACTAGACATAAATCGGCCAAACAAGACAAAAGTTATAACCATTTAAACTTTTGTTTCTATCTCTTTCTAGATAAACGGAATTTAGTATGGATTTTGTACGTCGATGCAGCGAATGTCGTCATTCGCTGTATCGGATCTCTCTGTTTAATCAGCAGTTTCAAATGCTTATAACTTAGTATTTTTTATAGATATTAAAAAAAATATTTCACTTTGCTATTTTTGATGTTAATACGCTTTGTTTAGAGTGATAAAAAAAACATTCATATACCCTATTGCAAGTGCGACAGCTGAGCATGAGGTCCTGGGTTCGATTCCCGGGTCGGGCTAAGTGTAATTGAATTTTTTCATCAAGAATTTCACAGTGACCGGTGGATGGTAAATGGGCTCGGGCCCTTTTACTTAAACAGAACTGGCGAAATGTTAGTGTACTATTAGCACCTCTTCATATGTGTTATGTAACGTAGGTAGATACTGACCACCAAGCTGGAACAGCTATTTGTTGTTACCAAACACTTGAACACAGGAATCAATCTTCTTGAAGAAACCCCGTAATAGAATTTTTCAAGAAATAAGATTTTCTGGAACATCTGACTAACTTTTCGGGGAAAATTGCGTATTTCAAGATTTATCAGTAAAGTATTTTTTACCTGTTATTATTATTACAAGTTTACAAAAGTATTCCGGAAACATTTGGTACAAATTATAAAAAATCTGTTCGGAAATACCATTTAAAAGTGGAAAACAATATCAAAATTTGCTGCTCACATAGCAAACTTTATTATTATCTCGTAAATGAACACTGCAGCAAATGTCATAAAAGCACATAAATTCAAAACTTCTGCAGTTACTAAAGACTCTATTACAGAAGATAGAAAGTCCATTATAGCTTGCAAGAGTGCATATGCTAAACTGTCCTTGTAAAGACGTGTCATGCCCGGACGAATGTAACGCTCCAACAATTTTAGTGCCCACAATAACAATGATTCCTTTGGGTAACACTAAGAGGATGTACTGTAAGTGCAGTTTGTTGACTATCGTACAGCTATTAAACTTGGTAGGGTTATACAATAGCTGAGAAAAGCGAGTACGATTAAAGCTGTATTGTAAAATGAAGGAAAATTTAACTAAAAATAACATTCAAGAGATTTCGCAATAATTATTTCATTTTTCTGTTAGTTAGGATTTTCTCCTCATTTCTTTTACAATTACTGAATTCTTTTATTACTAAGTATAGCTAGCTTGTTACATGCCTCTTCTAGATGAAGAACTCCTTCCAATCTTACCATCTTATCTGGTTCTGCGCCACATCTTACCATCTGCACACCTTTAGCACTAGAAATCAATTTGAAAGTATTGCTGCTTCCAGAGATCTAAGGTAAAATAATTTATCATACTGTTCGTATCTATAGAGATAAACAAGAAACAATTGGCCTCTGACCATTCGATTTCTGTACCTTGGTCACATTTTACGATACCCGTGCGATGCGATAGTTTTTTATTTCCTACACAACAAAAAACAAATGAAATACAAAAAAATGTGTTAAAAAAAAATTAAAAAGTACTAGTTTCTGCCCGCGTTAATTATTGTTTTCTATACTAATAAAAAGAAAGAGGAAAGATTTGATTTTTTGTTTGTTTGTGTGTTTGTTACGATTTAACTCTAAAACTACTCGACCGATTTTTTTTTTTGAAAGAAACGTCTTTAATAATTAACATAGGCTATTTTTTATCCCCGTACTCTCACGAGAACGGGAACTACGTGTGAAATCGCTTGACGTCCGCTAGCTAGTATACAATATCTTTATAAAAAACGTGCAGACGTCACGTGGTTTCACCCGCGTAGTTCACGTTCCCGTAGGAGTACGGAGATAAAATATAGCCTATGTTACTCAGGGTGAATGTAGCTTTCTAATGGTGAAAGAATTTTTGAAATCAGCATAGTAGTTTTTGAGTTTATTCATTACAAACATACACACCCAGACAAAAATACAAAAAATCCTCTATAATAGCCTCAACATCATTCTCTTGCCCTTATCCCAATTCATTTGGGGTCGGCTCATGTCTGCTTCTTCCATACTTCTCTAATATATATTATTCGTTATCTCATCAGACACCTCCTTTCATGCCATATCATCCTTTACACAGTCCTTCTAGCATTTCTTTGGTCTTCAAATCCTTTACTCTTATACCCGTTCACATTCAAAAATAATAATAATATTTAATAATTATTAAATTAATATTTTATACTGATGCTATATCACTCTAAAGTTTCATTCAAATCCGTTCAGTAGTTTTTGCATAGAAAAGAAACAAAAAATTCATACATCCATCCTCACAAACAATCACGTTTATAAAATTAGTAAGAAAATATAGTGAGATGCTGATGAACAAGACAGTGAAATGCAGAAAGATGGAAAAGGTAACGTAACTAGAAAAGCTAGCTAGTTTAGAACACAAGTGTAACAATGTAAGCCTATGGCACATAACGAATGGAACATTTTTCTAAGCGGACGTTTATGACCGTACATACGGTACGAGTACTACAGCAGGCTGCAAATTTTGCTCGTAAAATTCTGCGGAAAATTACAAAGGTAGTTTGTGGGTTTTTTATATTTCTGCGTAGGTACAGCTTTCCTCACATAAAGAAAAGAAAGATCTTTACCATTTCACTCTTCATAACATAACATTACATCACTCCGCGAAGGGTTAGGAAAATGTGTACATAATAGTACACCCACATTGGGCGAGCCTATTGCCATCAAAAGGGCACAAATGCAGACTCCGTGGCTGCTACTGAGAAAATCCTGGTGGAAAAAACAAATAACAATTTGCTCCACCCGGGAATCGAACCCAGGACCTCATGCTCACCAGTTGTGATAGCGACCACTAGATCAATCTCCCCTATCCTAGATAGCAGATGTGGCTCAAAACGCTATCCTTCTTATAAAAGACGGAGCAGGCATCTGCCGCATGATTGTAGTAAAACGTGGATCTAAGTAGCTCAGAAACAGTATTCATCTCGCAGCAGACGTTGAACTGAATAGATTTTGTCAATACTTGAAAGAGTTCTAGGTAGGATTATGAAAATATTGGAAAATACAAAATTCACTTAGTTACGTTTTAATTGGCGAATAAGAACAATAACAAAAGATACCAATTCTTAATGCACGTAGTTAATATAAATCTGATGAAATCAATTCTTAAAAAACTTATTGGTGCATTCCTAATATTTACTCCCAATCAATCTGAAGAGTTCGTTCAATATGTTCGATGAAGACGGATTCTAATGGACGGTTTTCCAGCAATTAGTTCACCTAAATTTGTTGAGCCTTTTCATCAATTCGTACTCTTATTGTATTTACTTCCTTTTTTACGCTCTTATCTATACCGAAAATTAAATAAAATTTTAAAACATGCTCATTTTCACTATAAAATATAACATAATGACATAAATGAAATAATATCTCAAAACGCGTAATTCGTAAAACAAAACAGATTATTTTTACATAACAGCCCCCCCTATCTGAACCTTACATCCCCGAACAAATAATTGGGTACTCCTAAACCCCGCTTTAAAAACATGACCAAAAATTCTGCGTCTGAATTATTTGCAAATAAATGGGTTTAGTACGACGCGCGACGCCCTGATTCGGGGCCTCAATTCCCTAATTCAAATCAGACGGTGGCCTTATCTCAGTGTTAAACAAAGACCATGCCTTAGTTCCCAGCTTAAGGATATCTTGGAAAAAGCGCGTAAGAAAATAAATAAAGGTCAATGGGTCAGTATTTGTCTGCGGATTCGCTCATTTGGTCAAAGTGTAGACTTAGGGCTTGACGAATTGAATTAAGAAACCTTTTAGGGGATTTTTTTCTATCTCGCAAGATTTTATGCTCTGGGTTTCGGAGTATTCTTTTTGATTAATTTTAAATTAGTTTTTTCAGTACCTAATATAATCTTGGCAGAGTATTGTGAAATATCTTTCATTGTTTTTGTTTGCTGTATCATCAAACAGGTGCGTACTTCCCATGCTTATAAGCCTATTTTTCCTTGCTTTCACATATCAAATCTTTCCTCAAATCTTTTCAAAAAAGATTTTCCGTGGAGATTTTCTATAATCCGCCTTGTCTAATGGACTAACAACAAAACGTCTCACAAAAAACTACAATCAAATAATATTTTGTTGACAACAAGCAACATTTTTTCTTGAAAATAATCGTTACAAGGAAAAACATCAGGAAAATTGATACAAAAGGGATTTACGTGTACTCTCTTTAAACTCGGCTCCCAATATGGCTGGGGGTATAATAATATTGATCCCTCGCGGCAACAATGGATAATCCCTGAGGTTGCTAGAGATACATTTAGGTACTGGTGTAAAGTATGAAGGTGAATAGTGACATCGACTAGGATAATAAGTTTTGTAGCAAAAATATTATTAGAAAAGTCGACTTTCCATCAAAATAGTAAAATATCAGACGATATCAATACCATATCTCATTGCCTTTGCACTGTTTTTTCAAAGGGCATAGGTCAAAACAGGCGTAAGTTCAACAGAATTGATTTACGTCCAGCATTCATAGAAAAATGCCCATGATCCTTTTTGCAAAAAAAGTTGTCTATTCTAAGTAATGGAAATGTATCTCTGTTTCCATAACAACATTTAAATATTCCACGAAGAAACTATAAGCAAAACACAAACAAATCTGTTGACAGCATACACACTGAGCGACACTTAAATCTGTAATTAATTTATATCAATACACCATGAATTATTTTGTTGTAACTACAAGTCATTGTGATGAAATCTGTTACAGCATTATTATGATAAACAGTGTCTGTTTTATCCGTAGTTATGTCTGTTCGTGTCTACAGTTTACACTCAGCTCTGAAGTGATATCATCGCCTTTGTCTTAATGCTCTAGATTTATAACTGTGACACAGGATGTTTTTCAGTTCATAAAGATATTGTGTTCAGTGGTTAAACAATTAACTCTCATACAAGATTCCAAGCTTACTCATCATCTACTTAGCCTTTTCTCAACGATGAATAATAAACTGAATATGAGGTAATAGTTTTTGAGTCAATGACCCTTCCTACCTTATTGAGGTCGCCTTTTAGTCTAATCGGACGCAGCTAAACACCTGTAGTTTACATGGAGCAACTACCTATCTCACTTCTATAGCCTAGTTAGAACAGGGTAATTACGATACCCCTTGGTAAGATTGGTTATCTGACTTTAGGGCCACTAACCACCTGCAATGACTGTCAAAAATCTACAAATGACAACCGAGTTCGCCGGCTTAACATGCTGTCCGAGTCACAAAGGAAACTTGGTATGTAAAGGATGGCCACCCAACCACGGACCGACCTTGGCAAGTGCTGTTCGTTGAAAATCGACCCGTGCGGCTGTAATTATTCAGCTGTAAATATAAGTTTTTTTTTAATGAATGCTGCATTATAATATTTATAAACCCACCTATAGCCAGCTTCCCTTTGTTTTTCCCGCTTTAATGTAGCCTGAAAACAGTATATTAAAATATATATATTCAAACAACAAACATTGCACATAGGATTTTTACAAGGCACAGTTCGGAATTCATGCCTTAAAAGCCAGTAAAAGATTTCAAAAAGTTCGTTTTCAAACGTCAATAGTCGAACGGCTCTCTAGAGCATTTGACAGGTGACTCGTAAATCTAATCCTTTCGCTCTTTTTCTATTATTCGCGTTGATTGACAACCTGTTCCATTTCTGACATTTCATTGTACCCGATTAGGAACCTAGTCCAGTTTTTGAAGTCTATTGAATTTGCACCAATTGATGATTTTATTGCATGTGTTTAGGTAGAGGTCTGTCAAGAAACCAAGAGGTTGTTTTAGTGTAAAGTCGTAAGATTTCATATAATTAATATATTTTTCTTCTAGATAGTCTTTTACATTGTAATATTTTTTTTTAATTAGGAACGTGTTTAATTTATTCTTAAATAGGGAGGATAATTTATTCTTAGATAGGAGTAGGTAACTTTTTAATCTCATCAAGCAATTTGTTATAAATCAGTATGCCATACAAATAATACTTTTATTGAGTAGTGCCGTTTCCCCATACGGTATTTCTACATCTAACCTTTTTTTGTCTCGTAACTGTCTATAGAGCTTTTAAAGATTTGTTGTATGTATAACAAAGATAACACACTAATCATAAAAGTAAAGCAATGATAACCATTTTGTAAAAATGTAACGCAAACTGACTGACTGCCTCGTTGGTCGAGAGACTGCTGAGTAAGAGGTCCTGGGTTCGATTCCCAGGTCGGGCAAAGTGTTATTGGGTTTTTCCATAAGGAATTCCTCAGTAGCAGCCACGGAGTCTGGAATTGTATCCGTTTGATGGGAATAGGCTCGCATCCTATTACATGGGACTTAAATATAACTGGCAATATATGGATGTAGGTACTATTAGGGACACGTCTGCCCAACCCTTTGAGAATGACAGGATAATGTTATGTTATGTTAATTTAGCAAAATCACCAACATTTTAAGTATTATTGAGCTAGTTTTATAAACTAGTTTAATGTTATTAATACCCAATACCCAAGTGGCTGATGCTGCCCATCCGTTAGTAGACTTTTACGACACCCGGGAGAATTGAACTAGTGATCCATTTGTTGCCAAAACCACGGCGTTCATTACGTTAGACAACCAACACTAATTAATTTACATTTTAACCTCACTATTAAAACATGCTGAGCATGAGGTCCAAGACCCTGTAACACCACATATTTGTGTAATACTAAATTAAAATAATATTGCTTTCAGGGGTGGGCGGTGGTCGAGGGGAGGGGGTAGTAGGTCGTCTGGTTTTAATAGCCTAGTTTCCACCATCAATAAATTGCAAATCTATTTAGTCTGTCAGTTAGAGTATTGGAAAATAATGGACACGTATTTTTTGTTTTTGTAAATCAATGAATATTGACAAAGATAAAACGCATCAAAACTCGGGAGTGGGGTCTTGTGACGTCACAACGCACTAAAACTTACAGCACGGCGTGACGTATTGATAATTTTAAAATCGTCGTATCTTCGTCAATTTTGGTTTACGTAACAAAAGAAAAAATACGTGTCAAATATTTTTTGATAATCTAACCGACGGAGTAATTTTTTTTTTCAGGACACAAGCCTATTCTCAGATTGAGCAGGCTTATTGGGATTACTATAAAAAAAATCTCAGCCAGTCATTAATTGTGTACGGTTGATGGCAATTGGCTCGCCCCATCTGACATTGATTATAACTGGTGACTACTTACTCCACGTACGGCCCTTCCCAACCTTTTGTAGGATTACGTGCTTGATCTAATGTAAAGTGTTAATTAAAACAAAAATCCTTTACAAAATAAATATTCGGTGAACCAAATTAAATTTAAATGGCACTTGAATTAAATACTGTTGACAAAAGTCCGTGTAAGTTTTTGAATTCTAGTAGCTCTCAAATTAATTATGCTAACTTCGTCATTAATTCTACGTCTAGACAAAAAAAAAATAGTTGAAATATGACTGAAAATAAATGTAGAACTTTGAAGGCTTAAAACAGTTCATAACCCCGTGTTTACACAAGTCGTGAATACTTGTTGTCAAAAACGTGTCGCGCGGCCAATGAACTGAGAAGATGCCGATTGCAATAAATCGCGATGGATAAAATGAGCTAGTTTTTATGTCAATTAATCAATAATTTGACAGTACTGTTGCTATAGATTATTTTGTATTAAGGTTTGCTATTGTTAAGTTTTATTAGTATTTCATTGAATGAGCAAATTGCATACAAATAAAATAAAAAAACCATGACATATATAAAACACACTTTTGCAAGTTTTTTTAATTTTTTGCATGCAAGGTCCAGTCCTTTTTAGCTTGTTTTATGATGTGTTATACTCGTAATAAAGAAAAACAGTAGCAAGTAGAATACATGCTAATACTGTTTGAATTAATTTCCACACGGGGTGAGCAAACTAAGTCTGGTCTTCGACGAAAGAATGAATCACGGTTGTTAAAAGAAAAAACAATTTTCATTTTTTTATAAACCACTCACTTTATCTTAAGCTTACCTGAAACTGGCTTTAGAAAACTGAAAAATAATATTGAGAATAACGAGATGTTGTGTTAAATTAATTACTTAGAAAATAATTAATTAATACCTGTTTGAACTAGATCTTGTATCGCTAATTAATCTTACGAAGCTAGCTGAGAGGTACGATTCACTTATTACCAAGTAAGAATGGAGGGAGAAATATAATTATCGACTTAGAAATTGGTAATACACGCTAGTCCACCAAAAATCACAATTCATCAACAAATTTAGAAGTAACATCTCGTAAACACAGACAAACAACATTTTTCATACTGTTCTAAAGATTTTCAAATATAGGTCACCTATTAAACAATTTCACTCATAAATTGAAACAGTTCACAAACCGTCAACATCGCTTAACGACTCATAAATCGATTCGACAGCCACAATAAGATATTTTCTCTCGACACACGGTAAACAGTTGACGTACCTACCCGCTTTTTTCTCGACACAAAGCGAAGTAATAAACTCTTTCCTTTCAATACTTCGAGTAGGGAAACAGATGGTTTCAACAGTGTCGATTTCAAACAGTCGATACTGTTTTAATTTCAACATATCGATACTGGCAACGATAAGTTCGAATTATTCGAAAATTGAAATCAGATTTATGCGAATAATTATTGTTTGTGTATTATTTCTTTTGATGAATGATATTGATTCATTTGTTACATTTGATTGCAGTGTCATTATTTATCTTCTTCTGATGTTTCTGATGTCAATGAATGTTTTGTAGTATTCAGTTTGCTAAGCAAAGAGCGTGTATAAGAAATGTTCAAGCAAAAACAACATATAATGTTCCCACTGTTGGAACTCAGGCTCTCTTCATATGGGATAGTAAGAAATGTTCGATCATGCTCAACGGTGTGGTACATAATTATGTACCATCAAACTAAACAACATCTTAATTATGACCACTCTAACTTTCTGAAACATTCTGTATTTCTTTGGCATTAATTACTACATAAGACTCGTTCTATATAGTCCCTAGAATACTCTCAAAACCACAGTATTCACCAATAAACGTATCAAATTGTCAATAATCGAATAAAATCCTAAATCAATAAACCAACAAAATGGATACAAAGCACAACCCTAGATAAGGGTGCTAGAAATAAAAGTTGGGGTAAAGTCGAAAATCACATCTCAGAGGTCCGACGTATTGAGCTGAAAGCTTAAGTTCGGGATACAATGCCCGGAGTAAATGAACGTTTTAACGTAAAGGAAAAAGTAATTTTACAGTTTCTTGAGACTTACCTTTGATCGGGGACGAGGAGGATCTTTTTGTTTGACTCCAAGTAGTTTGATCATTACAGCTACAAATTCATATAGTAAATGATGATTATAGTTAATTACCCATACACACACCACCGCGCACCTCTGGCTTTTCGAATTCATGTGCGTATTGTATAATTAACACTTGCTTTCGGTGAAAGAAAACATCGCGGGGAAACCAGCATGCCTGAGAGATCTTTCTCGACAGCATGTAAAAGGCAAGTCAGAGGCCCATGGGCGGCATCAAAACTCTGACACCAGGTTAGGCACTAACCACACGATAAAGAAGAAGAAGAAGAATAACCCATTACTAACCTTACTAATACAACCCACACAGGACCCGTTTAGTGAATTAGTAGAACACAGGTCTAATGAGAAGGATCTTTTTGTTAGACCACCTTATAGTTTATGTTACGAAAACCATTGAAATCACGAAGTGATGTATTGCATTGTATAGTATTTTGTGAGAATTTATATGATTGTGATAATGGGTGTTTAAATACTGGGTCTGCCCGGTGGATTATGGCCCACACATCTCTGAGAAATTAGTACAAAATCCCACCGATGGGACCGTTATAGCCAGATTGTGTTGATCTTACTACTATTATAAATGCAAAAGTTTGTGATGATGGATGGGTGGGCGTTTGTCACTCTTTCACGCCAAACTACTGAACGGATTTGGTTGAAATTTGGCACACACATAGTTTATAACCTGGATTGACACACAAGATAACTTTAGATCCCTGTAATACGATCCCGTGGGACAATTACAGAACTCCACGCTTGCGAAGCCTCGAGAACATGCTAGTTTTCAATAGAATGAAATATAAGAAAAAACTTTTCAGAAAAAGTCTTTTCAAACATATTTATGCTGAGGCAAGAACAAAAGAACAGCTGAGCAGTTCAACCACAATTTGCGACTAACAACTTAATATAGGGATATGGGTTTCCGTGATATGCTAGCAACCTGTTACTACAAACTAATCCTTTTCCCTCGAACCCTCCTTCCTGTC
Organism: Xestia sexstrigata; assembly: GCA_941918905.2. Taxonomy (NCBI): domain Eukaryota; kingdom Metazoa; phylum Arthropoda; class Insecta; order Lepidoptera; family Noctuidae; genus Xestia; species Xestia sexstrigata. Next base: position 20,567,387 of record OW799206.2, read on the forward strand.
TACATTGTTCAAGTTTGTATCCAGTGGGTTCCAATTTACAACCCACACCCTACTAAAGAACATAGGAATATAACGTAAATTGTAGAACCAGACGTAGGACCAAATGTATGTAGAGTTTTTGCTGAATTCTAGTGTATTATCTAAAAAGGCTTTGCGCAGATCTGTGCAAACATATTTTAGCCTATAGTGTTCTCTCTGCTAATACAATGGTCCTCAATAAGAGGGAATAGGTCTAATCTACCACGAGAGTTGGTGCATGTCACAATGTTTTCGTTCTACAACGTAGTTTACTACATGGATTTGAAAACAGAAGTTATGAACAAAATAACACAAAATGAGTTCGAACCCACGACCTGCAGCACGAAGGACACAACTGCAGTGCTCATTAACGTGCATGGCATAAAACAGCAAGACGTATCTGTTGCGTCTGTAACAGGGTTAAGAGCCACAGAGCCTCAAATTAGCAACTCTATATTTGGCAGTTCAAACTTCGTTTGAAGTACTGTTAGAATAAAGTTCAAATCAGCTTGCACTACAAAGTGGTTGTTACGTCAGTCACTGCGGGCCGAATAGTGCGAAATTAGTGTTTTATTATAATATTTTTATAATTTATTTTTTTAGTCCAATCGGACTAAAAAAATAAATAATATAAGACCTGCGTTATAGTTAGTTCAGTTAGTATAAAAAGTTTCATGATCTAATTTGAAGTATTTTATGATTGCCAGCGGTTTATTGTTCAGTTTAGAGGTAACTTTGGAATTTTTTTCTATCGAGAAAATTTTACCATATATTTATTTCAAAATTAATGCTGCAGTATTTTAGGCGTAACGGAGGATCATGCTAAGCCATTTGAGGTTGTATAGGCCGTTAACAGTATGGACACCGCTACGGGAAAACCAAGCAGTCATATCTAAAAGTATACCCAAAATTGATAGAAGACCTAAATGTAGCTAAAGCCAGCTTTTAAGAACTAACTCATTTGCGGTAAGGTAAATTAAATTTGTCCCATCATTCATCGTTTAATTTTAAAGAACCTCAATTAATACTTGTCAATGCTCTCGTAAAAAGTTGAACGATGCTATGAAAATGAAAACTTGAAGAGCCTTCATTAAATTTTTTTAGTCCTTCATTTTATAGTACCGAGAAGCTTTCTTGCTTGCTAAGAATTTTAAAATAGTAATATACTGTCTAATACTTATTGAAGGGTATTTGGCAAGGCTGCGGGAGTGTTCGAAAGGGATACCGCGGCCCTGGAACACAAAGGGACATGAAGGAACATGAATGGGTTTTAGTCAGTAAAAGTCTGACACTCCCTTCTGGTCCGCCCAGAGCGGGAGGGGTCATTTGATGATTTCCCAACTGAAAAAAAAAGGGTTTTTGGCAATAAATGTACAGGCAGACCGCCTTTGACAATCTCGTTGGTGTAGTGGTCAGAGGCGCAGCTATTTGCGGAGCATGAGGTACTGGGTTCCCCAGGTCGAGCAGCTTTTCCCATCAGGAATTTCTCAAGAGCATCCACGGAGTCTAGATTTGTACCCTGCAACGGGGTTAAAGTCCAGACTCAGCCTCGAATAATAGGCTCAACTTAACCCTTCGAGGATTATTAGGCGTGTTGTTTATGTTTATCGTACCCATAATTTCAATTTTAAATACATTCATTCTCATCATCTGCCTAGCCTTTTCCCAACTATGTTGGGGTCGGCTTCCAGTCTAACTATGGATGCAGCTGAATACCTGTATTTTACATGGAGCGACTACTTATCTGACCTCCACAACCCTCACACATATTTATGATAGATAAATGCTAAATACGTTAGCAATAATTTTGCTCCAATGATTCAATTCTCTGGAAACTTAGTAGTTGTTTGAGCAATTTTTCGTAAAACAATGAAAAAAAAAAACAAATATATAAAAATATCGAAATTATATTGATGGTCAATTCTGAGAATTATTATGAATCAAATTACACACTGTTTTTTTATTAGAAATAACAAAACACATTGAACGTACCAAATAAAAATAAATTCTACAACGTACAAATAGTAGTGACTAACCACGAACGAGAAAAAATAACAAAGCAACTAGCAATGAACAAAGTAAACGCTTTAGAGAGTCAGAAAACTAGTTAGTAACAGAAAAGGATATAATATTTTAAACTACTAATCTTGAATAAACACTTACTCAAATGCTACGCATATTGTATATCTCTTTGTTTGATAACAATGGAACTTTGAAGTAAATAAAGCTGTAATTGCCATTGAATCCTAAAAAAACAAGTAATTGTAATAATATACTTTCAATAAATGTTTTACCTCTACCCGTTCCTGAGGGTCTTGATAAACAGACGGACAACAAAATGATCCTATTAGGATTCCTTTTTACTTTCGAGGTACGGAACCCTAAAAAAACAGTAAAAAACCTACCAAGGAACAAAGTGAACCACCCTTTACATTCGGGAATCAAGTTAGTAACAGAAAAGGACAGTTAAACTGTTGATCCGCTGATCCCGGATGGAACACTCGCTCAAATTATTGGGGCCCTATCGAAAGTATCGACAAAAGACCATGTCACTGTGGCGGATATTGCGTAGTTCTTTGATAGGTAATGACGGGTACTGTAGTTGTACCTCCATTTCTTTCGGTTTTCCTGTCATGGACGGTATTATATTCGGGGTCTAATCTTTTGTAGGCGGAAGTATTGATTTTATTAAGTTGGTTTTTGTGGACAGATAAAAAAAAAGACTTTTACTTTTCGGGAGTTGTAGCATATATTTTTGACATATTAGGCCCTATCAGTTCTAATTGATTTGAATAATGTACATTTCTTTACGAACCGCCGTGTGGTATCCGGCAGAGTAGAATAGAACCAACCCATTACACTCACGGGTGTCGCATAAGGCGACTAATGTCTGAGGCAGAACACCTTGCGCCTCCGTAGACCAGACAATGGGCAGCAGCGTTTTCTGTTAGTCTTTCATCACTGCGATCTCCAAGCGTGGAGATTACGGCAAATTCCTCCCATCATGGGAGAGGCTTATGTCCAGCAGTGGACGTTATGGGCTGTTGTTGTTGTTGTTGTTGTCATTTCTTTGGCTCAGATAACATATCCGCTGCACTTATTAAAAGAATAACAGCAAAATCTCATTTTATAGTATTTTCTCTTTAAAAACCCTGACGCATTTCAAATTATTGTTTCGACTACCATGACATTTGTTTTTGAAATGGTAAAAATATTATTCACTAAATAAATCCACAAAGGCTTTTAACAGCTGAATATTCACCAATCCGTCAGCTGATAATTTTTCACTCGTTATTTTTTGCACCCAAAACTGATATGCAAATATTAATACCCCATCAATGGGATAAACAAAAATGGCTTGGAGCGATCCCCTATTGATGTACGAACGTGTGGCGAGGTCGTCCAATTTGTATAGATTACACCGTCCGTTCCCACACCAGGGAATTACTTGAAAAATGGTTTTTAATTTATCTCTTGCTGAGTCCATAATCCAGGAAGCAAGGAAATTACTTTGCTGATTTGTGATCGATAGTCTTTTCAACTTTAGTATTAGCTTGCGTTTGCTTTTTTGCTGGAGTTTCCTTTGTTGGTCTTTTAGAGCGAACTGTCTTGTTTCTTTGTTTTATAGATCAACGGTTGTGTCTCTGAAGCTTTGTTTGTAGGTTTATAAAAGGATTTGTTTTGCGACCTTATAGATGGCAAAGAACAAAATGAAAATTTTCACTTCTGTTGAACTTTGATATCTCTTGTTCTTGTTTCATGTCAGTTTTGTTTGTGTACAGTAATAATTGCTTTGAATTTGAATACGTTACGAGTTAGCTTCCGTGTTATTATTAATTTTACAATGACGTACCTACTTCTATACCTACCTTTACATCCATAGATGTTATGTGAGTGGATATTGTGTTACTTTTTAATTAATCCGAATTTCTCCCCCACCAGATATTATTCTAAATCAAGCTAAATTCCTGTAAAACAAGAAATCATTGCAATGAATTCCCTTGTCATCCATAAAGGAGAACAAGAGTTTACTGAACAAATCAACAGAGTAACGTTTTGAATTAAAACACTAAATCAAAGCCTGAAAGCAAATTGTTAATTTTATTAACCTTACATAAATCTCTAGAGATATTGTGAATTGTTCATATTTTATGTTTGCCTTCGTTCTGCTGAGCTTACATGTTTTGTTATTGTGCTTTGGTTTTTATTTTAGGTGAAATTGCCATGTTTGTTTTTGTCAGCGTTTCGGGTGACTGTTGATCGTGAATTTCGTATTATAGTAAATATTTGTTGAAATTTTAGAAAGAGTGAAATGGTTTTTTTTTTCTTTTTTAAAGTACAGTACTGTCCCAGTGCTGGGCAAAGGCTTCCATTAGCTCTTTTCCGTGCGTCCCCGAACCAACCCACGCGGTGAGCGTCCAGATCGTTTTTCCATCTCTTTCTGGGCCTCGGCAGCGCCGTCCGTCTTTCGGCACCCATCGTTTGGAGACTTTGCCCAGCATTCATCGTACATGCGGCTGATATGGTTTCAAGTCATAAATATTGCATATTAAGTTTATAACGTTTCTGCTACTAGGATATGGGCTTCCTCTCTCTGGACTGAGACAACCATATTCTACCACGCGGGCCCAGTGCGTAATGGTGCTTAAAATCCAAAGTTATGGTGAAGAAATATATAACACAAAGCAATGTCGACAAATTACCACAACACACACCTGGGTTTGAACTCACGTAAGCCATTACCACTAGGACACCACCGCCCCCACCCTGCCCAAAGATTACTTCTTCCTTTTAAATAGCGACGAAACACATAGAATACTTATTTTTCCTCTCATCTTTAACTCAGACATCTTTATGAAGCATGTCGGGACGTGTTTACGAGGAGAAGCGTCAAACTTGCAAAGTAAAAAATAAATTAGGAAAACTAAACGTTAGTCGTTAAATAAATTGAATTTTCTTTGTGTTAGCAAACTTTTCTAATTCATAGTTTTTTTTGTCGTTCAAATATTTGCCGAGAATTTCTTGGAGAAATATTAACTTCTGGGGGAACTTAATAATAACCTTGGTCTTTGTTTAAATTGTTGAATAAATGTTGGGATTGGGGAGGACTGTCCTTAGGAAACGTTGGTTAGTTGATTTTACTAGGTCTACGTCTGAATTATGAATGATTTGATGTTTAATTTTATCTTCATTTCTCAAAATTTTTCCCGAGCTTACAAAATACGGGAGTTTACTTAAGCATTTTCTATTGTAACCCACAATATACTATATAATTTTGTATACCGATACTGTATATACTAATTATGTGTGCCGATATATTGTCCATCTACACTGGCCTGCAAAACTAAGTACTACACTTTTAAAATTTCATTTTTTTCTAAACTGTAAAAGTTAGAGATATAAAATAAAAAACGTTTTATAGAAAATTTTATCAGTTTTATTAGTTTTTATGTACAAAATTAAACGTTTTTTCGAGGCCTTTTTGTTTCGAAGCAGGCCAGTGTACATTAACACAACTTGTTTAAGCATCTCCAGACGAGTCACGTTTGTCATGGTATTTGTACTTGTGAATGTTTACCTACCTACATAAATTATCATTTTAACATAGAACATAGCTTTGAGATCAATTTTCACAATACAATATCACCCTTCGACTGGACCCTAAACCAAAGAATTATGAGAGAACCCTGTTTATATTGGGTACCCACATTCATTTTAGTTGATATAAATCTAGGTAATATTTCGGTCTTATATTACTTGTAAGGCTATCCTCAGGTAATTTAAGGACTACGATGTATCTCCTTTCTCCTCTTATCTGAATTTTAACGTAAAAATTCTTTAGTAAAATTTTCTCTGCGGACGACTTTTATAATCGTTTTAGGGTGAGTTTTGAAGAATTTTCATCCTTTGAATTAAGGAAATAAGTTCCAAAATTCAATGAAAAGTTTTTATTATGTAAATGCGCTTTGGTAGATGGTATGGAAGTATGATGAAAGGGTCTCACCGACTATACAGCATCCATTGTAAGAAGTGAACGCCATTATGAAGGTAGGTATAGGAGATAATGCTTGAGGTGTACGGTGCCAAAGGGGCACGATGAGACCCCGTTCACACGTTGTTCATTGTATACGTTATTATAAGCTTTTATCTAACTTGCCTTGTTAGTTAGTTTTTAGTATGTATTGGTCAAATCTTTCAACTGAATTTCAGACAAGTTTCCCCAACCGATTGCGTTAAAATTTAGCACACACTTTTGGTTCTGATGAAAATTATTTTTTATGACAGACATGATTTGATCCTAAAGCCAGGATCCATTGAACTTCTCAATGGTTAAATGCACGGGCATGAAACATAGTACGCGATCAATGTGGATAGATAAACCTAATTTTCTTCTTTTCATTTTATTAAAAGATAGTTTTTTTTAAGTTCAATTTGCCTTGCAGTATAATTTTACGATCATTTTGCATTTGTTTTCAACCGTATGGACATTGAATTATAAACGTTTCACCCCAACATTTTACTGTAAAATGCCTTGTCGCTGAGTGAACAGCCAAAATTACTGTGCGTGAGTTGAAGTCATTCGCACTGCTTTGCCCTGAAGATCAACCCATGTGCCTGTTACTAAGTAGCCACCACTTCCTCTTCATTACCTCAATGAACCATTAATAACCACATGAACGATCGTATCGAATAAAAGGATAAAAAACCTACTTACGTTCAGTGACAAGTTTAACGCCAATTGTAACAGTAATAATTGATTAAGTTATTGTGGTCTTCTTAACTGATATTACCAAGTTTATAAAGCTGTCAATAATTACTGACAATGACACCCTCTAAATGCTTTCTGTCACTGACCAAGACATTGACCAAATATTTGACAAAAACGTTCTCTGCTTGAGCTTAACTGGCCATTGTTTGCTGTTTCAGTGTCAGTGTAACGTGTTAAAATTGGCAATTAATATAATTATATATTACAGGATAATTTAAACGAAGTGAAAAAATGCGAAATACGATCATTATTTCTAACACGTGTCTGAGTTCTAAGACGATAATGAGACTTGAAGATTAAAAGTTTAAGGAAAATTGTTTTCAAGGTTTATTTAAATAGTTAATGTAAAGAAAATAAAGTAGATAATAATTTATGAAAGATGAAAGAAAGACCTTGTCAACAACATATAAAAAAAATTCGAACACGAATTCTTATAGGTTTCAATTTACATGAGAAATTTTGTTTTCATTTTTATTTTTATAATATTTAAAGTTAATAATGAGCTCATTTATAATTATATGATGCACCTATAATAAAGCCATACAGTGGCTCAAAAATGGAGGTACAAAAATACGTCAGAAAATAATATAAAGTAATTGGAGAGCAGAAACAATCTATCAATCTTCTTATTGTGATCTAGGGATCAGAATATGCAAAGAAAAACCCCAAACAGTAAACAATATTAAATGTATATGTTTGTTCAGTAGGAAAATATTACTTTGTATGTTTTTTGTAGCGGTCAAAGAAACCTTAGATGTCCTCTACGAAAGAGCTTTCCATTAATTATGCTTTTTGTCCCAGAGTCCCAACTTAGGTAAAAATCTTGGGCTTATCTTTGAAGACTTGGTACCTGCAGTAATTACTTAAAAAAAACCATTTTCATGTTTAATAACACAATATTTCATGTTTTTTGGAAATACATATTTTGTTTTCGGAACGCTACAGATATAACGATGTCTCAACCAATTTCAAGACATAACTGTCTGCCTAAAATTGCATTGTATTGTGTAATTTATTTCTTCACGAAATTGCATTGCATTGTGTTATTTATTTCTTCACTACTAGATTCCAAACGGTAAAGAAAAACATGGTGAGGCAACCAGCATAACCTAAAACGTGTCTACCATATCCTAAAAGTCATGATGTCATACAGTAATCTGCACTGGGCTCGCGTAGTGTATTACCCGTTCTTTTACAGGAAGTAGGGGTCCCAGCAATGGAAACCTAATGGCCGAATACTGAAACGTCACTCAAAATTTAAGTAGCACTTATATTTAACAAATACTCAAAAGTGACGTTTGGCCATACGAAATTTAAAATTTAGGAGCTGCTCAAATGTTAAGCCGCCCTTAAATTTTGAGTGACGTTTCAGTATTCGGCGTCAGTCTGTTTTTTTACACTAAATAAGCTTGCGTTTGGCCGCAACTCACCTGATGTGAAGCGATGATGCGGCCTAGAGCACGCTTGCCTAGAAATTCAGTAACTGATTCTGCTAATATTAACTTTTTCAGTTGTTTTTGTAACTCTGTGCATTAAAACAACTCTAATTTACAATTTTCATTTTAACCCAAACACCACAATATAAAACAATTGAAAATTATTTTTAGCTTTCCCAGAAAAAGCTGCTGTATTCGTTATGACTGACGCGTGTGTTATTTCCAACTTGCTAACGCCTGTCAAAGTCGAATTAATATTTTGTGAAAAAGTCGGATGGCAGTCACGTGGTTTCACAAAAAAACCAAAGCTATTACGTAAAGTATTTATGGCTGACGGGGATTTGGTTTTGACAACGCATTGCGTAGGGTAAATGTTAGAGCAAAATATATACAGAAAACATTTTCTTATTGTTCAATTTTAATGACCAACCAGCATGCCTGATAGATACATATATCTTGACAGTATGTAAAACCAAGTCAGAGGCCCATGGGCGGCATAAAAACTAACCACACGATAAAGAAGAAGGTAGATATTTAAGACCTCTATATCTTGCAGTGAGATCATTTTCTACAGGTCATGATTTTCTAATCAATATTTTTTAAGAATACTTTTTTCATTATGTAGGCATTATAAATAAATCTTACTTCTCAACAACACACAAAAATTTCTTTCGGAAATCGGGAGCTATCCATCAAACTAATGAAGTGTAAAACCTGTACCCGGTACATATCCGTACCGGTGCGGCCGCAGCCAATTTTTCCGGATTACAGATTTACGATGTATCGGACCGGACCAAACGGCGTCAGGGAAAAAATACGTAAATTCACATACATTGAGTTTAAGTCGGGCTATTTATTTACACGTAAGGAAGGATGGGTAGATGTGAATGTAGCTCGGATTGGCTGGTTAGATGTATCTGAAGAAATAATATATGCTAGCGATTGAAATTGATTACAAAAGTTTCATCTTCAATTATTTGATTCTTCTTCTTCTACGACCCGGCCCCTGCTTGGTAAGGTTAGACTAGACAAAACATAGTTTTTTTTAATCTGCTTACTACACACACAAACCTGGAATAAATTAAGATGATGCTGCAGGACTGACGCCGCATTCACGTACACATTACCAAATATTATGTAGGAGCAATCTACCTTCAATTCTATAAATTGAAGAAAATCCCCATTCATTTTGTTTATCGCAGTATTTATGTCCTTTTATTATTAAAGCATCATATAAATATGACATTATGACTTTGCAAGTATTGCAACCCACGCCATTCTTATATTCTCCGACAAATTTCATTCCATTTCAAAGTCAAAGTCAATCGACTTGCCAACTTCTTTTACATGCCAGCATCACTTTCAAAATCACCTGAGATATTGAAGATATTCAAGAGAATGTTCGCTCTTCAGTAATGCCCAATTTCAGTAACACTAGGCGACACCTTAATGGATTCCACTCTGTTGGAATTTTAGCTCTCAGCACTGAACTGAGCGTTGAAAATCCCTTAGCATCCATTAAGGTGACGCCTAGTGAAGACACGTTAGTTCGATAGGTATATCGTATCTCGACTTGAGATGTATCTCATAGTGTAATAACGTTTCATATGATCTTATACGATGCTACTTTCGATAACTGCGTACTATATCTATCAGGTATGGCACTTATTGTGAGCTGAATCTTAAAGTTACGAGTTAGATAGTCACAGCACTTAAGGTCTCGTTTGCTGAATTATGGAAAATGCTTGGCTTAGCTTTTTCGGAAGAAATAGCATTTCTTTTTACTCCTTAAACTTTGTAGTAAGCTATCTACACTAAGAGCCTTTATCTCTACATTCTTCTGCTACTATCTCAGATCAAAATTAGCGCAATATGTTTACCTCTTTAACCATTATTATTTTAGATAACATCACATTCAGACTCATTAAAATCATTATGCCACCCAAGTATACCCGTCTCACATATCCAATCTTCTCATTTTATTTGTATTTAGATCATTAGACTAAAAGTTATTTGTTGTAAAAAGAAAGAATATCACCTATGAAGGAGCACAACTTTATAATAATTTACCATTCTGTATAAAAAATGTAAGCTCTTTCAACGGTTTTAAATTAAAACTATCTAATTATATTATTGAAAGCACCCACAAAAAATGTTACTAAGCCTACCAGTTAAGAATAAAACCGTTGAACGTGCTAGATAATTTTAAGACTAAGAATTAAGAATATTGGTTACCGTTACCTAGAATAAGTTTATTGCATTATGTTATCAAAAGTTCTCATTGGCTCTTTTGTCTTTTTGAGAATAAAGTATATTAAACCTAAACCTAAAAAGATAGTGATCAATTAAGCAGCACATATTTAATCCTTACGACTCGCAACCGACTCGGAACCGGTCAATGTGGCGACACTTGGGGGAGGCCTATGTCCAGCAGTGGACGTCTTTCGGCTGAAATGATGATGATGATGATTTAATCCTTGTTCCAAACTGGCAGCAAAATTATGTGCAAGGTGTACATGTGTTTTGGGGCAATCCCATCTTAATTCAATACAGTAATTGCGGATACTGATGATGGTCTATATACAACTCAAATATCGAAGATTTGATTCAATAATATGTGAAAATGTAAAGCATATTATAGATAATTTGAAGATGCAGCTGACAATTTGAACAAGCATATAATAAATGCTAAAGTAGAAAATAAAATCAAGTAATCCAATAATGGTAATCACCTCGATCCTTTTATCGATATTACCGCACACATTCCGACAAAACCGAGTGAATTTAATAAGCGGGCGACTTAGCATTATTCAAATAGATGCGGAAGAAATTCGTAGGCGTTTGTATAAAATTATTCAGCATCGAGATAAGTCGAGGAAAACAAATGTCTCCCCACACCACACTTACACTGAGTAGTATTCTGAATATAGAATAAAAGTGAGTAGATTGTTAAGGAACTAAAACTAATTAATTTAGGAATGATGAGATCTCAAATTTCTAAAGATCTGTTGCCAAAAGATTTTCAATAACTAAATCTATATGTATAAAAATGTCGGTCACGGTGTTTGTGGGCACACTCCTCCGGAACAGCTAAACCGATTTTTTTTTTTTTTTTTAATGAATATTTGATAGGTATGAAATTAGGGTTGTAAAGTACACTGGCCTGCAAAACTAAGTACTGCAATATATATTTTATTTTTTCTAAACTATAGAAGTTAGATATTTTTATCAGCTTTATTAGTTTTAATGTACAAAATTAAACTCTTTTTCGAGTCCTTTTTGTTTCGAATGTCTTGTGTACTTAAAAAGTTATTGCAATTTTAAAAGTGTGATACTTATTTTTGCAGGCCAGAGTCACACCAAAATTTATATTGCAGAACAACGTTTGCGGGGTCGACTAATTTTATATTTGTTCATCATTGAATACTGTGAAAAAAGCTCCCGTTTATTCCAGAGGTTTCCCATCGTCCGCGTCGGTCAGCTAAAAAACTTCCACTGTTGTACATAGAGTTCCCCGCAACCATCGCTACAAGGACCGATTCTATGTTGCCCGCTGACTTGACTGTGGCAAAAGAACTATTTATACAGCCATCATTTAAAGTTACTAGTGTAAAAACGCCGAAAAAATATTCTCCAAAGTTATAATATTATTAGCCGTGTGGTATCCGGCAGAATAGCCGTGTGGTATCCGGCAGAGTAGAATAGGACCAACCCATTACACTCACGGGTGTCGTATAAGACGACTAATGTCTGAGGCAGAACACCTTGCGCCTCCGTAGACCAGAGAATGGGCAGCAGCGTTTTTCTGTTAGTCTTTCATCACTGCGATCTCCAATCCGCCTGCCAAGCGTGGAGATTACGGCAAATTCCTCCCATCATGGGAGAGGCTTATGTCCAGCAGTGGACGTTATGGGCTGTTGTAGTAGTAGTAGTAGTGTAAAAACGCCGAAGAAATATTCTCCAAAGTTATAATATTCACCACAAACCGCGCACAAATTGTGGTTCTTCCACTGACGCGTCTGAGTTCTTCCTAACAACCACTTTAAGTGAATATTTTGAGAGCGCCGAGACGATTGCCGTTTAAAAGCAAGAGCGTCGAGCGATGGAAGATGACAGTATCTTCCTACCCTACTATAATATAAGCACAGGATAGGATGGAAGGTCGTCTTCCTACAACGAGTGAAAACAGTCACACTCACACACAGACGCATACGTACGACGATCTCAAACAAATGCCACTCACGAGAACGCTTGCTTTTGCTGTACGTGAAGCGTGTCTATGTGTGCGTGCGTTTTCGCTCGTTGTATAAAGTAAACCCTCTGTAGCATTCTGTGTCCCTGGTACATGCTGATATCGCGCGCGCGCGGATTTTGGTAGTGTTTCCTCAATTTATTTGGAGTATGCCTACTTAAATTTTGTTGTGAGTGCTACAATAATACAAGAACAATGTTTTGGGAGAAAGGAATGGTAATTGTTTATAAGCGGAGCGTGAGTGGTTAAGTAGCTGAGCCTATAGGCATCGTTACTTACATGAAATGAGCTAGACTTATTTTGCGAGGAAACAAATTGAGAAGTAATTTCTTTGGCCATTTTATTTTGATTTTTCTAGCACCCGAATTGCCCAGCATACTTTCATTACACAATAAACAACGTAAATAACACAATTAATGTGGTTGAACTGTCAAGATGAATGGTTGACCCTTAAGTCCGCCTGGACTTAATGCCACAAGGCATTCCCTACCAGTGGTACATAGGCATGTACCTACGACTGAAGTTTAAAAAAAAAAAACGTCATTGCCATCGTGTGTCATGCAATTGCTACTAGTTACATAGATAAGTTAGTTCAAATACAAACAGTGTCGTTGCTTCGGTATTTGCTAACAACACATAATATAATAAATCTTTTATCAAATTACACAACTCCTTTTAGTGAACAACAACGAAGCTAGACGAAAATTACCATAAAACCATCGGTTGATTTACAAAACTGACACGAAGCTCTACCTCTCAAAATCAGTAAGTGTTCGATGCATAAAACATGGGAAAACTAAAACCAAAGGTAACTCCTTGAAGACAGGAGTTGATCTTACGGTATTTGATCGTATAAACAATGGATTGAAGGGAGTTAAGTGGTATTCACACTAACTTTGTATTTGGGATAATAGAGATCCTTATGTGTTATGTGAATAGACTTTGGCACGTGTATTTACATTGAGGCTATTTTATTGTATAAGTTATCATAATTTATTTATGAAGTTTAATATGTGATGAGATAGCTAAACATACATAATGTATGAGAATTTTATTAACAGTGGCAGTCCCGATTATTTATTTTTAATAGACTTGCAAATAGCTCTCCCCCTGTGTGCTGTGTACCTAAGACAAAATATTTTTAACAAGCAGAAAGTATTAAGGATAAGTAGTACGAGTGTTTAATTTTTATACTTATTTTATACATTTTTCCTTTTAAAATAATAAAAAAAAACGTATAAAAAAATTTAAAAAATGTGGTCAACCGGTACCGGGAACAGAATCCAAGCTACGGGGGTGAGGGCTCCAAAGAGAGGAACCTCCTAACACTACGAACCGTGTTCAGGACAGGAGTACAGCTTTCTGAATAACGAGAGTTTATTAATCATGTATATAGAAGTATAACTTGACACAAATAACTACAATATTCTTCTAAAATCTAAACAGAAAAATCCTAACGCCCATAAATTAAAATATTTAAACAACTTCCTCCATGCTAAAAACGACAACTATCTCTAATATTTATGGTTGAGTCATACTTTATACATACAAGTCATAAACGGACAGACAGACACATGACATAAAAGAATATTATTAAGTCTGCATCGTTCTTTGAGGTCTAATGTTCAGTAGACTGAGAAATTTATAGACGCGATGCATAGGAAAAGATTCAAAGAAATCTGCTCATTGGTTTAAAATTCTTGTGTAAATTAATTAGTGGTCTGTAAACTGTGTGATTGTGTTTATATGCTCGATATTTTTCTTACTATTAATTAAACATCAGTTACATAGACATAGGAATATCATTTTGCTCTAGAATGTCCTTATCTTTTATATTTTTTGCTGACGAAAATGAACTTACCAATCACCACAACAGGAATGGCTGTATAAGTATTTTTCTTTACGTGTCCATGAACTCAAATTATATCGGACCTGTAAATTATAGCCATCTGCAGAGCTCTGTCATTGCCTTCGTTTAAATCCTGGAAGGTATTGGTGGTTGTTCAGGATTGGCAGGAAAGGAGGTGGGGCATATCCTGCAGAAAGGCTCAGGACTGTAAAGTAGTAACAAAAAAAACACAATGATTATTTAAAATTACAATGAACTATTGCAATCTGTTCATCATCATCATCATCATCATCAGCCTATAATGTTCCCACTGCTGGGACACGGCCTCCTCTCAATAAGAGGGAATGGGCTATAATCCACCACGCGGGCCCAGTGCGGATTGGTAGATGTCACATGTCTTTGAGTTTTTGGTTCTAGGACATACCGGTTTCCTTCACCGTTTTGAGAGCAGTGGTTATGAAATAAATTACACAATGTAATGCGCCTGTCTGGGTTCGAACCCACAACGTACTGTTCGTAAGTCGGGGCCGCCACCACTGGGCCACCGCTGCAATCTGTTATCTATTATTAAATGAAAATAAGCAACTAAACAATAACAAAGGAAGTCTTGGATAATAGTCCATAGTATTATGATATTATCTCAAATGTGAGCTAAACTAAAATAACAAGAAACCACTTCGGATCGTATTCCTCCACTACAAAACGAGAATAGTCCGGAAGAGCAAACCCCAAACCAAAACGAGTCTTCTAGGTCACGTGCGTGCAACAGAGACGAAATTATGAAAACGTGAATGCAAGAAAGAGAAAGGATATATCCTAACGACTCCCCATTTTGACATCCTGGATATCTGTATTTATAGTTTCTGTGAATTGCCGCTGATTGTCCCAAAGAGTATAAATTTCTCGATTCTTGGAGTATTACTTGGAATTTAGTTACTGAATGTTGGACAAATATTTGTGATGTTGGTCAGGCGAATCACGTTCCTTCATTAGTTCTAGTATTTTATGATTTGTGACCTCTCATGACCTCATAAATATCCCTTTGTTACATAGATTTCCAAGAAATGTTTTGTTTAGAATAATCATTGTCTATTTATGTACCAGGGTTAGCGAACGTATACTACCCATTTACCACAGTTTTGAAGGCTTCTTAGTGATGTGGAAGTAATCTGGAATTTCATTAAATTATCATCAGTTTCGCTAGCGGATTGTTAAACTTTAAAAACTTAATTTGACGGCTCACTGGTCGTTCAATAACTGTGGTACCTATGTTATGTATAAAAGTCAATGGCCTTTTAAACTGAAGCCAATAAGAAAACTTGTGTGATTTTTCGAAGCTTATTTTTTACCGAGCAAGTGATATTTTGGCACTGTTAATATCTATCGTTCACTGGAGTATTTTAACTAGCAAAACTGTATATATTTGTCGCAACCATCGTCTTATTGCCCTTGTCCCATGTTACTTGGGGTCGGCGCAACACGTTTATACCACGTCGTCGTCGTTTTAACTGTTTTAATTTGTGTTTTGTCCTGTGCGGGCTACTACAACTACTACAACAGCCCATAACGTCCACTGCTGGACATAAGCCTCTCCCATGATGGCAGGAATTTGCCATAATCTCCACGCTTGGCAGGCGGATTGGAGATCGCAGTGATGAAAGACTAACTGAAAACGCTGCTGCCCATTCTCTGGTCTACGGAGGCGCAAGGTGTTCTGCCTCAGACATTAGTCGACTTATACGAAACCCGTAAGTGTAATGGGTTGGTTCTATTCTACTCTGCCGGATACCACACGGCCTGTGCGGGCTAATAAACGTTTTTTCTTTCTTTCTTTCTTTCTTTATTTCCATTCTTCACTGTCAACCGTCACGCTATCATTTAATTTTAGTCCTTTCTCTTTCATGTCATTCCTCACAAAATCCATCCATTCTTTCCGTGATCTTGCTCTTCCTCTCCATCTATCAACATTTATATTTCTAATCACATGCGCCTTTATTGACGCATTAGAGGCGTTAAATCAGTTGGCCTTTTAATTTCCAATGGAAAAGGCCATGTTTTTGTAGTACTTACCTAGTCTGGCCAATAAAATACCGAATATCGTTTATCACCACTTGCATAAAAGAGAATCAAACGTCATTAACTGTTAATACTTAACACCCATTGAGCCGTCAAATTACTTTAATAACTTAACAAAACACTTGTCAAACTGATGTTATCAATGTTACGACCATCACTCAAAACCCACCCCACAGCTAAGCCCATTAATATCAAAATCATCCCTTTAATACAATAAAAAGTAATATCTTGATAAACTTACAACGTTATTTAATAATATTAATGGCTAAACAAGTGAAGTGAATCGAACAATTAGATCCTCCGTCACGGATACAATCAAAGAATTATCTTTCTTATTGACTAGGGAGGAGAGATGAAACTCCCGATCTTAAGAGAGTTTCATTACGATCGTATCAAACAATTGACCCCTATATGCCGTCAATTGGGACTCGGGTTTTTGGTACAAACGTTAGGGTACATCTTAATGGTACATTAATTAAAGTAGACCTCAAATTGATGATGTCTCTTTGATCTAGAGCCGTAAGTGCTTAGTCAAGATTGTATTATGTATGTACCTATTTCAATTGAATTGATGGAAGTAAAGGTGCGTGTACATACGTCATGTCAATGATAAGGACGTGACGGTGTGTATTGTGAATAGATGAACGGTTTCATACAACGATATATTACGGAACAACTATTACCTGACTTGGGTGGTTAAATCGTGTGGCTAGTGAACTTACTTTTTTCCTTGACATTTTTACTTTTGAAATTTTATTGCAACTGAGATGATTTTTGTAAGTTCATAGTTTTACCAAAGAGTATCCCAATAATTGGGTTGTCGAGGTCAGACAAGCAGTCCTTCCATGTAGTATACTAGTATTCAGCTGCATCCGGTTAGACTGGAAGCCAAGTCTAATATACGTGTTAGGGAAAAGGCTCGACAGATGATGATAATGATCCATGATGTGACTGAAGTGTGTGCATGAACCTTAAGTAGGTATGTTTAGAGAGGCTAATTGCTCTGTCGTGATTACTGACCCAGTTAGTGGAGTCATCAATATGATATATTGATACTGTAATGTTTGCTTTATGGGCTTATTAGATCAGCTATCTCAAACGTATTATCGTTACTTGTAATTACGTTGAAATTATTAGTGAATTGTCAATTTGTGTGCAACAATAGTGGCTGGTATCAGGGGTTAAATCGTGACTTTTATGATCCATATTTTTAAATTATTTGTTTCTACATTGTGTTCATTGTTGTATCAGAGAACTAAAAATATGAAATAATAAAACCAAAAACATATTTTATTTTCAAGATGTCATAAACAAGTTTACAGAAAAAATATATTATGAATTTTGTTTTGTAGAATGGTTCTGAGAGCTAGAAATATCAAAAAGCAACTTAGTTATCTAATTTATAGGTATATTAAATTGTAAATAATAATATTTTAAAACCCATTTGCAGTGAAAAGAAAGGGCGTAAAAGAAAGGATTCGTTTTTTAAATACACTATGACAATCCATCACTTTTATTTTACTCGCGAGAAAAATTAAGAGTATTATTTCTGCCAAATAACATTTTATATTCTAGAAATGTTTCTATAAATAGATACGTAAATAAACAAAAAACCAAAAGAAGTTTTTTTTTAGTAAAACAATAGTCAAGTTTCATAAAAAAACTCCTCAACGCTGTCAGCTGGTAATGTGCCAAAGAGACTGGTGGCGCGCGGCGTTGCCACAACGTGGCAAGTGTGGCAACTTAGCCTCTGGCCAAGGTAAAAGCCAGCCTAATTCAAATTATAAAACACCCCTTATTGTGTTATGTCAGGAAATTACTTGAACGTATATAATTGGCTTCCTATCCCTAATGACAACTCGATGTCTCCTAATTAAATATTTTTATCTCGTCCGTGTTTATTCATAATTTTGATAATTTTTACAACAAAAATATGGAACGGTGATATTCTTGTTTTATGAAACATCATAATTAATAATCCGACAGCAATTTTATGAATAAAGTTCTCACACATTTGACACATTTTTATAACACATTTGCTCGTAAAGGGTCTCTTATTTCACCCATTTCAATATCGTAATGTATCTCATTACGTACTTGTGCAGTAATGTAATTTAAAACAAACGGTTTATCAAGATGTTCCATCTAAAACGAACGGTACTTTTTTAAATCTTAGCAAAGAGTTTTTATGTCAGAGAAATGGTCAACATTTTATGAATAAAATTAACTTTGGGAGATGAAATATAATAAATAAACATTTAATTCTTTAATTTAATTAATTTGACAATAAATTACAACTGTAACAAAAACACAAAAATATTAATTTACTTTATTAGTAATACTGGCTGTTTTTTACCTTTGCCTTAAAAAAAAGCGCTGATGCGCGCGCATGTCTAATTTGTGAACAAGTAAAAGATTTATTCATTTAAGAAAGTCCGAGTTTTATTTATTTCCTCGCAAATATGTTATAAAACGTCGTATGACATACGTGCGCTTTGATAATTACAGCCTCTGCTTTTTTGTAGCCCTCGCCTGCGGCTCGGGCAAGCAATATCGCCTCGGCTGTAATTTTCAATTTACCGTATTTATATCATAATGTACTATTGACTCATATTTGGAATGTTTCTAAACTCACACCTGTAATAATTTGCCTTTCCAAGTGACGTCATATTGTCATCTTGTATATTTATATATTATCATATATCTTGTATATTATCATATTGTATATTTGCTTACCTTCGCAATACCGTACCACAAACAAATTAAGCTCAATAATTTAAACCCAACCACGATATCTCAAGCATTACCAACTAACCCTTCAACTGCAAACACCACTAAATAATGATAATAATTAACCACAAACATAATAAATGTTAATAACCATAAACATAATCCTATCCGATTCGAGGAGGAAATTACATTCCGATAGTATCTTGTGGGTCTCTCATTCATTATCAGAATTAGGGGTGGTATCTGTTAGATTATGACAATGAAGTGATTTCATAACGTAATCGCTATTGTTATTGCTTTGTTATTTCGATGTATTGGTATTGAGGATATTTCGTGGTTGAACTTTGTTCAATTGTTGAATTTGTTCAATTGTTGAATTTGTGTTGGGGATCATTATTATTTTGGTTTCTATTTTTCCACCGGAAAAGTTTCTTTTAGTGATACTTTTCGAAACCTAAAAGTAAACTAAACTATGGGCTCGGCAGTGACATGTAAAGCTCTTTAGATTAGAACCCAGTAGTGCGAGTTAATATCGGGTAGTCAAACTATGTGTTCTTGAAAAAGTATAGGATTTTCTGATTAAAGTTGCCAGTTTGTGTAAGAATTGAGTTTAACTGTGTTAAGGTGGAGGATGTAGGGTAAAGAAAAGCGTTAATTTTAGATTAAAATAGTTATTATTGAAAATACCAACATAGGAAATTGGATAAGTAATGTTTCCTACTAATATAATTAAAACCAACCACATAAACCCACGCACCACCCAACATCATATCAATAATCTATTTTCAGCTGCTAACCAAAATTATCGACGAGATCATAAATACACATAAACGCCGTGGGAGGGCAACACTCGAAAGTAATTATAAATTATAATAATGTAAACGCGTTTGATGTGACGAAAACAGATGGTGACGTCACGTGGCGACTGATAAAGGTGAACCCATGAACTGTCATGGCTGACTGGAGTTATAGTATTTAATAAATTAATTATTGTTTGTTTTATGATGTCGGGAAGTTATTTTAGGGTTGGATAATGTGATTAAATAGTTTGATTTAAGTATAAATTATTATCGTGGGTGCATGCTTTTTTTAAAGTCGTGCTGAAAGGCACGTTTGTTTTTGAAAAAAAAACAAACGTGCGTGCATGTAAAATATTATTATTTTATATCACAATAAATCAAGAAAGGGTTGAATAATTCCACATTAATTAAAGTCGAAATGGAGCATCTATTTTGAAGAGGCTAGTTCGTAACCATCATCATCTGCCTAGCCTTTTCCCAACTATGTTAGGGTCGGCTTCCAGTCTAACTGGATGCAGCTGAATACCAGTATTTTACATGGAGCGACTGCCTATATTACCACCACAGCCTATTTAGTACTGGGTGATACCTACCCTTGGTAAGACTGTTTGTCAGACTTTTTGAGCCACTGACTAGCTGTAACGACTGTCAAAGATCTACAAATGACAGGCTAGTTCGTAATAATTACAAGAAATCATGTTATTCCAGCAAGGACAATACAGTGTGATGATCCTGCACGTTATATATTGACTTACATAAATATACCTTTAACTAACCCAGAATACCACATTCACCCCAAGGGCTAAAAACAGCTGCTTCATATTACTGTGTCGCAGTGACTTGTCTTTATTTAATTAAATAATCGGCATCTACATGACAGACAGCTCTACACTAAGAAATAACATGAGATGTATTTGTATCATTGATACTATTATTACACGTAGATATTGATTCCCCTGTCATCGCAACCCGAATACCACACAGCGTTGTAACCTATTAGCGATGAGAGGGTTAGAATAAGGTTCGATCTTAATTATTGTTAACGTCAAATATTTTGTTCATCTTGATCTACAAATGGTGGGGAATTGGGTTACATATTGTTATAATAATATACTTTAGTAAACAGTGTTGAAGTTACATCATAAAAGGCATTTTTTTTATAGTAGAATAGATTTCGAAAGTGCAAGGTTTTTAAGAGAAAACCTTGCAAATTAAGGGGTGGTTTTGAAGGAGACCTTTGCCAAGCTTTGGGAACGTTGTAGGCTGATTCTGTAAAGTTACGCAACTGAACTTGAGATTATTATTTAAATATTTCTTGTAATCTTTTCCGGGGACTATTGAGATACAAAAAAGTGACAGAAAAATAAAAATGAAATGATAAGGGAAGATAATATTAGATTGATTTGATTCGTGTTTTTCACTGTCCCTCTCACCGCTCTGACTACATTCATCGATCATTCTTCGTCCAGTCTGTTTCTCTGTGGAATGCACTCCCCCAGGAAATCAGGATGGCAACCAATCGTTTATCTTTTAAAATTAAAGTTCGCGAGTTCGGAAGAAGCTGGCAGCTTCGCCACAACGGTAATGTTTTCCTCATTGTTTGTCTTTTTATTTTAGTATATCCGTGTAAATGTCTATTTACATCTATTTTAATATATATTTATAGTATTTGATATATATTTATAGTGTTTGATATACACACATCAACACGGTCTAGGGATATTTTTAAAAAAGCGAATTACTATCAATGTGTTAATTATTTATATGACATGTATATATTTAAAAGATACGTTATTTAATATTCTACCATTTTTTAATAATGGTTAAGGTATAGATTAAAATTTCAGGATTTTATGGAAAAAAAATGAAGCATAGACGGAAACCGTATATGAATGAACTTTTAATTTGTGAGTAAAAACTGAAAAAAATAGAAAAATCATTTAATTTGTGTCTATAAACTTGAAGTTAGTAGTCTGAGAAAGCGCCCATGATGTTCATAACACATCGGCAACGATTCGGCATGCTCAGAACAAGGTTGTCAATGTCTTGCTGCGGAATATTGTCCCATGTCCTTCTGAGGTGCGCAAAAAGTTGATCTTCTGTAGCCAGATTTTCAGGAACTTCCTTCAGAGCTCTTCTTTGCAGCATATCCCACGCATGCTCAATGGGATTTAGATCTGGCGATTGAGCAGGCCAGTCTAAGGCGCTAACATTATGTGTATGTAACCAAGCTGCTACCGTTCTCGCCGTGTGTGCCCGGGCATTGTCGTGCATGAGCAGGAAATCTTGCCCCATTTGTATTCTGTGGGGCAAGATTACGGGCCCCAGCACCTGTTGGACGTATCGTTCTGCCGTCTTATTGCCCCGCACCCAAACGAGATCCGTCCGTCCTCCAAGACGAATTCCTGCCCAAACCATAATTGTTCCTCCTTGGTATGGGTGAACTTCCTGAGGGTTCTGGAGACGGCTCCATCGTCCAGGAACTCGCCAAACACGTGTCCTTCGTGAATCTGGATGGAAGCCGAACCTGGATTCATCCGTGAACAGCACATTGGACCATTGGTCACGGCCCCAGTCCACGTGGTTCCGAACCCATTCTAATCGTCGTCCACGATTGCCTCTCCGTAAAGGTGGGACCCGGAGTGGTCTACGAGAGCGTAGATTGCTTTCATGCAGTCGCCTTCTTACAGTTTGGTCACTCACAAGCACTTGGTGTTCCACTCGCAGCCTTTGGACCAATTGAGTCGCCGTTGCATTTGGTTGTGCTCGCGCAGTAATTTGCAAAAATCGGTCTTGTCTGGGGGTAGTGATGCGACTTGGCCCCCGGTGCCTCTCCGCTACTTCACCTGTGGCACGATAGCGTGTCCACAATCTTGAAATTACATTTTGATGGGTCCCTATGGCCTCCGCAACATTACGCTGAACAGATCCAGCTTCCAGCATTCCCACAGCTCGTAACATCTCCGCCCTCGTCAAATGTCAGCGTTGCATGGCTACAATACCTCAATTTTAACTTTATCTTTCGTTTAAAAATGAAAAAAAACTGTAACTAAACGTAATTCGTATTGTTTTCTAAATTTCGCACAAATGAAAATTCCCTCTCCTATACATCAAGACATTTTTATGCCACCGAAACAAAAGAATTTTCAAAAATTTTAATTTGGAATTAGTCTGAGATAAACTACAAACAAATCGGTGTATAAAAGATTCCAATGCGGCCAGTACTTTTCGAGTTATTTAATTGAGTATGAAATATCCCTAGACCGTGTTGATGTGTGTATATATAGTATTTATATATCCTTGTAGTCATTAAGTCCGCCTCTGTACTTCGTGCTTGAAGTGTTAAATAAATAAATATTAAACATTATTGTAGTAATTGGATCCTCCACTATATTAAAATTCCGGAATGAAATCTCTCTTTCTAAATGATTTCTGCATTTTTATGACTGCCGAGTAAAACGATCGAACCTCAAAATATTAAATAACTGAACCGAATAGCTTTGAATAATAATGCAATTTGCATTTTAAATTCAATTCTAATTTTTTTTACTCGAATAACTGATTTCAGACTGAGATTTAAGCAGAGGTGTGTCTAATTCTACACCACAGACTAAACCAAATAAAACTTAAAAACTAAATTCCCAAAAACTCACAAGATTTTTCAAGAAAAGGGTCCACTAAATGAAATAAATTCCAGAGAGTCTGCAAAATCGGTGCAGAATTTTCGCAATCAAAATATTTTTCGACGCGACCGCACATTGCCTGAAGAATGCCGCGAGCGACGGCAAATGATTTATTTTAATCGATTGTTTACCGAGAGAAATCTGTTGGCTAAAACGTTTTATGTGATAAAATAAAATTGATAAAAAGTGAGTAATGGATGTTAGGTGAGGTGGGTTTTATGTACTTTGTTATTCTTACAATTGTCTTCGGTTGTGAGGTCAGAAGTGTAAGTGTGACCGTAAATAAGTTGGTGCAGTGTAGGAAATGCAATATTAATGTCAACATGTTTTTAGGTCAGACTGCTTGGTTTATTAATCGTGTTTGATATAACAGTAATCTGCATTTCGACCATAAATGAATATTAAATGGCTCAAAAGCAAACTCAAAGTATATAATTATTTTGAAGAGGTCACAGGCACTATTTAACTGTCAAAATACACAAAGAAGAAAGAAGGTACCTACAGCCCAGCTACAAAAAATAATAACTGTGAAAGGATCATACTCTGTAAACCATTCCATAGTGTAGATTTGTTTATATAATTAATGGGCAAAAACACCATGGACACTTTCTTCAAAAATCAAAATCAACATATTTTATTTTATATAGGCCTAGATGGGCACATATAAAACGTTAAAAAAGGTGCACGGTTCGGGTTGGTCGTCTTCTTTCTTATTATTATTATAGTTTTACACAAATCGGACTACATACTCAACTACACAAAGATTATCACGCTCATTCTGGGTCCCACTGCACCCCAAACTCGAACTAAAGTATTAATAACAACCAGTATTCTCTACTACAACAAACAGTTCCATTCAGCTGGGCTACACACTACGTGAGCAACACTACTACTTGCTACTTATGCATAATGTGATCATTAACGAAACGCGTTACTACTGCACGTGGGGTGGTTTCAGATTACATGACTGTACTAGAACACTAGGATTTCTACTCATTTACAAGGATCAAAATGTTGGTACGAGTAAACATTCTTCCTTTTTATCTATGATAACTGATAGGACTTGGGGTAGGATCAATATTGTCCAAACAATCAATATCATTTGCAAATACACCCTTTTGTGTGAGAATAGAATTAACTACATTTATGATAGTAGCACACTCGTTATCGCTGATAAAATTAAACTTTTCGGGGCCTTCCTTTGCGTTTTTTTTTTGGGATCACAATTTACAATTGTGATACTCTGAACATCTCCAAACAAAACAAGTGTATGACTGTCTCTGCAGTAATAGGTAATTGCATTAGTTTGATTTGGTATTTTAAACCCACCTCCATTCATAATCAAAACATTACAGACGACATTTTCCTTATTACACAACGTTACAATCAACAGCACTTCAGCAAAGGTTTCAGTTAATCTACCGAGTTCTGTATTACAATTTACAGTCGTAATATCACCAAACTCAAAGTGTATGACTGTCTCTCCAGTATTTGCAGTGGCACTAACTTTCCCTACAACACAACTAATCTAGTACAGTCTCGTCTATTTAAGCGCACCGTTTGGCCGGTCGCCAGCTAAACATGAATCATCCACTGTCCTGTCAATGAAACATAATCCGATCATTTCGTTAAGTGACTTGTTACATTATCCTCCTCTCGAATTGACGGATTTTGAAATGTAACACAACGGTGCGGTTATGTTTGTGAGGGTTATGTTTAGTGTCAGCTGGGTTTGTAATGATGTAATTAGTTTTTATATTTTGTTGTTAGGTGTGATAATTGTATTAATTCTTCTTTCCCATATTACTTTGGGTCGATGCCAGGCGTTGTTCCTTCCATTCTCCTCTGTCAACAGTCATGATATCATTTACTTCTTTTTCTTTCATATCATTCCTAGTATGCTTTTTTTTTTCAATTTTTCTTTGGTCTCCCACTTTCTCTTCATTCATCAATATTTAATTGTTTTTGCTATTACAATCTCTCACATTTCTTTAATAGATTTTACACTTTATCGCTAATCTCGAATTTTTACAGTTTTGGGTAGCTTGATGTGGTGTCTGCACCTCGTAAAAATTAAAAACAGACTCCATTGAATGACAAAAGCATCTATCTCAGTTGAATTACGTCTTTTTTCTTAACATTGATATTTATAGTTTGCCACCACAATACAGGTTGTTTAGTCATTCACAATCTCACCGTCGTCGTAAATTGAGGTCGTCACCCATATATCTATTTGGCTTTGTTTAAATCGTCCCCTGGCCTCATCCAGGGCCGTTAGTTTTCTGTGGAACTGTTTATACGACGCGTTTTAACTAACGCGGGCTATATTTGAATGGGAGTTAACAAGACTCGTTACTCACTTAGGAATTAGTGTGGAAAAGGTGCTTAGAATAAATCTTAAGCTTATTGCATAGTTGTTGGTAAGTTGACGTGGAAGAAATTTTGTGTAGTCATTAGTATAGCGGTACAAACTTTTGTGGCACAGAAACAGCGAAATCTTACTTGTTCTTCAAGTTATCTTACTGCTAATCGTATTCATTTGCTTCATATTTCGCCACTTGCTTGGCGTATTAATAACTTTTATAAATCCTTCAAATTGTTTAATAAAACTACTGCATAAATTGCTCTTCCAAGTTCAACTTTAAGTAATTTTGAATCACATTTTGTACTGGCTCTATTCCAACACATGAATCACTAAGTTTCATCTCAAACGATTTGTTACAATTAACAAATTCAGAATTAACGTTTTTCATTACATATTCAACCCTATCCACTGTCTTTTTGAGTCTGTTTTTGTTAGCGTGAATGGGATTGGTAAAGCTAATGTCTTCTTAACTAGCAATTTCACTCTGGTTTCCAGGATTTGAAACGTCCTCGCTAACTACAGTAGCTTTGTGTAGTATATTTGCGTTGAAATAATTATCATCGTATGCTTTAGTAAATGTTGTAATAGTAAATTATGTTTGAAGAATCATAATAATATTAACAAACTGGTGTTAATAAATGATATTTTAAATGGGTAAGAAGACTATTAATATTTAGGCCAAGACGTCATGTTTTTAAAACCAGTGCTCAAACCACAAATCGTCTACTTTGTTTTAGTTTTCTCTCGAAAAGGATGAACACAGATGTAACTAAGAGAGGATATCTGTGGGCATGAAGAATGTAGGTAGTAGGTATTGTATTAACCAGAGCTGAATCCCCAAAGGATCTACGTAATAAGTATGTTCTATGAAATTGTCACTTATGGAGGCTATTTTTAAAACATTTCGGTTTCTGTTGTGTTATGTGACCACACAAGTACCCAGTTAAACAAATGACAATCAAGTCTGAATTTATTATTCTAGCTCCACAAGGCAGGTGTTACACATGAAGGATATTCCACGAAATATAAACAAATTACTTAGTAATTTTCCAGTTCTGTGTGTTTAACTAATTATAACGTAAATGGTAATCCTCATAATGTATGAGGGTTCTTTCAGAATAAACGACACGTTATAACAATTTTAATTATCTCGAGCATTCTCGGGGATGTTAAGTTTATAAATAGGTTTAATTTTTTTGGCGGTTTTTACCCCATTTCCTTTGTTTTGTTTACGGATTTGGAAACAGGGGAAAAACTTGGTTTATTTCCTAACAGTAATGATAATTACCTGTTTGTTATTTTCAAGTCTATTTTATCTCTCTGTTTCGGTTTTTTATGTATACCTAAACACGAATTTGCACATCTTTTGTGCGAGTCTTGCAATCAATTTCAAGAATCATCTCTTTGACTACACCACATAGTACTTGTTATCTTCTGAAACACTCTAACAGGTTAGTCTAAATTGAAGCAGCATTTTTTATCATGTACATCCAAATTTCATGTCATTTCAACCTTGGATGTATCATCATCTACCTAGCCTCTTCCCAATTATGTTGGGGTCAGCTTCCAGTCTAACCAGATGCAACTGAATACCAGTATTGTACATAGAGCGACTGCCTATTAGTTTCTGACCTCCACAACTCAGCTAATACTGAGTAATACGATACCCCTTGGTAAGATTGGTTGTCAGACTTTTTGGGACACTGACTACCAGTAACGACTGCCAAAGATCTACAAATGACAGCCGGGACCAACTGCTTAACGTGCTTTCCGAGGCACGGAGGAAACTCGGTATGTAATGGTGGTCACCTATCCACAGACCAACCTAGGCAAGCACGGCTTAACCTAAAGATCGACCTGAGCGGCTGTTATTATTTAGCCACGAGCTCCGCCATCCTTGGATGTACAACATTGACATTTATGTTAAGGATTATTACACTATTTTTATACCTATGCTTAATTTCTCAAAAACCCTCTTCCATCCCAACAAATGATTTATCATTCTCGTTCAGTATGTGGGTAGGTACGTTTATATGGGTCTTTATCGTAAACTGACAGTGCCGGACGATTATCGTGAAAATCATTAAATTTTCGGCATAAGCGCCCACTGGCCCGCTTTAACTGTCGTCAAGAGAAACATTATTGTTGTGCTACCATTTTTAGTACGGATCCCCTTTTATAGCTGTTATAATTTTTATATCTGTTATTATAATTATGACATAATTCTCTTCAATTATTACCTTTCTTAATGCTTTTAGAAACATTGCAGCCCGCAGTTTTAGTTGTGGTAAATTGAGACTTAAAAGTATATAAGTAATTGAGGTGCAGATCGTAAAATCTCACTTAAAGGATTACGATCTGCTTGAAAGAGGTTTGCTTGCAATAAATGGACTATAAAGTGAATCTCAGTGAAGCGTTCACTATTTAATTTCACAAGTTCCACCTCAATGGTTTTCAATACATCAGAATTCATAGAAATCGACTAGAGCGATAAGTTGGTAACTGTTTATAGCAACGAGACGAGACTGCTAAGTATTTAACATTGAAGAATAATTTGAATCTACACAATAATATGGGACGAAATCCCTAGGATAAATCTCAAGGTAAGAAAATCTATTTTTAGCCGAAAATATCGTGAAAAACACCTTTCCAATTATTATAATTTTATACCGAAACCTCGATCCAAACGTTCCATCATCTGCTTTTAATGTTTCAAGTTAACAGATGCGTTTCAGAAACTTCGTTCAACTTTTCAAATTTGTCTCAACGGGCAATTATAAGTTTCGTTTTTACCTCGACTTGAGTTAATAACCGTGTTTTGCGTTAAAGCCTTTCTTCTATTGGGACGTTGCTAACCGAAAATAATAATATTTTTGGAAATGTTTTGGGGAATAAGAAGTTTAATTGATAATATATTTCAGGAAAATGTAAATTGAAAAAAAAAAGCTCCGTAGTTATGTAAAATGTATGTTTATGGATTAGTGAAACAAACCTACATAGTTCTTTCAAAACAAAAGATTGAAAGACATTATGTATTATTAACATAGCAAACACACTCGTAAGTAAAATTAATACGTATTCCAATGAGCCTAAACAATTAGATTGGTGTTAAAACAACCAAATAATAATATGTCGTCACACTGATTTTCAATTGATTCTAAAAATTATTTTGAACATAGAATTATCGATATTTAATTACTAGACTGAATAAATTATTGTTTCAATGATGTTCATGAACCGTGTAATGATTTTAAAAAACAATGTATCCAAATATTTTATATTGCGTTGAAAAACAAATCAAACTCGTGATTAACACGTAATCTAAAAATCAATAAATTGTCAATGTTTATCAAAACCGTTTTTGACCACATTCAATCTTACCAAGGAATATAGTATTACTCAGTACCAACTGGGTTGTGAAGTTCAGATAAATAAATAAATAAATATCGCTGGACAATACACACAGCGCCATCTAGTGCCACACTAAGCAACGAGGCTTGTGTCGTTAACACCAGGTAGTTGATATTCTACATAGATACTTTTTGTTTGTAAATAAATACTTATTATACATATAAACATCTATGACTCGGAAACTGCTCATCACACAAACATTTGCTTCTACCGGTTTTCGAACCCGGGACCCTATGAACGTAAGGCAGCCTCAGTACCGCTGCGCCATTCGGGTCGTCAAAGATAGATAGTTAATCGCTTCTTGTAAAATGCTGGTATTACTGAAAAAGTCTAGGCACATGTTAAGTAGAGGAAGACTAAAGAAATGGACGGTGTAAAGAATGATAAGTATACTAGCTAGAAAGGACGTGACTGCTGAGATTTCGAGTAACCGAAGAAAAAGGCATGCTGCGTCAACATCAAATAAATTGGCATAAGGGAAGGAAAATGATGATGATGAAAATCCACAGCTTTTTAGGGTTCCGTAGTCCTGACAAGGAACCTCTATAGTTTCGTCATGTCCGTCTATCCGTCCGTCTGTCCGAGGTTTTGCTGAGAGACTGTATGTACTAGAAAGCTGTAATTTTGTAGGAGTATGTATATCAAAATACGCCAAAAAAGTGGTATCTGAACTAAAATTTTGGAAAATAGTTTTTAGGGTATCTCCCTCTCATGATTGTGAAGTGGGTTTACATTTTTTTGTCGTCGTCTACCCCATCCTGTGGAGTATCGTTGAATAGGTCTTTTAAAATGACTTTTCTTTTTTTTTTTTTTGGGAAAAGCCCGCCACACTGTTTCCAAACCACTGTAACTCCTGAAAGCCAGAATCAACAGTGGCAACCACCAGAAAAGCGCCGAGACAATGAAGCTCGACGAAGTCCCAGAGAATGAATTTAACTGTCTTGGATCCCGCAACGAAATTAATCAGATAAGTATAGTGGAGGAGTAGGAAAAAACCGTAATTTCCACTTCCCTCCATTTCAGCAGGAGACAGAACGAAACAAGGCGAATAGGCACAAAGGGACGTTTACAACTGGGATAGGCCCAGTTGCCTAGCACCACGGATAAATATTAACATTAATGGGTCCTAAGTTGTGAGCTGTATTTATATATATTTGATTCCAATAATAGGTATGGCAAAAACGCTTGAACGCACGGAAATTTGTTCTAGTTTCCACAAGGTCTGTAAAGTAAATAACTCCGGATGTAACCTGTACACTATCCAACATAATGTTACGTTCATTCTGCTAAAGACTGCACTCCCATAAAATGTGATGTGCTGATTGTTCATATTCGCAGTCAGATGTGGAACATTGACAAAAAGGCGAGTCAACAAGCTTGAAGGAAAATAATTTACTCTTAAAGTTACCATGACCGGTGAGAAATTGGGCAACCCAGTGATCAACCTCCAACCATGTCCTGGCCAGCCGTTCACGAACGGATGGAAAGAAATGGTGGAGGTGTCGGCCCTTGATGGAATTATCCCACCTACCTTGCCATTCAGACAAAAGTTCCTCCCAGATGTCGGTCTGTGGTTTGAATAATCTAGCAATCTTAACACGTGCGTTATAGTACATTGCAGCCCGTCGCTGCACTTCAAGATCAACTGGAAGTACACCTGCAAGTACCGGTAAGGCTTCAGTACTAACCGTCCTATACGCTTTGCATAAGAATATCAAAGCCAAACGCTGGCTTTGAAGCAATTTACGTCGTGCCGCTCCTATGGCGGCCCTATCGGCCCAAACAGGTGCCCCGTAGCACATACACCCCAAGTAAGTAGCCCCATAAATGGTCTTTAAAGTTGTAAATGACAGACCCCACGTAGATTTTGATATTCTCGTTAAGGCATAAAAGTTCTTTTTAGCTTTTTAAAATGACTTATGAGTTGCTAATACTATTTTTCGATTAAATGCTCCATTTACAAAATATTAAACTTTAATGTGCAAATTTTTATTCTAGTACCCCCCCCCCCCTCTAAAAGCTGAACTGCTGGCTTGAAAAATATAAAAATACCTAATGATAGTGCATTTCATGAACTTTATAGGAAAATTATAGCGTTAAAATAACCTTATAAGTTTAGCAGTAATAGCCGTTGAAATTGGGTGTTGGATAATTTTGTACCAAATTCAAAATCCTTACAATAAATCCTTTAAAGAGACTAAGATGAAGTAGTTGCTTACAGAATCGTTCTATATTGTGTTAACGGACTACTACGGAACTCTACACTGGCCCGACACACATTGGCCGGTTTTTGTTGATAAGTAACACATCCGAATAATATTTCTATTTTCAATTGTTTAGGGGCTTTATATCAGTTTATTACAGAACTATCTAAAATATAAAGCTCCAAAACACCTGAAGTCACTCATTTATTTCAAAACCATATTCCCCCGAAAACTGAAAAGCCAACTAAAACCTCTCAGCTTACCAACTTGTTCCATTTTCATCGCTAATAGCCACAATTTAGTTTTCAACCAACAATCCTTCGCTTGGCCGGCTTCCTTTTTTGTCCTTTAATCTAGAGAGCTTTATAATTAAAATAATAATATAAAAACCGGTCAAGAGCGTCGGACCACGCACAGTGAGGAGTTCCGTAGTCGGGATGAATATTTTAGCTTTGTTTTAATCAGACGCTAAAATAAGTTTGTATTATAAAGTAACTGTTACTGTTAGCATCTCCCCATTTATTTCAAGTATTTCTAAAAAAAACCGTGAATTAAAGATTGGACACTTTTAATTTACGTTTTTTTTTTATTTATCCGAAAATATCTCACATCTTAAAAGGGAAAGAGGCATGTGAGAATCGGTCTCTTAGCGATTGAACCTTCCGGCAAAGGATATAGAAAAGTTACACAGGTAGTAGACAGACGGACATGCTGAAACTATTTAAGTTCTTTGATTTCCTAATAAACACAGCCTATCACAGTCCACAGCTGCAAATAGGCCCCTCCTAAACTACGCCACAACACCTCGTCTTCCGCATTCAGTCTGACCCAGCTACATTTGTAAGGTTTTTCCTACGGAACCCTAACCCACGAGTCACAATAGAGGTCCGTCGCTCGGCAACGCTAATCTGGTTGACCGCGCGACCCCTGTAACGAGACGGCGCCCAGTTAACTGATCACCCCTGGTCTCTCTAACTTGAGCTACATTGTTAGAACTCGTACTTTGTACCAAGTTCGGTTTACGTTAGCGTGTGTGATAAATTACAGGTACATTGTTATTTTTCCCTCTCAGTGAACGGAGGCTGGGACACAGTTAAAGGCTAATTATGGTAATGTTCATGCTGTGGATACGTATTTTATAATATAACATCACGCCAATCCTCAAAGGGTTAGGCAGGAGTGTACCTAATAGAACACCCATATTTCGGCAGTTATGTTTAAGTCCTGTGTAATAGGAGGTAAGCCTATTTCCATCAACCGGGCACAAATCCAGACTCCGTGGCTGTTAGTGAGAAATTTCCGATGGAAAAACTTACACTTACAATACTTGGCACTTTGCCCAAACCTGAAATCGAACCCAGGATCTCATCGCGCTTCCGACCACTAGAGCAACGGGCCACGTAGTTTATAATTTTCCTAAACTAGGTTAGCATAAAATTCTAATCATTGTCATTACTAGTTGTTTGGGTTAAGGAAAAACTGGTTAAAGGGAAAAACTGGAAAAAGGAATTTAAGAAAATCATATAAATTAATTAAAATTGGACAAGAGATTTATTTGTTTATTACCCATACTATAAATCCTCTATCTGAAACGGTTAGCTAATTGCCAACATTAAAACAACCAGTGTCATAGTAAACATAATATCATCCAAACGGGTGTTGTACTAATCATTTAAAAAAAGAACATTTTCATGCACGCGCGTTCACGACCATAGCGCCGTAATAAAAAAAAACTTATCGGTTAATTCGAATTCACGTCGTACCCCGCCATTTTTGTTTGATATTAGTATTGCATAAAGTACTTTGTTGTTTCCAAAAATGAGTGATACAAGCTTTGATAACACACCACCAGATATTTCTGATGCCAGTTTGTTTGTATTAAATACTTAGCAATTAAACTTTCCATGAATTTACACAGACTTCTTACAACACTACAACACCCTATGGTTTCAGAACCTTTTATGTAGGGTTCATATCATGGATGTAGATGAAAGTCTTGTATGCAACTGTACATAATTAAATGGTTTCAGAACCTTTTATGGAGGATTCATGTCATGGATCAAAGAGACCACTAAATACAGAGAGCATTTGAAGGACAAAAACTAATTAATATTGATTATTAATTATGTGAATAAGGTTCTAATCAAACTGAAACTGGTGGTCAACAATTTGATTGCCATAGTTCTATCGGTGTAATTAAGGGCAATATAGCTCCTATAAAAAAGTATCTACCCAACGATGAAATAAACCTAACCAATTTATAGATACGTGCGTCTTTTGTTAACGTGCTTTGTTTTCTATCTATTGTATTTTAAACAAAAACCCTATTTATTGAAAGGTTATTTAATTTATTTCAAACTAATTTGGTCGAACAAATCTATAGACAAACGAGGACCTATTATCTAGATTGACTTTGAACCAACAAGACAAAGTGAATTGAAAATGTAAATTCTATTATTTTAATGGAACGTTACAATTAGCGGATTGTAAAAGAAAATAGAAATTGAAGGTTTGTTTGGGAATATAACTGGCCTTTGTGGGATAGTTACTTCGTCTGATTTTATTGATGTTAATGTAATTTACTTTGGTTTGAATAAAATAAAGGCTATTAGCTTCTTCATAGACTTTTGTTTGTAAAGGAGATGAGTGCCTTTTAAATTGAAATGCCTATTGAAAACATAATGGAAATTAACTATATATCTGTGTAATTGGCTTAATTGCCAAGCGCATCGACCAATACCTCAGGAGGCTCTCGCTCTCGTTAGGCAGCTAGATTTAAGGGCTTGATTCAGAAAGCGGTATTCCTGAACACGGCTCGTATTGTTAGGAGATTCCTTTCTCTGGAGCCCTGACGTTGGACCCTGTTAGTGGGCTACAACTTTTTTATATTTTTATGATTGTGTTTTTATATTGTTCTTTAGAAATGTATAAAATTTGTAAAATGCTAAAGGAAATTATAATGGGTACAATAGAGTGTTTTTTTTCTGAGGTCTTAACTGACTTACTTACTGCACAAATCTGAACGGCAATTGTGGCAATTACTCTGACAGCTCTTGAACGCCATTTAGATGTACTGATCGCGTTCAATTTCACTTTTGAAGTCTGTCAGTCATTCCCTGAAGCCTCGATTGTCTTGAAGACAACAATAATACATTCTCCCCTCAATTACGCGAAAGCAAATATCACGTCGATTAGGCCTAATAGCTAATAATTCTGGCTTATACAAATCATTGTTGTTGAACAGTATTCTCGTTCGGTTCGCAAGTAGGGGGAGTATTTTCGTACATCACTCTGATTCTGCATTGTTACAGTCGACTGATCTCCGGCTTTACTTTGTTCAACTTCGGTAAGTCCGGAAAGAATAGGGACTTGATAACTCGGTATCCGTACATTTTTTATCGAAATTGTTATCGATTTGAAAAAATGCGTTCTGCGCCTCGTGTGCCAAAGCGGCGACAACAAAAACAAAGTGTTTTTGTTACGAGTTAAAATGAGTTTGATGCAGATGTTACATGGTTTATTCCGTTTTTTTTTTGTTTTTGGTTAATGTCCACAACATTAACCAAAAACAAAAAAAAAACGGAATAAACCAAACTTGTTGGCTGCAGGATTATGCTTTAAAATCATGTTAGGAAAAATATCCTTAATAATATTTTAATGAATGCGAAAGTTTGTGACGATAGATGGATGTTTATTAATCTTTCTAAAACTACAGTACGTATTTGGATGAAATTTAGCACACTATAACCTGGGTTAATAACATCTATGATACTTTTATCCCGGAACTACGATTCTTTGGGACAGTACCGAACACCAAGCGGGCGAAGCCACGCATATAATGCACAAAACCGAATAACTTAAAGGACCTACCTTAATTGCCATACGTCTGTCTCTTAAAAAGATTACTAGCAAACTATCGACAACATAGTGCACAACACTATCTGAATACACTTCTGAAAGGCGTTCGATTCTGCAAGTCACTCGAAGTAGGGTAAATAAAAAAGAAAGCGTGGGCTCTTCCCAGTAAAGCATATCGGGTATGATTACCCATAAATACATAAAAAATGAAGGAAGCCTTGGATTATGAACAGGCAATTATATGCCATACGTTTATTTGACAGCGAAGTATATTCAAGTTCGAAGATATAATATGGTATTTTCCTTATGTGAAAGTGACAGAATGAAAGATTGTGGTTTAGGAATAACATTTTGTTTGGGAGCCAAAACATTCGTTGTAGGTACATCATTTTTCGACAAAATTGTTTAACAAAATAGTGTGCTGAGTGTCAGAGGACTGACAACGGGCAGTATCTTTCAAAGCATTTCCTATTTGTACAAATATTTTCTATGCTGTCATAAGTTTTTCGGTTGTTTACAATAAGGTTTTGATTTCACTTTGCCTCGGCCAAGTCTGTAGTAAATTCCTTATGGGTCATTTACGCGACTTTTCCGTTTTCGGAGAGGCGGCGCGTGCAGCGGCCTGCGTTATCACACGCGCAAACAAACATAATGACAATGTACGATGATTCTCTGTTGCGGGTATCGCTAAGTTTCACACGCTGCTTCTCCGTGAACCAAGTATTACAGGAACTGGCTGGCCACAACGTTGCGTGCACCGGCGCCGGCGTCGCGGCTATTTCATATACGATACAGCGTTTATGAAATCAATCAAACACGTGTAAAAACGCTTCTACGTAAACGTTCTCATACATCGCTGTTTAAATTTACCCTTTGAAGAAAATCAATGATACCGTCACTTGTATATAATTGTCAACTCAACTCGTCATTTAAACACTCTAACCAATCCTGATGATGTAACTTGTTTGTTACATTTTGATCAAAGTGAATAATTATAATGCCAACATTGCTTAGTTGATTGAGATAATAATTAGCTAGTTAATTCCAAACATGGAACACATGCTAATACCATACAATTTCAGGCTTTCAATCATAAGCTTTATGGGCTGTATTTCGAACAGTATCAAAACAAAGGTATTGGCTTACATACGGATAATGCTCATCATTTTCCATCGAATTTGAACCGTAATATCTGTTGACGGGCTTATCACAAAATTGCGCACTGACGTAGACTATCTTGGTATACAGGGTCATATTCAATTAGCTAGCGACACTTCATACACGTGATGGGTGCTGATATTATCTAACCCTATTATGTTCTGCCTCTTTACCAGCTATGGTGAGGTCGACTTCCCATCTAACCGGATGCAGCTGCACTAGTACCACCAATACCAGTATTTTACATGGAACGAATGTCTACTCTGCGACCTCTTAAACCCAATTAGTACTGACTGTATAAATTAAATACCATTTGGTTCTAACCTAGGGGTACCTACGTTGATAGGCTACAACTAGTTTTGGGGCTACAGGGGCAGGTAGTGAAGTGGAAGTTACTTAAAAATGTGAGTTTCTTTGGTTTTAGGGCCATGTTCACCAACAGTAAAATAACCGACTGTTTCTTAATCGGCCCGCTAAACGTAAACAGATGTTTAAACATGACGTGGGAATTTTGGTGTTCACCACAACTTATTCTAGCTCAGTTAGTTAAACGAGCGTTTTAGGAATGAAAGACCGATTCATTATAATACAGTCAAAATAATAGTCATCTTAACACTTAAAAAACCGTACAAATACGAAACATCTTAAAATGGTTGCATTATACCTAAGATGACAGCTCTTTATAACCATCAAATTATCTGTTGTGTTTGAAGTTTTGTTCGTTCGAAATAGTCTTTAAATTAAGTACAATGGATAAGAAGCGCATTGCTAATACTACGCATGACGAAAAATAAATTGTCACTAATTTAACTCCGTGAACGTGTCGTCTGGTGGAATACAAATCCTCTTCCAAAATATAATTCAAAGCAGACTGCATGATTAATTCTCATAATAATATCTGGATGTAACCTTAAAAATTGTTATATTTGCAATTTAAAATCGTCAAAATACACCGATTTGCTACTAACCGGGACTTTAAACAACCTCTCCCACCTCGGTTAGAGAAAACAATTGATTAGCGTGTTTAATCGGTTGATTTGCTTTGGTGAACATGAATATGTGTTTAAAAGAGCTGTTTTTAGATAATCAGACCGTTATCTTTTCGGTGAACATGGCCCTTAATGTGTTTTTATATCGATGCCTATACCGATCGAAATTCATACCCATATAAATCGGAATACCCATCACATCTATGAAGTTTCCCCACCTAATTCAATGTGACCCTGCGACCTTTACTCGAAGTTCCATTAAACTCATTCATCACACTTTGATTTATGAATAATTTATTTACAATGTCATTCTATATTCATGGAAGCATGTAGGACGAAACCATTAAAAAGTATACGTCTGAGCTCCATTGTATTCAAGGAACCATGTCGTTGTCTGTTGATCGACGGGCTCTAGTGACCCGTGACGATGGACAAGGTACAGTACACATAATAGTATTAACATACAGTATTTCAACTACGAACAAATAGTCTCCTGCGTAGTTGGTGTAGTGGTTGCTATCGCGCAACTGCAGAGTATGATTGGGTTTTTCCTTCAGAAGTTTCTCTGTAGACACAGGGGCTGTATTAGCGCCAGGCGGCAATAGGCTCACCCCTATTATAAGGACTTAAACATAACATAACTAGTGAAATGTGGGTTATTATTAGGCACACGTTTGCCTAACCCGGGGGGGAATTATTGGCTTGATATTATGTGGTTTTTTGAACAAATTGACGAAATAGGCTCACACATAAAAAGCATTTATTTTACACGAATGCTAAACACGTCTCAGGTAATTCTATTTACTCGGGAGAAATCAGGGCTATCGCATACGTCGAGACAAGTGTTATATTATATTCCAACACTAGCGGTCGAATTCACAACTAAACGGCCTAGTTGATTTACTGGTTATATTTATGCTATGCCCACGGTGAACAATTACTGTTAGGATGTCCGAAATGCAATTTGTAGTCCATTTCGCTTTGAGATATTGGTTTTGTAATGAATAATAATCAATTTGAGTTACTTCTTCGTCTTATAAATCTATGCTGTTTAATGTCCCATCTCCTTGACATTTAGAAAATTCATGGAATGATAATATCTAGTACACTGTTTACATTATCGTCTTTTCTGCTTTATTGAACGTTAGCAAACGTTTATCCGGGCTCTTTGTTTTCTTGACTATTAAATTTTGTATTCAAAGATACTACATGAAGATGTTTTTAATTTAAATCTGCCATCAGTAGATGCAGTGCATGTAGTGCTTACTTTGATATACATCCATTGAGAGATTACCTGAACGTTATTATTCAGCAGATTCTTTGACAATTGTCATTTCAAACGTTTGTACAATAATAATTGATAATATTTTTAATGTTAATTATTCACAATAATAATTTACCTGACTACTTGACGATATAAGCTTCTGATTTGATGAATTCTAACGTATTTTTCTTCTGTTTCAGATTATCCCGACTTAAAGTGACAGTGTGTGTGACAAAATGATTTAGTGACGTGCATCAGAGTAGTGTTAGTGTTGTGTATAAATATGTGGGCAAGATGAAGTTGTGGAAAAGCCTTAAGATATCGATAGGCAGTCGCAGCGACCCCAAGTCTTACTCTCAGGAGTTGCCGCAGTGGGGTGGGCAAGGATATGAATTGGATGGTGAGCTCTACTTGACTGTTAACGGTTTTAGCCAGTTCAGCAAGCCTAGCCAAGTTACAAACGTTTCGTATCGATTCTCTTTCTACAATCGTAAACGCCTCGGCATAATTGGTAGCCAAGTTAACACGACTGAGTCGATCGCTCGTTCTCTTATGTCTGTAGAAAAAACCTACACTTTAGTCTATGGTGAGCGTTTCTACCAAAGAGTTTAGCGATCAACATTGTAGAAACGATAACATTCTATTCTATCATTTTGAACGATGTAAACTTATCTACGAATTTTCTATTCGTTTGTGTTGATCACGTGATTTAACGTTGAGATGATGTCATTCCCATTCATTTGAATAGTTTTCTACTAGCGTTAACGATTGTAGATTGTCAACTTGGCTTAGGGATGCAGAATTGTTATTGTTCTCTGTGAAAGTTCGCGTATATTGTGTAACTGGAACATATTTTTTTTAAAACACAATGCCTACGAATTGGTTGAATAAAATGTAAAAAATTATCTTGTTATTGTTGTATAATAATTTAAACAAGTCAATTCACAAGCCCTGCTTAAAATATTTTTCACTATTCTATTAAATAATATTCATACATACAAGCAGCTTGATATGGGAACTGAATATGTAATTTCAGCTGCTCACATTAAAATTGTTGCCATACTCACGTTCTCGTTACTGATTCAACTCGTTAATCACTTTTTTGAAAGGGCAACACAAAAAATGGTTGATGATAAAGCAGATCATTTATCAAACTTTGAAGATAGACAAGTGCGTGTTGTTGACAAAAAAGAAGTGACTTAAGAATAAGGCAAAAATGAAGTCACATGGGAATCACACGGTGATCCTTTCTTATTTAATAGCATGAATTTGACATTGAGACTAAATTCACCAATAATACCTGAGATGATGGATTTTCACATTTTCTAGATAGAATGTGCAGAAGAAAAACTCGTTCAGTTAAAATACAGTACGTTGTTAAGGAGACGTATTCTTTAAAACTGACGTTCGTGTTCCAATTTCAATAAAATTCTAATTCTCTCAATAACTGTAGACTGAACACTTGAATATTCCGTACGAAAAATCACAAAACAATGAATAATATAATCTCAAAAAAGTTTACATTTACAATCCTTGTAAGTATACATAATTGAATGTCTAGACATCTTAGTCTCTCCCACTTCCATAAGAGTAACTAAAATTATACAAAATATAAGTACGCAAATATAACAACATAATTTTATATTTCATTACTGTCCAAAAAAATCTTTACGTATGAGTACCAATTTACCCTGGATAACACTTCATAAACCCACACTTTTATAAAAATAAATTATAAAGCTACTAAATTCTGAGCTCAACAAAACAGCGGTCACCCTTTGTGTACTCATTTTGGTCGAATCACATTTTTCCATACCCCGGGTAAGGGTAGGCACACAGTTACCCTCCAGTCAAGTTCAGTTGACAAGGGATTGACCGTTTTGAGTCTGCAGTTGATGTATCGTTCTTTTTGATCTTTTGCTTTCTTTTTCCCGATTTTTAATATGACAAGGCAGAAAGTTTTGGGGAATCTCATAGGCATCGGGTTCTTACAGACGAGCGGTAT
This sequence comes from Xestia sexstrigata, assembly GCA_941918905.2. Taxonomy (NCBI): domain Eukaryota; kingdom Metazoa; phylum Arthropoda; class Insecta; order Lepidoptera; family Noctuidae; genus Xestia; species Xestia sexstrigata. Next base: position 20,608,254 of record OW799206.2, read on the forward strand.
GTTGCCAACAGCAGATAAACTGCAGCCGTCGCCACCTGTCGACGGCTGCCGTCGACGCTTGCAGTTGTGGCGTCGGCGGCTGCCGCCGGCGCGTCGACGGCAGCCGTCGACATACATTTACGCGGCAGTTTATCTGCAGTTGGCAACGCGCCGCTCGTCTGTAAGAACCCTTAAAACACAATTAGAGGAAAATAAACGTTTAGAGTAAATTTCATAATCAGCTCATACTGTTCCCACTGCTGGGACATAGAATGGAATCCACCACGCGGGCCCAGTGCAGGTTGATAGATGTGCTCGTACTTTGTATTCCAATTTTTGATTCTACAATATGCCGGTTTCCTCACGATGTTTTCCCGCACCGTTTTGAGAGCAGTGGATGAAATAAATTATACAAATAACTGCGCACAAATAAATTTTGAAAAAATATTGTACCTAGGTCAAAGCAAACCTTAATTCTCCAGTCTCTTTTTTGTACCGGCCTGAAAGCTTTTGTTCTAATTTTCCCAATTTTTTAAACTGGAGAAGTTTAAAAACTTTTTAAACTTCTCCAATATGGTCTAAACTATTTGTCGGTTCAAAAATCAATTCTGTGACCAAGCCTTTATACGTCAAAGGTATGATGAAAGACTTTTTTTCTCCTAATTTTTAATCAACGGGTTATCACAGGGCCGTGATTAACTTGCGACATCAAAGCGAATATTTCGGTTTCATAGTCAAGGTAATTTGGTAAAACGGTTGTTTATAAAATTCTCTCGTCGTGTCGTGTTGTTTTTAATTATGTTTTTTTTTGGGAAGGGAGACAGGCTATGTTATGACAGATAAGCACTTTATGTATATTGATGAGACGGGACCCGAGTTTATTTGTGTTTTGTAATTAGTTTCAAGCTTTCATAATTTTGTTTTTGTGTAGAATAGGCGAGACGACAAAAAAAACTAATTAGTCCGTCAGTTAGATTATCAAAAAATATTTGACCCGTGTTTTTTCTTTTGTTACGTAAACCAAAATTGACGAAGATATGACGCTTTTAAACTTCTCAATACGTCACGCCTAGGTATAATTTTTACCTAGTTCTGACGTCACGAGCCCCCACTCCCGAGTTTTGATGCGTTTTATCTTTGTCAATATTCATTGATTTACAAAAACAAAAAATACGTGTCCATTAATTTCCAATACTCTAACTGACGGACTAAATAGATTTGCAATTTTTTGATACTGTCGTCATGCCTATTGTAAGATCAAAGCGACAATACGAATGGCTTCAGTAAAAGCAACTTCACTTAGCTGTGGGTGGAAGTAGGTCAAAGATAGAAAGAGTAGCATGCGGTGCATTTTTCCGCTAGAATAAGTATTCAAAACTTTCTTGAGACATTGTGTCTGTGAACGCCGAACTTACTGATGCTTCTAATTTAATCTAGATCTTGTGCTTATTTTTGTGCTATGTTTCTTTTGTATTTATGACATAACCTAACATAACCGAGTAATTTAGTACCCACATTTTGCTACTTATGTTTAAGACCCATCTAATAGGGGGCGAGCCTATTGCCATCAACCGGGCACAAATCCAGACTCCGTCTGCTACTGAGAAATTTTTGATGGAAAAACCCAATAACACTTTGCCCGACCCGGGAATCGAACCCACGACCTCATACTCAGCAGTGGCGCTTGCCTCCACTAGACCAACGAGGCAGTCTTTTGAAGTTTTAAAAATGTCATAAAACATTTTAAAGAACACCCATTAAGTTGTATTGCAGTGGGATTAACATTCTATACAAATGCCTTCCAAACATACAAAAATGTTGTAAACAAATAGTCTTTTTTTGTTTATTTGTTTTTGAATAACATAATTATATTCTGCTGTAATGCCAATAAACTCAAACGTAATATCAAAGCTCACGAAGCGAGTAATAGTAAAAAAAAACCGACTAAGAGCGAGTCGGACTCACACACCGAGAATTCCGTACAAACTTTTTAAAGGACAAACTTAACTTTGCTGTTCGATCCCAGGAAACGGCTATTGAACCAACCGCAAATAATAAATTTGTAATAGTAAAATTGCTTTTTTTTTGTTACTAAACAACACATTTACGGTTTTCAGATTTTTCCCTTTACATTTGCTGTAAGACCTTGCTCTTTGCCAAACTTCGTCAACGGGAACTACCATATAGGTTTTCGACCCAAAACCTTTAGGTTACGTCCGATTGACCTAGAATTGTCAATTTTGGTTACAAGCAAGGTCTTGCTGCACAAGTAAAGTGAAACCTCTAAAATATTAAAAAAGTTTAAAATTAAGGTAAATTTTGGTTTTCAAGTTAAGTTTTCGCGAAAATCAGAACTTGCTCATATCTTTTAATCATGTTGACTCAGGATGATTTTTATATACCTTATAGAGACTAAAAACCTCAGTATCTGGTATAAATTTCAACTTGCTAGTTTGTCCACCCTTTCCTGAGAAAATCGGTGGTGACAGACGGACAAGAAAGTGATCTAATAAAGATTCCGTTTTTTCGTTTTGAGGTACGGAACCTTAAAAAGGAGTTTCAGACAATACCAGTGGGCCACTGCAGTCGCAGCCAGGCTTCATACCTTTGTCCGGAAGGAACTCAAAAAGAAGAATTTTGCAGCTGAGCTCTTGGCAAGCCTGCAGGCCTAGTAGTTATACACTAACAATACGGAATTTAATTAAAACCAAGCCCGATAGAATGTTTATTTTCAAATAAAATTCTGCAGGGTCATTACATAACATACTTGTAGTGGCAATGATTTTAATTTTGACAATTCGATGTGTTATTTGTATGGTTGCGCGACCGAATTTTTGAAACATACCTAATTATGAAGTACCTAATTGTTGAATTAGGAATTAATCTCCTTGAAAATCTTTCAAATTGCGATTGGGGTTTTTGTTTGGTTTTTTTTTTTTTTTTTTTTTTTATTGGTGATTCAATAAGAGAAAAATCCTATTCTAAAGAAAATTTGACAATATGAAAACCTAATTTAAAAATATCTAACCTAAAATACAGTTTGAGAATTCAATAGTGTCCGTGCTTAACCCGACGTTGCCCATGCCCAAGTATGCAATGATTTTGCAATTTCGTTCAAGACTCGCCTTTGAATATTTTCCTATATTGTGAACTGACTCGGCGAATTTAAAATATTAAATGCAATTTTGTTTCAAATTCCGTGTTTGGATTTCGAACGATTTTTTTCGTTGGAACACTAGCCATTTTATGATGTTTGGTAGTTCGGTAATGTTTATAAGTATCTTCAAAAGGTCTATTTTTCTCAAACATGCTTGAACATTTGAGCATTATTTTGACAACCTTCTTCGAGATAAATCGAAATTGCTGTACTGGCCAGATACATGCGACCAGCGGCCGGCAAAAGGTGTTTGAAAATCCATATCCATCGTGTTTAAATTAAATTTTGCCAAATAAATTACATGCTAAACTCATACCTGTCGTGTTATTTAAAAATGGAACAATCTTTTGCTCTGAAACATGGCAACCAAGGAGGTAACTTATTTAAGGTTGTATTTAAATTTCGAATTGGCTTGCAAATAGAAAGCGGTTCATTGAAAAAAAAAAATTAACTCTTCAACGCGAGAAAAAATATTGTTGTTTGTGTGAAATGATAATTGAGCAATGATATTCTAATAAACAGATATGTTATACACCTACAAAACCACCGAAAAAAGTGTGCCGCGGGGCAGAGCCAGCTCACACACACGCAGTGACACAGAATAAAGGCAAAACTAGCCAATTGGCCCGTTTTCGAGTCTTCACGATTGCGCGCTCACAACATATCTGTATACTAAAATATCATTGGTGCAAAGTAATTGTATTAATTTCCTGGCATTATGTGTGAAAAGTACTATATAAGCCTTGGCCACAACTAGGCATTGATGGATTCATAGTTATTGCCTGATTTGATCGTTGCCGTCCTATGAATTGACCACGTATGATTAGTGCTGCTTTTGGATGTCACAGTCATGTAGTATGTTTTTGGTTATATGACATGTCGGTTTCCCCACAATGTTTCCCTCCAATGTTTATTTGTAGTAGTGATGAAATGTATAACACAAAGTTAGCATTGAGACATCACCGCGCACAGGTCTTAAAAGATAATCGTTATTTAATTTCATAGGGGAGAAACAGCGCAACCTATTCCAATTTCGGGTCCAAAATGAGACCCCAAAGCTATGTCATCAAACTTGTCTGAATTATTACATCCTGCAAATACACACTAACAAAGTACTTCGTCAGTTCCTGTAGTAATTTCTAGAACTACAGTAACAGTTACACATGTCTAGTCCTGGTCATAATGGCAAGCTCGACAATTAACAAATCCATTACATACTTGACGGTGTTCAACGTCCTCTGCTATTGTTTAAGAACTAGTTATATTGTTGTTGGGTACAGTTTAGACTGAAAGTTTTGAGCTGGTCACAGATGAGATTTTGAATCCCTGAGCCACTGCTGTATGTTAAATAACGTAACTTTACACATGTGGGTAAAGTGACTACTGACTACTAACTGAGTGAGTACTAACTTAGTGATGTCAAAATTAGAAAGAGATTAATTTTCTAGTCTGTGAAGTTTTTATGTGAATTCAAATGCAATTTGATCTCATGCTGATATTGACACTTTGAGATATATTGCAGTGACAGATATACTTTATAGTTCGGTTTAAGGTGCAAGAGTCAGGATAGCCCGCGAAATTCAAATTTTCTTACGTTTTTTGCAATTTGCATGCCAGTGCCAGGTCAATCAGAAATGATTTCTTAAAAGTCAAAGTCATTCCTAGACCTTTATGAACTTGGAGGGTTGTATTGATGATTTAGATGATTATAATTCTGTAACTACATACGTCTTACATTCGCGATCAATATTTTAGCCAACATACAACCTATTAGCAGTGGCATGCAAATTAAAAAAAAACATAAGAAAATTTTAATTTCGCGGGCTACCCTGGAACATCCACCTTAGGTTAAGTCTCGTTTAATAATTCTGAAGTTTATATCTGTCTCAGAAAGAGATGGCGGGATGAGCTGGATTCTTTCTCAAAGGCTTTTGCCCTGCATTGGGACAATACAGTTGTCTAAACTTATAATAATAATGTACTATATGGTTCGTCCAACCCAATCAATAAACTTTATGTAAATGTCGCGACTTACAAACCTTATGTAAAATCATGCTACTACAAGTTTGTTACAAAAATATCTAAAGGCCTAAGAAACATCTCGATACAAACATCAAACTCTCCCCTCACTCAAACAATAGCGGTACCGTGACAATAACCAATGCCAAAGGTCATTGACATCTAACAGACTTAGTTCTTATACTTATACAAAATAAAAGGGGTCGTGTAACCTACTTCGACCGACTGGACGACAAACGAGCTAGGGGAAACTGGACTTGCGTGACCTATTTCAACATTAGGGAACATTTTGATGTAGGATAAGAAAGCTGGAGTACTTATAGCATAAAAATTTTGATAAGCTTACAGACGTAATTAGAATGACCGAAGTACTCAATTTAGTGTTTTGAAGCTTTTGAAAATACTCCTATGTATTATCGTTAAGTAAAAATCTAAGCTCATAAACGGAATCACCTTGCAGCCCAGCAAACAGGGGGCCTAAAAAAAGCTGTTTATTCAGAATCTTAATAGAAAAATGATATGAATCACATCATGTTTTTTTTATTTTTTTACGTAAAAGTGTTTGTAAGTATTTATGTATTATTCTTTCTTATGTGCCCATTATATGAATTGTCACGTGATTTATATTAATTATGGTTCTACTGATTCCGATTAAATAAAAACAAAACTGAAAGAAAATGCCGAGTCCAAAATTACACCCTGCTTTAAACAAAAAAAAATATATCGCTCCATTATTCTCATTTTGCGGTCAAAAATCAAAAGGCTCCGACATTACCATAACAAAATGCGGGACACTTCAACTGAATCACCCAGTTTCTTAATTAAGATCCCACTCGGTTACATTTTGGGGACAGGCGACAAAAGGAGCGCCACAAAGGATGATTTGTTTTTGTCTCAAACTTATTTTTTTTGGCCTGACACGTAAAAAATTGCACGAAAACCCGGAGAGAATGACCCGGTCACAGAGTAAATAGGTCCAGAAGGTTGACTCTCCACATAAAGTAACGAGCAAACAAATAATTGCAATGAGTTCCAAATATATTATGTTTGATGAAAGTGTGAACTAACTTCTTCATGTTGTCTAAAGGTCATTAAAAAAGTGAAAAAAATATTTGAACGAAAGTTACAATAATAACCTCTTTTTTTTATTTTATTAATCCTTTAATGTGTTCCACTGCTGGGAAAAGGCATCCCCTTTGCAGGAGATAGCAGCTCCCGAACATGCGAAATAAAACTCATGCGATCCGAAACCGTCCGTTAAGTGTCAAACATAGGATCTGTTACGTGGCTTTAGGGATATGTCATCTCCGTAGTGATATTACACATTGAACACTAAGGAGGGCGATGTGATAATTGCCACACTTTCTCTTTTCAACCCTCTGTATCTGTTGCGGCCATGTTTTCCCCCTAAACAAGATCAGATTGTCACACCACCTTCGCCGTGGTCGACCGAGGTACACTAACCTCAATTCATCATCTTTCTGCCCTTGTCCCATTTTAATTGGGGTAGGCCCAACACGTTTTCTTCTTCCATTCTCCATCTTTGGCCATCCTCTCTCTCTACATTCATCAACATTCATACTTACGTTGCAATGAAAAATACCTATTATTTTTAAGCTAATAATATTAAGATATTAATTTGTTAGTTTTTTATTTCTTTTTTATTTTTTTTTTAGGTGGGACCACTCGCAGACACAACACGTTTAGGTTGTCAAACTGCTTAACCGGACTATCCTGTGGTGGCCAAAAATTACTTTAAGGCCCCCAGCCAGGGCTTACAAACTATGGATTTTCATTAATTGAGCGACACTAAGGGCACCCCCTGTGGGGTTCGGGCCTCGGCTTAGTGCGTCATTGAGGGAGGGCAGCAAGGGTGGCTGGGTCGGATTATTATTTGGGGAATTTAAAGCTACATGCTCAGCGGCGCGGGCTGGCTCGTCGAGCAAGGGTCGGTCGGTGATGTTACAGGGGGGTCGCGCTCGCGGTACGTCACGGCGGCGTGGTCGGTTACGGATTCGCGGTTTGTATTTGTGTTTGAGGTTTTTGCGTAGAGTGCTACTTTCCCTACAGCTTTCTTGAATGAGGAACTGTTGAATGGTTGGGATTTTATGATCTACATGAAGTTGCTCGTTCCTAAGGTACCACGGTGAGCCCGTGGCCCTTCGGAGAAAACGGTTTTGGAGGGTCTGCATCCTGTGGATTAGGTAGGGTTTTGAGTGCGCGAACACGGGGCACGCGTATGTCATGATAGGCCGAATGCACGCGGTGTAGATACGCAATTTGCACTTAAGTGACAATTTGCTGCGTGCATTCAGCACATAGTGGAGCCTACTGAGAGCGAAGGCGGCACGCGAGCGTACCGTCTTTATGTGTTCTCGAAAGTTTAGGCGTTGGTCTAAGATGACCCCCAAGTATTTGGCTTGCGTCTCCCAAGGGATCGGCTTGTCAAACATGGTGATCGGACTAGGGTTCGTGGGGATAGGGTGGTAGGGTCTGGTGAAGAGTACCGCCTGGCTCTTGTCCGGATTGACTTCTATTCTCCATCTCCGGAACCAATCGCCTAAGGCGTTTGCGGAGGTTTGGAGAGTGCTAGATATTTTTGAGAGACTCCTTCCAGAGTAATAAATGGCCGTGTCGTCAGCAAAAAGGGCTAACTGGGTTGTATTACTCTTTGGGATGTCGCTAGTGAACAGCGTGAATATTAATGGGGATAGCACCGAGCCCTGAGGGACACCGGCGCGAATCGGATGAGGGGCGGAGAGCGCACCCTCGATGCGGTATTGAAAGGTGCGATTCGACAGGAAGTCTCGGAGGATGAGAACGAGACGATCTGGCACGCCGAGCCGATACAACTTGTATATCAGCCCGTTGTGCCAGACCTTGTCGAATGCTTTCGCAACATCGAAGAACAAGGCACCTGTTATCATGCTTCGCTGAAAGCGTTCGCTGATGTGTTCTACAATGCGGTGCACTTGTTGGACACAGGAGTGTTGGGGTCTAAACCCAAACTGCTCTTTCGGAATTAAACTCTTTGCTTCGGCGTAGTCCTTGAGACGCTTATAAATGAGCCTCTCGTAGATTTTGCCTATGACATTGAGGAGACTAATGGGGCGGTAACTACTCGGGGAGGATTTAGGCTTGCCCGGTTTGGGAATACCAATAACGGTAGCCTGTTTCCACGATTGTGGGAAGATATTATTGGCCATGGCGCCATTGAAGATGGCGGTTAATAATACTATGAGGGCAGGAGAGAAAAGTTTAAACACCTTATTGGTGATTTTGTCAGAGCCAGGGGCTTTTCTAGGTTTAAGACCTTTTATGATGTCCTCCACCTCGTCTGGAGTGACTGGGGGTGGGGGATCATCAGGGTCTTCGAAGGGGGGTAGGGAGGCCCGGTGTTCGACTTCAGCATCCACCTTAGCAAGGTGAGCTTGGTCTACTGGCTGGGTGCTGGGGGAGCATTGAGATTCCAAACTGTCAGCCAGACATTCGGCTTTGTCGTCGTCGTCGAAGGCAACGCTTTGATCGGATTTAATGAGAGGGGGCATGGGAGTGACCTCAGAGGAGCGCAGTTTCCTTTGCAGGTCCCAGAAGGCCTGATGGCTCGGTTCTAGGTCATCGAGCATCATTAATTTGTTAGTAGCATTACAATTAATATGTATTCACAGGTATGTTTTCTGATCCATTGGTGTGCATGTTCATTCAAATGCTTCGGAGTAAACGTATTATAACGATCTCAACGTAGTTCATTGATGATATTATTATACGTGTGTCTATGTGTGCCTTCGTTATCGGTCGTTGTATGAAGCTGACATTCTGTACTATCTCTTCTGTGACCCAGTGTTGCGTTGAGTGAATTTAATTGTCCAAGGACGGATTTTTTGACGAAGTACTCAAACGTGTTTTTAAGTGAAGCCTGGGTTAATTTGTGGGAGGAGATTCAAGAATAATATTTCTTGGCCACATCATCAGCAGGGACAGGCTGAATAACTATTATGATGAGATAATTGTGTTGGCGGACATCTAAAAAAAATTTCTAATGAACATACTACTCTGTCAAGAAAGTACCGGGAAAAGATCAATAATACACAAAATGTCTGTTATTCATCCAAATTTATTTTATCACCTTCAAAGTATGCTCCTTTAGAAACGATACACTTGCGCCAACGAATAATCCATTCATCAAAACATTTTTTAAACGCTGCTTCCGGAATTGAGTTCAGTTCTCGCCGCGAATTCTCCTTTATGTCTTCTATCGATTGAAAACGGGTGCCACGAAGTGGTAATTTGAGTTTAGGAAAAAGAAAAAAGTCAGCAGGAGCCATATCTGGTGAATATGGTGGTTGCTGGATGGTATTTGTTGAGTGTTTGGTCAAAAATTCGTTCACAATGATAGCCTTGTGCGAAGGCGCATTGTCGTGGTGCAAAATCCAAGAATTTTCTTTCCACAAATCTGGCCTTTTTCGTCGAATTTGCTCTCTTAAACGCCGCATAACGCTCAAATAATATTCTTTATTTACCGTTAGACCTTCCGGTAAGAATTCAGAGTGCACAACACCGCGATAGTCAAAGAAAACAGTCAACATGACTTTGACTTTTGATCGACTTTGGCGTGGTTTTTTCGGTTTCGGTTCAGTTGGAAGGCGCCACTCCGAAGCTTGTTGACTAGTTTGCATGTCAAACTCGTAAACCCACGTCTCGTCACCAGTAACAATGCGTTTCATGAATGTTGGGTCCGAACTGACTCGTTCTAGCATGTCCTCAGCGACTTTCATGCGATTGAGTTTTTGGAGAAAATTCAGATCTTTTGGGACTAGCCGAGCAGCAACATGTTTCATACCCAAATGATTAGTTAAAATGGTACGGATCGACTCGTGAGATACAGAAAGTTCGGCGGCTATCTCTCTCAGAGTTGAATGGGGATTTTCAGTCACTATTTTCTTCACTTTTGCGATGTTAACTTCAGTTGCAGACGTTGACAGCCTACCAGAGCGAGGCAAATCTTACATCACATCTCGACCGCTTTTGAACGCTTTGAACCACTCATAAGCACGAGTATTTGATAAAGTCGAATCACCGTAAGCCTTTTTTTTTTTTTTTCTGTAACATTTTCAGTGACTCCGAACACGAAATTCCATTGGCGATGCAAAATTTAAGACAAACTCTTTGTTCGATGTTTTTGTCCATTATGAAATTCGCAATACACACTATATATGATATTACTAAAACCAGCACTGTATTTAATATAAATAACAGATGCAACTCAAACTCCGCGCCAAATTGGAAAACAGTTGTGCCAATCTAACAACTACAAAAAAACAAAAATTTGAATTTGGAACCATAAACAAATCATCCATTCCCGATACTTTTTTGACTGAATGTACATCGATCTCAAATGCGATTTTAGGTTGTTGTTGGCTTCCAGTCCAAGCAGATGCACTTGAAAACGAGTATTTAACATATTGCGCCTTTGTCGATGGCAATGTAATTTTTTTCGGCCCAGAAATGGGCTACTTTGATATCGACCATCTGTTCCTGTAGTGAACAAACAACAGGACCAGCAGGACACGATATGAAGTTCCCCATCGTTTGTGGAACAGCACCACATTTACACTCCAGGGCAGAGTCACTAATGAATCCCCACCTGAGCAGGTTATTCTTGCTGCGACCAACCTGGGTCCAGAATCTATTTAAAGACTTCCAGGGCAGCCCTGGAACAAACTTACTGAGTAAATAAGAAATCTCTCTAGCTTCATACATTACGAACGAACATTATTGACTACACAATAAAAAGCCCAAATAAATAATAAATACCGGCCAAGCCTTGAGAAGTTTTTTAACAACATTTCGCCGAGTAAGATGAATTGGGAGTATCCCGAACAATTTGGACCTCGGCCAAATGATGTTGAAATGAAAAACTCCCCTAATGAAAGCGCATGCATGAGTACGTTGAGTAATGCTGACGACCCGAGGCTCTGCATAAACGACATTAGTTTGATAGTTATTTAATGGGGCATTTTAGTGAAAATAATATTTATAAGATGTTTTAATATTTTGTGGCTTTAGAGCTGTAATAGAAATAAGTAGCAAATAAGTATATGATTTACTGAAACCCCTTAAACCTTGGTTGGTAATCACAGACGTTCAAATATTTACGAGCGATAGACGGGACAAGATGAACAAAAATTTGTTGGTTTTTCTGATTTCACGTTTGACTTATTCGTTTTCGAGCTATTTGATTTGAAGTATTTGTTAAAGTATATGCCATAACAAAATATCGTTGTATAATCTTTTTTTTTAAATAGCGCCGCCCGGTTTTTTCATTGCAGCATCGCCATTTCGTGTTCCCTCATTAATAACGAAGCTAATATCATCTGGGAGTCTTATCAGACTAGGTTTAGTGTTAAAATGTAATGTAGTGTGTAAAATGTTTGGGGTTAAAAATTTCTGTATGGAAATATTCCCAATGTCGCTTTTTAAGTCTAATAAACCTCTATGTCGGTAATGGAACCTTATATTTGAAAATAGGCAACTAGTATTAACTTTCTGACTGAACAACTCAGAAGTGCCTGTAAATAGTTTTATTGAAATATTTGTGTAGAATAAAAGCATCACACAAGCAAGGTTCACATCCCTTGTAATCGCTTATTGTACAGAAAGCACAGTGTAAACGAATGAGAGTAACAACCATTAAAAATCTGACCCCTAAAATAAACTCCGTACTCAGCAAACGTTTACAGGAACATGAATATAATTATCGGATCCCCTGGGTTTTGCATTAAGCTATTCTTCATTCTGACACCCATCGTTAGCATAAATTTTAAAAGATAAAAAGGACATACAATTTTGCACAATAAACGTGGACTTTTTCGGTAAAGAACGGTGTATTTAAAGGATTATTTTATTTTATAAAAAGTTCTTCCTAATCTGTCTGTCTCGCCTCTTCTTTTAGCGTAATGATTTATTGTACCTTCCTCAGCTGCTTGAAGCTGTTGCGTTACATGAAAAAGTTTCAAATTTATTTTTACTAGTCTTTGGCTTTTATCGAATTTCTGGTCTTATAGAATTGCTGACTCCTTCATTTCTCGTAAAGTACAAACAACAGGGCAACTTTTTTCTTCTTTTTGGTGCCTAATCTGGTGTCTGTGTCAGTTTTAAGGCCACCCATGGGCCTCTGTCCTGGTTTTACATACCTTTGACACACATCTCTTTTTCCTCACGATGTTTTCCTTCACCGAAGCAAGTGATAATTATACAATACGCATATGAATCCGAAAAACCAGAATGCAGGCGCCTTAAATGGTAGCATGACATGTCTCGCTTTTAAAGCACTCATCGCACGTGGTACTAATGATGCTTCATCTTTTGGACATTACATCAATCTTGGTCTGGCGAAAGAAAAAGTTATGAGGTTCACACTCTAGGGGTATTTTCTAAATTATTATTCCAATTCTAATTTATAATCAAGAATTGTGATTACAACAAACTTCGTTCAGAACAAATAGCTCCCAGAAGAAATTTATTTTTCTCTCACAAAACTTTAACATTAAAACAAAATATTGTGCTGTATTTCATGTATTTTCTACATATTACAAGGGAGAGATACAAATTATGTAGCTTGGTCCATTATAGTAGAAACATAAAACATTGGCCCGGGGGAACGTGTCACTAATAAAGTATTTTATCTTTGTTTTATCGTAAAAATTGCATTTTGTATTTTGTTTTTAGTATCCTATATTATTTTAGTTTCATGAGTTATTTTATTTGTCGTTTTGACAAAAAAAGTAAATAATAAAGTCATTGAGTTGATCAAATACCCCTAATGTAAAAAAATACGTCAAAATGAAATAAAAAGTACATGTTTGCAAACATTTACTTTTTATTTTAATTTGTCGTTCTAACATGAAGTTTAACATAGACGAAGAAAAAGTTTTTAGCATAAGAAAAGCGTATAATTATGTAAACAAACCACAATCTTTTTACGAAAGAAATTTAGAAAACCAGCTACAACGTCGTCTTAAAAAGATTCAAACATTCGGTTTGCTACCAAAAATATTCGCCGACATTTCTTGCATTTCCTTGTCTTAGTTATAGTGCTAACTAATTAGAGAAGACTTATACAAAAGATTAATTAAACATGAAAACCTAGACGTTAGTACGGCACTCTGGAACACCTCCGGGATTAAAGCTAAAAGCTACTAAATGAGGGTTGAAAGGTTTTTCATGTGCCTCCAGAAAATTAAATGTGAAAGAATGTATGTTTATCTTCGTAATAAAGTTGCCTCGGGCTAGAATTTTATTGGAGAAAATTGAATTTAAGAGTGCATTAGTGAAAAATATGGCAGATAATAGAAGAGGAATATTTTGAACGTCAAGGCGTGATTTGGAGTTTCCTTTTTGAGCTCGATGCCGGTCAATCAATCAATCACATCGCCTTATCTGAGTATTCTGCTGTGTATGGGCTGCTTTTGAATAGACGTATAACAGTGTTATTGGATAAAGATTATTCTGATGATTATACCCGTACTTATGTGTGTGCTTTTATGCACTGTTGACATAACATCTCTCTCCGTAATCTCCGAAGAGTTAGGCAGAATGTACCTAACAAGTACACCCACATTACGACAGTTATGTTTATGACCATCTGATAGCGGGTGAGCCTATTGCCCTGTTGACTAACAATAATTATTAAAATGAATAGGTTACGTTTTGTATGCTGAGGGATAATCTCGTACTTCTTTGCCGTGGTTACTTAAGAATAGAATAGAATAAATTTATTGTAAAAACATGAGTATACATCAAATAATATGTGCAAGGTCTTAATATAACAGGTAGATCTGCATGTTTTGCCATTAATGGCGTACAAAATAACATTTAAAACAGACTTATAGGCGATGTTAGGTAAAAGGCGTCCACTGCTGGACTAATATCCTACACATTCTTACATCCAGCGTCCTGGGACCTTCATCATGCCATGGGTCACCTTTCCACTTTGAGAGATGTCTTCTAAGGCTCCGTCTTCAGGTATTTCCAATTATAATGTCACACAAACATAATCACATAGATGGGCTTACGACACACAACGATTATCTATGACAAGAATTATTCAATTCATAAATAATAGTAGGTAATTTGGTTTCCGTAACCTCCTTGGAAATATAAGAAAACTATACGACTTGCTGCTTAGTATTCCGTGATAGTAGTGAAAGGGGTTAGAGCAAAGCTTGTCGGTGAGTGAGCAAGTAACTAACCAATAATTCACTGGCGTAAGTGGCTCTGAGAGTATTAAGGCAGTGGTCACCTCGGAAAGGTTTCTCTGGAAATACTGCTTGAATAAATGAGAATTGAAGTGTATTTATTTGATATTGTTGTTTGTGGAGTTGATTTCGATTCTGGTTGAATGCGAAAGGCAACTCATTGTTGGCTATAGGTTTTGTGCTGCATTTGATGATGATATTGTTTTGAATTTAGATCTAACAATCAACACAACAGTCAACAACTAAATAACTACGAGTGGGTCAGATTTCAGTGTCAGGTTCACGGTGTATTTAACAGATTTAATGGTTTGGTTAAATGCTTTGTAAACCAACAATATCTAATGTCTGACTAGGTTGTTGCTCAAAATACGATGTTTTTGATCAGTCTAAAGTACAGAAAAACATTTTTTGATCGAACACCTCAAGTTTGGCAAAGTATTGCAGACTTCGTGATGAATATATAATAATATTATTTGTTTATTCTACATTTATTTCGTAAATTTTAAGCGTGACTTTATGTAAGAATGTAATCTCTCGAAGATCAAGCACAATCCGAATGGCAAGATACATTCGTTTTCCTGAAACGAATAAAAAGACATCGACTTTTACGACCGTCACTGTCGTTCTTATCTTTTGGTATTCGTCAAAAGCCCTTTGGATAAGACAAAACTAAATCCATGGTGACACATTTATCTCCATAATTTTTTACAACCCTGAAAATTCAATGACTTTCCATAGAACTTTTAGATTAATTTACTTTTTATGTCCAAAAGATGTCCTAAAAATTTGATGGGCATTTTTTTTCGAATTTCATGGTAAAAGGAACTGGTTGGGCACATTAAAACTTTTCAGGGGTCTCGCAAAAAATATCTTGAAAATCAACCGAAGTTAGTTCGGAGATGGAAACTTGGGTAAAAAAGTTTTGTTGGGTAATATTAAGTGAGTAAATTAAAATTGTTCAGAATACCTAAGTGGTTCATTCGCTGAGAAGTTATTGTGTGATACGAAAGTTTCAGTTGTTTCTTTTGTATATTTTCTGTTTGACTTTAGAAATGGTTTTTGCTTCTCGTATTTTTGTTTTGTTACAAAATTATACCGTGGCTGTGAGTAAATTCTGTGGTAAACGCAGAAAATAAAATAAGAAAGTATTTTAGCGATTTCAGCATTACAAACCCACTCACTTAAATTGACAAAGGCAAGCATCTGAATGTCAAAACAGCTCAAATCTGCATAAGTACGTAGACGACGAATCAAGCTAAACAAAACAGCATAAACTGGTTTATGTGGATCTCTCATTGTACGGGAAACCTATACAAAGCGTGGTCATGTTATACAGGCAATGTATAGCTTGATGTGTCTCCATGTGTACAAATTTTTTGTTTTCCATTTTTGAATAATCCGTCTTCACATAAACCCTAAAATATGCACCAATAAACGTCATTCATCTCAACCCTCAACTGAAGTCCTCAATAAAAGTCGCACACATTATCTGTTATGTTAAACGGCTGTCACATATTTACGATAATGAGGGACGTGGCAGCAAAATTATTTGAAACGAGACACATTTCCATAATGAGAAGCAACAGATATTGTTTGCGTCAAAAACAGGTGCTTGTTTTCATTTAGGTCTTTCTTGAAATTAAAAGTAGCAGAAGGTTTACTTCTGAGAAAATAACTCTGAAAGCATGTCAGTCTGTAAGCATAATTTGGTAGTTTCCCTATCTAGTTATCTACCATCTTCCTGCAACGAGCTCAATGTGAAAAAATTCTAGAAACAGGCTGTCGATGTAGGGGAAACTAAATTATATTGCTTTGTTGTAATCAAGGAAGCGCTATACTGCAACGAAGCACTATCGTGTACTTTGATACCTTCCTTTAAAGCTATTTTATTATTACAGGCAAATCTTGGAAGTCGCGTCTTCTCACCATTATCGAAACGATTTTAGTCGAGACGCTATGTTGTCGTGTGCGGGGAAGGAGAATAAAGATGAACGGTGATCTCGATGAAAAACATGATCTTATCTTGCACTGTTTTAGACTTTCACGGTTTTTCACTATACATAAAGTACTTACGGGATAATAAATGAAAAATAAAAATAATAAAAATAAAAAAATAAAAATTATATATATTTTTTTAATAATATATAATTTTCGCCCCACCCGCATACCTCTTTAGTATTTCCGCGATCATGATGCTTGCAACAGCGACGAAATATCGGGAGCTCATAAATAAAGGAATGCTGTTTTCGCGCTCATCGCATACAGACGTGCACATCAATGCAGTATAAAAATAAATTAATTAACGCTCGTATTAAATCCTGACCCAGTTTAAGTGTATTGGCTTGATATAAAAAAAAAAAACAACGTAGTAAGCGGTTTTTGACTCAGAATGATGGACTGACTGAATTATAAGTAGTTGTTATAATCTGAAAAATGGCCAGCAGCCCGTTTAATCGGAGTGGGATGACTCCACGTAGCCCTCCGTCGACTCCAACACCGAGACCACCTCAACAACCACAACAACCAAAGCAGCACCAAGAGGAAGCCGTCGAACCCATCAGTACTGCGGAGATTCAGAACTGGTTGGGGACTATTGAAGACCACCTGAATGAGGTATTTTGTATTGCTTCTGAGGGAAAACTTAATTCTGAACAGAAGCAAAGAATTGGCAATCTCTGCCGAAAAGTTGGACATGGTGTTTCACAATTGGCTGTTCAATACCAGTCGCTGAAATCAAGAGCCCTACAAACACATACCGCCCTGAAAACTATGACCGAAGCTCGAGACCTAGCCGACTGTCTAGCAGAGATGAACCGCACGATTCAGGAGTCCTGTACGAGGCAGGCTGCAACTCCTACATCTTTTGCCGATATGGTGAAGAAGGGATCTAGCAGTTTTATTCGCCCTAATAATCTTAGCTCCGTGGCGATTTTTCCATGCGACAACACCAAGACCAGTGATGAAACCAAGAACATGGTACAAAAAATCATATGCCCTGGTGAAATGAAGCTGAAAGTACGAGGCGTACGTAAAATAGGAAAAGGAGGACTTATCATCAGCACTGAGACCAAGGATGACCTAGATAAGCTCAAACAAACAGTCCAAATCGCTTCGTCAGGCCTTACCGTCGACGAACCTCGGAAGCGCAAACCTCGCATTATTATACTAGGAGTTCCCGCATCAATGGCCGAAAATGAGGTTTATAAATGCATTTACGACCAGAACATAACGGACAAACTGCCTATGACCCTAGATACATTTATGACCTCAATTAAACTTAGCCACAAATCTGGAAGGAAAGATGCTGAGAGCTGTAATTACATAATAGAAGTTTCAGCCGTCATTCGCAAGGCCCTCATCACGCAGGAAAGATTATTTATAAATTGGACGTCTTGCCCGGTACGAGACTTCACACTAGTAACGAGATGTTACAAGTGCCAGCAGTACGGTCATGCATCCAAGACATGCAAGGTCGCTGTCCCGACTTGTGGCCATTGCGGTGAAGAAGGACACTCTAGCCAAGACTGCGCAAAAAAATCTGAGGATCCAAAATGTGCTTCATGCATGCGCTTTAAAAAACAGGCCAACCACAAGACGGGAGACGCAGTTTGTCCAGCTAAACTTGCAGCCGAATACAGGTATATTAACTCGATTGACTATGAAGGCGCCTAAGAGCGCCACATATTTGTTTAAATCCTAGACGTAATTTATTGTAATTTATTGTTATTTTTAAGTAGAATGGATATTAATTTAATTACCGATATCGATAATTCATTTTTAACCGAGTCAAAGTCATGTGAGGTTGAGGACTGCAATCAATATCTCTCCCAGTATCAAAAGTCACTAACCATACTAACCCAAAACATACGAAGTATTTATAAGAACATAGATAGCTTTAACATTTTTCTTCATAGACTTAACTTTAATTGTGATGTTATGGTTCTAACAGAATGCTGGTTATCAAAGCGCCACGATAACCTCCCGGCAATACCAGGATACTACTTAATGTACACTAAAAATAACCACAATCAAAATGATGGTGTCATTGTATTTGCTAAGAAATCATTAAAGGTCAAAGTCGAAGAACCTGATCTACACGATTGTAATAGTAATTGCCTTATCATCAAAATTGGTACAACCACAGCGATAATTGCTTTGTATAGATCCCCCTCCGCAAGAAACCTTACCTCTTTCCACAGTTGCCTAAACCAGATCTTTCAATCACTTAGCCGATTTAATAATGTAATACTAACAGGTGATATTAACATTAATATTGGCTCTGAAAACTGCGACGTAGGGACACAAGATTACCTAAACATCTGCTCCTACCACGGATTCCTGCCTGCTCACACATTGCCTACTCATCAGAGCGGTTCTTGCCTCGACCATATGATGATGAAAACCACTCATTCATTTATTACGCTTGTTACTAACTCAACAATAACCGACCACCATTCTGTCTTACTAGCCGTAAATTTAACGCTGCCTAAGCAAAATCGCCCCCATACAAAATCTAAATTAAACATGAAAAAACTCGAATATGATTTATGCAACATTGACTATGGCCTAGTTTATAAAACTGCTGATGCTAATTCGGCTTTATCGTACTTAATAAAACATGTCCAACAAGCAATATTGCGTAATACGACAGTTGTATCAATAAATAATCGTCTTCATAATATTAAACCTTGGATTACTCCTGGACTAATTCGGTGCATAAGGCACAGAGATAAACTTCATCAGAGAACTAAGAAATTCCCAGATAATTTAATAATTCTAAACACCTATAAAAGATACAGGAATTTCTGCAACAATCTCTTAAAGAAGCTTAAAAATGATTACGATAAAAACGAATTAAATAAAGCAGGCAACAATACCAAGCGAATTTGGAAGCATATTAAAAACGTCACCTACATGACTAAACAACGTGAATCAAATTCGAAGTTACTGATTACTAATTCTTCACCCCTCTTGTCAGCTAACAAAGTAAATAACTTTTTTGTTAATGTTGGGAAAACTTTGGCCGAACAGATTACGAAACATTGCGCCCAACCATCTTTCGAAAAACTGAACAACAGTTGCAACCTGAAGTCATTTGTTATGCTGGATACTGATGAAAACGAAGTATCCCGAATAATTTCTGGCCTTAAAGATGACTGTGCAGTTGGATGGGATAATATAAGCAACAAGATCCTTAAACTCTTTAAGCATGTATTGGCACCTCCCTTAACGCATATATTTCAAATCTGTCTTTCCAAAGGAATTTTCCCTAACTGTCTTAAAAAGGCTGTTGTTATCCCTATCTATAAATCTGGAGACAGGGACTTGGTTAATAACTATAGACCAATATCACTACTCCCCTCAATCTCAAAAATACTTGAGAAAATTATAAACAGCAGACTAGTTAGCTTCCTAGAAAAAGACAACATCTTGTCACCAGCGCAATTTGGCTTCAGAGCCAAATTATCCACAGCCGATGCGGTGCATAGCCTTACCGATTATGTCTCAGAAGAGCTGGGCAAAGGAAACCAGGTCATGGGAGTCTTCCTTGATTTAGCGAAAGCCTTTGACACTGTCTCTGTTTCTGTGCTTCTAAGAAAATTAGAGGCCATAGGAATAAAGGGTACGCCGCTGACATTGCTTGCTGACTACTTAAACGACCGATACCAATGTGTTAGGATTGACAATTTTACGAGCGATGAGCAGAAAAATACTGGATTTGGTGTTCCCCAGGGGAGTATTTTGGGCCCTACCCTATTCCTGGTTTATATTAACGACTTGTGTAACCTAAATATCAAGCACGGCAAAATCATATCATATGCTGACGACACGGCGCTAATATTTTCTGCTGAAAACAGCAGTGAACTGTTTGAAAACGCTCAACTTGGCTTTAATACTGTGACTAATTGGCTTCAAAACAATTTACTAACATTAAATGCTGACAAGACAAAATACATTCACTTCTCCATGCGAAAACCTCAACTGAACACTGCTAACTTCCATGTATATGCCCATCAATGTGATAATCGGTCAGCCAGCATGTGCAATTGTCCTTCTATCCTCAAAACCAGTAATATTAAATACTTAGGAGTTATATTAGACGACACACTCTCTTTTAGGTATCATATTGAAAGTCTGGTTAAAAGAGTGCGCAAATTAGGTTTAAAGATTCTTTATTTATTCTAAAAGAACATACATTGTTCACTTATTGAATAAATACATAACTAGAGTAAAGTATAGTCCAGTAGTTAGCAGTTCTGCTCTCTTAATGTAGGTAGGTCGACATTTATTATTGTGTGACAGACGTGTTTATATCGTTACTTTAGTAGTTTTGCGTTGTTTGTAACGTACTGCTTGAGCTTAGCTTTAAATAAGTTGAAAGAAGATGTGTTCCTAACATCTGCCGGTAGGTTGTTATAAAGTTGGACACCTTCGTAATTTATATTTTTCCTGCCATATTGCGTTCGCGGGGGGCGTGTCTGTATTTGGTTAGGGTTTCTTTGGCTGTATTTCGATGTTTTCATGTTGAAGGATAACTGTGTGTGTATGGTTTTGTTAAGAATTTTTCTAATGAGAACGCAGGAATTGAATGTGTAAAGTTGATGAATGCTCATTAGTTTGGTATGTTTGTATAGTTCGGATGTGGGTGTGTAATAATCGTAGTTGAATAGAAGTTTAACTATTTTATTCTGTGCTATTTGTAGATCTTTAATTGTAGATTGTGTGGCGCATCCCCAGATTTCGATTAGGTAATTTATGTGTGAGCGAATTAATGAGTTGTAAATGTTGTAGCGGATTTTTTTTGGGATGTTGTTTATGTACCCGCGCATTGATCCCATTAGCGGTGTTATTTTTGATTTTATGTAATCAATGTGTGCTTGCCAAATTAATATTTGTATTTAAAAAAATACGAACTTTTGCAGATTCCAAATTAATCAGACAAGTTTATTTCGCCCTATGTCAATCTATAATTCATTACTGTATCATTTCATGGGGTGGCGCATCAAAAACTATCCTGCTTCCCCTTGAAAGGGCTCAAAGAGCAATTTTAAAGGTAGCAAATTTCCATCCCTTTTACTTTCCCACAGATCAGCTGTATAAATCCTGCAATGTGCTGACTGTGCGCCAGCTATTCATTATGCACTTAGTATTAAAACAGCACACCATGCTCAAGTACAATGCTGACAATACTAACAAGAGACGGAAAGATATAGTATGCTTTTCTAATGCAACCTCCAAACATGCCTTTGTAGAAAAATACTTTTCATTTTTAGGCCCATTTCTGTACAATAGGTTAAATAGAAAACTAAGTATATATAAGTTAAACTATTTTAGCTGTAAGAAGTCTATTAATACTTTTTTACAACCCATATCTTATGCACAGACAGAAGATTTACTTGTTGTCTGCAAATAAACTGCTGACATTTGTTTGTTTATTTTCTATGTAAGTTGCAATTTTAGTAATTGAATTTTCTTTTAATGTTAATTTATTTATTTTAAGTAGGTATTTATGCACCTCCTAGCCTGAAACACAGGTTCCACCTAGTTCAGGCAATAAGCAACAGTGCTCTATTTTATTTGTTAAGATACTTAATTGTATATGTGCCCCTTTTTATAAATAAACGATTTATTATTATTTATTATAAAGAAAATCACGGATATTATACCGTAAGTACTTTAGGTGTTATGATCTTATCTTATCTTCCCCATCGCCTTTTTTTTTTTTTTTTTGGATGGGTAATCATCAAATGACTTCTCCCGCTCTGGGCGGAGCAGGAGGGAGTGTGACTTTTACTGACTAAAACCCATCCATTTTCCTTCATCGCCCTTTGTGTTCCGGGGTCACAGTATCTCTTCCGAACAGTCCCGCAACCCCGGCAGGCATCGGTTTTTGTGGACCCCTTCCTATTGCTGACTCTCTTTGAGGCGCGCGTGGAACACGAACGCGCCGTCGACACGGCCTGTCGTCATGAGACGGACGGACGGCGAGCTAGCCCATAGCCCACCGTCCACAGGCCCGCGCCTACGGTGGCCGGGGGACACGTGGTGGCCCCCGACGCCCGGGGCGTCTCTCGCGACGGCTGGGACGCTGTGAGGTTCTCTCCCTCTCACGTGCCGCCACCTTCTTCTCTAGCATTACTGCTTCGCAGGAGGTGACGGCGTCCCATTCCGTCTCGCTCCGGACCATGGCTTGCACCAGGGCCGGACGCGAGAGATCGCCGCCGCCAATCGCCGCTTAGAGGACACGGCGGTGCTCCGCCCACGCGGGGCACACCTCCACCGTGTGCTCCACCGTGTCCTCCGGTCGATCCTCGCAGTATCTTCCCCATCGCCTTGAAGAACTTTTCCTCTATTTTAATGTATATTTAGTAATGCCTCAGAGTACTCCATGAGGATACTTGCATGAGGTCTGCAATCTGAGCGTCTGAATTCCCCTATTACATGGGACTTAAATATAATCGGCGAAATGTCAAACTCAAACTCAAACTCAAAGCATTTACTTTAATTAGACCATTACGGCACTTTTGAATGTCAAAAATACAAAAAAGAAAATCAAAGCTACAGTCCCAGTCACAAGGCATAATAACTTGAGAAAGTACTGTAGTTGCCCATTCCCTAGCGTAGATCTCTATGGAGAAGAACGGGCAAGAAACTCCATGGACACTCTTTTAAAATCAAAATATTGTTACAAAATTTTGGTTACATTATTAATTTGTGAATGTGTGTAATTTGTTAATGTGGGTTTACTATTAGGTACACGTCTGCCTAATCCTTTGGGGATTACAGGCGTGATGTTATGTTATGTCAGAGTATTCGTACCTAGTATCTATTATGTCTCCTCCTACACGTGTCGTCTCAATTAGCCGTACCCGCACCTACCCCCCATCATTACTTCATCTAATTTCGTACAAAGCAGAGCTTCTGTAATTCTCCTGTTTGATTGTGTGTCTCCAAAGCGATAATTCGCAGCTGTTCGCCGTGATTACTAAAATTTCGAAGATAGATATTGGTTAAATTCGGTGTGTTGAACCGTTTGGTATTGTTCGAGTTGTCAGGCGGTGAGATAAAATTTTTGATTAAAATTACAAGGAAAATAAATAACATTTGTGTTTGTGGGAGGTTCTTGGCAACAAACACCTTATGTTGTTAATGTCATTTACTTAAGTATTTGGTTCTCTTTCATCCATAAACTGCATCCCTATGAAGAATACGGCACATGAATTATTTGACAAAATCAGAACTAGTAGGTTAACTTGTTAAAAGTACTGATTGGATTACAAAAACGTTGAGGACCAAAGCTAAATTTACATAAAAGATGGCCTTAATAATAATTAACGAGAAAAATAAAAAGAGAAGAAATTTATAAATCTACAAAGAGACCTACATTAAAACGTCAAAGCTGATAAATATTCTTAATAATAAAAGAAAAACTTTTGTTAAGAGATTAATTCCGAAACCCGGGCCGTTCCGTTCCGTTTCAATTTGGATCATCCTAAAACATTGAATTGAACGCTGATGACGAATTATTAACTTGTAAATTTATTTTGACAAAGTGAGTCCATCAAATGAATTTGCTATGGAATTACGCTCGGATCTGTTTTCCCAGCAGTCATTACTTTGGCTGTATTTTCTTCTTAATTGAAATTATTTTAACTGTTTCCTTTGTTTAGATCTACTGCTATGACGTCTTGAGTTTGATTCACAGGTTGGGCCAGTTGATATAGGGGTTTTCGATCAGGAGTTTTTCAGTAGCAACTGCGAAGTCTAGATTTGTACACGGTTGCTAGTAATAGGCTCAGCCCCTTTTACATGTATTTTTTTTTTTTGGTAAAATGTTGGTTTACAATACGCACATTTCTGCCTAACCCTTAGCAGATAACAGCCGTGATCTTTTGTTTAGTTAATTTAGACTAAGTGAGTCCATCAAACCAATTTGGCATGGAATCGGACCTGTTTTATCAGCAGTCATTACTTCTACTGTATTTTCTTAATTGAAATGAATTTATACAAACAAATGGTTCTACAGTGACTTGGCGTGTTGACTGAGTAACTCTGAAATGTGACTTATTAGTACGTAACTCAATGATTAACTTGTTAAAGCTCAGCCATGAGCTACGCGATCAAGTGATATGCGTTTTACGACTGCGACTGCGACTGCGGGGGTAACAAATGAAAGAAGTAATGAAAGGAATGACACGAAATGGCCCCATGTCACTGCAAGGTGACCTGGTGGCCTACCATGACGTCTTAAAGCAGGATCATTTTAATTTTGTTCCAGTGTGGGTAAGAGACGGAGCTATAGAGGACGTCTAGCGCCATCTCTTTCCCACACTGGAACAAGATTAAAACGATCCTGCTTTAAGACGTCATGGTAGGCCACCTGTCGTACTCACGCCAAAGAAACAAGTGACGCTAGCATGTTTTTGACGCAAGACACGTCTCAAGTCGCATTGTCAAAGGCCGTGCACGAGGCTTTACTTCGTATGTCAATGATTAGCTTGTTAATGCTTTTAGTCAAGATTATTGCAGTACAGTTCACTAATGAAAGCTAATAATGTTGAAGTGGTCGAAAGGTCAAAGAAGACAAAGATTGTGATGAAGACAAGACGTGAGGGATTGAACCTGTCATTAACTTTATCAGGAGGATTGATGTTCTGCAGTACTCGTATATTAAAATGTATACTTCAAGCAATGGTACAGGTTTATCTCCATTATGGACTAATGATGCTATCACTAATAAACTTATTCTCATACCCCTACATTGACAGATACAAACCTGAAACTTATTAAAATTTTATAGCGTGAATTTCATCATCATCATCAGCCTATAATGTTCCCACTGCTAGGACACGGCCTCCTGTCAATGAGAGGGAATGGGCTATTATCCACCACGTGGGCCCAGTGCGGATTGGCAGATGTCACATATCTTTGAATTTTTGGTTCTAGGACATGCCGGTTTCCTCACGATGTTTACCTTCACCATTTTGAGAGCAGTGGTGATGAAATAAATTACAAAAAGTAATGCACCTGACTGGGTTCGAACCCACGACTTACTGTTCGTAAGTCGGGGCCGCCACCGCTACTCTTAACGTGAATTTAGACAATGTATATCGCAATTTTTATACTTTTAATTTGCTGAAAACTATTTTCAGATTATCAAATCTTCCCTTTACTCTACTCAATGATCAAAATTGACATCACGAAATGTTTTAAAATATTCATAGTTCAAAACAATAACCCTCAACAATATAATAATAACAGGAAGACAATGAATAAAATAATTTCCACAAAATATTCCAAAGAATATTATCCTTACTAAAATTCACAAGTACTTACCTATGTACATTGTTCAAGCGACATTTTTCCTCAGTAGCCGTGGCATGTCGCTAATTAGAAATGAATTAAACAAGCACGTCGGAACAAAAAGTCTTTGCTCCCGCCTGTCAGCGTATATTATAAAAGCTGCAAAAGAAAAATGTGCTAAGTGCTATCCAAGAATAATGGCTTTTATGCTATTAATTTAATAAAATTGATGGTGAATGTACCAGTAGACTGTATTTTCTGTGCATGTAAACTAATCTGTTCGAAAAACATGAGCTTTCGCATTGTTTTTTAACTTTTTGCTGGATACTTCTGTAAGTTCAATGTCAATTACCAAATACCATGAATAACATAACAATGGCTTGCATCATGGATTAAAGGACACTATTAAACTTTTATGTAAACAAAACCGAAATACGACATGAGCACCTGCTAGTTAGTTTATAAAATAACATAAAAAAAGCGGCCAAGAGCGAGTCGGACTCGCACACCGAGGGTTCCGCACAAACTTTATTGAATGACAGGTAAATTGCGCTTTACGATTTATGACGTATTAAAAAAAAACTAATTACTAGATTTCGTTCAAACTAATTTTCCGTGGAAATTTACATCATATAATAATATTTTTTTAGTTTTATCATTCTCTTATTTTAGAAGTTACAGGGGGGGTGGGGAACACACATTTTACCACTTTGAAAGTGTCTCTCGCGCAAACTATTCAGTTTAGAAAAAAAATGATATTAGAAACCTCAACATCATTTTAAAAGACCTATCCATAGATACCCCACACGTTTGCAATTGTTTAAAAAAAATTTTTGAGTTTCAGTTCTAAAGTATTGGGAACCCCCAAAATTTGTTTTATTTTTTCTATCTTTGTGTGACATTCTTAATGCGGTTCACATAATACATCTACTTACCAAGTTTCAACAGCATAGGTCTTATAGTTTCGGAAAAAAGTGGCTGTGACATACGGACGGACAGACAGACAGACAGACATGACGAATCCATGAGGGTTCCGTTTTTTGCCATTTGGCTACGGAACTCTAAAAGAAAGAGATGGCGTGATAAGCTGGACTGCTACTTACAGAATTATGCTGAAATAGGTATCAACATCAGCCTAGCCTTTTCCCAACTATGTTGGGGTCGGCTTCCAGTTTTATCGAATGTAGCTGTATACCAGTATTTTACACGGAGCGACTGCCTATCTGACACAACCCAGTTAGTACTTGGTTGCTCAAACCCAGTTAGGCTGGTTGTCAGACTTTTTGGGCCTCTGACTATCTAACGACTGTCAAAGATCTACGAATGACAGCCGGGACCAACGGCTTAACGTGCTTTCCGAGGCCCGGAGGAAACTCTGTATGTAATGGGTAGTCACTCATCCACAGACCAACCTAGGCAAGCATGGCTTAACCTAACGATCGACCCGAGCGGCTGTTATAATATAGCCACGAGCTCCTGAAATAGGTCTAGAGAGAGAAAAAACCTTTGCCCAGCAGAGGGACAAGACAGGCGCATAGTAATAATAACAAAAGAAAATACACTTTACCCATGTAATTTAAAAAGCTATTGTAAGCATTAACTATTTTATTTAAGTAATCAAATGGATGTTCTATATTAAGAAACAATCTTTTATAGACAGACTTTTGGACGGGAGATATCAATCAGCAACACGGTATAAATAAAAGCCGGACTAATGGCGACGATTGACTGAAACGTTTGAATAGTTTAATAATGTAATAATAGACTAGAAGCTTCATTAGCATTACGGTTAAATCTGCGTTTAATAGCGAACAAATTTTAGCTGTATTTAGGTTGGCAATTAATAAGCTAAGGATGATGGCATTTTCAAAATATAATAACAAAGCTTCTCGTAAAATATTTTCACTAGATAATCCCACAGTATAATATTCGAGTCCGTATAACTAATCAAGATCTTTTGACAAATCTAATGAATAAGTCAACAGACACAGAGCCACTCATCATCTCACTAATCTATTAATATTAAAGCTAAAACTAAAATCCGTAAAGCGCAAATAATCCTTTGCAAATCGTTCAAATTCTCTGACAGACATTAGACATAACTTCACAAGCATTAGACTAACGAACTGTCACTACCCACACTCTAAATTAAGATAGATCTAAACGCCCGTAGTTTTTTTTATATTTTCTACCGAAGCGGGAACATTTTATTTTTGGCGTTGGCGTTTAGGACTTTTTGTCAATCCGCCGTCCAATATGAATTCCTCTTAGCAAGGCAGGATGTCTGAATGATTCACGAGCTTTGGTGACTAATTATAAAAGCGAGGTTAGCTTTGTGTCCTCTAAAACTCTAATATTATTTCTGTGAAATATACATTTGTAAGTAGGTGGTGGAGAGCTGTGTGTGAGCGAATATGAACCATGCATGGTGAGTTTAAGGATCTAAACTGTGTAACAGTGACATTAGTCGTGTTTTGCTGCTAATTGAAGAATTTGTAGTATGTGTACTGCGCTAATGGTGTCGATTCTGTTGTGCACAAACTAAACTTAATTGAAGCTATTGCTATATTTTTCTTTCTAATAAAACGAGAAAGAGACGGACGTAATTTAGAACTGTCAAATTTAGTTGGAACTAATATTTCCATACAAATGAAGGGTGCACGTAAAACATGTCGACTAAAAACACGGTGAAGCGCAAGGCATAAACTAGTTTGACATCTCTAACTTAGTCCATAGCTATAGCCGTCCTTTTCTCGCACTGCCTTTTAGTAAAAGGTAGCAATAGCCTAAATTAAGTTTAGTTTGTGCACAACAGAATCGACACCAATGTGTAATTTCTGTGAAATTATATTAGAAGGATGGGATTTGGTTTGAATAATTATTGTAAAGTTATGGATAACATTAATTCTTTGGACAATGTTGAAACAGTTCACGTTCAGTTCATGATAATTTTATAATGATTCTCTTCATTAACTTCTTAGCCTTGTTTAATGCTCCCTAGTGCTATTACAAAGTACTTAAATTCAGATTTTCTTTGTGAAAACCATTGTCACGACAATTTATTTTAAATTTCTAAAAGAATCTGTCGACGACATTTAAAACATCAGCTATTACTTTTTACTAAACGGACAATTTATTTTTTACATCCAATCTGTCTGCCATTTGGTACTATTATGGGCAATGTGGGCATGACAGTAAAAAAATCAAGTGCTAGATAAAATATTATTGTCTCCACCATAATATTTGACGCTTCAGCAGTCTTACTGCTTTAATTCGATGTCCTATAAATTTTAAAAGACCACCATAATTTCCACCATCCATAATTTTTTGTGTTTTTTTTTTGATACGGAATGATAAAGGACTATAAAAGTAATGACAACAAGAAAAACAAGACATAAATCGGCCAAACAACAGAAAATTTATAACCATTTAAACTTTTGTTTCTATCTCTTTCTAGATAAACGGAATTTAGTATGGATTTTGTACGACGATGCAGTGAATGACGTCATTCGCTGTATCGGATTTCATCGGATTTCTCTGTCTAATCAGCAGTTTCAAATGCATGCAAACTTAGTATTTTTTATAGATATTAAAAAAAATATTTCATTTTGCTTTTTCTGATGTTAGTATGCTTTGTTTAGAGTGATAAAAAAAAATCATGCATATACCCTATTTAGCACGTTAGACATAATACCTAATACACGTAATACGTATTTGAAGTACATTCTGACCACTTTCAGTTTGTTAAAACTTTGGTTGGATCTCAGATCTCAGTATCTATTATATTGTCACTATATATAAAAGTTATGTTTTCAGTCATAAATACGAAACATTGCTTATCAATCAATATTAACCGTTCTTAGTCCACTTACTCGTAGTGGACCGCCGTGGTCACCATGAGGAACCCTTCATCCCAGCAATGACGTTAAAGTTCTAACACCACGTATGTATTTACACTTTACTGTTGTCGGTTTTTATTTGTTGGTGCCAGGCCGTTTGCTAAAGAATCGGAAGACACGTTGTTTCAGCTAATCACAGAAACTCTCTCTATCTAATTTAAAGTAAACACAAATTTTAAGTGGCTATTAAACCTTAACCTAGGTATATTATTATATTATGCTGTTCTTTCACTGTCCTGTAAAGTTTTTTTTTTTGTAAATCCACACATCCTTATTTGTCAAATCAATTCAACACCGTTAACCAAACCAAATGGCCGAACGCAAAGTTGCGGCTGAGGAAAAAGTTTTCTTGATTCGCAACTGGTTGCGAACAAAGAATAAAAATTTCTAATTCGCAACTGGTTGCGAATTATAGTTGCGAAAACGATCATAACAATCACTAACTTTCTTGTTTCAAGAAAATATTATAAAAAGGAGAAAATAGCTAATTTGAAATTTTACGAGGAAAGCGCTCCATTCATACATCACACGTTATAATGCCAGAGAGAATTTTAAAGCACTATGTTCTTGACTCAGAATTGGAGCTTTCAGTACTTAAGTACGTCTTAGTTCGTTGTTGAATAATTTATTGTTCGCAGTGTGGGGTTAGAAGAATGTTTTTTTGCTGCCTTTAGCAATGGATGGTTAATTTAAATTAAATTGTGTACAGTTATGCCTAAAAAAAAAAAAAAAAAAGGCGTGAGAACGCACAAAACATTTATTTCCTTCCAGGTATTATTCTCATGCGCCACCTCAAACTTTTTTTAAACTATCGATATTTTCAATTAAAAACAATTTCTCTCTCTGAGTGACGCTTTCAGCATCACAGAACACATTTGATCATAGCCTTAGGGCTGATTGCAAATACAAGAAGAGAAAAAAAAACTTTTTGTGCTCCTAATGGCGTGCTCTTGTTTTGTGTGCTCGGGATGGAATACCTCTATTTCAGCGCGAGCAAAGCAGCTAGTCTTCTATAAGTACACAAACTGCTATTCAATTTAATTAAAACAGAAAGAAAGTATCATTACGTGCTACACCGTGTGACGTCATAACATAATGGACAGGTGACTCACTCTATAACCACTGCGGTGCTTTTAACAATACTAATTGTAAA
This sequence comes from Xestia sexstrigata, assembly GCA_941918905.2. Lineage (NCBI taxonomy): Eukaryota > Metazoa > Arthropoda > Insecta > Lepidoptera > Noctuidae > Xestia > Xestia sexstrigata. Next base: position 20,639,022 of record OW799206.2, read on the forward strand.
ATGTTTACTTTCTACATTGAATGTGAGAAATTGTTTACCTTTTGGTGTGGACTGTGGTGTTTCATAGGAAAAGTACCTAACTATATATGTAAAGGTAGACGCAGCTTGTGTTTTCTATGTATCGCTATCAGGTATTGTAGTTAACACCATCATCGTCTGCCTAGCCTTTTCCCAACTATGTTGGGGTCGGCTTCCAGTCTTACCGGATGCAACTGAATACCAGTATTTTAAATGGAGCGACTGCCTATCTGACCTCCACAACCCAGTTAGTACCGGGTAATACGATACCCCTTAGTAAGACTGGTTGTCAGACTTTTTAGACTTTTCTAACGACTGTCAAAGATCTACAAATGACAGCCGGGACCAACGGCTTAACGTGCTTTCCAAAGCACGGAGGAAACTCGGTATGTAATGGGCGGTCACCCATCCACAGACCAACCTAGGCAAGCACGGCTTAACCTAACGATCGACCCTGAGCGGCTGTTGTTATTTAGCCACGAGCTCCTCAGGTGTTGTAGTTAACTAGTTACCCTTTTTCGAGCCATTTTTATCGTCTTAAACTTTCACCATCTATACTCTAAATTTTCCTTATAGTATGGTGTGTAAACCTCAATCCAATTATTTAATCTCATGACCACTGGTGGTTATAGGCCTCCCCTTATCACGTCATCTGGTGTTGTGTTTCCCGCATCCACTAGGAACCCGCGGCTTTCACCAGGTTATTAGTCATGGCACCTTGAGGGAGTCCTTCCCTCTTTCGGTCTTCTGGCATGCGGTAGTCAGTCCAGACCCTTTCAGCTACCATGGGCCATCCATTCGGCGAACAATGAGCCCGTTCACTGCTACTATGGCAGTTTTTATCCACTATTCTATGGGTATTAAATAATTACCAGTACAATAACAACAATTATGCCTAGCCCGAGATTAGTCCTTCAATTATTGTTAATTTAGGCACATTTTGGATTAGTTTACAATACATGATTAAACGGAATTAGTAATTCGGGATGCATTGAAACGTTATAGGCTTATTAGTGACAGTAAGGCTGATTCTACATGGTAAACCGTGCAAGGCTGCAGGCTATTTAACTGGTGGTATCTAACATATCTGCAGTAAATGTATGACTGAAATTTAGGTGTGAAAGCTGCTGAAAATAGTACCTATTTTTCTATTCTACCCGACCACACTGCTAAATTTTAAAGGCTAAAGTTACGTTTTTATGAGGTATTCTTTTTTAATTACCTTTTTTATGGTTTTTTTTATTGATTTTTCTACTGTTTTTACTATTTTGTTATTTATTGTTGTACAGTGTATTTTGCCTTTTTTTAAATGTGCCTTAGAAATTTGCCTTAGATTTAAATTACTTACATTTATTCCGGTAGTAGGTAAGAATGTTCTCGCGGGGTTGTTTCCGTCAACCACGTGGTCGCAGCCGCAAACAAAAGCATGTCTTAAATAACGAAAACTTGACGCTAATCGACAGACAAACAACAATCCAAATTCTCAGTTCTTCAAAGAAGATTTTTGAAGTCAATCTGAATAAATGGTTTTCCAAATTTCTTTGTAGTCTCAGAAACTCTGCCTTCAGTTAAAGTAAAGTTAACGAAGTGGTATTAGGAATAAAAATTAAATGGTCTTTGAAATACCATTTTAAAATTGGTCCGTTTAACTTGGGTACTCCTAAAAGGTTAAAAGGCGAAACGATGCCCGTTCCTTTTTAAGCAATTAACATAATTAACTTACCTTGCTTAAATCAATTCTGATATATTTAATAAGAGCAATCTAAGGTTGATAAAAGATTTTTTTCGACTTTATCACAAAAATATATATGAAAATTCTTTGTATTTTCTAATTTGGTTGTTGTTTTTTGAGGAACCTACAATTTGGTTGAGTTATAACTTACATTGTTCTTATTTGAAAAGAAACAAATAAATAAATATTCATCACTTTTCTAAAGTTAAATATTTAAAAAACTCAAAAAATGCTATACCAGTTAGGTGGTGATTCTGACCTTCAAACTTGGCATCTTTCCATATGGCAAAATCTTCTCTTCTCAGAAGAAGACACGAATCTAGGAGCTCAAGTACAATATAGAAGCATTTGTCAATTAATATTGCGTTTTTATAACGTGAAACTTTAATCAATACAAACATTTGGAGAAAATCAGTTTTAAAGGTTGCTTACATACATTGTATGTTAGTGCTCGTAACGCGGCTTACGCTCCATTCCCCTAATGACTCATGGCTCATGACCTCATTTAAGGGCACGCACGCTACCCTTCTGGATGAAATATCGATGGTGGCTCGTAATTACATTAAACTTTGTTAACACATATGGGATTGCTGGTCATATTCGCAAGATAGTGATTACTCTCCAGCAATTATTATTTAATCTTGTCTCACTTTTCCTTCTTGGAAATGTTTTGATCTTTTTTCGTTTTTTTCATCGTCATCTTACCAGACCAATTTCGTTTCTTTATTTTATTTTATTATTTTTCTCTCTATGTTTACTTTTTATTAGTTATTTACATTTTAACCATTTCACTTTTGTGTGTTTTGTCCTGGCGGGCTTAATAAATGATTTTTCTTTTCTTTTTTAACATTTTTTACAACATTTTTTTTAACGGAAAATTATATTTATTTATTTATTTAACCCTATAATTATTAGGAGCCCGTGGCTACATAATAACAGCCGCACGAGTTCTTCAAGGTTAAGCCGCGCTTGTCTAAGCCGGTCCATGGATGGATGACCCTCCTTTACATAGCAAGTCTCCTCCGTGCCTCGGAAAGCACGTTGGTCCCCACTATCATTTATAGATCTTTGACAATCGTTAACAGTGGCCCGAAAGTCTCAGAACTAGTCTCACCAAGGGCGAAGTCTGCCATAACGCACAACCCTGCCTAACCCTTCCGGAATTACTTATAGGCGCAATGATATGTATGTGTGTTTTTAGATTCATTATTGTAGGGCAACTCACTTGTGATCCAATGAAAATAATGTTATTTGTGTTAGCTGTACATAAGTGTCTAGGCAAGCACTTATTAGATTACCTAATACTTCGTGGTCCCTGAACAACACCATTATATGTATTATGGAATCTATCAACAATAACACTCCCACTGAAAGTAGCCTATTCCATCCAAAATTGAATTCCAACACTATCATCCCAACATCAGAAAGTTCTTGAAACAAGGAAGCAAGAGTATCTAAACAAAGGCTACTTTTTCTTAAGCTAGCATAAAAATTTAACAAGACGACTACAGTACATCGCGTAAACTTCGGAAACTTTCGCGTGACAAACAAAACGGAACAAGTTTCCGACGAGGGTGTGGTCTAAGTTACTGGATTGAAATTGATATTTAAAAAAATCGAAATAGAAACGGTCTGCATACACATGCATAAAGTCACTATTTTTACCCATGGGTTAGGCAGAAAACTCCAGAATGCAGAAATACATTATGTCTCTGTATTGTTTCTGTGGTTTGTATTCTGTTATAATATTTGTTTATTAACATCGATAAGCGCATAATAATTATTGTATTAAAAAAAAAGTGATCGAATGGGTCATGCAAACCAAATCGTGACAATCGCTATTCTAGACCCTTAGGTGACTAAACAGAATTACGAAAATACAAGCACAATATTCTATTTTCATCCAAGTTTCGAATGCCATACTGCCAAATATATAATAGTAAACCAATATGAAACTAACATCGATCAACACATCTAAACCGAGTTTAAAAGTTGTCAGTATCTATACGTTTTTTTACGTTCTTATTCTCCAAACCAAGACTCGCCAAACTCGTTACTTCTCATAACTTACACCACACCATCTTCAAGAAGGTAAATAAAATTACCTACAGACTGTACCGTCTGAAAGAGTCACGTTCCTCCATGGTAATGGATTACGTGACGCCGTCTCATAGCACAGAGTTCCATAGAGTCGAATAAACGGGGATTATAGAGCATGTCCCACTTTTAAAGTACGTATTGTTCGAAGGGGATTAATAAAGCGTCTAATGAAAGGCGGATGGATTTCTTTGTTCTTGTTTTTTCGAGTGCCTTGTTTTGCTTGGGATGTATTTGATTACGTACGTGTGTGTAAAGTTTAATTATTTTGCAGGTTTTTTTTCTGCGATGACTAATGAAGCAATGTTGTTACTTGGAATATTTTCCGATATGATTTGGCATGCAATAAGGTGAGGTGTGTGGTTGTTGTTTTAATTTGTTAAGTTGTGTTCTTTTAATTTCCCACTGCTGGGACACAGACCTTCTCTCTATCATAAGATAGAGAGAAGGTCTGTGTCCCAGCAGTGGGAAATTAAAAGAATGATGGCTAGGTCAGCTAAGTGATGTTTAGTAAAGTTAGGTGGAACAGTGATAGCGCAATGGAGACGGAAATTACGATTGGTGCTTTTATTTATGTAGATATAGGCTATAATAAAACTCATCTCGTTAAATCTGGGTTGAAGTACAACAAATTAATATAATAACCAAAAACAAACCTTATATAAATGTCTCGTAAAACGACTTGATACTTATAATTTATTTTCTTTCTCAGTACAAATACATTACAAGACTTGGTTGCAGTATCAACAGCTATTTCCACTGAAATCTTAAATACATTCAAACCAAGAGGCTGAACATAGAACAGTAAGTACGTCAGTTTTGCGGGCGCCAACAAAACATTGATTTCTCCCCAAAACTGGGGAAAGTTTAGGGTACAAATGAGTGCAACCCCAACTCGTTATCAAAAGTTATGAGCACGAATTTATGCAGACAACTCGTTCATAAATTGTAGCAAACTTTTGTTTCAGATTGTATTTGAAATGCCAATTAGACAAGGGAAATTAGAAATTAACGAAGAAAATTATAGGATTAGAAACGGTTCTTGGCGAGCAAAATTATTTTAGATTAGAAAATCAAGATTGTATACTGGATTAGTTTATAGTACAATTGGTTTATAGTTTATAGTTTTCGGGTTGATGTTACTTTTAAGATTGGTAGGTTGTAGCTTATCCTTATTTGTTCATTTTTAGGGTTCCGTACCCGAAGAGTAACCAACGGGTCCTTATTACCAAGCCTCCGCTATCCATTCGTCCATCTGTCTGTCATCGGGCTGTATCTCATAAACGGTAATAGGTAGACAGTTGAAATTTTCACAGAATGTGTATTTCTGTTGCCTCTAGGACAAAAATCATAAAAATAAATTAAAAACTAAAGGGCTTCCTTACTACGATGGTACGGAACCCTTCATGCGCGAGTCCAACTTGCTTGACCGTTTTAATTAACTCTAACTCACCACGCTAGCCCAGTGCGGGTTTGTTACTAATGCACGGTCTCTAAAATTAATAATTAATCTAAATTTGTCACTTGTTTCGCTTATTTACTGATATCTCATTGCAAAGATATTTCGAAAGCGTTAATTAGCGTAACAGTCATTTGCTAAAAATAAATCAAGGGTATTCGCATCGTCAGTCGAATTCCTTGACGCTGCATTGTGTTATAATTATCTTGTTCTGCTTTAGCTTTTGTTTTGCATGGATACGATTGATGTAGCCATATATTAAAAGGGCCAATTAATTCAAAGACTGTTCATGTGTTTATCTATTCAGTAAAGGTAATCAAACTGTCATATCATTTAAACTGTCAACTCAGTAATGCAGAAATAACAATACTGTGTGTGTGTGTGTGTTCAAAGGCATTGTGATTGTGTTCTTCTTCGTCGTGTCGATCACTCCCATATTATACAAGTTTAGTAAGCTTCGACCAGAATGCCACATCGACAGCGTTAATAGGTGCCTCGGATAGGTTCCTCAAAGTGCAGGTGGATTTGCACGTAGAGCAGAACAGAGGATTGGCCATAATTTTGGATGTGGCTACACAATAGGGTATATGCATGATTTTTTATCACTCTAAACAAAGCGTATTAACATCAGAAATAGCAAAGTAAAATTATTTTTTTAATATCTATAAAAAAAAACTAAGTTATAACCATTTGAAACTGCTGATTAGACAGAGAGATCCGAAACAGCGAATGACGTCATTCGCTGCATCGACGTACAAAATCCATACTAAGTTCCGTTTATCTAGAAAGAGATAGAAACAAAAGTTTAAATGGTTATAACTTTTGTGTTGTTGGGCCGATTTATGTCTTGTTTTCACTTTTTGTGATTATTTTTATAGTACTTTAACTGAAATAAAAAATAAAAAATGTGCATATTCCCTATTCCACAATTGATTCATCGGAATATCCTAGGAATGTGATAGTGAAATACCATAATTTTCATACTCCTGCCTTTATCCCAATTTATTTGGGGTTGGCACACTATCTCTTCTTTTTTCATATTTCTAAATGGTGTAAATAAACCCTTAACAAAGCCAAAATGCACTTATTTTCCCCGTCATTGTGATAATTTTTTTGTTCTGGACCATACCTGGGAACCTAATAGTTACGAAGATATTGGAGGTCACAGTTACAAGTTTTTCACAAGATTTATTTTTTTCAAAAACTAGTTTTTAGGGTCATAACTTTACTTTGAATAGGCTCCATAACCCGTTTACTATTAAATGCGTCCATCATCATAATGTTTTGAGTGTATTGAGTTTTACCGTAAAACGTGATTTTCACCCCAAAACAAAAGTCGTTTCCCCGCAATAATTTTTGCGTAGAGTCATGGGCGTGCGCCCCTAAGAGGCAATTAGGCAAAGCCTACCCTACCAACTGGGCATTCATTATAACGAACTATGTAATAAAATATCACATTATGTACAAAATATAAAAAAAAAAGTTCAAACTCCTGTTAGAATACTTATAGCAATTTGTCGCTCCCGTGTCACGCAACTAACACTTTACTGGAAGTTACTACAAAGGTTGGAGCTCCGCCGGACAGGCAAGCACTGGACTTGCCTTAAACCCATTGATAATTTTACGCACACATTGACACATTGGTGCATATTTTCGTGTGTATGAACTGCGCACATGTATAGATTGCAGTAATTTTAGGGCGGTAACTCCTGCGAGTGTAGCTGGGCTGCTGGGCTGTGATTGGCTGCTACAACACAAGGCCAGGATTCAAGGTGGATGTTCTTTAGCCCGCGAAATTCAAATTTCCTTACGTTTTTTGCAATTTGCAGGCCAGTGCTATGGTGTATGTTCAATGTTGATTAAAATAAAGATTCCTGGGGGTTATTGGCGCGTATTATTATTATAATAATCAATAATATTATTGTTATTATATTTTACTTCATGGGTGTCGTTTTTGTGGTTTTTGGGGTTGGTGATAATGAAAATGAGGTCAAAATGAAAATCCAAGATGGCGCCGATGAAAATTTTCAGTTTTTTCTTCATGGGTGTCGTTTTCGAGGTTATTGGGGTTGGTGATAATGAAAATGAGGTCAAAATGAAAATCCAAGATGGCGCCGATGAAAATTTTCAGTTTTTTCTTCATGGGTGTCGTTTTCGAGGTTATTGGGGTTGGTGATAATGAAAATGAGGTCAAAATGAAAATCCAAGATGGCGCCGATGAAAATTTTCAGTTTTTTCTTCATGGGTGTCGTTTTCGAGGTTATTGGGGTTGGTGATAATGAAAATGAGGTCAAAATGAAAATCCAAAATGGCACCGATGAAAATTTTCAGTTTTTTCTTCATGGGTGTCGTTTTCGAGGTTATTGGGGTTGGTGATAATGAAAATGAGGTCAAAATGAAAATCCAAGATGGCGCCGATGAAAATTTTCAGTTTTTTCTTCATGGGTGTCGTTTTCGAGGTTATTGGGGTTGGTGATAATGAAAATGAGGTCAAAATGAAAATCCAAAATGGCGCCGATGAAAATTTTCAGTTTTTTCTTCATGGGTGTCGTTTTCGAGGTTATTGGGGTTGGTGATAATGAAAATGAGGTCAAAATGAAAATCCAAGATGGCGCCGATGAAAATTTTCAGTTTTTTCTTCATGGGTGTCGTTTTCGAGGTTATTGGGGTTGGTGATAATGAAAATGAGGTCAAAATGAAAATCCAAAATGGCGCCGATGAAAATTTTCAGTTTTTTCTTCATGGGTGTCGTTTTCGAGGTTATTGGGGTTGGTGATAATGAAAATGAGGTCAAAATGAAAATCCAAGATGGCGCCGATGAAAATTTTCAGTTTTTTCTTCATGGGTGTCGTTTTCGAGGTTATTGGGGTTGGTGATAATGAAAATGAGGTCAAAATGAAAATCCAAGATGGCGCCGATGAAAATTTTCAGTTTTTTCTTCATGGGTGTCGTTTTCGAGGTTATTGGGGTTGGTGTGATAATGAAAATGAGGTCAAAATGAAAATCCAAGATGGCGCCGATGAAAATTTTCAGTTTTTTCTTCATGGGTGTCGTTTTCGAGGTTATTGGGGTTGGTGATAATGAAAATGAGGTCAAAATGAAAATCCAAGATGGCGCCGATGAAAATTTTCAGTTTTTTCTTCATGGGTGTCGTTTTCGAGGTTATTGGGGTTGGTGATAATGAAAATGAGGTCAAAATGAAAATCCAAGATGGCGCCGATGAAAATTTTCAGTTTTTTCTTCATGGGTGTCGTTTTTGAGGTTTTTGGGGTCGCTGATAATGAAAATGAGGTCAAAATGAAAATCCAAAATGGCGCAGACGAAAATTTTTTTTTGCTATCATTATTTCGTGGCCTGCCCTTTTGGGAATACTACTGCACGCCACTGCGTAGAGTTACTTAGTTTTATGTATAGAATGCTTGTTTGACAGCTTAATGAAGAGCCCGTTTACAACCTGTATATAAGTCGCCATCTGTGTATCATCCCTCACCAAGTGGTGTTAGTGAGACATTATTTGAATGAATGAAGCTTACATTTGACGATTGAATATTTTCCACCAAGTTGAATTTTTTTGCGTTAACCAACATTCAAACAAACAGTAGATTTCTTATGTCGGGATTATGAGTTCTTTTTGCAACTAGGCTACGTATAATGGAAACATGTTTAAACATAGAGCTTGGAAAATATTTTTTCCTTCCCGAGAAACTTTCATAATTTGAATACCTACCCTTTCCGATGAAAACTCCGCATCACTCGGCATCTAAAGAACTTAAACATTCTATTTAAAATCCACATTTTACCTAGTTTTTTTTTTACCTTAATGAAAATTCATAAATTTCAGGCGCTACGGACTTTATCTGGTCCATGAATCATGAAAACTGTTTTGAATAACGTTAGTAAATTGCGGGCATGGATTTAGTTGAAACAATCCGGTCCATGGTCCAATTAATTTCAGTAAAATACTGAAGTATTTTAATTAAGTTCAAAGCTGACCAGAAATAAATGGGTGTCGGTATCAGTTGTATGAAGAGTTTGTGATCTTCAAGGTTAGGCAGCGCTTGCCGTGGTTGGTCCGTGGATGGGTGAACATCCATTACATATTAACCAAGTTTTCCTACATGATTGGCATGTTTAGACGTGATGAGATGGCGCTAGTGCCACGGATTGTATCGACTCCGCGTATTTAAATAATTTAAAAATATCTGTAACAAAGTTTTAATACAAATAAATAGTTCCATATACTCGTAATAGTCCAATAACCAAGTGCAAGTGTTATCCAAGACTTATATTATAAAGAAGTGCAAAAAAAAAAACCAACTTTAAAAAACAGTGACTTTATAACAGTGTTTACAAGCAGATTAACAAATATTTTATCATTTAAATATCAATATTCCTAATAGCCTATCCAGTGAGAATATTGTTTCAGACAATGTACCTAATAGTGTAAACATTATCTAGCAAAAACTCGTAAACAAGGCATTGTTTGTAATAGAAAAGTTGAACAGTGAACTCCTCCAAAACTGCAAAATCCAGTGTTTTTATGGCATAAAACCCATTAAATATCAAGAACATCAGAGTGAAAACTTTACTATTCAAGTGAAACAAATAAATTGATCAGAAATTGTGATAAAAAACATTATTGCAAAATTATAACAACACCGTCAATTTTTTGGAAAAAAATATTCGAACTTCTAGTCCTCATAACGATCTTTTCCATTAAACCACAAGAACGCGGTAATAAATTTCAAACACACTAACTAGCTTCCTAATAGCTATGTAAGTCGACGATCGGATTCTCGTTACTGAGACTGCTGGTTCAAACCTCACCATTTGCAACGCTTTTTGGAAATCAATAAATTTGCCATATCAAAATTAATTGGCCTCTGTAGTCTATTTCAGTGATTTTGACTTGTTAACACAGCAAAGAATTCTTCTTCGAAAATGAATTTCTTTGAGAACATTACGATGCGCCGTACGCGAACTAAATCAGATTCTATTACCGCCATTAATGAATCCCAAAATGAAACATTCGAAGATACCGTCAACAGCTTACCTGATCTATCTAGTGAATGCATTAACGATACCCAACAACAACAAATAACAAAGTTAAAAGAACAGATTAACAACCTCGAGTTAGAATTAAACAGCGCACACCAGGAAATCGAATCATTGTCTTTAGAAAACAATAACCTCAAGCAAACAAACGTTGATCTGCAAGGAAAAAATGATATGTATAAAAAACTATTACAAAGCCCCGTCAAAAAACTTCAAAACACAACCCCATCTAAGAAGTGTTTGAAAACCCACAAACAAACACAAACAGATCCTTCCGTCACGACTAATAAACGAAAACATGAGATGACATCCACTGACATACAAAAAACGACGACTGTAAGAGAAGCTCGACAACAAAGCATAGAAGGTCGTGATGACTTTTGTTCTACGTTAAAGATTAAGCAAACTTCACCTAAAGTATCACCATTTCTGTCCTACAAAACGGCTACTACAGGCAAGAGAAACAAGCTATGTATTATAAGCAGCAACAATATAAATAAGATACTACCTATAGCAGAAGACACATTGCCTAACTTTGAATTATGTCATTACCTTAAACCTAACTGTGGCATTGATAATTTATTTAACGACTTACATACGAAATTGGCGAACTACTCTGAAAAAGATTTCTGCGTAATTTTTATAGGAGAAGAAGACTTCCGCATTACAAAGAATTACACGAATCTCATTGTAAACATAAGAGAAACCATAACAGCTATACGTCATACGAACATTATCCTTTGCTTACCTACGTATAAATGCAGCGAATACACCTCAATGTTTAATTGGAGAATAGAGATGTTTAATAATATGTTGTACCTTGATAATCAAACTCACGAATACGCCTTCCTTCTGGACTCCAATTTAGAACTTACATACGAAATGTTCTCCTACTATACCGGCAGATTAAATAACAATGGAATGAAAAACATATGTCATCATTTAGACATTTTAATTAAAGACATCAAAAATACCCTAGAAATAACTCTATTACCAGAAATCAATATGACATTGAAACAACTCAATGAAACAGATTTAACTACGGACTTTTTTCGTACACAATAGTATGCGAATCCTTCATCAAAATATCGCCGGACTTTTGAACAAAACAGATTTACTTACAATTCACCTACAAGAACTAACGGAAAGTCGAAGAAACATAAATGTTATATGTATAAGCGAGCACTTTATTATACATAGTCAAGAACACCTATTAAAAATACCAAATTATAAGCTTGCTGCATGTTATGGAAGACGTGAGAAAAAACGTGGAGGCACCTGCATTCTGGTAAACAAGTCTCTTCAATACACAGAACTTGGAGATGCAACAAAATATTCAATGACAGGTGTAATAGAATGTTGTGCTATTGAACTGGTCGAACAAAAATTGATAATTGTATGTGTATATAGACCACCTAAGTTGTGCAATTTAAATACTTTTTATGAAAAATTTGAAATAATTTTAAAATCACTATGTACCAACCCTAAGAAAAAAATTGTTGTTTGCGGGGACTTTAATATAGACAGATTGAAAAGAAATAATATTAGTTTAGATTTTGAATATTTTCTGTTAGGATTTAACCTCAGGCTAGAACTTGATCAACCAACTCGGCTATCCAGTAGCAGCTGTCTGGATAATTTCGCTCATAATTCTAAGAATAAATGTAAATGTGAAGTAATAGACTTTGCCTTATCTGATCACGCTGCACAAATATTTGAGATAAAAGTAAACAAAACCTGTAGCCTGAACTCATGGCATGTACAGAAACGGGACCTATCATTAGAGAACTTGTCAAAATTCAATAGCTATCTACAATGCCTTTCATTTGCTGAAATGTATGAGACGGAAAATGTTAATGAAGCATATAACATATTTATGCAGCACTTTAGTTTGTTATATAAACTATGTTTTCCTTTCAAGTTAGTTAAAATAAAACCTTATAAAAAAAAAAATGGATTTCTAGGGGAATACGATTATGTAGTAGAAAGCAGCGTCACCTACTATGGGAGCACAGACTTAGACCATCAAACGAAAACAAACATAAATTTAAAAATTACTCCCAGCGATTTAAGAAAATTGTAAAATTAACTCAAAAGGCTCAAAACAATTATTTGATCAATAATTCAATTAATAAATCAAAAGCGTCATGGCAAGTTATCAACAATAAAATATTTAATTATGAACCCATTTCTAAGATAAAAATAAATAATACAATTATTAATAATCCCAAAGAAATTGCAGACGCATTCAACAGCTACTTCATTGACCAGACTAAAAACTCATCTAAAGCATCACTCGCAACAAGTGGTCTACATGAAAATCCTAACACAATGTTTATGAGTCCAGTTGTACCTCAAGACGTACTCAGGGCAATCAAATCATTGAAGAATAAAAATAGCGTAGGATATGATGAAATAGCAACGAAAGTTATAAAATTTGTGTCAAATAACATAATCGTACATATAAGCCATATCATTAACTTGGCCATCAGCACCGGTGTATTTCCTGACGGCTTAAAAACAGTCATAGTCAAACCGCTTCACAAAAAGAATTGCAAGGAGGATATAGCCAACTATAGACCGGTTGCATTAATTCCTGTGTTTTCCAAGGTGATAGAAAAGATTATATATGAATTAATCAATAACTTTCTGACAAAATACAACATAATATGTAATGAACAAGCAGGCTTTAGAAAAAATAAAAATATTAATACAGCAATTTATGATTTTTTACACGAAATAATGATAAATGTTGATAATAAAACACCTATTTGTGCTATTTTCACAGACATGACGAAAGCTTTTGACTGTGTCAATCACGAGATTTTATTAAACAAGCTTAATAGCTACGGTCTAAGGGGAAATGTGCTGAATCTCATAGAATCCTACCTCAGTAACCGCACCCAATATACGGAGATCTCCAGAATTTGTCTTAAATCTAAACGTGAACAAAAATATAAATCTGAAGGCAAAATTTTTAAATTCGGTGTACCGCAAGGTAGTGTATTGGGTCCCTCGCTATTTTTGCTATATATAAATGATCTGCCTCGTCAGATACCAAATCCAATGGTTCTATTTGCCGATGACAGCACAGCACTGATAAAATGTACAAATATTAACGATTATGAACAGGATATTAATACTAACCTTAGAAATATTATTGATTGGCTTGTAAAAAAAAAGTGGCAACACTGCCCGAGTGACATGTCAAAATTTTGTTCCGTATTTTAAAATTAAATTTAAATAGTTTTTAAGTTAAATTAAGGTGTAATCATATGTTATATCGTATTTTAAATGTGTAAATACCCAGGAAAATTATTTTCCTGTTAATTAATAAAGGATTCGGTTGTACGGCGACGTAACGACGTTACCGGTAACATAAAACCAACAGCTGATGTTCGGACTACGGATTTAAACGGGGAGTATTTGTTTACTTTTATATTTAGAATAGCACACAATTGTCCCATAATCGTAACTTTAGAACACGTCCACGCCAATTCTAGTATAGTTTTTGTTTTTTTTTTCCTAATATAAATGGTTCTAGATTGCATTGTTGACAATTGTCATTTCGTAAAAAGTAAAATTCTAACGACATAAACTTGCTTACATCAATCTTTTCAATATTATTTAAATAGAAAGTTCGTGACAGTTATTTTATTAACGTCTTGAAGTAATATTGTAATAATCATAAGTTTTTAGTCCAGGCAATCTACCCACATGAAAAAGTAAAACAATAAGAAAGTAAAATTCTGATTGAAGCAATAAAATTAATTATTCAGTAAGCTAATATCATTCTTGTCAAGCTAATATAGCAGCCTACCTCATTTCAGAGTAACACAAACTTTTTCCCTGTTTTTTCCCCTTTTTTATCTCTAAATTCTCTTCGTTGGTCTATCCTATTAGTTCTCACTGTTTCTTTATTTCCAATTTTCAGTAACCAATCCGGAAACCATGCCTGTGATGACCCGTAAGGCTACTGCTCAGGATATGGAGCTAAAATTGAGAACGGCCCTCCAAGAACTTAAGGACTCTAAACTCCAATGCCAACAGCTGTTGCAGGAGAGAGAAGACAGTGAGGAGGAGGTCATTAACGTAAATAGCAAAAACTCGAGCTTAAAACGGGAGCTAGTAGACCTACATCAGGAATTCTTGAATGTTGTCAATGAACGGGATCAACTAAGGGCGGTCACGGATGGGTTCAACTCTTGTAGCAACTTGTATGAGGAGGCTTTATGTAAAATTAGGGATCTAGAGGATGAATTAGTCCATGCAAATGTCAAACTTTTAAATTTGAAAAAGGAAAAGGATCATACTCAGGCTTTGGAAACTGAACATTTGTATAATGAATTAGTTAATACAAATTGCAACCCTCATTCCATTATAACAATAGACCTTACAGAGGACTCCTTACTAAAGCATAACTACAGCCATAAAATTAGTCAAAATAAAATTAAGAAATATGCACGATTAAATAGAATCATTAAAAAATGTAATAAATATAAGAAACAACAAAAACACCATTCCAAAAATATTCAATTAAGGAAAGAACGTGTTTCTCTAGTTAATAAATTAAATAACTATCAGATTAAATTGGAAGATAGTATAAATATTTATGAAATTGACACTCAGCGCTTACAATCAGAAATACAGGCTCTTAATAAGTCACTAAAATCATTATATAATAAATATGAAGGCTCTCAAAATCAAATTAAAGAGCATATACTTGCTACACATGCATTGGTAGACAAAGTGGACTCGCTGACTCTCAGCAACACTCAGTGTACTTGTCAGAGGGAATCCAGCAATGATGCCCTCCAGCTTGAGGCAACGGAGGACCCGTCCCTAGCTGTGAGTACTCAGGACTGTATTTCCACCCAAGATACAATACCTGACTTAGGTAATTTTGTCTCACCAAATAGTCTTGGTTCTAATCTTTCAGTTATGTTCTCTGATAGTATAGGTAGAGGGTTAGGGAAATTAATCAGTAATAACCTGAGTTATTGTACCCAAAATTATTGCATGCCAGGGTCAACCTACAAACAGATTATGGCATCGGTAACAAAGACTGTTTGTGATCCTAGTACCACCATTACTATATGTGTTGGTAATAGTTCCAAGATTAAAAAGGAAGACATCACTGACTGTGTTTCAGAGTTGTTGAAGTTAAATTGTAATAAAATAATATTGTGTGCTTTTCCATTTTTTGAAAATTTGGGTAATAGAAAAAACAACTATATACATATGTTAAATAACCATGTACATTTTTTAGTAGGTCACTATAGTGACAGACTTATATATCTGGATATCAACACTATTGTTGGTAAACTGAAGTCGACACGGGGTAAGGTGTATCTACCTATTAGATGTAGACACAAAATAGCTCGGCTATTAGCTTATAATATTCACACAGACATAAATAGTATGTCTAAGTTTAGTTCTATTATTAACACTGCGACTATTAGTAGTAATACTAATGTACAGGTGACTTTAAATGAATATAGCATTAATGCTATAAATGTTTACAAACATTGTACTGAGGAGGATCCATGTGTCACCGTGGAGAATTCTCAATTAGGGTCTATTAGTATTAGTGATAGGGTCTTGTTGTCTGAGGATGGCACGGGAGTCTCCGGCCTCACTCCAAATATTAATTTAAACTAGAAAATGAGACAACAGGAGGTACGATTAACAATATTGTTAATCCTACCAACGTATCTTCTTGCACTCAATTAGTTAGCAAAAAAGGGCCTCAGCAGAACACTTTAAAATTATTCCACCAAAATATCCAAGGCATTTCTTCCAAATTATTAGAAATTGAATTGTTTTTAGAAAATAGTAAGTTTGACATTATTTGTTTTACTGAACATTGGCTAAAGGATTACCAAATGCTTATCAATTATGAGAACTATATGGTGGGTAGCTGCTTTAACCGTAAAACTATGCTTCGTGGAGGTTCCCTAATATTAATAAAAAATTGTTTTAAATATAAGCAACGTAATGACATAGTAGGTCTCTCGGTTGAACATTGCGTTGAACTGTCCTGTGTTGAGCTAGATAAGCATGTAATTGTGTGTGTGTACAGACCCCCAAACTATCAAAACTTTTCCTTATTTGAATCAATAATGGAAGATGTGATGGCAAAACTTGCAGCCAGTAATAAATCTATAATTATTTGTGGTGATTTTAATATCAATATTTTAGAAGAATGCTCAAATAGCAGTCGCTTATTAAATCTTTTTAAGTCATTTGACTTGACCAACACTTTTAAAGAACCTACTAGAGTCACTCCATCTTCTGCTACTTGTATAGATAATATTTTCTGCGATTGTGATTACTTAGATAAAGCAATAGTAAATTGTCTGCCTTCTGACCATAGCGGACAAACTGTAACCTTTAGGTGTAATACACCCCCATTGGAAAAAGTTCAAATTAAATTTAGACCTATAACTTCTAGCAGATTAAATAGGTATAATATTTCGCTACAGAACAAGTTAAGAGTTATGAGCCTTGATGATATTAATATAGATCAATTGTATGATCGTTTCTTTTCAATAGTTCACACGGAATTCAATAAAACTTTTGAAAAGAAGACAAAAAGTATTTGCCCTAAATTCATATTTAGTGATTGGGCAACTAGAGGTATCAGAAAAAGTAGGGAAAGACTATTTGAGC
Source organism: Xestia sexstrigata (assembly GCA_941918905.2). Classification (NCBI taxonomy): domain Eukaryota; kingdom Metazoa; phylum Arthropoda; class Insecta; order Lepidoptera; family Noctuidae; genus Xestia; species Xestia sexstrigata. The sequence continues at coordinate 20,656,055 of OW799206.2, forward strand.
TTTATGGCCTTAAGCCTTTTATAAACACTGAAACTTTTAACAAGTATGTTGCTAAGTATTCAAAAATTTTTAGAAATACGTGCAAGGTTGCTAAAGCACTGCACATTAGCAACAAGATCAAAACAGCAGAAAATAAAATAAAGACAGTTTGGAAAGTTATAAATAACGAGACTAACAGGAAGAAAATACGTAACACTAGCTACACATTAGATACAGCGTGTGGTCCTAAAAGCTCAAATCAGGAAGTAGCTCAAGAATTTGTAAATTTCTTTACCGATATACCACTAAAAACAACGGAGGCTCTTATTTCCTCACCTGAACTCTCAATTGGCTTATTAAAGGCGAATGTGTCTGGCTGCCTGGCTGAATTTAAATTTAAACACATTAATCCTATGATAGTTATTAAAACTTTCCGGCAAATAAAAATCAAACTAACCGAAGATCTATGGGGAATGTCTGTCAAAGTTTGTACATCCATACTTGAGACTATAGCCCCTTACTTAGCTTTAATTTTTAATTTATGTGTAGACCAAGGAGTTTTCCCTGATTTAATGAAATACAGTAAAGTCATACCTCTTTTCAAATCCGGAGACAGTAAAGATACTAATAATTATAGACCTGTATCCGTGTTACCAGTTTTTAGCAAGGTTTTTGAAAAAGTAATGCTTAATCAAATGCTCTATCATTTTAACACCAACAGAATCTTACATGATCAACAGTATGGCTTCACCAAGGGACGTTGTACAACTGACGCCGGTGTAACCTTATTAAAGCACATATTTACTGCGTGGGAAGAGTCTCAAGACGCCATAGGAATTTTTTGTGACCTCTCCAAAGCGTTTGATTGCGTAAATCACGACACATTACTTTTGAAACTTGAGCATTACGGACTGGGTAAACTCGCACTTAGTTTGGTAAAATCTTATTTGAATGATAGACAACAACATGTTCAAATAAATGGTGTTAATTCACAGGGTTTAAAAGTAAAAATGGGGGTTCCACAAGGCTCAATATTGGGTCCTTTTCTCTTTCTAGTATATATAAATGATCTTCCCTATTTACTGAAAAACCAACCGCAAAATATGGTGTTATTTGCTGATGACACTTCCCTAATTTTTAAAATAAATAGGCGGGCCCAAAATCTAGATGACGTGAATAATGCCCTACTTCAGGTCCAAAATTGGTTCACAGCAAACAATTTGGTATTAAATGAAAAAAAAACCAAATGCATAAGATTTGCTTTACCGAATGTTAAAAGTAGTGATTGTGATATAATATTGAATAAAGAGAAACTTGAATTCGTAGATAAAACGGTTTTCCTGGGGATTACGCTTGATTCAAGGCTACAATGGGGTTCTCATTTGACTTCTCTTGCGGGGCGGCTAAGTTCAGCAGCCTATGCCATTAGAAAAATCCGTCAGTATACTGATGTAGATACCGCTAGACTGGTTTATTTTAGTTACTTTCATAGTATAATGTCTTATGGCATTTTACTGTGGGGACGGGCTGCAGATATTGAGTCTATATTTATTCTGCAGAAAAGAGCCATCAGGGCCATATATAATCTTCGTAAGCGCGATTCTCTAAGAGAATTGTTTAAGGATATTGGCATCATGACAGTACATTGTCAATACATCTACGAAAACATAATGTACGTCAGAAAAAATCTGCACCTTTTTGGTAAAAGGGGTGACAGACATAATTACAGTACTAGAAATAGGGACCAACTAGTTCAGCCAGGTTTCCGACTCGCTAAAGTAGACTCATCTTTCATGGGGTACTGTTTAAGATGCTATAATAAAATTCCACAAAGTATTCTTGAACTGAATGAGACGAAATTTAAAACATGCATTAAACGCACACTATGTAAGCAAGCATATTACAAGTTGAGCGATTATATCGCTGATAAAAATGCTTGGCTCAATGCTGGTCCTGCTCCACAAGGACAGGGGCGCATAAATTGATAGCATTAAAATGTATTGTTGGAGCTGCTGAAGATTGTACAACTATCTTTGCATTGTATAGATTCAATCTCCTTAGTATTATATAAATGCATAGCCCATATTGTGTGAGTACTATGTACTAGAAAGCTATCATTTACTGGAAACCTACGTCTTTTCTTGACTTGAATGTGCCCTGGCGGTTTAGAGTATGTCATGCTCACTCAAATGTCTCGCTGATGGTGGCGCATGTGTCGGATCATTTAGTTCCCTTCAAAATGGTTGAGTTGAATGGTGCTGATCCATGCGTCATGTCCGTGAACGGGCGCTGTCAGTTGTGACTGGTCATCTCTTAGTTGCCATGGCTTATTTGAATGAATTATTTTGAATTGTATTTTTTTTGTTTGTGTGTTTTTGCTGTGGACACTTTTAACGTGCACATCTTGCTACATTGTTCTCACATAATATACCATCTCAACATGAATGATGTAACCAAGATTTTGTAACAATATTCTGATTTAAAAGAGTGTCCATGGAGTTTCTTGCCCGTTCTTCTCCATAGAGATCTACGCTAGGGAATGGGCAACTACAGTACTTTCACAGTTTTTATGTCTTGTGACTGGGACTGTAGCTACATTTAATTTTCATCTTTGTTTCGACAATTCAAAAGTGCCTGTAACTGGCTTACTTGAAATAAATGCTTTGATTGATTGATTGATTGACAACCTGGTAATAAACATACCTAAGACTAATGTAATGCATTTTCACCAACGTACAATTCCACCGAACGTCAATGTACAGTACAATGGACAAGTTATTAATCAAACACAGGTCGCGAAATTTTTAGGAATTCATATCGACGATCAATTAACCTGGAAACCGCAAGCAGAGGAGGTGTGCAAAAAGTTAAGCACTGCGGCATATGTTCTTTTTAACCTGACGAAAAAAGTTGACATAAAGACTGCTTTAGTAGCATACCATGGTTTAGTCGCATCGGTCTTGAGGTTTGGAATAATTTTTTGGGGTAATTGCAGCTTAAGAGATAACATATTTAAAGCCCAGAAACGTTGTGTTAGAGCTATGTGTAGTCTTAAACCTAGAGATAGCTGTGAACCTCTGTTTAAGTCTTTGAAAATTCTTACTTTTCCGTCGTTGTATATTCTAGAAATGGCAATTTTTGTAAAAAAAAATAAAGCATTATTTGCTAAGTTCTCGGATGCCAAGAAAGGTCCCGTGAGAAGTCAATACAAAAACCTCTTAATTACCGGTGGTTTTAAAACAGCACTACTGAGGAAGAGTGTTTTCTGCATGGGTCCAATAATATTTAATAAACTACCAGACGGCATAAAAAATTACACTCTTCAACAATTTAAAAATAAACTCAAAGCGTTTTTGTTAGAGAAATGTTATTATTCAATAAGTGATTTTTTGAATGACCCTATGTGTGACAGTTCAATAATCCTATAGTTTTTTTACATTACTTATGATACTTTGTTAAATTAATTTATTTGTAACTGTTGTAATAATTTTCTATTTCATAATACCTACTCATATTATTCTTTTAATAATTTTTTGATGCAGAATTCTATTATTGGTTATGTGATTATTTGTTTTATTTTTCTATTTTGATCCTGTGTTTGACATTCCAGCAATTTAATATTATTGACATTATTTGATACTTTGTGCTTAATAATTTATTTCTACTGACATTATTTGATACTTTGGGCTTGATAATTTATTGATACTGACATTATTTGATACTTTGTGCTTGATAATTTATTGATACTGGAATTATTTTGACATTATTTGATACTTTGGGCTTGATAATTTATTGATACTGACATTATTTGATACTTTGTGCTTGATAATTTATTGATACTGGAATTATTTGTTAAATTTTGCATGCCAAAACTCAGGCAGAATGTACCCGGCTCACTATATTTCCTAACAACTTTATTGTACAAATACCTACATTCTATGCGAATAAATGATTTGATTTGATTTGATTTGATTTAGATTACGTTACGAGTAGTTAGAACTCGACAGCAAGTCTTACCGAGTAGTATCGTATTACCCAAGAACTGGATTGTGGGTTCAGATAAACAGTTGCTCTATCTGAAATACTGACATGCAACTGCACCCAGTTAGATTGGAAGTTTAATTGGGAAAAGGCTAGCCAGAACATAAATAAGAAGTATTTTAATTAAGTTCAAAGCTGACCAGAAATAAATGTGGGTATTTGCGGTGTCAGTGTCAGGTTGGTTGGATGCCGTAACGGCACATTTTGGATGCGGCGTGCCAAGACCGATTGTTTTTTGTTTCTGTAAAGCGAGCGAGCTCCGCCTATGGCAATAATAAACGGTGCGCTTTTGCCTTTCAATTTCGTTGAAGCAACAAAGTTAAATCGTGTTAACATACGAGAATCATTTGATGTCGAGCATTATCTTTCAATATTGCATTTGTAAATCAAAGTGAAACAATTTGATTCGTGTATTTTCTCTTTTTAAAAAAGGAGGAGGTCGTCAATTCGTTCGAATCTTTTTAATGTATTTTTATGTTACAAAATGAATAAACCGAAATGATTATAATTCCACGGAATACCACATCAAGTTTAGGTTTCATTAAAGGTAACTGAAATCTATTTTCTGAATAAAAACCTACTATTTAAAATTCACTGTAGTCTTTTCCGTTTTTCATATTCCTGGCGGTCTGCATTGAGCATGGGTTATTTTTTAAATAAGTTTTTGAAGCATACCTAAATTAGTCTATAATTTCCCACGGCTGAGACACATGTCTGGTCTCTATGAGAAGAGGTGGTCCGTGATTAATCAGGCAGAGCCCGTCTAGGATTGCTTGACAATTTTGGGTATAAGTCTTGCCTATTTACTCAACTCACTGATAGAAGCGATAATGCGGCATATGGTGGCCGCTTGCCTAGAAAAAACCGATGCACTCGAACTTTAAAGAGATCCAGGATAATTAATATGATGATCGAGAAACAGAAGTCGGCAGTGAATTCCAGAGACTGGCAGAAAAAATGTGGAAAATATTCAAAATGGATGCTGGGATGGGAGATGCATCGAATCAACTTTTGAAACGCAGTGGCTTTGAAATAAAAAAAGTAAAGTCGACACAAACCTATAACGTACAATTCGCTTGTCAGGGTCACTACCACTGCGTATTTTGTAATGTTTTGAATGCCAAATAAACACTATTTTCTTTCTTCTTTCTTTCACTGCCCACCGCTGCCAAAGTTTCCATAATAAAAAGTATTTTCTCAATCGCTACCACTCGTTCCTAACCTCGCCTTTAGTGGTTTTAACGAGTGCTTGCAATTTACTCATGTTTATACTTCTTATTTCGACCTCTTGATAAATGATACGTCGTGGAACGTCGGCTAATTCCCCAGTTCGGGTTCGCCTTAACACAATTGTTTTATCCGTTTTAACTGAACAAAACATTCGTTACTTTTGTTTGCAAAGTCATTGTTGTTACGTGTTTCAAAGAGAATGGTGCCATTATTGTAAGTGTGGTCTTTAGAGTTTATCCATTTGTTTGACAGTGATTGTCTAGTATGTTTTATAACTTGATTATAAATATCAATACGCATACGATTTTACATAAATGTTTGTTTTCACTAACATTAAGTGTCACCTAACAGTCGCAATCGAGACTGCTGAGCATGAGTTCCTGGGTTCGATTCCCAGGTTGCGCAAAGTGTAATTTGGGTTTATCCATCAGGAATTTCTCGGTAGCAGCCACGGAGTCTAGATTTGTGCAGGATTATTAAGGGTAATTGGCTTGCCCCCTATTGCATGGGACTTAAACATAACTGGTGACGTCATATGGGTGTACCAATAACCTAATAACTTCTACCTGAATATAATTACACTGTTGTAATTTTGGTGCTTGCATTGCATTATTGAATATTCAATAATGCAATAATATTCAAGCTACCAATTATGTGACGATAGTAAGTTAAAAAGGGAAAATATAATATAATAAAATAGGTATGTACTTTCTGCCAAAGATTCTGTTTTGATACACTCACTATAGTTTTCATAGCTTTTGCTAAATCAGAGAATTTAGCAGCTGTTATTTTTAATATATACAAGTTTACCAAATTTTCTTCAAAATCATCATGTACAACAGAGTTAACATCATAAAATTCCGTTCTTAATAATAACTAACATAAAAAAAAATAATTATTTAAAGCTTCTTTGTTAAAAGCCTCTCATTAAAATTTCTATCAACATTTTCGTTCCTAGATTATTTGTCTGAAACAATGTAACACTATTCTAAAAGGATGTAGTAACAAGAACAATTAGAAAATTATTTCGTAACCAACTTAATTGGCTATTGTTTTAAAACAGCAATTAACATATCAAAAACTGACGTCATATTCGTATTATTTGAATACTGGTATTGTTGGAAAACACCTTTGTCACGAGACGTTAGCAGTTTTGTAACAACCCCTGTTTCACTAGTTTTGAAAAGTCAAAATTGCAATTTTGGGTCAAAACTGCAACAGTCACTGCAACTCTCGGTGACCCATATAATGATATTAAAATAGCTACTACTACTTAATCGTGTATTTACGAGGATATTGAAAATGGTATTTGAATGCTCATTGGAGCCTTTCTGCAGGAATAACTCCACCTATTGTCCTGCCCACCCTGCGCAACTACTTGCACCTCAAGATTTAGTGCTGGTGGCTACATACTGGTCTAACAAAATTTGAGTACATCGACACATAAAGAAGAAGAAGAAATGTTGAATATTCAATTTACACGAAGGACACGACTTACGACACGTTTTTAATACTTTGTGATGGCTTGCGTTTTGTACGATGAGCCTATGAAACCATTAAAAATATGATAGCAGTATAAATCAAGTCTGATAATGATGAAAAACAACTGAGGCCAAGTGTAAATAAGTTATCAACAACAAATTTCCTCGAAACCCATTTCCCTGAAGACGCCTCAAATAATTCAAAAACAAGCTTTAATTCAATCCATCTTAACCTTAAAAGGATAAAACATAAAAGGCACCAACAAAGGCTTTTACTTTCAGAATATTAATGACATTCGTTATAAGAATAATTACGTGAAGGGAGGACAAGTCCTGGTAATTGTGAAAACGACAGAAAAAGTTAGACGAGCCTGTTCCGTAGAAAATTAGAAATGGATAAAAAGCAATCCTTCTTTTTCAAAATGAAACGTCAAGCTTTGCTAACGACCCGCGAAGCCGCTGAAATTTGCAAACAACAATTCAAAACGTAATTGCTTGAGTTAAAGGCGTTAGCGGGTACAAAGTTTTTGTACCGTATTTGTTAACTGTTTCAATTTCAGAAGATTTTTTTTTGGGTATCGACTGTTTGGTAAAGTTGGTTTCTTTTACAGTTTTGGGGTTGGAGTTGTTTCTATTTATGCTCTATCCAAGTATCCATGTAACACTATAAACATAAAAGAAATATGTGTTTGTCTGTCTGTTTCCTTTTAGCACCTTAATGGCTGAATGGAACTCGATGACATTTGGCACACATGCAAATCTTGAGCTGGGTTAATAGATAATACATTTCACCCCAGTAATACGTTCCCGTGAGAAGTGTCTTAGCTACTACTACTACTACTACAACAGCCCATAACGTGCACTGCTGGACATAAGCCTCTCCCATGATGGGAGGAATTTGCCGTAATCTCCACGCTTGGCAGGCGGATTGGAGATCGCAGTGATGAAAGACTAACAGAAAACGCTGCTGCCCATTCTCTGGTCTACGGAGGCGCAAGGTGTTCTGCCTCCAGACATTAGTCGCCTTATACGACACCCGTGAGTGTAATGGGTTGGTTCTATTCTACTCTATGCCGTGTGGTATCCGGCAGAGTAGAATAGAACTTAGCTACACGCGAGCAAAACTGCGGGTAAGAGCTAACTGGAACATTGTACACGCGTACCAAGCAATAATGTGTGCTTCATTTATATGACCCTCAATTTGAGATAAAATATGTATGACTCGGTTATTTTTATTGCACCTACATAATAAACTATATAGTGGACGTTGTTTTATATTCTCATAATATTTTTCCAACAAAAAATAATCCAAAGCGAAACTTATCCACTTACATTTTATGACTTGCACAGAACTTAAGTCGCAAACTACAATATTTTTGTTTCCTCTGCGAAAAAATATTCGCCCCGATCTCGTTTTGTGTGATTAATGATTTAACAAATTGGGAGTGTCACAAAGATTTTAAGAAATGGAAACTAGAGGTTTTGTTTTCTTTCATAATTATAAATTATGGGATTTTATTTTATAATCTTTACATAATTAATTAAAAACTAAGTATTAAATAAACTAAAATAAATAAACTAACAACAAACTATAAAAGGGCATCGAAAAACTCCTCCTCAATAATAATTGTGAAAACTTTTTCCAGTTTTTAAGTTTGTTAGTTCAGACGTAGGAGGGAATCTATAATACGTATAAGGTATATGGTGAAGCGTCAATGCTTTTTTTCAATATAAAAAATAAATAATAATATCTAAGGATTCTTCCATAGAATATAATAGGTTTTTATTTCAAATTAAATATTTTAGTTTCTCAATTGATGAATCCCCGCACCAATATTTGTTACCGCAGAGCCCATGTATTGAACTTTCTTGAGTTTTCTCTCAACATGCCGATAGATTGCATTAGCGGTAGCAAAGTGACCGCTTCCCGTTCGCATACACGTGCGCATCTCCGCCTTTGGAAAATTCCATTTTGGTTAAAACCTTGAACATATTCGTAAAATAAATGGACCTGCATCTGTGCTTCATTGAAAACTTATACAGTGTTGATTTTTGGAGTTTTAACCATTCTACCGGTGGATTTAAGAAGATTTAGCTCGCCGGCCGGCAGCGCATACCTACAAGCCATCACGCGTGCATGAACGAGTCAGCTTCCGTTTCCCTAGGTCTGATTGGGATCTTTGGATTGCCGAGGTACGTGGGCAAGTTTTGCTGCTATGAATTATTTGATATTGGTTTCTCGAGGATTCGTCAATGGCGAAATTGGTTTTAATGTTTAGGTCCGGTCCGCCATTACGCCTTTAGCATAGGTTCATAATTCAAATTTTTGGTTTGTTCTTAAAAACAACCTTCTCAAAGGTGCAGGCTATTTACACGCCTCATCAGTATACAAGGATCTTTCAGCGCTTTGCCAAAATTGGAACTAACGACGCCATCTTGTTCTTTCAAACATAATTATGTACAGTATACATCTAACAATATTATGTTTACTAATAGCGCCCCCTTGTCAACATCATTCGAGAGCCCAAAGATCAAAATCAAAGTCTTTATTTCAAGTAGGCCAGTTTATACATGCACTTTTGGATTGTCGAAACAAAGATGAAAATTAAAGTAGCTACAGTCCCAGTCACAAGACATAAAAACTGTGAAAGTACTGTAGTTGCCCATTCCCTAGCGTAGACCTCTATGGAGAAGAACGGGCAAGAAATTCCATGTATCTCTTTTAAATCAGAATATTTTTACAAAACCTTGGTTACATCATTCATGTTGAGATGTACGGTCGAACAAGCTATTTGGTTTACAGTTTAACCCACAAATTACATTGTAAAATGTAAACCAAATAGTTTGTTCGACTGTATATTATGTGAGAACGATGTAGCTAGATGTGCACGTTAAAAATGTCCATAGTATAAACAAAAAAACAATTCAAAAATAAAATAATTAATTAAAAATAAGCCGTGGCAACCGAGAGACTGACCAGTCCCAACTGACAGCGCCCGTTTACGAACATGACGCGTGTATCAGCACCATTCAACTCAACCATTTTGTAGGGAACTAAATGATCCGACACACGCGCCACCATCAGCGAGACATTGGATTGAGCATGACATACTCTCAACCGCCAGGGCACATTCATGTCAAGAAAAGACGTAGGTTTCCAGCGACTGATAGCATTCTAGTATATAGTACTCACAAAATATGATACAGTATCTAGGTAATGGCGAGAATTGCGCAATATTTTAATCTAGATATCAAAGTAAAGATTTTTTTCCTAAAGGGGTAGGCAGAAATTCTAGAATGCCACCTACTACGATACATGCAAACTCCATTTACTTTGTCTATGTTTGTCGTTGCAAAATGGAATTTGATTATTATGATTTTGTTTAATTTCACTGCCTTACTACTGTCGACTCATATCTAAAAACCGCTCCATCACCATAACACCGATCCTTTTCCTTCGTTTATTAGTTCCAAACTGCCACAAGTCACTATCGATACCCGCTCCCAGCATTATTTTAAGAGAGGCTCCGCAGTTTACAAGTGCAGTAAAAGTTGGGCGCAAACGATCCTGGCGAGATTTGTGCGTCCACCAGTTAAATGTTTCTGTACCGAAACTATACCGTTTTCGGGTATTGTGGGGGCGTTGTTTGGGGAAATTGCAGGTTATTTTTCCGTTTAAACCAAAGGAAGTTGGGTGAGTTATTTTGGGGTAGTTTGGTGGCAATCTCGGTCGGCTAGTGTAGGTTTTGTTGGATTGGTTTTTATTCAATACAGATTGTTCTAAATATTTGAAACTAGGCATACATAGTACGTAATTTAGGCAAAAAATAAATATACCGAAGCGAAGCAAAGATGGAGATAAAGATTTTTTTCCAAAACTACTATTTTAAGGCGGTAGCCGGGGCGTTGAAGATTGAACGAAATAACTTCTATAAGTATTTTTTTTTGCAATTAAACATTTTATCGCTCAAATCTGTGTGGTTCTTTCTTCAAAAGACCATCTCAGACACTAATCTGCATAGTCCTCATCTGAATTGAACAAGATTATGTCTGGACTTCAAAAGAGACTATGACCTCTGAGTTTGTTTCGGCTGTTTCTTCTCAGAGTAGTCAGGTACGAAACACCGGCCCCATCTAGTTTAAAAAAAAATGACGTGAAAAGTGTTTGTAAGAACCTACTTGCAAAAATAAACATCATTTCATTTCATTACCTTACAAATCCCAATTTTTATTATGTTTGAAAATAAAGATCGATCGAATTCCAGCGAAGTCGTGGACGAGGATTTAGCATAATTATAAGATTTTAACACCCAATTTCTTTTGTTCCAGTGTTCAAATCCCAGACTTCGCTGTCGACTGACTCCGGACTGTGCACAGAGCGGGGTCTGCGGAGGACACACATAGAGTTAATTAAACCTCCAGGGAAACGCATCGGACTTAAACTGGCAGGTATGTGACGTAGTACGTAATTTATATAGTGTGTAGTGATCTTTTTAGGGTCAGAAAGAAAAAGAACCGTATCTTACGCAAGTTAATGATGATTATATCAAAACAAATAATTCATGGAACCATGAAGTTAAGTATTTGATATTGATATATGGCAGCGGCAGCTTCAATGTGGCTGTTGGCTTGCACCAAGGGTCGGCTCTAAGCCCCTACCTCTTCCTGGTGATAATGGACGCACGTACGTCGGACATCCAGGAAGAGGCTCCCTGGTGTATGATGTTTGCCGACGACATTGTGTTGGTTGCCGAGAGTGGCCTAGAGGTCCAGAGCAGATTGGAGGTGTGGTGGCAAAGACTGGAGAATGTTGGCCTGAAATTAAGTAGGTCCAAAACAGAATACTTATCCTGTGATTTCGGCGGTCTCTCCAGTCCTACGCCCATAACTCTTACCGGAACGCCCATACCGATCTGTTCCGATTTCCTGTACCTCGGGTCGCTTGTTCAAGGGGATGGTGAAGTAGACTGTGACGTAACGCATCGGATCAACTCAAGATGGATGAGGAGGGAAGAATCGCATGTGACTAAAAGGGTGATGAATATAAATGTTGATGGATGGAGAGGGAGAGGAAGACCAAAGAAACGATGGATGGATTGTGTGAGGAATGATATGAAGGAAAAAGTTGTAAATGATTGTTTGACGGTTGACAGGGGAGAATGGAAGAAAAAAACGTGTTGCGCCGACCACAAGAGTAACATGGGACCAGGGCAGGAAGATGATGATGATATATATATATATTATATACAGGGTTAGTTTTCAATGAAAAGCCAAAATTTAAAATCTGAAATCTAGATATCAAACCAAAAGTGCATTTTAAATATTATTCCAAAAAAAAAATAGGTTGTATTTGAAAATGTCCTAAAATTTCTTAAATCATAAACCCAGTAGGAATCAATGCACTTGTGTGAGTTGTGTGCGTGCATTTACCGCAAAATTTATTTGTGTGCTAACTGCTACCTATCTGGGTTGTTGAACTGAATTGTGCCATATCCACACGTTCGCTTTTTAGTGGTGGACAGAAATGAAATCTTATTAAAAAAAGTGTTGTTTTTTTTTCATTCAATCGAAAATATTATCGATTCTAAACCATCTCTAAAAATTTGGCTGGTTATTAAAAACTAACCCTGTATACCTTAACATGTTCCTGAGAAGATGTATGTAGCTTTGACACACAGACTTAGACAAGCGGACATAAGTAATCCTATAAGGGTTCTGTTTTTTCCTGTTTGAGCAACGGAACCTTAAAATAGAAATTCAATGTTCGTTCTCTGTACTCTCCACGTGTAGCTCTAGAAGTAAACCTACAATTAATTATATATTTTAGGGATTTACTCTCAAAATGTTATTTTGTAGAGTTATTTCGTAAAAATAATATTATCGAATGTAATTGTACAGAATTTGGTTGTGTTTTTGTGTACCTACTGTTTGTAAGAAGACTTCTGCTTACGTAGGCGTACTATTAGCTGGAATTCAATTAATTTCTAATTTGTTAGGGCTGGTTTCCAGTGTAGTACTTAACATGGAACTCTACAAATAAAGAAATCTTATCTTATCTTATCTTACGTAAAGTTCTGGTATTCAGCTGCGTCTGACCAAGAAACTCTATGGACACTCATCCATGGAGATCCTTGCTCGTTCTTGCAAACGTTTAACTAACTGATCGACATCTTAACATCTTAAAAATCCTGTAAATATCGTTATTTAAAAAAGTATATCGTTTATTAAAAAAGCCTCCAAATTTCAGTTACTGGGTAACACGATACACCTTAATAAGACTGCCTTTCGGAATATTAACTGAAATTCTCCAACAACATTTTCAGTTTATTAAAACAAAAATAAAGCTTTTGCTGCTTTTTAAGGAATCAAGAAATAAATCCAGAATAAGCTTGCCGTCAGAACTACAACATCGTTAGTGAAAAGGCTGAGGATACGCCAGCAAAGAAGATTTCTCATGTAACGTGTAGGGACCTAAAGTCTTTGTAGACTTCTAGACTACGTTGTTTTACGTTCTTTGAGGAAACAAAATACTACTAAGCATGCGTCGCAGGATAAGATCTCAAAGGGGATGAATATTTTATCTACTTTTTATAAAACTTAGCGTCTGCAATGTGTATCTAAGGTACACCTACATTTTGCTAGTATTTTTTTAATTTCATGTACCAACGGGCGAGCCTTTTGCCATCATCATCATCATCAGCCTATAATATTCCCACTGCTGGGACACGGCCTCCTCTCAATGAGAAGGAATGGGCTATAATCTACCACGCGGGCTCAGTGTGGATTGGTAGATGTCAAGTGTCCTCGATTTTTTGGTTCTTGGACATGCCGGTTTCCTCACGATGTTTTTCCTTGAGAGCAGTGGTGATGAAATAAATTACACAAAGTCATGCGCCTGTCTGGGTTCGAACCCACGACATACTGTCCGTAAGTCGGGGCCGCCGCCACTGGGTCACCGCAGCTCACCTATAAAATCCCAAATAAACATGTTTGTATTTCTTATAGTTAGTCCTGATAACTGTATAAGCATATTAACAGAAAACGGTCATTAATAAAAATTCAATAAATGTCACGTGAAAAATGCAGTTTCAAAAACAAACGAGGCGCAAATCCCAACTCTCGCTCTCGCTCACTCGTTGTTGAGAAATACCAGACCCAGAACCACTTGCTTAGCACCTTGTGACCGCTTGTTCTTCGAGAGCTCAAAAATATCGAATTATTATTTTAGATTCGAAACTGACTACTGCCTAGGCTAGAGATGAAATCTATAATATATTTAACATTTAGCTCGGACAAAAATAGAACCCAAGAAAATTAGACCTTATTTTATTTACAACATTATTATGTTAACTAAATCCTCCATAGAAGGAAAAACTATTCTATATTTATAAATATAGTTCTTAATTACATTTATGATAGAAATGAATAAAGCATAAGAACAGACGCAATCTCATTTTTGTAATAAAATTATAAAAATGTTCTCATTAACCAGCAATCGATGGCTTTCAAAGAATTTTTCTTTAATCTCTGCATCCAATAGCAATCGTTGGTGATGTCATTAATTAATTCCTGGAAGGAAAAATTCGAAGTGAAATTGCGTTATAGGTTCTTTTTACTGGGAAGAAAAATATTAATGTCGGAGGGAATTTAAAAGTTGTAGGTTTTCTGGATATTTATTATAATACCGAGTTGTCAAAAAAAAATACATATTCCGCCGAAGACTGGATGCATATAGATAAAGATCAGTCGGGGCTACCGATAGTCTAGTTACGCAGACGAAAACCTCCTAGGTTGACCTGCGAGATGCCATTCACAAAAAATACGGTCATTTGGAACAGCTCTAGGTTGGCTCCTAACACCTTGGGTAAAACAGGTCAATACCTAACTTCCTTTATGCGCTCGCAGATAAAAAAAACAGGAGAATAAAAACAGTAAAATTGTTTTTTCAGGTCCTGTGAACCTGTGTCTTAATGAAAACCCCCGGAGTAAGAATAAAATTTATTGGACCATGAATTTACAATCCCGTATGAATATTCTCAAAAGCATAATTTCGAACGTGAATCAAAGGCATGCAGTGAGAGAATTTTTCGCTTTTAATTCAAAAATTAACTCTGCAGGATAAATCGCGTTCCACGTGCATAAATAGGGGAATTCGAGCTGTTTTCCACGCCTCTGACGTCATACACGCACCGTATTGCCGTAATGTGCTGTGTCACCGGATTAATGACACCCTGTATAATATACGGTATAATATAAGCCGTAGATATTTTTTCACACACTGTATGTTTGTAAGGATTTATTTGATGCAATAATACTGGAAAAACAAACGTTAACAGTTGTCCGTTAAACTTACAACTTATATGTTAAAAATAAACTTCAATGAGAGTACATACGTAGTATAGCGCTATGAAAATCGAAATACATAAAACTTTCTGATTTTCCACAGGCACAAAAATAATAAAAGTGGGTGGTTGTTACGTAATTATTTTAATATATTCAACGTGTACTACTACTACAACAGCCTATAACGTCCACTGCTGGACATAAGCCTCTCCCATGATGGGAGGAATTAGCCGTAATCTCCACGCTTGGCAGGCGGATTGGAGATCGCTGTGATGAAAGACTAACAGAATACGCTGCTGCCCATTCTCTGGTCTACGGAGGCGCAAGGTGTTCTGCCTCAGACATTAGTCGCCTTATACGACACCCGTGAGTGTAATGGGTTGGTTCTATTCTACTCTGCCGGATACCACACGGCTAACGTGTATGTTTGTACGTGTGTGTTGTATCAACGTGTATGTTTTCGTAAATGTTTTATTATATTTACCGAAACAAAAGATAAATAACTCAGATACGTGTATTTCGCCATTGTTTCACAAAATACTTAATTGATATTTCATAAAAGAAAAGTGTTTGTAGTTGTAGCATAATTATACAGGATGTAAAAGACATCATCACTATGCCGTCAACCAAGCATTCTGTACATCAAACTGAGTAACTTTACGCAAAATTATTGCTGGGAAACGACTTTTTTTCTGAGTTTAAACATCATGTTTTGTGGTAGAACTCAATGTAACGCACTCAAAACATTGTGCTGATGGATGGATTAAATAGTACGGAGGTCGTGGAGGTGTTTAAAGTAAAAAATCTTACATTAAAAACTTGTATTTAAAAAAAAAGTTGGAACTTTGACCCCCAATATCTCCGTAACTAGAAGGTTCCCAGGTATGGCGTAGAACAAAAAAAATATCGCAATGATGGGGAGAACAAGTACCTTTCGGCTTCGTTAAGAGGTGTTTTACACCCTTTATACCTAACATGGAGTTCAGGGAAACTACGTTAAGCGGATTAGATCACAAGAGTAACTGAAGAAGCAAGAAATCATTTTTTCTAGGAAAACTTAGCCAAGTGTTAATAATAAGTTACAAGTAGTGTAATGTTCTGAGAAAAGCGATAAGTGCTCCATTTACTTTATATAAAGTAAATGAAGTAATGTAGCCTTCTTAGGTATATACCTAAGAAGGCTAATGTTGAACATTAGCTTCCTTTGAGGCTAGAGTTATAAATTAAAGAAAGATATGATAGTAATTAAGGTGGAAACCTAACCTAAACCTAATAATTAATCAATTAGCGCACGGCTAATTATCAATCAGCCGTATGGTATCCGGCAGAGTAGAATAGAACCAACCCATTACACTCACGGGTGTCGTATAAGGCGACTAATGTCTGAGGCAGAACACCTTGCGCCTCCGCAGACCAGAGAATGGGCAGCAGCGTTTTCTGTTAGTCTTTCATCACTGCGATCTCCAATCCGCCTGCCAAGCGTGGAGATTACGGCAAATTCCTCCCATCATGGGAGGGGCTTATGTCCAGCAGTGGACGTTATGGGCTGATGTTGTTGTTGTTGTTGTTGTAGAAATTATTTAATGTACCTTTCACTCATTTCTCAATCTCATACTTTTGTAGGCTAACCCTTTAATCCAGTTCATCCCAGCAATCTTCTTCTGGGTCATCATCACTTCTGCCCTTATCCCAATGTATTTGGGGTCGGCGTAGCACGTCTTCTTCTTCTATCCTTTTCTATTCCTCGCCATCTCAGAATCTCAGCAGTCACCTCCTATCTAACCATATCATCCTGCACACAGTCCATTCATCGTTTCTTTGGTCTTTCTCTACTCTTATAGCCATCCACATTCATACTCGAAACTTTCTTCTTGACATTTTCCTCATTTCTCCGCATCACATGGATACGACGATAACAGACTCAGCCATGGTCATCCTTCTGTTCCGACTGCAATCCTAGCAGTTGGAACAGCCCCCAGAAAGTATAAGTACCTCCAAAGTACGTGATCTTTCCAGTCTGCTGTCTACCTTGGAACGGAGCGGATGGTAGCCAGCTTAACTAGGAAGTAGGAACGCGTAGGAACTTCATCAAATTAATTAGTGGCGTTAGCACTAATCACTTGATAAGCTCGGTTTAAACGTGAAAGCCAAACAGGTTGTGCGGGGAATATCCAATATAATAGACGAGAGTATCGGTATACCTACTTATCTCTACGTGGTTTTACACAACGTATGTAGCTTACCGAACTAAGCTTGAAAGACAAAGTATTCACCCTGAGATCAGTAAACTCACACTCCCGTATTGAACGATAGATTCTCATACTCCTAGCTATGTTGGGGTCGGCCTACAGTCCAACCGGATGCAGCCGAATGCTAGTATTTTACATGGAGCGACTGCCAATCTGACCTCCACAACCCAGAAACTCGGCATGTAAAGGGTGGTCACCCATCTACCCAACACAGGCAACCGCGGCTTAACCTGAACATCAACCCGAGCGGCTATTATTATTTAATCACGAGCTTGAGCTATGACTGAAAAAGACTATATTTATAGAAAGTCATTGTCGATGAAACACACATGATACCATTTATAACGCGGTAGGGCAAATTTAATGGTTTAAATCTTTGTCTTTCATGTACAAAACGCGAAAAGGTCCACATGAGACACACGGCTGGTGATATTTGATGACATTACTGCGAAAATTATTAAGGCTTTATACACATCTTGTAGTAGGTACTTATTTTCTTCAAATTGATCTTGTTAGAATTGTCGAAAACATGTCAGTTATTTATAAAAAAAAACATGTATCGACGGTGTTTCACGTCAATAACGCCTTGTTTATCATTTTAATCAAAGTAAAATAACAAAATAACCTTATTAATACGGATCTAAATATAAGTATAAAAGCCGTTTATTATAAAAACATAACATAACATAATAAAAACGAATAAAAAAGAAACCGATAAACCAGATCGACCCCCACTAGCTCCTAAAACCAACCACATCCTCGTTCCCAAAAATGAAATACTATCATAAAACAATAGACTACCCTGAAGTAAATACCCATTGCCCATAATACTATGGTTTGCCTCCCATAGGCGCCGTGTGTTGTGGCCAGGCACATAAATTGTACGGACCCTATAAATCTTATGACCGCTGAATTCTTTCGGCTACATGCTGGAATTAAAAGCATATTCCTGTGGTTTATCTCTTCAAGCGAATGGTTATTTTGTGAAAGATTGCCTTTGGCACATGTGCGTGGACGTGTGAAACTTTTATGGAGTTTCGTAAAGCCTTTTTGAGAGATGTTATTTATGTGTTGGTGAATATATGGGTGATAACAAAAAGGAAATTCAATTCATTTCATTTATTAAATCAACAAAGGCATTTTCATCCAGGCTTCCAATTCGCACGGCCCACGTGGAGGATTATTATATAGCTCATTCTCACTTATAGAGCAGAAGCCTGGGTCCCAGTGCAGCAGTGGAAACAATTTACGGTTATATTGCACCCAGTCTTTGACTACTTTATTAAATTATTCTCAGTGTATTATTGCCCATTCTAGCCGAAGAATCTTGTAAAATTTTGATTAAAAGATCAAAAACATTAAAATCAATTACGTTGTTTATCAGGAACCTGAAATTTTATTTTACAGCATTCAATAACCTGTGCTGTGTATTTTTTCAAAGCTGTTTCCTTATACAATATTACGTAGTTAAGTTAATAAATATCGAACAATATACAAAATAACACAAAAATTAAATTCAAGTTTATTTTCCTGTTATTTTTATAAATCTCATCTACCAATCAGGGGTGATGCAATTCAACCCCCAATTTCCGTCTACACAAAAAGGGCAATAAATAAAAATATAAAAAACCCAAATTTAATAACGTTCAAAAAATGATTACTCTCGGCAAGTTCGTCAGAATTTACACGACCAAGCTTCTTTCGCCAATCGGGGTTAATCCTGAACAAATTTACATATTTATTGGATTCTCCCGGGACAGATGCGGTGTCTAATCGATAGAGACCAACTTTCGGGTCTTTGCGATTGGGCATGGGCGTCGTAGTAAATGTATTTAAAATGTTAATTTGGAACTGTGACGATCGGTAAATTAATATTTGTCGTGTTATCTGGTGATATACATGCTGATGGTGTTAATTTTATGCAAGGGTTTTAGGCGTTGGATTTGTAATTGGATTGAGTTCGAACATTGTTCTTTGTTTGGTAGTCTCATTTCTTCCGTGTTTAGTTTTGACTAGATTTTTAACAGCATTATAGGGTTAGCAAAAACGTCTAAGGGCAAATTTCACCAAAACATGATCGTACATCTTAAACTATGTCAAGAGCAATCAGCGTCACTATTGCTATGGAATATTGATAATCGTTTTCAGATTAATTCGAATAAGTTCTTGGAATATTTTGAACAATTAACCCCTGAATTCCCCAACTGACTTTAAGACGCATGTCTTCGTCTTCGTCTTATTATAAGTAATTTTATTTCCACGATGCTTCCAGTACAAACATAAGACCTGCTGGCTGGATTACACTGCGTTAAGCTAGCGGTTCGAGACCAGAGACTGAGACGGAAGACCGCGACCGTTACTTGACTTTAGGCAATGTATAAGCATCAGTTCGCGACCAAGACAGAGACAAGAGACAGAGACGTGAGACAGGAGACCGCGGAACAGATGCTGCCCAGACCAGTAGTGTTTCGTGTCGCGCTCGAAAAGTACGTGAAAAAATGGCTACTTTTTCTGACTCTATCGACAGACACTCCGAAACTTAATGAATTATAGCTTTGGTTGCGGTTTGCGATGTCGGTCTTGACCCACAGTACATGCAGAAGACACCGAGACACTCGTCGGGGCCTCCCGTCTCAGTTTCCTGTCTCTGGCGCGACGCAAACCGCCACCTGTACCATTGAAAATTAGACCGTAAGTCTTTACCAAAACAATCCATAATACTATTGTTACCAAATCCTCCAAACAAAACCCTCGTTTGTACTAATTACCTTTTTCTAATTCCCAACATTATCAGTAAGTAATGATAGAAAAGCTTTTATTTCTTCTAATAAATCGTATTGTGTTAACATTCGCCCAGGGAACCAGACTTGGTGAAGAAAAACCTTTTGATTTATCGTAACAAAATCTATTTTTGATAACAGACAATATTTCGACCGTACTCCTTTAATAAAGAAATGTTATTTTGTATTGTTACTGATTTGTATTAGGTAAGCTTTTTCTTTGATGACATATTGAATGTATTGAAGTCTAGCTATTTCAGATTATAGCCCGAGTAGACTCCATTAATTTAGAAAAGTAAATTAGTCTAAAAGATTGGTTATTTATTTTGAGGGACTACTTTATTTTGTCTCTATCGGTTTGATCAAGCCTGCAGAAATTGGCCAAAAGCAGGTCAATAAAATATCAAAAGTACCGGGATTATCATCATCTGCTTAGCATTTTTCCAACCATATTGTGGTTGGCATCCAGTCTAACCGAAACCAGCTGATAACCTGTATTTTAAATAGAGCGACTGCCTATCTGACCTCCACAATATTAGTCCTGGTAACACTGGTTGTCAGACTTTCAGGCCGGACTACCTGTAACGACAAAAGCCAAAGAAAAGTACGGGATATTAGGGAAAAAAAGTTACGTTTCACAATTCACATTCTGCCCTCAAATACAAACCATACCAAAAAAAACAACCTATCAACTGCACAAAAAAGGGTATTCCACTGTACAATGGCGTGCATTTTCATAACACGCTCAGAAGCGCGAGTTAATTTCGTCCGCTTGAGGATTTACTGCGTAATTACCACGTCAAACGGTACCATCGCTAAATCTGTACACAGCACTATGCACTTTACGTACGACAAACAATGGTCGAAGGTCTGCTCGGAACAAAGGAGGATGCTTTATAGTGAGATGTGAAATGTATGGGCGGGAGGTGGCGGAAACTAGGAACCTAACTGACCGCGAATGGTGTTTTAAGGACAGTTTTGCTTGGTTGTAAGTTTAAGTACTTAATAGTGTTGGTTGTTGCTGTAGCATAGTTGTTGTTCACATTGCTGAAAGATTTGAAAATGTGGAAACTTTTATTGCCTTCATATTTTCCTTGAAGCTCCTGTTCTCTATTCACACATTTAGAACATTGTTTTTTCTTGTGTCGTGCAATTAATAAGTTGCAATTATTGCATATATATAAGTAGAGTTGACAAATGAAACAGACTTCGAAGCTAAATTCGACTAACGTTATGAATCATCATCAATACCTTCTGAAACTATACGTAAAGTTAAACACATTTATTAAACCAATTTGTTTTATCATGTTTAGATATCGACTTATTTTTAATAGACAGCATCACGTCTAAGTACACACATCAAAAATGTCTAGGGATCAAGCATTTTTATGCGGATTTCTTGAGATTGAGATGTGGCTTTGTAATAAATTTATGATTTTATAAATTTATATGGATCCTTTTTGGTGCATTTCATAATTTGAATCAGGAACTCTCAATCAAATTCGAGTAAAAGATGAAAATAAGCTGTCAATATTTTCCCTATAAAAACATACAACGCATTGAAGACATTATTAGTGCTACTGTTTCCCTACTACTGATTAAAACCAACGTTATTATGGAGCGGCGACGTCATTTAAGCAGGGAAGAAATGCTCAGAGCCGTGGGAATGATAGAAGCTGGTTCCCGGCAACGTATTGTAGCTTTAGCTCTGAATACAAGTCAGAGTGTTATCAGTCGACTTTGGACACGTTACCGAAGCACTGGTACCGTGGCTGAGCGCCATGGAGGACGGTATCGCTGCACCACACGGAGACAAGACCGATACATTCAAATCTTAACTCGAAGAGCTCCAACAATAACCGCCATGATGTTAGCCGTGAGGCTTCATCACTCTTCAGGGAACTTAATTAGCGACCAAACAGTCAGAAACCGCTTGCATGAAGTGAACCTTCATTCCCGAAGACCGCTACGGGTACCACCTATAGCAATGCACAATCGTAGGATTCGATATCAATGGGCTCTTGAACACAGAAATTGGGCAGAAGAACAATGGCGTTTCGTGTGCTTTTCTGATGAGTCTCGTTTTGGTATGAGACCGGATACAAGACGTATACGACACTGGAGAACCCCTGGACGCCAACAGCGATTAAAATCCTGCCAGGAAGTCCATCCTTATAGTGGTGGAACCATCATGGTATGGGCGGGTATTTGGATCGGCGGAAGAACTGAGTTGATTTGGATCAGAGGCAACCTCAACGCTCAAATTTATGCTGAGACGATTGTATCAGACGTCATCGTTCCTCTACAAGTGCAAATCGGTCCCTTATTTCAGTTAATGCATGATAATGCACGACCGCACACCGCAAGAGTTGTAAGACAGACTCTCGCCGCAGCTAACATCAATGTCCTGCCCTGGCCTGCTCAGTCGCCAGACTTGAACCCGATTGAGCATGCATGGGATATGCTACAGAGAAGAGCTCTGCCGAATATGGAGGGTATCCAGTCGCAAGAAGACCTTTTTTTGTTGTTGCAACGAACATGGGCGGCCATTCCACAGCGTGATTTGGATGAACTCATTTTGAGTATGCCAAACCGATGTTCTTGTGTTGTTAGTGTTCGCGGTAGAAACACGGATTATTAATTGTTTAAGTTACCCAATAAAATTTTAAAGAAAACTGTTATTTCAGTCTTTTTTTCGAACTTTAATGTTAGTGGTTCAAATGTCAAAAATCCCTTTATTAGGAAAATGGCAAATTTCTTTATTAATGCAAAGGTGACTTGGTTTATCGTTACTGTGACAAACGAAAACACTTTATTTGATGAATCCTTAAAGAAAATTTTAATTAATATCAATCAGGAGAAAAGTTATTGCAAAAATATATGTTGATCCCTAGATACTTTTGATGTGTGTAGTTTCACTAGTTATTTGAATTTTACCTTTTATATCCCATAGGTTATTCGAGACAATCGTTAATGCAATAAACACTACTGTTATTAACTACAATGTGGCACAGCGTACCGCCCGCAGTGATATGTCTGGCAAGCAAAAGTGTTCACTCAAATTAGAAACGAGTTTACAATATCGTTCGACTTCCTTGCGTACTAATGCGGTTTCCGTTCGACATTCATTGCTGGGGCTTTCTTGTTAAGACATTTTATTCGAAGAGTGGGAGTATTGTTTTTAATGGAATGGGAGTATTTTTTTTAATCAGTTAACATAACGCCTGTAATCCCCAAAGGGTAAGGCAGACGTGTATCTAGTGCCGTGTCGACGGCGCGTTCGTGTGCCACGCGCGCCTCACAGATAGTCAGCAAAAGGAAGGGGTCCGCAAGGGCCGATGCCGGCCGGGACTGTGGGACTGTTCGAGAGAGATACCGTGGCCCCAGAACACAAAGGGCGATGAAGGAACATGGTTGGGTTTTAGTCAGTAAAAGTCTGACACTCCCTCCTACTCCGCCCAGAGCGGGAGGAGTCATTTGACATATTCATTCATCATTCATTTTCAAAGTCTTTATTAGTACTTAAGGTTTACAATACAGTTTACAAACGATCTTATTCAATTTGTACACCAATCACGATTTATGTCGTTACACAGGCAGCTATCGCCTTTACAAACATTAAAACATGTTACTATTAATATTATTTTACAATGATATAAATTACTTACTATTACATGTTCAAATACGGGGTATGTGCAAGTCTTAGTACTGACGCACATAAGTTTAAGAATGTTTGACTGTACAGAATGTACGCTTATAATATAATAATTATGTTATACTAATATAAGGTAAGTAGACCGCAAACAGATCACACATTCTCCGGCCGAACGAGCGGCGTCGGCTAGTAAGCGAGCTGTCGTCATGATGCGTCATGGAGAAAATAGTGATGGGGCAGTCGGTATCGATTGTACGTACGGGCGTACGGCAATGAACTGAGTCTACTTTTACCAATAGACGATATTAGGGAGTTACGATGTGCTGGGTTTTTATACAAATAAAATTTACGCGAAGTTTTTAAAATGAAATCTTTTATAAATGCATAATTTAAACGGTTGTGTAATGTTCTAAGGTTGGCGCGAAATGGTGTGTTATACGATAGTTTTAGGGCTTTATTTTGTATTATTTGTAGTTTGTTATACATGGTTTCCGATAGACTAGACCAAACAGGTGCTGCGTAAGTTAGGCAGGGTCTAACAAGTGTGGAATAAATGTGCAATTTGGTTGAGGAACTGAGAACAGACTTGCGATTCAAAATTGGTTTTAGTGAATTTAGGGCTTTAACACCTTTGCTTATAATTAGTTCAGTGTTTTTATTCCAATTGAGTGTCTTGTCTAATATAATACCTAAATATTTAACCGAAGGACGCCATGTAATCTGAAAGTTATCAATGTTTACATGTCTGGTGGGAGGAGCGCGTTTCCTGGTAAACAGAATGCCTTCAGTTTTTGTTGAGTTAACTTTAAGTTTCCAGGTTTTAAAGAAATTACTGAGTAGTTCCAGTGAGTATTGTAGTCGTCCAGTTACTACATCAATGTCTTTGTGGGTCGCGAATTTTGCCGTATCGTCAGCGTAGATGGCGAGTTGTGTGTGAGCCTGTTTGGGAATGTCATTCAGGTACAGTATGAAAACGTAAGGGCCCACGAGCGAGCCCTGGGGCACACTGGCTGGGATGGTCTTAGGATCAGAATGGTCATTGCCTATATAAACGGAGAACGATCGTTCTCGTAAGTAGTTTTGGATGAGTTTTACTAAACAAAGAGGAACTTCAAATTTAATTAATTTGTGTAACAGGCCACCATGCCAAACCGAATCAAATGCTTTTTCTATGTCTAATAAAATCATGCCTGTGGAGAGGCCACCGTTTAGCCCGTGAGCTATGTGCTCCGCTACTCTGGCTAGCTGTTGTGTGGTTGAGTGTGAGCTACGAAAACCAAACTGTTCAGGGATCAAATTATGAGCAGTTACTTTTGTGAGGCGGGACAAGACAATGGCTTCTAGGAGTTTAACTAAGCTTGGTAGTAAACTAACTGGGCGATAGCTAGATGGGCTCAAGTGCTCAACTGATCTTTCCCAGGTTTTTTAATAGCTATGATTTTGGCGTGTTTTAATGTACTTGGGAAGTGTGCAATGCGCAAACAACCATTAAACACTTTTGTCAAATAGACGATAGCTATTTGAGGGAGGTTTTTCAATAAGCTATTTCCCAGGACATCAAGTCCAGGCGCTTTGTTTGATTTTAGTTTTCCCAGAAGTTTTCGGATTTCATTCGGCCTAACAAGTGATGGGTAGTCACTCATCTGGTAACAGTCGAGCAGCCTGATCGATTCTTTGACTGCCTCTTCAATACTAGGATCGCTAACCCAATGTTTGGTTAGGTTCATGTTCTCAAGGAAGGTATTAGCTAGAGTTTCACATTGTTCATGTACAGAGGAGGTGGTGGTGTTATTTGACATTTTAAGATGGGGAATTGAGATAGGTTGATGGTTCAGTGACCTGACCACTCTCCATAAATCCGTAGTGGAATTGGTGACTTTCGCTAATTTATGGTTCCAAACATGGTCATTTAGGGTTTGGATCCCAGACTTAGTACATTTCTGCATGTTGTTCACTTGAGAGAATAGCTGACGTCGTTTATATGGATCGTACTCAACTAAGGCCAATTTTCGAAGACGATTTTTGGTTTTTATTTGTGACCTGATCCGACGTGGGAGTTTGTAACCACTATCACTGGGTAACTTAGGAACAGCTTTGTCTTTTGCGTTTATGACAGATGTGGTGAAGTGTTCAATGGCAAGGTCAATTTCCGAAGGTGTGTTAAAAGTGGCTTGGTTCAAAGTTATAGACTCGTTCAAATGGGATCTATAACCTCTCCAGTCCGCTTTTGTATAATTAAATATGATGCGTCTATGTCTGTTGACTTTACCAGTTGCAGTGAAGCAAAAAGGTAGGTGGTTTGACGAAAGGCTTACCTGAGGCTCTGAAAGGTGATTGACAGAGTAATAGAGCTAGGATAATGTCGGGTGTAGATGGTGTGTGCGTACTATGGTAGTGGACTAGAGTAGGGCGAGATGGAGCAAGGATGTCATATTCGTTGTTTATCATGTGATCGAAAAGTACCTCGCCGTGAACGTTTGAGCGAGAGCAATGCCAGTTAGGGTGTTTGGTGTTCAAATCACCCATTATTAAGGTTTTTGATTGCACATGAATCATTTTGTCTAGGTCTGTAGGTATTAGGGCTAGGTTAGGAGATTGATAACCTGAGATAAAAGCAATTGTCTGATTCGATAAAGCAACTTGTATTCCAACACATTCGAGGTTTTGAGTAATTGGTAAATTTAGTGAGGCATGTTCTATGTCGGATTTGACTAAGATGGCAACTCCCTGACCGAGACCATCAGATTTCTTGTCACACCGATAGCAGGTGAAGCCCGGAGTGTGTAATTTGGTATTGGGGGATAATCTAGTCTCTGACAAGGCTATGATATCAATAGAAAGCTCGCTTACCAGATCCAACAGTTCTGCAAGTTTAGAGCGAATGCCATCAGCATTCCAATATAGGATACGCACATTTTGTGTTCTACACATATTGACCAAGATGAGTTAAAATTAGAATGACTTTATCCATCATATTGGTACATCCTAGAAATTGGCTCTTGATAGTTTTTATGGTCATCAATATGGCTATATCAGCTGTGGCCGGATTTGTGGATTTTTAAATAATTTTCTCTCTCTTTGCATTGGTGAAAGTTGGCAGGATGATTTCCACCACAATTACAGCACTTGGCTGGTTGATCCCGTGTCTTTTTGGGGCATTCCTCGGTCAGGTGAGGGTCGGTACATTTAACACAGCGAAGTGCTAAGTAGCAGTTGGCGGAAGAATGGCCGAATCCTTGGCATCTGTAACACTGAGTTCCATAGCGGTTATTGCTTCGGTATTTTCGAATTTGGACTACTGTATTACAAAGTAGGCTGATCTGCCGAAATTTTGCGAAATCAGCACCAGGTGGCAACTGAACCAGAAAAGGAGGGCAGTAAGAAGATTTTTCTGCAGGTACTTTCATTTTACGAACAATCACGTTCTCGAATCCAAGCGAGGCGATTTCAGCTGATAGTCCATCCTCGACGTAGTTAGGAAGACCGAAGATAACTGCTTTAAACAACTTCTCATCCTTTCGCGAGTAAGTGTGAAAGGCTATATCTTGGATGCGCAAGCCGTCTTTGATGGCTTGATGACTTTCAGGTGTGTGGCAGTTGACAGCTACTCGATTATTACGTCTGTACTGCAGGTGAAAATTTTTCGAGTGAGACGAGATTGTGGTTCTGATGAACTCGTGCGTCCAAGTGGGTTCTATGTCTAAGACAATAGGAGGATTTCGAGCTGCCTTTTTAGTGACAGCATCACGAAATCTTGCGCTAGAGTTAGCAGCCGGTGATTGGTTGCCAGGCAGGTTGCTAAAGCTGTTGCTAATTTTGATTGACATAATTTCCCAAACAAAAACAAAAAAAACAAAGCATACGTGTATCTAGAGTAGTACACCCACATTTCTCAGTTATGTCTTCAGTGTAATGGGGGGCGAGCCTATTGCCATCAAACGGATAAGAATCCAGACTCCTTGGCTGCTAAGGCCTCCCCCAATTCTTTCCATGAGCTCTTTCCCCGTGCCTCCTGGTATCAGCCGTCGCGGTACGCAGTCAACCAAGAATCAAAGACAAGTGGTCTTGTTCAAAATGAAGAAACCAAGATCCTTTATAACGTTTAATTACAGAAACAGGTTACTGGGGACCAAACAGGAAACAAGTCGTTAAACTTGTTTCAACTAAAGAAAACCATAATTAACCACAAACGCAGCGAGGGCTGTGAAGTGTGTTCATGTTATGAAGGGAAAAGTTGTGTTTCTCTCTGATATAAACTTGTTTAAGCGTTACTGCTGCATAAAGGATCGCTTTATGAAGGCAGAAAACTGTGGTTAGCTTTATAGCGGTTGAAAAAATGGTAAAAGCTTGATTAAAATAGATTAAGTTAAAGAAACTCATTATAATGTTATGTGACGCGCGCGCGCGTCACATAACATGTGCGTGCGTGTGTGTTGTGTGTTGTGTGTCGTTGTGTGTGTGTGTATGTGTGTGTGTGTTTGTGTTGTGTGTGTTGTGTTGTGTGTGTGTGTGTGTGTTGTGTGTGTGTTGTGTTGTGTGTTGTGTGTGTGTTGTGTGCGTGTGTGGTGTGTGTGTGGTGTGTGTCGTGTGGTGTGTGTGTGTTGTGTTATGTGTTGTTGTGTGTGTTGTGTGTGTGTGTTATGTGGTATATGTGTGTGTGTGTGTGTGTGTTGTGTTGTTGTGTGTTGTTGTTATGTTGTTGTTTTATATTTTTTTGTGCTACAAATACTGGTTTCTATCTACGAGTATTTGCAGCGTTTCACTTTAGGTAATAACACTAGAACACAGTTTACAAATTGTACCTTTTTTTGTATACAATATTTTTTAGATAACCATGTAAACTTTCAGCTAACGTATCAAAATCGTGTATAGTTTACACGATTTTACAAATAAAATCAAAAATCATATTTATTCACATAATTTGGGTAAATAGATGGTACATAAATTTTACATTACCTAATATAACAATGAGGAGGTATACGAAATATAAAAGAAAAGCATAAAAACTTTTTTGCAAAAAATAAAACCGACTTTAAAAAAAAGTGTAAAATAAGTTTAGCTTCAGAAGTCGGTGACAAAAAAACTAAATCAATCAAGCACTTCTGAAGCTAAAGTTTTTTTTTTAAGTTTTTTATTTTTCCATTTTTAGTTGTAATGTATCCTATACAAATATTTGCTATGCAAGCTTCAATTTGAAGTAAACCCAACAAAAGGTAGCTGCTGTAAAACGTTGAGGAATTCCGTCGACTGTCTATGGTTTCCATCATCAGACCTGTACCTAATGGCGCTAATAACCCATATGGGTGCAAAGTTCTCATCAATACAAATTAGTCAAGCCCAAACACCAGGTAATTGCTGTAAATCGTTGAGGAGTTACCTCGACTGTTTTTCGGCTCCATCATCAGATCGACTCCAGATCTGCATTAAACATCACAGCATCCCGGCCGCCGCGGGAGACACATCGGGCGTCGGGGGCCACCGTAGGCGCGGGCCTGTGGACGGTGGGCTATGGGCTAGCTCGCCGTCCGTCCGTCTCATGACGACAGGCCGTGTCGACGGCGCGTTCGTGTTCCACGCGCGCCTCAAAGAGAGTCAGCAAAAGGAGGGGGTCCGCAAAGACCGACGCTTGCCGGGTTGCGGGACTGTTCGAAAGAGATACCGTGGCCCCGGAACACAAAGGGCGATGACGGAACATGGATGGGTTTTAGTCAGTAAAAGTCTGACACTCCCTCCTGCTCCGCCCAGAGCGGGAGAAGTCATTTCATGATTTCCCACCCGACAAAAAAAAAAAAAACCTGCATTAAATAGTAGTGCTATAAAATACTTCATGAAAACATTAACAAACGCACTAGTCACCACTACGATTTTTGAAGGTTCTCCTCGATTTCTCTGGGATGCCATCATCAGATCGTGGTTTCCTTCTTCCTATCTTCTTTCCAACAAAAAATAATCATCTATATCGGTTCATAAACGACGAAGTTATGCGCGAACACTCATAAAAAAAAAACATACATGCGGTCGAATTGAGAAACCTCCTTTTTTAGAAGTCGGTTAAAAATAACAATTAAACCAAATGGGTGATGTAACTATGCATACGAACTTAACTATCTTTTATTGCACTAGATTAGGAACTTAGTGAGGTGTTATAATAATTTTCTATTCTTATAACTAAGGTATTCCTTGGTCGTGTAGAAACATTTACTGACTGGGATCCCTTCTTTTAGCATAATGTTCTTTTTCCTAATATACTTTGGCATAATTTGTTTTGCCATAATATTACTTTGCTATATTTTGTTTTGACATACAGTTTATGTTGGCATAATTATGTTGAAGGCTAATTTGTTATGGCATAAATTGAATTTGCAGAATGTTACTAGGCATAATGACTATTAGCATAATAGTATTTATTCATAAAATTAATACACACATCAACACGGTCTAGGGATATTTCATACTCAATTAAATAACTCGAAAAGTACTGGCCGCATTGGAATCTTTTATACACCGATTTGTTTGTAATTTATCTCAGACTAATTCCAAATTCAAATTTTTGAAAATTCTTTTGTTTCGGTGTCATAAAAATGTCTTGATGTATAGGAGAGGGAATTTTCATTTGTGCGAAATTTAGAAAACAATACGAATTACGTTTAGTTACAGTTTTTTTTCATTTTTAAACGAAAGATAAAGTTAAAATTGAGGTATTGTAGCCATGCTACGCCGACATTTGACGAGGGCGGAGATGTTACGAGCTGTGGGAATGCTGGAAGCTGGATCTGTTCAGCGTAATGTTGCTGAGGCCATAGGGACCCATCAAAATGTAATTTCAAGATTGTGGACACGCTATCGTGCCACAGGTGAAGTAGCGGAGAGGCACCGGGGGCCAAGTCGCATCACTACCCCCAGACAAGACCGATTTTTGCAAATTACTGCGCGAGCACAACTAAATGCAACGGCGACTTAATTGGTCCAAAGGCTGCGAGTGGAACACCAAGTGCTTGTGAGTGACCAAACTGTAAGAAGGCGACTGCATGAAAGCAATCTACGCTCTCGTAGACCACTCCGGGTCCCACCTTTACGGAGAGGCAATCGTGGACGATACGATTAGAATGGGTTCGGAACCACGTGGACTGGGGCCGTGACCAATGGTCCAATGTGCTGTTCACGGATGAATCCAGGTTCGTCTTCCATCCAGATTCACGAAGGACGCGTGTTTGGCGAGTTCCTGGACGATGGAGCCGTCTCCAGAACCCTCAGGAAGTTCACCCATACCAAGGAGGAACAATTATGGTTTGGGCAGGAATTCGTCTTGGAGGACGGACGGATCTCGTTTGGGTGCGGGGCAATATGACGGCAGAACGATACGTCCAACAGGTGCTGGGGCCCGTAATCTTGCCCCACAGAACACAAATGGGGCAAGATTTCCTGCTCATGCACGACAATGCCCGGGCACACACGGCGAGAACGGTAGCAGCTTGGTTACATACACATAATGTTAGGGCCTTAGACTGGCCTGCTCAATCGCCAGATCTAAATCCCATTGAGCATGCGTGGGATATGCTGCAAAGAAGAGCTCTGAAGGAAGTTCCTGAAAATCTGGCTACAGAAGATCAACTTTTTGCGCACCTCAGAAGGACATGGGACAATATTCCGCAGCAAGACATTGACAACCTTGTTCTGAGCATGCCGAATCGTTGCCGATGTGTTATGAACATCATGGGCGCTTTCTCAGACTACTAACTTCAAGTTTATAAACACAAATTAAATGATTTTTCTATTTTTTTCAGTTTTTACTCACAAATTAAAAGTTCATTCAAATACGGTTTCCGTCTATGCTTCATTTTTTTTCCATAAAATCCTGAAATTTTAATCTATACCTTAACCATTATTAAAAAATGGTAGAATATTAAATAACGTATCTTTTAAATATATACATGTCATATAAATAATTAACAAATTGATAGTAATTCGCTTTTTTTAAAATATCCCTAGACCGTGTTGATGTGTGTAGAAATAATGGAATCAAATTTGAGTTATTTATTCCGTGTTTATTTTGAATTAAAAATTTATTAAATTGTGGTACAAAAGTTAGTGACAGAAACAAACTGCTATAAATCGGACTCCACACAGTCTTGTCTGCCCTACCCCTAGAGTGTAATTTAGAATCGCGTAGGCGCGGAGGGGCAATGCGACCCGCGAGTTAAGGAGCAGGTGGTTGTAACACTCGCTGCCGCTGCTGATCGCCGGCCAGCAAGCCGAAGCTGCGGTGGTGAGCGTTAGACACATCTGCGACGATAAGCTCGCGTTACCGCCGGAGCCCCGCAGCGCCGGAGCCGTGACACAAACCATGCCTGCTGCATGTTGCATACTGCATGCTTGCTTGCGTGCTGCATTCTTGTTGCATGGCATGGTGTATGGTTTTTTGCATGCTGCATGCATGGTGTAGAATTGTTTACATGTTTGCATGCTGCATGCATGGTGTAGAATTGTTTACATGTTTGCATGCTGCATGAAAACCAACTACCAACCAACCAACCAACCTTAACCCCCTTAACCTTGTAACCTTATTGAGTAACCAGGCGCATAATTATTTTCGGAATAAACTAATGGGTAGGTCTTCTAGTTCATTAAGTAATTTGTTAAATAATTTAATTGACATGGGGTAACAGTTTCTTCTTTAAAGATCAGTTTTTATGTTTGGCAAGGGAAAGCTATTGGGATAACGGGTTTTAAAATTACAATATTCACCAAACGATTTGTACAGGTACTGATGTGTTTTGACGAAAATATAAGACTCAAATATATACGTGGACGGTTCTGTTAATAAATTTAGCTTTTGGAAGAATGGTTTGCATGAAGTTAATGAATCCACATTACAAAGTGCGCGAATTCACTGTTTTGCGCCAGAAATACTCTATTCAATTCTACTGAGCCATCGCATAATATAATACCATGTCGTAGGTTGGAGGCTACATATCCATGATAGGCTTGTAAAACTGTTTTTTGGCTGGATATACGTGTAAGACGCCAAAGAGCGTAAACATACCTGTTTATTTTGTTACAGATTTTATCTAGGTATGTGTTATTTCCATAAGATCTGACTATCTAATGATATCCCAAGGAAAATTATACTATCGGATTGTTCTATGTTATTGTTTTTGTATGAGATAGTTAGTTTGCAATTATATTGTTTTCTATTGTAAAATTGAATTATTCTGGTCTTGTCTCTATTAACTTTTAAATAATTGGACTCTAGCCATTTTATAACGCATTGTTAACTTCTTTATTGTAGTCATCAAACGTAGTATTAGGTTTTTGTAGAATTACTAACGATATATCATCTGCAAAAAGGGTGCAGTGATGCTTGGTCACGTTAGGCGAATCGTTGATGAATAGCAATAAAGGTGGGCTTAATATACTACCTTGTGGAATACCGACTCTGTTATGTGTGAGATTATATTTATACATGAATTCTATATTCTCGTAATTAATTTTGTTGATTTCTACATAATTATTGTTGTCTATTTGTGAAATAACTTTGTATGTGTTACCGTATGCGTAGGCTTTTTAGAGCAAAATTTCATGATTAACGAAATCGAACAATTTAAGCACCTACCAATTAACATTTTCATTATGAGTTATCTACTGTTTATTAATATTGCATTAATTATAACAATGATCTGAATAATAATTAAATCACGATTACACTTAAATGCACTCGTTAGCTGGTATAAAACAACCCTAAAATGCAAATCCAGTAACGCTTACATAACTAATTAGGAATGTGAATGAAACTATCAACCAAAACGTTTAAAGTAAACAGCCACGAGAGCTAAATAAATAGCGAAACATTCAACCACACTAACATAAACGTTAATAAACCAAGTTCATTCCTCCCTTGACAGACGAAGTCGGGGCAAACATTTAGTTACGTGGATAAAATCATAAACGTACGACAAGTACATAAGGGTGAGGACAGATTTAAAGCGTCAATTAGTACCCACAGCTACTAAGAGGGACTAAATTTGTACGTGTGAGGGAGTAAAAATAGTTTCATGTGTTCTGACGGAGTGGTCTAGGGGAATTTGCTGGAAGTGGCTAGGAGAATGGTGAAATTTGTTTCTTATACTTTATTAGGGCAAGGAAAAAACATCAGAAAATTTTCAGCAGCAGTCATGTAGCCTGGATTTGTGCCCGGTTGATGGCAATGGGGTCGCCCCCTATTACATGGGACTTAAACACAATAGGCGAGACGACAAAAAAAAACTAATTAGTCCGTCAGTTAGACTATCAAAAAATATTTGACCCGTGTTTTTTCTTTTGTTACGTAAACCAAAACTGACGAAGATATGACGCTTTTAAAATTCTCAAAATGTCACGCCTAGGTATAATTTATGCCTAGTTCTGACGTCACGAGCCCCCACTCCCGAGTTTTGATGCGTTTTATCTTTGTCAATATTCATTGATTTACAAAAACAAAAAATACGTGTCCATTAATTTCCAATACTCTAACTGACGGACTAAATAGATTTGCAATTTTTTGATACTGTCTTCATGCCTATTGGCGGAATGTGGGTGTACTATTAGGTACGCCTCTGCCAGAGGATTACAGGCGTGATGTTATATCATGTAATGAAAAAACGTGCTTCTAACGTAATAATACTACCATTGGGCAGTAGATACATCCAATGGTTTTCAGAAACCTCAAGAGCTGAAATCCCCCCTGATATTCCAAGAAGTGATGTTATTTTATTCAGTTGCAATCTTGGGGTAGTTTCACTATTTACAAATAATCATGTGCATAATCAGCTAGCAAGTTCTACACTGATGCAACACAGGCTTCTTCTTTGTGAGACCAATCTGGCTGAGTTATGCCCCGGCCAGACTGTTGTAGACAAGCCCTCCACACACCTCCACATCGGTCTCCACCGGCGGTTTACAACAGTGCGTGCAGTTGTAACACTGTTGTAAACCGTTGTTACAACAGTCTGGCCTACGCTTTATTCTTTTTATTTATTATAGCAAGAACTGATTTTTGAAGGTATAGCTCGGCTCAGCAAATGAAGAGTAGGAATGTCCTTAAGTTTTCTTCTAGATATTTAAGCATTGCGTCTAAATCACGAGGAAAAGAGGAAGTAAAGTGGTCAATTACGATTTTTTTAAACATTGCCCGTTGCCTTGAATTTCTCCTGTATCGTGGCCATGGGTGCGTTAACAAACATTTGAAATAACATATACACGAACTACCAGACCCGTAGGCCATACAAATATTTGTTTCCGTGCGGGAATGAAACCCGCGACACAGCGCAGCAGTCAATCGCTCAACCACTGCGCCAACCGTAAGCTTAAAATTATCAATGAAAGAAAACTAGAAAGTCCACAATTGCATAATAGTTTCAAGCCACATCTTACACCTCTATCTCCTTGTAATATTTAACACCGCGCAGCTGCTGAGACATTTCCACTGGTTTTAAAATTTTCTGTTTTACCGACAGAAAAATACGAGCAAACACTACTGTCGTAAAGTTGAGTATCCTGTTCTCATTTACGACTCAAGTATTTTGCGCTGTTTAGTAAAATGCTCAAGTGCTCAATGTGTTCTTTCGCCCGGGGCTCGGGATTCAATTATGTGTGGGTCGGTTTCAGGTGCAGTTTTTTCCATGTTACGTGACAAATGTGTTATAAACGCAAAGTTGGCGTAATTTTAGTTAGATGTTGAAAGGAATAATAGATTTTCATTAAAATGGTATACTGATATACAATAAGGTGTTTATTTGAGCACTTAGAACTTGGTACACCATCTTCTTCACCGTTGTATCTTCACATACGACCGTGCCGAGTCTCCAAGTTACACGTCGCGTCGGGCTTCTGCAGTATGGACCGTTCGGTACAAGCTGCCTCCAACAATGTCCTTAATCGCGTCGGACTACCTTTTCGCCGCTCGACCTTGAACGCGTTCACTATCCGCCGGGTCCAGTATCAAGAGAGTTTGTAAACAATATGTGAACACAATCATAATATGGTGTGAAAGTGTGGTTTTTGTACTATCTGGAAAGCCACGGAGGTATCGAAGGTCATACTAACCGTTCCAACTGTTTTCACTCTTATTATTTTAAATAGTTTTTAACCATTATGTTCCCAGACGTTCCCGAAAGGGAACAGAACAATGGCTTTTTAATTGTGTCTGTAATTACGGCTCGGAAGAGGTTAAACAGTAAAGTTTATTTATAACTTTACTTTAAATACTTCCATGACCTCTGCACTATTAAATGCATCCATCAGCACTATGTTTTGAGTGCGTTACTTTGGTCGTTACCGAAAATCGCGATTTTTCACACAAAAATAGTCGTTTCCCAGCAATAACTTTTGCGAAGTGTTACTTAGTTTGATGTGCTTGGAAAAGGGACCACTTATATTCTATAAGTCTGTAAAAAATTATGACACGCTCCTATCAAATCATCATCTCCAGAGAGATATTTTTTTTTATGATCAATGTAAAATTTTATTTGTTAACGCAAATAAAAATACACTTAAACTGTCACAGGATGTTCCACACTGCACCACTATTACTTGTGTCATCTTGCGATCATGGCGCTTGCCGAAATTTCGGACGCTCAGAATAACAAACTCAGGATAAACACGGAAAATATCCCGTAAGTGACAGTATAAGTGTAGTTATAAATCGTGAAAGCTTCATCATCATCTGCCAAGCCTTTTCCCAACTGTGTTGGGGTCGGCTTCCAGTCTGACCGGATGCAGCTGAATACCAGTATTTTACATGGAGCGACTGCCTATCTCGCCTACACAACCCAGTTAGTAATGGGTAATACGATACCCCTTGGTAAGACTGGTTGT
This sequence comes from Xestia sexstrigata, assembly GCA_941918905.2. Lineage (NCBI taxonomy): Eukaryota > Metazoa > Arthropoda > Insecta > Lepidoptera > Noctuidae > Xestia > Xestia sexstrigata. The sequence goes on from OW799206.2 coordinate 20,692,665, forward strand.
CAGACTTTTTGGACCACTGACTACCTGTAACGACATCTACAAATGATTGCCGGGACCAACAGCTTGACGTGCTTTCAGAGGCACGGAGGAAACTCAGTATGTTTTAGGTGGTCCATCCACGGAGCAACCTAGGCAAGCACGGCTTAACCTAAAGATCGACCAGCGCGGCTGTTATTATAAAAATATTAACATTTATAACGTACCTAAACTAGGTAATCAACTCGAATATCCTGTACTTGAACTTTAACGACCAAAATAATAACGTAGTCTACTTTGTTAGAATTTATGCGCTGTTGTGGTGTTCAAACCCAGTTCGCTAATTAGGTACTTGCTATGAAATAATATTAATGGTTTCGACGCCCCTAACTGTTGGTACATTACTGCTGTTGGTATTAGGGCTAAGAATAGTAGTTAGGTAGGTACTAAACTCTTGTTGTTATAAGGTTATGGCTACTTTAGGTAATGTATTACTGAGGAGGTATTACTACCCAACGATAATAACTGCTTGCTTTTGAGTTTGGTCCTAGGCTGGGTTCGATTCCCAGGTACACTTACCTGAAGATGGGTACACCTTTGCCTAACCCTTCAAGGAAAAACAGGTGTGATGTGGTATGGTTCATTTATTTTGAGTTACTTTCCTTTTTTAAATATTAATAGGTTTATCAGAATAAATGTGGTGTTGCCCTGCAAACGATGCATTATGACACTTGAAATTGTGTCTAGCTTGTAACGTTTGCACATCACAGGAGCTGTTGGACGCTACTGTAAATGCCAAACTCGTCGCCAAATTTTGGGCTGACTTAATTTAAATAAAATTGTCATCGACACGCTAAGAAGAAGAAGAAACCAACAATGCGTCATCAGTTAATTATATTTGTTCACTCAAACACAGGCCACATTTATTCAGAATGTTTTTCTCATTTAAGTGCGTGTTGTCTTACAAACGAAAGTACCACTTAAATGATAAAGAAATAAATAAAATTGGTGTGTTTGTCAGATTTGTGAAGACAAGTTGTACATAGGTTTAAACACTTAAGGGATTTAAGCTGTAAAGATAAGTTAAAGAATACGACCTAAATGTTGGTCGTAAAGTATTTTGTTCCAAGCGTTTATGGGTAGACTATTACACCCAAGCCGAAATTGTTTCCAAAACGTTCATGTCCGTGTGCATTGCATAGTAACAAGTTCCCGATGGTTTTGGTTACTTTTTTATTAGACGATAAGAGATTTTCTCGTGTTTGCTTTTAATTATATACGGAAATAACTGATGCTAGCAAACATATCATCATCATCATCATCATCATTTCAGCCGAAAGACATCCACTGCTGGACATAGGCCTCCCTAAGTGTCGCCACATCGACCGGTCCCGCGCGACTCGCATCCAGCGGATTCCCGCAACCCTCACCAGGTCATCGGTCCACCTAGTGGGAGGCCTTCCAACGCAACGTCTTCCGGTTCGCGGTCGCCACTCCAGAACTTTTCGGCCCCATCGGCCATCCGTTCTGCGAGCAATGTGCCCTGCCCACTGCCACTTAAGTTTGGCAATTCTCCGGGCCACGTCGGTAACCTTGGTTCTCTTGCGGATGTCTTCATTTCAAACATAGCAAACATATATATTACCCAAATGTAGCGTACAATATGTAATGCAGTAATAATTTCAACTGTAAAACTGAAAGGAAAATTTAATAATTCTTCTTTATTTATCGTGTGGTTAGTGCCTAATCTGGTGTCAAAGTTTTTATGCCGCCTATGGGCCTCTGACTTGGCTTTACATGCCGTCGAGAAATATCTCTCAGGCATGTTGGTTTCCTAACGACGTTTTCCTTCACCGAAGCAAGTGACATTAATTATACAATACGTACATGAATCCGAAAATCAAATTTAATAATTAGTCAGTTTAACCCATTTTTAACAAAAACGTAACATCTTAATATAAAATGCAGTATTTTTGTACCTATTGTATTTGCTTACATACTTGAGTTGGTAACTAACTACTGTCGCAGTTTATTGTTAACACTTGAAAGTTTTACTTTTATACCGTGCTTCATAACCTACTTTAGCCTAGTAGCAAATACTTTACAAATATGTGAACTAGCTCAATCAGCATTACAGTGGAACAAATAAATATAAAAGCTAGTTCTGTATCACAGAATCAAACCGCAAGGCGTTTCTGAGCCATCATAACAAAAGCAAGCTATTTGCATCTTCGAATCAAGTTGGATGTTATTGCTCATTGCTCATACTCCTCCTAAAGGGAAAAAGGGAGAAAAGGCCAACCACCTGGTCGTAAAACGGAGGAGCTCACACCAGTTTACGAGCAATTTATTTAGTGATGTTTAGCAAAATGCTCTCTTTGTAAGCAATTGTGCTCGTTGCACGCAGTTTGGTTTATAGTTGGTTTAAATGCGAGATTTGATGGAATTAGAGTTGCAGGAGAATTGTTGGTTGTTGTTTTAGAGATTTTAATTGATATTAGACTTTAATGCCTGGATTTAGCAAGACTGGGATGGACTGGGGTCTTAGTTTGGTTTTCAATCTCAAAGGAGCTCGTGGCTATGTCGATCTTCAGGTTACTCCGCACTTACCTAGGTTGGTCCGTGACTCTTGCCTCGGAAAGCACATAAAACCGTTGGTCCCGTTATCATTTTTAGATTTTTGACAGTCATTACAGGTACCCAGGGGTATCGTTTTACCCAGTACTAGCTGGGTTATGAAGGTTAGATAGGCAGTCGCTACATATTATGTAAAATACTGGTATTGGGCATCCGGTTAGACTGGAAGCCGACTCCAACATTTTTGGAAAAAGGCTAGGCTGATGATGATGGTTCTCTACCTATTTAATAGTATAATTATGTATATGTAGGTAGAGAACCAACCAAAATAATTACCTCTCTCGAACATACCATAATTGTCTCCACGGAACTCAACATAAGCTCTGCATCTGTTCGAGTGAGCACCAAAGATAATACAAACTTTGGAGCAACACCGCACAGAGCTCCAATCGGATTGGTCGAAATCCTTTACAAACCGCTCTAAACCGGGCGCCTGCACTCCCACCCACATGGAAGATATTGTCACATTATGAGCACGTTTGGTTATAAGCGTGTTTTTGTCTAAATTTCAACGCACATTTATAAGCACTGAAACTAACATTTATACAATGCTGACGCAATTAGTATGAACATTCCGAAGCGCCACGAGGTATTGCGCTTGTAGAGTTACACCCTGTATGAAACTCTACTTATCATCATTATCTTAGCCGAAAGACGTCCACTGCTGGACATAGGCCTCCCCAACTATCGCCACATTGACTAGTTCCGTGCGTCTCGCTCCAGCTGATCCCCGCAACCTTCACTAGGTCATCGGTCCACCTAGTAGGAGGCCTTCCAACGTAACGTCTTCCGGTTTGCTATCTATATGTATCGTAACGGGTCGACATTCCCTCGGTTTGTAATGAGCAAGTACATAGCCGAGCTTACGGTGGTGCATTGCCCCGCTTGCTGCAACCAGTCGTCTCACGTTCGTAAAGTCGTCGCCACCTACAACCAGCCGTATACCTCTAGTCACAAGCACGGCGTCCACTCGAAGATGCTGAACGGAAACCTACGGCTTCTCCTTCTTCTCCAACCCTTGGCCACTTAATGCTGAGTGTAGGTTTTTTCCAAATCTCCGCACTTTTGGTGGTTTTGTATCATGGCTATCCAGTTTCTTCCGGCCACTTAAATGACATCGTCGGTCCACCTAGTCCGTTGTCTTTCCAGATTCTTCCGTCTCGTCTGTGTTCTCTACTCTCGAATTTCCTCAGCCATCTTCCGTCCATACCTACGGCGACTTGCTGTCATTCGGTGGATGCCTAGACAACGACTCGATTAACCCTAATTTTATTATACTTGTTTGTTAACCCCTAAGGTTTCCCGTAAGACCAAAAACACACACACAAAACAAAATTACGCAAACGAAAACAAAAATAATCTGACACAAGACAGGCTGAAACATTTCGGTGCTCAACCGACGTGGCAAGTTTAGTAGGTCACAACAACTTGGGCGCTACAGATAACGTAGATTAATGAGCGCAGGATATGAAGTCTCGCGTTGAAAACTACATTTTCGTTGAGATAGTTGGAAGGTGGTGTTTTCTTGAGTGCTTTACTACTTTACAGATTAAAATAACACTGAAATAGGTACGGACATTCTTTTAATCTTTCTTTTGTTTTATCTGGTCATTAGCAGTATTATTAGTATTATGTTATTATTATTACGCGTACCTATAGCAAATAATTCATAAAAGGTTACGTCTGCAATTTATCTATCAAATGCCCATACATAAATTGCACTAAATTGGATTACAAAAAGAACTGTAATTAATGAATCTGTAATGAAAAAAACTTAGTTACTTGATTGCCTGAAAAACTTCTGCAATAAACAAGTAAACATTCGCACTTGACCTGCAAAAACTAATTCAAAGAACATAGTCATAAACTGTCTGTTTCATTACTTAGTGTTACAGCTACAAAAGCACCTCTTTAACATCAGGTAACTATTTAAAAGGTCCAGTGAGAAGATTACAAGCTTATAGCCAACCAACTTAGTTACAGAAGTCAACCAGAGGTTAACCCGGAGACCCGTAAAATTTCCCTCGGCCCCGTAAATGATAGCCAGAATTATTGGCACTATATTTTAAAGTTTAGACAGTTATAAAAGCCAATACGATTTCGCTATTACTTGGGAACAGCACTAACATTCCTCGGTAGTGTGACATTAATTCTAATAAAAGTTTCCACAGTTTCCAGAACTCTAATTGGAAAATGTGAAGGATGGGCTTTCCAGTTGTCTGTGTTAGTAGTTTAGACGCGTTAACACGGCACTATTAAATTGAATTCAGGCTGCGACACAAATTGCGAAGCGAGTGTCAGACACTTGTATGTCGACAGTGGAATTAGGTATTAAAATACATGCGTTTGTTTTCTTTTTAAGTAGACGTCTTACGAAATGCGAGCTAAAGCTATTTGTGTCAAAATGGCAACATGTAAGGTTTATTGGGCTCATTATGTTAGTTGATATATTGTAATGCTTCTTTTAATAATAAATACTACAAAATACTTCAAAGTGCAATAAAGGAAAATAATGCCAATATGGCGCACATAAAAAAAAACAATGTAGGGAGTCACATCTACACAAAGTTGCCAGAATACCGCTGTGATAGTGGCACAGCGCTGACTGGTTGTACAAAAGTGAAGGTTGAATCATGGCTCTTCCAAAAAAAAACCCAGAGATTAGTAAACTTTTCATCCAATAAACTTTTTCGAGGAATCTACATAATATTGGCATTCAGTCGAATCGAATGCTGGCTGCATTACATCAGTCACTGTTTCCAGTTTCCATGAAATCGCATTTCGGATTTCGGGCAAAAACAATGACAGGGGACTATACCCTCTCCCAATGACCCAGTAATATCCAAACTACTGACTAAAACAAAAGACGACAAACAGTTTTGAAGTAATCACATGAAAACACAAACATAATGAAAATGTATCACAAAACTGTGCCCTAAGATTTAAATCGACTAGATTCGCCCTACCAAAAAAAGTTCACTTCTCTGGTTCCTTGACTTACTCACTCAAACTAGAAACCGTATTTATCGTTCTATGTGGGTAGTGTAAACACTTTTTTGCAAGATCTCAGTATGGTGAGGGCACACACATACATAAACTCACGCCTATTTAAACTGGAGATGGGATAACTTGGAAACTACAGTTACACACTCCTTTCGTCAAGTTCTTACTGGTTCATACGACATTTGGTCACATCTAACGATATTAATCTGTGATCCCACCCAAACATAAACAAAAACAACTTAATCTGTCGTCAGACAAGCGCCAATACACTCCATCGTTCAAAAGTTTTGTGGGACGCGAACTTACGGGCGAGTGACTTAGATTTGTGTTGTCAGGAAAAGAAATACTTAAATATATTACTTTATGCACTTTAGTATAACTTAACTACGATTTTATTCTATTAACAATAAAAATCTAAGAAGCGTGTGGCTAAATAGTAACCACCCATTACATACCCAGTTCCCTCTGTGCTTTGGAAAGCACTTTTAGCCGTTGCCGTTGGTCTCGTTCTCCAGTCAATGTTATATCTTTGACTGAAATGACCTAGAATGGCAGTCGACATTAACGTTACACTGTACACACTTAACTCAATTATTGTCTGTCTTATACCTACTTAAGATAAAATAAACTAACCTAACTCAACTAAACATTTACCGAATTATTACAGTGATAATAATTAATAATATAAACACCAAACATCAAAATTAACTAGAAGCACCAAATCTTCGTATGTAAATCGAATCCTTGTCATCAATCGAAGTAATCTTATCCAACAACCAACTAATCTAAGTTAGAATCACTCTAGTATTCAAATGTTACCGTGGCCGCAACCGATTATAATGATTAAATCTGGAATTAGAGGCCCTACGTCTTCTGGACCCCCATAACGCGTGATTGGGGTACTTTCGGACCCCAACTTTGTATAATGTGTCGGGTGCGAAGTAATTTGTATGGCAATGAGATTAACATTGAGTGGGATTAGGCGATTTTAATTTTCATTTGGATATATTATGATTTTAGGCTCGCCTTCGTGTGATGAAAGGGTTGGGGAACCCTTGCAGTGATTTATAGGGAAATTTGAGTAATTATTTTGGGGATTAGGGAGAACGAAGTGTCTTGGTAGATTAATATGAAACTATTTATCGAATTGAGATGAACAATAGTCTACAGTCCAAAAACAAATTACTGCGGCTTATAGTTCATCTAGATCTTGAATATTCCAGAACTGTTGAATAATTCAGAAAGTTTTTACTGGTCACAGCTTTAATTCTACCTGTAACCCTATCTAATTGAAATTCCAGTCACGGCTAGACTTTTAGATTGAATACTGTACATAAAATCGTACACTTACAGTCAGCAGAACGTGTTGTGAATTAACTTTTTTGTTCGACCTAGTGTGTTTCATTAAAATGCCACGTTATGTAATAAACATGAGGTCAGATTTTATTAAGTACGCATTTACAATATAGGCCGCACGTCACTTTAAACCTTGCGTAGTACGGAATTTCTATTAATTAACAGGCAAGCTTATACTGGTTCAGTTAACAGTGGTCTTGCACACTTGGATGGTCAGCCCAACTATCGACCTTGCTGACTTTCTTTTCTATATTCACAATAGCAAGAAATGTCTTCATATTATAACTAGCGCTTATGCCAACACGAGAAAAGGGATACAGTGACATGAGTGGAGATGGAGAAGAAGAATAAGAAGGTTAGCTTACTTACGCAAAAGACGTCTGAAAATTTGGATTCCAACGGTGTAGCTCGCGAAATCCTATAAATTAAAAGATGCACATCTAATAATGCTGCAGACAAATCAAGTGTTTGACAAGTCGTCAAGTTGAAATTCACATATCAAAAACCGCGTGCAAGACCACTACAAAATAAATCCTTTATTTTATACATTTTAGAAATACATGAACAAAACCAGCAACATTTAATACTAAGAATGAACTGAAATAGAGAGCGTGTTGGGTTGAAATCGGCTTATTATTATAAGCCGCCTCCAGCTTTCTAGAGAGTAAGGATTTAGGGCTTATAATTTAGGGCAACGGTATTTTGCTTGGGTCTTGTCGAAAATCTATAGGCAAAGTACTGTTTGTTCATGCTAAATACATGTTAAATATTTATTAAAGTTTAGTTTTATGTGTGACAACAAAATTGGCTTAGTTTCGTAATAACAATAAACTATTTTAATTTACCGTAGTTTATTGCTGAAATTAGACTTATTCTAAACTATCTTAAAGGTATTTCCATAAATTAATATTGGAATTTTTAGAGTTAAAAAAATTTGATGTTGCCTTGAACTACACACGAGTTGTACTATCAGTTATGTTATGAACTAATTGCATTATATTAATACACTGCCGTACATCGCCGTCGTGCGATCTTTACATTAAAATTAGATCTTATTATATTGTACTTAGGTTTTACAAATAAATAATTTGAATTTAGTAAGATTGCGCCATAAAGAAAATTAACTGAGAAAAATAAACACTGTAGGTATACACTCACATGGAACAATAAAATACTAATTCTCATGTTGATTGAGCGAGACGATACTACTGAAACAATAACCCTCCTTTTGGGCTTCGCCGCAGTCAGGTAAAAACATTACTGTTGCAGCAAGCTAATCTACTGATTTCTATACTTGCATTTCCGAATATTATCGAAATGTCAAAATAATAAATAACTAAATAATTCGCAAATCACAAAAAAATATTTTTACAAAATTAATACACAAAATCTTTGCCATCTCCAAATAATATTGTCTCCCCAAACTTCTGAAACTGGCGAAAATTTTCGTCAACACGACAGCGGAAGTCTTCGCCGGTACAATTTTAAAAGTTTTTTTTCGTTTTATTTTTTCTTCTGTTTTGAAATTTCAAAATTCTATTAACAAGTTTTGCTGTCATTGGGGTCGCGGCGTTCTTTCTCAAAGTAATATGGGGTGTTTATTTAACTTTTTAATAATGTTACTGATAATGCTGATCTTTGAATTAAATGATAATTGAGTTTATGTACTGGCTTTACGAACTTGGCTAACTAAGTTACAGACATTCTCTTTTAGAATATTAATATAATATTTATTTAATTTGTTCCTTTGGATGACTATACAGTTGATGTTTTAAACAACACAAACAATATAAAACATCAATACCACGTTTCAGCAAAATATAAAGTTAATCTACACTATAATATATAATAATATTAAAAAGAGGAAAGATTTGTATTTTTGTATTTTTGTATTGGTGTGTTTGTGTATGTATGTTTGTAATGAATAAACTCAAAAACTACTGCGCTGATTTCAAAAAATCTTTCACCATTAGAAAGCTACATTCACCCTGAGTAACATAGGCTATATTTTATCCCTGTACTCCCACGAGAACGGGAACTACGCGGGTGAAACCGCGTGATGTCCGCTAGCAGGGAATAAAAAAAAATTGTACGAGACACTCCATTTTTCCGTCCGCTTCGCTGAATGTATAAAAGTATCACTAAAACGTATTTGTGTGTGTTTTACACCTGTGTTTTTAATTTCAAATGTATATTTTTTGTCATATAATACAAAATAAGCTGTTTTTCTTTAACACCTGCATCACTTTGAAATATATACTTTCTTCAGTTAAAATGGACTTCATTACAACAGGAGGACTTTATTATTGAAAATTTAACCTTTTGATTCTGAATAAAAAACCGTGATAAAAACCCGGACTCTTGTAAAAAAGTCCAGCTTATTTTAGTACCTTCTATTTATTTTAGAGTCGCCCCAATCTCATATTTCCATAGGTAATATTTTCACTCACAATATCAATAATTCTCACATAGAAATTACTTGTAACAAATAAGGGGCACCCTCTTTAGTATCTCGGACATCGTATACGTGGGTCCTACATTATTGCTCTCGATTTGAGCAATCTTAGCCGGCGGTTGTCATTCCTCAGGGCGACGCGATCGAACGTCGGCCAATATTTATAAATTCCTCTGGATCTTACGTGACTGGCCTCCAACTTCTGCTTACTGGTTTGCTGGGAGCTAAGCAATATTTAATAATGATATAAAATAACATACCTACATTGAGGTCAAGTAGTATGTCCATAAGTGTAGCGGAAGTGAAGAAGTAATAGGGAATATGTATAAATTTTATTTTTTTATTTCGATACGGAATGTTAAAGTACTATAAAAATAATGACAAAAGCGAAAACAAGACATAAATCGGCCAAACAACACAACAGTTATAACCATTTATACTTTTGTTTCTATCTCTTTCTAGATAAACGGAATTTAGTATGGATTTTGTACGTCGCTGCAGCAAATGACGTCATTCGCTGTATCGGATCTCTCTGTCTAATCAGCAGTTTTAAATGTTTATAACTTGGTATTTTTTATAGATATTAAAAAAAAAACACTGCTATTTCTGATGTTAATACGTTTTGTTTAGAGTGATAAAAAAAACATACATATACCCTATTGTTGATGGCTGAACGTTTTCAACCCTGCCTCACACCATTCCTTCTACTTTCATCGATGTGGTGCTTCTTTTAGCCAATTCAATAGAAACCATTCAAGGCTTTCTGCCACGCTGAAGCAGCTGGACCGGGAGCTCCTCCTGGAAGCCTCGATCGTGCAGGCCTGGGTGACATCACCAGACAGGCCTGCCGACATTAATAATGAGGCAGGGTGGTTCCAGGAGGCCATGTCCGACATATGTGACATGGCAATGCCCCGAGTCCGGCCAGGAAGCGCCCGGCGTCAGGTGTACTGGTGGTCGCGAGAGCTGACGTCTCTGCGTGAGGCGTGCGTGGCTGCGCGGCACCTGTACGCCAGGCATCGCAGGCTCCGCATCCGCCCACCGGATGCGGCAGCCATTGAGGCGGAGCTATATGAGGGGTACAGAGCGGCGAAGACCGCCCTCCGCGAAGCTGTCCTGCGGGCCAGGGATCAGGCCCGCGAGGAATTGCTGGGGACTCTCGACAGAGATCCGTGGGGGCGCCCTTACAAGATGGTGCGGGATAAACTCCGCACCTGGGCCCCCCCACTGACGCAGAGTCTCCGGCCTGAGCTCGTGGAGGACGTAGTGAGCACTCTGTTCCCTACGCGGGGGAAACATCCCCCCCCGCCTATGGCTCCGCCGCCTGCGGTGCTGGAAGCGGATCACCAGGACGACGACGACGACACTCCGGTAGTGACTGGGGTAGACCTGAGAGTGGCGGTACGCAGGCTCAGTGCCAAAAATACCGCCCCGGGACCCGACGGCTTGCCTGGCAAAGCCTGGGTCCTGGCCTCGGAGGCTCTCGGGCCCCGACTGGAGGGGCTCCTAAGCGCATGCTTGGAGAGAGGCCAGTTCCCACTTCGTTGGAAGACGGGGAAGCTGGTCCTCATTCGGAAGCCGGGGCGCCCTGCGGACTCTCCGTCCGCATACCGGCCCATAGTGTTGCTCGACGAGGTGGGCAAGCTCTTTGAAAGAGTCATTGCAAACCGCCTCGCCGAGCACCTTGCGGGGACGGGGCCGGATCTTGCGGAACACCAGTTTGGTTTCCGCAAGGGGCGCTCTACGGTGGACGCCATCATGCGCGTGAGAGCCCTCACGACGGGGGATGCAGTGTCCCGGGGGGGGGTAGTCTTGGCGGTGTCTCTTGACATCGCCAACGCCTTCAACTCCATGCCCTGGAGCTGCATTAGGGAGGCACTACGGTATCACCGGGTGCCGACCTACCTTCGTCGTGTGGTCGGGGACTACCTAACGGATAGGGCTGTTATCTACCCCGGTCGCAGCGGAGAATGGAACCGGCGAGAGATGTCGTGCGGTGTTCCACAGGGATCGGTCCTAGGGCCTTCCTTGTGGAACATCGGCTACGACTGGGTGCTGCGCGCCGACCTCCCTAGCGGCGTCAGCGTGGTCTGCTATGCAGACGACACGCTGGTGCTGGCACAAGGGGGGTCGCACGAGGCGGCGGCCGAAATAATGACACGCGGGGTTGCGATAGTCGTCGAGAGGATCCGGCAACTGGGTCTCGAGGTGGCATTGCACAAGTCCGAGGCCATGTGCTTTCATGGGCCTCGGAATGCGCCACCTCCGGGATCCTCACTGACGGTAGGAGGGGTATCCATCGGCGTCGAGTCGACGCTGAAGTACCTGGGACTCGTCCTCGACAGCCGATGGAACTTCGTGGAGCATTTCCGACGTTTGGCCCCCAAACTGGAACGGACCGGGGCTGCCTTCAGGCGGCTCCTGCCCAACCTTGGGGGGGCAAACGCCTCCTGCCGGAGGCTCTACGCGAGAGTCGTGCGGTCCATGGCCCTTTACGGGGCCCCGGTGTGGGCGCGTTCCTTGAGGCTGCGTGCAGCCCACTACCTGAACGCGCCCCAAAAGGTGGTAGCCGTAAGGCTGGCCCGTGGGTACCGCACGATCTCCCGTGAGGCGGCGTGCCTCCTTGCCGGATTGCCGCCATGGGATCTGGAGGCGATGGTCCTCGCGCGCCTACATGAATGGCGCGCGGAGGTGCTACGCCGGGGGGAAACTCCGCTGCCGCGACAAATTGTCGCTCAGCGGACAGACTTCCGGCGTGATCTCATGGCGACATGGAGAGAGCGACTGTCGCAACCCCGTGCAGGGCACGCCACAATAGTGGCGGTAAGTCCCCTCTTTGAGGAGTGGCTTGAGAGACGCCACGGCGTCCTCACCTTCCGCCTGACGCAGGTCCTCACCGGACACGGTGTTTTCGGGAGGTTCCTGCACCGAATCGGGCGGGAGGAAACGCCCGGGTGTTTCCACTGCGAGGATCGACCGGAGGACACGGTGGAGCACACGGTGGAGGTGTGCCCCGCGTGGGCGGAGCACCGCCGTGTCCTCGAAGCGGCGATTGGCGGCGGCGACCTCTCGCGTCCGGCCCTGGTGCAAGCCATGGTCCGGAGCGAGACGGAATGGGACGCCGTCACCTCCTTCTGCGAAGCAGTAATGCTAGAGAAGGAGGTGGCGGAACGTGAGAGGGAGAGAACCTCACAGCGTCCCGGCCGCCGCGGGAGACGCCCCGGGCGTCGGGGGCCACCACGTGGCCCCCGGCCACCGTAGGCGCGGGCCTGTGGACGGTGGGCTATGGGCTAGCTCGCCGTCCGTCCGTCTCATGACGACAGGCCGTGTCGACGGCGCGTTCGTGTTCCACGCGCGCCTCAAAGAGAGTCAGCAAAAAGGAAGGGGTCCGAAAGGACCGATGCCTGCCGGGGTTGCGGGACTATTCGAAAGAGATACCGTGGCCCCGGAACACAAAGGGCGATGAAGGAACATGGATGGGTTTTAGTCAGTAAAAGTCTGACACTCCCTCCTGCTCCGCCCAGAGCGGGAGAAGTCATTTGATGATTTCCCATCCGAAAAAAAAAAAAAAAAAAAAAAAAAAAAAGGCTTTCTGCCATATCCTTCTTGGAGAGATTATCATAAGACACATTTTTAAAAAGACAAAGGAATTAGGCATACTTACTCTAAACCATTTACTGATTTGGCACAAAACGGCAACAAAACTCTTCATACTCATTAATGTTTTTATTAGTCTGCCACCATTTTTCAAAAGTCAGGAAACGTTAATACCAAAAATCGGTTTTGCTCAGTATTCACGCCTCTCTATCAATTCAAATCGGCAATTCCCGAAAATTTCCGTAACACAAACGGGAAATACTGGGACGCGCTAAATAATTCCCTAACGTATACGGTCCATAAATTCCGCACGTTTCTCAAAAACACTTATATACAATATTCTCGGGTCAAATACGGATTTTCATCTATATAAAGCAAGTATGCGGATTATGTCGGGTCGAAGCAAAAATCTATGTAAATAAATGGAGGCCACGCCACGCAGATATTTCGGAAACAAATCTTCGTGCGCATCATTTAAAGCGGCCTTGACAGTCGGATTGAATTTACTTAATTATGAGCATTGCCTTGTTTAGGATATGCTCTGGATTTGTGAGTTTAATATTCTGGGTAAAATTTAAGGCGTTTCTTAAGTAGAAATGTTAAGTTGGAAACGTAACACATGTTGTAGACATTTTAGCTGCGGAAGAAAATTGTTTAACAAAGATTTCAAGTAAATTTATTCCTGTAATTTTAATATCGTTTACCTTACTGACCACTTATGTTGATGCTGCAAGATGTTTTTTTTTTAATTTTTCCTATAAACTAGGCACAATAATAACGAGAGTAGGCGCTGATACCTATAGCTTAAATGTTGGCTTTGGTATTGACTGCCAAACGAACTAACTATTGTATTGAACACTTGACTTACCTTAAGGCCTATTTTTATTGTCAACCACATTTATAAATCGAAGGTGCAAATTAACTGCTATTTAATAAACTTTCATATATACTTCATACTTCTTTGCTATTATATTTCATTTGTTCAGTTTCTTTCTTTCTTTCTTTTTTTTCTTTCATTTCATTTTTTTTATTTTTTTTCAACAATTTTACTAAGCGTAAGTATATACGAAACACTTTGGAAGCATTTGCCACTTGTTCCAGCCCAAATGAGCTCTGAACACAAAATGAAGGAACAACAAATTGCACCTCTTTTTTGCTTGATGTAACACTAAAAGTAAATGAGAAAAGTGATGTAGAAACGGAAAGTACAATTGATACAGAAAGAGTGAATGCAGGAAATTAAGTAAATGGACCGCTGGGTAAGCAACTCGCTGGCAATAACATGAGTCTCAAGGAGCTACGAGAATATTTTGCTAAGGATGATAGATTGTAGTTAAGCTGTAATAATACTGTTGTAGTTCACAGAGTAGTATCTTAGTCAGTCTGCTGTTGGTTTAACATATAGGGAAGGACGAATACTACAGTATCATGTCAGAGTAAGCATTGAAGGAAAGTGCGTGTAATATTAAACAATTGCATTGAACCTAAACAATATCAACTTACATGAACGGACTTGGATTACATAAACCAATCACTGTAATCTCCTTGATTCATCTAATGGCATCTAAACACCGCGTTATCTTGGAAGAATCTTCACCCATTTACAAAGGACTGTTTATCCCTACGAAGTTTTGGTGAACGCAATTCACTAATTAAATAAATGTTCCTTTAACTAGTTAGTTTAGAGTGACGTGTGGGTGTTTGTGGGCCAGTGATAGTGCTGGGCAATTGTTGAATTGGCCGAGGCCGAGATACGAGGTTGGGAACAAAGATTTAAATGATTACATTTGTTTTAACCGTGCGAAAAGTCTCGATACCCTATCAAACACTGATTTGAGAGGGTACTAAGACTTTTCCACGCGATATTTTCTTTCACTGGAAAGAAAAAAATCTTCTTACAGAAAGGAGGCCTGTGTCTCAGCAGCGAGTACTTGGATTATATAAGAATATTGTCCATACTGAGAGCAGTGTGCCCTATACAATAATACAGGCTTTACCTTGGCAATAGAGAAAACTCACTGCGTTAACGTTTGGGTCAGTGACAAAATGATACAGAAATTTCACTGGCTTCTGAAACGGTAGGGCGAATCTAATGATTTCATTCTTTGATAGCGAACTGAAGATAGGTGATGATTGGATCAGCGGTTGATCTAGGGCCAGTTGTTGGATTCTAGATGGTGGAAGTTCATATTATCACTACGGTTTTGATTGAGTTACACTTGTGAAATCACAAAAATATATTTGTTCGCTGCTTTTGATGTCCATTTTGGTCGAGTCCCAGTACTATCTGTATCATCATCAGCCTATAACGTTCCCACTGCTGGGACACGGCCTTCTCTCAATGAGAGGGAATGAGCTATAATCCACCACGCGGGCCACTATCTGTATATTTTATGCCAACTCCTAATTTGCACCGCATGCCCTGTGCACTTGATTACTGACTGAAACATCGAGCGATGTTTGTAGCGCATAGCTGAGTTTTGAGCACAAGATATTTGAAATTTTTGCCATCGATATTCTAAGAAGATGCCACCTTGGTTTTACTTTTCAATATAGCCATATTTCTCATAAAAAAAATACACCTACAAAGTACAAATCTTTCTCAGTCTCGAAACCGATCGAGTAAAATCAAACTGATACATTGGCTTGCGCCGTGATTTAGTATAACACTCCAAAATCCTTTTATATTCCTCGTTGAATAAGATTAAATACTTCACATTCTTTGTATGTGGGAGGAAGAATCCAATTCAAGAGCGTAACACGTACGCAATACTTTAAGTGCTTCTTTTATTCCTAAATCAAGATAGCGCATAGACGTCACAATAGGTATTTATGGCTACGCTGCGGAGTTTAAGTATCTAAAGCTTCGGAACGTGAACCGGAGTAGTCGTGATTTTAAACCCCTCTTGTTGCAGTTGTCTTCTTCAGCCCGTTTCCACAGCAGTTTGAGTGAAGCTCCACCTTCCACCGGTCAACCTTCAGTCTACCTTTGCACGCCACATTATCCGTTCTGAAATTAGCGCAACCAATTCTTGCCTGCCAATCGGACCTGGCTGGAGACCTGCCTACGCTCCTATGACCAGTTGTGTGTCTAAATTCCAACACCTCTTTACCACATCTATCAACGGGCCTACAGCATATTATATCCACCATATGTGTGTGACCATTTGACTTCTTCCACGATACCAATAGGGCCATGTTGGTTGGCTTCGATCTTCTTCGGACTTTTGATGTGACCACGAAGTGAAATCGAAGATAAATAAAGATGCAGTTTTGGTCCCTAGTAATAATTAGATACAAGGTTTAAGTGACTTTAGGCGGACAGCTATTCAAAAAAAAAAAAAAAACATTGGGCAAGTACCACAATAAATGTCACTTTCTTTGTTTAAACATAAACCTACCTGGTGTGACACACCATAAATGATTAGTCATAGAAAAATACCCACTTTTAAATCAGCAGGCTGAACTATTGATGTGCAGATATTTTGTTCTCGGCGAAAAAAAGGCCGAACTATTCACCGAGGACGAATCTACACATCCCTAAAGATATCTCCAAAGATCCCTCACACGAATTGTGTAATTCACTACAATTTGGGACTTAATCAAGATGTTTTAAACACTTGATGTATTAAAGGTTCTTTGTTACTTTCGAAGTAAATGTTGGTTGTTTGTTAGGCCTTTAATTGCTGTTTGCATAAAGTTGATTACTTGGTTGTTTTATGTACTAGTGAAATATTTGAGCAATCAAATTTTGTGTGTTTCAATTATCTAAAATTATCATAAAAGGAATTAGCTATTTAAAAAAAAAAAAAATGTGGATGTGGGACATGGGGTGGACACGTGATATCTACAGAATAGTATGGGCTGGCCCATACTATTCTGTAGATATCACGTGTTTTAACAGCATAAGCACCAGAAGCGCCGCCGAGGAAGGCTTACAAAAAGGTGACGAGATCTTTACGCACATCTCAAAGACTGGTTCGAGGTTGCGCAGGAGAAGAGTACTTGGAAGGATATAGGGGAAACCTTGCCTAGACATACAAGGCAAATAAAAAGCATAAGAAACCTAAACCGTTGCCACTGTTGAGACACACGCCCCCTCTCTACAGGAGAAGTAGGCTGTAATCATCCACCTGTCCAGGCCGTTACCTCTGGGGAACCACTGGTGTTCACTGCTGCTCCTGTTGCTGTATTTACAGAACACCCTAAAATTCATAATTGTTCCTTGTTTCCCAAAGTACTTTAGCACGGAAACAATGTGAGCCAATTATGCAAATAGCATCACAATTGATCGCATTACCGATAGCGAAGTGAAATTCATCTCGTTTATACATTCTGTTTGATCAATATTCTATACTGCTAAATTGGCAAAACAATGCTAGGATTTTGTGATATTAATCCTAAATAATTGCTAAGCTCAAATCCAGATTAGCATCAAGTATTGTTAGTCGATTTGATAATATTTGAATTTTGGATCGTAATACGTAAACTATACATAACAGTCGTTCCAGGTAAAATACTGGTATTTAACTGCATCCAGTTAGACTAGAAGCCGACCTCAAGATATTGGAAATGGCTAGGCAGATACATACGTATAACAGACTAGCGGATGTCACGTGGTTTCACCCGCGTGGTTCCCGTTCCCGTGGGAGTACGGGGACAAAATATAGCCTTTGTTACTTGCTGATAATGTACTATCCATTGCTGAAAGATTTTTTTATATCGGTCCAGTAGTTTATAAAATTATTCGTAACACACAAAAATACAAATATTTCTTCTTTATATATTAGTATAGATATAATGTTTGGTAAGAATGGAATGCGAATGAATAGAATAAGAAATGAGTGTATAAGAAGAAGTCTGAAAGTGGTACCGGTGAAAGCGATTGTGATAATTAAGATGCGGAGAAATATTAAGGAAATTTTCGTGAGAAAAGTTTTATGTATTAAAGTAGGGAAAGACCAAAGAATCCGATAAATGGACTGTGTCCACGATGATATGGCTAGAAAGGGGATGACTACTTAGATGACCAGTAGTAGAGAAGTATGGAAGAAGAAGACATGTGCTGTGCCGACTCCAAATAAATAAGAAAAAGGGCAGGGTAATCATAAATACATTATTATAATATGAAGTAAAACTATAAAGCGTACAACCCCTAAAGTAAGATTTAAATTGTTACTAGAGTAAGAAATTCTTGTACCTACCTTGATGGAAATAAAATATTATTTTTGTTATTTTTTTTTTTTTTTTGTTTTTGTATAAGGACCTAATTTTGTCCGTCTTCTTGTAGCTTGTGAATGATTACTTTAAACCACTATAGTTAACACGTGCTGTCTTAAGTCAACCATTATGACGGGGATCGGAACTGTTTCTCCTAAACACAGGTTACTTTGTAACCTATCTAGGAGAACAGTACGGCACCCACTAACTAGATTAAGAAACTATTTGCTTGTGCTTTATCTTATAATACTTTGCCATGTAATCTAGTCCTAGTTCAACAATAAATCTTTATTATTAATATTAAAAAAAAAAATATTATATATTATTAAGTAAAACTATTGTAGTAGAATACACCAGTATTATACGTTAGGACTATACTTCTAACCTACGTATAAGAAATCAGAAAATTATACTTATTTATAAACGTTGTTGACCTTTACGGGTTTCTAGGTTTGTTTCGTAAGGTTCAACGTTTTCATGTTAATAGATTTTGTTGTATAAGACATGGATAAAGATATATTAATAAAAGCGGGTAATTTTTAGATAACTTCCTAGTTACTGTCTCGAATATCACATAAACCATTTGACCCCGGCTGCAGCCGGGGTCAAATGGTTTATGTAAAGATCTATGCTATGATCCATGGGTTACAAGCAGCCTTTCCAGTGACTGAGTTGTGGAGACCAGATAGTCAGTATCTCCATGTAAAATACTCTTATTCAGCTGTACCCGGTTTGGAAACCGAGCCTAAGATATTGATGACTGTTTCCGAAGAAAGGCAGTCTTCATTTACCACGTTGACATCTTTACTTACATCATTCCTTCTCTCACAAGCTCCCAAAAACTAAGCCAAAAACTTACTAAAACCGTAACACTTACCATACTTCTGGAACCACCCAACCGCACACAATAAATTCCCGGCCATTTGTCGATATATACTCGTCGAATAACCAACCAGAAGCATCCCCACGCACGAAGATTAATCGACCGTGAGAAAAATGAAAGAGCGATGTTACCTTACGAACGTGTCGCCATTTATTATGCGAGTGTTCCATTATTACTCCGTACATACGGGTCGGAGGGATGGCGAGCGAAATGACGGTCAAGGTCAGGGAAATGATTTAGGATGAATTTCTGGGTGGCAAAAAATCTTATAAATGTTGGATTTGGATTATAACATGATCTGAGAAAGCGGTTTTGAGACAATGATTTATTGTTTGTGTTGCTATTCTTATTAGTGTCACTGATTTTGATGGCTCAAAACTTCGCTATTTCTTGTGCTGGTACTGTTGAAAGCTAATGATTTTTTTGTAAGTGAATGGGTTAAATACTGTTTATCTACACCCATGCTATAAATCCTCTATAAAAGTATCTGAAACAGTTAGCTTATTGCCAAAATTAAAACAGCCAGTGTCATAATAACCATTATAACATCCAAACGGGTGTTATAATGTTGTACTAAATTTCATTATGCAACTCGTTTTAAAAAAAGAACATTGTCTAGCACGTGGGATTCACTACCACAGCAGCGCCGTAATTAAAAAAAAAACTTATAGGTTAATTCGAATTCACGTATCCCGCCATTTTTGTTCGATATTAGTTTTGCATTATTTACGTATACTTTGTTGTTTACAAAAATGAGTGATACAAGCTTTGTGCATTTTAATTTTTGTACAATCCAAAATGTAAATAATTATATTATTACCTATACATGGTTTGTTTGTATTAAATACTCAGCATTATTAAACTTTCCATGAATTTACATAGACTTCTTACAACACTACCACCTTATGGTTTCAGAACCTTTTATGGAGGATTCATATCATGGATAAAAAAAAAGTAAAGTCTTCTATGCAACTGTACATAATTAGGTTTTAAAACACTCATGTGATACTATTATCACACTCGGCTTCGCCTCGTGTGATAAACCTACATTCGTGTTTTAAAACCCCTCATTATATAACAGTTGCATAATGTAATATATGGTTGACTATTTCTGTTTTAACTTTTATCTCCAAGAAAATGCATTTAAATCTTTGCAGAATCAATTATTAATAAATAAGTCCTATTTTCATATCATTTGACACAATCTAGAACCAGAAATCGTTTCCGCGTCACTTGATGAAACTAATCGGTAGTTCGCACTTACAGCCACTAATAAACGGCGACGGAAACTATCCACTATCGTAAGTAGCTACTAGTAGTAACTTTCATGAATATCCTTGAAGCAATCGAGTTTATTCGTACTCACTGAATCTTGCACTTGCCTTATGAGGTGAGTGAAATTGCAATTGAGATTTTAAAGTTTGTGGTATATCTAAATTGCCATTGAGGATTGAAGTTTGCGGCGTCGCGCGTCGGTGAAAAAACTATGTGGCATGTCTTATTTATTATGGAGGTACAGACGCCAGCATATCAAGCTACTACAATCTGTCAATTTTTTTTTAATAGATTTTCAACTTTATCGTTAAATCATTAGGTTCAAGGTTTGTTGGTAAAATTTAACAGTTTCGGGTAGCTTGATGTGCTAGGTTTTTTTTAATTCTTGGCTATTATAAATAAGAAAAAACAGTTCTTATTTATAATGCCAAAATGTTGTTTTATTGTTGTTTTCTTAATTTCATGCTATTAAATGTCTCACTAAGAATCTGTTTTAAACCTTATCGACATCAATAAAATTCAAAACAGGTCGTTTCCGTGGATGAAAGAAGCTAGAAGAAAATTTAATCAATGAATTTTCTGGCTATTCTAGCAAGCCGTGTGTCCCACAAACAAAATGCGCATTCCCCACCCGGAGAACAAAGGTTGATATAAATTCACACTAATATTCTTTGCGTTCATCATTGTTTTGTTTCCCACTACAAACCTAACTGTTATTGCTGCTACCATTTTTATTGGAGCTATGTTTTTGTATGAATAAAAAGGGCTTTGAATATTCTAGGTCGCTCTTGTAATGGAGGGACTTCTTACAGCGACTTGTCATATTCCTTTTTTGTGCCTATGTCTGCGATTCTGAAAGGTTTCGGGGATGTAGATGCGAATTGTAAGGAATATTCGTTTGTGTTTTTGAAAATATCATGACTTGCATGAATGAATTAAACTAGGCCTTCAGAAGAAATATGTTTACCTTTAACTATGTTTCGTACCTACCTATTAAAAATTACAATCTAAAGGTACAGACATTTCAAGAAAATGATTATTAAAGCTTACGAAAACTGTTCTAGTTTCGTAATAAGTTTGCCTTTTCATGATTCCAGCTTTAATTTCCTTGGAGGGTACTGTCTCTCGGATGTCTTTATTTGATTTCTAAGACCTAAAACGATAAGCCAGAATCATTTAGAGAAAATTGTCTCAGGCACAGTGTACAAATATTTCGTCGAGTTTGCTAAGCAGAGTTTACGTAGGACAGAAATTATTTCTTCATTTTGTTATTTTGGGGCGTTCTGGAACTTAATATTGTGTCTTTAAATTACTTATTTGAATGTGTTTCTGAGTTTGCTCTATGATATCTAAGATGCTTGTTTTAGAACATTTATTTTGCTGGAATTGGGGCTTAAAATATTAAGTTCGGTTTAACCTTGGATTTTCTCATTCCAACATGAATTAACACTTCAAAGAGATATCTGAAACTTTTGATAGGCTGAGGTCTATCTTTAGACTCAATAAAATAAAAGTACGCGTACAAAAAAACATGATAAAATTTTAGATTTTCAATAGGTTTACAAATTAAATTAAATTCTAAGTTAGTTTCAGTCTCTTGTGTATTGTAAGTCTATTGTTGTCGATCACGAATTTTTTACTGGATTTTTCATTTGGAGTATTTGAATAAAAATGGAAATTCAGTAAGGGCTCATATATTGGCGGCGCGGGCCGCTTTAAATTCAAACATATGGCAATGTATGCGAGTGTTTACGGAGAAGCGTTTTTACGCGCGTTGGCTTGAGATGCAGCGTCGAACGCCGCGCCAGACGCGGCGGTGCACGCGGCGTCCAACTCGGTATCCACCGCGGTGGGCAACGCAGCGGGCATAATCACAAACACATAAACACTAGATAACAATTTTCTTCGTAAGTTGCACTGACAGAAGTATTTATTCAATAAACTTATGCGAATTAGACTGGTATTTTTATTTATTCGCGAGAAGAAGAACGCAAAGAGCTTATGGCTGTTTGACATCCGTCATGACGTGACATGTTGACAAAACGCGACGTGCGACGCCGCGGGCAACGCGTCGCAGCACGCGTCGCGTCTCCATAAACAACATCGTACTTTGCCCATGTTTGTGTTTGGGCGTGTAATAACGCGGATTGCTCCGCGCCGCCTCTCCGTAAAGGCGCGGTCACACCGGATGCGTAGCGTGACGTGACGCGCGCACGCATCAGTTGTAATGTATGAAACTGTAAGAAAGATGCCAGACCAGTTGCATGATCTGTGCACGTGCGTCACTCACGCACGCAGAGCCGCATCTACTGACAAACCGACTCCGCGCGCGTGTGTAGAGGAACGGCGGGATGACGTTGTATTATATGGCATTCCCTGTTAGATGCCAGACCGGGCACGCACGCACACGCATTGGTATTGCTGCACGTACGCACGCACGGCAGGTTGTATTTATTTACAAACAGAATATGGTTCACGAGTGTTTTTTTTCGCAATGGAGACAATTTTAAAGGAAAAACTAATAAAAATTGTTCGCAAATATGTATGTATCTACAACACCAAACATAAAGAGTACAAAAATAAAAGTTATAAATTATTATTATGGGAGAGAATCGGGACAACGCTGGAAATAGACAGCATAGTAGCAACAATAACGCTCATTCATCAGAAGAACTGCTGTCCTCTAACATCTTTTCGCCAAATGCTTTCAACTCAATAGGGCTGCTGACAATGTGGCTCGCACCTGCGTGACGTGATGCGTGCGCGCGTGACGTGTGCTGCACCGGTCTTGGCCGTTGTGACAGGGCTTGCACGTGCGTGCGAACGTCACGTTGCACGTCACGTCACGCTACGCATCCGGTGTGACCGGGCCTTTCCGCCCAGAGCGGGAGGACTCATTTGATGATTTCCCAACCAAAAAAAAAAAAAAGGTGTATCCTATTACCCAGTACTAACTGGGTTGTAGAGGTTCGATAGGCAGTCACTCCATGTTAAATACTGGCATTCATCTGCATCCGGTTAGACTCGAAGCCAATCCTAACGGAAAAAACGCACCGCGCAACGCGCCGCCCAACGCGCCACCCGACGCGTTGCGTCTCCAGAAATGAGCACTTTTACTAGTCATTCTCGTAAAAATAGTCCCCGTGCAATAAAATTTAATCTTGACAGTAAGTGAAAGATTAAAATATAACTGGAAAAGAAATTTTAATACATCAAAGTGTTTACTCTAAGACATAGTCATCGACGAAAGACTCAATAATGACGAGATGACTTGAGTAATTTTGTTCTTTTGTAAAACAAAATTGAGGTGACATGACTAGTGAATGTTCAGGCTAAAGAATGAAGTGACTGGAAACTGAAAAAACACATGGAATACTAAATACAAGGTCTAGTCATAGTACAACAATTTATAGAAGCGATATTGTCTCTCCTTACTTTACTACCCTACAACTTTGGGGTGTACGATGCGTTTAATTAATTCTGAATTGTCTCGATGTAACGCAATAAGCCCAAGTTTGATTTTTAACTATCGCGACGTATTTTCATCACGGGTGGTTTTATCTATCGAAGATGAGTTGAACATTGAAAAACCGACAGAATGCATACCTATAAACTGAAAAGATTTTTGGAGAAATTGAGTCTATACAATTTTCGAACTATGGTAAAAACAAGCAAGTATTTAATTTCATTATGGTAATGGCTTTAAATTAGATGTCTTAATCGCGTGTTAGTATTGCCTGATATAGACGATGGTTGCTGAAGCAAATAGTAATCTACGTTTCCTTGGAGATTTGTATGCGAGTTTTCGATTCCGTACAGATTCCTTACTCTATGGTCGAGTGTAGAGAAAAGCGCTCGCTCAACTCTTGATATATTGAGCTCGATATTATGTACGGCTAGGATACATTACGTTTGCTCTCCGTGACTTAGAAGCACGCAGACTTTTGGTGCAATTCATAAGAAATAACCACTTTAGTTTGGAGAAAATCACTCAATTGGGGTCAATGGGGTCATCATATAAAAATATATCCAACTAGCTTTTCCCTCAGCTTCGCTTGCGTTATGGTCGGAAATTATCCCACGGAATCGTTTTAAATATATCCCATGATACATACATTCGGAGATGATGAAATTCCTAGTAAGAGAATTTTCGGAATCGAATCAGTAGTTCTGAATTACCCCTACATCCGAAGGAGATGTTTCATATCAGGCTAAGTTTATAAACACTATCTCAAACAGTCGAGAAGAATCATCTGTGAAATTCAGGAATTAGACAGGATAAACATTAATAAAAACATCTGATCCAGTCTGACTGGATCAGTGAGTATGACAATTTTTACCCGCGTCTGCTTAGAACGCTTAATGTTAGTTTATGCACAAAAATAAATAAAGAAAGAAAAGTATGAAAACAAAGTTAGTCGACGCAAATATACAATGTGAAACATAATATCGCCACGGGGCCACATAAAATGTGGTTCACCGTTCACCTAATGAATAGTACACCTTTGAGGATTACAGGTGTGAGGAGAACACCACTCTACTGCTGAAATATTACTTTTAATATTATGCACGGCCAAGATACATTGTACACGCATTCTACGTCTTGAAAACATGAGATGGGGCACAAGGTATAAGAGATAGGCATATGAGTGAAAAAAGATAGAGGATTTGAAGGTAAACTTAATATTGAACACCAGAAAGTGATGAAGAGGCTAGGGGTTTGTAGGAAACTTTTGACTTTCCGAAAGTTTTTTATAGAGCTTCTGCAATGTTATATGTTTATTTAAGACACAATGGCGGTTAAGCATTAATTATGAAAGTGAACAAAAATTTAATTTTTTCGATGAAAATCAGAATATGATATTTATTAACTAGTAGGTGCGATAATATAATTAAAAAAGAAAAACTGGTTTAGCTTCAACCAAGAATATACAGGCATCACGAAGCCGTCAACCAAGCATTCTGTACATCAAACGAAGTAACTTTACGCAAAAATTTTTGCTGAAAAACGACTTTTTTTTTGGGATGAAAAATCATCTTTTGTTGTAGACCTCAATGTAACGCACTCAAAACATTGTCATGATGGATGGATTGAATAATACGAGGGTCGTGGAGGTGTTTAAAAATCTTACATTAAAAACTTGTATTTAAAAAAAAACTTGTCTTAAAGTTGGAAATTTGACCCCAATATCTCCGTAACTAGAAGGTTCCCAGGTATGGTGTAGAACAATAAAATGATCGCAATGACGGGGAGAATAAGTGCCTTTCGGCTTCGTTAAGAAGTTTTTTATACCCTTTAAATCACGTCTTTGCTTTGACTCCGCTGGATCTTCAAACTTCGACCAACCCGATATTGTACGAATAATACGCAATACCTCACCCTGTTGATAAATGGACACACGTTACTACGATAACATCAGTGATATGTTTCACGTTTTTCCCCTGTCATTTCACCCTGGGAGGGTTAGCCGAGATTTTATAACCCTTGGCCTTTGTTGCGGAGTTAATTGGAAAAGTCCTGACCTTGATTTGATTGAGGGTTTTGTCTTATTGTTTTTTTATTGCTACGTAGTTACGAATGTCCGTGTTGTTTTAGTAATAATTGTTTTGTTTCAGTAGTAGCTCTTCCTCAAACTGTTATAATAAAAGCTCAAACCGTGCCTTCTTTCTTCTTTATCGTATGGTTAGTGCCTAACCTGGTGTCAGAGTTCTTATGGCTCTGACTTGGCTTTACATACCATTGAAAAATATCTCTCAGGCATGCCAGTTTCCTTATGTTGTTTTCCTTCACCGAAGCAAGTGATAATTTTGTATACGCACATGAATCGGCAAAATCAGAGATGCGTGTTTTGGATTCGAACTCAGACCTATGACTTGGCAGTTCGCCGGTCACACCATTTGACTATCACTGCTTAGCACCACCATTTTGCTTACATACCGTGCCCATATCTTTGATGTTTAGTTATTGTATTATCAGCCTGTTGGCAGTGGGGACATTACAGGTTGATTATGCTTAGTTTAATCAGCCCACAACGTGCCCACTGCTGGGACTGAGGCCTCCTCTCTATGAGAAGGCCGTACTCCAAAATAGTAAACGTACTTACTTATTTTGGAGTACGGCCCACTCCTTCTTCCCACGCCGTCGGTTGATGTCAAATGTTTTCTGGTTCTAGGACATGCCGGTTTCCTTACGATGTTTTTCTTTACCGTTTTGTGAGCAGTGTTGTTAAAAAAACATTCACTTTGCCTTTGCCTTGACATAAGTCGGAGCCGTTATCAGTGCTCTCTATTTAGTTGCCAATTATTGTCGTCATTATCTGCTTAGCCTTTTTCCAACTATGTTGGGGTCGGCTTCCAGCCTAACCGGATGCAGCTTATCCAGCCAGATGCAGCTGTAATTTACATGGAGCGACTGCCTGACTGACCTCCACAACTCAATTAGTATTAGGAAATATGATACCCCTTGGTAAGACTGGTTGTCTCTGTTTAATTGTATTTGAAACTATTTCTCACGTTGCAAAACTTTGTCAAAATCTGATTCCTTATCTATTTTATTAAATCTAGCCTCAATAGCATATTCTGGTTGACTCGGTTAGAGTTAGGTCTAATTTCAATTAGTCTGAATAATAGTGTAGACTTTGCGGTCTATTTTCATATATTTGATCCTTTTCTCTCTCAAGAATGAAACATAACGGTTCGAGGGAGGCATGATAATCTTTCGATTGATGTTGGTGCGTAGGCAGCCTATGATATAGGATTAGGGGATCAATAAGACGTCCATCAAAGAAAGGGATGCACGTAATAGACTCGATCGGAATTGGTTTTATATGAAAGTATAAAAATATAATACTGAATATACTTATGTTTCAAGAAAATCGAGCACGTGTAAGTTCATCAAGACACATTTCAGTATGAATGTATTAATTTTAGACATAATAATGGTCAAATGGGTCGGCCAAAGATTAGTGAGGTCGGTCTACGGATGGGTGATGTACAACAGAGGTTTAAGCATGGGGGTGCCTAGGAAAGCACGTCGACCTAATTGACTGTTGTTTGTAAATTTTAAACAGAAGGCCGAAAGTCTGACAACCAGTCTAATCAAGGGGTATCGTATTACCCAATACCAAGTCGTGGAGTTCAGATGGAAAATCGGTCCATGTAAAATACTGGTATTCAGTTGCCACCGATTAGACTGGAAGCCGACCCCAACATAGTCGGTAAAAGGCCAGGCAGCTGATGATGTGTTTAAGTTTTAGTATTATTTTAAGAAATTTTCGCCTTTACCGATACTTAGCGTAGAAGAGGCAAAGTTTTACTTAATGTTAGCTAGATTTTCTTTTAATATTCTATGGAATGGTTTCTTTTAATGTTTAAGACCTGCTTAAAAACACTTTCCCAAGTGGCTTCTGAGCCATTTTACTATGCAAAACTAAAGTAGTTATTTCCCTTTAAACACTATTAAAGCTAGTTAACCGTCTAATCTTTTTTTTGTTTTTGTTATTGTTATTGTTAACTCTACCGGTCTCTAATATCACACCTTAAAAACCTAACAGTTTGCACTAAATAAAACCTTTGTTAAAGTTTAAAAGGCTGATATCACGGAACGGTTAATTCCGCCTATTGTCTGCATGAAAATTGCATTCCACTATTTCTATGAAAAAGTCCAAATTAACCAAGTGAGCTTCGACAGTGAAAATGGGATCTAATGTTTTAGGTAAAACAGGTTGTTGCAGATGTAAATGTTAATTTGGTTTTTTGAATACAATTCGTTTAGTTATTAGATTAGACGCCAGACACATGTGGTTTGTACGGACATGTTTTTTTCGCGTTAGCTCGTGGTTTTTGTTTTAAAGTTGGAGTTTTGTTAATTCAGTGTTTATCGTACTAATGTTCTGATAGCGAACGTTTTTCTTTGCTTTGCATTTTACGTTAGGATGCAACAATTGTTCAGCGAATTTTAATTAATTATCTAAACCGCGCTTGTTTTAAAATGAAGATGTTTCCTTTCATGCTTCGTACATCATAGAGAGCATCATTTTGTTTTGTCAAATCTTTTGCGCTAAATAAGTTAATGGAGGTCAAACATACTATTTAAAAACACTTTTTTGCAAAAAATAAAACCGACTTCAAAAAACACAAAAAAAAAGTGAAAAATAACTTTAGCTTCAGAAGTCAGTGCCCAGGGTTTGATCATTTCGTTTGTTTTTTGTCACCAACTTCTGAAGCTAAAGTTATTTTTCACTTTTTTGTGTTTTGTGTTTTTGAAGTCGGTTTTATTTTTTGCAAAAAAGTTTTTTTATTTTTCCATTTTTAGTTGTAATATCCTATAAAAATGTTTGCTATGCATTTATTTTACATTGTTAACAATACATGTCATGGTAATAGACTTATCCGCAATAAATGGAACTTAACATACCTAAACTGTCGAAATTTGGGTGTATTGTACACATCTGCGTACCCCTCAGAGCAAACAATAAACATCCAAGCGATTGCAGCAATCACGACCGATTTGCCGTCCATTTTTGAAGAGTTCCATTGTAATGTGTCTCAGGAGTATATTCTTTCAAATAAAAATAGAATTTAGAGAATCGCTCCACAAATAGGGAGAAATCGGTGAACATATTGAAATTGGACCACACGACTGAAGTAAAAATGTTCATAAAATGTTCATAAAACGAAAACTACTGCATCAAACTAAAGAAGAATCGCGAAAATTGGATCATAAATCTCAGCGTGATCGGTGTACATATATTTAAAAAAAATATACCTATCGAATTGAGAACCTCCTCCTTTTGGAAGTCGGTTAAAAACAAGTTACATATTTTTCAATGTTGATATTTTTATTCCCATTTTCGACGCTGGCTGTAATTTTGTCTAACAAGCTTACTGACAAACGATATGTTATTCTTAGAACACTTATTTACGTGTTCGTTCTGTATGATTATACTTCCAACGAATCTTATATTGTTATGACGAAAACCCTTTACAAAAACATTTTCCAACATTCTTACGCATGACTCATAATCATATCAAAAACAAGAACATGCTTTGATGTAACTTCGTCTTTCGTCGCTTTCATGTCACTCCTTTGACATCTTTTAACTTTGTTGCCTCACCAACATAATTATATACTTCATCCATTCAAAAATGTACCCTACTTCCCTTATTTATAAAGGTTATGTTTGGTAAATTTGTCATCTTTGTAAGAGCAACCATCGTTTATCTATCAGTATCCTTTCCTTCGTTTTAATGCAATACAATTTTAATGAGGATAGATGCAAGGACTTAGTCTTGTTTAAATGAAAAGCTCTTTGAATTTGCGACGGCTTTGAAACAAAACAAAAATAATATTTCGCTAAAGAAGATAAATCTGCGGGAAGACATTTTGAAAGTTATCGTGATTTGAGAAAGCGATGTTGGTTTGATCTTGGACACTTACTTTGGAATTTAAATAAAAAATAAAAGCTGTTATCAGTTTGGGCGAATGTTGGACGAAATAAAAAAAATTATAAAGATGAAGAAAATAGAATATCTATATTTAGATAGAAAGGTATTCTATTTTTAAGTGACTAAAAGGGAACTTTAGTTGCTTTGGAAACACTTCTTCTTTCCCAGCTCGAATACTAGGAAAGTGCGAAGGCCGTTTTGGGGACCTGTCTCTTGTAAATTTTGATGTTCAAAAGAGCTGTTTTTAGGGTTCCGTATCCAAAGGGTAAAAACGGGACCCTATTACTAAGACTTCACTGTCCGTCTGTCCGTCTCTCTGTCACCAGGCTGTATCTTATGAACCGTGATAGCTAGACAGATGATGTATTTCGGTTGCTGCTATAACTACAAATACTAAAACCAGAATAAAATAAATATTTAAGGGTGGCTCCCATGCAACAAACGTGTTATTTCTTCCGTTTTGTCTAATGCTGTATAGATAATGGTACGGAACCCTTCGTGAGCGAGTCCGACTCGCACTTAGCCGGTTTTTTTTTTGTTAACCGGTGTTTGCTCTCTCTTGGGCAAAAGCCTCCCGTATTCTTTTCACTTCTCTCGATGGTGTGCTTCTCCCTACTTAAAGTGTGCAAAATATATCAATCTTATTTGAATGTCAGTACTTAAAATGACTTTTGATTTTGAAACCGAGATAAAAACAATTTTTCAAACTTAAAATTTCATCATAACACGTCATAGATAGTTTCTACAAATTTTGTTTTGGAAAGCTACACGTGTTATATTAAGTATCTACATCGTAAATCCTACTCTAATGAGAGGTAAGTATGTCTCAAGTAAGAAGCCTCAGAAGCACGTGTATGGTTCTCTAATCTGTAACATTCCAGACTTATAGGTACTCGCTAGAAGTTTGGTAAAGGGTTTATACCTAGTTTAGTAACTAAATTGGTAACAATATGAATGGCCTTTGATTGGCAACGCTAAAATAGATAAATTGTTGTTTCTAACAAAATACAACCAACTTCTTAAAAAAAAACAAAAAAGTGCAAAATAACCTCAAGGAACAACACTCCGTTATGTGACATTTTAAGTTTACCCTCAAGGAAGTCAGTTAATTTTTGTAAGTTTAATTGATTTTTTTCCATCTTAATTTTTTAGTTAATTTATTTTTCCATTATCATAAGTCAAAACATCATCAACATAGGCGTAGTAGATTAAACACACGTCATGGAAATTCCCCTAAAAGTTCTTACCAGAACGTGACCGAATTAATATGGTATAACCCCTGAGATTCCTACTTTCCAAAACAAAAAAATCGGCCCACGTGGTTCAGAATAAATTATCGCTAAACAAAAACAAAAAAAAAACCTCGGTTACAAACCAAAATTATTATTAACAACTAATTATAAACTTTTTCCATTTCATTCAAGTACAACAGTAGGTGCTTACTGAAATACAAACCTTTACCTTTTGTCCCATTTAATTAAACGTAATTTAAAACTCCATTAACATTTTTCTTGGACAAATTTAAATTAGACATGAAAGAAACTTCTCAGGGAAGCTGTTGCTAAAATGACAGGCGAATTAATACAAATATAACTCTGTAATAGAACAAAACAAATAACTTCTGCCCCTTCCTCAATTTCCAATTCTAATCTGTCTGAACATCATTATGGAGACAAAGAAACTTTACACTTTATACTATACTTTTCACCTCGCACATAATGAACGAAATTAAACTTATAGAACTACTGGAATATTAATGTCACTCATTGTTATCTCCAAAGAATTTACCTTCGGCTATGAATTCTATTTTTGGTACAAAGATCTTGAAAATTGGTGCCGAAACCTGGACGGCTTTCAGATTAATTAGAATGGATCAAAATAGGGCTGTGTTGACATCAATTTGTGCTAAGAATTTGTGCAAGAAAAGCCTAATTCTTAAACTAGTTTTTTCCCGCGGCTATCACCGCGCCTAGATAGGTAATATCCCACGGTATAGTGCTACCAGGATATCCAGGGCATCTTTTATGTTAATCGAGGTTATAATGTATCTGTGTGCCAAATTTCAACAAAATTAGTTCAACCGTTTTCGCGTGAAAGAGAAACAAACATCCATACACCCATTTCACATTTATAATAGTACGAGTAGTAAGTTAGGAAGGTAGAAATCATAACAAAAACCATCGCCAACAGACCCTTATGTCTGACATCTATTTCCAACGCTGTAGCATTCGTCCTCTTCCATTATCGTCCCGATTTTTTTCCGTACATCCACTTTGATCAATAACCTCTCCTTTGATCTAAGTAGGCGTATCAAAAAAACTGACGAGACACGTTCTCTGACGGGTGGAGGGCACTTGGACACTGACGTCAAACTTGCGGATCTTTTAAGAGCCAACTCGTTTGGCGTTCAAAGTGAATGCGTCAGCGTTTGCGGTCCGACGCTTGAGGCCTCTCGATTCGCGTCAACCAAGTCAAAACGCGCTGTTGTCACGTCGCCGGCACGAGTGGCTTTCATGTTCTGATTTTTGTCACGAAATTCTTGAACAAGGCATTTTTGTTTTGACGTGTTGGCTGTGGATAGGTTTTTCTCTTGTTTTCAATTATTTGCCCTTATCAAATTAAAATCATTGGTAAACTCAATCAATTGATATAACACAGGTCTTTTTTTTGGTCACCCTTGTTCTCGCGGTCGCTTAAATTCCCATTATGTTTGATATCAAGAGCGACAAGGTGGAAGCGTTAGAAATGGCACATAAAGTAATGAAAGCCAGTGACGTGACAAGTGACAACACAAATATCTGTCACATGTTTACATAAATGACATAATATCATATCAACGACGCCACAGATGGAAACCTTTTCCTACATTCAACTTATAAAAGTCGGATAGCAACCAATTCAAAGATTTTCTATTTTCATCCACATAAACATAACGCAAATAATATTTGGTAAATATGACCCCAAATTGTGTTTTATTACAGTTTGTTTTGGGCCTACAATATCTTGTGATTTATAGAATTTAATTTCCTTTATTTCTAAACTTTCATTTTGCTACCTTATTTGACAAACGTTTACTAATAAAGTAAATCTTTTGTTACAGGTACAGTACTGAAACAACTTGGTGAATAATTGACTAGTCTTAACAGCGAATAAATCTTTTTGGCTTCTAAAGGTAATGTCAATCTTGATGCTGTTTTTCGTGGAAACTCCATTATGAGATTTGTTTTTTTTTTCCCCTTTTAATTTATATTTATAAAGTACGTATGCGATGGTCAAAGGAGGATAAAGTTTTCCATCAACTCAATATGAAACAATCCTTGCACCAGATCACTATGTAGAAGAACCTAAATATAATGAACATATCTGTATTATTCACATTTATTTAAACAAGTCCAGTAAGTAAAGTATTACTAGTTAAGTATTACTTAAGTAATATTGGAAGTAGTCTAGTATTACCTAAGCAAGTAAAGTATTACTTATAAATACTGGACTTACACTCAGTTCCCGAATTGGGAATTGGAAGTTGAGAACTTGTCTAACTGTTATTTAGCATTGTCTGAAGTTGTCTTCTTTGGAAGCTCTCTTCAATATAACCCTCGAAATTCAAAATTTTGTAGCGTTTTCATCACTAACTAATTCTAATTAAAAGTTTGACAAATTCTCGATTCAGAAATCACCTGCGCTTATCAATAAGCTAGCTGATCTAATCATTTCTAAGCCACTAAGCAGAAGCCTTTAGATTTTTATCAGCGTAACATCGCAACCTATTTTAAGTTTGCTCTTTAATAGAGGGTCCTCAGAAGAAAATTAACTTTGCCCTCTTCCCTACTATAAAGTGACACTCTATATCACTTGGTGACAGTGAAAAATCTTGGGCTTCGTTCCCGTTGGACGAAATGTATCTACGGAAATATTTTATTCCCTGCTGATCAAGGAAAAGGAAAATAAAATTTGTTTCGGTCGATTTGAGGTCGATTTTAGAGGTTAATGGTGCTGGATAAACCTGCCCTAGGTTCAAGGTCCGTATGGTGTGTCAGTAGTAATAGTCCAACAGTGATGGTCTCTCATTCTATTGTAACTTCGTACTACGCTAGGCCAGCTTCAGGTCAAAGTGGTACCACCAAGCGGTCTACTGCACCTAGGTTACACCTTGTTTATTTAATAGCTTATTAAGTGTCCCATTGCTGGGCATAGCCCTCCCCTTTCAGGCCCTCTCTTCCAAGCAACATTTCCTTCAAAACCTCTTTATTTTGTGCGACCTCCGGCCATGTTCGCTCCACAAACAAGATCAGATCATCACACCACCAATGCCGCTACCTCTTCTTTCTTCTTAAATTTTAAATATTTCGCTTCTGCCAAAAAGTAAGCTCCTTAATCTTTATTTGGATATAAATAAATCCTCAGCATTAAATCAGAAGCTCTGGTAAAAGAACTGCGATAAAATATTACTTACTCCATACATCACAAAACATCAATAATTCTCCCAGTACTTACAACGAAGACAAAAATCCAATAAAATATCGCACATAAAGCACTACACCAAATACCCCTGAAATACCCCATTACATTGACACTTTTCCCTTTTCAACCCAATAACTATCACGCAGAAATCCTATAAGATTCCGTCTGGCTGCTGTCCAGTTTCTTTCTTTCTCTCTCATACTCTTTTCTTTCCGAAACACTTTCCGAATGTATCGAACTCGAGAAAAATTATAATGAGGTCACGTGCTACAGTTTTAAGTGAACTAAATTCAATCGTCTTAGAGGAAATTGAATTTTGGCTTAGTTTTAAAGTTTTCTTGTCGGTCGGATGTTTTTGTTGTTCCTTTTAGTTTTAGTGTTGTAGTAATGTGTTCTTGTATTGTACTATTTCGTTTATTCTTGGCTACTGAAATGAACAACCGCATATTTTGTTTCTCTTTATTTTAAGATCTACAATATTGAATACGGCACGGTTGGCGCATTGGCTGGGCGATTGGCTGCTGCACTGCGTGTCGTGGGTTCGATTCCCGCACGGATATTTTTGTATGGACGGCCAACATGTAGTTGTTTCAGGTCTGGCTGTTTGTATATGCGAGGATGGCTCTCTCTAACCTTAGATTGACGATATCGTCAGTCGTGGGATAAATCTGGTTGAGGGACGCACAGAATCGAGAAGTATCGCCAAACAAAGGGGAGGCCTATACTATGACTCAACATCGGGTGATTCTGGGCTGAAATAATAAATAAATATAATAAATATCGCTGGACATTACACACATCGCCATCTAGTGACACACTAAGTAACGAGGCTTGTGTCGTGGACACCAGATAGTTGATATACTACACAGATACTTTTTTTTTGTTGTAAATACATATAACCATCCATGACTAGGAATCAAATGTCCATGCTCATAACACAAACCGGGACTTCTACCGGGATTCGAACCCAGGACCCTAAGAACGTAAGGCAGCCTCACTACCGCTGCGCTATTCGGGTCGACAAATGATGATGAAGCGCGTGAAATACCCGCATGCAGGTTCAACGATTTTAAAATAATTTTTGAAACTCTCACTTGAACTATTTCTTAACAGTTGTGTTTTTTTACAAATAATTTTGTTGATATTCCCATTACCAACTACATGATTCAAGATACTTCC
The DNA here is from genome assembly GCA_941918905.2 of Xestia sexstrigata. Taxonomy (NCBI): domain Eukaryota; kingdom Metazoa; phylum Arthropoda; class Insecta; order Lepidoptera; family Noctuidae; genus Xestia; species Xestia sexstrigata. The sequence goes on from OW799206.2 coordinate 20,728,154, forward strand.
ACGTATACAACACGTGCAAAATCTTGCCCCTAGTTAATCTATAAACGAGTTAACTTATCGACTCCCACCTCAGCGTGAACAGGGGTTGTTCCCTCAAGTACCTGACGTCAGCTAACAAACCCAAGTGTTCGGCTTCAAAACTCCACGTCAGGGCGTTTGAAATGCTCTCCACGGTGACAAGACGCCTATTTTATGTATTGGAGGCCCCAATTAAAGTATATTTTTAGGACTATAAAAGATATTTTTACGGACTTGAAATTTTGAAGTAGGTTAAGAGGATTTTGAGAGATGAATGGCATTCAAAGATGATACATTTTATTTCCGTTGCCATTGTACTAGTTAAGGGTTTTGAAAGTACGCGATTTTGCTGAAAATCATCTTTATGATAAACAAAAATGTGGCCTAAGTATGTGGCATTCCTATGGTGAAAAACTAGCACTAGTGCAAGTATCCCTCTTTGAATGTGAGGTATATTGGTACAAATAGCCTCAAGTTACTGTGCGACTTTACACTCGCATAGGTAGGTTTGGCAGGGGACAAATGAGAAGCCAGAATCATTGGTGGCCAAGTCTCACCTAACAGGAAGCCAGAATCATGTAAAAGTATAATTTTTCTTTGAAAAGTATCGAAGTGAAATAAGGCCTAAAACTGAAACATAAGATCTAAAGTCTAATAGCAATTCCGTTAAAGTAGACGAGGAGATTTAAAAGCTTAGTCCATTATTATTAATTCTCATTAGCTATGTCTGTGATATTCAGTTTAGAACTAATATCTATTGTTCTCGATTTCAATAGATTCGCGAATTTGTAATAATCTTGAGATGAATCTAATAATATGTAGATAATAACACTCGACCTATAAGCACTTTAGAAAACCGATCATCTCAGAGTATGAAACAGAAATAAAGCAAAAAAATATTGAAATATTCAGTTTCTAGAATAAATAATGTACTTTAACAAGGCAGGCATCCTTACTGAGAGGAAGTGGGCCGTACACCACACGGGCACAGTGCGGGTTGAACCTCCTTACAACACCAACCGGTACACATGTCACTAATATCACCTGCTCCTTGGATTAAACTCCAACTCCAATGCTCATTCTTCATATCTTATCAAAATAATTTGTTTAAAGTATGCCAGTTACAGGCACTTTTCAACTGTCGAAACAAAGACAACAATAAACATGAAGCTACAGCCCCAGGCACAAGCCATAATAACTAAGTTGCCCAATCCAATGCTGCCGTGGAGCCTCTTTGTGAGATATGGTCCTACTTCATTTCCTGCCCATCCTGCACTCCCAATTGCGCTTTCTAGAATTTTAACGAAACCAATGCTAGAGCTATGCAGGTGAGTAGCCACCTGCACAGATACTGGCCGAATTCAATTTTAACTTTGCCTAGAAATGATAAATGATGTTTATTTTGCAAATACACGTCTTTTTTTAACACTAGATGAGGTCGGATTTCGTACATGACTACTTTGAGAAGAAACAGCCGAAAGAAACTCAGATGTCAATAGTCTCTTTTAAGGTCCAGACATAATCTTGATCAACTCACAGGAGGACTATGCAAGTATGCAGATAAGATTCTGAGATGATCTCAATTTGAAATTAGAACCACACAGATTTGAGTGGACCTGTCCAGCCAGTGCAAACATTTGTCAGTTATCGTGTAGCTTGGATCATAACAAAACAAAGAAGTTGGAGATCATCACAATACTCTGCATAGTAACATTAAAATATCCCGAACACATCGTGCAAGAGAACGATAACTCGTAGTAAGGGCTTTGTATTTTTACGCTTACTAAACAGTACCGTTTGTTTTCTCTCAGCCTCCTTACGCCCGACTTTACGGAAAGATTAAGCATTATTTGCTCGGATTAACAATAAATAAGTTTTTGGCTTTCGTAAGCTGTATTTCAGTTTCATGGGTTGTCTGTCTGTGTGTTACTAGGCTATCATAAGTGAAAATGAGCTAACTATTATGTTTGAAGTTTTGAAGTTAATAACAAATTGAAGTTTAAAGATTTTTTGGGTTCTTGTTTATTGAGTTAGCTGTACCTATGCTGATAAATAATTGCCACAGAGCTAGCTTAGTTTATCAAGAATATTAGGTCTTGGTATGTAGATAATCTTATATTAAGATGTATTGTATAATTTCGTCATCAGTCGCAGGACTCGCGCGTCATTACTTCGAACGAACCAAAATTGCCTCAATTAATAAAACTGCTGTTTGAAAACTGTTTTTCTTCTGTAATTTTAGTGCAATATTCGTGTAAGTGCATTGTTATCCAGTTTCTGTATTAAGATCTGTTATACTTTCCAACCTACTGTTTTTTCTTCATTACTTGCATTTTTCGCCTATAATCAGAACGAACGCTCTTCATTCTTTCTCCCACTGAAAATCACATTTTATATCCATGATTATTTTGAAGTATCTACGTCAAAAATATTTAAACCTACACTTCGGTCACGCCTGACATTATCCGACGTGTGACGAACGCCATTGTTCCTCCAACCCTTTGGGATTATCCTCATGTTTGTTTACACGTTCATGGGCAGCACTTTTTTGTTTTTAATATCATGAAGTGAGGTGCCTCTCGTCTTTTTTCAGGTATATGAATCGTTGGCTTTTATTACGTGTCTTATTTCTACTGTACATTGTTTAATGTAAGTTGTTGAGCAATTATTAGGTATTTATTAAGACACCAGTTATAGATAGCCTTAAGAGCGGCCAACCCGCCATACTTTTAGCGAGAATTTTGACAAACGCTCGTGCGTGATTATGCCGTTGTTACACATATATCTTTAAATTTTTTGAACGGATAGGTATTTTGTTCACTATATCTAGGCTTCTATCGAAGCAAAAAATAAAAATTTGTAGGAACAAATTTAGTATAAGCCTCCAAAAATTGCTGTTTTGCACATAAATTGTAAAAAAAAAGAAAATATCCTGATAGAAGCCTTGCAAATGTAGTGGAGATTCCAAATAACAAATATTTATTTCACGAACTTGTAAGACTTATTCAAAAACACGTATTTCCTGGAACAAGTTTTATAAACTTTCGAACACTATTTTTCGTTCAATGTCCTCGCGTTAGTTGGTATGAGGTGCGCGGGTGACGAGTAGTGCGGAGTCGGGGCTAGGTAAGACAGGGGAGTTGAAAAAATATCGCCGCGATGGCTCTGGATGAAACAACAAGCTTTTCGACCATGCTCGCGTTGACGATAGACGCGCCGGGAAGGGCCCTCTTAAGTTCATGTAACGAATAATTAAAAAATGATGCCGGAAAACGACTTTTATTTTGCGGTGAAAAATTACGGTTTACAGCAGGACTCAACGTAATGCACTCAAAATATTCTGCTGATTGATACTTTGAATAGTTCAGGGGTCATCGAGGTATCTAAAGTAAAGTTATAACATCAAAAACTTGTGAAAAGGTTGGCAAAAAATATATCTCAAGGACGGTAGCTTTTACATTCATTATTAACCTAACGGTAGGTAAACACAGCACAAATAAATACTTGTACTTAAACAATGGCAACGCAATAAAACAATTTTACTAACGTTACATACTTAAGGGAAAATATTTTTCATACTTTGTAACATACATAAAATGCAATGAGCGCTGCTTTTTATTAGTACATCAAAACGAAACATAAAAATGTACTTCGAGATGTAAAATATGTGCATATCTGTGTAGGTAGGTGTGTAGTATAAGCGTTTTTGGTAGTAATGATTTTTTTAAACAGGCTGCCTTAAAATAGGTAGGTATAGATAGGTAGGTATAGGATATTTAAAGAGTGTAGGCAAACAGAAATAAGAACAAAATTTGCTATTGGAGTGAAATTCATAATAAGTTTAAAAAGTAAAAGTTAAGTATTTTTGCATGTTATAGCAGTAAAGTCGAAATAATCTAGAGTTGATCCCATTCCACAAATCATCATCATCATGATCAGCCTATAATGTTCCCACTGCTGGGACACGGCCTCCTCTCAATGAGAGGGAATGGGCTATCCACCACGCGGGCCCAGTGCGGATTGGTAGATGTAACATGTCTTCGAATTTTTGGTTCTAGAACATCCGGCACAGCCGGTTTCCTCACGATGTTATTCTTCACCGTTTTCAGAACAGTGGTGATGAAATAAATTACACAAAGTAATGCGCCTGTCTGAGTTCGAACCCACGACTTACTGTTCGTAAGTCGGAGCCGCCACCACTGGGCCACCGCTGCTCTTGCTTCCACAAATCATCCAAACAAATTAATGCCAAACTCAAATCCGAATTATTTACCGCCAACAAACCTGCCTTTTGCATCTCTGTTTACCAATATAACCCTACCAAATACAGCTACGTCATTCAACCTAACATTATCAATCAGCTGCATCTCTTTGTAAGTTAGCCGGGTAATACCCTTGGGGCGTAGCAGCCCCATTTAGCCGTGCAAATTAGCACCGTATTCGTCCAGTACAGCCACGATAAATTTTGTCACTCTATCCATTATGTGTGGAAGTCCTTCCATTGCTGTGGAACTGACATTCATTAGAAACGTTTTTGAGACCCCCTTGCTTTCTGATTTCGGAAAATTGTGGAATTTGTTTTGGAAGATGTGAGAGGGGGAAGCAGCAGGAGGAGCAGCGGTGGCCCAGTGGTAGCGGCCCCAACTTACGAACAGTAAGTCGTGGGTTCGAACCCAGACAGGCATTATTTTGTGTAATTTATTTCATGACCACTGCTCTCAAAGCGGTGAAGGAAAACATCTTGAGGAAACCGGCATATCCTAGAACTAAAAATTCGAAGACATGTGACATCTACCAATTCGCACTGGGCCCGCGTGGTGGATTATAGCCCATTCCCTCTCATTGAGATGAGGCCGTGTCCCAGCAGTGGGGACATTATAGGCTGATGATGATGATGAGAGAGGGAATGGTTCGTACCTGGGTTTGGGTTTTTTGTGTAATTCCTTGTATCGGTTGCATTTTTATATTGAATGCTGAATTTTTAAAATTATTTATTTATTTATTGGCCTATCTACAATTGTTACACTGTTTATCCTAATAATACATGTAATATGATACAAGCATAGTGTACCGTATGATGCAATAGATACAGCATACAAAAATAAACAAATTCATAACAACAATAAAATTACAATATTAGTGCAGAAATAACACTTTCAACAACATTGGGTAGTTTTAGAAACACAGAAAATACAAAGATGACAAGAGAAAAAAGTCAATATAATATTTATTTATTTTTCATGCAAAATCCTGTAAGTTAGAAGAAAAATTAAAGACCGCATACAATGATGTGAGTCTAAGTTAAATTGCCACAAAAAACATTTTATACATTACAATAGGTAACGTTTAAAGCGTTCTCAACTTAGAATGACAAAGAAAAAGAGCAAGCTAGCGCGGGACTTGAAGCACAATTTTAAAAATAAAGCTGCTTTAAGAATATTAGTTTCCTATATTTATTTTATAAGTGGCGACATTTACTTAAACAATACCAGCGGAGGATAAAAGGAAAGCCAGCGGAGCAAAGTCCTTACAAATTCCTATAGCAGCGCTTTTAATGAAATCCTCGACACAATATTATATTCAAGAATAAAGTGTTTTAAACGTTCTCTTGTATGGGAAGCATTGTGCATTGTTATTAATTCGCGTTTGTATTATGCAACATGCAGGTTTGTACAAAGAGAAGATTAGTATGAAACGTTTTCTATGCCAAAAGGCTTATTTGATTAGAAAGGTTGCTGAGTTGCGCTTTACATCTACGTTGTGGGTTGTTTTTTGGATTTACTTGGAATACTATAAGTAACACTACTTACCTATATTGAGTAGGTACTGGCTAATCAAATGCCCACGATTTTACACTCATGAAATTCGGCTCACGGAATCGTACTACCACCGGGATAAAAAGTATCATATGTGTTAATCCAGGGTATAAATGATCTGTGTGCCAAATATCTAAATCCATTCAGCCATTTTGGCTTGAAAGAGTAACAAATCTCAAAATCCACCTATCCATCCGCACACATTTTTGACTTTCTAATGGTAGAGGATTTACTGAACACTTCAGTCTACATAATTTTGAGTCAAATTCCGGCTTAGTCGTCATCTGCCTAACCTTATAGATGAGGCGACGCCATATCTCACTTCTACAAGCCAGTAACTGGGTAATACCATACTCTTTGAATCTACCTTACCTTCGGTCCTTTAAAGTTGGCTTATATATTCGGACTGCTAACTCCCGGTTACGGCTGTCAAAACTGCGAACGGCATTCGGAACTTACAGCTAAACGTACTTTCTTTGACACGTAAAGATATTGGTATATTAGGTATGGTTAACCATCCACGAACAACGAGCCGTAATTACAGACACAATTAAAAAGCTATTGTTTTGTTCCCTTTTGGGAACAGCTAGGAACATACCGGTTAAAGTTGGCTTATATATTCAGACTGCTAACTCCCCGTTACGGCTGTCAAATCTGCGAACGGCATTCGGGACTTACGGCTAAACGTACTTTCCTTGACACGTAAAGATATTGGTATATTAGGTATGGTTAACCATCCACGAACCACAACCATGCGAGAGTTTTTTTACCCCTTTTTTTTTCGATGGGAAATCATCAAATGACTTCTCCCGCTCTGGGCGGTGCAGAAGGGAGTGTCAGACTTTTACTGACTAAAACCCATCCATGTTCCTTCATCGCCCTTTGTGTTCCGGGGCCACGGTATCTCTTTCGAACAGTCCCGCAACCCCGGAGTTTTTTTACCCTTGAAGATCAACCCACACGGCTATAATGATTAAATTTCTCAATTTCTAAACATGTTGCTCTAAATCATTTTCTCTCCTACTCCTTGTCTGCAAACTTTTTAAAAGCAATTTACTTAGGCAAGGAGCTGTACTCAATAAATTGTAGAACTCCAATTTGTGGTGACATACCTCTTAAGGCGATGGTATCGCCTGAAGTAACTTACAACATTTATTACTTAACCCTGTGACCTACGCGATGCCTACGCGTAACGTACGTGTAAGTACAACAAATTGCCAGACGCCAAGTAATATTGAGTATTGAAAATGCTGTGTTCATTGTGTTTTCTCTCTGCTAGATGTTTTTATTAAAATACTCGGCTGTTATGGAGTGGCGTTGTGTCTAAAAATAGATGGTTTTTGAATGATGTTTGAATGTTTAAACTCTTATTTTACAAGAATAATTTAATTTTTGTGAGAACCGAGTGGTCGATGGATAAGGATAACAATACGATCAATTAATTACTTATTTGCTTTCTTATCTTTGTATTAATTCTGGTTATCGATGATGATGATAATATGACACATGATCAATAAACGGAACACTATAAGAAATGAACCACATCCTTATTTAGAAGTATATTCAAACCACATTACATTAATTCGCAACATTTGGTCACATTCCTCGGTGATGTCAAGTGTGGTGTCATGAGAGCGGCGAAGTAAATTACTTCTCAAACAGAAAATAAACACATCAAAACATCGTAACAATGTTCAAGACGCGGTTAGATTATACCGTTACCACATCTATCCCCTAGCGGTGATTCGTTTCCCTGATTAATTCCTCCAAGTTAGACAGGAAAATAATTTCTTTCATTTAGATAAGCTGTATGCTGTTTTTTCTTCCACTCCGAGATTAGCATGGGCAGTATTTTCCGCATGAAATATATACGCCATTATTATGATCGAGATAATGTAAAGAAAGAATGAGGAAATGCAAATATCTGCTAGTTGCTCTGACTTTTTAAGAAGATAAAGACCGTATAAAATATACTTGGCTTATGTAACTGTCTGAACGTTCTCAGAGGCTGTTTCACTTTCATATTGTTTGATATAGCAATATGAATGCTTGCCGCGTAGCAGCGTTGTAGACAAAATACAATAACTTTTATATGAATTGAGATTAGGGTGTGTATGTATAAAATATCAATATTTTTACTGGGTGTGTGACTGTGTTGAGTTATTATTTAGGCCAAACATATTAAATTTGGAGTACGTAGAGGTGCTCTTGTTAATTTTAATTACTTGAGTAAACTTAACGAAGTGTTGTTTTCTAATAAACACAACGTCTTTATTATAAAACGAAAATTAAGATTCCAGACTTCTCCGTAATCCTCAAAAAATATTATTATGTTATAAAATGAAAATTAAATTGTAAACAGAGGACATCGCGTCGTCGTCCTATCCATTTAGGTCACCAAAATTCTCGTTGTAAACTAATTGAATTTAGCCCAACCCATTTATCTTCATACTCGTGATTTCGAGCAACCAAGTTGTCTTACTTATTTAGGCTAAAAGTTTTAGGCTCATTAACATCCACGAACCAAGTGGGTTAGTTAGTAACAAAAGGCTAAGAGGGTAGCTGGGATGCCGGGATAGCGTTATATTATTTTATTGGCACATTGCCAGCGGGAAGTCAGATGCAGGTCCTTCGAACCGGATCAGAATTTCGATGGCCTGTAAAGACGCCGCACTTTAATAAGTGCGGCGTCTTTTCCTCCGCTAATATAATTATTAGCGGAGGATGTAGGCTCTTCTTATATTGTTTTGTAAATGGGGAAGAAAGCCTCGTTATAATTTTTTAAATTGTCGGTTTAATATCAGTCCTAAAGTATTTCTCTGTGCGACATTGTTTTTTTATTGACTGTGCGGAAAATGGTATGCCTGCGGTTTTTTTGTATTGTTTTTCTTTGTTAAAAATATTTTAGAAATATGTTGTTTCCTTTGCTGTTAAATTGCTTACGTTTTATGTTGTGCAGACATTTTATTTTGCCATTAATTTAAAAAAAACTAAAGAGATACAGAATTGATATCATTTTATTTGTATCTTCTATAATTAACAAATGTGTCAAACCATATTTTAGTTTCCGATTTACTTATTTAACTTCCGAAAATATTTGTAAATTATGATTTAGGTCAAAAGTAATTAAAAAAACTTTAATTATTACGGATCTAAATCAAAACTGAATCTAAATATTGAAAAGGATCCCGGATGAATAAAACTTTTTCGAATAAATCAATGTATAATAACAAAATATATTATTGCTGTAGGGGGCTTGATTGTACAGCGATGAAGAATGTTTTTGATTAATTTGGGCTTTTTGAAGTTTATACAGAGCAATAGAGCTGGAATGCTTATACAACGTTCTCATCTATCAGAAGTTCTGACTTTTCCAGCTCCACATTGCTATCTTTTTAATACCACAAACACTAACAGTCAAAAGCCTATCTGAGTCGCAGCAATCTAAAACGTCCTATTTGAACGGTGGAGTGAATAAAATCGCAATATAGCCCAGGTGTGCATCGCAACATAGCAAATTGAAAAACTAGTGGACCAAGCAGTGAACCCTGCGGGACCCACTTACTTTGACCACCGTGAAATTAAGTGAAACAATATCGATAGTGTCATGACGAATTTTGGGTTTCTGTAAACGATTTCAGGGAAATTTTTAACGTATTAATTCAATTCAATTCAATTCTTTATTGCATATCACATGTGTTTTACAATTTCTTATTATTAAAATAAAGTTCACATGGACCCTGTCGGGCTCAAAAATTTATAATATTAGAATAAGTAGCAGCGTATGCGTAAGCGTAGTAAGTGGATAGGGCTGTTTTTAGATCTGTTGATTTTTTGAGCTCACTTACCTAGTGCATATATAAAACTAGATAGCTTTGATTTTATTTTTTGTGTGTGTGCTTTCCACGTCATATTAATATCTAAGTCCAGACCTCATAAAGTAAAAGTAACTACACATTCCATTTTGACACCTTCAAACGTAAAATTGATATCTAGTGGTTTTTTTTGATAAGGCCTAAATTGCATTATTTAGGTTTTTAAAAAGTTCATTTCTAAGTTATGGTCTTTCATCCAATTTTGTATGTTATAGTATATATTGTTACTTTATTGACTTGCCGCATGCGGTGGTTTGATGTTTTTGATAGGTTGTCGAATGTTTTGATTGTATGGTTATGCAAATAAAGATTTATTTTCCGACAAACGCCTAACTAAAATAGTACTTAATGTTGTATTTATAGTTGTAGCTTTTTCGTTTTACACATAGGTGATTATTGAGACCCTAGCAGTAACTTTGCTGATATTCGCACATATTTTAGCAGCAAAACAAATTCAATCACAGCAAATACAATTTCTTTCAAAGTTAGTAAAATATACCTACGTTTTTATGTACGATGTAAATAATGTTTTTTAGATCTACACTACTGATATTCAGTAATTTCATAATGAAGTGAATCTTTTTGATACGTTTGTCAATCCTGTTTGGAAACTCGACGCGACGCTCAAAGGTGCATAATTCACATGTTCCACACGTGCGGGTGTTATAACTAAACCAACAAAACCTCAAAGAAATCTCAGTTCTATTCATAGTACCTGACAATTCAAATTTGAATGATCTTTTGAGAAACACACAGCCTAGAGTTGTTTGCAAACTGTATTAAATCTTGCTACGCAAATTCACGGTCCATTTTAGGATAGCTACGGTTTCTAGCGATCTTTTTTGGATTCAAACGTTTGGAATGAATAGACGCCGTACAGTTGGACTCAAATTGGGTATTTCAGCTATTTTCAGACATGTGCAGGCTTTTTACATTCCTGGCAGAAGTGCAAAGGTAACTCTTTCATTATATGCTTCTGTAGCAAATAACCTACGTACAATTATCTTGGTTGAATAGGTATGTGTGTTTTAAATTTAATTTAGGCAAAAGCTTACACATATTTATCGTTGTGTTTGTGGCCAAACTTAATTTAACTGTATTATAAATGACACAGGTAAAATATTACACTATTAAAACGCAATTTCCCTCGTTATCTTAACGCTAGTTAAGATAAAAGCCATCCCATTACTGGTTTCCTCATAATCCCAAATGCGGAAATGAGCTTTAATAAGATAGCAGCGCAAGACAGATTTGGTTGCAAGCTATGCAAAATATTATACGTTAAACTATAAAAGCCTCAGCTAGCATGAATGCGCGTGAAGAGGTAGCGATCGCGGAAGCGGGCGCGATAGGGTATAAGACTCGGACACCAAAGTGGAGATGAACTGAGCGGATAAGAGGCGTGCGGAAACCAACCATTGGTTGAAATCATCATCGTGGCTCTTGTCTCTTTTGTGATTGGTCGAATCTTGCACATCCCCTCTCGTCTCTGGTGGAGTCCGGCCCTAACTGCGCATATTGATTTGTTGTAGCAGGCAGTAGAAAGTTGAAGTATCTCTACAAGTTACTACAATGAACATTTCTTGACATCAATCGATTTTTACATCAGATTCCTGCATGGCAACAAGAAAAACGATCACTGTCGACTCGTTATTTTTGTTGCCATAAGGTTGTTGTCATAGTAAGCCCGCGTAAGCTCCTCACCTTAGACGAAGCCAAAAGGAGGTTTCACGTTGCAGAAACTTATAAAGACTCATCCCGTATGAGTATCAAATATGAAATTTGCACGTACACACATCAAAAGTATCTAGGGATCAACATATATTTTTGCAATAACTTTTCTCCTGATTGATATTAATTAAAATTTTCTTTAAGGATTCATCAAATAAAGTGTTTTCGTTTGTCACAGTAACGATAAACCAAGTCACCTTTGCATTAATAAAGAAATTTGCCATTTTCCTAATAAAGAGATTTTTGACATTTGAACCACTAACATTAAAGTTCGAAAAAAAGACTGAAATAACAGTTTTCTTTAAAATTTTATTGGGTAACTTAAACAATTAATAATCCGTGTTTCTACCGCGAACACTAACAACACAAGAACATCGGTTTGGCATACTCAAAATGAGTTCATCCAAATCACGCTGTGGAATGGCCGCCCATGTTCGTTGCAACAACAAAAAAAGGTCTTCTTGCGACTGGATACCCTCCATATTCGGCAGAGCTCTTCTCTGTAGCATATCCCATGCATGCTCAATCGGGTTCAAGTCTGGCGACTGAGCAGGCCAGGGCAGGACATTGATGTTAGCTGCGGCGAGAGTCTGTCTTACAACTCTTGCGGTGTGCGGTCGTGCATTATCATGCATTAACTGAAATAAGGGACCGATTTGCACTTGTAGAGGAACGATGACGTCTGATACAATCGTCTCAGCATAAATTTGAGCGTTGAGGTTGCCTCTGATCCAAATCAACTCAGTTCTTCCGCCGATCCAAATACCCGCCCATACCATGATGGTTCCACCACTATAAGGATGGACTTCCTGGCAGGATTTTAATCGCTGTTGGCGTCCAGGGGTTCTCCAGTGTCGTATACGTCTTGTATCCGGTCTCATACCAAAACGAGACTCATCAGAAAAGCACACGAAACGCCATTGTTCTTCTGCCCAATTTCTGTGTTCAAGAGCCCATTGATATCGAATCCTACGATTGTGCATTGCTATAGGTGGTACCCGTAGCGGTCTTCGGGAATGAAGGTTCACTTCATGCAAGCGGTTTCTGACTGTTTGGTCGCTAATTAAGTTCCCTGAAGAGTGATGAAGCCTCACGGCTAACATCATGGCGGTTATTGTTGGAGCTCTTCGAGTTAAGATTTGAATGTATCGGTCTTGTCTCCGTGTGGTGCAGCGATACCGTCCTCCATGGCGCTCAGCCACGGTACCAGTGCTTCGGTAACGTGTCCAAAGTCGACTGATAACACTCTGACTTGTATTCAGAGCTAAAGCTACAGTACGTTGCCGGGAACCAGCTTCTATCATTCCCACGGCTCTGAGCATTTCTTCCCTGCTTAAATGACGTCGCCGCTCCATAATAACGTTGGTTTTAATCAGTAGTAGGGAAACAGTAGCACTAATAATGTCTTCAATGCGTTGTATGTTTTTATAGGGAAAATATTGACAGCTTATTTTCATCTTTTACTCGAATTTGATTGAGAGTTCCTGATTCAAATTATGAAATGCACCAAAAAGGATCCATATAAATTTATAAAATCATAAATTTATTACAAAGCCACATCTCAATCTCAAGAAATCCGCATAAAAATGCTTGATCCCTAGACATTTTTGATGTGTGTATTTTATCGCTCAAAGGGGAATATTGCTTTTGAATAATCTAGTAATAATAGATTCTCTGCAGACTGCAAGAGATTCCTTTGGAGTATTCATAGGAACTTTTGCTTTACATATAATATCTTTAATCTAGTCTTTTGTTCATGTTAATTTGTAGTAACTGAGTAGATTGAAAAGATTTCTCTGTTTTATCTATTTCTCAAAACATCATTAAGATTAATGATAGTAAGAAGGAAGATATAACAATAAACAACATCATTTACATTATCGTGTTATTCTTAATGTACAGTTACGTTATCTGCACGGCCTTAGTGAATATCTGCAATATCTTCATAACCTCCTTGTTCTTCCTCATCGACATAACAAACTAACTGCATATTACATTCAGCAGATCCTTTTCTAATGCCTTTTTATGATAATTCCTCTAGTTAATCAACCGCGACCAGCATAGCAACCGTGCCGATTGGCCACGGTGCACCATTACCCAGATATTTATCGCCACCGGCCACATTTCCGTCGTCCTCTCCATCCACTTCAAAGACCCACTACATCTTCAGTTGTTACGCTTTAATATAGTGTTGCTAAAGGAAGAACGTAAAGGTTTTTGCAAGCGGTAGACATCTTATGAGTAATAACTGAAAATACTTCGTGGGTGTGGAAGGATATAAGTGTCGCATACGCTCAAGTTAGCTTCAGTATTTCAAAGTTTGTTATGTCATCTGTGAACATTCACAAAAGAGGTCATACTACACAAACATGGAAAATACGGTATTTTGAAAAAAGGGCACGCCATCAATGCTTATTACAAGTACCTGATAATTCTTTTTTTTTTCCGTCTCGCTCCTTACCATGGCTTGCACCAGGGCCGGACGCGAGAGGTCGCCGCCACCTGATCATTCCTCACGATTAGAAAATGGCATGCTGTGCCAACCATAAATTAATTGGAAAATGATAATGATGATTCTTGACAACTATTCTAACTGTTCTAATTTAAATTCAAATTTGTTTTTTTTTGTGACACAGGTAAAAATATGTACACGGTGTTATCAAAAAAAGTTATGTCTCAACAAGCTTTGCCTTGCAAGCCGTACAAATATTTTTTATACATTAAGTAGTGGAGGTAGTTTTTATATTTATAAAAACTGAAATTAAAATAAAAACTAGAACTAACGTTATTACAGCTAATTACCTACCTAATATTAAATCTTTAATAAAATATACATACACTAAGCAAAAGCAATTTTTAAACCATACATCTAATTCCACTCATACACCTTCAATCTTCCAAGCTGTGCACAGGCATTTGTCGCACAAAAGCCACTGTACCTCTAGCTCTCACAACTTTTCTGCGACAAATCGCAAGTTTACAGCCCACCTAAACTTAGCTCCGACTCGCATTACAGCTACACTGCGGCCACCTTTACAAACGGTCTTCGCGGTAATTAGTTTTGTACAATTTTAGACTTTAATGCCTCGCTTGTCATCTGTTAGCCTGATAATGGCTTCCTGTGTTAATTTATATGTGGCGAGATATAAATTATGATTATTTAGCTCCGCACTCGGGGGTGTTACATAAGTTTTGGAAATGGGACCTTTATTTTCTATGTACCTAAGTTTAGAATTAATGTGTTGGGGAGAGGACCTTTCTAGCTTCATTTTATTTAATTTTGTGTTTGCGCTGGCTTTAAAGCTAAATTTGTAAAAATTGTGATGTTTTACTTTGTGGGTTAGTTGGGAAAAAGGATTTGTGGAGTCTACGTTATTATTTTGTTTGATATGTACATTTCGCAAAAAAGGTGATGTTACAGGTGATTTTTATCAGTAAATTTTCACAACAGTAACTTGGTTCCCGAAACGTTATTAAAATTTAAAACGCAGATTATTAGACAACAAAATATTTTGCTGTTAGCCGAAATAAAACCACATACAAAATTACGACCACAATAATGATTACTGCAATATTGTTGATGCTCAACAGCATTACAGTACGTGATAATCATACAGAAATGAAAATACTGGTCTTTATATAACCTTAAACTTTATTTCCATTGCAAATCCCATAATTAAATACAAATAATTTGAATCTAATATTAGGTACAGTCACGAGCAATGATAGCTTACACGCAGCTACTTGTAAAAGTATATTGATTAAAGTTTCACATAGTATTTTGAAAGTCATACGATTACGTGTCCCATTCGAGACAGGGTTTCAGGTTTAACCGGCCAGGGTCTGCTGAACTCATGAAGACTGTTTATTATTTCACCCACAGCTAAGGTTCTATTACTACTTGTCGAAATAAACAAGAATGAACTGCAAACACACCCACCTTTATCCGCCTTAAGTCAACTATTCCTAGTTCAGGTTACAGACGGGTCAGTATTTGAATTTCATACACCGAGCGATACGGCTTAGCGAGTACGGTGACCGCACGCCTGACTTTTAATGAGACGTGCACTGAATTGTCCAGTGAGATGTAATTTATTTAATTTAAAATTCAAATCTGCACTGGTGAATATTTTTAGTATAAGTAATATTGAAATTAGAATAAGTTGTACTTGGACGGAAAACTTCTTAAATTGCTTTAGCGTTTAAATCGCCATACTCCCAGTCGTGTCACATAAAGTTTTAGAACCTAGCACCCGGGCTGACCGAGGCTGACAAAGTCGATGTTTTTCGCTGTGCCATATTTAATACCGGGTAGAGACTTAACCATTATAATTTGTAAACATTGTAGTTTAGCATTCAATTAACTTTCTAGATTATCTAGATTTATTCTACAAATTACTATTAACGCCAGTGGACACACAGGATGGTAACCCGCAGATAACCCAAACTTAAATCATATTCCCAAATCACGAAAATCCCATTTAAATTCAAAATAGAATACAATGAATAAAATATCATATCATGTGCAAACACAACTTGGGGCTAGACACGTCCGCGGCCGGATTAAACCACGTTTTATTAAAATTTATGAGCACCCTACATTTTGATACCAAATTATGTTTCTATTAGAGCAGTTCCGTCGTATAGTTTTACTACTTTAGAACGATCATACATCTTTGTTTCCGTATCCTGTATTCGTAATTTAAAAGTGTGGTTATGCAACACTAAATGAATGTGTTACTGCACTGTGCTTTTTGCTAAAAGTTCTCAGTGAAAAATTTTGCGGGTTTGGTTGTGAACATTTGAAAACCAACCTGAGTTCTATTCCTTTGTATAATCAATGGTCTTTTTTTTTCTTACCTTGCGTGTTCCATAGTCTTTTTGAATTTTTGGAATCTTAGGAACGCCCTGACGAACCTCGTAGAAGATGGCGGGACAAGCTGAACAAGACCAGCGAACAAAGGTCCACATTCAATTTGGATCAAAACAACTGGAAGTCATGGAAAGAGGCCTTTGCTCAGCAGTGGGATGTTGCAGGTTAACAGTATCAGTAGGAACGCCCATAAAATCATTCATCCAGAACATTTTTCCAGAACTAGACCTTCTTCTCAATCATCACGGATTTCTATGTCTCTCAAAAGGTCACTGGTCCAGCCAGTGGGCGTTTATTGAAAATTATTCAAATGACACTTTTCCAATACTTATGCCTATCGGAAAAAACTGCATGACCCAATTTCCGAAGTGCTCAAATAAGTGTGTCACCGTTTTCGACAAAGTTGTGCGACAAACTGTGATTGCACGTGGCACACCCCCAGCTATACTCCAGGTAAATACGGTTTTGATACACGGCAATAATAAATTAAACTTTAGCGAGAACGGGTTTGTAAGTTTCCCATTACCTATATTTGCTTTCGTATGGGTGTTTATTTATTTGAAATTTCAAATTCATTTAAAGAAATTAAAATCTGTTTTATTTGCTAAGTCTATATTATCCCATTGCTGGGCAAAAGCCTCTTTAAAGTCTTTCCAGGACGTCTTTTCCCGTGCCAGCTCGGATCACATGAAAAATTCCCCTGTTTTCTGTAAAGAACCAAATCACGAAAAAAACCACACTTCTTTCACTCCCAACACAAAAAAGCCTTACAAAGTACACCAGTAATTTAAACTTAGTCTCATTTGAAAACCAATTCCGCGCAAAATAAGTTAAAACCACTTCATGGACGAGTTAGATCACTCAGCAAATCGTGGATATCTAAATAGAGTTTAATTCTGTCGCAAGCTCCGAAGCGGTAAAGTAGATTTGAGAATTTGCATCACAAGTCCAATTGAGTTTTTTAAGGAATTGGTGCTTTGGACTTCCTGTTTCCTTTCAGTAGGGATTTTAAATATTGTTCAAGTTTTCGCCGTTGAAAGGAAACAGGTTTTCGATAACTTTTGCGTTGGGAAAAGATGGGTGAATTGGGTTTGGGGATTTTGTATAAGAAGCGTAAACAGATTTGTCTTCAGCTGTCAAGTTTTTTTTTAAGTTGGAAATTGTTTTAAATATGCACTCACAAGTTTTAAGTAAGTTAGTTAGTTAGTTTAGTATTTTAAAAAAGTAACATTCAAAGGATTGCTATTGGAATTATTGCTAATGACTATTTGAAAAGTATATCAGAGGGCCAGACAAAGTGACACGCTACAAGCAATGATGAAGATGGAAAAGTAAAAAATGTATTGGGTTTACATGAACTAGGTACCAAGTACGAGAAAGTAGTGAGTCAAACAACACTCTAACAAAAAAACAAAGTATTTAGGTAAAACATGCATTCTCTGCAGAAGCCTAAATAAAACTGTGCATATCGTTCTATATTGTACTGTTCAGCCACCATTTACATTTATTTATATTTCATTGACTTGAATATGCCTTGGTGGCTGAGAGAATGTCATGCTCACTTAAATGTCTCGCTGATGGTGGCGGGTGTGTCGGGTCATTTAGTTCCCTTCAATATGGTTGAGTTGAATGGCGCCGGTACATGCGTCATGTTCGTGAACGGGCGCTGTCAGTTGGGACTGGTCATCTCTTAGCTGCCAAGGTTCATTTTAATTACTTTATTCGTAAACTGTTGATCTAATCTTTTACTCTGGACGCTCTTAGTGTGCACGTCTTTCTACATCGTTCTCACATATATGTATAATCTCAAAATTAAAGATGTAACCAAGATTTTGTAACAATATTTTGTTTTTAAAAGAGTGTCCATGGAGTTTCTTGCCCGTTCTTCTCCATAGAGATCTACGCTAGGGAATGGGCAACTACAGTACTTTCTCAAGTTATTATGCCTTGTGACTGGGACTGTAGCTTTGATTTTCTTTTTTGTATTTTTGACATTCAAAAGTGCCGTAATGGTCTAATTGAAATAAATGCTTTGAGTTTGAGTTTGAGTTTGAGTTTATTCGGCCTAATGATGAGCAGAAAAATCTGCGTCATACGTCACTCTGACCAGCAAGGCTGCAACGCGACATAGATACATCGCGTGTCAGCCATCCACTCATGATTGACATGTGATTGAAAGACAAGTTTTTAGTAGTTTTTGGTCCCTTTTGTTCACATTTTGTATGCTTCCGAGGTGAAAGGTAATTGGAGAGCTATGGGACTTGAGAAGGCTATCTACTAGTAATTTTGAGGAATCTAGAAATACAAAGCGATTGTTCTTGACTATAAGCAGGTAGGCAGGATGTTTTTTAAGCAGTATCTTTTCATGGAGATCATCAATCTATTTGCTGTGTAGCTTTGTATTTTTTTTCTGCTGTTTTTAAATAATGGCGTACGCCTCATGTAGCTCTTTATTGTAGGTTATGCCAGTTTCTGTTTCCCGATTATTGCAGTGTGTATCCCTTCCAAGTTCGACTGAATTCTCTTAGGCAAGCGGGCTCTACTTTTTTTTTCTGGATGGGTAATCATCAAATGACTCCTCCCGCTCTGGGCGGAGCAGGAGGGAGTGTCAGACTTGTACTGATTAAATATAAATACCCATTCATGTTCCTCCATCGGCCTTTGTGTTCCGGGGCCACGGTATCTCTTTCGAACAGTCCCGCAGCCCCGGCAGGAGCGTGCTCCACCTTAGGCCGCTTCATTGCTTCACATCAGGCGAGTTGCAGCCAAACGAAAGCCTATTAAGTGTTCAAATAAGTAAGCAAGTATTGCGGAAATTGCTTTACTTCTCGTCCTTATTCTTTCTGCAGGTCGCTTAGAATTCAGTATTTTCTATTATTTAAATTCTCCTAATTATGTGAATTTTCCTAGCTTATGATTAAACAACACTATTTTGCTAAGGTACCGTATTAAACATTCAAGCAATATGAAACGGAAAAGTTCTACTTTGTTGTAAAGTTTTTCTCGACCTAGTTCTATAGTTACTGCAGTTTTTGAGTTTTAAAACTGGAGTTATTAATGGTAGAGCACTTATTATGAAATAATTAATTGATTTAATTAGGTAGGCTTTAGAATAAATCGCCCGGAAATCAAAAAGGCCACCCTTTTTGATTTCCGGTTGGTCAAAAAGTTATTTTCTTCTGAAAAAGTCACTACCATTTTTCGAGTGTTTTCCGAGAATCCAGAAAATAACAGAATGCTTGTTTTTCATTGGTTACTTCTTAGAAACATGCTCGAAACTTTTGAAATCCTATCGATTTATACACTCTCTTCGTACACAGGCGTTGTAGAACTGTAGGTAGAATTAATTTACTTAATATATTAATTCTGTTTGACTTACTACCAGATCCGTGCGTACAATGGCTTGAAATAGCTTAATTAACGATGCCGCAGCGAGTACAAACACCGTGGCACCGCTAGGCTAGGAAGTGACGTAGGTACGCTCGTGGAAATAACTGATCGCGGAAATTATAATTATTCTATTGTTTTTGTTCGGAGAAAAAGGCTGTTACGTACAAGGACTGTTCCACCATTTCTAAGAGCTGTTTTACTTAAATTTATCTCCCTAACTTTTCCACATAAAAAAAATATACTACAGGTGGTGGTATACCCCAAGATTTTTTTAGCAATACCATCGTTATCTCGCCCGTATTTAATTTTTTTTTGGAGTCGGCACGGTTTAATAATAACTTCTAATTGACTAGTGGTAAAACTTTAAGTGGCGGGCTATAAGTTACGTCATAGCATCACAGGTTTTATCATGATAAAATGAAAATGAAATAAAATAAAAAGTAAAACATATTATGTTGAAATGATGATAAAGATTCCAAGCTCTAGATTGATTCAGTTTTTACCATCGATTTCCTATCCTGCCTTAATCATATTGTGACATTTCCAACATACTCGTACAACTCGAGAGCTTTCCGAAAAAACGGAAGCCGATTCCGAAACTTCGAGCCTCGGAACTTAAAACCGCGTCACCACATTGGCATCGTTCAAAGCTGTTGTACACTCCAGTTTCCGGAAGTATACGGTTATTCTAACATAAAACCTTTTCTGAAACAAAAAAGTGTTAAATCAAATGCAAATAAGATCCTTTAAAGGAGATGACGGGACGAACTGGACAGGTTCCGTTAGAAGTGGAAGAAGGACGCGCAGGGTCGCGAGAAATGGAAGAGTGAAAGGAGTCCTTTGCCCAGGACTGGGATAGAGCAGGCTAGGAAAATAAACATTTTAATACGTAATAAGTTAATACGTAGTAAGTTTAACACACATCAAAAAAAGTTTGTGATCACTAGCATAAGCAGATATAATTTTTTAAATTGAACTTTATTAAGAAAAAATCGTTGTTGTGTGTTTTCTTTAAATAGAAATACCCTGTTTGAAATTAAAAAAATAAGCACAATAATAAAAAAATAACAAGAAGAAAAATTCATAATATAATCTACCGTAACAAAAAAGATATAGATTTTTCAGAGTGATCGCAAACTTTTTTTGATGTGTGTATGCGGCGTCTCCCCACAGACAATGAACATAAGACTGCATCAGTGTGCAGATTTCGTGTAGCTGAATTTTCGGCCAAATACATATATTTGTTAGCAAATACATATATTTGTTAGCAACCTAAAATCTTCGGTGTTCGCCTGTACAAGTGTATGAGCAAGCCACCGAGCAACGTTTCACGCGAAGTGCTTTCGTACGTCGCACGGAACAAACGCCCCGCTCGCTGTCTTATCGTTATAATACTAGTTTAAACTAGTTCCAGTCGGTTATATGGACCAGGGCTGCTACGTTTCGGCATAGTTCTAGTTTATGGGTGTTCAGGTGTGAGGGGTTGTTATGTTAGGCTGAGCTCACTGGTTTTGGGTTATTTTAGACAGGAGTATAATTACTGCCTAATAGGAAGCCTATTTCCTAAGGTTCAGTTACCAGAAATGGCCTAAAATACCTCTTACAATACAATATGGTAGAAATTAAACTTTGGTAGACACATAGATTTTTAAACACTTGTTTTTAAGCTATTTACAATTTTTGGTCTGTTTCCATTAAAATTTAAAATAAGTCTGCCTTAAAACTGCAGGGAAAAGACATTCAATTTCCCCATTTATTTCTATTTTATGCTGCTAAAGACTAAATTTTATTAATTTTATTTATTATTTTATCAAAGAAGTCTAGCCAGTCCCACCGTCTCCGTAACCCGAAAACTCTTAAATCTATCTCCATTTAATTATGTGAAAAGTTAGTGCTGTATGAAGTGTAGCAGCTGACAGCACAGCCCTACATAAGCACAGTCAGTCTGCACAGAACATACATTTTCGCCGGAGCCGCGTCGAAGTTTGTTGTTCCTAGTTAATTTTCTTTGTGAAAATTCTCCTCTTAACGTCATGAGTGTTAATCTTTGCGATTGAAGTTTTAAAGTAAATCCTCTTTGTACATAATAAGTATGAACTTCTGATGTTACTTACGTGATAGTTGTACCAAGAAAAATATTTAAGCATTTAAGTTTTAAACTAACTACAGTCTCGCAGCAGGAAATAAACATATTCTTTGTGTAAGTCCGCGTTTGTAGGAAAGTCACGTCTTAGCTCAGTTCTTTTTTTAAGACGGTTAAGGAATATTACGTCAGTAAAGTATACGGAGAATGCAAAGAAAAGTAATAAAGAAACTGAACTATCGCTTTTGTTGTTGACTTTATTTGTTTCAGAAAATATAGTGATGCTTTGCGATATTTTATTAATGTTGTTTTAGATAACAACATGAAACCATGACTTATACATTAGAGCTTAAAAATACGGTACGTAAGTTTGCGAGAGATGAATGACCATTTATTTAATTTAGTTTAATTCGGTGAAACTGGAAGCCAACCCGAACACAGGTTAGCAAAGTCTAGGCAGATGTGTTGAGTTTGAATTGTTAAGAACCTCTACAAATAATAATCTGTTCAGCAGATTATTTGTTGACGATCTATTTTGGGACCTACATTTGATCCAATATAAGTAGGCTAAATCCGTCTAGAAAGCAAAACCATAACACCCACCAAGGTTTTATTTAAATAAGTAGTCATAGACAACTTTTGAAAGGGTTTTTCTTTTAAGGTACTGTTTTTAATTTCATGTTGTTACTGAAGTTCTTGAACTTGGAACCCATTTATTTATGAAATTGATGTTATCTTAACGTTCCAATGATTAAGTAAGTAAGTAATCATTTATTCGTAAACATAGGTAATAATTACAAAAAGATCTTAAAAAATTAGGTAGTGCGCTATGTTTTGCCAATTGACATACAAATTATTATAACAAAAAAAACAATGATTATTATGATATTCTAAATTATTACATTAAATTAAACTAAAATAAAATTATGAAAGTATTTTAGTACCATAATATGATTGTATTAACACATGCAAAAATAAGTTAAATTTCATTATTCATAATCAATTCATTATCATGTCAAGATTTAAAGTCAATTCGATTCGATTAGAGATAAATTTAAGATATTAATTATTATATAAATGTAAAATATTTAAATTCATGTCATACAGTTACAGAGATTCTTTATTAAGAAACTCGTCTAAAGTATAATAACATTTTTCAAGCAGTAAAGCGTTAAGCGTTTTTTTAAACTTTGCAACGGCATACATTTTATTTCATCAGGTATTTTATTATATATTTGGGGTGCAATACCAAAGAAGCTTTTTTTCATTAGAGCAGTTTTACATTTCACTAGGCACAGTTCATTAATATATTGTGTACGCATCGGAGTTTTCTGAATAAATGTAAATTTATTTTTACAAACAGTGTAGTTTCAAGGATGTATAGAGCCGGTAGAGGTAATATTTTTAAATTTTTTTAAATATGGAATGCAACCTTCAGTTGTTTTTAAACCACACATACATTCAGTCAAAAAAGTATCGGGAATGGATGATTTGTTTATGGTTCCAAATTCAAATTTTTGTTTTTTTGTAGTTGTTAGATTGGCACAACTGTTTTCCATTTTGGCGCGGAGTTTGAGTTGCATCTGTTATTTATATTAAATACAGTGCTGGTTTTAGTAATATCATATATAGTGTGTATTGCGAATTTCATAATGGACAAAAATATCGAACAAAGAGTTTGTCTTAAATTTTGCATCGCCAATGGAATTTCGTGTTCGGAGTGACTGAAATGTTACAGAAGGCTTACGGTGAATCGACTTTATCAAAAACTCGTGCTTATGAGTGGTTCCAAGCCTTCAAAAGCGGTCGAGATGTGATGGAAGATTTGCCTCGCTCTGGTAGGCCGTCAACGTCTGCAACTGAAGTTAACATCGCAAAAGTGAAGAAAATAGTGACTGAAAATCCCCATTCAACTCTGAGAGAGATAGCCGCCGAACTTTCTGTATCTCACGAGTCGATCCGTACCATTTTAACTAATCATTTGGGTATGAAACATGTTGCTGCTCGGCTAGTCCCAAAAGATCTGAATTTTCTCCAAAAACTCAATCGCATGAAAGTCGCTGAGGACATGCTAGAACGAGTCAGTTCGCACCCAACATTCATGAAACGCATTGTTACTGGTGACGAGACGTGGGTTTACGAGTTTGACATGCAAACTAGTCAACAAGCTTCGGAGTGGCGCCTTCCAACTAAACGAAACCGAAAAACCACGCCAAAGTCGATCAAAAGTCAAAGTCATGTTGACTGTTTTCTTTGACTATCGCGGTGTTGTGCACTCTGAATTCTTACCGGAAGGTCTAACGGTAAATAAAGAATATTATTTGAGCGTTATGCGGCGTTTAAGAGAGCAAATTCGACGAAAAAGGCCAGATTTGTGGAAAGAAAATTCTTGGATTTTGCACCACGACAATGCGCCTTCGCACAAGGCTATCATTGTGAACGAATTTTTGACCAAACACTCAACAAATACCATCCAGCAACCACCATATTCACCAGATATGGCTCCTGCTGACTTTTTTCTTTTTCCTAAACTCAAATTACCACTTCGTGGCACCCGTTTTCAATCGATAGAAGACATAAAGGAGAATTCGCGGCGAGAACTGAACTCAATTCCGGAAGCAGCGTTTAAAAATTGTTTTGATGAATGGATTATTCGTTGGCGCAAGTGTATCGTTTCTAAAGGAGCATACTTTGAAGGTGATAAAATAAATTTGGATGAATAACAGACATTTTGTGTATTATTGATCTTTTCCCGGTACTTTCTTGACAGAGTAGTACATCGCAAACATCTTTTCTGCATTCTGAAAACAAGTTCTCTATTTGTTGATTGTCCCCAAAAAATAACACCATACCGCAGAATTGAGGCGACTAATCCATGATATGCCATTAAAAGTGTATCAGTATTTACTTTTTTTGAAAGTTGATATAACAAATATGCTGATTTACTTAATCGCTTGCAAATTTCCTCCAAATGAGGTTTCCAATTCAGTTTTTCATCTACAGTTATACCTAAGAACTTTGCAGTACTGATTTCTCATATTTCATGACTATCATAAGCCACATTAACTAGTGGTTTCTCAAGCCGTTGGTGAAAGTGCATTACTTTTGTTTTATTTAAATTAATTATAAGATTATTATTATAAAGCCGATTTATTATTTTATTTAAAGTATTATTAATGTCATTTTGATAATTGTTTAGAATCAGAATCAGAATCAGAATCAGAATGCTTTATTTGTAAACATAGGTCAGATTACAATAGGGGTGTTACAGATAGGTAGGTCCTCTATGTTTTGCCCAGAGGCGCACAAATATATTTAATTACATTGTCTTTACTTATAACAACAATTTAACTTTTAAAATAATTATCATAAAGTTTCACATTGGTAATAAAATCAATTAATAGGTAGGTACATGCATATTTCAATATAAATAGAGGATATAATCAATTTCAATAAAAATGACAAATAGATTAATCAGTATAATTGGAGAATATAATCGATTTCAATAAATGTCAAATATATTAACTTACATGTCTTAATATTAATGCTAATGTCAATAAGATTCTACATCGTCAAAATAGGTGAGGTGATGTACAATTTTATGAAGCAGAAATTTTAGAATTATCGTCCAAATATTCCTGTAGTGAGTAATAGCATTTATTTATCAATATTCTTAATAATTGTGTTTTGAAATTGTCCAGATTTAACGTTTTTATTTTTTCAGGTAGTTTAGATTATTACATTCTATAATAGCCGTGCTATCGTCTGCAAGCGTACCATTTTTTGCCCTATGAATTTTGGGAGGTCATTTATATATCCGGAAAAGCGGTGGTCCCAGAACGCTACCTTGAGGCACGCCATATTTTATGTACCTTGGTTCAGAGGTTTATGTGGTTTCTAATTTAGTTTTAGGACATATTCTAGAGATTTCCGTACATTGTAATCTGTCACTTAGGTATGATTCTAGAAGCTTAAGAATGTTCCCTCTAATGCCATAACCATGTAGTTTTTGCAGTAAAATTTTGTGATCGACGATTAGAATCGCATTTGAATTTGGATAAGTCGATACATGTTGATGGTCGTGACTGTTTATTTATTTATTTTTTATTTATTCATTCATCAAACAATTTACATTGTTGTTACGCTAAGCTAACTATCGCATCGCATCGCTTGCACTGTACCCAGCGCGGCTGTGCATATGGACCACCCGGCAACGCAACGTCAGCTCTTCACGGCGACATCTTCTCACGGTCACCTCTCCGAATTGAGGAACACCTGTGTGATTCTCATTATGAATCAAACTTCGATCATGGTCACTTGTATAACTTAATTTTTATGTTTAATATTCATGTAAAGTTTGTCTAATTAAATCTACGTCTCCAAAACTATCTTTTTCTTGCGACTCGCCTGTAGAAATCGTAAATGGCGCAGCCGGTAGGATACTTGTAAAAACTAGAACATCATAGACAAGTTACCGAACCTACATTGATTTTTGCAGTGAGTGATCTGAACATTGATTGTGCAGGAGAAAGATACTGGAGCATTATGCAGTAAGTACTTTGAATCTTTCTTAGTCCTTGCTTTCCTACATTAGTCCTTCCTAGTATATTATATATCTATTTTAAGTGTGCGTTTTAATATTTCGCGAGTGATTTTTTGGTGTTAGTTTAACGTATAGCCGTCAAGATTTTCCATCCGGGAGAATCACGGAATAATAGGTTAGCTAGTGATAGGAATAGCAATAGAAATAGATCGATAGATCAACGCAGTGATCTAGGAGATATTTTAGAGGATAGTGAATTAGACGCGAATTTGGAAGAAAATATGGCAAATAATAATAGTAATCCAGTAGATTTAATCTATAAGTCACTTAGACTTGTTCCAGATTTTGATGGAAATTCTCATATATTAACCCGTTTCATAAATTTATGCGATCAATTGGTACTTGCGCATTTTAGAACTGAGCCTGGGCACGAATTAACTAACCTAGCCCTAATTAATGGCATTTTAAATAAAATTTCTGGATCTGCAGCTAGGCTTATCAATTCTAATGGGATACCGGAAAATTGGCAAGGAATTAGAAGTGCGCTAATCAACAACTTCGCAGACCATCGTGACGAGACCGCGCTATATAGTGATCTATCATTGCAGACACAAGGCTCTAGCACGCCGCAAGAATTTTATGAGCGATGTCAAAATTTATTCAGCACGATTATGACCTATGTGTCTTTACACGAGTCTGTGAATACTACAATAGAGGCAAAGCGCTCTCTTTATAAAAAGCTTACTCTTCAGGCCTATTTACGTGGACTTAAGGATCCTCTAGGATCCAGGATCCGTTGCATGCGTCCTGATAGTATTGAGAAAGCTCTCGAGTATGTTCAGGATGAACTTAACACGCTTTACATGCAACAACGTACTGATGGTGGCTCTAATAGGAAAGATTTGTTACGTCCTACTCTACATGGCACGCATCTACCCTTGAATAATTTCGCACCTAGACCTATGCCGCTTAGTATGCCTGGACCATCAAAACCATATGGATTTAACAACTTTGGGTCAGCTCCTCAATATGGTAGCCGACCACAACTTGCTCAAGGCTGGAGACCTAACTTTCCTTCGCAAGCTTTACCCCCTCAGGGTCTGACACGAACTCAACAGGTCATGCGCACATACCCTCCTAATTACAACCCTCAAAGCAATGTCTTTAGATTGCCGAATAGAGCACAAGCTCATCAGCCACATGGTGCCGGTAATACCCCTCGTCCAATGAGTGGAGTAAGCCATTTTAATCCTAAAGTTTTACCGCCTAGTGGGCACGATTGGCGTAGATTTGGAAATCCGCCACCGAACAATTATTTCAAATCGCGTGAGACTAATTTTAATGAATTTGATTTCTATGACAATGATTATAACTATCCGGACTATGAGTGCTATGACTATGAACATGTCAATGAGTACAGCTGTGAAAATGAAATAGACTATCGCTCAGAGGTACCTGTAATGGAGGAAATTAATCAAACGCCATCTTCTACTAATGATGAAAATTTTCAGAAGGTTTCGAAAAGTGTCAAGCCAAAATAGAACTAAATTTTCATATTCAAAGACAGTTAGTCTATGTCCAGATAAGTAATCCTCCACTTAAGCTTTTAATTGACACTGGGGCTAATCAGTCTTTCATAAGCCCTGAGGCCGTGCAAAAATACTTCAATCATCTACCCCTTAACTATGAACTTTTTCAAATTACTACGGTTCATGCAACTAGTAAAAATGATTACTCTATATCTTTGCCTTGCTTCTCAGAGTTTAATGAGTCTCAGGATATTACGCTTTTCATCTATAAATTTCACGACTATTTTGATGGCCTTTTAGGAATAGACTTACTAGATGAATGGAATTCTACTATTGACCTAAAAAATAAAATACTTATTACACGAAATAGTACAGTACCTATTCAGATGTACGATTCTCGTAATGTCAACTTGTATGAGGATATTATACCAGCAAATTCTAAGAAGTTAGTAAGAGTACCAGTTAATGCAAAAGATGGTGAGGTATTTGTTGAAAGTCAGATAATCTGTAATTGCTTTATTTCTGATTGTTTTACCAAAGTAGAGAACAATAGAGGTTGGGTTGAATTGAGCAATTCTTCATCTAATGATGTCATATTTTCAATGGATAGGCCGGTAGAAGCTGTAATATTTGAAGTTAATAGTAACAGTACTGAAATTTCATCAAATCGTACAGCTGAAGTTTTATCGCGTCTCCGTACCGAACATTTAAATGAAGAACGTATTAATTTAGAACAGCTCTGTGAAAATTATGCAGATGTGTTTTACCTTGATGGAGAAGCACTTACTTTCACCAACAAGATCAAACACAGGATAAGAACTACAGATGAAATTCCAGTACATACCAAAAGCTACCGATATCCGTACGTTCATCGTCAGGAAGTTAGGGACCAAATTAACAAGATGCTTGAACAGAACATTGTTAGACCATCCGACTCTGCATGGAGTTCTCCCATTTGGATAGTACCCAAAAAACCTGATGCTTCAGGAAAAATTAAGTGGCGTCTCGTGGTAGACTTCCGAAAGGTTAATGAAAAAACGATCGACGACAAATACCCTATACCTAATATTACAGATGTCTTAGACAAACTCGGCAGGTGCCAATATTTTACTACCCTAGATTTGGCATCTGGATTTTATCAAGTCGAAATGGACAGCGCAGATATTCATAAAACTGCTTTTAATGTTGAAAACGGCCATTATGAATTTCTAAGGATGCCCATGGGACTTAAAAATTCGCCATCTACCTTCCAGAGGGTGATGGATAACCTTCTTAAAGATCTACAAAGTATCTGTCTCGTCTATTTAGACGATATTATAGTGTTCAGTACTTCCTTGCAGGAACATATCCTTAATCTTGAAAAAGTCTTCAAAAGACTTCGGGAATCTAATTTCAAGATTCAAATGGATAAATCCGAATTCTTGAAGTTAGAAACCGAATTTTTGGGACATGTTATCTGTAAGGACGGTGTGAAACCTAATCCTAATAAAATTAATGCAATAGAAAACTACCCCTTACCCAAAACTCCCACTGAAATTAAACGTTTTCTTGGTCTTCTAGGCTACTATCGTAAATTTATCCCCAATTTTGCAAATCTTACCAAACCACTTACACAGTGCCTCAAAAAGGGTTCTAAAATAACCTTAGATCAAAATTATACCAATTGTTTTAACCATTGCAAAACCCTCCTTACTAACGATCCTATCCTTCAATATCCAGATTTCAGTAAAGAGTTCATTTTAACCACGGATGCCTCCAACGTGGCCATTGGTGCAGTACTATCCCAGGGTATAATTGGTTCTGACAAGCCCATTGCGTATGCATCTCGGACATTGAACTCTAGTGAACTTAACTATAGTACAATCGAGAAAGAGCTTCTTGCTATAGTTTGGGCATGCAAGTATTTTAGACCATACATCTTTGGCAGAAAGTTCAAAATTTTGACCGACCATAAGCCACTACAGTGGGTCATGAGTCTTAAGGAGCCCAATTCCCGGCTCACGCGATGGCGACTTAAGCTCAGTGAATATGACTTTACGGTAATATATAAGCAGGGAAAGTTTAACACAAATGCAGATGCCCTTTCTCGCATTGAGTTGCACAATGAAGAACTCATATCCGTTATTGCTAATGCATCGGATAAGACTCCTACTATAGATGACACTAGTTCAAGAACCCTAACCGCTTCAGATAATTGTAGTAACTCTAATACCGCTACTGTACATACTGATAACGAAAATCCTATTTTAGAAATACCTATCACAGATGAACCCTTAAATAAGTTCTCTAAGCAAATTATGTTTAATGTTGTAGGTGATATAAAAAGTAGACCAGTTATAACTAAACCATTTGATAACTATACACGTGTATCGATGCAAATCTCTAAATCTAACCTAGAAAACGACCTTATTAACGCTATTAAAGAATATGTACAACCTAAAATTAAAACTGGAATTTTAATCAATCCTTATTTAGAAATGTATAATATAATACCTATAATACAAAGAACATTTAAGAATTCATCTATGAACCTATTTTTAACAAAAAGAGAATTAGATAACGTCAGGGAATATCTTAAACAGCAGGAAATCATTAACAAGTATCATGATGGGAAAACGAACCATCGGGGCATCAATGAGTGCTATCTTGCTCTATCGCATAGGTACTTTTGGCCAAAAATGCGCGAACAAATAACTAAATTTATAAATGAATGCGTAATTTGCGGACAGGCAAAGTATGACCGCAATCCTGTGAGACCACAACTAAAAGTAGTCCCTTCATCTTCAAGACCTTTTGAATTGGTACATTTAGATCTACTAACTATTCAAAATGAAAAGTTCTTAACCATAGTAGATGCTTTCTCCAAGTATGGTCAAGCATATTACTTACGCGACGGAACTGCAGTTAGCGTCATTCAAGCCTTATTAAATTTCTGTACTCATCACGGCATGCCTATCACTATCGTAACTGACAATGGTACAGAATTCACCAATCAATTGCTAGCTGAATTTGTAAGGATTCATAAAATCCAACATCATAGAGTAGCCCCCCATGCTCCTAATGAAAATGGTATTGTTGAGCGGTTCCACTCAACGATACTAGAGCACCTACGTATATTAAAAATATCTGAAAAATCTGAATCAGTCAATAACCTAATGCCGTATGCCCTTATGGCTTACAATAGTAGTATTCATAGTTTTACTAAATGCAAACCCTTAGATGTAATTACGGGTCACTTTGACCCCAGAGATCCTTTTGACATAGATTTAACTTCGCATTTATTACAGCAGTATATGCATAATCATAAAGACAAGATGATCCTCGCTTATAATACTATCGAAGATCTTTGCAACGCTTCTCGTTCCGATCTGATGAATGCTCGTAATAGAACCCGTGAACCGGAGGTAAACTATCCACCCGAACAACAGATTTTCGTGAAAAATCCGATTGCTTCGAGGCAAAAGTTAGCTCCCCGATATACCCACGACGTAGTTGAGACTGGCCTCCCTATTCACATTTATACGAAGAAAAAGAGAGGTCCAGTTGCCAAAACTAGACTTAAGAGAGTACCTAAAACCGCACAATTGTTGCAGGACGATGCTGATGTTCCTCTTTCTACTGACTCCAGCAATGCTGCAGGAGATAAAACTTGAAAGTCTTGACAGCGGACCAGGTATCTTACCTTTTAAACTCGGGCCTGCCAAAATCGTTTCCCATTATCATTCTTTCCTACGTTATGTTGACTTTGGCGATATACACGAAATAGTTAAATCTATTAATAATCAGTTAAATTCAGTAAGCCCTGAACTGAATAATCGTACGAGATTCTTATTCGAGCCCCATATGACTTATCTGAAAAGTAAGCTTAATAATGTACTTAGACAGTTAGAAACTTTTGAGTTATCTCGTAATAAAAGAGGACTCGTAGATGGTCTCGGGTCTGTTATAAAAAGTATTACTGGAAATTTGGATTACACAGATGCATTGCACTATAATCAGGCTATTAAATCCCTGCAAGATAATGAAAATAGGATAGCTTCAGAACTTAATGCACACGTTAGTTTATCAAAAGACTGGATAGCTGAACATTCAAAAATTTTGGATAATATAATAGATAATCAGAACAAGATAGAACTATTAGTAAAAAAGATTAGTGAAACAGAAGCTACCAGAGAAAATGATTTAATTAAATATGCTCATCTTTTCCAAGTTTTTACTATTCTTAGCGATAACATAGATTATATATCACAAGAACTTAATAAATTAGAAAATGTTCTTGCATTTATAAGAATATCTACTGCTCATCATGCAGTTGTAGATTTAATTACTATTAAGGATATAATTAAAAACTTAACTAGAATATATAACAAAGATAATATAGTAGATTTAGATGTAAGGGAAATATATGATGTAATCAGACTAGGCTCCTACTATACGGGAAATAAAATAGTTATAGTATATAAAATTCCGATCCTCATCCCCTTAACCTATGATTTTTATAAATTATGTATGATTCCTAATAAATTAAATCAAGTCATATCACCCCCACATCCTTTTCTTGCCTTACATAAGAAAGACTTCAAGTATATAGAGACAGAATGTCCGAAGACGAGCAAATGGTATCTATGCAACGAGTTGAAAACTATGCACAATCAGACAGCACCAGATTGTATCCAGCATTTGATCACCACTCAACAACGAACAACTTCATGCAATCCTAAGACAGTATCCCTGAAGAAACCTGCTTATGAAGAGCTCGATGACAGACACTACGGTATCAGCTTTCCCACGCCTACGAAAGTGCATTTATCCTGCGGACGTGACCTGTATGACACCTTAAAAGGCAGCTACCTCGCTATAATACCTCAGAGATGCTCTCTTGAAACACCGCACTTTAAGATCTACAACTTCAAAGACCGCCTCAAGGGACAAGCGTTGAAAATCATCGATATCCCAGCCGATAATTTGACTTTTTGGCAGCAGACGACATCTTCAGCCCCAATCTTTAAGTTAAACTCAATCAAGTTG
Source organism: Xestia sexstrigata (assembly GCA_941918905.2). Classification (NCBI taxonomy): domain Eukaryota; kingdom Metazoa; phylum Arthropoda; class Insecta; order Lepidoptera; family Noctuidae; genus Xestia; species Xestia sexstrigata. The sequence goes on from OW799206.2 coordinate 20,761,040, forward strand.
GACCATTTACACGAGACTAGTAGGAAGTTGTCCATGCAGTCACCAATTACCCTCATTGAAGACAGCAACTCCAGCGTATATCACACCACTATACCGATGTACGTGATAGTGATCATCGCCTGTGCAATCGTCAGTGTCCTGCTCTATCGAAAATACTTTCTACGACGAAAAGCAATGATAACACCTGCTGAACCTGCAAGCAACCAGATGGAACTTCAAAGAGTCTTCACTGTACCAGCTACCAGAGTAGACACAAATCAACCTCCAGCTCAATTTACGACTTCTGTCTTCAATAGTCGCTGTTCTACGGGGGGAGGTGTTACGCTAAGCTAACTATCGCATCGCATCGCTTGCACTGTACCCAGCGCGGCTGTGCATATGGACCACCCGGCAACGCAACGTCAGCTCTTCACGGCGACATCTTCTCACGGTCACCTCTCCGAATTGAGGAACACCTGTGTGATTCTCATTATGAATCAAACTTCGATCATGGTCACTTGTATAACTTAATTTTTATGTTTAATATTCATGTAAAGTTTGTCTAATTAAATCTACGTCTCCAAAACTATCTTTTTCTTGCGACTCGCCTGTAGAAATCGTAAATTTGTGTTCGAATATTACAAAACAATTACATTTCAATCATAACAAAATCAAATACAAAGCAACAAAAAAAAATATCACTATAAAAAGCATAAAAAATCAAACCATTTAAAGCACAAATACAACAGTCTATTCCATTTTACGTAAAAAAATGTCAATTACATTTCTGCACCCCTAGCCAAGTTGACAATCTACAATTGTTAACGCTAGTGGAAAACTATTCAAATGAATGGGAATGACATCATCTCAACGTTAGATCACGTGATCAACACAAACGAATAGAAAATTCGTAGACAAGTTTACATCGTTCAAAATGATAGAATAGAATGTTATCGTTTCTACAATGTTGATCGCTAAACTCTTTGGTAGGAACGCTCACCATAGACTAAAGTGTAGGTTTTTTCTACAGACATAAGAAAACGAGCGATCGGCTCAGTCGTGTCAACTTGGCTACCAATTTAGCGCTTTCTACAATCGCTTACGCTTACGCTTACAGGCGTTTACGATTGTAGAAAGAGAATCGATACGAAACGTTTGTAACTTGGCTAGGCCTGCTGTTTATATGTCGAACCATAAAAAGCTCAAACCCAACCATGTCCATTCCATGTTAAGTAAATTAACGAGAATTAAGTGTAAATTAAATGCCTGTTAGATGTTAATTAAATGTCAACTAAATTTAATTAAATGAAGATTAAATGCCAAATAGATTATATTAAATGTCAATTACTGTAGGTACATATCGATGCTACTTTTCGCATTTTCAAACCTCAGTCAACACACACTAATGCTGGTGAAGTCTAGCCATTGGATGGACCAATGGCCAGACTTCACCAGCATTAGTAAACAAGTCACAGACAATTCAATAGAGGCTTTCAGAGAAAAATTTTGCACAAACTTCAATAGGTAAATACCCACGCTTTCGGACATTTTCGCTTCAGTCTAAAAATAAAGTTTCTAGTTTTTCGTTCGGAGAGTTTAGTCTACGGGTTGGGTCGTCGGTACTTTTTTGGGATACGACTAATGCCTAACTTGGCAGTCATTAGGGAATTTAGTGTTTTATTGGATGTTTTGTTTGACAGCTACTTGTTAACAACTATTTATTATAGTGGAAATTCGACGACATTGTTTTATAAATTATAACTGCGGGTCCAATCGACTAAAAGAAATGAACATAAAAATAATTATTTGGTAAACTCATCCCACGGGTCCCAAATGAGTGGGATCAGTTGACTAAAGAGCCGTAATGTCCTCGGGGGAGACTTTTGACGGATCAAACAAATTGAAGATTTGGATAATTGGTTGTTGTATTTATTGTTTCTTTATTTTAAAACCAAATTCTTACCCAAAATATTGTCGACTTTTATTAAAGTTTATAAAGTAATGGAAGTTTTAAATTGAAACGATTCAAAATCAAAGAATTTATTACAAGTAGGTCAGTCACATGCACTTTAGTGTCGCACACTGTCGAAGATTTTAAACGCAAAAAGGCTATTTGATTTTTTGTCAATGCAAATCATACAACTTAATGTTTACAGTTTCAGTACTTGAGTACTCTATCTACCAAATTACTCAACATGTTGGGTGTAAAAATGTTCCTATTTTTTCAAAATAAAACAATGACAATTTCTTTATCAGCGCGACTTGTATAGTCGTATAGCGAGAACCGGATAACCGGATTACGTTGGCACCTGACTGCGTAACGAAGGCGACTGAGCACTAACATAGTTATACCATAGTATAATTACTTTGGTTCAACTTAGTCCAAGCGAGTGTTTTGTGAGTAACTGCAACTGACAGATAAGAATCAGTTGAAATAAGACACTTACATCCTTTATAACCGATATAGCTTTTTAACCGACTTTTAAAAAAGGAGGAGATTATGTATTCCACCAACATCTTTTTTTTTTCGTATAATATGTACACCGTTTACTCTGTGATTACTGGACCGATGTACGTGATTCTTGTTAAAATAAAAAAATGTTTTGGAAATTACTTAATTTTAGTGTGTAACGACTTTTATGGGTTTTAATCAATTAATTAACCTGGATGTTTTTATTATCTTGCATGATTTAAGGGACTGATTAGTTGGACAAGTGGTCGCCAGCCTGATTACTGAGCACGAGGTCCTGGGTTGGATTTCCAGACTAGACAAAGTGTCATTGGGTTTTATCCATCTGATTTTTAATTCCGAAGCTTGGATTTGTGCCCGATTGTTGACAATAGGCTCGCCCCCTATTGCATAGGACTAGCGTGCTGCTGGTGAACTATTAAGTACACCTCTACCTAACTCTTGAGTTGGCCGTGTGGTATCCGGTAGAGTTGGCCGTGTGGTATCCGGTAAAGTAGAATAGAACCAACCCATTACACTCACGGGTGTCGTATAAGGCGACTAATGTCTGAGGCAGAACACCTTGCGCTTCCGTAGACCAGAGAATGGGCAGCAGCGTTTTCTGTTAGTCTTTCATAACTGCGATCTCCAATCCGCCTGCCAATCGTGGGGATTACGGCAAATTCCTCCCATCATGGGAGAGGCTTATGAAATTCGAGCCGTGTGGTGTTAAGCTATAATTAATGTGTATGCAACATTCCAAAGTTTATCAGTTTACACAATCATGAGCCATTTCTCTTATTCAAAAAAGCCATAGATCTCTAAAATAACAAATGCCAATCATAACCAAACTCTTGCAAATGAATACACCTCAAACTTGTTCACCTAGCGTTGGACCACAAACTTTGGCCCCGTGTATTTGAATACTAAGAATACTGCAGCATTTTGGCAAACTATCGTACGTGCTTCCACCAACCTCTTTCATAATGAAGTTCCTAGTATTGAAATTCTAACAAACTTTTGCCCGTTTCCACTTTCAGCCTTTCAGCCAAGCGCGATAAATTAAAAACTGCTATATTACTTAGGCATTCATTTTGTTGTTGCCTTTTTTTTTTTTTTTTAGCTTTACGGAAAACGATCATTAGAGTTGCCCTTATTCAAATTGCTTGTTTAATTAAGTTTACACGTGCCATAAATATTTGCAGTGCTTGCAGAGATTTCTCCATTAAGTTCTAATGCACTTTAGCTTATTAACTTCTAGTTTTCAGGAAAGTTTCGAAAGATGGAGCTTACTCGCTCTGTTTGCTTATTACTCGTTAACTTATATGTAGGTAGAATTTTGACTTGATACTCAATAAGATGACTAACATTTTTAGTTAAATGGAAATCAGTACAATATTAAAAAAAAAAAACATCATATCGTGGAATCATCAAAAATGGATCACCACTGTCTTCATCATCTAAATCTTTCACAAAGTCAATTCATCGCTTCTTTGCCAACAGAATACATGCACAAAAAGGTAAAACTACCTGTGATTCCTATAAACTAAAATTTGCATACCGTCGACTGACAAATTCACATCATCAATAATAATTCTGCAGCTTCCTTTGAAATTCCTGGTAATTATAGTACTACTCTGCACTTACAAAGGGTTGACCAAAACAATCGGCAAATGGTACCCAATCACAGAACATTTTGCTTTGTCCTCCGGCTCATTGACTAGCCAGCCTGCGGCTGACAGTCAATCATGGCTGAAGATTAAAGCTTCTAGCTCAAATTATAATAATGGATGGTAATTAGAAAAGGAGGTAGGTATTGCAAATTCTAAGGACAAATGAAGATTCTGTTGAAGCGAAATGGAAATTATTATATCAATGATTAACTTTCAGGTCAGTAACATTATTTTTGCGAAAAAGTATTTTCATCAATTATACAAAAGAATTAACTGTTCCGTAATTTGATAATAGTGTTGAAGTTTCTCTTTTTAATTCATTGTTTGCCTAACTAAGCAATATCTACGTACCGACTTAGCTAATACAATAAGTAAGTATAAAACAAGCTTGTAAATTGCTTGAAACTTTTGAAACAAAAGATTCTATCTAAAAAGATACGCACAATATTTACATACACAATAACCTGTTTGTTTATGTAAATATTGTACGTATCTTTTCATCATGGACTGTGATAATAACCCAAAAAGTGGGTTTGCCGTAGTCGGATAAAAACTGAAACTAAACCGGAGTTCACAAGTTCTTTAACTCCATATTTACCAAGTCAACAGCAACCAAATGTCAGACCACTATTACCAAAAAAACAAAAAAAAACTGCAAGAACTGTTGCTACAATATCCACTAGCCGAAACACCTAGTAAAAGCACATAGCGATCTACCAAAATGTGTCCTTATCCCAGTACAAGCCACTATGGCCGTTAGTGGAGCAAACAAGAAAACCGCATCAGAATTTCAAATGCCCCTTGATCCTTGGCTTTGATGTAGTGAAAAGAATTTGGCTAAACGCGTTCGTTGAGAATGGTCTTAAATGTGGATTTATGGGCGAGATAAAATTGTTTTTGAAGATGTTTTTATCGTTTGGTTTTGCTTGAGTAGATCATGCATTTAATATTTTGTTTTAGCGTGTTTGTTTTTGTTTTTATTTTAAACAGTGTTGATGGGTTTATATTTTGATATTAGTTTATTGTTGATAATAGATTTAATAAAATAAATTTAAATTCGGACCATCCAGTGAGGTATTTCTATTTCTTTCATACATACGCTGTTACACACAAACATACTACAGCGCACCACCTTCTACGATCAATTTGCTTTTGTTTCATTATCATAGTGCATGATCTGAGGTCTAATTCACGTAATTTTATGACGCGCCGATAAAGTTGTAGTGCAGTTGCAGTTAATTTCAAGTTCGAGTGATAAACGGTATTCTTGTAATCTTTGAACTGCGCGTGAACTGCACGTCAACTGTACGACAGCCAAACTCTACCAAACTTACCTAGGGCGTGGCCATATGAGAGAAAAAATATTACTCACTAAATAATCGAATAGAATCGATTACATTGCAATGAATATGACGTTATTAAAATATTAAATTATACCCCAGCAGAGATTTTAGTGCTTTTTCTTACTTAGTAGAATACCGATCATGTTGCGTTCCGAAGAACGCACCAAAGACGCGCAACAGCCGTTATTGCGCTCGCGTGACGCGAACTTGACGCGAGCGTGTCTGACAGCGGTAGAGAATTTGAAAAACGTTGTTTTGATCGAAACTTAACTGCAACTGCACTGCAACAGCACTTCTATAGTTACGTGAATTAGCCTACTGGACATTATCGCTGGTTGCAAGTAAACCTTTGTTGCACCAGACCTTTCTCGAAAACATCACCAATAATCTACTTCTTCTACGCTATTAATAGTATTCCTTCATAAAAAATCGCTATTATAGTTCCCAAATAAGACGAAATACTCAAATTTTGCTCCAATGCACCACTTACTCATACCTTTCCTCACAATTTTTTTGCGCCATACATCAGAATATTCCTTTTAAAAATAGACCCAGTATGAACATAAACCGCCTTGTAAACTACAAAAAGTACCCCACATTGTAATACAAAGGTAAATGCTATAACTGAATATTACTGAGGCAATAAGCAATTTATTTTTATTTTACGTGCAAGGCGTGGCCATATAGGTCCCGTTTTTATTACGGAATAAGGTCCTTAGCCTTTACACTAAGGCTTATGTTTTTGGGATCCTAAAGGCATTTGCCCGTGGAACGAAAAGTGGACGAAGGAGTTTTTACTGGATTTTTTCAAACGATCCGATGTTTATTCTATTTTTAAACACTCGACTTAATACAGACCAAAATGATCCGATGATTATTATATTTTTAAACACTCTTGACTTATTACATACTAAAATGATTATAAAAATACTATTACTGAAAATTAAGGAATTAGAAGGGACTGCCGCGTTAGTTTAGTGGTTACAAGCACTAGATACTGCTAAGTATACGGTCCCGATTTCGATTCCTAGAGTCACAAAATTTTTAAAGAGGATTATCTCAGATTTGTACCCGGTAGTTGATAATGTTCGCTCTCTTAGTACAAGGGACATTTGAAATAAATGGCAAAATGTGCTTTTACTAAAGGTACAACTTTGTCCAACCCTTCGGTAAAACATGCTTGATGTTATAATTATAATGAATTAGAAATGAAAGTGGTGCTTGAAATGAACTTTAATTCGCGTTTCTTGTTGTTGCTCACAAAAGGTTCTTTGTCAAATTCTAGACAAACGTCAAAGACATTTCAAACTTACAAAAACATTTCAGTTACAGAAAAATAACTTCTATGGTAGCAAAGTTTAGATAACGTCATTTACTTTACATGCAGAATCCGTTCACCCTGACAAGACCTTTAAAAATAATGTCTCAACTACTAAAAAGAAGTACCTAGTTTTACGCAGTGTCATATTTGAAATTCAGATGCGATATCTAGTTTGTTCTGACGTTGAATAAGGTCCGTGGTTCCGCATAGTTTGGACAATAGGGATACGTTTGATTTGAATTAAAACGCTTGAATACGTGCCGGAACGATAATCTAGGGGTTTTTTGAAATTAGTGCATTTTCTGGGAATGGTGAAAGGTTTTGTTTTAATGTTTATTAGAGAGATTTGATTTTGAGCGCTTTTAAGATTTTTGGTAGACCTGTCTGTGCTTTGGAATAAAAGTTACTTTGATTCTGGACTTTAAGCCATTTTAACTGCAATGGAAACGTTGTTACTTTAAGTTGAATGAGGATCTGAAAGACTTATACAATCTTTTGAGTAAATTAAATCCTAAATCGTTAATTTACAAAACTAGCTATAAAACACACACCACACGGGCTGGAGTTTGGTGGCAATATACTCGCCCCCTATTACATGGGACTTAAAACATAACTGGCGAAATGCGGATGTACTAATAAGTACACCTCTGCCTAACCCTTCGGGGATAACAGGCGTGATGTTATATTATGTAGCTTTAAAATGTTACGAATATCGTTTGTCAAAAACATGATCTGAAAAACTGAATGTAACAACAAACGTCGCACTTAAAATCAAGACGATTATTTGTTGTTATGCTCGAAAACAAAAACAAAACAACATCGCACCTTTTCTCAATTTAAAAATGGCGTCTCACTCGAATAGCTCACCCTTAACAAGCATACAAAAGCCACTTGGAAACAGACGTAACATAAATTACAGTATTTCTAGTTGTTCTGCGACCGCGATTGTTTTGGTTTTGAAAGCGGTTGCCGCGTTAATTTTACAACGCTTCTAATTACATGTTGCAATTGCAGCCATGGTTGGTCGGCTGTAATTAGAGAGTAATATTTTAATTGGTGATAAGGAACAATTTTTAAAGAGCCATTAGATGCATTCACACAGATTGAAGTCTACTAAGAGTATTACCTGTACTTGCAATCCTTTAAAGGCAGAGTTAAATAGATGACTTTCAGGTCTTACAAACTGAAATAATTTTTCTGTAAAATATTGTTGTTTCGTCTTTACTTTAAGAATTCTAGTTTGATTCAATAGATAAATAAATAAATATCGTTGGACATAAACACACAGCGCCATCTAGTGCCACACTAAGCAACGAGGCTTGTGTCGTGGACACCAGATAGTTGATATACTACATAGATACTTTTTGTTTGTAAATACATACTTATTATACATATAAACATCCATGACTCGGAAACAAATGTCCATGCTCATCACACTAACATTTGCTCCAACCGGGATTCGAACCTGGGACCCTAAGAACGTAAGGCAAAAAATGTCACCATTACTTACCACAATTTTCAGACAAAAGATGCATTGAGTACTAGTATTAATATTCAAGAAAGAAACTTCGATTCAATACGTTTTAAAGAAACCATCGTCTTTTGTTTCAAACCACCTTTTCTATAGTTTGAAAAGTCATACCTAACCACAGTTCTAGTATGTACATTTTCCTAGTCACTTTTCACACTCTAACAAAAGTATTTTTTATTTATTTGACGTCTTATTGGGGTTAAAATGTAGTTTGGTCACGGCGTAATTTAGGCACAGCGTTTTTAAAACACTGCCTTGTAAATTGAAGTAGTTACTTTTTTTTTATAATGATTATAACAGATAGCATTGAAATAGTTTGAAAAATATAACAAGAACATTTTATTTTCAAAGTGGATGAAAACGATGGAAGGAGAATACGTGTTGTGCCGACCCCAAATAGATGGGACAAGGCCGGAAAGATAATATTTTTTTTTTTTCAAAGTAATTATTTTAATTCAAAATTCTCGTCGCAGCCCTAACCTCAGGCACGTCCCGTGCATTCAGTTGTCGGGAGCATAGCTTGCCGCTATGTTATTCTGTCCTACATATTTCTCCTGTTTATTTACCTTTGATTGTTCTGCCCGCACCCATTCTAATAGCACGCTTGAATTTAAGTGTTTCCTGCTAATGTTTGATGATGGGAGTTATAATTAGCTTTATTGGTTTATTAGATGAGGAATTTTTGTTTCAGCGTTTGGTAAGTTTTAGTTTGAATGTTTCTTGAGTTTAGTTGATGTTCCATGGTCATGTCATGGTGGTTATGCAGAGCTTCAGACTCTTCTTCTTCTGTTGCCTCTTCAATAAGTGAAGGTTGACAATCAGTTTAAAATTATATATATATACTCGTGTGTATGTGCTTGTATCTTAGATCCATTCGCAAAAGTTTCTCAACAAAACATAGACAAGAGGTTTTCAAAAAGCTTATGAAAACTGGCTAAATCCGGTATATAGACTAGAAATAGTCAATTCATTTCCAAAGACTACTTCATACTAGAATGTACAAATGGGTACTATAGTAACGTTTTGTAGAAGGACATATTCGAAAACAACGTTATTATGCCCTCGCTTAGCAAATACACAGGCGAATTTGTGAAATCAAAACGTTTCACGATAAAGACTGTAATAATGCAGGTTTAAGAATGCCGTACATAGTGCTCGGAAAAGAGAAAAGGTATTGAAAACTAAAACCTATCACATTCAAGGAATGATACGAGAATATTGAACAGTTACTGTCTCAAACTTTTTTTTTTTTGGTTTCGTTTTCTAGTATTCGACAGAGTGCTTGTTAAATCATAAGTTTTATATTGACTCTAGATCATAGTTACGGAAAATTATTGTACATCATGTCGTCTGGTTTGCATTTGGGTGTTTAGATTTTAATCAGCATCATCTGGTTGGCTTCTAGTCTAACTGGATAGGATATAATAATATTTTGGTGCATAAACAACCGTATATTACTTCACTCAGTTACCTGTTACTTCCAGACAAAATCAAAACACGTTCAAAAGCATTCCCAGTTTAACAGAATTCGCCGTCAGCAAATACAGCAACAATTTTCTTGAATTCAAAACGTTTGTCGATAAAGACTGTAAGAATGTAAACTCACATACGAAGGAGAAAAGGGTATCGAGAACTGAAACCTCCACACGTTTAGGGAGCGATAACAAAACGGGAATCGAACGTCGGACTAACAGACGTACTCATCGGAAATTCTGATAGCTCTGTCCACTTGGGGGATGTGAGCGTTGCAGTTGAATGCCAATTTAGTTCCTTTGTTTTTTTATTTTATTTTTGTACCACTGGGATTCGCTGCTCTACTTGTTAAATGTTAAAACGTGGAAAATAGACAAGCTTTCCCACTCTTGTTCGGGATCGACTTGATTCTGTAAATTGTGGAGTGAATTTTTGTCGTTTTTTGCTCGTTTTGGATTGTTGGACTAGAAAATAAAGAAGCAATAAAATATTCTAAAATAATAAAGATGATAAAGGGAACTCTTATGATCAGATACGGAAATATGAAGTGAAGTGAAGTGCCCAAAGTGTTCCTAATACTGCTCATTTTAGGACGTAAAGAACGCTACTGAAAATCCGCACTCAATGTGACTGATATAATAATTTAGTTTATAGACAAGAAAAAGATGATGCCTGAAAAGAAGAAGATACAAGGACATAACGCTAACCCGCCACACATAACATCAACAGATATGGTCAAAAACTATTGTAATAACTTGACATGTTGTCAGTCTATCGCATCTCTGCCCTTAACTCAAATTTTACAGCTCACTCGATATGTTGAAAAACAGATAAACATATTCCAAGTTTTTATTCCATCTCTCAAAGAAAGTCAAAACACAATTTATCATTCGCTGCATCTCACATACTCGTAAGAGGATAGTGCAAAAAGCACACCACGAAAGAAGATAATCTCAAAAACAATTTTCTAAAAGAAAATGAACTCCCATTGTGATTCGGTGTAAGGTTTTATTATCATCCTTCATGTAAATAAAAACTTAAGTTCGTTGAGGCCAACGGTGCCAGGTCGAAGTCCCCAAACAACCTCTTGTAATATTCTAAATGAAATTCTTAATGGAAATATGCTGAGATGAAATATGAGTGGATGTTCGTGGGTATAGCTTAATACGCGTATGATTATATGGAATTAAAATCGGGTAAAAGGTTAGATGGAACAGTGATTTTAGATGTAGATAATGTTATCGATAGTGAAAGGGAATGAGGGAAATTGTATGTGTTTAATGGCTTTGGTATTAGGGATGTAGTTGAAGTAATATTTTTGTTAAACTAGGTGATGGACACAATTAGCAGATAATTTATCTAACTGTTGCTGTAGTTGTACTAGTGACAGCTGATAAACGAAAAACGATGGTTCCGTTGAAGTAGTAGCTAGCAACATAACATATATAACATAAATAAATAAATAAAACATAACATGATTAGAATATAATAATTGTTGTCGAAGAAGCTGTTATTACAAAAAAAAATATAAATACCAACACAACAGAAAATTTAATTAACCACCATAGTATCCAAAAGCTTAAATTACAGGTCAAGCTAAATTACGCGCGTTAAAAAACACTTTGATTTATAATGACAAATACAACCCCTTTGTAAAATGAACGTTATAAGCATAAAATGTGGCAAGGAGAGGATTAAAAATACTCACAAAACATTGCCTCATTAAAGCCCACATGGCGAACTAAAAGTCCCAAAAAATATACGCGAAAACAATCAGCTGAGGAGACGCGACAAAATTTCAAACTTACTTCAAAGTCCCTTTGATGTGTCGGAGATAAAATTTCATATGCTAAATAAAATTAGAGGGTGGCAGCTCGGGACGTATGCTAAGCGTAGCGTGTCATGTGTAATAACCGTGCAAAAAGAGATGGCGGCCTCAAGTGGCGGACCGTTACTATGGCGTTGAAAGTCGAGAATTTGTCGCGTGTTATGAGCGGTAATTTAGTTATGTGGTTGCCTTTTTGTGGTTGCTTCTTTATTGTTGTCTGGATTAGTTAATTGTTTCTTACTTTTGCAGATTGTTTGTTAGCCATTTGCATGTCATTTTGAACTCAATAGTGATCTTCTTGCTGTTGTCTCATTTTACTTGAGGTCGGCGTAACATGTTTTGTCCTTATTCTCCCCTATCATTTACTATGTACTTACTCTGGCACACACTTATGGTCTGTCATCTAAAATCTAGTCATGATTCAGTTGTAACTTACCAAACTAAAACCATCCAGTGGGAAGTTGACTGACCACTGTCAGTCAACTTCCCACTGGATGGTTTTAGTTTGGCAAGTTCAGGCACTCCTGAATCATTGATACTTCGACAAATTCTTTATGCTCTTCTCAAAACAGTGTTGTACCAGCTTCAAGCTCAGTATCTTCATCAAAATCATTTAAAGTAAAACAATATTCGAGCTCGCATCCAGAACAGAGCATCCAGAAATCTTTCTTATGTTCTTCACAAGTCTCAATAGTGACGACGACCGAAGTATCTGCAGCGGAAACATAAACGAGTTTCGTCACAATAGTACAGAAGTCATACTATATTTAAGGAACAAAAGTTGACTTTTTTTGTTCATTCTCTAGTACACTGATGTTGAGTGAATTCATGTTGATGAATGAAGGATGTGGACGTGAATGTGGCGTATAAAATATTATGGGGCTTTTGGAAAATTTTAAGGGGTAGTTTTGGAAATGCGTAGTGTAAATAAACTTGGGAAAAGTAAGAAAATTGTGTCTTGAGGATATTTATAGGCGAACTGATAGTTATGTCCGGTAAGGAAGACTACAGAATTTATTTTAACCGGAATGATGTGCTCACTAATGCCCGGTTCAGATTATTCCAGTCCAGGAATCCAAAACAATAGGTATTCACAAAAAAAAAACAAACCATGCGTGTCCACTGTTCAACGTTTAATACAGCACTGAATTGGCCGTCTGCACTATTCCATTTGCGCTGGAATGGGCAAGCTGAAATAAAACAGTAGACTGTCAATCCATTCAGTGGAATAGGTACATTCCAGTGTTGGTTCACATTTTTCCAGTAGCATTCCAGCCCTAGATTCGACCACTGGAATAATGTGAACCCGACATACCCTTCGTGGTTATTTTTTTATAAACCATTCAAAAGTAGGAGCCCGCGAAGCGAGGCTCCGTCGACTGGGTCTCCCTCGACTCGGATGCAAGAGCATAACAGTTCAATTTCTGGTGATAAATCTAAAAAAATAAATTTTTGGTTCTAATGTCACGATAAAATAGGGGTTCATTTTGGTAATCATTTACTAATTTTGGCAAACAAAAGTGATTTTTTTGCCGTTACATTTTGCTAAATCTGGTGGTTCGTTAATTGTATGCCATTTTTTTCCACCATTGTCCTTAATTCATCTACAAAAACCATTGTTTAAAAATTCAGATACCTTTTGTTTCATGGCCCTGTTTAAGACATCGTCGTTTTCTGTCTAATATAATTATTTACGTTGTTCATAATGCTCATACACTGTTGTGTTAATCTGACCTGGTTCATTTGGCCCATTTCCTAATTTTCCACGCCTCTGAATTTCGATAATTATGCTCAAACGTACCTATAATACGCAGTGACTTTAATTTGTAAATAACTTCAAAAAATTAAAATTAAAAACTGTTCAATTTTGCACTCAATCTGCACAACAATATGAAGCAAGAAGAAACTTTTCTCTAAAGACGTCAGAGACCCCAGAATCAATACGATTAGTTTTTACTGAGAAGAAGTTTAAAAACCTGATAGAAATCTACACCAATAGAGTTGGGGCCGTATAATAAGAACATTAGAAAAAAAAACTTCATTCCGTCTATTATAGGAAAGAAAATTTGGAATAGCCGGGAGCAAACTTTAGAAGATATTCCAAAGGATACCTAATACTTGATAAGAACATTCTCAGAATATTTAGGGCGAATTTCGCCATAATATTAGCTCCAAATTCTTTGTGCGTATAACGAATACCAGGATATAATGACACAAGTGGAGATGCCCCTTCAACCATCGAATCAAACGATAATAGTTAACATAAAATTTTATGGGTCCAATAATACGATTATTAACTGTAACAATGCCGGGGTTTAGGCGCGATATTACGAATCTGAAGTCGGAGAAAGTGAGAAAATAAGGATTTGATATTGATTTATTTGGATGATTTCATTATCTCATCTTCATCTTAGCGTTTTATGGGCTATTACTTAGATCTGATTCGTTCGTAATGGTTGCATTCTCATTGGGAAACTTATTATTTTTACTTTGACTGATTTTATTATTCATCCAACTCCGTGTTTATAAAAAGCCGTACATATATCTCGCAATCAATACAAAATATTCTCATTTTAGCAGTATGCAAGCGTATTACGTTTATCGTACGTGACTCCATCAAGGCAGGAGTTGTTGGCAGTCATTGCATTTCATTTTCCATGCTGTCATGAAAAAATGATACCCCACAAAGTTAAAGTCAATCAGAATATACTTCTAGCAAAGTACCCTTCCATATTTCTCAATCATCGAAGCCAGTGATAAATTCGCCATCACAGAACATGTTACAAGAGATATGACACTTCATACGGGCGCCTATCAACCCGGTGCAGCCTCCAATAGCGACAGATTATTTTCACTCAGTCCCTTTACTACATCAAGGCAAACGGCGTTCAAACATAAAACCGTTTATAACTCATAATACGACAACGTGAGGTTCATAAACCAAGAAAATAAATAAAGGATAAGGCGACGAACGGATTCGATGAAAATCCTACACTTCATGCATATAAATGCGTTTGTTAAAATTCAAAATTGGTGTGACGTTGAATGGTTAATTTCGTTCGGCGATGCCTCGTGTGAGCACGCTGGCACCCACGCCACGCCTGATTACGTTTAAACATCGTCTTCAGTGACGGACTCATGATTTTCTTACCCTTCTTCGCGTATATTTATTTCACATACATAGTTGGCTTCAAAATTGTTATCGTTGATCGTTGGAATCGTTTACTTCCTGTCCTTTTCATCGTTTGAAATAATATTGAAGTGATCATGGCTCAAACTATGATTTTATTAGTAACAAGCCCAAGTGGAACTGCTATTGGCAAATGTGACAAACTTCCTTTTAACTTACATTCCATTAACCTCTATAAATCGGGGATAAATTATCAAAAGTCATTTTAGTGCTTACCTTCATTATAAAAGGATTTTGTACAAATGTGATACTTCTAGACCTACCCGTTTAGACTGTGAGTTGTCAGTGAGTTTAAGATTTACATATTTTGTAGACATGTATGTGATTTGACTAGAATCTCAATTTTATTACACCCAACCAATCAAGTTTGAAACGATTTTGAAACTGTATTCTAGTAAACAGTGTGTATCAGAAAAGTGTGTCAGAGATATTTGAGGGTGTGATTCAGTCCATCAAAATAAACAACTTTCTCCATAGTCCTAACATCGTTATCACGAAAGAAATATCCACCTTGCAGTTCCGTGCATACTTTAGGTCGACTAGGTATTAAAGCTTTGCAGGGGACAGCTTATTATTATTTCATGATTAAGATTTTGAGCTCAAGGAGTGGGAGGAAGTCGTGGTTAAATAATAACAGCCGCTCAGTTCGATCTTCAGGTTAAGTCACGCTTGCCTGGGTTGGTCCGTGGATGGATGACCACCCATTACAAACTGAGTTTCCTCCGTGCCTCAGAAAGCACGTTAAACCGTTGGTCCCGGTTGTTATTTATAGATCTTTGACAGTCGTTACAGGTATTCAGTGGCCAGAAAGTCCGACAACCAGTCTTCCAAGGGGTATTACCCAGTACTAACTAGGCAGTCGTGTCATATAAAATACTGGTATACAGCTGCATCCGGTTAGACTGGAAGCCGACCCCAAAATAGCTGGGAAAAAGGCCTGGCAGGTAATGATGATGACTGTATTGGTTCTTTGGAAGAAATTACGGATTTAATAGTCTGTGCTTTCTGATTCATGCTGTATAACTCTTAGTAACTCTCTTTATACAAAGATAATTAAATTTGTCACGAAAGCCAATTCAAATATCACTTACTATACTCATTAAGTGAAGAGGGTGGTAATAACAGCAATATCCTGTTCATTAATAAACCCCACACTGACTGATAAAATACAACCACTATATCCTACCTTTCTCCCCGAGGAATACGTAACATTTATCCGCTCAGCAAAGATACAGTTCACTCAAGGGACCGCACCAGATTATCCTAGAAACAATTGTTAACATTAGCTTTATTAACGAAACAAATAGACTTAATGAATGCGGTTTCTGTTAATTTAATTATCTAAAAGCTTGCTGGGTGGCCTTTTTAGCCGTTTAGTTTTCATGATTGTAACCGCTTGTTAATATGAAAATGGTAGGGGTACTTTCCTTTGAGTTTTCTTTCTTGTAGTGTTTTGTCTTTGAATAATTTTGTGCCGGTGACTGAAGTCGTGTGGTAGTCGGTTGTCGCGGTATGAGCATGATGTGGATAATTGAGGAAAACGTTGTGGGGAAATATTTGAGTATGAATGTTATAACACCAGAGGAACAGCGTAAGCCCAACAATAAGTCGTTGCTTACTTCGCATAAACGTAAACAAAATAGACCTGTTTTTCTTACTGTTAAATATGTAAAACTAAACAGTTGAAGCCGTATGATGAACAGTCTGTATATTCGAGACAGTTCTGAGAGGCCTAGTATTATTATTTATGTAAGTAATATTCTAACTGAGGCTCTTGGGCCTCGTCTGTGGTCGGCCTCGTCTGAGCCCATTAGCCAGTTACTCGGTCAGGTTTGTAATATTGATCCAGTAACTTGTATCCTCAAAATATTAAATTAAACTGCAGGGTGAAATATATAGGGCACGCCACAATAGTGGCGGTAAGTCCTCTCTTTGAGGAGTGGCTTGAGAGACGCCACGGCGTCCTCACCTTCCGCCTGACGCAGGTCCTCACCGGACACGGTTGTTTCGGGAGGTTCCTGCACCGAATCGGGCGGGAGGAAACGCCCGGGTGTTTCCATTGCGAGGATCGACCGGAGGACACGGTGGAGCACACGGTGGAGGTGTGCCCCGCGTGGGCGGAGCACCGCCGTGTCCTCGAAGTGGCGATTGGCGGCGGCGACCTCTCGCGTCCGGCCCTGGTGCAAGCCATGGTCCGGAGCGAGACGGAATGGGACGCCGTCACCTCCTTCTGCGAAGCAGTAATGCTAGAGAAGGAGGTGGCGGAACGTGAGAGGGAGAGAACCTCACAGCGTCCCGGCCGCCGCGGGAGACGCCCCGGGCGTCGGGGGCCACCGTAGGCGCGGGCCTGTGGACGGTGGGCTATGGGCTAGCTCGCCGTCCGTCCGTCTCATGACGACAGGCCGTGTCGACGGCGCGTTCGTGTTCCACGCGCGCCTCAAAGAGAGTCAGCAAAAAGGAAGGGGTCCGCAAGGACCGATGCCTGCCGGGGTTGCGGGACTGTTCGAAAGAGATACCGTGGCCCCGGAACACAAAGGGCGATGAAGGAACATGGATGGGTTTTAGTCAGTAAAAGTCTGACACTCCCTCCTGCTCCGCCCAAACCAAGGACACGCTATGTATCAATTGACGTCATTAGTATATGCGTCGCTTGCTCGAATAAGGTACTCACATAGCTCAATACTGTCAACGCCATGCACGCTGTGCATGCGGTACACACTATACATGAATATTAACCTGTGGTGGGACACGCACGCTACAGTTGTACATAGTTATGGTGTGTAGTGTGCAGTAGAAACGTAGACCCACGTTGTCAAACAAATGAATCCACGCAGCTAAAATGCACCGCGGTGGGTTGGTTCAAGGGGCTTTCAGGACCAGGACTGCGGTCCCGGATTCCTCCTCCTTTTAAATGTCAACAAAATTCATTTTTAACATTTCAATCAACGTCATCACTGTTAGAATGGTTACGTATCATAATACCTAAGTTTATCCTAACTATTTTCGATATAACTTCGGTTGATTCACATAAGTTCATAACACTTAGTGGTCGACTCAACAGAATGTGTCACGCTTTGTAAAAAACATTATGAACACTTACTGTGTGTTCGCTCTGACCTAACATTGACAATAAATACACTGCCTCATAGAGATACAGATTACAATTAAGAAATGAGAAAAAAAGAGACTTCAACACGAATGTATCTACACTGGCCTGCAAAATAAAGTACTACACTTATAAAATTTAAATTTTTTCTAAACTATTATTATTATAGAAGTTAGAGATACATTTAAAATAAAAAACGTTTTATAACAATTTTTATCAGCTTTATTAGTTTTTATGTACACAATTAAACTCTTTTTCGAGTCCTTTTTGTTTCGAAAGTATATCTTGTGTACTTAAGAAGTTATTGCAATTTTAAAAGTGTAATACTTATTTTTGCAGACCAGTGTATGTGCTGTGCCAATGCAAACGCACAGTAACAGTCAAACCATTGTATATCAACCAAATGGACGCGGATGTTAATCTCTAACAGAATAAGCGATAAAAATCACAAACTTACGACAAAAACACACTGTTTTCCCTCGATTGGCTGTTCCCTTTAGTGACGATAAACAGTGATACAAACAAACCCGACAGTGTAACACAATGTAACAACAAGAAATACATTGTCGGAGTCAGCATGTGCACTTAGCGTCGCTTGCTCTTTGTTTTTAAATTGTTAATGCACTAACTTTGTAGCTGTTGCGATTGTGAGGAAAGCGCGGAGTTTGCTTTAATAGTTTTCATAAGCGGGTTATTTGTTTTGGATAAGTTAGAATATGGAGTACCCTTTTTAATTTGTTTAGTAAAATTTTAGGCTATTTGTGCGTGGTTGGCATAGGTATAACGTAGTAAGATTTTCAGGTTTTGGGTTTAGTTTAGGTAAATGGTTAAATGATGATGTTTCAGAATGTTATGCTGGTTTTGTAGTATTTCGTTCCATTTCACAGATTTCAGTTTTATCTTCCTTAGTCTTATTAGCATCATCACTAACCTAACTTTACCAACTGTTATGTATACATACAGGCCTGTATTTGCTTAAGTCAATTCCAACGTTTCTTTGACAACCTTATCCAGGTCCATCATGATCTTTCTACTTGTACGTAAGTCTCGTACCTACATTTGCACAGTAACTAGACTAGACTTCTCAAATTATTGGTGTGCCAGTTCCATTCATACCTATCTTCGAACACGTCTTGTCATTGTCCTGAGGGATCGAGCTTATTGTTTTGTCACCAGTCATAAATTATACTTTTGGGAATTCAATCGGTATAAATCTACTACGACTGCTAGAGTTGCACAACTATCCCCATCACGTAATAGCGTGGCTACACAATTCTATCCACAGAAAATGAAAATGTAGTCCATTCGAGCGTTTAGCCAATTACCAGCGTAAACAAACAGTCCACGTGAACTCTACAGTTAAAGCATAAAGGTGATTCTTGCTCGTGTCAACCAAAAGTGTTAGCGGCGAAATAACATTTCGGTAACGTAGATGTCTCGCATTTGAAATTCAGATGGAGTTTTTCAGGGCCAGTTTGGGCAGACGCCAATGTTTTGCGGTCGAGTTTGTTTTTAGTTAATTTATGGATGAATTTAGAATTATAAAGAGGTTATGAAAATTAAATCTGTGATGTGGTCCACGTCATACCGAAGTTGGGTCCCAGTAATTTAGCTTGGGGATGTTTGAATAAAAGAGTGATTAATTTAACTTTTTCTCGTTGACGAGCTCTTTATTTATTGAACGAATTATATGATTCTAGGGACTTTAATAAAAAGAGAGCTTCAATTTGGAACTTGAGTTAACAACTGACTATATTTTTTGAAAAGATGATTATTGTGTAATCCAATGATTAATTTTGAAATAAAAGAGTGAAAACATAGCGCTCTTTTATTAGCAGTTGCGTTTTTTGATCTCTTTAATCACCCTTCTAATTTTAAACTAACAAAAACATACAAACATTATGTCATGTCAGTAACCAACACAGAAAAATATCCGAGTAATATTTAAAAAAATGCCATTACCATTTGGGCAAGCACTAGAAGAGTACACTAAATTACGGGAACAAAAACTATGCAGCCCAATAAAGCCTTTTACTATGGCAATTACACAAAAATACACTATAACACCAAGTAAAAAAAATCAACATCTGACTATCCAATGCAGCGGCCTCTAATAGCCAAAAAGCCATTTTTCTCTATCATTTTTCTCTATAACCAAGATAATGCAGTGCATGATTGATTGACGTCTCCTATCAGCACTGTGAGACAAAAGCGTGATATATGACCCAGAAGTATTGATTTGGGCCTCTATTAATATCCGTCGGTGTTAATAACTGGTTAAGCCAATATGGAATGGAATAAACACGATGAGTTGTGTAAGCTTAGATTGTTTAAGCTATTTATCTTTCGAATAATAAAACTTCCTTGTTTTTGAAAACTTCGTAATATTTGAGCCGCTTCCTAGTGATGAAAGGTAGGCTTAGTTCTAAAACTAGAAATGGTGAACGGTTATGATATAGAGTGACTCTCACCAATGAAATTAAAGATACACACACACACAGTCATCTAAACCGCGGTCAAGAACATGAGACTAGCTTCTACGACATCTACCAGCTTCTGCGACTATTTTTTACAGTCGAATCAGTACTTAGGCTATGGAATGAATTGCCTGTGTCACTATGGTGCGCACAAAAATTGTCTACTTTCAAAAATATGGTCAAAACTACCTCTCTCTATGAACATCTCTCTTGTTACATGATTATTGTTATGTATATATTTATATAGATTTGTATATACTTTATATAATTATGTATGTATCATCATCTGCCTAGCCTTTTCAAAACTATGTTGAGGTCGGCTTTCAGTCTAACCGTTTTCACTGGCAATTTTTCAAAGCAATAATGTCACTGACAGCTCTTAACCGCGGTTTAAATGAGTTGTTTCAATGGTGAAATATGCCCTTAGACTTTTAATTTATTCTGACCTAAGGTACGCAAAGAATATTTTAGACATTTGTTTAACTTTTTTTCTCGTAACACTAAAGTTATGTAATACCCTAATTTAAATATCTAAACCACTTTTGTTCTTTGTTTCAGGTAAATAATTGTGAACACGTCAGAAGATTTTTAAACACCGCACAAAAACTTTCCTGGAATAATCGTAAGTCTGGGAAGGCAAACAAAGTCAAAAACATTATAAAACGCTCCAGAAAATTTGTTTATATACCTAATTTTCTGGAGCATTTTATGTATGGTAAATAAGTCAATAGGTACTACCGTGTTCTCTGACGGTCGACCATTTTCACTCTTATGCCCTTAGTAATAAGGTTGAAAACTGGTTCTGAAAAGCTTAGGAAGCTTTTACCAAATTTTTCCCAAAGCGATGTGTGTTAACTGATTCCTAGAATTATTTTATACTTCAGGCAATATCAAATACCTACCCATTCTAAGACAAACATTCTGATTAAGGGATTAAAGTCAAAAACATTACGTTGTTTGTACTAGGTACAGGTAAATGTAATTTTTTCTAAATTGTTATTAGTTACTTTAGAGTTTGTAATAATCCAATGGCTAACGAAGCGAGGATTTTGTACCAAACTATTATATTTCAACCCGTATTGATTAAATTTTATATATTCTACGTAAATTCAGTTCATAATGGTCTGGAAAGTTTTCCTTTCGATCTTTTTGTTTGGACCTGAGTTATGGTCCTTAATTCATTAAGTTAAGTGGACTTTTAAAGTTTATTACTAAGTCTGAAAAATAGTTCAATTGGATTTTAAAATGTTGTCTCTCAGCCTCTTGTTTTGTTTAGCTTAACTTCATATTTTATTAAATTAAGACTTCTGAAACACAATTCTCAATTTACTAAAGTAGGGTTTCGAATAAGAAAGTCATCATGAAACCCTTTTTTAAAAACACGTGAAGTAATCTGGTAATTATGATATAATAGAGATTATTCAGTCACGAAGAAAACTTTTTTAAATAAAATAGGCTTACTCTTTGTCGCAACTCGGCCGCGAAACGACAATGCGGCCTGGGGTAGAGTACGATCTTGTATGCTTATTTTTTAAAGTACCTTGAACCTTCGCAGTTTGTAAGGTAAATCTTCAAATGAATTTTAATAAACAGTCTTCTAACCAAAAATGTTGACCTAAAAAAACCTTTTTTTTTAATATTTCGCAGGAAACCTAACTTACCGACTTATTAATAAACGTTATCTACATTACCAGCGCGGTGGAATAAAAAAAAATAAAAAAACAAAATCGCCTCAAGGCGTCAACTTGATTTGTTCTCCAAGCTTTTATAATTTACGGTAGAAAATGTTTTTTTAGGGATCTCTGTTTGTTTAAAGCGAACTTGACCTAATTAAATTTGTAGATTTAAATCATTTGGAGGGACATCGTTGGCGTGAAGCAAAGAAAGAAAGATCTGAAGTAAAAAAATGAGTAAATTGTAAAAGAGTTCTACGTAATTATCAAGTTAGCGAATAAGGAATTTATTCGCTAATTAGCATTTGCTTGGAAATAAAAATACGAGTGCAGAGCTTAGTAATTACGTTATTCTGATTTTCTATTTGTGTGGTAGGATTTGTTTTTATTTTTGCCTTGAGCTTGTTGAATTATTGTCACGATGTGTTATTTCCCTTAGATAAAATAAACACACACCAAAAATAATTTCAAGTATCTCTCTTAAAATAAAAAAAAACTTACAGCTTCTGGCTATATTTAACATAGCTTAAAATAACGAGAGAGGACGAGAGAAAGCAATTTAAATATCACCAAACTTTAATTTTATGTCCGAATATTCTCAAAATGAGACACAACTTAAACGCCACCGGCTCGAAACAGTTTATTTCAAAAAGCCAATTTTATATTCGAATGAGCTGTGCGGAACCTTTTTGCTGTGTCGAAATTGTTGATCCAATTTTTCGGGTTCGCACCATACCATAGGCGGTAACGCGAATTCCCTCTGAGACTTAAAACATTTGTAAAATGGGGAAAGGATGTTTTTCCCTCGAATATATTGTGGTAAAGGCCGTGAACCCACAAAATGGTTCTCACCTTGTAAAGTTTAACTTGAAAGGGTTACTTTTAAAGAGAAGTGATGCCCAGTTGTTTGCTTATGTAGCAATCAACTGAAAAACTTTACATGCTATGTACCTATGTTATTTATTCTTAGTGATATAGCAACATACTTGAGTAATTGTTAATCAACATCATAGCGAAGTTACTAAATAACTACCGCAGTTTGATATTAACAATGCATCGTACGTTCAAAAACAACGTTAGAAAACAAGAAAACCAAATATATTTTTTTCTTAATCTAACAAAACTATTATTCTATCACAAGAAACTATACCTTCTTAAAATGACATTTAAAAATATTCCACCTTTCAAATAACATATTTTTCGTGAATACCGGCAGGTTATCGGGTGGGCGAGAGTTCACCCCCCCGCCCCATCACCCCTTACCCACTTATTTTGTAATCTTTGCTTCGCAGCTCCTACCCTCGTATTTGGAAAAATATACTTTGATGTCGAAAGTGGCGGTATTTGATATTTTCTTGTTATGTCATAGGTTACTTGACAATAAAAGATGTACTTGTCATGAGTTTAAAAGGTTCTTTGTTGTTTTGAATAGGATTTGTTGGATAATAGAGGAGTTGAAAGTTTTTTGCTGACGTTTTCGTTTCGGAAAACTTTTTTGGTAACTTGTTTTGGTAAACATATTTAAAATAGTAAAACTATGTTATTCTATTCTTTCTACTCTCTCTCATAATTAAGAAAGAGTTTTTTCTGTTTTCTACCACCATTGCAACATCCTTCTTTCTTTATCGTGTGGTTAGTGGCTAACCCGGTGTCAGAGTTTTTATGCCACCCAAGGGGCCCAAGGGCCGTCGAGAAATATCTCTCAGGCATGGTGGTTTCCTCCTGATACTTTCCTACACCGAAGCAAGTGATAATTATACATTGCAACATAGTAAATAGATACATACCAATGTGATAATTAACGCCCTTATCTTAAAACCATTTACTTTAGACTTTAGGTAAAACTTTCTTCCAATTTATAATTTTATAATTATTATACGTTCTCTGTCTTTTACTAAACTATCTACAAGTGAATGCGATGTCAAAAAAGATATTAACTTAGCTTTTACTTCACAAATAAAAAAACTATGAGCATTTGACGAAAACTCAATGCAGCGCAATTTTCCTTTCTCATGTTTCCACATGAGTGGCCATGTGATGAACAGAAACGTTTAAGTTTCGACAAAAGAATGTAGACTAGACATAAACCAACGTTTTCGTTCCAACTAAACGCAAGCCACGACAGAGGAAATACATAATATATTCAAGTATTTCAAATACTCCTTGAATTCAGAAGAGGACAAAATATTTTGACTATCTTGAAAATGTGTTGCATTTTCAACCTAGTTTCATAACGTGATTAAAAATATGTGATGCCATTAAAATAATGAGATGATAAAGCTAAAATTATGTTCCAAGATAATAGGTATGACGACAGCATCAAAAAATTGCAAATCTATTTAGTCCGTCAGTTAGAGTATTGGAAATTATTGGACACGTATTTTTTGTTCTTGTAAATCAATGAATATTGACAAAGATAAAACGCATCAAAACTCGGGAGTGGGGGCTCATGACGTCAGAACTAGCTAAAAATTATACCTAGGCGTGACATATTGAGAATTTTAAAAGCGTCATATCTTCGTCAATTTAGGTTTACGTAACAAAAGAAAAAACACGGGTCAACTATTTTTTGATAATCTAACTGACGGACTAATTAGATTTTTTTTGTCGTCTCGCCTATTATTAACATCACAAGGAAAAATATCTAAAAATTAAAAAAAAAAAAATGGACCGAGGTGATACTCGTATTAAATATTTCTTACCCATCATACTTGGTATCAGACAACTTTAGGTTTATCCAGGCGTGTTTTTCTCTGTAAACAAATAAAAACGAGATGTATCCTTGCGTCGAAATAAATTGGCTTTTTGTAAAGGATTTATTGCATTACGTTCGCTACATGTCACTATTTTCTTTTCATAGACAATTGAGCGACACCGGGCATGAAAATTTTTGATTTTGTGTTTTTACATTTTACGGCATTATGACGCATTACGGTTAATTTGCAAATATAATTAAAAAGGAAACAAATCTGCAGACATAAAATTGACTTACACCTTCCAAGTTCCTCTTCATCTTTTCAGCCGAAAGACGTCCACTGCTGGACACAAAGTGTCGCCACGTCGTCCAAGTTCCTTTGTAATCTGGTAATATTATAATGTTTATATCAAAATGAGTCATGAATTAGACTTATCTGATACAGCGATTCCATTGACCAATTCCAGAATAATTTATGGATTTAACTGTAAACGATACTAGAAACTACTACAGCCGTGTGGTATCCGGCAGAGTAGAATAGAACCAACCCATTACACTCACGGGTATCGTATAAGGCGACTAATGTGTGAGGCAGAACACCTTGCGCCTCCGTAGACCAGAGAATGGGCAGCAGCGTTTTCTGTTAGTCTTTCATCACTGCGATCTCCAATCCGCCTGCCAAGCGTGGAGATTACGGCAAATTCCTCCCATCATGGGAGAGGCTTATGTCCAGCAGTGGACGTTATGGGCTGTTGTAGTAGTAGTAGTAGTGTAGATACTAGAAAAATAATGATGTATTTTTTAAATTAAATTAGTTTTACTCATAGTGCATATTATTTTACTCATCACATTTATGAGTTCAATGGTTTCGTGAATTTCAGGGTGAATAAACCATACGTGTGTTGTTGTAGTAAAAAATCTGGGAAGTAAGTAATCTATTAAACAACTAGGGTTACCAGTTGCAAGCTTACATTTAGGATAAAAAAAAAATTCAATTCATCTTTTTTAGGGTTCCGTTATCCGTAGTCCTGACAAAGAACCCTTATAGTTTCGTCATGTCCGTCTGTCCGTTATTTGTCCGAGGTTTTGCTCAGAGACTGTTGTACTAGAAAATTGCAATTTTGTAAAAGTGTGTATATCAATGACGCCGACAAAAAATGAAATTTTGGAAAATATTTTTTTTTAGGGTAGCTCCCCTATATGTGAAGTGGGTATGAATTTTTTTCGTCGTCTGTCCCATCGTGTGGGATATCGTTGAATAGGCCTTTTAAAATGACCATACCAATACAAATTTTCGATTTAATGCTCCATTTACGAAATATTAAACTTCAAAGTGCAAATATTTGTTAATCAAAAAGCTAAACTGCTGGCTGCTGGCTAGAAAATTCTGAAAAAATTCGTGATGATAGTACATTTCATGAACTTCACAAACTCGAACTCAAAACATTTATTTCAATTAGGCCATTACGGCACTTTTGAATTTCAAAACAACACACAAGACATAATAACTTGCGAAAGTACTGTAGTTGCCCATTCCCTAGCGTAGATCTCTATGGAGAAGGACGGGCAAGAAACTCCATGGACCCTTTTAAATCAAAATATTGTTACAAAATCTTGGTTACATCATGCATGTTGAGATTATAGATATATGTGAGAACGATGTAGAAAGACATGCACATTAAGAGCGCCCAGGGTAAAAGATTAAATCAACAATTTAAAAATAAGATAATTAAAATGAACCGTGGCAGCTAAGAGATGACCAGTCCTAACTGACTGCGCCCGATCATGAACATGACGCGTGTATCGGCGCCATTCAACTCAACCATATTTAAGGGAACTAAATGACCCGACTCACCTGCCACCATCAGCGAGATATTTGAGTAAGCATGACATTCTCTCAGCCACCAAGGCATATTCAAGTCAATGAAAGGTAAATAAATGCAAATGGTAGCTTTACAATACATGATACTCACACATGTGCTATGCAATTATACAATCTAGGAGATGGAATCTATACAAAGCAAAGATACTTTTACAATCTTCTGCAGCTAGCACAATAATTTGTCAATTAGTTTTCCCCTATGGTTATGGAGCAGGACCAGCATTGAGCCAAGCATTTTTATCGTCAATGTAATCCACCAACTTATAATATGCTTGCCTACATAGTGCGTTTTATACAAGATTTAAATTTCGTCTCGTTCAGTTGTAGAATGTGGGGAGGTATTTTATTGTAACATTTTAAACAGTACCCCATGAAAGATGAATCTACTTTAGCAAGCCAGAATCCTGGCTGAACTAGTTGGTCCCTATTTCTAGTAGTATAGTGGTGTCTGTCACCTCTTTTACTGAATAAATGCAGATTTTTCCGAACGTACATGATATTTTCATAGATGTATTGACAAGGTACTGTCATGATATTAGTTTCCTTAAACTAACTTAATTTGAATAAATCCTCTAAAGTGAAGATGAAGTATTTGCTGTAGTTGCTTAACTGACAGATGTCAAATTTGATCTATTATATCTATTATTTCACAATTTTTTTATTATTAACGGGCTACTACAGAACCCTACAGTGCGCGTGACCCGACACGCACTTGGCCAGTTTTTAAAATAGTATATTTGTCTCTTATGTTGATAATTCTTACATAATCATTTCACTCAAAATGCAAACCGAGGTCTTCAAGCCTATATCCTCGAAATCTCCCATTATTCAATTAATCTACGAAATAATTTAATCAATTAAATACAATTTCCTGTCACGCGTTTCCGGAGACGGCGTAAAGGCGTAAAGGCAGTTATTGCATAACGAACCTTATTCGTTCATGAGTCGACAAGGTGACACAAATGGACTACCAATTTTATGATAACAACGAAAATTGCTTTCGAAAAGCCCTGGAATACTATGAATAAAATTCCAGTTATACGTCCGACAGTTTTGGTCCGATTTTAATATTTAAAATATGGGGGTTGTTTGGATCAGTTGCGTTTTGGAGAAATAGAGATGGTTTTTCTATTTTATGAGGAGATATGGACCATGTTGTAATCGTTTCATATTTTGTTCCTTCTTAACCCAAAATTTAGCTGCGAGTTTGGCATCTTAAAAAGCATCCATCATTATCGTTAACGTAACTTGGTTCTCATTACATTCCATTGTGTGGGTGTACTATTAGGTACAGCTCTGGCTAACCCTTCGGGGATTACAGGCGTGATGTTATGTTACATTCCATTGTTATGAACGAATAATTATAATCACAAAATATCTATTTTGTGATTCCTCAGATAACACAATAAAAACCTACAAAGACATAATAAACAAACGCCAAAATAAAAAACTTTCAACTTCGAAAAATTGGGTCATTTACTTTCAACCTTCCACTTTTCAATCCCCAACTTAATTCAGTCTTTTCCTACTTACCCCACGGATTTCCCCGGAGAGCCTGACCATTTGTATCCCAAAACTTTACAAAAGAAATCTAAGACACAAATTATCCATTTCCAGCCTACTAGGCCATTAATAGGCTGTCAGTCCTCCTAAAATGTATGGCCTATTTCCAAAACGGGTCATTCTAAAACCCTTGTAAGTGAAGGACCGGAGTTACGACTGGGTGCTTCGATTACAGGCTTTTTCTTCGGCAATTTTATGTGGGGATTAGTGAAGGACGCAGGGTTTCCTACTGATCTGAATGGGTTTCTGTCCCCGATTTTTATTATACTCCTATACATCATTGTTAAATTATGTATGCTAGTTTTCATATTTATGGGCCTGTAGTTGTGCTTTTTATGGAGGGATTTAAGGTAGAATTGATGTTCGATTCAGCGTGTTGAAGAAGGCAAAGGTTTTGTCAAATAGATGATTCTGTGATAGCTACAACACGATTACCTAAATTACCTACCTAATATGTAGATCAGTGAACGATGACTTCGTCTTTGGTGGCTTACTTAAGGCCATTTTCAATAACTCACTAACAGGTATCGGTAGGTTGCTATCTCTGTCTGTTTGACATTTATCTTACGGACGGTTAGAAACAAAACGTCACAGAAAAGTTTATTTTTATTTTTCTATGAATCAAGTGACAGGTAGGTGACGCGGATAGGATATTTCAAGCTAACTATGTTATTAGAAAAATCGATAGCTACGAGACGTAGGCATATTAACTGACAGTTATACGTAACTAAGTTATAGAAAACGGCCTAAAGTCTATGCATATAGGAGACAGTAGCTTAGTATTTCACTATACTACTCTATTGACTTGCGATTAAGATAAAAAATCGAGTGTTCGTCAAATTCACATTATATTAGGTTGAAAATGTTATTAACTTCTAAAGAAATGCGCACCTTTCATTTATTTCAAAACATTTCTGTAAATGGTATTAGTCAGATGCTACGAGCTACGCCGTAGCTAACGCGATAAGGTCAGTGCTACGCCGGCTTCTCGTAGCAGATAGCCAACTCGCTACGATTATTGTTATTGAATTTCGAAGCTTCATACTCGTTGTGTGAGATTCAAAAGAACGTCGGTCGTTAAAGATTAATTAATTTTCTGGATATGGAAATTTTCTATCGTCAAAATTAAGAAACGGATCAAGTTACATTTTATTCATGTATGGTGTCTGAGGTCCTTATCAAATTTACTTTCTACCAGCGATACGATGACGGAAAGATCGAAACTGTATTGGATTGACATTGCAACTACTGAAAAACTTATATCAGTCCTGGAGTCCAGAGTCCTAAAGTTCTAAAAACATGAAACGTTTTAAAAATAATTGCTAGTTTAAGCCCAAGGGTCAAAACAGCGTAAAGAATTAGTTACAACCAGAAGATTACAAGTAATTCTTGCCCCCCAGAAATAAAGTGTTAAAGTTAAACGCCATAACAACGTTATCTCACCTCACATATTTAAACCCCAGAGAGTAACACGACCAATGTAAATAACAGCCTCTAAACGCCAAAAATTACACCAACACTTATCGTACTTTACCAAAAAAACCTGACTTTACTAAATTCACCGGTCCATATGACCTGGTAATTTTCTCTCTGGGGTCCAAAACAGTATAAATAAATAATAAGCACGGGACAACGATAAAGTTTACGCGCAATAACGTAATAAGAGTAAAAACACGATTATTTTTAATGTCCGACGCATGGGAATGAATGTGAAGTGAAGTGGGTCAAAATTGTGACGTCAAATTGTTTTTTGTAATGTTATATTTCTATTAGTAAGGGTGGTTTGTGGTTTTTTTTTTATAAAGGACTGACCCACTGACCTTTGTTTTGAAGTGACTTACTTTTAGTGTTTCGTTGCGTTTCTAATAACTGTGCTAGACGGGTCAAATTCGATTTGGCGTCAAAGTTGGTAAACAATAATAAAATTGTTTTAAAACATAAATCAAATGTAAAAATGGTGGCGTCCGTTCTAATTTTGTGCCAAAAGGTACTTGAAAGATAATGCTTTCGCCTTCCTACTTGGAAATTGTTTTGTATAAAATGGAAGAAAATAAAACAAAACACCTTTAAAATAAAACAGAATTTAATACAATCTAGATAAAACCATAAATTTTACTAATTTACACTACCGACCAAAATCACTGACCCAAAATTTTTGACCCAAAAAAAATTCATCAAAATAAAAAAAGGCACCGGCTATTATAAACATGACGGCTACTGTCTAATGGCCACATACAAACAACTTTTATATTAACGGCCCAACATTAGCACTTTCTTTTTTGCTGACAAAATGTTTAAAACGAGCCCTTTTTATTTCATTGCTGGGTACACTTCAAACAATGGCGTAATACGGGGACTGTTTGTCCAGGTAAATGTTTTCAGGGTTCATTGGCGTTTGAATTGTAAATAGCTGGACCATTTGAGAGTAAATGGGTGTTGCTTTGTATGTGTGTAAAGTTATTATTGTAGCATAATATCGTCATCATTTGTTCTGCCCTTATCCAATTTATCGGTTGGCGCAACATTGTGTTCTTTTTCCACATACATAATTGTGTAAGCTCAAGCCTGAGTACTTTTTCCTTTTGCAAAAACTACAGAACATCATCTAATCCGATCTTTACATAGTTTTTTTGCTTCGACCAGATTCAATTAATCATACAAGCACGATGGCTTCTTCCATTGATATTTCTCTATTAGCTTAGAATGGTATTCTGAATAAATGAATAAAAATAAATTACTTATCATCTCACCATTATGGTCATATAAAATATGAACTGAAATCATACTCAACACAAATAAACATACCTACTTACAATATTACTCAACCTAATGTCCTAATCTTGCATGAGACATATACCTAATTGCATTCGGTAACAAGCACAGCCGTGCCTGTTATTACCCGACATAATAAGCATATGTAGAGAATTATGTCAAACGGGGTTGCATTAATTGTGTACCCCTATCGCATTGCAATACCTTGTAATGAGGTCATATCAAATTATATTGCCATAGCATAATCAGCCCTTAATGTTCCCACTACTGGGACCTTTGCCTTCTTTCCATGAGAGGATTGGACTGTAACCCTGGGACCCAGTGTGGGCTGGTGGATGTCAGACATGTCTTAGAATTCTTGGTCCTAGGCCATGCTCCTCCTGATACTCTCCTTCTCCGTTAGGTGATGAAATAAATTTCGTAAAGTGCCTGCCTGGGTTCAAACCTG
Organism: Xestia sexstrigata; assembly: GCA_941918905.2. Taxonomy (NCBI): domain Eukaryota; kingdom Metazoa; phylum Arthropoda; class Insecta; order Lepidoptera; family Noctuidae; genus Xestia; species Xestia sexstrigata. Next base: position 20,792,443 of record OW799206.2, read on the forward strand.
TTGAACTAACAGATGACACGTTAGTCAGGATTGAAACTACTGTATCCCAACTGCTCAAACTGCCACAAAATGCATCAAAAGCTTTTTAGGTTTTAAGGTTTTAAGCAATAAATTTACAACTAAATAATAAACAAAACTGGCACACAAAAATAATTCAAAAAAAGAAAAGCTAACACACTACGAAGCTATTCATGATAAAACGAGTTTTTCTTTCCCCGAGAACAAACCAGCCAGTGGCAGTGTATTGTAATGTCAATTGTAGTACGAAACAAGCAGGAAAGACCTCCTTTTGAAGTAGGCTAAAAAAAGTAATATTCAGTGTCTGCCAAGTCATAAGCTATGGCAGTATCCACTCCGCTTCCTAATAACATTTTAATAATAAACTCGCGCACGGAACAAAGGGAATGCCTTCGCTATAGCGTGGGGGAATGGATGAGAGGTGGCGATAATGGTGTGAAGAAAACAAGACGTCAGTTCTTTTCAAGAAAATTGTACGGTGTGTGGTATGTGATCTTAAATACTAAGAAAATAGAAGAGATTATTGTTTAATGCTGAATTTAGATCACTTTCAGATTATAAGAATTTATTGTCCGGAAAATTGCTATTATAATAATTCAATTATTTATTAGAGTAACATAACTCATAGTGTTAGTAACAATTTCACTTATAGCTATGTTAGTAAACTAAATTATATACAAATCATGAATTAACCTAAAAAAGGGGTACATCGTTACTAGGTTGCAGGTCCAGCAGAAATTTTGCAGCACCGGTTAACGATCACGCAGTCCAGTCGACCTGAGATCATTTTTAGGATGCTGTTGGTGCTGCCCCACACCCTGCGTACCAGGGATGCGCATCTCTTACGCATAAAAAAAAAAAAGCTGCTGTATAAAAGCAATCTACGCGGGCTTCTGCAAACATAACGACCAGCATACTATGACCTGACATAGTAATTATCCATCACAATCTCATTGTCAACAAGCTATTTGTACAAATAAACAAGCCCGTTAACTAGAAATGTTTCTAATAATTAATAAAAAACACTGAATACCTATTCATTTTACCGAGTATGTAAGTCTTATCGCTAATTGCGCAACACCCGCTGTTAGCTTATGACATAAACGAAAAAAAGAAAAGAAAAGAGATTTATAGTGGATTCCCGCGGCCACAAATCAACCGTAGCCGTCAGAATTTGTGTGAATTTATACGATATATATGCAGTTTTTCTGGCCACTCACTGTTTCTTTGCGTGAAATTGTACCAAGAATAACGTAACGGCTCATTTTATTTGCACTACACTGTATTTTAAATGTAAATGGTTATTTTTGGTTGCACGGCTGTATATTTTTAGGGTTTACTTAATTAGAACGAATTATGGGTGTAAAAGCGCTATCTATAGATATAAAAATGCCAGCCGTGTTGTTTTTAAATTAGGCTTGGTTTACATTTTAATCTCGAATGGAAACCCTTTACGTGTCCAATTTAGGAATGGCAGTAAGTACTCGAAACAAACAGTGTTTCAACACAAGTGCTGTAATGTATCTAGTTGAGTAGTACCCTGCTAACATTCCTCAACTGTCCAACAACCAATCAGTTTGCAAGAGAACTAACACAGACACTCAATTTGTCTTAACAAATCATGACGAAACCTAAGAAACAAATTAAAGGGACACAAGTGTCTTAGCAAGTAATTCGATCGTCGATTCATTTGATTCGTTCCAACTCGATGGGTCTTATCCTATTTGTGAACGGATTAAGTTCAGGAAATGGTTTGGTAGCTTTACCAGATTATCCTTAAGGATCTAAGGTATCAAGACACTTGGGTACGAATTAAGAGCGTCTTTTCTCTGAATTAGGAGAGAAGCCACGTCATCGTTCGTAATGAATTGGTGAGGTGGCTTGCTCATTTTCAGTAATTCAGCACAAAATCCGGAAATCATCTTTTTTAAAGACTGTGTTGAGAAGCTTGCAAAATTATTGAAATGCATTTTTTTTTTTTTCAAAAGATTTTGGATACCAATAAAAACTAAATGTTTTGAGTTACCGAATATTTAAATACGAAACGCAACTGATTTTTGCAATTTCAAAATAGACTCGTTTATTTAGTTTTGGTTCCTAATACAGTATACATACATAAATTCCCTCACGCCTTTTTCCCATGGGTGTAGGCAGAAACTATAAAATCCCACCTGGTTACCAATATTAACTGATATAAGTTCATGGTTATAGTTTTTAACTGCAGCTCCTGTGGAGTTATAACGGTTTCTCGTGCAGTGTGAGGTCTTGCGTTATCATGGAGCAATTATGGTGTAGATCGATTCACGAGTCGGGGCTGTTTCACTGCAACATCTGCTGTTATTGCCTGACCAGACCTGAGAAAGCTATAGTGAATAACACCATGAAGAGACCACCAAACAGTTACCATTACCTTTTTATTGGTAAGCTTTGCTTTAGGGCACTGTTTGACCTGGGGTAAGCCATTGCATTTTTCGCTTACGATTATCGTAAACTTATGACTTTTCGTCACATGTCACAATTTGATCCAATATTCTTTCATTTCTGTACCGATTCAACAAGGCAACACAAGTTTAAACACGCATTTCTTTCTGTAGTTCAGTCAAATCTTGGGGCACCCATTTTTTATATTTTTTCATCTTATTGATTTGTTGTAAATGAGTCAATATTGTAGGTAGGGTAACGTTAAACCATGCCGCTAATTCCTGGGTAGTTTGACTCGGATCGGCTTCTACCATCTCCTTCAATTCAGCGTTATTCACCTGTCTGGGCGGTCTACCACGTGGTTCGTTCTTCAAGTCGAAGTTTCCATCCAAAAACGCACGGTGCGTTCATTAGCAGTCTCCTCTCCAAACGCAACGTTGATATTGCGAACCGTTTCTACCGCGTTAGTTCCGCGTCTAAACTCGTATTCAAAAATAACTCGGATTTTTCCTCTTTACGTCTAAGCTGAATAAGAAAAACAATTGAAAGTCGAAAATCGAATGTTGCACATTTTTTAAAAGAAGAACCTCATAGGTGTCACGTGAAAAAAGTTTCACACAAAAATCTCACACCATGAAGATTTTATGTCAATTCAAGGTGTCTATTACTATACAACGGCAATTTCATACTTTAACCCCTATTATTTTCCGAGAGCCAGGCAGCAACTAGATTTTCATCGAAATATTGAAAAGTTTCTGGAAATTAATTATACTGATCTCAGACGATAGCTTACCTCGTTTTACTACTACAAACTGCACGTTTCCATAAATAACTGATAAGTCCCCAGCTGTTATTGTTTCTAGTTTCTTTATTCCTGTAAGAATTCTCCTCCAATAGCAGTATTTTCCTGTTCTCTTTTGAAAGCAGTATTAAAACTTAGAACAGTACTTAATTAATTATTTCACTAACTGAGTCCACGGCTTCACTCACGTGACTGTGCAATGATAAGTAAACGTGAAGACGAACAAGTATTCTTTATTCGTCAGGTCAAGGTCGTGTGTGGTAATAAAATCTTTTGAAGATGTTGAAAAAAATACATAATGATGATTATTTATTTCTTCTTTGATTTCGAAAAATACCTCCTTTCACAACTGAACATCGAATGAACTAAATGAGCTCCAAACTCCCGACCTTTCCATCACCAGTCCCCTACCTTTGTTCTTCAGCCGCTTCAAACAACAAAGTCCCAATTTCTTTAAGCAATCAAGCCGCTATAAGTTTTCTTTTTATCCACGATAGTAACAGAGAAACAAAGCAAAGTCATTCCACGTTAATGAAATTAAAGCGCTTTTTTTTCTTGAACAACAAAAAGTTTTTCAATTAAATGAACTCAAGTTCTTATTGTGTGTTAGAGTGTTTCATTCTAAGGTTATTTAATCTTTCTTTTTATCGCATTTGCTTAATCTTAGGAGTGGATTGTTTGCGACGTGTTGTTAAGATTATTTTTGGTGCGATATTTTTTGTAGACAATTTTTTTCAATTATGATTATCATAAATGAATTAACAACATTTCAGGTGGTTTATTTTAAAATAATATAATCATAATTATTATTATTTCATATTTTACTTTTATTTCTAATATTAGAACTATTAAATCAGTTGCTTGACAGCATTTTCTAGACAATTTCTTACTTTCTTTTTAATATTAGACAACTATTAACTAAGTTTCTTGACAGCAATTTCTAGACAATTTTTAACTTCTGATATGGAAAAAAAAACTTTTGCAAATACAACCAACTTCTAAGAAGGAAAAGCGAATAAAGTAGTCTTTAACGTAATATTAGGGACATAATAATAGTGGCTAATGATATAATTTTGCTACAACATTATTATAATAAATTGATTCGTAAATATGGCTTCTGACTCTAATCAAGTTTTTCAAATTACCTCCGAAAATTCTACTGACGGCAATCACGTTATTATTAGTAATCCGTCTCTCCTTCACAAATTTCAACGTAAATATGAAACAATACACATGAGGCCACGCAAATGTATACAGTGTACAATATCTTAGCGGTAAACACGACACATTCTCCATGGCGTCACTGCGACTTTGTTAAAGCGATTAGCTGTTCATGTGAGCGCTGATTATAGCATTGTGCTGGGTGAATTATTATGCAAGTATGTGTAACAATACTCTTGAGTTTGATTGTTCGAAATGTAGTACGTCTGTAAGATTAAGGCTTCCCATAAACCTATTCATGTAAATACGGTGGCAATACATACCTACCCACTTTTCAAAGTAAACGATTTCAAGGACTAAAATGATCTTGAAAAAAGCGTCTATGTCGTTTGTTTAGCAACATTCAGCTTCGACTAGGGTGGAAATTTCCGCAACAAAAAAAAACGGTGTGTTTTACAAAATTCACAGATTTCGTGCCTCACACGACTATCGAGCACATTGAAAATGAATCTACGGAATTCGAAAAAATATTGTCGCTGAGCGACGAGAAAGTCGGGATAAGGAAAAGGATACAAAATAAAACTACAACGTTGAATGAAAATTATTTTATTCTTAGATTAACGTAAGTATCCTCGATACCGATAACGAACTCTGCGAAACATGAAGTCATAAAACGTCATGTAATGACGTCATGTCTAGCGGCCTGATGGGATTCTAAATTTCAATAGTATAATTAACATTAGAAATAGCAATGAATATTGGTTGCGGACTGCAGCGTTGTGTGTCGCGCGTTCAAACCCCGCCGACTGCATGTCTTTTTGTAAGTTTTAAACATAAGACTCAATCATAAAGGAATAGTTATAACGGCGACCGTGGGTTTGAAGGACACATAGCAGCGCAAACAGTAATCAGGGACAGACGTGTGTCGCTCGATGAGCAATCGTTGTCCACATACCGCCATCTCAAATTATAAATTGGTTGAGACCAAGTAATATTTTTTTAGTGAAATATTCAACAATAAAGGGGTGAGTTACCACTTAATTCCACTAGTAATAGTTGCTTACTAGTCCAATTTTAGTTAGTTACCTCTTTTACTTAAACGGCGATTTATTACTTGTTACAGCCTACCGTCACGCCCTTTAGTTGTTGGGGATTTATGGAAATTATCCTAAGTGCACATGCCGAACCGTATGTAGACCTTGTTTAATTGACTTTATGTTGCCACCACAGTGATGGTGAGAACCCTCGCCAGCCGGCTGTTCCTCCTTGGATTGGAAGGTTCCATGCGCGTAACACCAGCCAAAAACCTACCTGGCGCCCTCTTAGTTATAGTTAGATATAAGTAGTTTAGGTCTTTGGTTGTCTATAGTTAAGTTCGTTTAGTTAAGTCATGTGTACCTTGCGCTTCCCTCAAATAAACTCTTAGTACTGTAACGGCGCTTTATTTAATACACAAACCACCAAGTATGGTACGTAACACGTTTCAAAAAGGTCTTATATAGGGCAAACCCTTAATCCGATCGTCTTTGTTTTAGGCTCAAATTGTAGCTGACTAAATTGTCCAGAAGAAAATTTTCAAAATTTTTGATATATCATTCTTCGCTTCTCCTCCTGGTATATTGAAAAAAAGATATGTCGGTATAGCAAACAAAGCTACGCGTCGTTTTCACCCTTGACGCCTCCAGAGGGTCGCAAAGCCGGCGATGCCTAGCCCTGGCATCTGCCATAACCCCTGACACCATGTGGACACAAGCCCTTCGATAAATATTATCACCGTGTTACAGAAACATCATTATCGGCAGCAAGCAATAACATTCCGACGGCTGGTGGTTCTTGGCCCTTTACCTACGACCTACCCCTCAAGAGGTCGGCGACTTCAGAACACTGGACACTTTGCTACGATGACAGAAAACTGAAGTCCCTCGGCCCTCCGCTGCCAAGGCTGATGTCTGACAACGCTTGGCTCTCTCCATTTCATCTTTAGCTTCGTACGCCGACTTCTCTAGCCTAGTTAGGGTTAGATAGCTCCAGCCCATATAGGTTCTAGGCTCTATTTAGGTTAGGTTGTACAGTAATAATAAATTTATTTATCCCGTCCTCTTGACTATTTCTTTTAACCGTACTCTCCTCCAGACTGAAAGTTAGGTGGGTGAATGCTCAGTGTGACCTTAAAATTTTCTGGCTCCTACCAGGAAAATGTAACGTAAATAACTACTTATATCTATTTCTGTTGACTTGTACAATGTTGTGTTACTTTAAGATACTTGTCGTCGTTTAAGTTCTAAAACAACGTAAGTCAATTTCCAGGCGATTTTGACATTTTCTAGAGCATCGGAAGATGCTTTGTTTCAGCCATTCAGAAACAAGCAACGTCTCTATCTAATTTCAAATAAAAAAATGGTATTGTACTTATGTAAAATCACACAGGTTTTCACTTTCCTTTATAGTTGCTATTTTTTACTTACAAACGTCATGTTAGAACTTAAGTTACATTTGGCCCCTGAGTTTGTTTTTGGTGTTTCTCTTCAGAGTGGGTGGTAAGAAATACTGGTCTTACCTACTTTAAATAAGAAATGAAAGTTTAAAAAAATATAAATAAGTGTTATAAATAATAAGTGTTCTAATCAAACATTTTACTTAGTAGTAAGCTACGTTACTAATTCCGTGTTCTTAATTTTTGTGTATCCTGAAAATGTAGACATTTTTTCTTGTCTTCGAAGAAAAACTTTAAAACCTGTAAGTTTGAATAACCATTTTCCTTTCATAATAGTAACAAGATAAACCAACCTGTCTCACACATTGATCGATGTAAAAGATCACATTACACATATTTGCACGGAGACATCAAACATCCAACTTATTCAAAGCTTATTTTCTCTAGATCGTTCACCTTCGCTTATGTAACCAGTTTGAAAGGAGTAAAGTTATTTCAACTTCTTTAGACAATCTAAATCTGGTATTGTTTTGATAAACATATGAAGAGATCTCTTTCTTCGTATTGAATTTTTTGTTATTGGATATGTAACGGTGCTTCAGGGTATCATGTTTATATTAATAGTCCTGAAATCCTGACAAAATATACTGACCGGAAGTGGTATCCAGGCCAGTATTATAAATACAAAGGAAACTGTCCGTCTTTTGGTCTGTAAGTCTGTCTGTTACCTCTGTACCTAAGTGGCAGAACGGATTTAAGCACACGAAAAGGTCACGACTTGGTTTGAAATTAGGATACTTTTATCTTAGTACCTAGTGCGTTTCTGTAGAATAATTCCCCATCAAACGTGGGTGAAACCATGGCCAATAGATGGTAATGTAATTCACGATCCAAGGCTTTCTCAATGTTACGCCTTCACCTGAACTGATAGGTAGGCAGAAATGTAGGTAAACTCGTATTTTACGAGTTTTTCAAATAAGTTTGACGTAATATGTATAGTCAAAGCGCAGACATACACATTTTCGCCAGTTATGATATACTCGTAAATCCCCCAATTTAACTTTAAATAAGAGGTCCTCGTCTCGATTTCCAGGTCGGGCGGTGGTATTGGGTTTCCATCAGGAATTTCCCAGTAGCAGCCACGGAGCCTGGATTTGTGCCCGGTTGATGCCAATAGGCTCGCCCTCGACATGAGTCTTAAACATAACTGGCGAAATGTGGGTGTACTGTTAGGCACACCTGCCGTACCCTACGAGGATTACAGGCGTGATATTATGTTTAAAATTATTATGCTTTTGTCTACCGATTCAAGATGACCCAAAAACCCAAGATTATTGCAATAAAACGAAGGGTGTAGCGAAAAGGCAGCAGTGAAAGGCGTCGCTGGAGGGAAGATGCACGATGCGGCGAGTACATAGCACAGGGCTGCAAGAATTTATTTTCCTGATTTCGTTTTAAAAGTTTTAATTATTTAGAAGTATAGGGAAAAGAGTGTCGTGTAAAGTTCCGTATTCTTCGTTGAAAAGAGGATCCTCCGGCCAGACGGGTTTTGTGCCTGGGTGCTGTCAGAGTTTTGTGTTAATCGTGCTTGAAACTTGTAATATCGTAATGTAGGGTATGTTTGTTTAGTTAGTTTGTGGCGGTAAACATGTCACCACTATCTAGTATGGTGATAGTAAAGACGATATAGCTAGAATAACGGTGGCCTCAGACTTTAGAGATGTAGTAAGCGTAATAATGCGACAATCTTACTACTTTCATAAATGGGATAGTTTGTGAGGATGTATGGATTTGTTCCTCTTTGCAAAAACGGTTGAATGGATTTAGGTGAAAATTGGCAAAATGTTAATCTAGGTTATAAAGTATCTGTACTTTATAACCTAGATTAACATTTAAAGGATACTTTTTATCCTGGTAGTACGAACCCGTGGGGTAATTACCGAACTCGTCGCGGGCGAAGCCTACGCGGAAGAAGCATAAGCAAGTCAAATAAATAAGGTACTATTTAGAATTGAGGAAAAAGAACCATACTGCGACAAAATAACACTAGATGTGCTGGATCGTTCTGGATTGTGTTACGATTACATTCTGCCCAGCTGATGAAAACGAGGTTACAAAAGGTTACTAGACGAGTGCGCGTGTGTTTATCTTCATCAACCTGAGTTCAAGAAGACGCTTGATCAAGATCATCAACATACAAGTTTTTAAGGTTCTACTAGTATAGGACTCTGTACGAAAAACCCAGTAAATCACGTCCTAAATATTTAAACGATCAACTTTGGAAAATGTTCGTACTTTTTAAGGTGTTTTAAACTACTTTTTGTTCACAATAATTACATGGAGCTTAGTGTTGGCAATGTGCCCGAAGTAAAGCTATAGGCTCCGTGACTCACATGAACCCTAATAGCGAACTTCATACTGTAGGCAGACGATTCTGTATTCACTGTATTGCCAAACCATCCTAGAGTCAACGATAGTACATATACTTGCGAATTATCCGAGAAGAATAATAACGAGAAGATCAAGTAATGTGCAGAAGAAAGTGAATATTATCAATGAAATGATTTCAAAGTAAGAATAGTTAGTTTCTTTCTTGAGTGCCCAGTCAAGCGGCAATTGCTTTCAAAGAGTAACACCCGTATCTATAATCAAGTCAAAGTGTTTACTTGACTAAAAGTAATAACTTAAGATACGATTTTTAGGGTTCCGTAGTCCTGACAAGGAACCCTTATAGTTTCGTCATGTCCGTCTGTCTGTCTATCTGTCCGAGGTTTTGCTAAGAGACCATTACGTATTAGAAAGCTGTAATTTTGAAAATTACAGCTTAATCAATTACGCCGACAAATGGGTAAAATAACGTTTTGGTGCATTTCATGAACTTTAAAGGAAAACTATAGCGGTTAAGATAACTTTATTCGTTTAGCAGTAACAGTCGTTGAACTTGGGGGTTGGATAATTTTGTACCAAATACAAAACCCTTAGAATAAATCCTTTGATGGAGTAGTTGCTTGTTTATAACGGGTGAAGACTTGCATTGAAAAATAAAATCTGAAATATAACAGGCTACTACGGAACCCTACACTGCGCGTGGCCCGACACGCATTTGGCCGGTTTTATTCTGTAGTTAAAGTAATTGTTTGAAGTTGGAATTTTTAGCTTTGCTTTCTTTGACGGTTCTTATTACGTTCAAATTCTTGTGATTGAAATGATTTCATTAGTATTTACTAAAACTCAAGCTATTACTTTTACTTGATTATAGATACCAGGGTTAGAGTATAGTATTGCTATATCAACTTTCAAACAGGGTGGTATTTCGATAGCTTATGTCAATCCGTTTCAGTCATTGCTGAATGACTGAAAATGTCTCTTTCTTTAAGCCGTCTGAACGCCTTCCCGTTGAGATTTTTCTTCCTAGATTCTTTATCAATATCATTTGTCTCTGCCTCAATGACGAAAGAAAAGTCCTTTGCTCAGATTCAGCTTTGATTAACGTTACCAACACTAGCCCACTGTATTTTGGCTATTTTAAAACCTGTTCCTTGCAACATTTTCCTCCATCATAAGGCATAAGTCATGCAATTTAAAATAACCTGTCACAACTGCATACATTTCTCCAGAAACGAGAAGTATTTTGTTAGAAGCAGCCCTGCAGCGGCCCCAGGCAACGTTGCCAATCTCGCGACAAATAACATTTTTAAAATTGCAACTTTGGTAAATAGAGATACGGGGCTCTGAACCGTTTAATAGTGATTTACGATCCGATAAAAATTTCAACTTTTCACATTAACGTGTCAGGTTGCCTTTATTGTATAACTTAGTTTGCTACTACTGTAAGTAAAAATTATTGTGTTAAAAGAAGAAAAGTTTTACTTTAAATAATAGTTTTCTCGTCGTAGACGATAAGTTTTAAAGAGGATTATTGTGGATAAAAGTGCTGGTTTATTTAAGATAATAGTACTCAAGGAAAGAGGTTGTTGAACTACTATTAACGCCATTTTAGTCTTGTAGTTCCATAGTGAAAAAACTATCGCTTTTTCGTGGAAATGACTTTTAAAGGATGTAAAGAAGGAAGTTTTTAAAAATAACTTGACATCATATATGTGACAAAAGTGTACGGTGCACTATATCACGAAATAAACAATTAAATAGTTTTGGAATCCCCATTTTTCAGGGCACGCGCGTGCTTTTATTCTCTGGCGTTCAAATGTAACCATTTAATTGTTAATAATGGTAACATATAACTATATTAATAACATCTGATCCACTCTAAATAAATCCGACTTTAGCAGAAAACCTCTACCGAAATACTTTACGATTTTCCTTTGTTCCAAAAATCAGCATGGAAAAATTCCACAGCAAAGATGATGAATCTATTTCTCACCAATTCGGAGGCCAGAAGTCCTCATAAAAATGGCCGAATATACTTCCGTATAAGCCTTCGTATTGATCAAGCAAAACGCACTAGCTGTCGGTAATATCAATAAAATATTATGAGCATTTTTTTGCATACTCGTCCTGACATAAAAGAAATAAGATTTGAGGTCCATCCTTTGGCCCTCAAATAGATCGCACTTTGTCAACAGAAAAGATATGAACCCTAAAATATTTATAGAAAGTTGTACAGGGATATTATATGTGATAAATAATCCTACAATAATAGATTATATACCTACCCAATAGGAACGAATAAGTACAAAAAGGTTGGTTTAAGGTCCAAATAAGTTTGTGTCAACAATCTGAGTTTATTTGATCCTAATCCTTTGATCGTCAGATACCTATGTAGCTCCCACTTTTACTTTTTATATAACCGAATACGTAAAGACTTATGTAGATTGTCGTAAATCAAGGGTGGTACTTAGGCAACGTATACCCTAAATCGTAAAAAATAAGAAATAAAACTCAGTTCTCAAGAGCCTAATCTTTGCGACTGATCAATTTCTTCAGGCCTGTGATAAGTTTTATTGAGAGCCACCATTCTCAAACCCATAGAAATATTATCAGATTTTTTCAAGACTCAGCGAATACTAAAACGAATATCTGACACCATTCAAGCGTTATGTATGTACTTGTTGGGCCCTATAACGCTGTGGAACTTCCATTTACGAGCCCAAAGCAATTTGAACTTAATTTTGGAGGTCATAAAGTTGATTTCTCTTTGAGAAGTCGTCTATTTTGATGTGATCGTAAATTACCAAAGGTAGTTTCGGTCAGCAAGGCCTCTATTTCGAACGGGATATGGGCTATTATAGTTTGAGATTATGTTGAAATTATCTTTGTGATCTCCGTAGACCTAGATCGTTCACAGTGTTGTGATACGTACATGTTTTATTACGAGGGTCGCTTTTCGATATCAGACAAAATAACATTTTATAGTAGAAAATTAGAAGGTCTAGACCCATACACACACACATAAACCTATCTATTGAAGTTCTGAATATTGTAGGTGCTCATCATTTCTCACATAATTAACTGTGTCGTAAAATTAAGCAAACATTATAGAAAATGAGAATCCATGACAACGAGGTGGGACTTAGGAGCTACAAGGAATTTCACTTGATAATTTTCGTTGTACATTGGATTACCCTATTTTCAGTGTATCTACTACAGGGCAAACAGGATCCGTAAAAATAACTCCATTCATATAATCTTCCAAAAAAAAAACAGAAAAATATGGTGAAACGAATGAGAAAACCTACATTCTCCGAAAAGTTGGAAGCAATAGACAATTTTTTTATCACAGAGTAGGTAATCACTACTCCAGAAGCGTTCTCTGCGATGTATTTTAACAAGGTAGGAATAAATAGTAGAAGCGGAAAATACCAAAATTAACAACTGAGCAAAATACTGTTTCATGAGGAAATTAACAGTAATTACCTAGTTGTGTGACCGTCGGACTGCTAAGTCATAGGTCTCGAGTTCGATCCCAAGACCAGTGATTTTTCGTATGCATATGTGAATTGTATAATTATCACTTGCTTCGATGAAGAAAAACATCGTAAGGAAACCAGCATGCCTGAGAAATATTTATCGACGGCATGTAAAGCCAAGTCAGCGGCCCATGGGCGGTATGAAAACTCTGACACCAGGTTAGGCCCCGAAAAAGAAGAACACCTGAGTAAAAAAACCGTCAGTTAAACAGTTAATAAAACAAATTTAAATTACAACTCTCTTATCTGAACTGAAACTTTACATAAAGCACGAAGCTAAAATACAATTCAATTTCAAAATATAACGTGAAGAACTACTGTCTCAACACTTGCGTTCGTATGTAAAGTTGCTTAGTCCGCCTGGACGGACTTTCATTATAAGTTTCAGACCACGTCTCAGAGCCAGAAGTGCGGTGTTAACGTTTATTACTAGGGACGTTTGATTTTATGAATAAAGTCATGTTGATGGTGTTTTGGTTATGTGGTATGGTGTAATTTTGGTTGAAAATACGTTGATAGTGTTCTAGAGCAGTCTGACAGCCAGTCTTACCAAGGAGTATCGTATTACCCAGTACTAACTGAGTTGTGGAGGTCATAGGAAGACGCTGCATTTGTAATATTGGTGGTCAGCTGCATCTGGTAAGACTGGAAGCCGACCCCAATAAGTTGGAAAAAGACCAGGCAGCTGATGATAATGAGTGTTCATAAGGTCTGTTTATCACCTCATTGCTGTAGGGATCGTCATGCTCGTGGACTTCAAAGGCCTAAACCATTACGTTGTAAGTCATGCAGGTGCTTTTCTTTGTAGGGATCATCACACTTACCTTTAAAAAAGCCAAAGCTGCACACCACAATTTCTATAAAAAAGGCAAAGGAATATATCGTGATAAAACAGCATCACCGGGAACCAGATAATTGCTAGTAAAAGTCGTCGATTTGCGTGATAAGTACGCATTATCTGTTAGTAGTTATATTATGTCATAGTTTGTGAATATACTTTCCATTCTGTATAATTGTGGGTTTTCCAACCACCAGTTTGTTGACTCTTTAAGCTATGTCAGTGACTCCGAATACCTATAATATCTTTTCTATGAAGGAAACCTACAATAAACAACAAAACAATTCCAATAATAACTTCCCTTAATATTCAAACAATATGACTAAAAGCATCTAAAATTCATTGTGTTTCTAAACCTGGACGCAACATCAAAAACATTTCTAATACAAAGTTTTCTAACTAATCAAACAATATCAACACTCAAAAGGCTTTAGTATCAATAAACTTCACGCTCATAATAAGTTGGGAGTTTGGCAGTCCTTTGTGAACACCTGTCAACGTTCAACCTCGAAAAGGTTTTTTTAGAGGAACTTTTCAAAATTTAGTTTTCTTTTAATACACAATTAACGTTACAGTTTGCTTGAAAACAAAGTAAATCAACGTTTTATAACTGAAAAGTTTCTTGTGCGAGAATAAATCTTATGAAAATTTTTTGGAACAGTTAAAACTGTAAACTGTCGAAATGTTTTTAAAAGGTTAATTACACTGTTAGTTGTTGGTACTCATTCTGGCTTTGTGTTGATTGTTTGTTAAGTGTTTTGAATGATGAGCCTAGAACGAAGATAGTCGACGTGTAAAAATTAAACGCAAGTCAATGAATAATCCTGCCGGGGTTGCAGGACTGTTCGAAAGAGATACCGTGGCCCCGGAACATAAAGGGCGATGAAGGAACATGGATGGGTTTTAGTCAGTAAAAGTCTGACACTCCTGCTCCGCCCAGACCTGGAGGAGTCATTTTATGATTTCCCATCCAAAAATAATCCTATATAATTATCACTCTTTATTGTTCTCACTCCTGGACACAAGGCCCCCCTCTGTGCAAGGACCATGATGCATTATGGGGCCCAATTTGGGTTTTCGCTGTTGAAAATTGAATTTAACGATCATAGCAAATGACGCGCACTTCACGTTCGTCAGCATCTTTCACTGAATCCGTCCATTTTTTCTTAGGTCTCGTTTTCTTCCAACATACTTCACATATTCATTAGGTAGATACTTTAGTGTTTATACTTCTCTTAGTCATATTATACGTTCTATTCCTGTTCTTCACATAATACCAGTATTTTCCGAAACATTCAAAACAACACCTGTAAATCCTTTTCCAATAATATCTCCAATAATGAGAAATCGCCAGGTGTTTACAATGGCACAAATAAAACACATTGTTCTCATTAACTTTCTCCATCAGTACGTCGACTGTGTACATTGATTGAATTCGTTCATAATTACTCTCAATGGCATTGGCTTCATGAACCCCGTTCCTGTATTTTCTACCTGAACACGTCATTGTCAATATTAACTTCATTAAAATCTCTTTGTCGCTACGAGTATATCGGTGCGGAGACTGTGATAATAATGAGAAGATAGGGATCGCAGTTTTAATTATGAGTTGTTTTAATGTTGCATGTTTTGGTATTTATTATTTTTGATCGTTTATTTTTATTTTATTATTTGAGCAAGATGAAATGCAGTTTTTACCGTTTTTTGAAGGTTCAGTGAATTGAAAATTAACATTATTATACCAACATTATTATTTTCTAAGATTTAAATTGTACTTTTTGTGCTTATTATATTTTTGAATAAATATATTATTATTATTATTATCTCCATCATCTGCCTAGCCTTTTCCCAAGTTTTATTGGGGTTGGCTTCCAGTCTATCCGGATGCAGCTGAATACCAGTATTTTACATAGAGCGACTGCCTATCTGATCTCCACAACCCAGTTAGTATTGGGTAATCCGATTCCCCTTGGTAAGACTGGTTGTCAGACTTTTTCCACTGACTACCTGTAACGACTGTCAAAGATCACAAATGACAGCCGGGACCAACTGCTTAACGTGCTTTCCGAGGCACGGAGGAAACTCTAATGGGTGGTCACCCATCCACAGACCAACCTAGGCAAGCACGGCTTAACCTAAAGATCGACCCGAGCGGCTGATATTACTTAGCCACGAGCTCCGAGATTATTATTATTATCTAAGGGTCATAAATCATAACTGGAGAAAAATGGGTGTACTATTAGGTACACCTCTGCCTGACCCTTTGGAGACTATAGCTGCGATGTTATTTTAGTTGTAGATGGTGGGTTGGATCCCAAGCAGACACTGAACATTTTTTGTAATTGATTTCATCACCACTGCTCTCAAACCGGTGCATCGGTGTGGGAAAATATCGTGAGGAAAAACATTCTGAGACTTGTGACATACACCAACACGCCCTGGACCCGCTTGGTGTATTATACCCCACACCCCTCTCACAGAATCTGGTCTACTGTCTACTGAGACCGCTATTATGAGGATGATTTGGCTAACTATTAATAATATGAAGTTAAATTTTGTAAAGAGGCTCGGTATTTAGAACGAGCTAATATTACCAATTTAAACGGTAAATCAATAACGATACTTATTACTAGCATTTTCTTTCATTTATTTTAATAGTCAAACATATGTCTTGAGTCTAGACATGATTTATTTACAGACTTATATTTCTAAAAGAAAGTGTTCATTTTTATTTTGAAACAAATATTGTGAAATAATGTTTTTTTTTACCAAATAAATAAAGCATAAAATGGCTACACATCCACTAGCTAATAGTACACAAAATACATAATAATTGTGACTTTTAAGTTTCAAAGGTTCAAAACATTGTAAATAAAGGTTCTGAAATATTTAATAAAATGTTTCAAAAAATCTAACTTTGTTCATCAATATGTTGAAGTTTTTTTACATTCTTATCTTAACGCTTGATACCTTTTATAGGGAATATATTTTATTATAATACCGTCATTTTGATCATAAAAATAAATGTGTAATGCTCTGAAAACAGAGATAAAGTAACATCGCAGGTGATGATACTTTAGAAGTTCAGACATTAGATTTGATACTACCTGGAACAGGTAATAATACTGAATGTCTTTATTTCAAACTAAAAAATAAATTCTTAATGAATCCAGAACTCCAATGAAACAACTTAATTAAATATAAATAAATATCGCTTGACATTATACACAGCGCCATCTAGTGCCACACAAGCAACGATGCTTGTGTCGTGGATACCAGATAGTTTATATTGATATATAGATATTTTTTGTTTGTAAAAACATACTTATTATACATATAAACATCTAGTCACTCGGAAACAAATGTCCATGCTCATCACACAAACATTTGCTCTTACCGGGATTCGAACCCGGGACCCTAAGAACGTAAGGCAGCCTCACTACCGTTGCGCTATTCGGGTCGTCTGGTTAACGGAAATTTTTGAAATTATATTCTGACCAACATCATTCTCTTGCCCTTATGGCCCCTTATTCATTTGGGCTTGGCGCAGCATGTCTCCTTCTTCCATACTACTCTGTTACTCGTTATCTCATTAGTCACCTCCTTCCTTGCCATTTATCATCCTTTTAGCCCAGGTATTACATTCGGACCACGAGACAAAATTGCCAGTCGGCTCAAAGTAATGTTCAGTCACTTTTAGTCCTCGTACCTTTAAAATACTGTTGAGAAGCATGTGACTAAATAATAATTGCCGTTAAGGTCGATTTTCACGTTAACCCCGGTCCGTGGATGGGTAACCACCCAATACATACCGAGTTTTCTCCGTGCCTCGGAAAGCTCGTTAAACCGTTGGTCCCGGCTGTCATTTCTAGGCCCTTGGCAATCGTTACAGGCATTCATCGCCCAAAGGTCGGACAACTAGTCTTACCAAGTGGTATCGTATTACTCAATTACTAGGTTGTAGAAGTCAGATAAGTAGTCACTCCATGTAACATACTGGTACCCAGTTTTATCTGATTAGACTGCAAGCTGACCTAAACATAGGTTACGAAAAGGGCTTGGCCGAAGTCGGGACCGCTAAATTATCATTATCTTTCTGCCCTTGTTCCATCTTACTCGGAGTCGGCACAACACGTATTCTTCTTCCATTCTCCCCTGTCAGACGTCACGGCATCATTTACTCCTTTCTCTTTCATACCATTCCTCACACAATCAATCAATCCATCTTTTCTTTGGCCTTCCTCTCCCTCTCCATCCATTAACATCGGGGCCCCCAAATCTGGATGAATATTGACTTCTTATCCGGATACCTTAAATAGTAGTTCTCCAAGAAGGCACGTGCAACGACGAACAACCGCTAGTACAAACATAATTCCCTGTAAATAAATGTTTATCATACGATACCGACTATATCTACGGAGTATGTAAGCAAGTCTGTACATTTGTTATTAGCTTAATGGATACCTCTGTAATACCCAGATGATAACGTAAGAGGAAGGGAAGGATTTATTTCCGTTTATACTTAGCTTAGTTCGTTTCTTTTTGTTTTGTTCTTTGACTTCTTGCTTTGTAGTATTGTTCATTAGTAGATTAGTAATTATGGTTACTTTGTGTTTTCTGCGTAACTTTTTACATTACATTTTTATATTTTATTATTATCTGTTTCTGCGTTTGGGATGTATTTCCTCTTCGAAAGAATATACTTCTTTGTTCTGATATAGTGCTCTTAATGAACATATTGAGCATGAGCATATTTGTTTGGATCTCAGATTTATTAAGCTCTCATATCCTCAATGTTCTTGGTCAGATCAACATGATCTTATCAATCGAAACACGTCATTAGTTGGACATAGACCTCCTCCAAGGTTCACCATATCGCTCGGTCTTGTGCTTTTCTCACCTAGCGGATTCCCACGGCCTTCACTAGATCGGCCCACCTTGAAAGAGGCCTTTCACATTGCGCCTGGCGGTACGTGAGCCTTCTCAATTCATTCTCATCAGCATTAGCGGCTTCAAAAATCCATAAACAACAACTATGGCGACGTGAGATTCACTTCACCGTTCACGAGATCGCGTGGACGGGCAATGTCATGTGAGAATCGCCTATTTAATGACGCCGTAGGTCTGCTTTTCAAGTATCAACAAGAAAATTATTTAATTAAGCCAGTTATTTAGAGCATTCAGAGGTACCTCTGTTATTCGCCATTCGACAATCTTCGCTAGACTGCACTGTACCCACCTGTGTGTACGTCCAGTACTGCGGATGTAGAATGCCTTTGAAACTGTGAACTCAACCAATGAATCACGCAGCTCCCTAGCAGGCCATTTGTGACCACAGCCTTAACAAACCTGGCTTGTATGAGCTTTTAGAGCTTTTAAATTAAATGGCTATTATAGGGAGGCAGGTATCAATTTATTGGTTTGTACTCTATAAAAATCATTCAGTATGCGACTGATAAACTTTTAAACCTTTTTAAACCTTTTTCTGTAATCCGTCCAAGGGTTGTCTCGAAAAGATTGCTTTTAGCGATAAGACCTCCCATTGTGTCACCCAATATGAAATGTTTTCTTTAATGTAGGTATATTGAAATTTGTATGATTTATTTATTGGGGTGTTGAAGTTGCAGCAACTTCTTCATTTAATCACAAAACATTTCAGGACCAATACCGCATGTTGTATTGAACGCAAAAAAGTGGTGTACCACAAGTCGTAACTCTGGCCTGTAATTGTAAGATTTCAAACATATCACAGCTTATTAAATATGATTAGTCATGGGAAGGCCCATAAGGCAACATCCACACATAAACAGTTATGCCAAACAAACCTAATCTCTGGAACCAAATCAAACAATTAATAATGACCAATGAATTGTTGAAGTGAAGCGTAACAGACAAACACGCTGGCAGTCTTGTGCCAGTCGCCCGGATGTCGGGCCCGGTATTTGTGGCGTGACTTACGACCCACATCCGCCCGCCATATTTACTTTACTTACGCCACTTCCGCTCCCGAAGGTTTGCGTAATAGCTGTTTGACAAATACTTTGAGAATCGATTAGGTTTTTCGGTTAGTTGATTGTTTAATTACTTGGAAATGAAAATGTTTTATTAGGGCCATAGGCTTAGACAAGTAGTAATATACATTACCATTGGTTTTGCTCTTTGTATTTCTACAGCGATATTCATCTTTTCTATCACAGTTACCGCTGATGAAAAAAAAAACATGTCTAGAACCTCTAGTCGGGCTAAGTTGTCAACTGTTTAGCAATGCGAGTTTAATGATCAATGGTATATTGTCTGATGCAAGTGTTCTTCAAAACTGTTCGTAGTTTGTACATGATTAATTGGCCTATAATGTTTTCACAGTGCATAATGGTATGCTTCTTCTAGCGAATTGGCGAGAAGAAGCACACCATCGTGAGAAGTGGACAGAGTGGGTCCCGAGGCCTTCGCTCAAAAGTGGTTTAGGGACGGGTTACCAAAAAAAAATGTTCCCACTGCTCAGCTGTTCTGCTGGGTCACAGGCTCACAGGCCAATTCATGTGAGAGCTGTGGGCCATAATCCACCACCACCGAAAAAACCTAAGTTTTGCTTTGATTTCACAATGAAATATCTACAAAAACACAAAATTTTCGCAGTACACAATTACGAAAAATATTGTGACAACTTTTAAACAATACATCAAACTGGCATCGTCCAATTTGAGCTTAAATAACAGATATTAGACCATAATAAAGCAACAAGAACCACATGATCCATTCTCAATAAACACGATTCAATATCATCGCACGATGCATCTCCGGTTTCAATAACGACCGTCCGGTAAATTTCCGCCATAATTTCGACTCTCTAGAGAATTATCTCACTCAGTACGCATTTCAGTTTAACATTTAGGATGCAATATTCCCTTATGAGTCAGTGTAATTATACAACACTTTTATAAAAAAAAGAAGGTGGAAAACGCTATAAAATTGCCTCTCGTACTATTTTGTTGCACTGAATGTTTTTACAGATACGGAAATACATATGAACGAACATCCCGACCCGAAACAATTTATTAAAATAAATAAGGAACAGGAGATTCAAACAGTATCTCGTAAACCCGTACAGTATTTTACGTTATGATTAAAAAAGTAGTTAAAAAAACATGGTACCTACAATATGGCACCTGCGTTTCCGAAAGCGAATGGGTACACGGTACCTACGCCTAAATGTATTAGATGTACAAGAGGGCAAGCCGGTTACATAACTGGAAATGAATCCAGTCTCCGGACTAGGACCGAAAAAAGCTCAACAACATTTGACTCGAGCTGGAAGTCAAATTCGACAGGGCAGCAAAGCAGCAAGCCGTACAATAACCTACTCAAAAAAAGATCTAGTTTGATATAGAACACACAATATACTAGGTACTTGGGTCCTTGAAACATCCCGCTACAAAAACGTATATTACACACTATCATGGATAAACAGACTAAGTGACTTTGCCCATTAAGGCATACGGAGAGGCTTATATAGTTGCCCATAAAATTGTGCCAAAAAGGTGAGCATAGGAAGTATCCGTTGGGAAATTATCGCGGTATAGCTGTAATCTATAGAATGACGTGTTTTGTAAAGAATTTTAAGAGTAATAAAAGTTTTAGTGGGTGTAATCTATCGCCTTTTCAAAAGATGACCTTCTTATTGTTATTAGGACACGCTCTTCATGAAGAATATATCAAACTACAGGCCCTACCGCTCTATAGAGACGGTGGCTGAGGTAGGTGCGTGGGACGGGAGGGTGTGGTGGCCTGTCACGAGAGGTTAAGGTAGCTGTACACTCTCACCGACACACTCCGAGCTAGGACGAGCGCGAGAGTGTGCAGCTAAGCGAGGAACACCGAGGCGAGATCAGTGCTTCTATGTACACTATTGCACTCGCCGTGTCTCGGTCTGTCTCGGCGAGAGTGTACAGCCGTTTGCCCGCTGGCAGGCGTCAACATTCCAACGACGCCAAGTAGACACCTACGATACCTATAACAAAATTTGTTGAAGAAATTGGATACAATATTAATCTCTTGAACGACTTAATCTATAGTGTTCCGACTGACGATAGAATTAGATCCAATATTGTCCCCGTTCCCTTGAGACGCCTTCGTTCGACCCGGTAGATACGTTGTAACGTTTTAAGAAAGAAACATGTTTTGTAGGAAATATCTTGCTTTTGCCGATAATATTGCAAACTAAAATCCATTTACCAGCCAGAGCCTCATTTTTTAGCAACACCATTTTGCGTATAAAATTCTGCGAAGATTTTAGCTACCTATTAATCACGCATCAGCGGTTGAATAGATTTGAAGGTTTTGTCTATCATTACAACATAAGATACACCGGTTTAAGTACTGAAATTGTTTCTCCTAGAATGCGAGTCAAGACACGGGAAAAAACCAACTTCAGTGTTAAATCAGCAACTGCGTCATTAATTTTTTCTCACCTGACCATACTTAAATCAAAGGTTTTCAACTAAAATTATTATCACCACTGCTGTCCCAATAAACTATAATGATCACGCCTAAGTTGGCAGCTACAGCGATTCCTTTGGCAATAAATTGGACGCTTCAAGGCCCGCCTTAATAAGTTTTTGATAATGATATAGGGCGAGCTTTTTTCCAGCACCCCAAGCCTCGCAGTGTGGAAGTTTAACTGAATTTACTGGCAGTTTGTGAAGCTATAGATTATGTTAATATGTGTTCTTTATTGATGGTATGTGATCTCTTTTTATAATGAGTTCTGGTGAATTGTTCTTTCTTGTATTAAAAGTGTTGGAAAACGTTTTCAGAATAAAATTCTTGTCGAAGATCATTTAACTGAAATATAGACCGAGAAAATCCAAGAATTTTTTTTTTTGTAAGTTCTAGTGTCTTGATTCAACCGACAGTATCGATGCGCATAATGAAGCTAGTTATATCTTTTTTCTTAGACATAGGTGTCGTTGAAAAATCTGTTTAAGGTGTATTAGGATGGAATATAGCCCCAATCCATGAAACCCGAGAACCACCACAAAATAATTGCCAAGAATCTATTCTGAACCCAAGATCTACATATCGTGATAACAAAGAGTAATTGGTGTGAAATTGTTCAGGAGTTCAGTCAGCAATTTATTACTAAATGGGCTCCAGTGCAGCAATCCTCATTAATCTACATTGCATCTCCCATATCAACTTACGATAGAAATTGTGGGATTGCGTTTTAAAGCGATAACCTGACTCTTATTGACTTAATATTAGTACTAGTATATAGTGTACAGCGCAGTGTCTAGTGTGTGTATAGTGCTTTACAGTAGGACCAATTTAATAGATCACATTTGACACTTAATCAAAATACAACAACGTAACCTTGTAACGGCTGGCATAATTTTTTTTTTCGAATTTAGAACTGCACAAATGCTTAACTTTTTTCAATTACGATTACATATTATGTATTAATGACAAAATAACCTTTACTTTGGACTGACAGATGTCAAATGTGATCCATTAAATTGGGCCTACTTTAGTACATTCATTTCAGGAGTTTACTCCCTTTTATTTGTGTTAGATTTACGTATTAGTTGATTTAGCCAATTTGGTCTTGTGGTCACAATGCTAAGGGGAATGTGTGGTGTTACGGGAATAGATAAAAAAATGCTTACAAAAGAGGAAGACTGAAAGTGGCACCGGTGACTGAAAAGTTGTGTAGTAATTGGTTGTCGTGGTATGGGCATGTGATGCGGAGGGACGAGGAAAATATCGTGAGGAAAGTTTTCAGTATGAATGTGGATGGGTATACGAGTAGAGGACGACCAGAAATGATGGATGGACTGTGTGAATAATGATAGGGCAAGAAAGGAGGTGTCTGATGAGATGACGAGTAATAAAGAGAAATATGGAAGAAGAAGACATGTTGCGTCGACCCCGAATAAATTGGGATGAGGGCAGGAGTGATGATAGTTTTGCAGTCACAAGCGCTCCGCTGAGCTCGAGTCACCTGAAGTTTTGTTAGGTTTATTCACACAATAAAGGAATTTCTCTGAAGCACTCCGAATGCTGGATGTTGGTGATCATGTTGATTGATGTCGACTAGCGAAATGTGGATGTGCTTTAGACAACTCTGCCTAGCCCTTCTGGATAACAGTTGTGATGGTCCGTATACGTATTGCGAAAATTAAGGTATTACAGGTAAATCTATATACGTATAGCACATGGTTTCTATCAGATTTAATAATACCTTCTTGTGACCCCAGACCCAACCAGTCCCTTACTCTTCAAGCCAGCGGACCCCACAATAAAACTATTCTCAAAACAGTACCCAAAATTGTCCCAAACTCCACTATTACAATTCAACATAATTCCACGTCTGTAACTTGTAATATTTACACAAATATAATATGTAAATAACAAGCACATTGTACTAAACAACTTTGGCTCCAGCATAGCGTTCATAAATCAGACTTATGTAAACGGGGGTGAGCCAAACTCACGGGCTGTTTGTCTGATGGGACGTTTTTTTTCCTTCGCGTTTTTTTTTTGTTGTATTTATTGTTTTATTTCTTATGGATGACTTTTGTAAGTTATTGTTTTCATATTCGCTTGGGTGGTGAGGTTATCTGTTATTTTTTATGTGGATTATTAATGTTGTGTGTTTAATGTTCCGAAGCTATGGTCGTTGCGCATATACCTACTAATTGTAGGTACTTCATGGCCTCTATACAAGGTAGGAGGGGCACTAACGCACAAAGGATTACCACGTATTCCAGTACTTCATTCTGAACCACCCCACATAGAACCATTCATCGGTAAACAAAAAAATTGCTGTTTAAAAGTGCAATACCTACACGGACATAATATATGGAAACCGTTTCTACATCTGTGTTATTTTCATCCTGTATAAATTTCTGGTTAGACTTTTAACAGTCGCCGTTGTCAATTATCTCATTAGCTAGGAGGTCTTCCTCTCAATCCTTGCTTGACCTAGGCCTCTCACAAACTGTGCCACAACATTATGTCCTCTGTCTACTGCATACATTCTGTTCCAGCCATCTTCTAAGGATCTCGTTCCATCTAACTGCTAGCTCTTCATCATTATTTTCCATGTAGATAAAAATCCCTTCGTATAATTACCCATTCTTTAATATCTGGATTCAAATTTCATTCTATTTGAAAAAGTAGTTTAAGAATTAGTCAAAGTTTCGTAATTTTGTCACTGACTGATTTACTGACCGATCATCAAATAGAAGTGCCTTAGAGTTTTGATGATCGATCGGTCGGAAAATGTTGTTAAACCAAGTAATAAATAGATTAACTTGGCAATCGCACTAAAGAATTTAATAAAATATGTATTACTTGTGAGATACAATACATTATGTTTTCATGCGATGGCCAAGTCAATCTATTTATTACTTAGTATTACATGGATCTCACAACTTTTTACAAGACTTGGTTTTTTTACAAGTTATGTTTTGATGGCATATATTTTACTGTATCGTAAAAAAAAACTGAAACAAAACCGGAAAAACAAAAATTAAACGCTTTCCTACAATTACATCCAACTTGAGTAACATGTTACTACAACTGATACCCTTTTCAGACCATCAAATAAATATTTACAAACCATTCCCAAGTATTTATCTATTTACACAACAAGTGATACGACCCACAAAGCATTTTAACACTAAATCGCTTCGCCAAACAAAAACAAACAATTCTCGGTACTTACAAAAACTTGATTCTTTCATATTAGTTGTCGCCATAAAGGCGAACAGGCGTACTATCATAGTAAACCGTACGACTATATCACTAATAAAATACAAGCAATTATGAACCTTATCGCACTATAAATAAGAGCGTTATTGTTGATAAACTTATACAACTCTATTCAGAATAAAATGCAAACAATTATGAATTCTATGTGGTAGTAAATAAAGGCGATGGCGTAGAAAATTGAAAGTTGTTCGGTGATTTTATCATACACGCCCGAATTGGCTGTCAGTGGCGAATGTTGTAAATTTTTTCCACCACTTCAATGTTTCTGACTTGTTTTTTCGTTGACTATTTGTAGATGGGAAAGTTTCGGATTAATTCGGGACATTATTTAGAAAATATAGATAAAAGCTATTTCAAACTTTGAAGAACCTAGAAAGTTTTAGGGAATTAAGGATCGGACGTGACCTCAGTGCTTAATATAATTTTGTGAAAGGATCTTTGCTTTTCCGGACAACTTGACTATTATCTTAAAAACGATTAATGATTGATTTGTTGGGCAAGCAAGACATTGTGTCCCACTTTTGGGCAAAGGTCTTCCCTTTCTCCTTCCATACCTCTCTATCCTGTGCGAACTCTGGCCATATTAGCCTCGCGAACATGATCTGACTGTCACGCCCCCTTCGGCGCGGTTGACCTTGACGGTGCTTTAAGATAAAAGCATTTACTAAATATTTAATTCTTACAGGTCGTAAGGTACCTACGTCAAAATACTCAAAACACAAGTTCAATAAAGTAGAAAAGTTGATAATAATATTGTTTAGAACTTCGTTTCGAAAACCTCATATCATTGAATAGTATATAATATTATGAATAGTAATAATAAACTAAAAATCCAATACCATTTTCTATTAAAATATTTCAATAAACGTATTTCAATATCAAAAGTACATCTTCAATAAATACAAGAATACATTTAAATAATTTTCATATCATACTTGTCTGTGTTTCCATAAAAAAGTAAAACTTTTCATATAAGATTCTCTTACATTCGCTTCATTGCCTTTTCGAAGCATATTTTTTACTTCAAATCTTTATGAATAAAATATATTCATGTAACTTACTCGTTTCTACCGCAAGTATTATTTTAACTTGCTTTATGAACGAGGTTTGAAATATGGCTTTTCACTATTTTCAGAATTTGAATGAAAAAAATGTTGCTTTGTTGTTTTTTCGAGGAACATTTAAAGCATTTGAATTGAATCTTACAAAATATAATATTTCAATAGTTCATTAATTTTTCATAACAATCGAACTACAGTATAGTCGTTTCAGTATCCATAGATAAGACAGAATTTTCCATATTTTTTTGAAAATATTTTCTTCACCAAAATCAAAACCTTTTTATCTTACATTTTAAACCTTCTCAAATTTTAATTAAATTTTAACCACATCCAATACAAGTTCTCAAAAAGAGAATTCCCCGTTCATTTTCCGGGACTCTAAAGAAAAGTACTAAGATCGAACCAAGACAGGTTTCAGAAGCACTCTTAAACTCTATCAATCCTGTTTATCGGCCAATTCCAATAAAGCATTACTCCAGGACAGATGAAACACAGGCAGTACAGCTGTGAACTTAGTAAGACTTATTCTCGGATTTAAAGGATCTGAATGGTGTTTCTTTTTCTATCAGTATAATGAATCTCGGGTCTCGAAATAGATGATAGAATGAGGAGACTTTGGTGTTTATTTTTGGAATGGCAATTTGAAAAAATGGATAACTTAAGCAGGTATATTTTACATGAATGAAAAATGTAGTGTTCATTCATCAATGAACACTACATTTTTCATTCATGTTCGAGGTGGCCTTATATTTCAGATTAAGATTAAGACTCATCAGTCTTAATCTTAATCTGAAATATAAGGCCACCTCGACCACTTCTTACGGCCGTTTTCTATAAGTTACTTTCGTATAACTCTTGGTTATTTAACGCTTACTTCCATAGCTATCGGTTTTTCTGTAAACAAAAAATATCCTATCCGCGTCACCCACTTGTCACTTGATTCATACAAAAATCAAATAAATAAATAAATAAATATCGCTGGACATTACACACAGCGCCATCTAGTGCCACACTAAGCAACGAGGCTTGTGTCGTGGACACCAGATAGTTGATATACTACACAGATACTTTTTGTTTGTAAATACATACTTATTATACATAATGCTTTTCTGTGACGTTTTGTTTCAAATCGGTCAGTAAGCAAAATGTCAAACAGACAGAGATACCTACCAAAACCGGCTAGTAAGTTATTGGAAATGGACGTTAGTAGCTGTTGGTACTTAAAACAAATGTGTTCTACTAGACTAAACTGTTTTAAACATTATTTGTATAAGTTTACGGTTGAATTTCCCTTGTGAAGGTTTTGTCATTTACAACAGCAGTTATTTAGAAGTTAAAAGCTAAAATTAAGTGTTTTTAGTAAAATCCAATAAAAGAAGCTGAAAAAGGCAAAGGTATCAGAAACTATCCATCCATGCATTCAAAGTTTCATTCCCTTTACTTCATTTTGTAAAAATGTTCTGTAACGGCCATCCATTCGTT
This sequence comes from Xestia sexstrigata, assembly GCA_941918905.2. NCBI lineage: Eukaryota > Metazoa > Arthropoda > Insecta > Lepidoptera > Noctuidae > Xestia > Xestia sexstrigata. Next base: position 20,820,359 of record OW799206.2, read on the forward strand.
ACACATGCAATGCCAATGCTACTTTAACAATAACAATGTCACTATAAAGCAAGCTTCCCATACAGTCCATACAGCAAGTTTAATGCAACGCGAAACCAAAACCAACACGCCATCTAAAGTCCATACATTGTCAACTCACAACAATAAACTTGAATCTGGTAGTAAAGCTAACTTTAAGGTGCAATTCCGAACGAGACCACAACCGTAATGTAACATTTGCATACATACATTATCAGGCTATTATGTTCCCATTGCTAGGACATAGGCGACTTCTCTGTGGGATGGGCTGGGTCGTAATCCACCGGGCCCAGTATCTGTTGGTGAACCCCACATGTCTTCGATTGTTTGGTTCTAGAACAGGCCGCAACCGCGAACAGCAGGCCAATCTCTATGACAGACCGTATATACCTCTGGTAGGGTCCGATTCATGCTTCTGCTTCAAAAAACACCATCTCCGGCCATACCTTCGCCTTAGGGTACAATGGGCCGAAGTTTTGGCCGAAGCCAAAGCATGAATCGGACCCTACCAGAGGTATATACGGTCTGTCATAGAGATTGGCCTTTGCCAAACAGCCAAACCAAGCACCATAATTGAAGGAAATTTTACGTGCCAGAGATCGCAATGAGAGAGGCGGCGCGCGGAAGGCAGGGGTTACACATTTTATTTTAGTTTTTTGACAAGTCGCAAAATAAATAAATCTCCCATAGAGACATCATATAAACCACTCGTGTCCCACACGGCTGTCGCCTTTGCCACTGCCGTTTGCAGTTATGTTCACATTTGAAAGAGCACCTTAACTCCGTGATAACGCTGTCGTAAATGGCATCATTGCCGCTTAATACTGTTTTCATAGATTGGCATAGAACTCAGTAGTATGGGCTACGACCTATCAATAAGGTAGCTTTTAAAAAAATAGTATAACCATATAACCTACCTTTAATAAACTACAGTTCAAGCCAACTTGAGGTAGCCCATTGATACACTACCTAGCAAGTAATAAGTTTCTTAGACTTAATTAAACTTGTCTCAGTGGCTTTAGTTCAGTGATTTACGTTGGTACAACATTGACACGCAGGCTGTGGAGTTTTGAAATTAATTTTAAACCAGTTTTGGTGGATTATTTGAATGTGTATGTTAGCACTAATTTGGATGTTCAAATACGTTAGTGACCGCTTTCGCAATTTTAGGATTTATGTTTTGGAGGTTTGCCTGTGAAATTTTGAGTGAATGTGTGATTAGGTTCTGATTTTTTTCTAAGCTTTGGTCTAATTAAAATTTGTGAGGAGCTCGTGGCTAAATAATAACAACCGCTCGGGTCAATCGTAAGGTTAAGCCGTGCTTGCCTAGGTTGGTCTGTGGATGGGTGACCACCCTTACATACTGAGTTTCCTCCGTGCCTCGGAAAGCACGTTAAGCCGTTGGTCCCGGCTGTCATTTGTAGATCTTTGAAAGTCGCTACAGGTAGTCAGTGACCCGAAAGTCTGACAACCAGTCTTACCAATGGGTATCGCATTACCCAGTACTAACTGGGATGTGGAGGTCAGATAGGCAGTTGCTCCATGTAACATACTGGTATTAAGCTGTATCCGGTTAGACTGGAAGCCGACCCCAACATAGTTGGGAAAAGGCTAGGCAGATGATGATGATGATGGTCTGATTAAAATTTGTAGTATATTTTTTTGTTCTAAATAAATCTTTTAGCATGCACTTTTATTATAGAGTTCTAGGGAATGAATACGGATGGAATCTCAAAGATAATTGGTTGTTAGAATAGGAAGAACGGTTCTTTATTCCAGTAAGACGTGTTCTACCAGTTGGAACAATATTATAATTATGCAATTTTCCTTAAGCAGAAGTTAAAATACCATCCATTTCCAAAACCCTTGTAATTCAGAACAACCATTCCAAATAATTACACCAACCTTTTCATTACCACATACGGTACCCCAAAACGCGTCCCTCCCTTAAACCACTATAATCCGAATCACACAAAACTTCATCTACGTTAATTTACTACAAACCTATAAACTTTAGGGTCCCACCACAAAATATCCAAAAGCCATGATACGGCCGTACGAACAGAAAACAAAAACACATCATGGCCCTCGTGTGCGCAAATAACAAAAGTTAGTCCATTTTCAACCTGTCAACTACCACCTGGACTAAACACGGTCTTAACGACCAGACATCGACCTCGTTAAGTGTGTAATTAAACCCCGCACGTTCATGTGAGTCCATTCTTAGTCCCTGCAGGACTATTATAGAGGGGAGCATTGATGTTAAGGAGGGGGGGGGGGGGTGTATGGTCGAGTTTCTGTAGGAAGTTGAGCTTCGTAGCATGCATGTTGTGACGTTAAAATTTTCAATCGGTCTTTTTTTTTTCAAAGTACCTGGGTTATTGGAATCTATTTAAATACAATGTTAGTGGCTCTGTCTTTTTCTTAGTAATTATGAAACCAACGCTGAAGTACGTTTCAATATTTTATGATATCAAAGGATCAAATAGTCACTGTGAATTACTGGTATTCTTATCAGACCAGTCACTGTGAAACTTTTTCTTTCATTCAAGCAACTAAGCTAGTGAACGACAATCTTTAAAAGAAAACTTAATTGATTCTAGTGATAGATAGATATCTCCGATGTTAATTAATTTGACTGGTATCAACTCCAACAAACTCGACCAAAACAGTAGACTGAAATTGACTTAGCATAGCTCTATCTATTGAAGATCGTAGTTCAAATCATTCCGTGGTCGTGTACTACTATTTGTATCTTAACCTCGACTGATACGGACAGATTCTACTAACGGTCCAGCAGAGAGAGATTGCTATTATTACTTGATCGCTTACTAACTGGACATGTAAATTGTTGTCAATATTTGCTTGTATTATTGTACCAAGAACTTGCTTGACCTCCGTATTTTTGACCATTGTTATAGGGATTTTTCTTTCAAGAAATTTGTTGAAATAACCTGTCCTTTAATTAAAAGCGCCACGCCTTTATAATTATGCCAAGTCATAGCTCTCAAGTTCGAACCCAAGCCACGCAACTCTGATTTTTCGGGATTCATGTGCGTATTGTATAATTATCACTTGCTTCGGTGAAGGAAAACATCGTGAGGAAACCAGCATGCCTGAGAGATATTTGCTTTCATATCAGATATTTGTTAGGCATGTTAATGCCAAGTCAGAGGCCCATGGGCGGCTTAAAATCTCTGACACCGGGTTAGGCACTAACCACACGATAAAGAAAAAAAGTCGAGGCTTTAATATTTGTTCTTTTCTTAAAATCAATGATTCCAAAATTATTGCTAGTCAGTAAAAAACTATCAAAAACCGTGAGAAAATTTTATCGTATGTTTACAAGAAATAGCCAGCACTGACGGCCTGACCATTCTGCGTCACTTGTACCATATTCTTGTACAAGTCATTACAGAAAAGTAAAAAGACATTGCCCTAATGATGCGTTTCCATCATTCGTTTGCTTAGTTAAATATTTTAAACCCGTCGTCGTAATAAACGATAAATAAGAAACCAGCTTTAGCTGATCGATTTTTCAGACTCTTTTGGTTTGTTTTATTATAATATCATCAAACCATCATGAATTACAGCTTAAACCAAAAGTCATTTATTCAGATTAAGATGAGAGACTCAGCACTTTTTAAACCTCAAAAATTACGCAAGACAATCCCCCAAAACGCCCACCCTTTATAATCCTTCAGGTTCCTATCGTAGAAAACCCTAATCATTTTTCCAATATTAAATTTAACAAAAAAATCTAATTACCGACTTCAATTATCTCCATTCAATAACACTTTCAGCTACAAATTAACCCACTTACAAAAAAAAAAACATAATCTTATCCGCTGACGTAGGTATATCCAAGATGGCCGATTTCCGGTGCTTGCCGCTACTGATTATTTTCAGTGTGTTTTTCTTAAAAATGACGCGGTCGTTGGCATCATCCTCTATTAAATGACATTGAGTCAACGTTTGACTCTGTATTCTTTTGTGCCAAAGTGGTTTCTAGGTACATAAGTACTCGTACAATTTATGTAATAGATAGTGTTAGTATTACGTCACTTGTTTTTTTTTTTATTTGTGGTGGAAGTTTGTAAATTACGTGTTGGAAAAGTCGGTCGTTTGTAAATGATGTCTGATGGTGTTGATCTATTGATCTTTTTCACAGCTTTCATAAAATTGTGTGTCTGTGTCAACTTCAAACCGTTGACATAAACAGAACGACATTTTAAATTCGGCTAAAAGTCATCATATTCATTGTCTTAAGCCTATCCCAACTTACTTGCAGTCGGCGCAGCATGTCTTCTTCTTCCATACATCTCTATTATTCGTCATGTCATTAGTCACCTTCTTTCTAGCCATATCATCTTTCACACATTCCATCCATCGTTTCTTTGGTCTTCTCCCTCTTAAAGTACTTTTTTCTATTTTGTGGTGTGACTAATGCAGTTTACAAAAGCAGTCCCTAGCTAATATTATATCATAACTTGTACTTTATTTATGTCATCAGTAGACATAGGTACTCGTAATACTAACTTGGTAACAACACAAGATTCAATACCAAAAATATCCAATATCCCCATTTCGTGAACAGATCAAAATTTTACCTCAAACATCATGTTATTTTATTATTATTGTCGCCCGACACTTCTCGCGTTACTACAGGAAAATATCATAATAATATACTGCCAATAAATGTTACTTTGAGCTAACTGATTCTAATGGAAGAGGTGGTGGTTTATTTATTATCCGACCAAAAATAAAAATAGTCTATACCTACTAATTTATTACCCTAATTTGCGACTGCTGCCACACTGGTCCTCATGTTACATTATTCTCCTGCCAATTTGATTTATTTGGAGATTTTATACATATTATTTATTCTCCTTCCATACGTTTGACACCCAGTATACTTCGCTCCATAGCTCGTTGGCATACCCCAAGTACGGACTTACGGACCGTGTCAGAAACTCCATACTTCGCTCAAAAACCCAAATAACTGATGTTGGCCTTACAGCTGCTAGGTTGAAGTGTAACTGGGCTGGTCACATCTACCGGATGTCGGAGGAGCAATGGGCAAAAATTACCACTCAGTGGATACCAAGTAGCAGGAAACGACAACGCGGCAGGCCCAGAAGGAGATGGCGGGATGATCTAGACTCTTTCGCAAAGGATTGGCCTACAATCGCACTAGATCGCGAAATGTGGAAGGAGGGAAGGGAGGCCTTTGCCCTGCTGTGGGACAATATAGGCTTATAACATAACAATATACTTCTGTTATTCTTCTCCATATTCACCCTTTTTCTAACTACATCATCTTCATACAGTGCATACGTAGTGATTGTGATTTGTGGTTGTCCTTTATTTTTGTAGCCATCCACATTTTTACTTCATCTTCATCATTATTTTTTTCAGTCTTCAAACATATTATTAGAATGACTAATAACAAATAAATTTGACTAAGTAGTCTCTCGTTACACTTCAAACCATTACTCACAATAACATCTATTTTAGAGCACTTATTTGTCTTATAAATTATTATTTAGTTATAACTTCTAATGCTTTGACAGTCACCTCATAAGGACATCTGGCATATGGAGACATGCCTAGACGAGTTTCTGTCAAACGTCTCGACAGTTTCCTAGAAATGTATGACTAATGTGAGGGCAGACAGCCATAATGTACATTTATGTCTGGACTATGATTCACATTTTTTTTTGTCTTTGTTTTCTGTCCATAATTAAACATCTCCATTACAGTAGATCTTAAAATCAAGAGTATCTATGGGTGTTACTAAGGTTCCGTAGCTAAATAACAATAATGATTCCGCATTTTGCATTTAGCTACGGAACCCTAAAAACGGAAGTCTTATAATTTTGTAATATTCGTTTGACCGTCTGTCTTTCCATATTCAGCCCGCCTGCGGAACCTTTGATTGTGCTGTCTAAAGCGTGGGCGGTGGAGACCGATGTGGAGGTGTGTGGAGGGCTTGTTTACAACAGTCTGGCACGGGCATGACACGCACTTTTTCTTTTTTTTTAAATAGTCCCTGCCTATCTTAATCGTTTCAGCAATTAATTTGTCATCTATCGAATGGTTATACAAATGTCAATTTTAATGTCAGTATGTCAATGAGCACAAAAATCTTTCTGCGCACTGTTGCACCTTACGTCACATGTACGAGTACATCCCAGATCAACATTGATACGAACCATTAATAACAAAGAAACATCTGTCTACGACGTCGAACAAAACCAATCACACGTGCTGCACGGAGAACCATCCATTAACTCAAAGATAAAAGACGACCAAACTATTTATAATACTTTATTGCCGGTAATATTTGTATCGAGTTTTATTTATTAAAAACTAATGTATATGTATAACGGACGCCCAGAGCCGACACCAGACGCGTGCGATCTAAATATAAACTACCCGCGTGCTCAGAAAACAACAAGTCACAATATTTAGAAACCGACGCGGGAACGCACGCTTCTAGCAACCGTGTATTCCACGATCATTTCAAAAATGGAATCTTCGCGTACGTGACAGTGATTGTGTTTTTTTTTTTAAGTGAAGTGATGTGCTTACGGCAATGTTCTCCAATTTCAAACTGCCTATGCTCAAGCAAAAGTCTTCCAAAGAAGAACCTCTGTACAGCTGCTACAGAAACGTTAAAACCAAACCGCCGAAAACTCCAACTCTGTCTCGCGTGAAGCGACATCAAAGACGTAAGTTTGACTATAAACAGCTTATATTTGTATAATGCAAAAATAAACACGGCTTAATGAGGTGCGGGCTTGTTTGTTCGTTTCGTACCAGCAAACTTCAAAATTAGATGTTTCTGTTAATGGGATGCGTCGCGAAAATCCGGAATGAGCTTTGCGATGCGGCTGTTATTTGTGTAAATTGGAGCCGAGCGAATCTGCTCTCAATTCGTGGTTGTACAAGGATTGTTTCTAGTGTTGACAGTTTTGATTAGAGAGGGGAAACGCAGGTGTCTTAGTTTGCATTCGAGCGCGCGTGACTGACGTGCCGACTACAGACTAGAGGTGCACGTTTATTCCGAGTTTGTAACGCAGCCATACCGCCGCGCACCTCTATCGTAATAGGTGTGTATTTGCAGATACCTTGGAATGTTTAATGAAATTGGAATTGCTTACAATCTAGCACTAGTCTTGTTAAGGCAAATTAGCCGTTGAACTAAGTTACTTGTACGAATATACAATTTGTATGCCTATAGGTAGACACCTTACCACTTGGTGATCACTGGCGCTTAAGAATGTTCTGGGACAAAATATACAATACATACATAATATATCCAGGAGTTTATACCATTAAACCAATCGAAATGGGAGCTACATATTAATTGAAGTCAAATTAGTAATCTATTCCCTTGATGGCAATCGGCCTCAATCCGTATTATTGCCTAGTTAGGCGCCCACAATCAATTATAATGGTGAAGTGATCAAGAACCATGAATCGAGGGACTATTCCCTCTCTCTATCTCTCTCTCTCTCTCACACCCACACACACACACACACACATACTTTTCAGGACTTCTAAACTGAATTTATGAAGAAGGTAGTTAAATAGCGTTTGTCAATACTTTCAACAGTATTGACAAAAGCTTTGAGGTAGTTTATGTTTATCCAATACATTATTGACTTTACCTTCATCGTTATCAATGACAGTAGTTAATTTAGTTTGCAGCTCAAGGTGGCGCTGCTTGTCAAGAAAAAATGCATCGATAATCGTGTCGATTCTGTTGTGCACAAACTAAACTTAATTTACGCTATTGCTATCTTTTACTGAAAGGCACGGACGGCTATAGCTATGAACTAAGTTAGAGATGTCAAACTAGTTTATGCCTTGCGCTTCACCGTGTTTTTAGTCGACATGTTTTTACGTGCATTCGTTTATTTGTTCCTTACAAATGAACGAATGCACGTAAAAACATGTAGAGCTGTCAAATTTAATTCGAACTAATATTTCCGTAAATATTAGTTTGAATTAAATTTGACAGCTCTAAATTACGTCCGTCTCTTTCTCGTTTTATTACAGAGAAAAAGATAGCAATAGCCTAAATCAAGTTTAGTTTGTGCACAACAGAATCGACACCAATGGTGTCGATTCTGTTGTGCACAAACGAAACTTAATTTAGGCTATTGCTATCTTTTACTAAAAGGCAGTGCAAGAAAAGGATGGCTATAGCTATGAACTAAGTTAGAGATGTCAAACTAGTTTATGCCTTGCGCTTCACCGTGTTTTTAGTCGACATGTTTTTACGTGCACCCTTCACTTGTATAGAAATATTAGTTGCAACTAAATTTGACAGCTCTAAATTACGTCAGTCTCTTTCTCGTTTTATTAGAGAGAAAAAGATAGCAAGAGCCTAAATTAAGTTTAGTTTGTGCACAACAGAATCGACACCAATGTCAAACTTGGTACAACTATTTTAGTTCTGTGTTTTCCTGTCTACATAAATAAGTTGGTTGTAGTGAGCTGTTTTGTTTTGTTTTGATCATGATAACATTCCCATCGTTACCATCTATGTTATATTAACTAATGATACTCATAAATAACCTATAATCTTCCCACTGCTGAAACAGGCCTCCTCTCTATGGGAGGGACTCAACTAGTTTTATCTTGAAAACTTTGTATGCTTAAATACTGTCAAAATGGCCATCTAAATGTATTTCAGAGTGATTTATGACATTTCCTTATGACGCGCAAGAAAGTGACTTAAGTGCCTATTCCTGGGTGGTTAGCATGCCCGTATACTTGATAATCATATTGAGCAAGGGGTTATTCATTGACAATGTATTGTTTAAGAAAGGTAATCTATTGCTTCGTCGAGACAATGAAAAGGAGTTAGTTTTTATACCCAGTTTATATGCAGATTAATTATTTGATAATATGAGCAGCTGTTCTTTACGACGCTGTCTTTTTTTACTATAGGTTTTGTCTACCGGACGACCAATTAAGCTATACAATACCATTTTATGCGGATAGCTCATTACACGGGAAATCTATACAAAGCGAGGCCATGATATAATGGAAATGTAATGCTTGGTGTCTCGCCGAGTGTACGGTCGAACAAGCTATTTACAGTTTAACCTACAAATTACATTGTAAACTGTAAATCAAATATCTTGTTCGACCGTACATACAAATTGCGGAAGTATTTGCGAGTTTGATAGATATTTCAGTGCAATATCTGTCAGAATTCAGTATCCCGAGCCAAGCCTATTGCAGCACGCAGAGAAGACCGAAGCTTTCACAAAACAAAAAAAAATTAAGGGCAAACGCCATATCAAAACCACGTTCAAGAGCGTCAGTGTCAGTGTTGTTGTAGAATATTGATTCTACAACAACACTGACTGCTTACTGACAGTTCTCGACGCACAAAAGTACTTAACTATCAGTACCAACACAATTACTAACATAACTCAAACTCACTTCTAATGATGATATCACTAACGAAATCTTTCTAATGGGGACGGCCGGAGTTGCGGCTTGCCCCAATAACGGTTTGTTTACTAATACATGCCTATTTATAACTTGTTGCCGTAGTTATACGAGGTAGAATTGATTGCGTCTGCGTTTGTATAGTCGCGAGCACTAATGTACATACATAAATAACATCACGCCTGTTATCCGCGAAGGGTAAGGCAGAGGTGGAGACTACCCACATTTCGCCAATTATGTTTTAAGTCACATGTAATATGGGCCAGCCTTTTTCCATAAATTAGGCACAAATCCAGACCCCGTAACTTCTATTAAGAAATTTCCCGATTAACAAAACCAAATAACATTGTGCCCGACACGGGAATCCAATCAAGGACTCATGCTCAGAAGAAGAATATATATTATTATGAAATGAATTCTTACTCATTTTAAAATAATTAACATAATTTTAAAAACCTTTGAGTTAAAACGTCTTCATGGGTCTGTATTTTCCCGAAGGGATAGGCACAGGTGTACCCATAGTACATTCAGATTTTTCCAATTATGAGTAATTCATCAACTGATCCCACATGCCTACGACCCAATGTGCAATAATTATTTTACGAGAAAATCGATTTTGAATGTTGCTAATTGTAAACATAGTTGTGCTCGTGACTGTACTTATTAGAGATTGAAACATTTTGTTGCCATGGTAACAGTTTGCAATGTGATCCTTTCTTAATATTAACTAGGATCATATTGTGCTGTCGTGGAATATAATGTTAGGTACTTACATATTGTGACAGTTCCAATCACCTGTATTAAGTTGACTGTAGTTGGCTTAGTGTCAAGCCATATTGATACCGTTTGATGTAAGGCAAGGTTCTATGCATGTTTTGATAGTACCTTCGGATTTTAATATAATCACTACATTATTATAAAACAAAGTCGTCCCCCGCGTCTGTCTGTCTGTTCGCGATAAACTCAAAAACAACTGCACCGATTTTCAAGCTGTTTTTACCAATGGGTAGAATGGTTCTCGATGAAGGTTTTAGTATATAATTTGTCAAGCGGGCGGGCGAAGCCGCGGGCATCTGCTAGTATAATAAATATAATTTAATAAGGTTCATAAAAGTTTTGTAGCACATGACGGATTTACAAAGTATACATTAATAATTACGTGTCGTAGGAACAACCCGGGAACAACCACTAAGGACTATGCACGTAGTTTTTTCTTCACTTAAATCAATAAAATGCAGTACTATCAACCCAAGAAAAGTATTAAAAGTTAAGTTCAACTTCTGCTTGTCGCTTAAAAATAATATTAAACTCCTGCAATTTTCTATGACAGTTCAAACGTCCGTAGCAGTCGCGGCATGATGTGACGTCTCTTACCACAGTCTGCCTTGTTTACATCATTTTTTTTGCCCTTAATAGAATAATTTTATTAAATGTATGTGCTTTGATCAAGTAAAAATTGCAATAACAATATTATAATAAAATCTTCGTGAAAATTTAAGCACTTTTCAAATAAAATTGTTTTTTTTTGACACATAGACTTTAACGTCACTACCGGCGTTATCGAGGACGACGCGTTTTGAGAGTGCGTTCCGTCAAAAACGTGCTACATACAACAGTAAATTGTAAAATAAGTGATGTATTAGCAACTTAAACAAGTGTACCACAATGTTTTTATGGGCCAGTACAAGGCATTTTTAATAATTATAAAGATTTTTATATTTCATGCATATTTCTTATTGCTAGATGAATCACTGCTCTCCTAGCTAGATTGATGAGATTTTGTTTTTGATTTTGAGAGAACATTTTGTTTTTATCAACAGTTTTGGGTTAACCCACCATTTTGAGAAATATCATACAAAATGTCATGCACACAGCAACTCGAGAGAGCTTAAGAGACATTTTTTTTCTATGTTTTTCTTCCAGTTCCTTATGTTACGATAACCTAGCAAATCTCCTGTTTACCGGCTTATCACATTATACAATCAACGGTCTAGATAGCAGCCCAGAAACTGGACTACCCGTTTGATAGCAATAGGGTCGCCTCCTATTAGCTGGGACATAACTTGAGAAATGTGGCTGTACTAAAGGTACACCTCTGCGAAACCTTTTGCAGAATACAAATTGTAACCTAATGTTATGTAAGTGAACTTGTTATGGTAAAATATAGACGTACAGGGATAAATAGAGCCCCAACTATTATGATAGTTTATGCAAATGTTTATGGGAACTGTTTGGCCAAAGTTTTGTGTATAGGATAGGAAGTGACTTAAGTAGAATTTGGTATAAGTTTTGTGTTTAAAGGCTGTGTAAGTTTATAGATTTACATTTTAACGATCGATGGGTGTCTTACCATTGTTGTGTTTTGTGAGTTTATACGATGGTGTAACAATATTTTGATTTAAAAGAGTGTCCATGGAAATCTACCGCTTTGGATTGGGCAACTACAGTACTTTCACAAGTTTTTATGCCTTGTAGCTGGGACTGGTAAATTCGTTTTTTTTTTTTTTACATTTAAAAGTGCTTTAGTGGTCCCATTAAACCTTCGTCTGTGGACACGACCGATTCGGTCGGGACACCATTGTTTAACTATTGTGTCTACTTCACTAACAGTTGAAGGGTAAACAAATGCTTAGAGTTTGAGTACAGAGAAATATTTAATCGATTTTCTAAAAACTTATTTATCTTCTAATGATTATTTCTTCTTGCTATTTTGCTGCCTGGGTCTTATGCGATCACTTCAAGCCAAATGATGTGCAAATGTGTTCAATGCACTGAAAAACAACTGCACATTATAATTATTTCGTCAGTTAAAATTTACATGTTTTTTAGTGACTCTTGCATCACGAAATGCCTATACCTACCAACATAAAAAGGTGTACCAAAAGTACATTTACTGACAAAGAATTTATTCGCCCCTTCCAGTAAACGAATAACGAAAAACTATATTTAATTTTTGTATACCCCACCGAACCATAAACCCATACAACCGACAAAGCCTTAAGGTGGAAGCTCCAGGGTAGCCCGCGAAATTCAGATTTTCTTACGTTTTTTGCAATTTGCAGGCCAGTGCTAGGTTGTATGTTGATTAAAATATTGCTCGCGACTGTAAAACGTATGTAGTTACAGAATCATAATCATCAAAATCATCAATACAACCCTCCAAGCTCATAAAGGTGCAGGAATTACTTTTTCAAGGACATAGTAAGTCGCGAGCAATAATTTAATCAACGTACAACCTAGCACTGGCCTGCAAATTGCAAAAAACGTAAGAAAATTTGAATTTCGCAGGCTGGTTGGAGCATCCACCTTAACGTTAAACAACAGAGCTGAGCTCGCAGCCACTTGGTAATCACTAATGTCCTAGACATTCCCCGGGTGACCTAATGCGCTGGCTGGTCTAATGCGCGCTTTATTGTGCTACTGAAATACTTGGCGCACAGTACTATCACAGCGATACTTGGAAAGGAATTTATTTAAGACTCGTTTTGCATTCAAATATAAAATACCAGTAAATATTGTGTAATTACGGGCCCTGGGGCAAAAAATATTTAATACGGTTTTTGTGTTACGTTTCTGTTGTATTATTCTTAAATGAAATTGTTTTTCATCAGGCTACAAAATGAATATAATGATTTTATTACAGTCAAAATTCTTTTGATATTTAGGACTGTAATAATTTTGTTATTATCTTCAGTATATTAAATATAATGAAGACCACTTCGTTTATGACTACGCAACAGATTTGATGCTGTCTTCACCATGATTAATTTAGATAATTCTCTCCATAATAGTGGTTTAATCTTCATGATTTGTCCAACTCATAAAACCGTGAGAAGTTAGGGCGGATCGCTAGTCCAAATTATTATTAAATCAATTGTTATTTATTCATCGATTTTCGTAAAAAGTTTTACGAAAATCGATGAATAATTTATACTTAATTTATAACTCCGTTGCAAACAGCAAGAATGAAACGAAGAAAAAGAAACTCTAACTTGATACAAAGGAGAACGTAGAAATTGTATTCGAGAGACTCTCGAGTGTCAATTCGCACTGTGAGGATTCGCCACTCGATATCGTTTCATTGAAGCTGACATACTAGAAATGGTTGTATATGTTATTACTGTAGGTTCAAATAACCATCGTGTTTTCATAGGAATTGAACGGTTTCGATTCGATACAGACATTGGTCGAGTGCTGATTGGTTGATCGGCAATCGAATATGGAACTCTGTGAAGAGAGGTTGCGAAATAGACTGGACTGGTAGAATCTAAGCTTGGTGAAACCGTTACAGGTTCTGTCCAGTAACAGTTACCTACATCTGTGTTATAAAATTTAATACCAAAAATGAGATTCTCATTTATAATATCATTGATCATGATTTTTTACTAAATTATTATTAAAATACTAAGTTGTATTTTAATAATAATTTAGTAAAAAATCATGCAATATCACAAGAAACTATAGAAAATCACGAAGCGAGTATCAGAAATGTGGGTGTGTAAATAATCAGCTGACCCAAACATTTGGGCCAAGTACGTATGGAACTTTTATACGGGACAGTTAATAATATTTTTTTGGTAATTACGATCTAAAGACAGTTGTTCAGTTTCCATATATTTATGTAACTCAGTGTCCATACATTTGTGACATACGCTGTATACTGACAGTGAACCATGTTATGTTTCAATACATTATTAAAGCCAAAACACGCAATGCAAATGCACCGCCTCCGGTCATTCAAGGCTTATCATGTACCTACTCTTGTTTACAACTAGTAAGCGTTGCCAATGAATTTCGTGAACCGAACCGTTATAAACGTATGTGCTTTAGTTATTTTATTCAGCTGACACATTGCGTAACGCAGATGTACAAAAATAAAACAATGTTTTGACAATCAAGAGATTATTTTATTGTTTAAATTACACATTTGTGGCTATATATAATTACAAAAATAAAAACTAAAAGTAAGAACCTCCATATATACAACGACGTCAATAAGCGTCAAAGTACTCCTCCGCATCGCTGTCACTCGGAAACGTACCCAGAAGACTGGCAGCATTGCCACGTTGAATGGCAATGCTAATTCTTTGGCCAAAGAAAAAGCCAGCCCTCTGGTCACGCGAAGTGTCAACCAGTCGGTAAGAGATTTCCTTAAAAGGAGACGCGCACTCGGACCCCATGACCCGAGCGTCTCGACAAGAGATTATTATTTGAAACTTCACTCTCATTTACGAGATATCTTCCACGATTTTCAATTATTCTGAGCTCCCAGTGTAAGTTTGGTTATAAACCGTGAAAGCTTTAAACAGTTTGATTCAGTTAATAATTTAAATTAACTATCGATTTTATTTAACTAGGAGTAAGAGTTGGGATCCTTGCACACTCTAAAGATTTAAATAACTAAATCGCCCTACCGCATCAAGACGAGCAAGAAAATTTGAATAAAATTATCTCACTCACTAATCCCGACATTCGTATTTATCACTAGCGAACGTCAAGTGGTTTCACCCGCGTAGTTCCAGTTCCCGTGAGAGTACGGGGATAAAATATAGTCTATGTTACTCGCTGATAATGTAGCTATCCATTGCTGAAAGAATTTTTCAAATTGGTCCAGTAGTAGCAGTTTTTAAGTTTATTCGTTATATACAAAAATACATATCTTTCCTCTTTATATATATAGATTCCATGTGGGTTGTTCGAGCTCACAAGGCTTCTTCACGCGACCTAAGCACCCCGTTAAAGCGCATTTTATCCTTTAAGTCTTTGTTTCACACTTATTTTACTACAACTTCATACATAACTATACAATATTATGTAAATTAATAAATACTACATCGTCCATCAATTGCTTAAAATGCTGTTTAAATCCCAAGTTTTAACTGTATTTCGCTAGACAACATTCTAACCCTAAACTTTACTTAGATATTACTCAACCCATTTTCCAGCTCCCATTGTTGCAAAAAAAATCAACATTACCCGAGCAAAACCATACTCCAAAGCAGTATAACCTCTTCCAACTGCGTCTATTACGGTCTGTCCGTCATTCAGTAGCCGTTAGCCGTCGAAGCTCGCCCCATCGAGAGGGCCAGTTATTTAAAGGAGATTGCGCAACTCGGCCCTAATTATGGTTTCATTGGACTCGGGCCACGGCGAAAGTCTGAAGATGAGTGTTATGAGCGAGTCTTTTTCTTGGCAAATGGACGCTGAGAAAAATTCGTCGGCTTTTTGTTGAGGAAGTGGGTACTGGAATGGTTTTTGGGATTTTAAGTAGGTAAATTTTGTGGTTGGGTTTTGAAAAGGTTTTAGTTTAATGAAATTTAACTATTCTACAGTAGTACATTTATAAATAATTTAAATTGGTAGTCTCCTTATAATTCTAATTTTTTTTCTTCAGCTTTGTACAGGAATTTATTTCGTTTCATTAACCATTACATATCACATACCTTTTTATTACAATACATTTGTAAAAATATAGATAGGTACTACAAGTACCACTAAAGCACAAAAGAAATATTTTAAAAAATCAACACAAAAAAACCAAATCAAAATTATCTAGGTACCTAATAAAACGTACCAGGGGACATCACTAAAGCACACGTCAAACCTTCAACAGCCGTGTCAACCCGTAAAAGACCACGGACGCGGCGGTCCCGAATACTGCCTCCATAAGCCAAAAAGCGGTAACTCAACAATTGTAAGTTTCCAGAAAACATAGAACATTTTGTGAGTATACATTTCTTTCTCATAAAACACAATAATGAAACATGCCATTTTTCTTACTAAATATTTTTAATACTCCAGTAGATGTGCGGTTATTTTCATTAGTCCATGTAATGCTAGATATTGTAAGGTGTCAAAAAAAAAACATATATTTTTAAGAAACGTTTATTTTTCTTACGAGCGCAGGACCAGACTCGAAGTCCTGTGACCCGACACTAAAGTGTCGATCCAGAGACGTGCCTTGAAACCCAACGAGTATTGCCGAATAAAGCGAAGCGCATACGTGGAGACCATGTTGAGATAGGTTGGGGAAATGAAAAAAGGATGACGGGCAAAAATGTTGGATTGCTTTCACAGCCGTTATTTTTCGAAAAAAAAAGGACTTAAGTTATTGGTAGCCTAATCTAGGTTCATTTTTGTGACAAAAGTGTAATAAGAGGTTATATTAAATTGATTATATCTTGCCTACACATTGTATAAAACAAATCGTTTTTCGTGTCTGTCTGTGTGACCGTATAAGATATACGGTCACACAGACAGACAGGAAAAACGATTTGTTTCTCTAAACGAAACACTGAATTTTGTTGAGGTACTGCAGAGTTTACTGACGGTCTGCCACTTTTGATCCTTAAGCCATAAGTAGTAGGGTTAAAAATTCACCGTCATCGCGCGTCATTTATTCCGGAAAGTCTACGAGTGTTTTAGATTTAGCACTGATATGTTTCAATGTTTGTTAAGAATTGCCAACATTATACTTCTGAAAAAATACCGTGCATCCAAGAATGTCACCAGTGTACCTGCGAGAAGCGAGACGCCTGTCAATTTCATAATTCTAAGTTGCCAACAGATTAATATCAGCTCCACCACTACACAACAAAAATAATATTTAAAACTACGAAAAAAACACACAACTGCGTTGCTCACGGCAAACCTAAATCGTTTCCAATTTTATAGCTCGTCCGTTTCCTCGCATCGACACCTCTGACACCAGATGTCGCCACGTGCTCCGTACAAATACATGCTCCCAGTCTTACGCCTAAAAGGACAATGGGGCGTTTTGGCAGCGAGAGGGTTGAAAAAAGATTCTTGGAAAAAGATATAGTATCTTTTACGTTCCAATGAAAGGTCGTGTAGGGTATAAATTAAATTCGTTCAACTCGATGTGGTGATGGCAGGTGGTTTAGAGTAGAGCCCTCACTATGGTTACTGAGAGATGTTAGAAGTATGGGTGGATGACATTCAGAATAACTCAAATTAAACAGTAATAATGGTTTTTGTTTTAACTGCCTCTTGATGTTATGTTCATGGATTTTTAAAACTACTTTTTTATCTATTGAAAAGATGAAGATTTATAAAACAAAGATCATCTGTATGCGTTTGAAGAACAATAATTATACACATTTTTATCAATTTAATAAATGTGAATCATAATAACAACCGTTTATTCAAAAAGTAGAAATCCAGAACAGCCCTTCAACAAAAGAGTACAATCACCAACAAAAGTCACTCATAATAAAAATCACTCCAAATAATAAATATTGATATAATCCCGCATACTGATATGATGAAGATGGATAAGTGTGGAAGCATTTATACCAAAAATATTAAGAGACAATGGCTCAGCGGGATTGTATTATCATAATAAGAGAACTTGTTGATAAACGTAATGATAGCCTAACTAAACCATTGCCTCGTTGGTCTGGCAGTCGCAAGCGTTTCTGATGAGCATGATGTCTCGGTTCGATTCCCATGTTGGGCAAAGTGTTATTGGACATTTCCATCGGGAATTAGCAGCCTAGATTGATGGGGTCACCCCCTAATAAATGTTTATTTAATGTAAAATGCCAAATGTGGGTGTGCTACTGATGCACCCCTGCCTAGCCCTTCGTGGATTACTGGCGTAATAAATAAATAAAATAAATAAATATCGCTGGACATTACACACAGCGCCATCTAGCGCCACACTAAGCACCGAGGCTTGTGTCGCGGACACCAGATAGTTGATATACTACATAGATACTTTTTGTTTGTAAATACATACTTATTATACATATAAACATCCATGACTGAAACAAATGTCCATGTTCATCACACAAACATTTGTTCCTACCAGGATTCGAACCCGGGACCCAACGAACGTAAGGCAGCCTCACTACCGCTGAGCCATTCGGGTCGTCGTTGTGATGTTACGTTGATAAACGATTCGAACAGATTGATCTGTAAACGTTACATTTGATTATTCAATGATGCGTATTAGATTAGCTTGTACATTGTGCAATTATATTATGGTTTAGGTAGATAATTAATTGGCAATTTTCAATAGTCATTTGTAAATTGCCATTACATATTTGAATATGTAATGGTAATTTACAAATGACTGACTTTTTGATCGTCTTTGTAAAGAGACGATTATTTTGAACAGTCAGTCGTATCTTCGTGATTCACTACGCCACAGGTCTTATTAGATGTATACAATGTGGAGATTATATAAAGGAGATAATTACTTGTTAAGTTAATTAGATTTAATAATAGACTAGCAAACCCTCAACTTCAAAAGAAACTATCATTCAAGCTAGAACCAACCATTACTCATTCACAAAGTTTCTTTGAAATCTTGGTTATATGGTTTCGGTGATTAACGAGTACGAACATAATGTCACGTAATTTTTATATATTTAAGGAATAAAAGAATTCTGCGTCACATTCACATAACTAAAACTTATCAAGACAACAGACAACAACAAAAATCTTCAGTTTAGTACCTACTTAAGGCTTGTGTACTAAAGGAACAAACTTGACACTGAAACATTTTTGTGGCACCATTTATTTTAAATTGGCCGCCAAAAAATCCTCTCAAAGCCTCCAATAACCACACTCTATAAAAGGGGCTAGTAAAAACTTTTTTACTTCCAAAAGTTCTGAGACAGAAAAAATTATGCATGACAAACTACGAGTAGGGGGTCTACCACAACCTCTTATAGCAATATTATCATAATACTAGCTGGCGTGCACCAGTTTCGCCCGGTGACGGATTTTCATCCAAACTTTCAAACCCAATTTTGCCAGCATAGAGGTTGAGTGTTCGAAAATAATTTCTTAGAAGAAGATAATATGCCAAATTTCAGCTTGATCCGTCCAGTGATTTGAGCTGTTCGTTGATAGCTTAATCAGTCAGATTTTATAAGTACAGATGTACAGTGTATACAGTGTGCTGGTGGCACATGAAGCTACTCACAACGCAACGCTGCTCTTCACTTTCAAATTTATCGCTAAAACATAGGGTTCAAGGTTGATTTGGAAAATTTTACAGTTTCGGGTAGCTTGATGTGCTGTGTCTGTAGCGCGTATAAATTGCATAAAGGTGAGTAAGAGATGGCGCTATATGCCCTGCATAGTTGCGTCTGTTTCCCACACTGAAGTAAGATGTGCTGGTACGGACCCAGGTCTTGTAACAAGGCGGTAAATTATACCGACGACGGTTGGTAAGTAATTGGGATTATGGTAATGAGTATAATGCACTGCCGCTGAGACGATTGTACGAGTACGCTGCGCAAGATTTTTTACGGCCACCCGGAGATGAGTTATGTCTGCCTGGCTTATACAACTCGTTTGGTGAACTACTTACTGGAATTAAAATTTAACCGTAGGTTTTGTTGGAGTATGAATTTTGTGTCCCTATTGTGGATACAAAGGGAAATGTGAATGTGTATTGTCGCGGTTGAGTAAAAGAAAAAGTTGGAAGCCATTTTGGTTTTTGATGTGTCTTTTTTAACTTACAGTTAAAATAGTCGTGAGATGAAAGACAGACTTACAATTTGAGAAATCTTATTCTGAGTATTAGGTAAAAAGGTAAGTACATGTGTATTCACTATTTATGCAGAGTTATTTTGTTTGAAGTGCTTTCGTAGAGCAAATACGATAAGAAGCAGTTACATAGTAAATTGTCTGAATACGTTGTACCTACTTTTTATCATAGAAAATAAAAATAAAAAATGATAAAGAGTCCATTGTTGATTTCGAGTGAAATATCAATTTATCTTTGTAGAAGTTAATCTTAAAATCATCGATTCTTAATTATTAAAATTTAGAAAATAGTGTTAATAGTCTAGAAGTGTACTATAAACTCGAAAAACAACTAATTCTACCAACAACAGCGAAATTTTTCTTCGAAAAACAATAAGTTACACTTCCAATCTTATAAAGAATTGTAACCACGTACAGTCACCGACAGTCTCATTCCGGGGACCATATTAAAAATTCCACTTGAAACACCGTTCCCACCTGGTGGCCTAATGGACCAACGAAATACGAATAGAATAAAATACATTGAAAATAAAATTTGGTGCCGTAGAAGCATTGAACTGGAGTTTATAAGTCTTTTCTCTCCCGAACACCCTACAAGGCAGTGTAAATGGATTATTCATTTGATTATCGGAGCAGTCGTAAAGAAATTCAATTTTGGGTTCCGTGAAATTTAATTTTTGAAAACTCCTTTTCTTGACTGCAAATAAATTTACAGCTGGGAAAAGATTGGTTCAGTACGAGTAAATGGTGACTTGTAAATGTGTATTAGGAGTACGTGCATTTCACCGCTGTATTAAATGTGGAATTTGAGATGCATGGATAAACCAACTGGAATTGGTAAGCTTTGCTTCCAGTAGCAAGTGTTACTGTTTACATTAAAATAACATTGTAATATTTTTCAATGCAATAGAGGAAGCAAATTGGAAAAGACTTGAACTTGTTACTTAATTGTCACTTTTTCGGTAGTTACCACTGTATGTCTCTACATCACTCAAAGGTTAAACTTATGGTATCCGCAAATGCATTGTGAACATTTGTGTACTTATAGTATTAAGTAGTAGAACTTTCTAAACATATATTATGTTTTAAGTTTTTTCCCAGAGAGTTCATACATGATGAAGCAAAGTGTTACTTAAAATACCTGGCAAGTTGTTAAACTAAAGTAAAGAAATGTGTTAGTCTCGCCCTCGTGGGTGTTTTTAGAGTTCAGCTAATAACGTTCGATGACTCGGCCTTTTTTGTATTTACACGTGTTTTTCTACTTTCTTTCTACACGTGTACTCTCTACTGGTTTTGTGTATATATTTCTTTTATAATAATATCTTTGTTAAAAAAAAATAACTACCTCGCAACTTCATTCGCATGTTTTAACATAAAACTTATTCTATGTCACTCGGTAATAATTTTGATACTTATTCTGTTATACTCACACTTATAAATAAAGTAATGAGTGTTTTGAATTTGGGCAGTTTATAGGAAACATTTTAGCCACTTTACTTAATTTTAGTTAGTGGATTATTCAAACAATTCATATTATTATTATTCTTTATTGCACACAAAATAACAAATATAATAAACAACAATATAAAAGTCTTTTTAATAATATTAAAGTACGAAAAACGTCGAAGTCAAAAATAATTAAGCTATAGTTTTAAAGAAATTATTTGCATAATTTAGACACTTTAATTAAGATTTTTCTATTTAAGTTTCATAACTTCGTTGCTTAAATTGTATTTATTAATACGATGACCTTTTAACAAGCGTTACAAACACAACTAAACAAAAAAATATTTCGATGTCAATTAAACTAACAAAGAGCCCAAAATAAGATCTTAATCAAGACTTCAACGAAACAATTAAAACTCTATTCTATGAAGTTGATTTTTATTAATAGATTGATATTAACGAGTTACCAATTATTTTAAACACGCAATGCAATTTAAGCTATTTCTAGTTTACGAAACTGCTATATTATACCTTGTTAAAATGGGTTTTAGATTAGTGTTGAACGTTGTTATCTTTATCAGGCATAAAAAAACAACATAATTTTAGTCAAAAAACATCAGTCCAGCGTAATTTATGTCAAATTCAAACCATTTATTTCAATAAAACCATTGATAGCACTTATGAAATGAAAATACAATTATTTTAGTTGGCTTCCTTTAGTTTAGGTGTTTTTAGATAGCCGATAGACCAACTGGTTTAACAATATAATTTTATAGAATACGAAGCTTACTTTCCGTTGAAAACCAACCTCTCTGGACAAAGTGTTACCCCCAGTTTAAAACGTCAATACGAACGGAACATAATTGACAGTTGTGACCAGAAAATGTCGCCTGTCAAGTCAGGCGACGGATTTAGTCGTAGGAGCGACAATTAATCTTTGTGCATGACTGTACCACTAACACGCTTGATATGACTCGCAATTGACTTTTATGAAATCTCTAGAGCGAGGTATTGTGAAGTGAGTAATTTATAGCTCATTTTTGTTAGAAGTGCTGCGAATATTATTTATAAAGGATTTATTTTTACCGCTTGGGAATATAATATTTTTCACGCTTCTCCATATTTAATAATTTTACTAAGATGTTAATTATCATTACACTCACTTTATGATATATTCGAGTTATGTTTGTCTTTTCCGACATTGTTTTTAAAATTATCTAAAAACTGTTCATTACTAAAAAACAACTTACAGAAAGCAACGAAGAAAATTCTTGGAAAATGTGAACATATAAAAATGAAATATTTACACCACAAAATAAATTTAAAAACATAAACCTAAATTTTTTAACCGTCATCATAAACAAACCGCCCATAAAAAAACCCTGCGACTATAATAAATATCATAGATCAAATGCAAACTTAACCACACGTCGCCACAGGGCCTTTTTTGAAACGATTTAACCCTAAAAATGTTAAAAAAGAGGAAAGTAAACTTTGACGTCACATTTTAATGCGAGTGACGGTTGCTATTACCCGAACAGAGGAGGGCAAAATAAAAATAAAAAAATATATAAATCAAATGACTTCTGTCATTGGCTGTACAAAAACATTGTATAATGTGCATTTTGTGAGGAATCATGAATTCAAGCAAGTATGCACATATGTCCTATGTATTTAGGTTTTGACCGAATGGTAGCCAAAGTTATGCCTAAGAAACCAGGGCCGTCCAAAAGCGCGTTGGTTTTACGATACCATCAAAATCGCGGGAATCAGCTGAGGGACGCACAGAACATAGAAGAAAGAGGAGGTCCATACCCAACAGTAGGTGATTCCGGGCTGGACTGACTGATGTTGCACCTAAGTGACAAAACAAAAAACGATCTACAATCGGAAAACAAATGAATCGAAACCGGAATTTAATTACTGAAATCTAAACTCACCAAACCAAATTTATCTAGCACGTGGACCCTCTTCAAATGGACGATGGTGCCACCTTGGGGCCGCAAATAGAAATATTTATGAACCCGGAACAACTGAGGTTGACACTCACCAAATTCATTGTTAAGGCTTACTTCGCAATTGTTAAGAGGGCGTTTCAACTTTTGCGGAGTTTTGTATCGCTGTGCAATGTTTCTAGGAGTTTTTGGTACTGTGTTTTGTTACGGTCGTATTTCTTTTGGGTATAGCAAGTTAAAAGATTAAGATATCTTATTTTTTCCATTATTTTTAGTTTTATTGTAAATAAATGTTAGGTGCCATTTATCGCTATGATGTTTAATTTATTTTTAAATAAAAAAATGTTTAAAACAATCACTTAGCACTGCAGACTCCTGATGCAGCTGAAGATCAGTATTTTACATAGAGCGACAGTTGCCTATCTGACCTCACAACCCAGTTAGTACTAGGTAATAACAAAGTACTAACAAAAACAAAAGTAACAAAGTCTAAACAAAAGGAAGGAAAAGAAAAGGAAGAAAATAAAGAAGGCAGAACAGGGAAGGGAAGGGTATAAGGATACCCTTTGTTAAGACTTAGATATTTTAAAATCTTCGAATAATATCTAGAACTCTCATGAGCAGATG
The DNA here is from genome assembly GCA_941918905.2 of Xestia sexstrigata. Lineage (NCBI taxonomy): Eukaryota > Metazoa > Arthropoda > Insecta > Lepidoptera > Noctuidae > Xestia > Xestia sexstrigata. Next base: position 20,844,403 of record OW799206.2, read on the forward strand.
TTTAAAGATCCCAGACAAAAGAATAAGCACCGTCTATCTGCCTGGCCTACAAAAGACTCTTATCACAATAACAAGATAACACTAACAACCAAACGCTATGTTTGGACAGGCAATCACGTGCTCGCACTTACTCTGATTAAGACCCAGCTTAGTTCTCCACCTAGACTTAAGTCCTAATCAAAAATTCTCTTTGTCTATGACAAAATTCCTAAGCACGGTGACTAGGCGTTTAATCTCTGATGGCAAGAGGTCTCAAAGGGAATTGAAAGGTGACTGGATTGGAAGGTGTGGCTTAAGTGAACTTAAGGTTTCGGGTAATACTGCTGGTGACATGTGGTATAGGAAAATGGTTATGATAAAAATATCTATGCTTATCATTCTGACTTTCCCTAACTCCCTGACAATTCAAAAGTGCCTGTTAAAGGTTTTAATTCAAATAAATGTGTTGTTGTATTTGTTTCGTAAATGTATCAATTGTTTATTTTTTGAATTTCAATATACGTGTGATCGTGTTCGAAATACAATTTGCGCTATAAAACAAATATAACTGACGTGGCCCAAAAGGCTGTCCAACTAAAATGGGACTGGGTAGAACATTATCTGCCGCATGTCGGACAAACTGTGGACCAAAATAGCAGGAATCTGGTGCTCTGAGACAATGAGGTGGGGTCGCGGCAGGCCACGAAGGAGATGGCGGGACAAACTGGACAGGTCAAGTCCGAACTGTAAAAAGGACGAGAAACGAGAAATGTGTCACGAGAAATGGAAGAGTGGAGTGGGAGGATTCTCAAGCGTATCTGCTTTCCGAGAAATATACATGATGTTTTTTTAAAGTCCTAACGTAAAGAGCTTTATCATACCCATTAAAACGACTTTAAACTAATGTACAACAAAGTTTCCTTACTAATTATTTCCCGTAGCTGAGTGCTACGACGTAGCCATAAGCGGACCAGCTACGGCGTAGCAGTAAAATGTATTCCTTTACTGTACAGCTGATAGCATTTAAGATCAAGGATGGAACAAAGTTGCAATTAGTTCTAAAGCATGATTTGATTGTAACCCTGTACGGGTGCAGAGTTAAGGGAACGAGGATTGTAGTATAGAGTTGGCAAAGTGAATGATAGACCACAAAATGCTTGATATCGAAAAGAATCAATTTATCTATTATCATCATAAAATTTATTAATTGTTCTGTTTTCTTATCACATACGTGGATTTTATTGTCTTCGGCACCTTGACGATTTTCGCAAATATAAGGTTTTGAGCACGTTATCTACTTATAATAGCACACACATTTGTTTAAAGGCGGGTTCAAATACTGATCAAAACTAGTTCAGTCATGTTCAAGTCTCATTTAAAATCCACCCAGCATCCTTTAACATAAAACTGCTAGCAAAACTCCTCCTTAACTGACGGAGAGCATCGCAAGTACGTATCTATAGTCAGTAACGACTATAGGTACGTATGTATAGTCGCTCTCGAGGAACTTTAAGCCGGCCATCTGTTCAGAGTGCCGATGTCCGGCCTGTCTCGACGAACAACTTGCTGAATTTACCACTTGCAATCTTTAATTTGTAGGGTACAAGTCATGAGTGGGTGCGAGTAATTATTTTCTTGTTATTATCCTCTTTTGTTTAAGTTTGGTGCAGCAAGACTTCGTTTTCCATGCTGTTAGTCGTCCATTAGTCGTCATGAATCGATTTTATGCGGGTATTTGGAAGGTTGTATTATGTCTGAGAAGTTTCAACGTTAATTTTGTTGCGGTATCCATGTTGAACTACGAGGTATTGTAGTTATGAGGATACATCTCTTAATATTTATTTAAATGTGATAAAATCCCACTGCTCATGATTTGCGCTAACAAGAAAACTCTATTCGCAAAATTAGCATGACATCTAAAAATATTACACTACTGTAATTCGTTCTGATGACAAATGGATATGTCCTTTCTACATATGAAATATTAAATGCAGCTTTGTACAGCGACAATAAAACTACGACAATCAAACAACTAAACTAAATTCAATCTAACAACAGTTTATATCTCACACCACTGCCAAATCAGCGCAATTTTGTCCAAATTACAGCATTAAATATAAATTTGAAAGCGATTGTACCAACGATTCACAAAACACCATTCTATATTAGATTTTAGTCATTGTTTATAAGGATTGCTCCAATAAATATCTGTTACGAGCTTAGGAACTCGGAGGAGTAATTTTAATAATAAACGATGGCCGAATTGGGGCAACTCAGGAGTTCGGTATTGAATAGTCATTAAGTAGACGAGAAATTGGAATTAGGAAGGAAAGCGAAATGAAAGGAATATGAGCCCGTGAGAGAATTATTGATTTACTGAATATACTTAATCTGTTTTGTTGGAATGACTCAATCATAAGATTTATCAGTGACTGACAGTTACTGAATGAATACTGACGTCATTTAGATTTGTAGATTAAACTACGATATTTATCACATCTCATAAAAAATACCGTTTCCGAACAAGGACTTTTCAAACCAATCTGCACCAGAAGAAAGATCAACAAAACATTGTTACAATGGCAGAGACATCAGATAGGAGAGCACCGGGCCCATTATCTTGAAGTAATCCCTGGTACTCTTCATCAGTACACATCCTGCAATTCAAAAAACCCAACTAAAGCTGACACACATGAAACCGATATCTTGAAGCCTGCCCCCATAATCGATATCTACTCGGCATCCCCACGAACAAAAGCACATAAAACACCGCACACAATCAGCGTACCATTCATTTAAAGGATATTCAAAGACAATTTGGGAGCATACGATTCATACAGGAAACGATTAAATCGATTAAAGCGAGTGTCGAGTAACGATGTCTGTAATCGACGATCGTGAATACCGATTCTAGGTAATGTGCCGTTTTGATTTCAACTGTGATTCATACCTTTGCGATCGTTATAGTGAACTTTTTGCAGTTTTCTGTTTCGAAGAGTAGGAGTTTTTTAACGGCTTAAATCGAAAATTCACAAGTTATGCATGATGTTTCTGCAAGTTGAAGCAGTACAACTTCAATACGTTCCGATTTAATAGAAGTTCGGTGTTTCATATTTGATGAACTTTTTTTACCAGGCAAAAACTTATTATTGCAAAAAACTGTGCAAGCGATTTATTTATTGGAACTTCATTTGCTTTTGATAGAAAACACTTACAGCGTTTGCAGTAACAAAAATGGTTGGATACCTTTTCTTGAGAGATCATGCTACTGTTAATAATAGTTTTATCAGATTTGAGACAGAATCGAACCAATTTTCTCACGTTATACCGGCCACCTGGCTACTGAACCCGTATATCATTATGATGGGCTATTTAACGTCCAATGTTTTCTGTAAATCTGGCCATTATCGGATTTACAACTCTGTTCGATTTAACGGCTTTTTTAAAATTTTATGGTTTAACCGTAAATCGGCTTGTTTATGCAAAAACCACACATTGGTAAACTCAGCTGGGTTGTGGATAAACGCATCTGGATAATATAATGCAAAATGGTGATCATGCTGTTTAGAGACTTACAAAATTTCATGGTGTCGAAGTAATGGATTGACCATCTTAGGTAAAACATTTCTCAACGTATTGGAAGGTCAATATTCAGTATTAAACTGTAAAGCTAAGTTTATGAAGGTTCTTTACCTGATAGCGTGTATCGTGATAGTCCAATGCCATTTGTAAAAGTACTTACTGCATTCGTCGTCAACTCTAGTTAGCGTCCCTAAAACTGACTGCTATAGTTTTTCCTTTCCTCATAATTTCAGCATCAGCAACCTTTGTTCTCGTCAAAATCTTCATTGATGACAGCTGCTGTTTACATAATACATCTCGTTTCCTGGAAATATATAATCTCAAAGGTGTCAACAAAGCTTTACAATATTCAGCAATTATGGAATATTTCACCCAAAATACTCTCTGAAATCCGACCTGTAAAGGTACATAGGTTCGAGCCTAAATTGATGAGTTACCTCCCTGAAACCGAAACGTATAAGTTAGTTATTACACCAATTACCTACATTCTGCCGATATGTGACTTACGGTAATCTTCGGGACCAATCAGCTGGAGCTTGATCTAACAAATTTTGGAATACACCGTGAGAGATTAGGGGAGAGACGGATTTTAGTTACGTAGGTGTAATTTTGAAGAGATATAGCGGGAGATTTAGGATTCATGCTAGTGTAAGACAATTATCTTAGTATTCATAATTCTCCTACCCTTAACCCAACTTACTTAGGGTAGGCTTCTTCTTCCATACTCTCTCATGAGTCACACTTTTGAGCTATATCGTCTGTCACACAGTTCATGCATCGTTTATTTCGTCTTCTTTTACTCTTAAAGCCAGCCACATTCATACTCAAATTTTTGAATAACGACAAAATCCTCATTTCTCCGCGTCACATGCCGTTACCATGACAACCATTGAATGATTATCTACGCAAAAAATAAGGAATACACCTGCTTTGTTCCTAATGTTTTAAACACTCGGAAAACATTTACCGCTCAGTAGTGTGACTAGGTTCTAACTAACGATGGTTAGAGCTGTGTTAGATGCTGTGTCAAAGTGATCTTGTTTCTGTATCGAATCAGGCAATTTATCGAGTCGCTCAACAAGAGCCTCTTGATGGTCAAAGCTCTCGGTCGTTTTGCAATTTACTGAGTCCATGTTCTGCTAAATACATTCCGTCAATATGAGGTTGCGCTTAGTTAAAATTGTTTACTATCAAGTCTGTATTTCTCCCGAAGGCATAGACAGAATTGTACACTACGTAAACACATTAAGCACACTGAAATTTCGCCAGTTATGTTTAAGTCCCATGTTGTAGGCGACCTTATTGTCATCAACCAAACAAAAATCCAGAGGCTGATCTGCTTCTGAGAACACTTAAAATTGTTTATACTCTTAAACTTACGTAGTTTCTTTCATTGTTATCAAATACAGAGTATCACTCGTATATATTCCCAACGTCCTTGCCCTAAATACTCCTTCATTATGTAATTCCAAAATCACGTGGAATAAACCCTCTTCATCAAACTAACGCAAATCAACAACATTGGTAATTAATTTTCAACAAAACTGAAGCTTCAATTTCACCCGGGGGTAATAAGTTAAAGACGCAACGTCAGACGTGTGACGTAACGAGTAATAGTCTATGTGGAAACTATATGAGGTATACCTATTTACATTGTGTTCGCGATTTAGTTTCTAGAAATGTAAACAATTTTTTTGTTTTCGGAACCGCAGATTTAATTCCAAGACAAAAGATTTTGCGCAACAAATTGAAATATTTTCATGACGTTTTCGATGGTTGTTAACATTCTAGTTTTATTTTGTATTTTTTAATTATTTACTGAAATGATGTTACAAGTATAATAAATAGTACACGGAAATCATCCACAATAATGGACACTATCATCATCATTTTCATAATCATTAGCATACAGTTGATTTTATTTTTAGTGGAAATTATATATTCAATTGGAAACAAAGATTTTTATAGACTTTAGTTCATAGTAGACTACGAAGAACAGTCTACTTAGATTATACAAAAGATGTTACGTCTACTCACGCACTATGTACAGTAAGCGTTCATAAGTGCATAGGCACGGTAAGGATTGTATTGCTGTGAACGCACGGTCGAGCGTGCGTGCGTCTGTATGTTTAAGTGGTCTCAATCTCAATACAGTACGCACACCACAGCCACAGAGTTCGCCCAATCGCATGTCGCGCGTCACACTCCACGTAACATAAAAATATATTTCCATCTCCTTTGTTATACACGCAGCTAAAGTATGATCTTATTTGTGTGGATCTGTTCTTACCAAGGGATAGCTAAAATTCACGTAAATTTACTAAGTGTTGGTAGCTGTTGAGGCTAATCAGTAGGATACACGGTCAAAGAGATCCGAGTTCGAATCCCGTTAACAACGTGTGGGGTTTTTGTTTCTTGGTAATATTAGTTTAGTTATTGGTTTATTATTTTGTGTTTTACGCAAAAACTTCTTGTGTTTTGTTTTTTTTTTATAATGGATTCATACTTATTATTTATTTTTGTAAGAAGTTAAATATTAGTAAAAAAAACATAGTATTATTATTAACTATTTATGTGATTGTGTATTATCTGTTCGGTGTTGGAAGGTGAAAATAAAAAAGTCGTGCTGAATGATCACAAAAATGTTTAATAGTTTTATTTATTTATAAAATTATCAAACTTTCATGAGAATTGTAACGTCACATTCCTATCTAGATATAAAAGAAGTTCTCTTGTAAGCGATCATAAGATTTTTTATTGTTTATGGTATACCCACTTACTTACTCTGAGTCAATTCATAATAACATACTTACATAAAAAGGAAAGGATATTCTAATCACACAAATATAATAATTAAGTATTTTTGATAGTTGATACCCACTTATTATAGGTATCGGTATTCAGCAGAGTTTATTGAAAACTAATATAAATAATTTAGACTTCATGAATATTTTTTTATGTGACGTCACAATAAATGTAACTCGTATTGATGTTATAGTTTAAGTGTTCACTTTCTCGAAGAAAAGAAGATTGAAACTAAACCTCAATTTACGATCATTAATATTACGGATAAGTTAATATTCACTAAATATTTTGTTACACGTCTAATTAAAACTAAAGCATCTAGGGATTAATATTTTGTAGCATGACATCTTCTAATACTTCTACATAATTAAGTAGAACTGTTGACGCGTGGAGGAATAAAAACCAGTTCTCCTGGCCCTGCTGCACTTATCCATCACCACATGATCCCCACATATTAACCGTAATTCGACCTGAGTCTGTATTAGGGTTTATGTTTTTGTCAGACCAGCAGTATTATTCTTGCGCCATAAATGAAGCCTATACTTACCTACCCTTTTGACTTGATTTAATAGTCTTTTCATGGTAGTATTCCAGTCAAAATCTAAATACACCCGTGCGAAACGTAATCGTTCTTCTTTGTCTTTCTGTCAAGAAGAGATTCTTAGCTGGTCTTCTGTGATGCAAGCCTTCAGCGTGGAGGGCACGGCGAACAGTTTGCGATAAAGTGACAAATAATTCCACAAAGTGTCTCGTAGGTGTAGAACCGTTTGTTTCATATTCGCCTACCATATTATGTCGTCGCTGCGCATCGCTAATAAGCGACGGCCTTCCACTTCACTCTTAACTAACAAGGCCCTATGATCCAGAGACTCACAGTATTCCACTAAAACAAAAACAAAACAAATGTTAGGCAGCTATAACAAAATACTGAAGTGATCATTCACTCTGCATTTTTAAATCCAATAATTAACACTAAGTAATTATTCTTATCCTTATCTTTTATGCCTCATGATGGATTTAAAAACAATTAATTAATCCATATGTCACCATATAAATGAACAATAATAAATTAGGTTTTAATTTTTAACAAAACTTTGTTACAATAATTCATAAATATAATACTCACATTCAGTCCGGTTTCTTCAAATATATGTGTTCTAGTAGGACCACTTTTATGCAGCACGATAATATTAGTCGCCCTCGCTTCAATATTAATATTTGCCTGCATTTTGAGAAATACCAACAACAATACCGCTATCTATTAAACCACACGTCACTAACCAAAAACAACACAACAGAACGACAACGTTCATTCCGATCAAGTTAAATATTCATAAAACTCATGCCTACCTCAAAGAAATCTAAATTATTGACTTATTTTTCTATGATCTACCTTCTTCTAAATTTACGAAATGTGTGAACAAAGCGAACAAGTTAAAGAATATTTTTCTGTCCCGTTACTTCCAATCGAGTAAAAACTTACAAAAAGTCTGTAAATAACAACGTGAGATTTGAACTCACGGCTTACTGATTCACTCATAGATCTGCACGCGCCTAATCGCTAGGCCATCTTGACTTATATTTCAAAGTTGAAATTTTGAACTACAATTACATGTAGACGATTATGTCTGTTTTCTTGAAGGTAGAAGGTCGTAAGTCAAACTAAACGTCAAGCTATTGCTTTGTGAGATTGCCTATGGACTTTTGGTCGCCACTGTATGTACGCATTCATAAATGTACATAAAAAAGTATCTTATGTGTGAAAAATCTGTATTGTGCTGTTGAGTCAATGAACTGTGTACGAGCTGTTGAATTTCAAGTCATCAGTCATTTAATCATTTGTTAACACAGGTATAATAAATAGTTGTTATAAAAGATTACAAGCGCGCTATGTCAAATTTAAACATCCCTTAGATCTTCATAATAAAACAATCTGTTGCCCGGGGTTTCCGTGCTTTTCTCAACTATGTTGAAACTCCAAACTAAAACGGATGCATCTGAATACCACCTATTAAACATGAAGCGACAGTTCTTGTGGCAGTAGTGAGTGGCCTTTGGTGTGATTAGATGATGACTTACACGCTAGGTATAAACGAACCCTTGAAGCAGCCGCCAACAAAGTATTTTGTACATCAAACTAAGTAACTCTACGCAAAAAAACAAAATCAAAATCAAAGCATTTATTTCAAGTAGGCCAGTTACAGGCACTTTTGAATTGTCGAAACAAAGATGTAAATTAAATGTAGCTACAGTCCCAGTCACAAGACATAAAAACTGTGAAAGTACTGTAGATGCCCATTCCCTAGCGTAGATCTCTATGGAGAAGAACGGGCAAGAAACTCCATGGACACTCTTTTAAATCAAAATATTGTTACAAAATCTTGGTTACATCATTCATGTTGAGATGGTATATTATGTGAGAACAATGTAGCAAGATGTGCACGTTAAAAGTGTCCATAGTAAAAACAAAAAATACAATTCAGAAATAAACATACAAATAAGCCATGGCAACTAAGAGATGACCAGTCACAACTGACAGCGCCCGTTCACGAACATGACGCATGGATCAGCACCATTCAACTCAACCATTTTGAAGGGAACTGAATGATCCGACACACGCGCCACCATCAGCGAGACATTAGAGAGAGCGTGACATACTCTCAACCGCCAGGGCACATTCAAGTCAAGAAAAGAAAAGAAAATATTGCTGGGAAAAAACTTTTTTGTAGTGACAAATCACGTTTTACGGTAGGACTCAAAGTAAACTAATCAAAACATTGTGCTGATTGATGCATTGAATAGTACGTAGTAATCATGATCTTCTTCCAAAATTGACCAATAAGTTGTCAGTAGTCCATTACATATTATCGCTCTGAGATTAGAAACTGTCACTACCGTCTGAACAATGTACCCAAACGTAATACCTACCCAAGCCTTTGGGGGCTAAAACAATATCACTATACTAGACAACAGTAACTGTTTTCGATCTCAAAGGGATCTTGGCAGCTGGATATGTATCACCATTACCCGACTGACACAAAAGGAGGGTAATGTTTTTGCGCGCATGTATATACCCCACACATGTATATTACAATTAAGTCCGTTTCATTGTCCCTTCGTAACTCCTAAACGGATGAACGAATTTGGACGAGTTATATGTCGTTACAGGCGCGAGTGTCACGGCTTGCACTGAAAATAAAATAAAAAAACATATTGTAGGAAAAAAGAAATTTCTCCACTGACATTAACATATTGGATAATGCCATGTACCAAATTACAGTACATTGTAATCAACAATCACAATTTATTCTCTTGATTACATTCTTTATATTACGATCAACACCTGTTCACCATCCATACGAAAATCTTATTCATTCCCCTAACAAAGGAACAGCGAGATTTTCATTTTATTCCCCACAGTTCTTACCAAAGGCCCTAACATTTTCTTAACGTGAATTATTGAAGGGGCTTTTCCGAAAATTGCCCCAAAATGAGTATGATAATAAAATCTAGCAAAATTGTGATTCAAGCTCTCGCTCTAGTTATCCCAATCCGTTTCGCGTGAAAAATATTGAAATACAAGACCATTGGAGAGACAAAAATATATATATTTTTATTCTTTCTCTAAAGTATGAGCGGAAGCGATTTGATTAAGTTCTGTAATATGGATGCGAGCCAATGGTGGTAATGAATGAGTTGTTTTCAACGAATTTTAAATACTTTTTTCTTAATAAATTATTCGGTTTATGTACCGTGTGAGTTTCCGTAAATAAATTAATGTTTCTTAGCGCCATTCAGTTAATATTCTTGCTTATTTGTTTGTTTGTGTTTTGTTTTTATTTCGATTTTGATTTTATAGTGTCATGGGGGGTCACCAACAAACATTACCCGTTCATTATAAAATTAATTCAAGTTATTTCAAAAACTGTTTTGAATTAAGTACTGATTTATATTTTTTGTTTAGTAATTAACATAAACGTTCTGGAGTCACTTTACTGCGAGTTTTATTATTAATTGAAGTTAGAGAGACAAATTATTTAAGGTAACGTGCTAATATAGTTACACTTAATTTATATATTATCTTCGGCAGTTTTTGATACAATTGTAAATTCATTATTTTCAAACGTCTTTATCACCGCGGCTAATCACCCATCACTCACACCACCGACCGTTCACTGAGCTACTGAATTAAAGATAGCACACGTACCGTCTACGCTGATATGATACACTGCAAGTTGACTCATTGTGATGTATCGCACTACTAGTGACGGCTTCTTTGGCCTTAATAAATTATTGGCGTTGAGAGATTGATGTTGTATGGCCTCGTTTTATGTAATGTGTGGTGGGATATTGAACTGAGTCTATTGATAAAAGATTTTTGTTGTTGTTTCGAATAGGTGGTCGTGTGTCGCCAAGTGTTGGTCTTGTCTTATTTTCATTAAGTTATTTTTTTTTATTTGTTTCGGATAACTTTGTGACAATCTTTTGTCTTCTTTATTTCTTGTCTTGTTCTATAACAAATATTGTTGACAGATGGACGCCGAAGATCACTTGGATATAAATGTTCATTATGAGATACATCGCACAAGGTACAGCTTATAAAATATGCAGTAGATTGGAATAATCCAATTCCGACCAGGGGTTGTGAAACTTTTTTTTTTGGAGTTTATTTTTCTTTGACTTCGTTTACCTAGAATGTTAAAAGAGTCATTAATTTTCGCAAATTGTGCCTTACCTTCAGAAGGTGGCCTTCAAAATTCTTTAGAACAAAAAACAAGATCCAATCTACAATTCTTTGAAACACCCCACTAAAAATATTCAGAATAATCCGGCTTTTCAGTAATCCTACAGTCAACATCTTCGAAATTCTTAATAATACTAGCACGTTGCTTTTAAGCAACAACCGTAAGAAACAGACAACTTAATTAAAAGTATTAAAAGCACCTTCAAATTCTCAACCCGCTGTTAAACTCTGGTTAACGGGTTGGTAACGATTGGGGAAGTTTTAAAACTCAATTCACATTGTGGAAGCGGATCACTTTAGCTGTGTGGAAGGATCTTTTGAATTAAAGATATAACGAGCGCGCGAAGGGTTGAAAATCATTTTATTGTTAGGTTTGAATTGTTTTGCTTGTGTTAGAAGGGTTTAAACTTACTGTAGGTGGGTGTTGTTTGGTCTTATTTAATCAATTAAACGCGCCGTCGACACAGCCTGTCGTCTTTAGACGGACAGACAGCAAGCTAGCCCTTTCCTCACCATCCACAGGCCCGCGAGACTATGTGGAAACTTTTTAGTTGAGACAACATTTTCAAATTGATATTCGAACATGTGTTTTTGATAATGACTTGTGTCATATACTTGCAATAAAAATCTTCTCTGTGCAAACAACGTTTTTGCTTCCATATCGTAATTATCTACCATATTTCATCAAAAGGTTATGGGCCCAGTCACTAAATTTGCCATCAAGAACCTCTGCGGCCTAGATGACTCTACGTGGAAATTCGCGATAAAAATGATTCTCACACGAGAAAAGTTGTTCATGTATACGTCAACGTACCCGGATTCCAAAGACTCCACCGCCATCGAGAAGGACCAAGACGCACTAGCTTTGATTTGCCTACACGTGGAACCTACACTTTATGCGTATGTACAAGATTCAAATAATGCTAAAGATGCTTGGGATAGCTTAGCGAAAGCGTTTGAGGACAAAGGCGTAAATCGCAGGATCACCCTCATGAACGCGTTGTTGGATGAGAAGCTAGAGAAACACTCGTCGATGCATGAATATGTTGCTGCAGTTATGTCTCTTTCTCAAAAGTTGAAGGATATTGCCACCGGATTTGACGATGATCTTGTAGCTGTCGTGTTACTGAGAGGACTACCTGAAGAGTACAGGCCTATGCGAATGGCGCTGGAACACTCTGGGATGAAGTTGACTTCAGAGAACGTACGGCAGAAGTTACTACAGGAGGATTCACGTCAAGGTTGTAGTACATTGTCTTCAGCGGACTCGGCATTGGCTGTGAGTAAGAGTAAGAAGCGGAATGGGAACAAAGATATTAATATGACCAAAATTAAATGTTTTAAATGTGGAAAGAGTGGACATAAGAAGCCGGACTGTCCTGAAGGAAGGAAAGTGGGTTCGATCTCCAAACTGAGTGACGTCGCGATCGTGAGCCTGTCTTCATTCAGTGCCGGGGACTCCTTCAATCTGACGGAGTGGTACATCGACAGCGGGGCATCTTCACATATGTCTTTCCAGAAACATTGGTTTAAAGATTTGGTTATGAATGTTGGTATGAGTAACGTGACATGTGCGAATAATGATAAGATTGAATGCAAGGGTAAGGGTGATATCATGGTGAGTTTGAAAGGACGAATGCTTGCTGTGAGGGATGTCATGTATGTACCCGGTTTGCGTGTTAATCTGTTATCAGTGTCTAAATTAGTAGAGAAAGGATGGAAGGTTAGTTTTGACAGAGATGGATGCAAGCTAATTCACCATTTGGTTCCAGGCCATTTCAAGGGAAAGCTTCTGGCTACTGCAAGTGAAGTCTCAGGGATCTACAAGCTTGAAGGTTGTCAGGCGGTTGTAGATGGGACTGCGTTGGCGTCAGTGAAAGCAGGTAATCCTTTGATGTTGTGGCACCGGCGGCTTGGACACGTAAATGAGCGAGATTTACGTAAGCTTCCGGGTATGGATTTTGGAAAGAGCGTAATGGAGCCTTGTGTCGCCTGTATTAAGGGGAAGGCACATCGTTTACCTTTTCCAGTTGGTGAGGCTGAGAGGGCAGTCGAGAGACTGCAACTGATTCACGCAGATATCTGTGGTCCAATGTCTGAACCCACGTATGGTGGATCTCGGTATATGCTAGTTATTTTAGATGATTTTACACGTAAATCTTTTGTATTTTTCCTTAAAACAAAAGATCAGGTTTTTGATCATTTTAAAGTTTTTGTAGCTAGTGTAGAGGTTGAAACCGGGTTGAAGGTAAAGTGCATACGCACGGACAATGGAACAGAATTTGTGAACAGGAAGTTTGATGGGTTTCTACAGCAAAAGGGTATAAACCATCAGTTAACTGTTCCCTACACTCCGGAGCAGAACGGCGTAGTGGAGCGAGCAAACCGCACTATCGTGGAGATGGCTCGTGCTATGTTGGCGGAAAACGGTCTGTGTGTGAGACTGTGGGGAGAGGCATGTAATACAGCTGTTTATACCAAGAACAGGCTGCCTCACAGTGGCAATAGTGGTAAGATTCCTGAGGAGTTGTGGACAGGGAAGGCTCAGTCGTTCGGTCATTTCAGAGTTTTTGGAACGAAAGCGTTTGTGCACGTACCCAAGGAAACTCGGAAGAAATGGAGCCCTAAAGCGGTAGAACTTATCTTTGTTGGTTACTGTGAAGAAACCAAGGGATATCGTTTCATAAATCCCAGTAATCCTCGCGTCATTGTTAGAGCAAGGGATGTAGTTTTCTTGGAGGACTCTACAGCAATAGTTTCAGAGGATCCTAGTCAGCTCGTAGTCAGCGGTGACAAAGGTGCTGAAGTAATCTGGGAATTTGCAAAGGTAGAAGGCCAGTCAGGCTCGTCACCTGGTAGTGCAGAAGCTTCTCAAGAGCCTAGTTCCACAGATGGGGCTGAAGTATATGAAGACGCGGAGATGGAGGTAGGAAAAACGGGCGATAGCGGAACAGAAAATGTCGTGGTGGAAAACGTTGAAGTTGAAGAGACCATTAACAGAGGAGAGTCAAACGAAGGTGAATGTCGTTATCCTCTACGTAGTAGAATCCGAAAAGGAAATCTTCATGGACTTGCATGCTGTACAGAAGACCAGGAGCCTTTGACAGTTAAGGAAGCCTTAAATCGGGAAGATAAGGATAACTGGAAGGAAGCCATGAAAAAAGAGTTGGATTCGATGTACGAGAACAAGGTCTGGAAGCTCGTTAAAAGGCCATCTGAAGCTAAAGTCGTGGGAAACAAGTGGATCTTCAAGTACAAGTTTGATGCAGATGGTAATAAGACCTATAAAGCTCGACTTGTGGCGAAGGGTTTCACTCAGTCCTACGGGGTCGACTACTTCGAAACTTATTCACCGGTCGTGAGAAGATCGACAGTTAGATTGCTGCTATCGTTGGCTATTGAAAAGGATTTCTTCATCAGTCACTTCGATGTGAACACCGCCTTTCTGAACGGTGATTTGCATGAAAGAGTTTATATGCAACAGCCGGAGGGTTGCATAGACGAAAACTCGAAGGAAAAAGTTTGCTTATTAGAAAAAGCGATATACGGCCTTAAACAAGCTTCACGGTCTTGGAATGAAAAAGTAAATGAAGTGTTATTGTCTTTGAATTTCAAACGCTGTGACTTTGATAGCTGTCTTTACAAAAATAATAATTTTTATATCGCTTTGTACGTTGACGATTTTTTATTATTTTACAAAGACAAACAGCAAAAGGAAGTTTTATTAGACAATCTTTCTAAACAGTTCAAGATAAAGGATTTAGGGGAAGCGAGACAAGTTTTGGGTATGCTTTTGTTTAAGACGGATACTGGAATATATTTGAATCAAGAGAGGCTTATTTCGAAGATCTTGGATGAATATGGTATGTCTGACTGCAAACCAGTGAAAACTCCGACGGAAATGGATTTCCATAAAGCCTTGGCGGAAGGGGAAGGAGGTAAGTTCTTATCCTGCCAAGACTCTCGTAGTTATCAGGCGCTTATAGGTTCGCTGAACTATTTGGCCTGTAACACACGCCCGGATATTGCGGCTGCGGTAAATTTTTTAGCACAGTATAACTCATGTTGTGAGGAACGTCATTGGAAAGCTGCTAAACATATCTTGAGATACCTTCAGGGTACAAGGGATCTATGTTTGACATTTCCCAAGTCGCCGGTGCAGGACATCACGGGATTCGTAGATGCTGACTGGGGAGGGAACATCAAAGATAGGAAATCATATTCTGGGTTTATTTTTAGATGCGGAAACTCGTTGATTAACTGGGAATGCCGGAAACAAGCTTGTGTGGCACTGTCGTCAACGGAAGCCGAGTATATTGCTCTTTCGGAGGCAACCAAGGAGGCAGTTCACTTGCGGCAGTTGAATGCATTTATAAGAGATGAATATCTTGGGGCTATTTGCATTTTCGTAGATAATCAGAGTGCTATTAAACTTGCCTACAATCCTGTAGCGCATAGAAGGACGAAACATATAGACATAAGGGCGCACTATGTCAGAGATTGCATTGCTAAGAATGTTGTACGTCTGGACTATGTGTGTACGGAAGATAACCCAGCAGATGTGCTGACAAAACCATTGGGTCGTATGGCATTTAATAAATGTGTTCGCGATCTGAGTTTGAGTGTGTCTGGTGTGGTGTGATAGTATATCTGATGATGGATGTTGTTTGAGGGGAAATGTGGAAACTTTTTAGTTGAGACAACATTTTCAAATTGATATTCGAACATGTGTTTTTGATAATGACTTGTGTCATATACTTGCAATAAAAATCTTCTCTGTGCAAACAACGT
This sequence comes from Xestia sexstrigata, assembly GCA_941918905.2. NCBI lineage: Eukaryota > Metazoa > Arthropoda > Insecta > Lepidoptera > Noctuidae > Xestia > Xestia sexstrigata. The sequence continues at coordinate 20,860,304 of OW799206.2, forward strand.
TTTTGCTTCCATATCGTAATTATCTACCATATTTCATCAAAAGACTATCGGACCTTATACAGGGTTTCATAGAAATGCCTCTGAGTCAGCCAATATCCAGACTCCAAAATTTCCATTACAGCTCTGTGAACATATTCAAGATGGTAACTTTTAAAGTGAACCGCTTCACAAACTGGTCAAAGGCATTGCGATCGCGAGTCAATGCAGCGAGCATTCTTCGTAAACCTTCACTTTGTATGGCATACCGCTGTTCGTAAATTGGTGCATTACCATACGGGTGATGCACAAGAGCTCATATTGAATTTGGTAAGGGTATCTACTCAAGTGAAAATATGCTGTTAAATAGTCTGGTTTATTTCTTTATTTTAGGTTCTCCAACGCAAGATATGTAGGAATTTTTCATACACTATATTCTAAGATTGGACGGATGAAAGTGTTATTTTTTTTTCGTAGACGCTTTTTTTTATTTCTTTACTATTTTGTTTTTGTAATATTATAGTTATAGCGAATCTTCATCATCATTCTCTTGCCCTAATCCCAATTCATTTGGGGTCGGCACAGCATGTCTTTATATCTGTATCTCTATTTTTCGTCATCTCATCAGACACTTCTTTTCTTGCCATATCGTTCTTAACACAGTCCATCCATCGTTTCTTTGGTCTACAACGAATGAAATAAGTAATTATTACGAAATGTTGATGTATGATTATTACTCTCAGTACTTACAGTTCTGCTCACCCCACATCTCAAACAATATCAATCACTCCTCTATGCAGCCTCTTGTGAGCGTCACGTGTCTGAAGCCGCATCACATTTACATGCGAAATGTCTCAAACGCCATCATCACGTATATATCCTGCTATTATTGGCGTTTATGGAAATTTGCCTACAGAGTTGGAGCTCGGATGGATAGGTGTGGTGTGGTGGAGTTAGCAGTTGGATTGTGTTGGTACGTTTTAAATACAGGGTGGCCATTCAATGACGTGTAATCGTCTAGGGCCCACCGCACCAAAATGCACGGTACGATTGGTCCATAAATTCAAGGTCGTTCAGCTATGAGTCTCTCTGAAAGATCGCATCCGGAACAAGGTGATCCGACAGAGAACCAGAGTTGTCGACATAGCACACATAATATGTAAGCCGAAGTGGCAGTGATGACCGTTGAGTAGATGTTCGTTCTTGAGTGGATACCGCGAATCGACAAACGTAAGGTCCGGGACCTCAGGCTAAAATCTAAAATCGAATTGAGTGGCGTGTGTTGAGGAGGCCTATGTCCAGCAGTGGACTGCTGTAGGCTGATGATGGTACGAGTTTTACAATGTAAGCTGTGCTATTATCCAGGCTCAGATAGCTGAGCGATAGCCGTGTTACGTGGTAATGTCACATGTTTGCCCCTTTTTGAGTTTTAGTGCTTATTTTTTGTTTCTTAAGCCTCCTAGCGAGAATAAATGTATTTTTCATCTTTATTCTCTTCTTATATTAACAACTAATACGGTAATCATACTAATTTAGTATTATTACCGTATTAGTTGTACCTCATCTTAAATTAGTTTAGTTGGACCTCATCTAAAATGATAAAGGGCCTTCAAAACTAACTTGAAATTACTTATTATTCCAAAGTATCCATTATAAACGAACAATTACAAGTACTTATGTAACAATAGGTACCAGAAGTTTACATACACCAATAACTAATAACAAAGTTTAACACTATCTAAGAACGACGCAGTTCTGACCTTTTATTACTTTTGTTTACAAAATAGTTGGAAACGCTTAGTTTCTACAAATAGATTGTCTATCGGTGAAGAAACTGTTGATAGCTGTTAATGGACTTTGAACCGTTAACCACTTAGTTTAGAGTTGTTTTTTTTTTGCTTTAGATGAACAATCAGGAGACTTACAATAAGGTTTGGGAGTTTGTATCTCTATTTTATTAAACAATAGCATAGTTTTCAGTTTGTTGAAAAGTACTTTGTTCTCTTGAAGATTTCTTTTCTTATTGTCAATAACTTTTAAACTTTGCTAGACGAGATCTTGTAGTTTCCGTTGTTTACAATAGCTTATAGCAATAGCTAGCCTTTAGAAAAATCCAAAGAGGTTTGCTGTTGCCATAGGCTGCTTGAAGATTAATCTACAGAGATACCATACATACATAAACTCACACCATTATTTTACAGGGATAGGCTGAACACCACCCACTTTCTTCTTTATCGTGGTGAGTGCCTAACCTTTTGTCAGAGTTTTTATGCTGCCTTGGGCCTGTAACTTGGCTTTACATGCCGTCAAGAAATATCTCTCAGACATGCTGATTTCATCACGATGTTTTCCTTCACCGAAGCAGATAATTATACAACACGCACATGAATCTGAAAAATCAGAGGTGCGTGCCGTGGATTCGAACTCGAGACCTATGACTTGGCCGTCTGACGGTCACACCACTAGGCTAGTTGTGCTATAAAACTACCTACTGCGATACTTACATACTCCTTCAGCTTCGTTCACGTTCATACATCTGGTCATACCCGCATGCCGTCTTCTAATGTACGCACCAAGCCTTTCTGGCCTTTCTAGGGCATCTCTTCCTCGTGTTTTCTATGATTATGTTTAATTTAATAGGCCTTGCCCAGCTGTGGACTGTTACAAAAATTAGAGCGTGTGAAGGATTATCGAGTTAACTGCTGTTTATTTATATAAGGATGCTGGCTGGGCTCATTCCTACTAGCTAACACTCTCTATAACTTATGTAATTATCAAATTCAATGAACGAGCTATCTCGAGTCATATTGTTCGAAACAGCATGCCTGCAATCTCCTAAGTGTTAGTCAGAGATGCACGTAAATTGTTACGATTTTTATCTCTAGTCGTATCTGTAGACGGTTGTAATTTCGGTAAAAAATTTAAAGTGAAACAAAAACAAAAATCGTTCTACGTGCACAATTAAATACGTGTTCAAAAACATCATTTATGAACATTAAAATCTTTGTAACGTTTAATATCAATATGAAACTACTTTATACACAAGAAGTAAAGCACTTAGAACAATGTAAAATTATTAAAATAAATGAAAATGTCTAAAGGTCATTCGGCTAAATACTTTAACATAACATCGAGTTAATAAAATTCACCTTTCTACTTATCCCAAAAGGGATTATAAAGAGATTAACTAAAAATAATGTGTTTTATATGGAAAGCTTTTATTTTCAACGTTATGTAAGGGTAAAGGAAAATCGTAGCGATTGCCAATTTCCACGCACGACTTGGTCTGCGTAGGAGGAAATCGGCGGAATCGATGTTGCCTGTGTAAAAAATACTAAATTTGATCATACATTTTATAGTTTATCGCAGTTAATAAAATATAATCGGCTAGGTTGTGTGGGCAGTTTCTGAAATAAACTAAAACAAACCACATTTTACTTGTATGGAGGTTAAACGTGAGCCTCTAAAAATATATTTTCAGGTAAGGATTTGATGAATGTTTTGTACATCATTGAAGCGCCATTCAATTAAAAATAATAGGTACTAATTATTGTCAGCGGTGGATACTGGTAAGTACAAACAACTGTAGGTGCTTACTGTAAATAAAACGTAAAGAACAAATCACGTAACACAGAATGCCGCGAGACCTTCATTTCGCAACAAAAAACATCCGTCTGCCAAAATTCGCTCAACCCAACAGTAAATCAGATTCGCGTATAACAAATTTGATCGAACACACTCGATACCAATTGGAACCGCCAAATCAGTTTATCCGTACCCTCACACCTTTAAAGGTTAACATACAGTTAAAAGCTTCACGGAATCATTTATACATACCAAAACTCACGATCTTATCACATATGGTAGAAACTCTAGGACGCCACATGCCACAATCCTTACATACTTCTTTTGCCTCTTTCATGTTCATACATCTGGTTATACTCGCACGCCGTTTGCGCATACTACACACCTAACTTTTTGTAGAATAACACCAATAGGGTTTGTTCTTCTAGGTTTCTTAACCCTACGTTCGAGAAACTTTCTGGAAAAACTCCATACTGCAACGCACACTTGTCTTATAAACCTGAACCTATAGTCTGAGCGGTTTTTCCATAAAATTATCAATATCGCAAATGAATTTTGGTGTAGAATAAAGAATATTTTAACTATCTGTAAGCACCGTAATGATATTGCCTCGAATCGGCATCAGCTAGTAAAATGATTTGAGGTGAGACCGCTGCAGTGCTTATAAATTTGGCTTTGAGCTTAAAACGTTTGTAGTTCAGTATATTGCTAATATCGCCATATTATCGGCACACAAACGCGCAATCAACCTTCATTAGGTGAGGCCTTATCATCGATGGCTACACCAACTGAATACGAACGAACGAATTATGTCCTGTGTGCTCTAAATGGGAAATTTGACGAGGACATAAGTGTGGTGTTTATTGATTGTTTGTCCATTTGTCACATGATCTAGTTTCGTAGAATTTTGTTTGGCTTTTGTCACAGGTTTGTTGAAGTTTTTAGTAGTAAATTTAGTAAATAGGGAATATGCACGTAATTTTTTCTTCACCTAAATCAATAAAATACAGTACTATCAACTCAAGAAAAGTATTAAAAGTTAAGTTCAACTACTGCTTGTCGCTTAAAAATAATATTAAACTCCTGGAATTTTCTATGACAGTTAAAACGTCTTTAGCTGTCGCGGCCATGATGTGACGTCATTTACCACAATCTGCCTTGTTTATATCAAATTTGTTGCCCTTAATAGAATAATTTGACTAATTGTGTGCGCTCTAGTCAAGTAAAAATTGCAATAACAATATTAAATTAAAATCTTTGTGAAACTCTATGCACTTTTCAAATAAAAGTGTTTTTTTGACACATAGATTTTGACGTCAATACCGGCGTTATCGAGGACGACGCGTTTTGAGAGTGCGTTCCGTTTCACCAAAAACATGCTACATAAAACAGTAAATCGTAAAATAAGTGATGTATTAGCAACTTAAACAAGTGTACCACAATGTTTTTATGGGCCAGTACAAGGCATTTTTAATAAATAAAAAGAGTTTTGTGTTTCATGCATATTCTCTATTATGTGGTTTATATTGTTTGGAAATTAAAGGCGTGTAGATATTAATTCGCGTTTATGAGTCTTGCAGTGTGCAGATCGTGTATCGTGAAGCGTGTGTGACACGATGTTTTGGTACATGGAGAAACCTGTGTCCAGCAGTGGACTGCTGGGTAGGCTTGATAGGCTGAGTAGATTGATTGATGTATTCATTGACTTTACCATCGTCCATTGTCTGTACTTGACCAACTAAATTATCTGATGAAAGATAAATGGCCCTTAGTATCACAGTTTGGTCTTAGTAAAGTACATTCTAAGTAGTATCTGGCTGTTATTGTAAAGCTCTTTCATAATTTATTTTTTCAACATTATAGCGTAACTCACCACCCGAATAATTAGTAAACAGTCCCCCAAAACTGCCTTTGTAATTTATCTGTTAAATATAACGTATTTTGTACTAGTATCAGTACAAGGTGTAATGACGCTTGAAAACACGTAAGTAGTGACAGGTTTGCTGGCTTCGAGCCAAACCAGCAACCGATAGGATACGACAGATAGTTAGTTGAAAGTACTTGTAGTATTGAGGGCCATTATTTGAGCATTCTTGTATGGCAAAGCAAGATAGGCCCCTGAGATCCATGTTGACTTCTAACCACATCATTTAATAGGTGATTTAGAAGAAACAATCAGACCTTCAAGCTATAGAAATAGAGAAGTATAATTTAAGGTATTTTTGTCCACCAAAACATGTTGAAAATTTCTCCTTGCTTTGCAACTTTTTTACCTTTGACAGCAACCCCAAAACAACCTTATTGCAATGAGAATAAAACCCACTAAGATATTTACAGCGATGCAAAATCAGAGGTCAAAATAACTGCGAACCTACCTGTAGCGGCATGATTACGTATACTGACAAAAATTGTTGGAGTAACCTATGAAAGACAAAACAATTTACAAAACAAAACTTACACTCAAAATTCTTTAGCTTGCACTTGCACCTGTCATGATTGAAAGACTGCTACCGAAGCCACAATCAACGAGGCCACCTACTGGGCTCAAACAATTCAATATACGGATTTAAATCCATCGACACGAAAAAGGAAAAAGTCAAAATTCCGTTCCAAAAGTTACGATCTCTCAACTTAATCCATTTACAACCGCAGTCAACGTTAAAATCGTTATTACAATCGTGCATTGCTTGTTGTGATCGCATGTGAATCCGATAATACCACGCCATTACGTGCATAGCCAGCTTTGGACGAGATTCAAACAGCTCAGTTAGTACAGAAGTGAGTCGTTGAAGCCGCAAACTGCATGTTACAGGGAATAAACTGTAGTCGTATGCTGATTTTGGTTCCGGTCGTTAGTGATTTCGCTTTGAATACATTTTATTACACCATATCACCTCGTTCACAATCTTAGACGACGCGACACGCACGTGTATCACTTATATTCTGCCACCGACCGACCCAGCCTGTCAATTGTTTTTCTCCCACAGCGATGCCTTTAAGACGAGGCTTAGCGTTTAAGTTTTAATTAGTGTTTAAGTTTTTGCCCTAGCTGGAGGCCATACTCTCTAGGCATTTACAGGACAGTCCGGTTAAGCAGCTGACAACCTCCTAAGTTGAACTTGTAGGTGCTATACTAAAAAGAAAAAGTGATGGTGGGTTTCTATCATGTGAATACAGTCGCGTCGCGGTGATTCGTGGCAAACTATGCAATTTAATTAATTTGTTTCCTCCGCAAACGAAAACCGCGTGTCGCGTGGACGTGTAGTTTGTGGCCAAGTGGTAAGAAATTGAGGGCAGGTTTTATTTGAATGGAAACGGATAATGGCGATGCTCTGAACGGTTTCGCCATAAAATTAGTGGAGTTTTATGAGGTATATTTATATGGTAATGTGGTGGAGGGAATCTCTCTGTGTTATGGTGGCTTGTAACAATCCGTCATGATGAAAACGCTTTAGAGTGAAAAGCTCTGATTTACATCACTTCTATTGAAATTTAGTGTGCCAGAGAGAGACAAAAAATAGCAATATCAACAAATGGTTTCCTTGTAACTTTTGGAGCTGACTGTACTGCAAAAAAACAGTTGAAATTTATGGTTGACGAAATGGGATTCAATGTATGAAGATTAAAATAGTTACGAGTTGGCACACTTTTTCACTTGTTTCGCACGTCTTTTGTTTAGCTGTCGATATGGTAAATTTATGAGATGGATTGGAGCCGTTTTATCAATGACTAGTATGTGTAGATGTATATAGTCAACCTTGTAATCCACTTTTGTTACTAATTTCCGGTTACTATATCAATATTTAAAGGATTTCTATCAAAATATTTTGCCTGAGAGCAGTTTCCAAGAAATGTCGAAACCGAAATTTCACAAATACCTACAGGAAGAAATTTAATTATAAGAAGACATGAAAATGAACATACTTAAAAGGAAACATATATTTATTAAAGTTAATATACCTTTTAATAAAACAAGATCCCAACAAATATGAAATACTCATCGTAAATATTTTTGTACTGCTGTAGAATTAAAATAAATACAGCTTTATGTTTGCGTTGTCCCAAATAAATATCTTTCGTTGGCTTTCGGATGTCGAAAATGCTGGTGTAAAACCGAATACTACCGAGTACTCACGAATACTGCCGAACTGGTGTATCTGCCGTGTACAGTGGAAATTGGACAGTTTTGGTGAAATTGGTCACTGTTGGCTTCAACCTCTAGATTTGGAAAACGAGGCTTGAAATTTTGAGCAGAACTGTTTTGTGAAGATTTTAGAAAGACAAAATTAGAAGTAATTTAGTTTTTTGAATGATTAAGTTCAGTCTGGCGTCGTCAGTTTCTTATGGATCTTTTTTGATTCTTACCTTATTAAAACTTCTTGCGACACAATGAATAATTATCTTATTAATATAAAACTACAATACGAGAAGCATTAACATTTTAACTTTCGTACAATTTAATCGTTTTAAGTAGTTATGTTAAAACTAATAAAACGTGCCTAAGTTAGTGTTTAAAATCTTAGCTTAACTTTTAAGCTTCGCAAAAATAACTTCAAAAGAAAATAAGTTAGAATGGCTTACGCGAACTTGGCTAGGATTATGTACTTACTTCGGCAAAATGTGATAACTTTAAAACAAACCCTGAAACTGGCGTTTAAAGCGATTTAATTGGATTTTGAAGTTTAACAAGAATTACTATGTTTCTTTCCCTATTACGCTTTAGCTAAAAGAGCTATTTTTTGCTGTATTGTAACAAAACATCCATTGTTTTTGTAACAATAAAGTAAAATCAAGATGTGGTATGAACGTATTAATTTATCAAAGTCTATTTTTATTAATTGTGCACTTCTCGAATTTTCTATTATTTTCTAGTGTGGCTTTTAAAATATATAATCACGACTCAATAACTACAGTGGTAACAATTTGAGATTGATAAAAAGAAAGAAATAGAACAGAAAGACCGGTAGGAGGGATGATATTCGTAGTGCGAATGTTACCGCTTCTGTTCTTTGCGTGTCGATAGACTCAAACAATACCCGACCAGTATGTTACCACCCGCACAGCCTTGTCGTTGGCTTCGTTTAAATTCTGGAAGATGCAGGTGGCTGTGCAGGATGGGCAAGAAAGGAGGTGACTATGTTACCGCTGATGTGACGGTAACTCTCTGTAATGCACCCTTTTTTTTTTTTTTTTTTCGGATGGGAAATCATCAAATGACTTCTCCCGCTCTGGGCGGAGCAGGAGGGAGTGTCAGACTTTTACTGACTAAAACCCATCCATGTTCCTTCATCGCCCTTTGTGTTCCAGGGTCACGGTATCTCTTTCGAACAGTCCCGCAGCCCCGGCAGGCATCGGTCCTTGCGGACCCCTTCCTGTTGCTGACTCTCTTTGAGGCGCGCGTGGAACACGAACGCGCCGTCGACACGGCCTGTCGTCATAAGACGGACGGACGGCGAGCTAGCCCATAGCCCACCGTCCACAGGCCCGTCTGTAATGCACCCTCAAGATCCATCTCTGCCTTACTTGCTTATTCAAAAACTTTCTTAATAAAAACCATGACTGCCTCGTTGGTCCAGTGGTCATAAGCGCGACTGCCGAGCATGAGATCCTGGGTTCGATTCCCAGGTTAGATAAAGTGTCATTGGGTTTTTTCCGTCAGGATCTTAACAGTAGCAGCCACGTGATCTGGATTGTGCCCGGTTCATGGCAAAAGGCTCGCCCCCTATTACATGGGACTTAAACATAACTGGCCTTTCGGTGATTACAAGGCGTGACGTTATGTTAAAAACCATGATACCTAAATAATAATTGCGTCGACCGTGTGTTTATTCTATCCCATAATACCTAAAAGAAAATTAGGGTCTAATAATTTTATCAGCAATGATTTGTTATTTCCGGGGTACATAACGTTACTTCTAGTAAAAGACAATCAATAAAACCATAATACAGACAGCGGATGCTGCGGATCCAAAAGATACATTTCACCGTGTTCACTGTTCTGCTCTATGCTTTCCCGTTTCCTGCACAATGGCAGAAATTATAATTTATATTCTATATATTTTGTCTGTGGTTTGCTCTCTGGATAAATCTGCACATATAATAAGTACTGGGTCATGGCATTGTGTTGTACCGCGGTCCAGTTGTGACGCAATCTGAATTTGTTATTAGTTGATTATGTGAGGTTTTATTGTAAAAGCGTCAACGAGATTAAAGTACCTATCTACTGGCATTAAATTATTTTTACATACAATTTATCCATTATAGTGTAACAAAATACAGTCATCGGATAATCACAATCAGAGTAATCATAAGAAATTCTCTGAAACAAAAGTTACTGGTATCCAAACTGGTTTCAATTAAATCTTTCTAAATACAAGCATGTAAGCTAGTGTCAATAACAAATTTTAAAAATGGAAAAGAAATACCTGAAACAGCACTGTCTATTGTACGTCTGCTTCAGTATGAAACAGATTTTCATAGTATTTGGCACGCAGGTGGACCGTGGTGAGACCAGGGTCATCATCTGTCTTGCCTTTTTCCAGCTATGTTGGGGTCGGCTTCCAGTCTAAGCGGACGTAGCTTAATGCCAGTATTTTACATGGAGCGACTGCCTATCTGACCTCCAGTGAGACAATCAAATAGTACTAGGTAATACAATACCCCCTGGCAAGACTGGTTGTCAGATTTTCGGGCCACTGACTACCTGTAACGACTGTCAAAGACCTACAATTGAGAGCCAGTACCAACGGCTTCACGTGCTTTCCAAGGCATGGAAGAAACTCGGTACCTATGTAATGGGTGGTCACTCATCCACGGTTCAGCCCAGGCAAGCGCAGCTTAACCTGAAGATCGACCCAAGTGGCTGTTATTATTTAGCCACGAGCTTTTGGTTAGACAAGGATGATGACATAATAGTATCCTTTTATCTCATGGGAGGCCAAAGCTAATAAGTATTATATATAGACTTTACCGCCGTGTGGTATCCGGCAGAGTAGAATAGAACCAACCCATTACACTCACGGGTGTCGTATAAGGCGACTAATGTCTGAGGCAGAACACCTTGCGCCTCCGTAGACCAGAGAATGGGCAGCAGCGTTTTCTGTTAGTCATTTATCACTGCGATCTCCAATCCGCCTGCCAAGCGTGGAGATTACGGCAAATTCCTCCCATCATGGGAGAGGCTTATGTCCAGCAGTGGACGTTATGGGCTGTTGTTGTTGTTGTTGTTGTTGTTATAGACTTTAAATGCCAGATGATTTTTGAGAGCTGATTTCGTAAGTACAAGATCATAATGGAAATCAGGTACCTGAAACCGTTATAAAAATACTTTTGTTATAACTTTCTAAATCATAGTCATGTTGACACGTTGTTACACACCTTCCTATATCTCGACACTTTCCCAATGACGCGTCAGCATAAATCTTTCCGTTCAAAAATATGCGGGTAGGAATTCTACGTTTTATTTGTTTCAAACTTACCTTCCATAGCATAGTAACAGCAAGTTGATTGTTATTATGTGATAGAAGTAAAGTTTTTTTTGCAATTTATTGCTTTTATGTTACCTTACTTTTCGGTTGCACCAGTAATCTTTTAATCATAATGAAAAACTGCATTGATTAGCATCATAAAAATAAAACGGAGAATAGGGTAGGGTAGACTTTATTTTGATTGTGCTTTTACTTTTGTATTTATATTGGATTCTGTATTTAATTTTGATTTTGTTTTTAATTTTGATTTCTGTATTTAATTCTGATTTAGTTTTATAATTTCTGTATTTAATTTTGATTTAAATCTGTTCTTATCTGGTTACATTTATTATTTTATGGGGCATGCGGTGCTAACCTATACGAAATCGTTATACTAACCTTTGATATAAGAATCTTTATTTAAACACGTAACAGTATAAACAATTGTTGGTTGGCCTAAAATAAATAAATAAATAAATTACAAAAAAAAATCTAATTAGTCCGTCGAGACAGATTTCCAAAAAATATTGGTCACATATTTTTAAATGTAAATTAAATGAAGACGATACAGTGCGTCAAAAACTCGTGTGACGTCACATTTAAGTACATTTTTTACCGGAAATTAGTGACATCACAAGCCCCCACTCATGATCTTTGCCGCGTTTTATCTTCGTCGATTTTTATTAATTTGATAAAACAAGAAACACGTATCCAATATTTTTCGAAAATCTAGATGACATCAGACTAAACAGAATCATATTTTTTTTTGTCAGGAATCATCCCTTGTAAAGTTTTACTAGCTGTCTGTACTACATACATGTACATAACATAAAGTCACGACTTTTTCCCATGGGGGTAGGCAGAAACCACAGATCACTACCTGCTACGATCCTTACAAATACTCTTATTGGCTCGTCCACGTTCATAAGTCTGGTTATACACGCACGGGGCCTTGACTACTACTTTCCCAAAGTCTGTTAATGCTGTCACCAAATAACGTGTTTTCCTAGCTACCCCGTCTCAAAAATCTACCCTGTATAAATAATACCTTTCGATGAACCAGAATTCTAGACAATGTTCATTTTATCCTTGAAAATCTAGGTCCATCAAATTAATTACAATAGGCATGACGACAGTATCAAAAAATTGCAAATCTATTTAGTCCGTCAGTTAGAGTATTGGAAATTAATGGACACGTATTTTTTGTTTTTGTAAATCAATGAATATTGACAAAGATAAAACGCATCAAAACTCGGGAGTGGGGGCTCGTGACGTCAGAACTTGGTCAAAATTATACCTAGGCGTGACGTATTGAGAATTTTAAAAGCGTCATATCTTCGTCAATGTTGGTTTACGTAACAAAAGAAAAAACACGGGTCAAATATTTTTTGATAATCTAACTGACGGACTAATTAGATTTTTTTTGTCGGCACGCCTATTGTTTACAGGCCCCTGGTATTAGAGAAAGTAGGCTTTCGTATGTTTTTGTTTAGTGAGTTGATCTGAATTAAAGAACGAATGATGACTTTATTTCTCCGCGAGTTTTTGCCAATGTTATTTGTTTGTTAGGATACTAAAGGTATAATGTACACATAACATCACGCCTGTAATCCCCGAAGGGTTAGGCAGAAGTGTACTTATAAGCCCACCCACATTTCGCCTGTTACATATGTTTAAGTCCCATGTAATAGGAGGCGAGCCTATCAACCAAGCACTAATCCAGACTCCGTGGCTGCTATTGAAAAATTCCTAATTGATAAACTCAATAACAATTTCCTCGACCCAGCAATCGAAACCATACAGTAATGTATTTTACCCTAATTTATACCTTGTACATACTTACAAGAGCATGTACTAAATCAAAAACACGTGTACATCTCACTTTAGAGTGGTTTACATGAATAATTAATTGATTGAAACATACTATGAGAAATTTAATTTATAATCTTCGTATGATCTGTCTGTAGTTTACACAACATACAAAAACTCTATTCAAGTTTATGTTATTTTAACAGTTAGCCGAATTTGGTTAGCCATTTTGAAATCAACTTCATTGGTAGCTGCAAAAAGTTTTGATATTACCCTATAGGTATTCATTAACACTAATCATAATCAAAAAGTCAAAAAATGCATACTTTAGTTTTAGCTCCTAATTATAATACTTTAAAAAGAACATATTTTTGTCTGGACGACACGTAAGGCAAGGCAGGCGTAAGGCAGTTAGTCTATATTTACTTCATCGTTCCCTCCTTGTTGAGGCTGGTGACCACATATTTCGAGTTAGAATACAACGCGTCTCTAAGCTATGCGGTCTTTCTTAGTGGCCGCCGCTTGGCACAAGCTGCCTCCGACAGCATTTCTAATTGCATTTGACCATCTTGCGGCGCTGTCTTGAATGTGTTGTCCTATTTGGAATAGCATCACATTTTAATTTTCCCAAACGTTACTATTGCGTTTGAATGCCTGCTAAACAATACGGTCGAAGGCTTGAAGAGTCGCCCTGAGATCACCATGCTTTGAGCTTCCATAATCATACACCGGTATATATCTTTATAAGATTACTATTTAGTTTCAAGCATATTTAATTACAAAGCACTACTATCAGCTGTCGGGGCAGACTGCCTAGTGTCCTTTCACAGATTATTTACCACTAGATATTAAGTTGGCTACATCGAGGTTTGAGTAAAAAAAAAGGTCTGCAGTTTGATTATTCACACCACAGGGTAGCCAACATAATTGCTAACCCTAAGTAAGCTGTGAAAACTCAAACTCAACTCCAACTCAAAGCATTTATTTCAATTATACCATTACAGGCACTTTTGAATGTCAAAAACAGAAAGAAAGATAATTTATTTGTCAAACATGCGTTTACATAAACTGAGGAATCAGACATGCAAGGTATTAAATACTATGTTGTGAGCGTCCATGCTTTGCCATTAACGGCGTACAAATTTTGTAGGTTTAAAAATTACATTTCATTGCGTATAGTCATTTGAAATTTAATTACAAAATACATAAGAAATAAATAATAATTAATGTCAAGATATTATTGTATAAGTATATAATAGTCAAAAAAAATATTAAATTAAGTATGTCCAATATATTCATTATTATGCATTCAAAAAGTATCAAAAGTCAATTAATTTAAAATTTACATTATTAAATTGTTATTCTTAACCATGTGTATTAGAAGTCGGAATAGAAAAGTCATTTTCATTCAAAAAATTTAAAATATTGTAATACGCTTTATTAACTAAAAAAAAATCTCAGCTTATTTTTGAAAAGTGACAAGGGCAGTTCTCTCCAACTTTTAGGTAATTTATTGTATATCGTAGGAGCCATACAGAAAATACTTTTACGCATAAGTGATGTTCTCGCAGTATGAGAGCATATCCTACTGTTGTCACGCCTGTAACGTGGCACTACGTCATCTAATAGTTTAAATCGGAGTGGATTTGTTTTGACAAATACCGCTACCTCCAAAATGTACAGACATGGCAAATTAAGTATTTTATATTTTTTAAAGTAAGGCACGCAACTATCAGTAGGTTTAATTTTAAATATTGAACGAACGCATCTCTTTTGAGCTTTGAACACCGTGTCTTTTTCTGTTGAGTTGCCCCAAAATATGACACCATAGCGTAGATGGGATTCTGTTAAACCATAGTAGGCTGTAAGTAATGCCTCCACACTTATTATAGACGACAATGTGTGCAGGGCATAAGCAGATTTACTGATTTTCTTGCATAAGATTTCGATATGGGATTTCCAATTCAGTTTTTTATCAATGTGGAGCCCTAAAAACTTTGTAGTTTCTACCTCTTCTATAGGCTGGTCATTGTAGTGTATATTTAAAGTACTCTTACTATTGATCCTTTGACTAAAATGTATTAATTTAGTCAGAAGGATGAAGCTGACAGTTCCAGTCACAAAGCATTATAACTTGTACTACTGTGGTTGGCCATTCTAAAGCGTAGATCTCTATGGAGAGAGGCACTTTACGATTCTAAATATTATTAGTAGGAGTACTAAACATTCGTCGAGATCGGTTGACAAAACAACCCAGACTAAACCTTTACGCAAATACCTAAAATATAAAAACAAACATAAAAGAGTTTAATATTATAAGTTTCCAATATCCAAATTCATATCCCCAAAACCTAAAATGTAGGCAGCGATGTGATAACAGATCGATAAAGAGTTACGTACAGTTTTATTTCGTTGGGAATATAAGTCCCTTGACGTGGGTGAGACATTGAAACCGTCAAATCATTCTAAATGTAATATTTTGTTTGTATTTTATTAATTTCAGTTGTGTGGCGATGGTTTATTGACAAAATAACAATGGAATGGCAATTTTTTTTAACATTTTTGGGTAGGGTGTAAAGTAATTCAGCCGTTCCATGTAAAATACTGGTATTTAGCTGCATCCGGTTAGACTCGAAGCATACCTTAACGTAGTTGGAAAAAGGCTAGGCAGGTGATTACTTCCTTGGAAGAATTTCTTTACTACCTACAAGATGGGTGCTATCGGTGGGTGATAGCACCCGTCCTCCTCTGTGTGGCCTCTAGCTGGTGCGTAGTTCTTAGGTATGTGGCAATTTAGATGCTGCCTACCGATGCAGACCACTTATGGGCTAATCAATTAGATTAAGTAATTAGCACTATAACATCCATAATAGAAATTGCTTTCAAAATAAATTTTGGTCACTCAATACCTATCATTTTAGTTTAGATCATCAGGGACCTAAAAGCTCCGATCTCCCAATTTCCACACTAACCGACAGAACATAATATCGACAAAAACACTCCGAAACACTCGACATAAAAAACAATACCCAACAAAATTGGATGCTCTAAAAGTTTTGGACACTAAAAATGGCCGCCCCGCTTCGGAAAAACTAGGTATTTTACATCGCACTACACCGTACTGAATGACTGGCTTCAGACATTTATCCCACCGTCCGTAAGCGACGAATCGACGACCTATCAGCGATTTTCTCGCTCAAAAAACGTCTAAAAGATTTGTATAATTTGTCAGTGTAAGCAAAATGAATACATAAATATTAATCTGATAAATGACAGAGTTGTCGACATAGCTCACAGAGTAAGCTGAAGTGGCAATGGGTCGGCTATATTAGCCGTAAAACCGATGACTGTTGGGGAGACGTGTTCTTGAGTGTAGGTCACGAATCGGTAAACGTAAGGTTGAATGGCGTGCGATTGAGGAGGCCTATGTCCAGCAGTGGACTGCTGTAGGCTGATGATGATAACCGACGGTTCACACCGCTGGCGAGTACTCGTTTGTCGCAGCGACAAGAGCTATCAAAAAGAGAACTCGCTCAGCAACGCTCGCTTGGCAAGTAGAATACTCGCTGAGAAACTCTTGCTCCTCGCTTGGTACATACGCATAGTATCACCAGTCTCACTCGCCTCTCGCTAAATGCCGATGGTAGGACAGATCCCATAGAAAGTGCCATTTCATATTTATGAGCAATTTTGATCCTTTTATGAAGGTTCAACCAACATCATGTTTATGACTCAGTTAGCACGCCCGGCCCGTACACTAGCACTACAAAGTTTAGCATCATTGTTACTGGTTTGTTGTGTGAGACGTTTCGGAACTTGTGGGGTGAGGTATACACGTCTTTAGAATGACTAGGTTTTAGTTTTAGGGAAGTTTTTTAGTGTGATACGTTTTCGGCGATCGTAAACCCTGTTACTTGATTAACTGATTTCTTTAGAATTGATGAACATTCACCAACTCAGGAGCTCGTGGCTAAATAATAACAGCTGCTCGGATCGATCTTCAGGGTAAGGCGTGCTTGCTTACGTTGGTCCGTGGATAGGTGACCAGTTACCAGTTACACACCGAGTTTCCCCCGCGCCTCGAAAAGCACGTTAAGCCGTTGGTCCCGGCTGTCAATTGTAGATCTTTTCTTTGACAGTTGTTGCAGTGGCCCGAAAGTCGGACAACCAGTCTTAGCAAGAGGTATCGTATTACTCAGTACTAACCGGGATGCGCTGCTCTGAAAACGGTGAAGGAAAACATCGTGAGGAAACCGGCATGTCCTAGAACCAAAAAAAAATTCGAAGACATGTGACATCTACCAATCCGCACTGGGCCCGCGTGGTGGATTATAGCCCATTCCCTCTCATAGAGAGGAGGCCTGTGTCCCAGCAGTGGGAACATTAATAGGCTGATGATGATGATGAACCGAGTTGTGGAAATCAGTTAATAAGCTGTCGCTCCATCTAAAATACTTGTATTCAGCTGCATCTGGTTAGTCTGGAAGCCGACCCCAACATAGTTAGGAAAAGGCTAGGCAGATGATAATGAACATTCACCAACTCGTTATTATTAAAATCTATTCGTCAAACTGTTGTGCAAATAGTGCTTGCAAAGTGAGACGGTGCTAGATTTTAGTCAAACTTCAGACTTGAAAAAAGTGTTTCAATTTTCTTAAAAGCATCTAAGATTCTAAGCGATCATTAAGTACTACATATTTTATTTGAATCATACTTTTACGTTTATTACTCAGAAAGAGTGGTCTTGTTTATAAAATACTTTTAGATATCCAAAATGTGCCCAGTTGATAGATGTGTTAGGCTTGCCCCCTATAACATGGGAATAAAATTCAACTGACCAAAGAACATCGGCCTGACACTTCCAAAATGTTAACCAAATGTCTCCTTGTCCCCAGGTCGCTCGGAACCCGGCATAGTACCTTCAATAGTGGGCTTCACAAAGGACTCGGTGGCCCACGAGTCTGACCGCTTAGCTCCAGGAGACAGGATCTGCAGTGTCAACGGCATCTCCACTGCGAGGCTTACGAATGACGAGGTCCTGCGACTCCTCGATAATGTGGAGGAACGGGCATCGCTGGAAGTGGAATATTATATGCCTAATTATGGTGAGTTTTCAAATATTATAACTATGTTCACCTATGTGATATTACCTATGTTATAACATACAATATCAACAGGAATGATAGGCAAGAAAATAAATATGAAACTTGATTGAATTCATAATATGATTTAGGTAGGTAAGTACTCCGAAAATTCGATGTGATTTCTTTGATCATTGAACTAAGAATGATTGAAAAAAGAGTATTATGAAAGAAATATACAAAAAAATCAAAATCGAAATCATATCTAAGAAGAGATAATCCTGGCTTTGATTTGATTTTATTGGTTACATCTAGGAAAACATTTAAATTATTGTCAACTCTAAAAATATGACATCTAAAAATGAAACGTAGATTTCTTTCAAAGCACTGTTTTGTTTTTTTTTCAAGATTATTAAAACTTTTTTAACCCTTAGCTTATTTTTATATTAACCACTGTTTTATAATTTTGCAAAATGAATATCTAAATATAATATTTTCGGAAGCTTAGGCGATATCGGAAATGAGATGACTGATTAATTATTAAAGAACAGCGAGATGATTCGTGATTTCTAGCAAATCTTAACGCAAGTAACAATATTTTGGTATTAATACTAATCAGTAGGCTTATCCAAAGAGACATTTTATCAGTAACTAGCTGACCCACGCAACTTCGTTTGCGTCACATAAGAGAGAAAAAGCTCACAAGAGGATTAAATTTTCCCCGTTTTTGCAACATTTTTCAATTATGCTCCGCTCCAGTTGGTCTTAGCTTGATGTTATATAACCTATATCCTTTCTCGATAAATAGGCTATCCAAAACTTAAAGATTTATTTCAATTCGAGCCAGAATATTAGTATAGTTACCGATGATAAATAAGTAAAAATGTATTTTTTTTGACATCAATATTATATTCAGCTACGGAAAAGTTCAGATCATAACACTGCGCCAGTAATTCCCGAAGGGTTAGGCAGAGGTGTACCTAAATAAAAATAATAAAAAGCATTTTATTTCCTACTCTTACATTATTATAAGTTACAAGTTAACTATTTTTAATACACTATACTGCTTACAATAAAAAGTACATCCAGATTTCGCCAGTCATGTTTAATTCGTATATTTCTTTGTAATAGGGGGCAATCCTGTTGAAAATTGTTAAAGTATTAAAAAAGCCCTCAGTTAAATTTAACTTCTGTTGAAAAAAGACACATTTTATCATCTCCTCAATCTAGATTCGAGATATTCATACCATTTCTACTATCAGACAAGTCAATTCTTCCAAGAATGTCGGCTTAGCAGGGACTGTCAATACTGATATGAAATACACCATTATACCTTGTAATTTGAAGTGGTTTCCGATTATTTTGTCAGACTATATAATGAGCTTAGTGATAGAAGTTTATCGAGGAAATTCTGGGTATAAAACATTCAGTATTGAAATAGGATCGTTGTCTTAATATTAATGTTAGGAAGTTTGGCTTTTGAGATACTAAAATTTTTGGTATAGTATGCTTTACCGATGATTTTGTCAAAGATGACATCTTGTAAAGGTATTATCTTCTAGTATAACTTGTTTCTTATTGTTGTTTATTGTTTATTATTTGTTACAAATAATAAACAAGTTATATTCCATCATATTTATAGACACATCTATTAATTATCATCTCATCCTTTTATCTATATCACATCTATTCATTCATCTACTTATTGGTAGATGAATGAATTGAATAAATTGAATAAATTGACTCTTACTGTCATAATAGTAAACAGTTCTCTTCATTAAAGCCCTTCAAGGAGCTCCTTTTTTCTATCCCGTATCTTGGACAACCTGTAAAGCCGTTGGTTCTACATGTCATTCAAAAGTCTTTCATAGTCGTTACAGGTAGAAATGCTAGGAAGTATGACATCCAGTCTTACCAGTTTCATCTAGTAACTGCGTTGTGGAATTCAGATAGGCAAGGCAGATAGGTAAAGTACTCGTAATCAGTAATATCCTGCTAGACTGGAAGCCGAACCTGACATGGTTGTACAAAGGCTAGGCCGCATCCATTATCATTATTTTCTTCAAATCGGTCAGAATATTCTATTCAATCACAAATCTGCATCAAAATGATCACATCGCAATTTTATATTCAAACACTATTCATAAATTATTTACACTGTATTATGTCAACGACCCAGTTTCAAAGTATATTGCCTTGAATAGCATTATGTACAAAGATATTGCTTTAAATACGAAAGGCCATTTGGTTGTCATTGAGTATGAAAATCCTAGTACACAGGCGATGTATTCGAATGAGGGTAATAATAGGTATACATATTAGTTTCGAGAAGAAAATGTTCATAATATAATAAAGCATCTAGTTTTAATATTAAGTAATGCATCCTTTCAACTTTTTAAATGTTGAAGATATAGATAAGTATGCTTACACCACAAGTAATCTAAATTATAGTAAACACACACACATACATTGAACCTAAATAATATTTTTTGATAAAACGTGTACAATATAACGTATAAACCCAAATTATGGCACAGCAAAAACACAGATTATAAGAATCTTACAATGAGGAATGATGAAATATTAAATAAAATACTTAAAAATAAAAATACTTAATATGAGCATAGTTATCAATTTCGACTGCTGGTACAGGCCTCCTCTCTGTGAGAGTAAGTGGGCTAGGTAATCCACCACAAGGGCCCAGAACCACCCGGCTGTCAAGTTATTTAAATAAGCGAAGTCATTGTTTAACTATTGTGTCTACATCGCTAACAGATGAAGGTTAACCTACTAGCAAACAGTTAAATCTCTCCACAAAATCTGTACCTAAACTCCGTAATCCATATCGAAGAAGATATTAGTGTGTTTACAAGTATAATTGAAACACAAGCATTAAGCAGTTGGTCTCGGCTGTCATTTTTAGATATTTGACAGTAGTTACAGGTAGTCAGTTGCCCAAAAAGTCTGACAACCAGTCTTACCAAAGGGTGTCGTATTACCCAGTACTAACTGGGTTGTGGAGGTCCGATAGGCAGTCGCTCCATGTAAAATACTGGTATTCAGCTGCACCCGGTTGGTCTGGAAGACGACCCCAACGTAGTTGGGAAAAGGCTAGGCAGATGACATTACACACAGCGCCATCCAGTGCCACACTAAGCAACGAGGCTTGTGTTGTGGACATCAGATAGTTGATATACTACGTAGATACTTTTTGTTTGTAAATACATACTTATTATACATATAAACATTCATGACTCGGAAACAAGTGTCCATGCTGATCACACAAACATTTGCTCCTACCGGGATTCGAACCCGAGACCATAAGAACGTAAAGCAGCCTCACTACTGCTGCGCCATTCGCGTCGTCAAAAACACACAAGTATTATTAAAACTAAAACAAACATTATAAATTAAACCGTTAGCAATCGAACATCATTTCGCACAAGACAAGGAGACAATCCATTCTGCTACTGACACACCTCTTTCTGCTCTCGTGGTCATTAATCCTGCTAAACATAGTTCTAAGTCTGGATAATTTTAGAATTCATCTATATGTTTTTAGAAGACTAATGGTGGATTGAAAATATAGTCATAGTTTAGTTATGAAGTAATTTTTCTTAAGTACAAACTTTAAAACAGAATTCATGCTAATTCATTTGCCTGTTTCTTTTTGAATCGGCATGGAAAAAAATATTAGTAGGTATTTTAAATGAGATGGGCCCAATAGGTGGCCACGCCAATTATATTAGTAATTGTATTTTAAACAGTGGACACACACACACACAATCACAGGCAAGGCACATTGGCCCTAGATCGAAGAATTTGGAAGTCAGAACCGTCTCTAGCCCATGTAGCGCCCGTGTGCAAACATTCCCAAGCGCCCCCTAGTAAGCGCGCGGTCAAAATGGAATGGGTACAAGTAACAGCACATCGAGTTACCACAAACTGTCAAACCCCAATATATGTATAATAATACTATTGTTTGGAGATTAAATTTGAAGAAGGAATTTGTCGGTTTTTAATACAATTTTGTGCTGTTGTCTGTGTTTAGAATTATACAGGGTGATCTGGTGTTTACTCTAACAAGCCAAAACGTACCCATGTTAACATGCCTTGCTTATAAGAAGAGCTCCAGACGCTTTACAAAATGTATGCAAAGCGGAGCTCTTTTTACGTTGGTCAATAAAAGTGCCGCGGCCGGCCAACGCGCGCGCCTCGTGGTGCCTCCGTAGCGTGCGGCGCTCGGCGCACACCCTGCTCACTCGGTAATGACGGCCCTGTTGGAAGTCATGGGGAGAGGCCTTTGCCCAGCAGTGGTATGTCACAGGTACAGTACAGCAACATTGTCTAACAGTAACATTGAAAATTGATTTTTAGTTTATTTTGTACCCACTTCAAGAACACACATAAATATGCACACGCAAGCAAGGAAGAAAAAACAAACAGTAATAACCGTAGTTTTAACGATAATAACAATAACCAAATTGTTATCTACTAACTAGACCTGAGGAAACGCCTAAAGTGGCGCTCAAAATAAGAAGGCGCCACTACACTTCTTCAATGCTAGATCAAGAAGCTATTTAAAGCGTGTAATTAAAATAAATTCTAACATCCCGAGAAGGGCTATATATAGCGCCACCTGTCACATTGAGCAAGAACTTCCGATGCGACGTCGGATGAGCACAGAAATAGCTCATGGTGCTCATCCTTTCCATT
Organism: Xestia sexstrigata; assembly: GCA_941918905.2. Classification (NCBI taxonomy): domain Eukaryota; kingdom Metazoa; phylum Arthropoda; class Insecta; order Lepidoptera; family Noctuidae; genus Xestia; species Xestia sexstrigata. The sequence goes on from OW799206.2 coordinate 20,882,937, forward strand.
GATTCGTCCGCTAGATTCTTTAGTTGTCGTAAACAGCTCCACATGACAACTGACTCCAATAAAGTCCTCAACATTTTTCTTAGTTCGTATTTTGGTATCAAATATCTTTCTAAGATTTTTTCATGTGGTTTCTTATAAATTTAAATATTTGTTTTATTCGTTTTCGATACAACTTCAATAAGCTATAACAATCTCGAACGTAACATGTTAACATAACACATCACATACAATCGAAGTTACAGCCGCGCCATTACAATTTTTCTTTAAATACTGGTTTAATCGTGTGGCGTTAGGGGGAGACAATTCCTGCTTCAATGTTAAAAAAAGTTCAAACACATATAAATTTAAATTCAGCTGGTCTTACTTTGCGTCTGTACAAAACAATATAGGTAGTCCATTATACTAAAGTAAAGTAGTTGTCTATGTACTAGTAACCACAGATGAATTATTCCGCCGCGGTAACATTTCACATCTTTTATTTTCAACATTTCCACCGGACCGCACATGGCCACAGTTGGTTAGGCTTCCATTTGTTTTAACGAAAGTACAGTGTAACTTTACTTTGTATAATTTATTTCATCACCACTGCTCTCGAAACGGTAAAGGCAATTATCGTGGGAAAACCGGTATGCCCTAGAATCAAAGACACGTGACATCCACCAACCATCACTGGGCCCGCGTGGTGGATAGTCATATCCAGTGAGTCATCACTTTCTCTTACAGCGAGGAGGCCTGTTCCAGCGGTGGAAACTTTACAGGCTGACTGATATGCTGCAGAGAAAATTACTCATATCTTCTTTTGTTTCAGCATCCCAAAGTTCACTATACATCACAACGAAGTTAGCAGAGGTTCCTGTCGAGAAGATCAACGGTTCTCTTGGTATCACTATCAGGGGTGGTTTACCGGAGAACTCGGCCCCTAGTGCTGACCTGGTACTAAACAGCCGGTCTTTGGATGCTCAGCCGCTGGTGGTGACCCATGTGAGGCCTGGTGGTGCGGCGTATAATACATCTAGGATAAAACCTGGGGATAGGCTGTTGAAGGTTGATCACGTAAGTTATAGTTTGAAATAAATTATATATTAATATTAAGATTTTATAAAATCTCATTTGTTCATGAATTTTGAGTTAGCACAGAAAACTTTCATTGTGGCACAGTAGACACAGTCCTTTCATAACAGCACCTACGTTTTTGTGTTACTGTCAAAAACCTTATGATCCTAATTCTTGTTATGATAAGGTTACTTTTACTGTGTACTTACTGACTAGTCTATCAAAATTACAGTGATCTTTACAATCGTTGCCATAATACTTTTGCTGGGTTGCTGCTGTCAGAGGTTTTTTTTATACTAAATAGGCGATGACGCGGCTTAGAATGCGCACGCTTGCCTAATAAAATTTCCCCTTGTCTGATAAAATAACTGTAAAGGACTGTAAATATCTTTGTCTCTTTGTTCATCCATATGTATAGAAAAATACCCTTGACGAAATAGGAAGTGCCAGAGATGCCAGTCTCAAATTAACAAGACAACTTAGACAAGAGTAGCATTCATTCAGAAAGGGGAGGGCTTGATAATCTTGAATATTTTTGTTTCTACCCAGGTCTCCCTAACCAACAAAACCCTCTCCGAAGTCCACAACATCCTCCAGAACTGCCCACAACTGGCCAGCCTAACGATAGAGTACGACGTTTCAATCATGGAATCGGTCAAGTTGGCCACTGGTCCTCTTCTTATCGAGATCGAGAGGCCTTGTAATGAAGACCTGGGGTTGTTCCTCACCAATCAGAGGTGTTCCTCTGATGACGTGTACAGTTCAGGGTCCGATACGTATCAGAGGGTTGGGACCTGTAATGCTATTTATATAGATAGTATATTGCCGGCCAGTATTAGTGACAGGTGAGTCTGATTTATGCATTTGTTTTCATAAAAATTACTTCTTTTAATAGGGTTATTCACCAACTCGGCACAAGACTGAACACACGTGTGTCCAGTAGGTGAAACTCAAAATTAGTATCACTTATTATGTCATCGACACTCCAAGATTTTTATCACATAGTGAAACTTAAATAAAATCACTTTTATGTTATCCCTAACTGGACACACCGAGTTTTTTTGCAAAAAAGTACACTCTTCGTATACCAGTACTTGTTTTGGCTCTTATCGTGAAGGCTACAATTGCTAGCATAACGTACTTAGCTAACCTATTCTGATCTGTGAACTTTATTATTTTAATTAGTATCGTTTCAAGACTAACTGACGTCAATATTCATCCTTAAACCTGACCTACTTTATACCTACCATATTATTGGTTTCAAGTTTAGGATGTGTAATAACTAGATTCACTATCATGAAAGATTAAAGAACAATATTATTACTGAATCATTATCATAATGGTTAAAAACAGCACTCTAAAATATGCATTGAGAATATAAAACAACTTTACTAAAACACTCCTATCATCTACTTTAAGTCACATTAATCAACAAAGCCTGAAGTGGAAGTCTTGCGCCACTGCATAATTAGTGAGGGGACCATAACTGATGAGCTATCGATATTTAAATTGGTTACAAGATATCGGCTTAGCCTAGTTTGAGCTCACTGCACTTTGATACGAAGCAGAAAAAGTAAAGGTGCCGAGAATGTGATCCTTCACGTTTCTTGAGCCATTATTTATTGGAGTAGATGATTGTTATCGCGTGTTGATATTTCCGCGTCACACACAAATGTTAACACGCTATTTCTCGAAGGGCTAGCCAGAAAATATACACACACTAGCTTTTGCCCACGGCTTCGCCCGCGTGAAGTTCGATAAATGTTTCGCCAGTTCTGTTTAAATTCCATGAAGTAGACGAGTCTACTTATCCTGGTTACTTCTGAGAATTTTCTTATATCGAGGATTTCGTATTCAGTTAAGTGGTTTTGATGTCGACGTTGCCTCCAGGCTTTAGTTAAAAAAAAATCTTCTTATTCCAACTGAAAGCGGCCATGTACATCTTCATCATTAGTTTAAATAGCCTGAAGGTCTTGAGCCATAAGTCCAGGAAAAAATACATGGTTTTTGGAGTCACCAATCCCATAAAGAATGACATGACAAAGACAATAAATGGCCCGCCTCTTAGAAAAACACTGCAGTGAATTTAAAAATAATATCATGAATCTTCATTCGTCATTCTATGGAAACCCTTCGCGCCTAAGGGATGTTTGACCCTTGTCAACCTGCGATGTCCTAGAGCGGTTCAATACCCAATTGTATTTTTAAAAAGGAATAGATTCAATATGCTCTTGTCATGCTCTTTGCCTTTCAGGGTGAGTAGTTTTTGCGAAGGTGTTTTGATACCTCTTCAAGCAATGTATAACGAAAGAATTTATAACTTTAGTATGAATTGAATGGACAATGAATTTCACAAGCCGTGCGCTCGATAGAATTACGAACTTCTCATAAATCTCTCACTCATGTATTTAGACCAATTGGCGTAGATTTTCCATTGTCTGTCAATGAATATAAGATTTTTATTAAGGCTGTCCCTACATAGCTAATTTATTATATTTTGACACAGACAGAATATATTTTGTAAATTGAAGAAACATAAAGTAGTCTAACACTGACATGGACTCAACTCTCTAGTTTCAACCACAAACACTAAAGTGTGTGTAAAAATATGTAACCAATTATGTACCTACACAGCCACACAAACCTGTATCGTTACACATATGGAGGTGTGACCACAACAATAGTCTAGGAAAGATAAAGGTACTCGAAGTTACTCAACCCGCGATCATGGCGCTTGCAACAGCGTTGAAATATCGGGAGCTCAAAACTATTAACAATCACGGTAGATATCCCATAAGTGACAATATAAGTTTACTCGAAGTTACTGTTATTCCTTCTTGGAAACATTATTAGCTACGAAAGCCTTAAAATAATAAAATTAAGTCAATTCCCAGAATCAAGTCTTTAAGCCAAATGAAAATTCCAACTCCCAATTCTCCGGTGCGATTATTTTAATCAATTAGAGAGAAAAGAAAAATTAATTACATTCCATTAGTCGCTTAGAGAAAAATGTTAGCTTTCCGATACGAGGCTTTAGTGTAGCATCCCTTTGGGGGTAACTTTATTAAGTTCAATGAATAAGGAATTATACTGGTACTAGGTTAATAATAGTTTTTAATTCTGAAAAATATGATTTAGATTATACAGATTCTTCTGTCTTTACTTTTAGCGTTTTAATTACGGCGTTGAAAATATTTTTGTTCGTTCTTAAACGTCAAAATAAGAATAACTTATTTAAAAAGTATTATATAAGTGTTCATTGAGGTGCAAAAGTGTTAGTTCTCAAACAATGGTATCATTAGTGCTTATGCTCATGTTTGGAAGCGACCAGCCTGATCTAGGTTTGTTTAAACCTGTGTTAAGTGTGTTAATCGCGCTTGACAGAACAATAACATTGAGCTAACCTAAATTACTAAAAATTAAGTATCTGCTCTAGGGATTGATTAAAAGATCGTTTATCCCTTGACTTTGAAAAAAAAAACAAAAACAAGAAAATATCTTTTTATTTATTTAAAAGCATCATCTTTAAGTAATTGACATTAATTACGAACTTCTATGACCAAAGGCCGCTAAGCTTCTTCGTACTTTAATAATATCGCGAGACACTTTAAGTTAAGCTAATGTTTTAAGAAACTCATTTTGCTTGAATTAAAATAGTTAATAACTTTTATTGTATAGCTTTGTAATTTGTTTATGAATCAGAGCTGCTGGTGAGATGAAACTTTGTTGACTGCTTCACTAAACTTTTTTGAAGCAGTTAATTTTCTATTTTATGATAATAGCAAAATGAAGTTGCAAGATTTTGAGTGGGTTTTAACTTTTTTGATAGATCTAATATTTTCATAATATGAAACGTGCCTTTTTGTTAGGTAGCTTATTCTTTTTTGGCACCTGTCGTGTTGATGCATAGTTCAGGAGCTAGCGCAAGTTTGTCTGTTCAGTATAACTCGCATCCCTAATTCTGTGAGCCTAACTCGCTTTTGGCCAGGTTTGTGTTTGATGGAAGTAGAGTTTTAAAATTTCGAAGTGACGAATTTAATTTTGATCAACGCATGGAAAGTCTATTAAAAACCTGGTTTATGTTATTTCATTATAAGCAAATATTAACTTTGTGCCTATCAGCCATAAAATGAAAAAAAGTAGCGGGAAAAAAACCTTACCCTTTAGGGTGGTGGGTATAAAAGTTATTCTGCAGTTAAACATCAAACATAGTATTTGAACTAAAATCAAGTCTATAGCGTTGGGTAGGCTATTGGGGTGGTCTGAAACACTGCATGTCTGGTTCATAAGTCGTTTATTATGTAAAATAGTCACCGTATACGAAACCAGGCTAATGCTAGCCGAACAATACCGTCACACACATGACTAGCGCAAGCGAAGGAAATATCGTGACACCACGCAGCGCGTCTCGTAGAGCACTGACTAAAATGCGCGCGCATCCGCGCGTGTTTATCTCAGCCGCGCACTCTATCAGCGGCTGGGGAAACAACTCCCGGGGTTGCCAACTACACACGACTACAATGTACCAATGGCCTCACGCTATAAGTCTTAATTTCTTATCTTTTATTATTACTTTTTAACACATATTATTGCTGTTTCTTTTTAATTTTTGACTAGATTGATACTTCACCAACAAAAAGCAATAAAATCCAATGTTTTACCGCAACTACCAAATTACGCGCAAAGTCCAAAATGAAAATCAATAACTTTCTATTACTCTTTTATCCTCTTTAAAACCGCAATCTCACACATAATTCCATTGTTCAAAGCTAATACCGTACTTACCGTAATACAAATAGAGATCCATTTAGAGCCGTTGATTGCAAGCCTAGGCTTCCAGTAAGCCCTGAGATCGCACTGGGCTCTAACTAAGCCTGGATAGAGAGATGTACAGGCGCAATGCGAATTTTTCAAGTATTGTATCTTTTTTGTTCTTGATACAAAGTTAATTCTGCGATAAAACTGTGCGGCCTTTGTTTACGACTTTTTGGTTTAGGTTGAGCTTACTGTGACCAACCAAGATTTAAACAGATATTTAACGGTCATTAAGAAAGAATGACACAAAAGCCTTTTGTGTCATTGGAGGCCTATACAAAGCAGTGGGTGGGACCAAGCAAACAATAATGATGATGAAAAATAAATCATTTCGATTTCTCGAGGATAATTTAGCCCTTATTTTTTTCAAACAAAATCTGTGAGTGTCGAAACATTCAATTACAATAAGAGTAGGTGAAATAGTAAGTTTAACAGTGACCAGAAGAAATCAAATCATGATCTGCCCAGCCTTTTCCCAACTATGTTAGAGTCGCCTTCCAGTCTAACCAGATGCAGCTGAATACCAGTATCTTACATGAAGCGACTGGCTATCTGACCTTTACAACCCGGGAAACTGACTACATGTAACGATTAAAGAAACCAAAATAAAGTAGGATAATTAAAAGTAGCCTCCATGAGTGCCAATACAAAAATGAAAACATAGCCTAGAGCATGCATACTCTGACAAGGCTTACTACCATTTTGAAGAATATTTTTACGCCAGCATCCATTATTAGCTTGTGAAGATACAAGTAAGCAAGTCAAGCTTAACATTCCTAATGAACCATATCATTCTAGATGCGGTGCCCTCCACCCCGGAGATCAGATCCTGGCGTTTGACGACCATGTCATCGACGGGAACAACTACACGGCTGAAGAAGTCATGTGCTATCTGGAGAACTGTGAGGGGGGGTTCACGAGGCTCCATGTAGCGCCCAGACATGTTGTTGGACATTGTGGGAGGTTTACTAGAGGTAAGCAGTAGGTATTTTTTATTTAGGGCTTATAGTAGAGATAAAAATCGAGGATTTATAAGTTACAGGTTTTAAGATACTAGTAACATTTATTAGAAGGGATTGGGACTATTAACTTTGACAAAACAGAAAAATATATGGATAGATAGTGTTTCTTATTATGTACGCTACACAAATTATGAGTCTAAACAAATAAACGTTTAAAGTCATTAAAATATCAATCTAGACATTTTTTTAAAGGTTCTGTAGGAACCTAAGCTTGTAGGTTTTCATTTATTAGATAGAGCAACATACATTTTGACCTAGTAGTTAGTCTTCAATTTTTATCTTGCTAAGCACGATTACACTGGAAAATATGGGGTGAAGAAAGAACAGTACCTACATAATTTTATTTCTACGTCTCTTTGTTACAATTCTGTTCCTTTTATCCAATTTTCTTCTCCAACGTGCACAGTATTCACGAAATTCATGAACGTTTACATACATTTCGCCACTATTCACAATAATTTAACGCCGGAACCACAAAAATGGATATTCATGATAGCAAAAGCACCGACGGATGTCGAAAATTATTCACAAAACACTTGAGGCGGAATACCCTGAAGTAACTTTAATACCTTTTCCCAGCTCCTAGAAATTCTGCAATAGCACCTTTCGTAAGCAATTCCGGAGGTATAATAATTACTGAGTTAATTCTTCGCTAGCCTGAGGCAACTTGCCGAATGACCGAACTTGGGAACTAGCTTCCCCAAGTCAGAAGCTTGTTCTTAGCTTTGTATATAGTAAGGATATGTATGTTTATAAAAATACGGAAGGCTTTTTAGAAGTATAAAACACAGTTACAGTTACACAGTTAGTAGTACAAACAGTGTACAGTAGTACACAGTTTTCGTGGAAAAATAAACTGTCAACAAAAATGTAGTAACTGAATTTGCAATTTAAACTTGCCTCGTATTTTCAAGATCAGCCTCAACTTGGCAGCAACTAAAACACTAACTTCGTACACAAGAAAATTTATACCAGGAAAGGTCTTTCAAATCTCCGCGCAAATATTTTCATAGCCCGAAAACACTCTAGAAATCTTCGGAAAAGGTTTCAACATCTTCAAAACTTTACGAACTCTGGACATACATCCTTTAGATTTTCTCTCGTGGCTTGCACCGGGACTAACAAGAACGAATATATGAGCATCAAACTTGGCTCGTATAACTCAAAAGGCTTAAGTTCTGATGTCTGTAATATGCTTTCACTAATGTACAGAGCAGGTACATTAATTCAAGTTTAAACTTTAGTTTAGACTTCTACCGTGAAGTCCTCCTTGGGTAGGTTGAGTTATTACGTATTTTTGAAGTTAGGACATCGATCTTGCCCAAATGTAGAAGTTCTGATGAGAGTTTTAGAGCAAATACGACTAGAAAATGACAATTATGATAAATAGTATTTGTCAAAAATATGTAACGGTTATATGTAATAGATTCATGGAACAATTAGCTGACCATATGCAATTACCTGACACTGAATCAACCGAAGTAGAATGGGAAAAACGTACCTATCCACATACCGTACGACACCTGAAGCCTTCTCTCTATCTCCTCGCTGGAATTTGTATCCAAGCCCCAAGATAAAGACTAACTGCCTACTTTGGGGCTCACTGGCAAAATAATACTTTATATATAATTTATACTAATGCGAGTTTCCAGAAATCTTTAGTTACACGGAAGTGTTACGAATAAGACAAATAGGCCCCTAAGGACCCCATTTTATACAGATTTATATGAGGTGGGCTCTTTAGGGAACCGTTATGTTTTGTTTGTCCCAATTTAGAAATATCAGTAGTTGGACTTTTGAAATGTACATAGCATAGTGATATAAACGGTGTTTTATTCTAACCCGCTATACATTTTAACGAAAATAGAAAAGTAAATTACTCTTTGACATCACAATTCTCTCACAATATTTTTACATTCTAAAACTAAAATCATTCGCTGTCATAGAGCAGAGGCCTGAGTCCCAGCACTGGGCACATACAGGCAAATAATAATTATGCTAAGTAAAAGTGAACTCAACAAAGCAAATTGTTAATAGCGCCCTGGCAAAAGTCGTTAATTGGTTTAATGTTAATAATTTACTCCTAAATGAGAAAAAAACTAAATGTATTAAGTTTACGATACCCCATGTAAGACAAGTGGAAACCACTGTACTAATTAAGAATGAAGAGTTGAAACCGGAAGATAGCACAGTGTTTCTAGGCATAACTTTGGATGCCAAGCTTCAGTGGGGCTAGCATATAGACAAATTGTCGAAAAAACTTAGCTCTGCAGCATACGCCGTTAGAAGAATTCGTGAGTTAACTGATTTAGAGACAGCCCGTTTAGTTTACTTTAGTTATTTCCATAGCGTGATGTCGTACGGTATTCTCTTGTGGGGCAATGCCGCCGATATTCAGACAATATTTGTTTTGCAAAAAAAGGGCAATTCGTTCAATTTATAAATTAAGACCCAGTTACTCCCTCAGAGAAAAATTTAAAGAGATTAATATTCTTACTGTGCCTTCTCAGTTTATTTATGAAAACCTTTTGTACGCACACAAAAATATTAATTTGTTTAAAAAATACAGTGATATCCACAACATAAATACGAGGAACAAACACAAGTTTGTTGTTCCTGTAACGAGGCTCAAAAAAATAGGGGGTACGTTCAGATGCCAATGTATACGTTTTTACAATAAACTTCCGAGCCAAATTCAAGCACTAAGCCTAAATAAATTCAAATCGTTTATAAAACGGAAGCTGTGCTTGAAAGCCTACTATCATGTTAACAACTATCTCGAAGATAAAAAGGCTTGGGATTAAGCTGCTCCAATGAAATTTGCTCTGTGAATGTCGAAATTTCGGACTTCGCTTGTTTATCATTAATTCCTTTCTTTTATACACTCTGACATTGATTTGACATGAATACTTATTTCAGTATTTTTATATTTTTTTTACTTTTTTATTTTATTTTATGTTACATTTACCTACTGACTTGACAGGAATATTTACGTATCTTACTTTTTTATTATTATTGACATATGATTTTTGTGATTTTTATTGACATTGATTTTGTAAATTATTATTATTTTATTTGATTATTGTGAATGTGAGGACCATGTGGATTTCATTTTTATATATTTTTGTTTATTCTCTTTTTTTTTTTCCCACAACTGTCTGGCAGTTTGAGTACTATAAGCGACCTACCCAAATGTCCTTTCTTTGGTATTGTTCGTCGTTTCGTTGAGCTTCTTGAGTTATAAGTCGAGCTACACGATAACTGACAAATGCTTGCACTGACTGGACAGGTCCACTCAAATCTGTGTGGTTCTTTCTTCAAAAGACCATCTCAGACACTATTCTGCATAGTCCTCATGTGAATTGAGCAAAATTATGTCTGGACTTCAAAAGAGACTATGACCTCTGAGTTTGTTTCGGCTGTTTCTTCTCAGAGTAGTCAGGTACGAAACACCGGCCCCATCTAGTTTAAAAAAAAAAATGACGTGTAAAAGTGTTTGTAAAAACCTACTTGCAAAATAAACATCATTTATCATTTATCATTAAAGAAAAACAAGAATGACAAGACTCCCTATAAAAATGTGCACAGCAAATACCATCGTTATAAAGTAACACTTTGTTCCAGAAAATTCAATATCGGGAACGTCGACGTTGAACGCCAAGAAGCATCGTCAGAGGAACTACAGGCAGAGCTCGATGCCCAAACTAGGTTTACAAGACGATTATGGTAAGATATTGGATGGGGTATCGATTGTATTATCATTATGAGCAAGATCGATCTGAAGTTGTGCGCTGAAGTTGCGATGGGAGCTTCGAGTAAAATGGCACTTGATGGAGTAGAGAATTTATGTTTTGAAGTAGGTTGCGAGGTAGATGTACATTCAGTCAAAAAAGTATCGGGAATGGATGATTTGTTTATGGTTCCAATTTTTTTTTTGTTTTTTTTTTGTTGTTGTTAGATTAGCACAACTGTTTTCCATTTTGGCGCGGAGTTTGAGTTACATCTGTTAATTAGATTAAATACAGTGCTGTTTTTAATTATATCATATCTAGTGTGTATTGCGAATTTCATAATGGACAAAAACATCGAACAAAGAGTTTGTCCTAAATTTTGCATCGCCAATGGAATTTGGTGTTCGGAGTCACTGAAAATGTTACAGAAGGCTTACGGTGAATCGACTTTATCAAAAACACGCGCTTATGAGTGGTACAAAGCGTTCAAAAGCGGTCGAGGTGTGATAGAAGATTTGCCTCGCTCTGGTAGGCCATCAACGTCTGCAACTGAAGTTAACATCGCAAAAGTGAAGGAAATAGTGACTGACAATCTTGCCGGAAGGTCAAACGGTAAATAAAGAATATTAATCGGGCGTTATGCGGCGTTTAAGAGAGCAAATTAGATGAAAAAAGCCAGATTTGTGGAAAGAAAATTCTTGGATTTTGCACCACGATAATGCGCCTTCGCACAATTGTGAACGATTTTTTGACCAAAACTCAAGAAATACCATCGAGCAACCACCTTATTCACAAGATATGGCTCCAGCCGACTTCTTTATTTTTCCTAAACTCAAACTACCACTTCGTGGCACCCGTTTTCATTCAGTAGAAGACATAAAGGAAAATTCGCGGCGAGAACTGAACTCAATTCTGGAATAAGCATTTAAAAAATATTTTTATGATTGGATTATTAGTTGGCGTAAGTGTGTCGTTTCTGAAGGAGCATACTTTGAAGGTGATAAAATAAATTTGGATGAATAACTAATATTTTGTGTTTTATTGATCTTTTCCCGGTATTTTCTTGACAGAGTAGTATGTTCTTAACTTATAAGTAGAATATTTTAATAGATTGGAGTTAGATACCTTAAACGAATAATAGCGACAAGTCATAATTATATAGACTAGATAAGATTTCGGATTGTCATCATGCTGTTTAAAGTTAGATACCTTTGATGTTCAAAAACTGGGTGGAAGGTATAAAAAATTAAGATAATGACGGCATGGTTTGCACCGTGACTGAGCGATGGGCTGCTACAGGTTCGATTCCCTTGCGGAACAAAAATTTGGATGGCTTAGGGTAGTTGTTCTGGGTCTGGCTGTATCTGTCCGTGAGTCTAAATGTTTGTAAACGCACTCACGTCTTCGTCTATCCATACAGGAAAAATTCCTAGTGTGCAACGATTCTTTTAAAAAAAAGACAAAAATATTAATTTAAATAATCGTAAATAATTCAACACAGACTAACTAAAGCATAATATCAGCAATACATAGGCTAACACAACACTGTCAATGAAATAAAATCCTACTGGGACTTGGGTTCCACCAGCCTTATAAAACTAGAAATATCTTAATTAATCAATGTCTATAAATAGCACAATCAAATTGAAACATTCTACGAAGACCACTATTGAATCATAGCTAACCGGCTTGATAAATTAAACGTCATAAATCATCCATACTTGAACCCAAGTTTGTCGGAATTGGGTCGGCACTCGATCTGTTCGCTTACTGTATTTTTATTAATTGAGAGAGTCTTCAAGTATCAGACAACCGAGTTATTTAATTATTTGGAGAGAGCAGGAAATTCGATGTTTGGACATTTTATCAGAATTAATAGTCGCCTGGTACTAATTACTATATCACCCTTTCCGACTTTCAACAGGGTTTTCAATAGGTTTTTTATTTTAATCTAAACTGTCAACATTGTTTTAACTTTATTTAGGGTTTAAACGGATCCTTAATGACGCCGTCAACCAAGCATTCTGTACATCAAAATATGTAACTCAACGCAAAAATTATTGCTGGGAAACGACTTTTTTGAACAAAAACGTTTTACGGTAAAACTCAATGTAACGCACTCATAACATTGTGCTGATGCATTAGTATAGTATTTAAAGTAAAGTTAAGACCTTAAAAAATTGTGAAAAAGTTGGAATTTTGACCTCCAATATCTCCGAACAATTAAGTTCCCAGGTATGGTCCAGAACAAAAAAATGATCGCAATGATGAGGAGAACAAGTGACTTTCGGCTTCGTTATGGGTCTAGTTACACTCTTTATATTTGCTATTCAAATAAATAAATAAATATCGCTGGACATGAACACACAGCGCCATCTAGTGCCACAGTAAGCAACGAGGCTTGTGTCGTGGACACCAGATAGTTGATATACTACATAGATACTTTTTTTTGTAAATAGATACTTATTATACATATAAACATCCATGACTGAAACAAATGTCCATGTTCATCACACAAACATTTGTTCCTACCAGGATTCGAACCCGGGACCCAACGAACGTAAGGCAGCCTCACTACCGCTGAGCCATTCGGGTCGTCGTTGTGATGTAACATCCATGACTATTACATTACTATTACTTATTATAAATACAACATATTTTAGAAACTAGTCAACTAACAGTCGTTATATCAATTAAGCTACATCTGAAACCAACATCATAAGTCTGCCCAGTTAATCACCAATTAAGAAACTACAAACGATAGTTTAAAAACCAAAAACAGCACTTCAATTAATTACAAAGTCGGGACCAAAAATCCACAAAGTTAATGAAACCACATTTTCCTTCCACTATTAGTACCGGAACCCAAACAGAGTCATCGTAAACAAAATCAGGCAAACTTTCCGCAAACAAGGGAATAGGATAGCCGTAGTAATTAATTTGTACCAGAAAAACCCACCAAGGGCTTACAGGAGACACTGAGGGTTCTGTACCATAAAACATAATATAAGAATAAATACTTATATCTTCTTGTTACGGTCATAATATTCTTAAAACGATGCATTCCTGTGATATACAGACGGATAGATAGACAGACAGACAGATGGAAAGACGGATCGACAAACAAACTGCCAGACAAACCAAAAGACAGACCAACAGACAAACCGGTAAGCTTAGTAATTGAGTTTCGTATTCAGCCTTTGGGTACGGAACCCTAAACACAGAGTTCAGTATATCTTCCTCTAGCATATTTGTTTAGGACCTGCAACTTCCTAGTTTGTTCGCAGTCCCCCGCACGTTGGTCTAAATCATTATGTTAATTGGACGGAGCACGTAATAGCCTAGCTAGGAGCTGACGTAGTGTCACTAAATATAGAGGATTTCAATGCAGGTCATTCGTGGTTTTCGTATCATGGTCGGAAACGTGCAATTTTGAGCTTTATCAACAGTACAATTTAGGGAGAGAATTTGTACTGTAACTATTTCTGCGACTAAGCAATATTTCTGTGTTACGTGTCGACTATTCCTTTATTTGTCTCCAGGGAAGTGCCGTTGGCCTTTTATAAAGATACATCTACTGTTGGGACATATTAGTATGAAAATAGGAGGCAAATTCTGTAATAGTCTAAACGTCACTTCCATTTTCTGCTTATTAACTAACACGGTTTATCTTTGAACCGGGTGCCACCATTGTGTCAGTTTTTACATTTAGAACTTTATTATACCCTCGGTAGAGAGCAGCGGTGGCCCAGTGGTGGCGACCCCGACTTACGAACAGTAAGTCGTAGGTTCAAACCCAGGCAGGCGGCATTACTTTGTGTATTTTATTTCATCACCACTGCTCTCAAAACGGTGAAGGAAAACATCGTGAGGAAACCGGCATGTCCTAGAACCAAAAATTCGAAGATATGTGACATCTACCAATCCGCACTGGGCCCGCGTGGTGGATTATAGCCCATACGCAAAATACGCGCTTTGACGTGGAATTGCGGACACCAGCCCGTTATACAATATACCCTCGGTAACGTTCTAAATGCAACCCTTGCATCGGTCAACTTGAAGTTTAGTTTTGTAGTGAGTTCGTTACGGTCCACTATGCTTACAAAATTGTACAGTCGACTGGCACAGCTGTGATAACACTTAAACCTTGATCTGGCCTACTAGTTTCAAGAGAACAATTTGTGCTATATTCCTTAACAGATAGTCAACAAAACTACATGAGTATGGGGGTCTGCAGAACTGAGTCTTTGAACATTCAGCTGGAAGTTCCTCCTGGTCAGAGTTCTGGTCTAGCTGTACACGAAGACAATGCTATGTTGGTGATATCACATGTCGCTTCGCAATCGCCGGCTTACAGGTAAGTGGTTTTTGATGTTATATGAACTTCATAGTTGAAGTAAGAGATCTTGTGTCCAAAATACCAATACGGGTACTATTTTGTTCTAAAAACTACAGTATTACCCTGTTACCCAACATTTTCGTATTTTGAATACCGCATTATTTTAGATTTTTTGGCAATTCAAAAATACTACTCCTAAATCATCGTTGCAAGCAAACGAAGAACAAGCATGAGAAGCCTTTAGAATCCTTCTGTGATTGTAAATGTGTTACGCAGATGGAGTTCGGTAATATTACAGGAAAAACAAATACGCAATTACTCTATGGCTCTGGAACAATTATCTAAAGAAACCTTGTAGATACACATTTCGAGAACAGTAGGAAAATATATGTTTTTTTTAGCTTTGTATTGATCGCTTTCCTAAGCACCAACAAGAAATCTTCACCTTACCTTTTTTCCAGATCCGGCTGCCTTCAAATCAGAGACAGGGTAATGTCAATCAACGGCCACGAGAACTTAACAGTGGATGTCGCCAACGAGATCCTACAGCGAAGGAATGATTCCCACAACCCTAAGTACTTGACCCTGAACGTGGAATTCAGTATGCCTAACACCATTGAAGCTTCCAGTGGAGTTTTTAATGTGAAACTGGCAAAGACGACTGCGGGATTAGGCGTTACTATTACAGGTTTGTTCCTGCAATACATTTTGTTTTTTTTTTTTCAAAGTCATATATTTATTCATCTTGATTGTTTTTTTTATCAATTCCTCATAATATTCTCGACAGTTCACTCATGCCAGAACTTTAAAATCCTAAGAAATGCCTTCATGCATGTTACTTGTGGTTTTCAATCACTTAGAGCCTGCGCAGACGTGGGACTTTGTCCGTAGATCACGCCAAAAATGTCTGTTTCTGTTGGCAATAAGATTTACGGATAAAAGTGCCTCGTCTGCGCACTTACTCAGAGTTAGAATTTTGCAGCTTTTAGAGTACTAGGCTGTCATGACTGTTTTGAAGATAGGTTCATCGAAGTCTTTTTGACAGATACCACGCTAAGCAACATGGCGGCACAGCCAGGCTGCGTTAGTCAAACAGACGTGCATAAGGCATGTCATGGTACGTTGGACTGTAAATACATTCGCTTACTGAATCTAACGTACTAGGCAAACATGAGGGCTGAGCGCCTATTCGTTATACATACTAACCTGCCCAACTAATCACCTCTATCATACATGATGAACTTTCAAGTGAGTCCAAAAAGGGGAATCAAGGACCCACTGGCCTCTTCTGATTGTCTGGTAACCTAGTACTTATTTCCACAGGATGTAAACAGAAACTCCTTAGCAACGAAGAGCCCATGGTGATATCGGATATTAAGCCAGGATCTGTGGCTCATCGGAGTGGAGCCTTAGCAGCCGGAGACCAACTTTTAGCCATTAATGGTCAGCCGCTGCATAATTTATCATTGGTAAATATTTGGATTTATTTTTCTTGGTGAAATGTGTTTACATTATTATTCTTTCAAATTAAATTACAGTATAAATTACGTAAATGTAATAATAGTGAGTATAATATGATTTCGTTTAAAAAGCTCTTATTTTCCTCATGCAAAATTAATTCATTTAAAATGCGACGGCAATTAATTTTCACGTCTCGGAAAGATACCAAGATAAATTAATTAACAACTTTTGCATTAATTATGTTGATCAAAGTGAGATCTAAACACACACACCAATGTTTACACTACTTGGAGTGCTAACTCAGAGTAGGAACATGAAATAAATGCGAAAAAGTAATTATAAAGTAATCTCAAAGTTGCCTTGTTATTTTATGAAAATATTTAGGGCGTCTGTTACACTCAAAAATCATTGAAGAGTTAAAAATATGTCCTATTGATCTAGCTACCGTCCAATAACCACATTTGGCATTTTGCTTCATTGCCGAGGTTAACTAGATAGTCAGTCACTAATGGAACTGCAATGCCAAAATAATAATTTACAAATAAGATCGCCTTTTAAGTCCGATTTCACTAACACTGATTAAGAATTACTTAGCGAATAAAAACAGAATACGTTTTGTTGTGATGTTACAAGCAATGACTAAAGTTACGACAGAGATTCGACTATGCGTAATGCTTAGACCACTTATACATCTTGCCTAGCAACAAATTTCTAATAATATTGACACTACACTAATGACTAATAAAAACTACAGATGATTTCGCCATTTGGTGCATTCCTAATCAAACCTTTATTACAGGACACAGCCTTCAACATCCTCCAAAATTCACCAGAAGACATTATTACCCTTAAAATCCGTAAACGCGACCTAACAGAAGACTGGTCGAACATTCACAAACACAACGCTAAATTGACCCTGCAAAGTTTTAGCAATATTGAAACTAAAGCCGTTGTACATAGTGGTGAAGATTCTGGCCATCATACGGAGAGTCCTAACAATAGTGCTAAGGAAAGTGAAAGGAGTCATGGTAGCAATGAGAATGGCAATACGGCTGTTTTTACTGTGGAACTGATTAAGCAAGAAACGGGTCCGCTAGGGTTGACTATTGCTGGGAGTGAAGATGTAACGCAGCCTATTCTATTGAGTGGTCTTGTTGAAGGTATGGAAGTTTTTAGTAAGAAATATTGGAATATTATTATTGTACCCGGACTTTTTTAAATCATGTGTTACGAACCGAACTTTTTAGCATCACCTTTTCGGAACATTTAATTTTCTTCTAAATTCTAATATCACTGACAGTAATCTAGACTTGGGACTTTTGGTTTTCATCATTTGGTGAATGTTTGTAAAATAAACTGTGGTTACTTACACCAACGCGTTTTAGTTCCAGTAGCTACGATCAGTAACATTATGCTTAACCTCTATGCTTAAACCTTCGAACCAGTTTTCGAATTTCGAACTTGATTTCAACAAAGCTAAAGTTCGTTCATTGAGCTATTACTACTACGTATAGAGAAGACAGCGCGAACAAAATCTGTGCTCCGTTCAACTGCGGTCGGCCGGCAGTTCACTCAGTCGCTTGCTCACTACAGAACATCTATATATCGACGGTGAAGTGCCAATAACACCTAACTGACTTTTAAAAAACTGCTTTTTAAAGTTAGGTAATGCCATAAAATATACATGTTGGTATAGTTGGGAAGTATTTCCACATTTTAATTGAATGCTGTTGCAATTAAAATACACTTAGGAGATTTCACTAAAACATGCGAAATACGCCTTTAAATTCAAAATAATAAAAAAATAATTTCTCGAAAAATGTCAGTTAGGAGGTATTGGCACTTCACCGTCGATATACGGGGTAAGCCGCCCCCCGCGCCCCGCACTGCCGCGCTTGTTGCACAGATTTTGTTCGCGCTGTCTTCTCTATACGTAGTAGTAATAAGCTCAATGAGTTTGATGCACAAAATTTTCTGCTAAGAATCAAGTTTAAAATCAAATCAGTTTTGTATTTAGAACAATAGCTTTGTTGAAATGAAGTGCTAAATTCTGAAAGGGCTCTTTGGCTTAAACTTTTGTTAATGATATCTCTACTTTTACTACAAATATTGTAACTCACATTCTCAGTCGTGGTATTAAATTCGATCTTTTAATGGCAGGTGGTGTAGCAGAAAAATGTGGAAAACTAGCCATAGGCGATGAACTGCTCAATATTAATGGTGAAAGTGTGCTAAACAAACCCTTGTCTGAAGCAATCAAATTATTACAACAAAGCGGTCAAAGAGTGCAGCTGCAACTGTGTAGAAAAGTGTCAGGTGAACTACTTTAATTTTAATGACAGAATTTCGATGATTTATAACTTGCACAAAAATACCAACTTCTCGACCCACGAGATGGATTACGACCCACCCGTATCACAAAAATAAGGCCTGTGTCCCAGCAGTTGGAACGTTGTAAACTAATTAAACTTTGGTGCGCAAAAATAAGCCTTCTTCACTTTATAAAACCGACCTACTGTGTCTGACACCCTGGACTAGAATAGTCTAGTCTAAACTATCTCATGAGTCTAGTGATCGCAAGCGTGGCTAAGTGCTATTGCGTTTTTCCATCAGGATTTTTTCAGTAGCAGCCACGGTGTCCGGATTCGTGCCCGGTTGATGGCAATTGGAGCGACCCCTATAAAATGGGACTTAAACATATCTGGCGAAACACAACACAACAACACATTCACGGTTCAATGTGTTTTTTTTGTAAACCATTACCCGTTATCTGAACCGTAACCATTGAATTACAGTTTACAAAGAAATCTTTAAACATAAAGCAATTTCGTTATGTCTCATATATAATAAACCATAATGTCCCGTAGGGTCGCTCGAGAGTGCAGAATCCAGTGCGAGAGACTCGAGTCATTCCACGTCAAGCCCGGGCTTATCCAATGACAGCGCTGTTGAGTCGTGGGATCAGAACACGCCAGTCAGGACCAGTGCGAACTGCGGTAAGACACTTTGTATTAAACGTGCATAATCTGTGTTGATGTGCTATGAGTTATGATTTATTGCTCATAAGGTACAAGTTTTATTGTAACCTCTTATCTTAATTTTAACTTACACACAACGATCGTTACTTTGCTGGTTGATTTTTATTGTGACTCATTATCTTCAACATTCTCTTGCCACTAGCTGAATTTACTTGGGATCGGCGTAGAATATCTTCTACTGCGATAGTTCTATAATAGTCGCCGTTTCAGTCACTTTTTATAGCTATATCATCTTCAATACAGTCCGTTCATCGTTCATTAGATATCCCTCTTCTTATAGCCATGCCATTCTTATGAATGTCAAAGTGAATCAAAATTTCATAAGATAAAAATCTCGTGAAATTTTTGAATGTTTGAATCTTTTGAGTTTGTAATTGACTATCTTCATAATATGTACAAAGACACAACCATATTCATAAAGGAAACAGTTTATGTTATAGGAAACTCCGAAGTAATAGAATACGCAGTACCAGATAAGACAAGAATGATGGATAAGCAGCCTTACTCTCCAACCGACGAAGACAAACTCATGGCATCAAACTTCAATTCAGCAGCACCGTACAGCATCAACGACTTGCCACTACCAAACTATTCCCTAAACAACTCACTGAAGACTTTCCACTACGAAAACACATGTATCATTCCTGAAAATACATTAAAAAATAAACAGAATATCACAAGAGAGGACGATGTTCAGCAAATAGAAATTCTGACTTCAAACATGAAAGATTGTCAACTGCATAACATGGAGAGGTCTTCTTGCAAATGTGACTATGTCCAAATGGGTCCTTATGGAATAGTCTCACCAAAAACAAGAAGACCAAATTGGGATAGTGATTTTTTAAATAATGGAATATATACCGTGACTACGCCACAAAAATCACCAATGAAACCTGGAGTTCCAGGAACCAGTTTTCAATTTTCAACGAGTCCTATTTATGAAAATGAAGTACCAGGTAACATTATATTTGCTCATTATCATATCGGTTCTATTTATTATGATATTCGGCTTTTCTAAAATCTATCATTAACGTTGTAATTATGTTCTAAAAACACTGTAAATGTGACATATAATTGAATCTGCATTTAGACTAAAATGATGCACAAACATGTAAAATTGCTTTTCAATCTGATACAAATTCATTTGGCGTTTGATCATTTGTATACATTTTTATTGCAAGCTTAGTTATTCTTTCTACATGTACCAAAAGACAATAAATCTGCTGCTCCATCTATTTCGTCGACCTAAGACACAAATGTATGGAGCAGCAAAATGTTTTGGTCTCATTAACGATTCGCGATTCTTGATTCCAGCACTGCGACGATCAATGACCGCTTTGTTGAAAGTTATAAACAAGATGGATAATGTAACAATTATTCCTATCTTCACAGGACTCTACAGTACCGAAGCAGTGTCTCCCGCCAGGGGTTCCGTGCACCACGTGATCCTGTACAAGGATGCCATCTACGATGACTACGGCTTCTCAGTGTCCGATGGGCTGTATGAGCGTGGAGTATATATCAACCGAATTCGCAAGGGAGGACCCGCCGATATTGTTGGCTTGTTGAGGCCGTATGATCGGATTTTGCAGGTTAGTTATTTGAAAAAATGTTACAAGACAGGTAATTTTGATTTGGATGAAGATAAACACATAGATTGAATAATTAAGTTATTGGTGTAGACAACTATGTATAGCCGCGAAGCATATTACTGTTTTCAAGTAATTAAGAAGGTATTTTCAGCGACTTAAACCAGTCCAAACGCAAGACATTTTGCTTATTATACTACTCTGTCAAGAAAGTACCGGGAAAAGATCAATAAAACACAAAATATTAGTTATTTATCCAAATTTATTTTATCACCTTCAAAGTATGCTCCTTCAGAACCGACACACTTACGCCAACTAATAATCCAATCATAAAAATATTTTTTAAATGCTTATTCCAGAATTGAGTTCAGTTCTCGCCGCGAATTCTCCTTTATGTCTTCTACTGAATGAAAACGGGTGCCACGATGTGGTAATTTGAGTTTAGGAAAAATAAAGAAGTCGGCTGGAGCCATATCTGGTGAATAAGGTGGTTGCTCGATGGTATTTGTTGAGTTTTGGTCAAAAAATCGTTCACAACTGTGCGAAGGCGCATTATCGTGGTGCAAAATCCAAGAATTTTCTTTCCACAAATCTGGCCCTTTTATCTAATTTGCTCTCTTAAACGCTGCATAACGTCCGAATAATATTTTTTATTTACCGTTTGACCTTCCGGCAAGATTGTCAGTCACTATTTCCTTCACTTTTGCGATGTTAACTTCAGTTGCAGACGTTGATGGCCTTTCAGAACGAGGCAAATCTTCCATCACACCTTGACTGCTTTTGAACGCTTTGTACCACTCATAAGCGCGTGTTTTTGATAAAGTCGATTCACTGTAAGCCTTCTGTAACATTTTCAGAGACTCCGAACTCGAAATTCCATTGGCGATGCAAAATTTAAGACAAACTTTTTGTCCGATATTTTTGTCCATTAAGAAATTCGCAATACACACTAGATATGATATAACTAAAATCAGTACTGTATTTAATCTAATTGACAGATGTAACTCAAACTCTGCGCCAAAATAGAAAACAGTTGTGCTAATCTAACAACAACAAAAAAAAAACAAAAAAAAATTTGGAACCATAAACAAATCATCCATTCCCGATACTTTTTTGACTGAATGTATTACGAGGTAGTAACGATTAATCTAAGAGTTGGGGATTCCTTAAAAATTAGCATAAACATTAAAAATAATAATTACAATATTCTATCATAAATATATCATTTTCTCATCAACATTTTCTTATTTCGCTGACTATACCAATTAAAATAGCAATTTTTACTTTTTAGTATAACTTTAGGTATATAAATTGAGCTCGCACCTAAACTAATTGGTAAGCGAATCTAAAAACAAATTAAGGTAGTACCTATCTTCTATTTTTTTCAATAGACAGATATTATAAACTTTGTTGATTAAAATGAGTCCAAAAAGAATATTCTAAAGTCGCTTAAAATACAGAATTTTACTTTGATAAAGCAAAGTTATTTTACCCAATTACGTCGTACAGGTGTACCTGATGTTGTGCCCTGTTTTCGACCTCTCGTTATTTATTAAACCAAGTTTTTAGGTCTTCATTTCTTAAAACCCTCATATACCTTTAGATATTATCTTTAATAACATCGTTACGGAATTTTTGTGTATTTATAAAAGTACTAGGAACGCAAGGTATAGTTAGTAAGTTAATCTTCCATGATTTGGAAAGTTCTTATTTATTTTTGTTTTAACACACAGACGGAACACTCTAGAAAAAAAAATCTGTTTCAAAATATCTTCTATGGAAGTTCTTCTCATCTTATATTTCGAAAATCCTTCTTCTTCCTCAAGCATCCTGAGGGTTTAGGCAAGTTGCAATCACTTTCAAAGAATTTCCTATTTCTATAATAACTTTCGAGAAGATTGGCATAACTTTTCGAAAGCTTATGTCAATCTAAGACATACAGATTTCTGACTTTCCATTATCAGTCCCGCATATCGTCGTTGTTATTGCAATACGTTCCATGACAATTTTTTATGTTTTTTTTTTTTTCGCGAATCTGTTTTAAATCTTCAGCATCCGTAAAACGTTCTATGTGAACGACCAATCAGAACATTTAATAACGAACAACAAAATTGCACATCACTTTGTCCAGGCCCTATGTTCACACCCCAGTAACAAAAACACCCAAGGTTGCGGAACACCGGTTCGAAGAAAGCTTTCGAGATTCCCAAGCTTATAGCTTATTTCATGTTTCCCAGGTGAACGGAACAAGGACAGTAGACTACGACTGCTGCCTCACGGTGCCTCTGATCGCGTCTGCTGGTGACCGGCTCGAGATCGTCGTGCAGAGACTCGTCACCTCCAGGGTAAGATAGCTTTATGATAAAATATATTACTTTATAATTATCTTTCTTCGATTCTTGGTAAAAGTTTCACGCAATTTACCTCACACCGTGTACAAGTATCTATATTTAGAGGATTCAAATTAAGCAGAAAAGTAATAGTTCTAGTTGTAGTTTTTATATAATGTAAATAAATAATAGCAACTAAAAAATAATAAATGTGATAGCAGAAAAGCAAAATAACTTTATTATGTAGTAATCTCAAAACATCCTTAACGTGGATAAAAGAATTGCTTACAAAGTCAGGTTTTTCATCAACACAAGACTGGTTATTTTATACCAAAGCAAACAATGTAACACTAGGATTCACTAGGAACAGAGTTCTAGCGCCGCATAAAATTCTCTTCTACGCTCATTTTCCAACTTTATTTCAAACACCAAAAATGTCCAACACTCTCTTAGTATAATATTTCACAGTAATCTAAAAAGCACAAAGGAATTCCCAAAAGCAACTGTATATTTTACGTCTGCGAACATATTCAAATATGATGCATGTAAAATTCTTTGTGAACCCAATAATGTGCCGTTTCATACTCGAGTGACAAAGAATTGTCGCCTCTGTGAACTAATCACAATTCTTTGCTTGATGCTTCGAGTAAATTGATTCTTTTGACAACGACAAATAATGTTACGCCTTCGTCTTTGTACGAAAAAATTAAGGAAGTGGTTATAAATTATTATTTCTTCCCAATATTTAAGCATCAATCAGCTTTTAATGTTCCCACTTCTGAGACTAGCTCGTTGGTCTAGTGGTGGCAAGTGCGACTATTGAGCATGAGCTCCTGGATTCGAAACCCAGGTCGGGCAAAGTGTCATTGTGTTCTTCCGTCAGGAATTTCTCAGTAGCAGCGACGGAGTCCAGATTTTTGTACCCGGTTGATGGCAATAGCGTCGCCCCATATTACATTGGACTTAAACATAACTGGCGAAATGTGGGTACCTACAGGCACGATGTTCAGTTACACTGTTTTCTGTAAGAGGGATTGCGCCTTAATCCACCGCACTGGTCCAATACGTGTCTGTGGATAAATGTACCTAAACTAAACCCTAAACCAGTATAAATGCCCGCTTTGTTAACATGGATACTAAAACAAAACCCGATAAGATAGGATCACAAAGTGGGTTGCTAAAACCAACCCTAAGTATAGAACACCTAAACCCAGCTACGTATGAATAAGGGGTGAATATTAATTACACTAATAAATTATTAGGGGCAAAGGTGGGTTAGAATTAGCCCATCACGTTCGAAAACCAATAATGGGTAGTTTTGGAAGCAGATCTTATTACATAGCCGGAATTATTGGTTATGGAAACGTGTTGGAGGATGTAATTGAGAAATGTTTAGCACGATGTAGAGTTATTATCCCTATAGTTGGTGCCAGTTAAGATGAGAATAGCGGTCATTGACCCACCTACATTTATTAAACTTCTTAACTTTGAAAACCAAAAATAAGCTTATTCAAGTCTTGAATCGTCATCTATCGTGATCTTCAACATTTTTTCTAATGAAAAACAATACATTGTTTATTTGTTTTGGTTCGTACGAAGAGATATTAGGGAAAGGGCAATGACCGCTATTCTCATCTTAACGGGCACCAACTATACTAATATAATTGCGGATGTAATTCTGTTCGTCTGTTAACTGTCCACACCAATACGGTTGAACAGATTTTGATAAAAAACTGGCGGTAAAAACTGGGAGACCATGACTTGGGCGGGTGTACTGTGTATAATGCTAAATAATCAAATATCAATTGGGATATGGTATAGGATACGTCTTTTATCATAATGGTACAGTCGCCAGCACATTCATCATCATCATCATCATTTCAGTCGAAAGACGTCCACTGCTGGACATAGGCCTACCCCAAGTGTCGCCACATTGACCGGTCCCGTGCGACTCGCATCCAGCGGATTCCCGCAACCTTCACCAGGTCATCGGTCCACCTAGTGGGAGGCCTTCCAACGCAACGTCTTCCGGTTCGCGGTCGCCACTCCAGAACTTTTCGGCCCCATCGGCCATCCGTTCTGCGAGCAATGTGCCCTGCCCACTGCCACTTAAGTTTGGCAATTCTTCGGGCTACGTCGGTGACCCTGGTTCTCTCGCGGATGTCTTCATTTCTGATTCGATCACGCAAGGAAACTCCGAGCATAGCCAGCACATTACATTACCACAAACTGACAAATTTCTCCAAATGATCTTAGACCATAAAATGTTGATGGTTAAGTTCAACATTGAATGGCTAAACGTTCCCATGGAATGATTTATGACCTGGACTGTGCGTTGAGTGGAAATCTTGTGTCAGTTTTGCCATTCAATAAACGGTTAAACGCTTGGTGTCTGTGGAAAAGTTCATTTTCGTGTTGCATATATCTAAAAATTTGCTTTTTGTTTTAGGAACTGAGGAACCAGCGTCTCGATGACAGCTCAAGCCCGAGTGACAGTAGTATTGTGACTAAGACGATTTAGTGTATAACCCGACTTTAGTGAAATCACACCAAAGACAATGAAAAGTTTAGCTTTAGGTGACCTACTTCGTACGGACGTGTTATAATTAGTACTTAAAACTATTGTAAGGAATGTAAATAATGAATATTAGCTATATTATAGTGTATAATTAGTGAAGCTTTGGGCCTTTCAAATTGAAGTTGAGAACGGATAAAAGGCTTATGAATAACGTTTTATGTCTTACATAATTTTCATTTAAAATTTAGTGATGAAGTGTGTGTAAATTTAATTGTGTAAAATAAATTATATGGTGTTTAAAATCGAGAGGAGATTGAGTTATACTCCGAAAAAATGATAGGAAAAATTACAGGCTCGTATTTGCGATTTTCTTTTTCGAGATAAGGCCGAAATTATTGTAACTCATATTAATTAATTGTAACATTTAAGGCGTTCATGTTATTTTATATAATGGTGCAAATAATAATAAATGTAAAATATTTTAAGCTAACTATAACGTAGGTATTAATAGCTACGTCAAATCTGAATCTTAATCCTTTTAAATGTCCATACATTTATGGGTTGGAAAATATTTAAGGACCAAAGGTCGAAAACATCAGAATGTGGTGTCATTTACACGAGGAAAGCAGTGTAAGTAAAATAATTTCAGATAAGCAATGTCGCTTGTTTGTCTTATCTTGATAATAAACATGTTTTTACAATAACTCTCCCATTTGCTGATTCCTGATATTTAGAATGCTGAATAATTAGTGTGATGCTCGTGTACATTAGAAAACAATTTATTGTCTTCAAAAAAAATGTTTAAATTGTACACATTCATTGGCTATAACAAAGATATATTAAAAACGATAACTGTATATTAATAAAAATAGTAAAGATATCGCCAAAGACGAATTGACGGCATAATTAAAATAAGTATAAGTAATTAAATCCTAGGCATCGATTAATTAGTTAATTGTTAATAGATTTAAATGTTGTTTTATAATCCCGTAATGTGCCTATGTATTGTAATTATGTAATGACACTAAACTGAATACATGATTATGTGGTATTTCAATAAAAACAGCATTTATTTGAAAATAGACGAATTATTTAACATTTTGGGAAAATACCTTTTCTTGTATTCATTTTAAGTCGTCTAAGCGTTATTTCGTATTTTACCAGATTTTTTTCCTTGCCGATTTTTGACAAAAAAAACTTGTCATTTAATTTTTTATCAGTTCTCACATTCGACCTCTGCAAATTAAGAACGCGATCGTTGTTTTTCAGGGTTTTCTGCAAAATAAATATAATATTTAAATGTTAACTATTGAATGCCGAATTCACGTATATTTTAATACCTCGATCATTAAAGATTTCTCCGTAAAACACTGTTTCAGTTTGATGAATAAATGAAAATAATCTGATTTTACAATTCATTGAGTAAATACATCAATTTTGTATAATTTTACGTTTTCATTTAAATATAATCAGAGCTTTGGTTTAAAATTAATTTGGTAACTATTATTAATGATGCAGTAAAAACATACTGAATTAATAAAATTAATAAATCCGTATATAACTGTAAATAATAATTAACGAATAACTGTGTAGCATTACTGTTGTTGAAATCAGACTGATAGCGATTTTAAAAATAGTTACTTAGATAATGTATAAATAACTTATATGCCTAATTTGTAGGGGTGCAAACATTAACTGGTCTGTTTCTAGTGAATTTGTGAACTATCTCTACTCACATAGATATTCAGCGTGTTTTTATTTATTCTTATGGCATTCATTATCTTCCTGTAATAAACAAATCCATAGAAAATGTATAACTTTTTTTTATGGCTTCCGTTTTCTATGTGTGTAAATAAAACAAAAAATGCTTTTTATATTTTATTTAATCTGATATATAATGCCAATAAAATCGAAAATGTGTATAATACTAAAACAGTTCGTAAGGTTTGTTAACTTAAAAAAAAAAAACTTAGAAAACAGAAAGACTTTGTAATCTAATAGGAGTTATTGAATAGATACTTACGAAGTTTGTTGTAGATAGAAAAAAATATACATTATGAAATTGAGTCTTACAAACACAACATTAAGACATCTTTCCTCATGATAATTTGTCCTAAAAATGATTGAAATGAAAAAAAATATTTAGTTACATTTTCGATGTTAAATTACTATCTCTGGATTATGAATGGAAATCCAATCAGTAAAGTCATTAGAAATTAAAGCAAATTCACTGTCATAAATCGTGTAAAAAGTCCTACCATGTAACTTAACTCTATTTTGTGAGATTACGAACTATTTAAAATTCCACTTTATTGTTTAAAAAAAAACTGGGTCAGAAATACCTACTTTATTTTTGTAGGTACTACCCAAACAAGTTTACAGTTAAATTGTTTTTGGCGTATTAATATTTTTTTATTTAAACAGCATGTTGAAAAAAAACAATAAATCTTTATTATTATTGGCCAAAATAACATTTTCCCATCCTTGGCTTAGTACATATTTAGTTTATTGACGTACATTCTCCTGTATCGTAATTACGTATGTAGATAGTTTGTAATTTTTTACATTTTATTTTTGTACCCTTAATTGTAAGGATAATTTATATTATTGTCAATTAATGTGTAATTAATTGAAAAAATAGAAGAGAGCCTAGCTACAACACTCTTAATAAAATGATATGCGTGATTGAAATTTTGTTATTTTATTTTTTGTTTAAATCATAAACCTACCATATCCTCGTTTTTATTCTCTTATGCGCGCTAGTAATGAGCTTATACATGTGTTAGTTCGCAAGAAAAGAATTGACTACAGTCTGCGCCAGATAAGTAGGAAATAAAGGTAATGACCTTTATTTCCTACTTATCTGGCGCAGACTGTAGCACCCGCATACATTTATTCAAATACATAATTCCGAAAACAGAAATAATGACATAAACTTGTCCCGAAACTACCTTTATCGTGATCCTTGACTTTTTCTAGTAATAAAAAAGGATTCATAATGTATTGTCGGGGTACCTACGCAGAGAAATTAAGGACAGAGCAATGACCTTTAATTCCTACTTATTTGGCGCAGACTATAGAAACTATTTCTCAGTAATTTATGCCCGGTTGATAGCAATAGGCTCGCCCTATTACATGTGACTTAAACATAACTGGCGAAATGTGGGTGTACTATTGAGTACACCTCAGCCTAACCCTTTGGAGATTACAGTCGTAATGTTATGTTATGTTATTCCTGAAAAGTGCAACGGGTCACATAAGTATGTCAGTATACACAGTCAAGGACTATAAATGATGAGCTACTTGCCACCATTCGTATTTAAGCCGTGTAAAGCAAATCGGGTTTAGTCGGTTTTATTCGTACGGTAGTACAGAGTGACCACACAAAGTCGACCAATGAGGGCTATCGTTTTTGAGCTCACCAGATGGCGCACTGTCGAGTAAGGTCCTGTCAATACTTATATTTAATACTTTAAAGCATCAATAACTTCATCAAAAAGTTTATTTTATTACGTATAACAACATAGTGTAAGCTTTCGATACATATTTACAATATTCTTCCTAAAATTAGCAAACATTGATAGCACACAATGAAACATTTAAAAATCATTCTACCGCCAGGTACTAACAAATAAGATCCTACGTTGCTACTTAAAATCTTCAAGTCATAATTAATCAGGAATGGCTCAATCTAGAACACAATCGTGAGTATTAGTATAAATACGTGATAAAAAAGCACGCAACGCGCGAACACTGTATGACATCTGACATTTTGGAAGACCTTAGTCTACACAAGCGCCTCTAGCGGCAAATTCACACGCGATAGCCCCCATTGCAGGCTTGCAGGTGTAGCAGGTGTAGGTGTGTAGAAACTGTAACCAAGCGACAATTGTTTTAGCGTAGCCATAGTAACGTTGGCGTACGGAGACATTGTGATTGGTATAATTTCGACATAGGAATAACTCTTACTCACGATTTTATCCGAACGCAAAGCGTCCAAGATGACGTTCATGATAATTATGATTACTTTTGCATATTTAGTAAACATAAATGCCGCCATCTTGTAAGAATTACGAATTTCATTTACTATTTCTGTAAAGAGTTTGTTTTAGCTACTAAAAATGTCTTGAAATGCGCTAAGCTAAAAAATAGTCAACCTTTGAAAAATAGTTTTATTTCGTTTATCAATCAATATTGTTGGACAGACTTAATATCGAGTATATTATGCTCCTTGGCTGTTTATTTCATCTTGCAGTCGTAATTGCACGGAGGTAACCAATCTAGTGTCAATATCAGTCCCTCGCATGTTTTCCCATACTTCTTGGCAATGTTGAGCCAGATCTTTTCTTCGTTTATTGCGGTGATCCCATCCCTGCACCATTAAACCCCACAGTTCATGGGATTCAGGTTCGGGAATTTAGCTGGCCATGGAATCACCGTTATGTCTGGCTGTTGATCAAACCAGGTGCTGACAATCTTTGCACGATGTATGCACAATTATCGTGAAAAAATTTATATTTGCCATTTCGTGCTGTGGATACGCAATTTTTTCAGAGGGATGCATTTAATCTTCCAAAATGCTGATTGAAATGAGAGTTCACGGCATTGTAAGCGGCGGTAGCTAAACCAGCTCTCCTACACCTTCCGACCTCATCCCCACGCCGCGCACGAATGCTCAGACCCTGCTGATGCAATGTTAAAATTATTCTGTGGCGAATTTCCTCAGAAACTGCAGCTGGCATTATCGCGTAAATAACCACGGCTACGATTAACCAAAATTCGATATTATCGTCTGTGACATCGACATTTCAACTGTCACTGTCTTGTGATAGTTTTCAGAAATAACGAGTATTTCTAATGAGCTCTAATTCAAAAGAGGTCAGTATCAAATAGATTGGATTAACTTATGCAACATTGTATGGATTTATAATCGACAACTTATAAGTCATTTTTGAACCTCTATGCATAAGACTTCCGATTATTAGTAATTTGTCATCTTGTTTCCGGGCATTCGGTTTGAGTTCGTGTTTAATCGTGTAATCTCGTGAATGTATTAAGGCGACGCATTGTTCTACAACCGGGCACGCGCGCCGGGACTGAGCGGGGGGACTGGGCGTCTGAGCGGGGCGAGGATTGCTAGCTTATAACTAAAGGACCCCGGGACTGAGCGGGGGGACTGGGCGTCTGAGCGGGGCGAGGATTGCTAGCTTATAACTAAAGGACCCCGGGACTGAGCGGGGGGACTGGGCGTCTGAGCGGGGCGAGGATTGCTAGCTTATAACTAAAGGACCCCGGGACTGAGCGGGGGGACTGGGCGTCTGAGCGGGGCGAGGATTGCTAGCTTATAACTAAAGGACCCCGGGACTGAGCGGGGGGACTGGGCGTCTGAGCGGGGCGAGGATTGCTAGCTTATAACTAAAGGACCCCGGGACTGAGCGGGGGACTGGGCGTCTGAGCGGGGCGAGGATTGCTAGCTTATAACTAAAGGACCCCGGGACTGAGCGGGGGGACTGGGCGTCTGAGCGGGGCGAGGATTGCTAGCTTATAACTAAAGGACCCCGGGACTGAGCGGGGGGACTGGGCGTCTGAGCGGGGCGAGGATTGCTAGCTTATAACTAAAGGACCCCGGGACTGAGCGGGGGGACTGGGCGTCTGAGCGGGGCGAGGATTGCTAGCTTATAACTAAAGGACCCCGGGACTGAGCGGGGGGACTGGGCGTCTGAGCGGGGCGAGGATTGCTAGCTTATAACTAAAGGACCCCGGGACTGAGCGGGGGGACTGGGCGTCTGAGCGGGGCGAGGATTGCTAGCTTATAACTAAAGGACCCCGGGACTGAGCGGGGGGACTGGGCGTCTGAGCGGGGCGAGGATTGCTAGCTTATAACTAAAGGACCCCGGGACTGAGCGGGGGGACTGGGCGTCTGAGCGGGGCGAGGATTGCTAGCTTATAACTAAAGGACCCCGGGACTGAGCGGGGGACTGGGCGTCTGAGCGGGGCGAGGATTGCTAGCTTATAACTAAAGGACCCCGGGACTGAGCGGGGGGACTGGGCGTCTGAGCGGGGCGAGGATTGCTAGCTTATAACTAAAGGACCCCGGGACTGAGCGGGGGGACTGGGCGTCTGAGCGGGGCGAGGATTGCTAGCTTATAAAAACCATTTTGTCGTTTAGGTGCTTTAATTAAGCACCTAAACGACAAAATGGTTTTTGTTATTTAATTTAGTTTGAAACGATAATTTGAGAAATTCCTTCTACAATTTTAAAGAGTATGTATAGACTCATCTACGGAGAAAGTTAAGAGGCTTAAATCGGTCCCGTTTCCCCATAGCATGTAAATCTCTTTTTAAAAAAAGGTATGTTTGATATTTTTTTCTCTGTTACAAAAGTTACCTAATCATATATTGAAAACTAACAAAATAAGGTTTTTATCATGAATTATCAGGTCACCAACTGATATTTTCATTTGTTTTGTAATTACTGACAAAAATTGAGATCATTGACTCAAAAATTTCCAATGCGTCCTCTTAAACTGCAAAATTGGAAATCTTGAAAGTGGCTTATCAATTATAGTCCGTGACTGTACAAAGACTATTTCAGAATATGTATACCGCATGCAACATACATGCCAATATGGTGTTAAATTGACAGCTTGGCGCGTAGTCTCAGACGGAATACGATTCTCCTTTGTTCCACACAAGCGAGGACATTGTCTCTTTGACCATTATGTACAAACATAATTTTATTTGTCAGGCGATATCGACAAAGGAAGATCATGGACATGTTCTATGATTTAAGTGACAATCATCATAAATTCTGAACTGTTGTTATCAGCCTGTAAAGTTTTTATATTACTTTGGAACTATTTATATTGTAGAAATGTTTTCTAAACAGAAAGATCGAGAATTTTGAACTCTGTCATTCAATTTATAACTCGAAAACTATAAAAAATCGCGAAACATACATAAATACAGTTTTACCCCTGGGCGTGAGGATTTTTTTTATTATGACGTCAATATTTTTACCACCCTGTATACTAGTTAAGTAACCAAATTGCCCACATTTGTCATAATAAATGGTTCCTAAATCTCACTATTGCTCATTCAAAATAAAGTTTTTTGCTACCTAGAAACTCAAGCAAAGCTTTATACAATCTCACGATTTTACCAGCATTTTCTAGACTAAAAATCAACATCTAAGAATCTACTACACCTGTATTTTGTCTTGGCACACTGGAACTCGAGAAATAGTTCCGATTGAACTTACATGCGGGTGAGAACTAATTTATTTTACGAACCTCGATAAGGTTTTACTAGTTTCTTGAGCTGCTAAAATTCTAGTTCTACACATGGCTTTTTTTTTTTTTTTTTTTTTTTCGGTTGGGAAATCATCAAATGACTTCTCCCGCTCTGGGCGGAGCAGGAGGGAGTGTCAGACTTTTACTAACTAAAACCCATCCATGTTCCTTCATCGCCCTTTGTGTTCCGGGGCCACGGTATCTCTTTCGAATAGTCCCGCAACCCCGGCAGGCATCGGTCCTTTCGGACCCCTTCCTTTTTGCTGACTCTCTTTGAGGCGCGCGTGGAACACGAACGCGCCGTCGACACGGCCTGTCGTCATGAGACGGACGGACGGCGAGCTAGCCCATAGCCCACCGTCCACAGGCCCGCGACACATGGCATACAAGTGAAATGTCATTACATAGATTAATCTGGCCAAAGTGGGTCGATGGATGGTCGGTGGATCTTCGATCCAAACAGAAACTTGATGAAATTGTTTATATCATGTCATGAATAAATTGTGGGTTCAAATAATCACTGTGTCTCATTGAATGCTATTCGAGAACGCGGCAGACCAAGAGTGAAGGACGAACATATCGTGGACCTTGTAAATACATAACACCCTATTTTACTGGAGAAATTGAAAACTGTTTAAACACCCAACAAGCATGTCGAAGGTTCTAGTTTCGTCTGTTTTGCCGACCATACGTGCTGTAGTCAGCTATAGGGATTACCCCTATATGGCACTATTTTTTTCATTTTGATGAAAAAATTTAAAATTAACTTCTTAGACTAAATATATAGGTAATGCTGTCAAGCGACGACGTGGCCTAGGGTGAAGCACGCTTGCCTAGAAGAAACAGATTCACTCGAACTTTGAAGAGATCTAGATTATAATGATGTGGAAACAAATCACAGTAATAAATAAATAAATATCGCTGAACATACTAACAGCGCCATCTAGTAGTAAGCAACGAGGCTTGTGTCGTGGACACCAGATAGTTGATATACTACACAGATACTTGTTTGTAAATACATACTTATTATACATATAAACATCCATGACTCCAAAACAAATGTCCATGCTCATCACACAAACATTAGCTTCTACCGGGATTCGAACCCCGGGACCCTAAGGTCGCAAGGTAGCCTCAGTACCGCTGCGCCATTCGGGTCGTCTAAATAAGTAATACTTTGTTACTGTTATAACTATAAAGTTCTATTCTTTTAACTTATAAACGCCTAAGTTTGATTATATATATGATAGTTGACCTACTAAACAGCCAGACTATTCATAAATTAAGAGGCTATTAAAGTCATTCGTCTTCATAATACGCCATTAGATAATTCTGTTGCATAATCTGATATAGTAAGTGTAATTGATATGGATGTTACTGATTTCTTGGGATTGGGATGGGTTGGGAACTTGTTTTGAAAAGTTCTTTGAGCGATCTGTTTCGAAATATAATAAAACAAACTTTTTTATAGCAAAATATCTCTCAGATAATTTTACCGAAACTAGGGCCATGCCCACGCTAGTGCCCACCTAGTATTTCGAGAAATTGCCAAACGGTTGGTCGACTCTTCACGTGACCAGGCGGGCCTATTTTTTTGGCCAAAGAATCATTGCCATCCAACATGGCAATGCTGCCAGCCTTCTGGGCACTTTTCCTGTTGACAGCGATGTGAAAGAATTTTTCGACGCCCTGTAACCCGTTTTGAAACTTGTAAATATTTTTATTTCTATTATAGAGTTAGTGTGTAAATAATGTAAATATTCTTATAGACCAGTGTAAATAAATACTTTTATACTTACCCGAAGATACATCCTAGGCATGATAAAATAAAAGGATGCTAAATTATCATTAAATGATCAAGAATGAAGATTGAATCGAGCGTAGTAAATAATTTGCTACGAAAGCGTAGCTCGCGTAACCTGTACTACTACACAACAGCTACAAGTGCTACGGCGGTAATATCTTTTGCTGGACGTTGTTCGTAAGAGTTGCTAGAATTTATTTGATTACTGATTTACATACCTAGGTCAAAATTAAGCTAATTATTTTGTAGAATTACTATATTTAAAGGGACACTTACAAAAAAGTTTTTGTCTCACACAAAACCTACATAAATTACACTCTTAAAACTCTGTCACATAAAATACCACAAGCTTCCCTTTACACGTATCCAATTCACCATAATAACTCTCAACAAAATGTCATACGCAGTCATGAAAGAGTATTAAAAAGCCGATAAAATAAAATTATAAGTCACCGACAGTACCGTATAATAAAATTGCCAGCGGAATTCCCATTAATCCAGTTGGCCACACCGATTAAACAGTGATTCAAACGGGAACCGAACGCGTGACCGAACGCAGTTAGGTTGTGGTGTGACTCACTCTCAGGGGGTATTATTTTTTTGTGCATTGGAAACCTTTTACTTGTTTTATAGCGTCATTAAATTTCACGCTTTTTGCGTGATTTGTTAGGCGAAGAGTCGCTGAGGACGGTCTGTGGATTAACCATCTTTTTCACACATCGAGAACCCTTCGGCCGTGTCTCGGAAAGTACGCTAAGCTGTTGGTCCCGGCTGTCATTTGTCGATCTTCGACAGTTGGTCACAACTGTCGAAGATCTACAAATGACAGCAGCAGGCAGCAGCTCCAAAATGTGACAATCACTTGCCAACAGGTTTCTTATAATCCATTAGCTTGGTTGTGGAGGTCAGATAGACAATTGCACCATGCAAAGAAGTAGTTTTAAAGGCTGGTTGGAAACCGAGCCCAACATTGTTAGGGAAAAGCAAATGATGATAGCAGTTATAGTCATCATTTTATCAGTGATGAAATGTTTGACATTATCGTTAAACATACGTTAATGCTACGTTGTTTAGGAGGCTGTAATAGTTTCTGGTTATGAAATGCGGTTATAATCTACCATTGAAATAATATCCCGTCTAAACTAACCCGCTCCGCTTATACGGATGTAACTTAATGCGCTGTAACACGGGACACACCTCAGTGTTGCTATTAATAGCCTTTAACAATTTATTTTATAATTTAGTTGAAAATAAAATTCAGGACTGGTCTTTTTACTGATTCTTAACATATCGTAGCATCTGTGCATTAAAAAGGACCAGTGATTTTGTGCACTCAATAAGAAGTGCACTACGTGAGGTCGACAAACGAATGTGCGATTGACGTTTTGTGTAGACTTCACAACACACAACACTGTATTGCGACTCACTGTAGTTCGAATGCAGCCAAGTACGACAAACTGAAGCTCGGCATCACGCTAGTGCGACAAACTGAAGTTCGACATCACGCTAGTGCGGCAAACTGAAACTCAGCATCACGCTAGTGCGACAAACTGAAGTTCGACATCACGCTAGTGCGGCAAACTGAAACTCAGCATCACGCTAGTGCGACAAACTGAAGTTTTTCATCATGCTAGTGCGGCAAATGCTTTAAAGCATTGGTCCAGCCACAATTTTATAGGGTATCGGCGCATCTAGCTGGGGTGCATATGACTTTATTATCATCTGCCTAGCCTTTACCCAACTATGTGGGTTCAGATGGATACCAGTATTTTACATGGAGCTGCTGCCTATTTGATCTCCACAACCCAGTTAGCACTGGTGGTAGAACGGTACTTCTTGGTAAGACTGGTTGTCAGACTTTCGGACCGCTGACCACCTACTGTAACAACTGTCAAAGATCTACAAATGACAGGAAGCATCAACGGTCTAGCGTGCTTTCCGAAACACGGAAGAAACTCAGTATTTTAGTGACGTTCACACTTCTACGGACCGATCTAGGCAAGGACGGCTTATTCTTGAAGATCGACTCGTGTGGCTTTTATTATTAATAGCGTAATATTACGAGATTCGTTTCACTTTATTTGAGCAAAATGTTAAGATTTATTACACAAACGGTCAGTGAACCCCGCTGCCCGCTAGCACCGTGCCCCCATCTCAAATGTCGCGACCGGCGGTCGTTAGCCGCACGTCAGTCAAGGGCAGTGAGACGTGAATTTTGATTGTGGACACGGATAAAATGATAATAAGCCTCTGAATTAGAACAGGCATGTTTCCGTCTGAGCTGCGGTAGTGCTGGAATTTTACAAATTCATTCTAAATTTGTGGAAGTTGTTTAGTTTGAAGTTCGATATTATAAGGCAGACACGGAATCTGGATTTGTGTTGATGTCAGGCTCGCCTGTAATTACATGAGATTGAAAGATAACTGCGAAATATGTGTCCTATTGGGTACACTTCAGCTTAACCCTTTTGGGATCACAGGTATATTGGTATGATAAGAATAGTGACCTTTGAAGTGTTCAACCACCCATCACTGTGGTGACCCACCCATCAGGCGGAGGCGGCGAAGCAAAAGTATTGGCGGTGCGCCGTACGAAGCCAATGTGACGTGAGATCCGCTTTACCGCCCAAACCTGGAGACGAGCGGTATGGATGAGAATCGCCTACCCATATAACCATTTTTGGTCGCAGATTTGTTAAAGATGTAACAAGTCGCAACAGTTTTGTAACTGCCGTGCAAGTACGTAGGAATCGATTCGATAAATCTGACAGTCATTCTCGACAAAATGAGTTTATAACAAAGATAAAAACTCATTTTGTCGAGAATAACTGTCAGATTTATCGAATCGATTCCTACGTACTTGCACTGCCAGTACGACACAATGCGACTGTGTAGGGATTAGCTTTTATGTGTAACGGTTCAGTAAAAATGTGACGGAAACTAGATTCAGTAACTTTGTGACGTCGCTGTCTCGATATTTTACAGCTTAATTTGTAATCACACATTGTAGAAACTTTGCGTTTGGTTTGTAACTAGTGTGCAATGTTGACACAATGTATTGGAACTGGGTAGTAACATTTGTAGGATGGTCCGGGATTTTAATGTGAAACACAGTGATTGTTTTTATATGGTATTATATTGAGAGATAACACTGGATTTTTATTATGCACCGCAAGCACACACATTTCTTGATAGCCATCTTGTTGTAAGTTTAGTGATGTGCAGATTCAATAGTGTTGTGCAGAGTGTTGCCACAGATACAAAATGTTAACACCTTCTCCTATTTTTTAAAATGTAATTATTTAACAATTTTGAAAAATAATAATACTTTTAGCATTTTATGGCAAGATTCTGCACTACATTTTACATTACAAATATTCTGCAATTACTATTATATTTTACTACTAACTAAAGTACGAAATCAGTAATATATATATATTTTTTTTTCAAGTATTATATCATTTTACATAAGTAATATTCATACATTTACATACTTAAACAAAAACTTTTAACCTTTTCATTATTTATACATAATATTCATAAATGTAAGTATCTTTTAATATCTTGCTTATGTATGTACCTATCTATATATTCTTTATATAATGTCAAATGTGTATGTATTATATTTTATGTTTCAGAATAAAATTAACAATACTAACTTTCTAATATGTATGTATGCAGTTCTCTTAAAAATTAATCCTAAGTTTTACATTACTAAATAATGCTTTATTTAGTTAGCTTATTCTATAAACTATGTATTAAGTTTAATATAACATATTATTAAAAATTTATTTACTGTATTAATCTGTTACAGTGAGCTTCAAATTTAATTTTACCAAGCGGTTTGGTAAAAATATCAGCTACTTGCTGGTCTGTGGGACAATAGTTAACAATCATATTTCCTTTTATAAAATGTTCATGAATAAAGTAATATCTAACATCTATGTGTTTTGATCTTTTATTGAATGATCCTGTCTTAATTAATTGTATAGAACTCTGGTTGTCTATATTCAGAGTTATATTAATTATACAATTAAGTAATTCACAAAGTAATGATTTTAGATACAATGTTTCTTTAAAGCAATCAGCTGCAGCAATATATTCGGCTTCTGTGGATGATAGAGTGACTATAGGTTGTCGTTTGGAACACCATGATATAGGTCCATTAGATAACATTATAACAAAACCTGTGGTACTACGTCTAGTAGTGACATCATTTGCATAATCTGAATCACAATAAGCATTTAACATATGAATG
Source organism: Xestia sexstrigata (assembly GCA_941918905.2). NCBI lineage: Eukaryota > Metazoa > Arthropoda > Insecta > Lepidoptera > Noctuidae > Xestia > Xestia sexstrigata. The sequence goes on from OW799206.2 coordinate 20,922,187, forward strand.
TTTCCTCCTTTTAAGTATTTTATGCCTTTATCTCTAGTTCCTGCTAAATATCTTAAAATTTTCTTTACTGCTATGACATCTGTCTGACTAGGGTTTTCTATTTTTCTACTAGCTTTATTTACTGCTTCTGCTATATCTGGTCTGGTTCTTGTTGATAAATATAACAATCCACCAACACATTCCCTATAAGGAAAATTAATCTGCTGTAATGTCATGTTCGTCTGTGTGTCAGTTTCTTTATTAATGTTACAAGGTACACTAGTTGGTTTAGCATCCGCCATGTTAAAAATTTTAAGTATATTTTGAATATATGTTTCCTGTTTTAATGAAATACCTGTGTCATCTTTACAAATTTCGAGACCAATAAAATTTTTAAGATTTTTGAATATTTTAATTTGAAATTCTAATTCTAGACAATTCGGAATGTTCTCTAATTCTTTTTTATTTGTTGAAATAGCATCGTCTACGTATATAGCAATTATTACATTTTTACTTTTATTAGTGAACACACATCTATCAGTTTTAGTAGGAATCAATCCTAGTTTTAACATTGTCTTGGTAAAAGTCTTATTCCATGTAATTGGTGCTTGTTTAAGCCCATATAAAGCTTTATTCAATTTACATATTTTGTTAGGTTCTACATAACCATCTGGTATATACATATAGATATCATCATCTAGCTCGCCATACAAAAATGCAGTTTTAACATCAAAAGTAACAATTTCAGAATTTTTAGACGCTGCAATAGCAAATAGAGATTTAAGAGCTGACTGACTTACCACTGGGCTGTATATTTCATCAAAGTCTATGCCTTTTTGCTCAAATCCTCTTACCACCAGTCTTGCTTTATAGGTACCGTCGTCTTTCACTCGAAATACCCATTTATTGGTGAGAATCTTCTTACTGCCTGCCTCTGATATGTCTATTAGACTCCATGTTTTATTTTTCTTTAATGATTCCTTCTCTGAATCTATTGCCTTTTCCCAATTATCCTTTTCTATTCCTGTGGTAGCCTCTTTGTAGGTAAGTAGTACATAATCCTTAAGTTTCTCTGGTATTTTTCTTGTTCTTTCACTTCTTCTTGTACCTAGTTCTGTGTTAGGTATGTCTATGTTTTGCTCTTCTATCTGTTGTACTGGTCTTCTTATGTTCAAGTTTTCTTCTTCTGTATTTATTATATTATCTTCTGTATTTATTTTATCTTCTTCCATATTTATTACATTTTCTTCTGTATTTATTATGTCTTCTTCCATATTTATTACATTTTCTTCTGTATTTATTATATCTTCTTCTGTATTTATTATATCTTCTTCTGTATTTATTTTACTCTGTATTATTTTGTTTTCCTCATTTGATTTTATTTTATCTTCTTTATTCTCATTGAATATTATTATGTCTCTGTGTATTTCTACTCTTCTCTTTTCATTGATCCATAGCCGGTATCCATTGTTTGCATATCCAATCATTGTTAGTCTTTTGCTTCTTGGATCTAACTTTCTTACTGGTCCTAGTTTACTGGTTTAGCATACACCGTACACCCAAATACTTGTATATTTGAAATATCTGGTTTTGTCTTATACCACATCTCATATGGAGTTTTGTTATTAAGTGTTTTACTGGGTAGCCTATTGAGTAGGTAGGTAGCACAGTAAACAGCTTCTCCCCACATCTCATCTTTCATGTTTGAGTCAAATAGTATAGCTCTGACTTTCTCAAGTATAGTGGTCTCAAGTTTAACCGTTCTGCCTTTCCGTTCAACTGTGGTGTGTATGGTATAGTATAGTCTAGTTTTATCCCTTTTTTTGAACACCATGTTTTCAGTTCATTGCTTTTATATTCTCCTCCATTGTCACATCTTATGCACGAAACTTTTTCATTCTTTTCTCTCTCTTTTTCTTCTATATACTCCTTTATTAGAGTAAAAGCTTCATTTTTATATTTCATTAAATATGTTTTCGTGATATGGCTGTAATCGTCCAAGATTGTTATGAAATATCGATTTTCATCATGAGTAAGCTTATCAAATGGACCACATATGTCAGTATGAATGATTTGCAATGGGCGTTCTGCTCGTTTCCTTTCTGAAGTAAATGGTAATCTTGTTTGTTTTGCTTTAATACATATCTCGCACTGCTCTATTCTTTTATTTCCTTCTAACAATATTCCATCAGCCACATTTGGTAATATCTCTAATATGTCTTTTCCGGGATGTCCAAGTCTTCTGTGCCATTCTAAGGCAGTTACTTTCTCTTTGGCTAAGAACAGAGTATTTTCATGATTGTCTTGATTTATGTTTATGTAGTACAATCCATTTTCTTTCTCTCCTTTAAGTATCATCTGACCTTTTTTATATATTTGAACATTTTTTGTGTAAACAACACAGTTCCATTGTTGTTTGTAACTGAGTTAACTGACAATAAGTTTTGTGCCAGATCAGGAACATATAAAGTTTTTGATAGTTGACAGTTCATACCTTTTACAGTTCCAGCTCCTTGAGATTGTATGCTGTCATTGTTAGCAACAGATATTTGGGACTGTTGTTCCTCATATTTACTTAATGTTGATGTTATTTGTCATGTGTGAAGTGCTTCCTGAATCCACTATAAATTTCAATTTATTATTCTTATTTGCTGTCTCATTTGTTAGTAGTGCTGTATCTTTGTTTTCTTTTTTATTGGTTTTAGTTCTGAAGAAACAGTTTTGTTCTAAATGATTTGATTTCTTACAAATTGAGCATTGTTTGTTTTTATTTTTAAACCTGCAGTCTTTTTCTTGATGGTTTGACCTTTTGCAAATGTTACACACTTTACACTGTGACTGAAAATGTCTTGTTTTGTTGCACTTGAAACATTTTTTATTGTTTACAGCTTTGAATGCAATTTCTTCTTCACAGTTAGAATTGCGGTTCTCCTCTAACAATAATCTATATGTGAGATTTATTAGAGTCTTTTCATCGTTAAGTGTCGACTCCCATGCGGTGGCAAAGTACTTAAATCTCTCTGGTAAATAAGTAAGTATTTTTGACATGATCAGGTCTTCATCAATTTTGTGTCCGAGGTTGTTTAGTCTCACAGCTAAATTTTCAATGCCAGTTATTAACTCATTTACTGTTTGTTTATTATATTTGTAGTTGAAGAACTCTTGTAGCAATTTAGATTTATTTTTTGATTCGCTTCCTTCAAACAGATCACAAAGAGTTTTATACATATCTTTAGCAGATTTGCAATTTATGATGTGGGATTTTAATTTCTTGTCAATCGTTTGTAGTATAATCTTTTGCCCTTTGGCGTCCTTTTGTTCATCTAATTTTTCTTCGGCTTTAGCTTCGGCTTGCTGGCCATTTGTTATTTCACCAAGCCCATGTGATTTTAGGTGTATTGTTATTTCGAACTTCCATAGATGAAAAGATTCAGCATCTATTAGCTTTTCTATATGTTGTTCTTCGTGGTAATTCATATTGAATAGTACTGGTTGTTATTTTATTTGCGATTTCTAGCAATTTTATTTTAAGCACGATTTGCGGCACTCGTTTTTTTGTTTTTTTTTTTTTTTTTTGTAATCAACTGCACAAACCACTCTCTGCTACCATGTAGGATGGTCCGGGATTTTAATGTGAAACACAGTGATTGTTTTTATATGGTATTATATTGAGAGATAACACTGGATTTTTATTATGCACCGCAAGCACACACATTTCTTGATAGCCATCTTGTTGTAAGTTTAGTGATGTGCAGATTCAATAGTGTTGTGCACAGTGTTGCCACAGATACAAAATGTTAACAACATTGTGTAGTATATGTTCCAGAACCCTTTAATACTAACTTGCACATAAAAAACATCACCAGAGCCAGTTATTCTCAAACTGTCTTATTTTTGCTGCTGTTGTCTACCATTTAAAATTAAAATGAGTAAACAACCAAAAACTTCACGTAAGTTCCAATGACTTTTTACAGAAGAGTTAAAGAATGAACGCCCCAAAATAACTTAAGTACATGTAAGTTAATTTTTAGGGTTACTTACCTCATAAAGAAAAACGGAACCCATAAGGGATTACTTTGTTGTTCATCCGACTGTCTGTTAAGACCGTTTATCTCAAGAACGCGTAAAGGTATCGAGTTGAAATTAAAACCATATACGCAAGGCTACGGTCACTTGAAGCTGTGAAAAAATCAAACTTCTAAGGTAACGTAAAAAATGATACGGGCGTTTATGTCGCAAAAATACGTATAATTTTTTAAACTCTCAAGGGAATCAAAATGTATAGGGTACTGAAATTTGGTAAAAGTAAGTCTTACAACCCATGTAAAGGAAAAAATCTGAAAACCGTAAATATATGGTTTAATAACCAAATAATTCCTACAAGTTTATACGGAATCCTCGGTGTGCGAGTCCAACTCGCACTTGGCCGGTTTTTATTATTATAATAATTGTTTGATGTTGCATTGTTGCTAGGGCGAATTGACAGATACCCATTTTATTGAACTTAAAACTTAATTTTTTCCGTGCCATTTACACGAAAACAGTGCGGAATTTGGTACCGAGGAGCTTAGTAGTATAGTCCCTAGCGCCAAAGTTTCAACTTTCGACGATTTGAGCATTTTAGACTATTGAAATTAATGAAAACTAAATCTTTGTTTACTTGGGAGATAGGTATGATGGGGTTTTTGTACTTATTTTTATTATTATAAAGATGTCACGCATGAGCCAACGAAAGTAAGCGAATGAATGAATGATTTGTGCGAACTCTGGTTAAAATATGGTAACAATGTTACGTCACGGCAACGTGAATTAGAAACCAAATGTTACTGTAATACTGTGTCGAGATCTTACCCATTTTTAGTTGCAGCGACGGCATTAACACGGAACGTCGACGAGATTATGTTTCGAGATAAGTCAGTGTCGACGCTAAGTGTCGAAACAGTTACGTTATGTTCGCAAAAATGGTTATAAGGGTAAGAGCCTGTACCTTTGACATTTAGATGTCATTAATATATAAAAACAAAGATTTAGAACAAGAAATTGATAGAAACCAACAACTGACCAAGCAAAAATACCTCGATAAAAATAATTAAATCCTAACAACTTTTAAGCCTGTTAACCAAGAAAATAAAGTGAGAACCTCACCGGCGAACCTATTACTCCGTTAATAAACCGCAATCACCGTTCGACCGAGAAAAACTTAACTGTAAGTTGGTTAGATGCAAATCCTCACTATAAATCGGCGAAGCGCGGACGGATCCGAAGCATTAATTTGTGGTAAATCGCGTGGAAAATGGAAATTTTGTGCAGCCTCCGGCTTCCAAGGTTTGACAAACTTACGTTTTCCTTCACTCCACCCTTCAGACCTCACACCACCATTGAAAAATCAACCTTATGACTTCACACCTGAGGTGTTGTTTTGATGTTTGACGGGTTACGTGATGGTAAATAGGGTAACCAAAAAGCATGGTCGCGTTAGACGTGATGAGAATATGCGCCGCGTTTTTAATGAGGATCGCGGATTTTATTTATAAATATGGACGTAAACAAGTTTATTAAACTAAATGTAAACGAGTGTCGGATTGTGAGTGTTAATACTAAAACTAGCTATGTAATTAGATACTATTTACTTGCACACCGTTAACTCTGTTAGAGGGGGAAAAACAAGAAAAACATGATCAAATTGGGGATGGCGCTAATTTAATGTTCTAATAATTGGCTTTATTGCATGATGTTTTAAGTATGAATGTGAATGGCCATAAGAATGCAAGAAAACCAAAGAAAAATTGAAACATTTTTGACTTTTATATATGTATAGGCCCGAAGGCCTATTTGTCTTTAAGACCGATCAACCGACGTAAAGTTTCTATTTACTGGGAACTGTTGTGAAAAATAAAATGTGTTGAAATACCTGGAACCTGCTTAATTAGCTGATAGCTAACTTAAATAGTACAGTAATAGTATACCCTTAATCTTAGTATAATAACGTTTATATCCAGAACTGGGAAGCGGATAAGTCAGATGAGATTTGCTTTAAGCTTTAAGTATTAACGCAGTTAGATTGTTTACCGGCTGAGCTAGGAATAGGGAAGAAACTAGATGTGATCATCGCTTGGATACTGCAAAATAAATAATAAAAGAAAAACAAAATAAAGCATTAAACAGAGGTAAACATTATGTGGAAACCTTCACAGACCCACGTGGCGGATTATGAAAAACTCTTTCTCATAGAGGTGTTCCAGCGCTGTAAACTGATGCAGAATCAGAAATCAGAATCTGTTAACTGAAGCAGAATCACTTCATTCTTCTTCTGCTTTCTAAAAACAGCCTAGAACTTTGTATCTTTCCTGACTTTTTACAACCACTAAATCTGGAAATACACCATCTTTCAAACTTAATTTTAATGACATTAACGTAGGGGTTGTAACAAATCTACTCGCTCCTATTAAATAAAAGGATAAGCAGACTTGTTCAATTAAAATTTAATTAGTGAAAGATTAGAATTAGGGATAAAAAATACAGTTAAATATTAAAAACCTACCTAGCACGCACTCTAGGATTGTTTTTTTAGGTGTCGCACTTAGATTTTTATGAAGTTCAGCACTGTAGGAGAGACGGGAACAGGCGTCAGGATAGCTGGTCAATACCTGGGCAACTTCGAGGTTCCCGTTACAGGAAACCTCTGCAGGAAAGGCGTCGTGCAGATCTCCAGGTCAGCCCTGTAGTAAGGCAGGCGAGACAAGTAGCTGCTTCAGAAGATCGGGAGTAGAGGTTCCAGATCTGTTGATAACTTCCGAAGATCGGGAGAAGAGACACCAGGCGGAATCTTTAGTGGAATCCCCTGGGTAATATAAATATGTACGAGAAACCAAACTGTTTTCTTATGCAGGTTCAGATTCAGATCAGATTCAATGGTAACCAAAAATCATCATAGACTTATGTAGGAAGAGAATTAAAAAGTAATTGACAGTTTGACAATTTGGCTTGTCACAACATGAAAATTATGATAATATTTTATTTCAGCAATTTTTAAGTTAATGAGTCGAGTTATATCAATTTGTTGAGTGTAAAAATATAAACAAATAAAAAGGATAGTAAAATAGTATTATAAATGATGAATATAAAGTGTAAGTATAGCATAATACTATAGGGTGCTGGTAGTAACTGCATAAGAGTTGCTGAGAATCTAGTTGAGTGGCGTGCGATTGAGGAGGCTTATGTCCAGCAGTGGACTGCTGTAGCCTAATTATGATGATGAACATTGGGATAACTTTATTCGAAGGTTGTGAAACGTGGTATTTGTAACGAGAAAAAACCCTTCCAAGGTTCGCAATTATCTTGAAGCACATCCAGTAACTCTAGTTCTATTGCCCCGTAAGAGGCTTTAGTTCCCGAGGTGTGAGTTAGCACAAATAATTAGAAGGAAAAGGTGAACGCGTTCGATAGGCAAACTTAGTACATAGCGCTTATATACACCTTGTGTAGGTTCAATTTTCTTTGTGATTACTTGTCAGAGGATCTCTGTGAATAGGCTATTGTGTTTCCATGGATAGGTTTTGTAAGTGTTACCTGAAGTACTAGCTGAAAAATGTAAGGTGTAATACAGATATTCTGACTGCTAGTTTCGTGTATCGCATAGAAAATTTCTGAAGAATATTAAAAAGGAAAATAAAATAGACGTTTTGAACAAGCTGGTAAGTCTTGATTTTTCTACAAGCATTTTATACGACTGGTTGAAAAAAAGTATCACAATTTGAATGTAGATCTAAACACTCGGTTATAACAAAACATTTAAATGATCATCAAAGGTTAGCCAGCTTAAGAGGAAACAAAAAGGGTGAGAGACTCATTGAGAAAAAGAAAGATTTTTTGGAAAACAAAATATTGCTCTACTGGCATTTCCGACATTTTCAGGATGATGTTGGGACTCCCTCGTTTCTGCAGTGCCTCCGAGATTTTCGCGCAGGCTCATACTGACGATTTCCATGCCGTCATTCGGAAAAAAGTCGTGTCACTTATGAGGAGGGTGCGGGGGAGTCACAACAGCATCCTGACTGACTAACTGTAGCTGAAGATGTTCGTGCACCTGTGTTGAGGCATTTCGTTCGTCTGGTGATTTCTAGGGAGGTATCTCCCTATTGGTTATCTTGACGGGGCAGGGTGTCTCAGCACAGGGGTATTTTTTATGTATGTGTTTTAGATGTTATTATGATGACGAGTGTTGTCCTTTGTAATTGTATTTAAGTACTAACAATAGTTTCTAAGTTTTGTTTATCTAACCCTTGGATCTAGTTGTACCAAAATAAATATATATTTGATTATCCAGGAAGGAAACAGGGGACTACGTCTGTATGGAAAAACGGCCATTTTGTGTCCTCTTAAGGGGGTGGTATCTGCTAACGAGAGATTTTTCCATGTAACTCCTCTTTAATGAGTGAATAAAAATGTGCAAAAAAAAAATATGTTACTTATTAGACTCTAAACTTTAATTGGTACAATTGAAATAATTCTAACTTTAATAATTATTACTGTACGGCAAAAATGTTCACAGTGAAGCATTTTTTCTTTGAAATTTCGTAACTACTCTTAAAAACGGCATTAAGTTTTAGTATTTTTTTTTCACACAAATGTTTGTCACTTTTTTCTTCACAAAGTTTACAATTGGCATTTTGATCTGATGATTTATTAGGCTACAATTAAATAAAAACCATTAATTTTGCACTATTCGGCCCGCAGTGACTGACGTAAAAACCACTTTGTAGTGTAAGCTGATTAGAACTTAAATCTAACAGTAACTTAAGAACTCCCAGGTGCATGTTATGTCACTGGCAAGCATTCGGTACCGTGTTATTATAATTTCTAGCAGAAATGTCTACCTATACTACCCACAAAAATATTTCATAAACAATTGGACTCCCGCCAACCAACCGTCGCGGAAAAAAGTAAAAATCATTTTTGAAAATGGAAAAAGTTTCAAATAGTTCTTTGGAAGCTGAACTGGCAGTAAGTGGCCAGTGTCCGACATAGCCATCAACTGTCATTAATTCCAACTGCAAGTGCTTTCGGAGTAGTCTTCATGAAAAATACTGGTATTCAGCAGCATCCGGTTAGACTGGAAGTCGATCTCAAAAATAGTTTGGAAAAGAGAAGGCAGACGATGAATGGCTTTGGAAGTAATCACTTTGAGGCTAGTGTTGTAAAAATTACTAATGGGTGGAAAACCTAATAGTGGATGCAGTAGGAAGTGTACCTATTAAGTATTGAAAAGGTTGAAAGACTTTTCGTTAGACTTCTTCGATGCTATAAATGAGAAAGTTTCAAAAGGCTTCATTGAGTGAATCAACTGCTCATTATGAAAAGATACTATGGTACTGGAAGATTTATAAGACTGATAATTTATCTATAATAATATGCCTTTGCCCAGCAGTGGGACAGAAGAGGCAAATTAAAAAACAAAAAGTGGGGCGATGATTAATTCTGGCTAATTACAATTACGAATAATGTTCAGATACATAAATTAAACAAATTAAAAGTTTAGTAGTAATTAAAAGTTTTCATTTGCATATTTTAGTAAAAACAGTTCTGACCTACTGATCAACGTAGTATTACTTCCAGTTGGTTCCAAACAACATTGATGCTCAAGATGAAAATCAAAGCATTTATTTCAAGTAAACCAGTTACAGGCACTTATGAACTGTCGAAAAAAAAGACAACAATTAGCTACAGTCCCAGTCACAAGGCATCATAACTGTGAAAGCACTGTAGTTGCCCATTCCAAAGCGTAGATCTCTATGGAGAAGAACGGGCAAGAAACTCTATAGAGACTCTTTTAAATCAGACTATTATTACAAAACCTTGGTTGGGTGCTATTCCATTTATTCAATTAAACACGGATTCTAAAACAATGAAGTAAAAATAAATACACCAAATGTCTCTGCAAAATAAACTCCGTAAACACACCGTGTCGAATCGCACAAAATTATCCTCCGTGTAGAGTGTAATTTAAAACCGAAATCCTTCACTAGTCTCATCTCTTTGGAAGAAAATTAAACCTCTCGCAGAAACAGGCAGGTAATTTAATTAAAATTCAATTCGATTGAATTGGACCACCTAATCCGGTTCATCTATATTGCCAGAGCTGAATCTAGGTGAGAAATATGTTAGGGTCGTAGCAGCAGACATGGCACTTTCCGTTCGGTTTCTTATTACTGCTACTAAATCGCTTCGCCATAAGCTACAATATCGTACCGTATCGTGGCAGCGCTTACAAACTTTTTAAACTCATACACAAACAGTCGGACCCGGAACAACTATTTGTAATCTAACAAATATTTGTTCCGTGCGGGAATCGAAACTGCGACACGCAGCCAATCGCCCAGCCACTGCGCCAACTGTTAAATGTGACGAAATGAAAGAAATCGCTAAGGACATGTCAATCACTTTAACGCGTTCTGCGATGCGACAGCATCTCGCAAAGGAAGTAAACATGTGCCGCTTCACACAATTGCCTTCGCCCTGGACCTGAGTTCGGATGCTAATATTCCGAAAAACGACAAAACCGCTGATCACTGAAACTATGGCTGTGATTGTTAAACTTTAAACACATGACTTGGCTTAGTGCCCGACTCTTTCTTACACTTGTAGTTTGCCAGTAGTGGGACAAAGACTTTACAATTGCTAAGCCAAAGTGCTAAGTAGAATTTATTAATCCCTGCCTTAAAGTATCGTGTCTGCGCGCCCTAGACTTGCTTTCCTTTACTTTGCACCTGTTCTTCGTGCACATTTTGCTGTGCAGTTTTTTTATTTAGATTTTTTAGTTAATCTTGTATAGGAATTGAAGAAAAACATTGAGTAACAGATGTTTCTAGCAGAAAAGGGTTTTTGTACAACTTTTCTGCGCGAACTGTTTTGAACAAAGAGCTCAGATAATATTGCTTGTATTGGAGCTTACTTTTTTAAGTAAAATTGTGAAGAAAAACTAACTCGTGAACTGAGATGTTTCATTTTGGAAAAAGTAAGTCATTTCAATCACTTAATATTTTTATATTCTCAGAAAAAAGCCGATAAATGTTGAAAAAGCGACAAAGCTAAATATGAATACCTTATTTATTCAGTAATATGTCAACTCCTTATTAAAACCACAATCTCTAGTATCTTTATCGTCCCTTCAATAGTGATCGTTTTGCTATTACAAATATTTACGTGGTCCATACTTGGTAATGGCCCATAAGGGCCCGATACGATGACAATGATCATCAAAACGTAGGTGATAATTGAACCAGTACCATCCCTAATCCGCCCCTGCAACTAGTGATGCGAAACCGCGGGAGCTCACAGAAATTAATCGCGGATTCGGGACCCGGGAATTAATTCTTAATCCGGTCCAAATGAGCGCCTCCCCGATTGTCGGCCACTTAAAGGCGAACGTGTAGCCAATCAAAACTCCTACAAATGGCCGACTAGAGAATTAAGCGTTATGTGTGATTTAGGAGCTTGTTGGTGAAACGATCGAAAGGGAGCGATAAATGTTTCTTTAATGGAGTTTAGGCAGAGTATACATTGTTTATGTTGATGTTCTTGGGTTTGAAGCGGACGATTAGAAGATGAAATGTAATTGAAATAGAAGGTTTATTGTGGCTATACGCCTGGTATGAACTACCGCTTATAAGTACCTACCCACACTTACAATTTTCAGTTCAGCACAATTTTCTTTATTAAGTTTCATGGCGAAGCCAAAAGAAATGGTTATGATTTTAGCAGTCTATGTATGTATGTTTTTAGTTGTAGTATACCACACAAATTCTTGTTACCGTTATTATTTACAATATTTTATTGAGAATGATCAATTCATTTTGTCATCCATTGAATTTATTTTCTTTATTAAGAAAGAAGAAGTTCGGTCAGTTCTGGAAAAACACCAATAAAATTAATCATAAGCCGGGCCTTCCCGTCAGCGTGGCGGGAGTGCACGAGCCTAGTGAGATCGCCACTATGTTCTCCCACCATTTCAGGGTGGACTCGCCTCTGGGGCCAGCGCGGCAGGGGCCCGATGCTGAGGAAGGTAGTGAGCGTAGTGTTTATTTTACAACTAAGGAAGTGCGTGCGGTGATTAAGGGCATGGTGAGGGGTAAATCCCCGGGTCACGACAGCCTTAGCATCGAGCACCTGCAGCACGCTGGTGTACACCTACCCAGAGTGCTTGCTATGTTTTTTACCCTGTGTTTAGGCCACTCCCATCTGCCCGATAATCTAATGCGTACCAATCATCAAAAATAAAACTGGTGATACATCGGATGTAAACAACTATAGACCGATCTCACTAGCTACAGTGGTCGCCAAGGTGCTGGACAGTCTGCTGGGTCAGCACCTGGATAAACACGTCTCGCTAAACGACGCGCAGTTCGGTTTCAGGCCCGGGCTTTCCACCGAGAGTGCTATCCTGTGCCTTAAGCAGACTGTACAGTATTACACGAGTAGAAAGACTATGCATGCTACCTCGATTTATCGAAAGCGTTTGATCTTGTATCGTATGATATTCTATGGGGTAAATTAAGGGATGAAACTTGTCTACCTAGGGAAATTGTGCTATTATTTATGCATTGGTATAACAATCAGAGGAATTTTGTAAGATGGGCAGGCTCTCTTTCGGGGGAGTATGGGCTGGAATGCGGGATGAGGCAGGGGGGGCTGACCTCTCCCAAGCTTTTCAGCCTGTACGTCAATCGACTGATCGATGAACTCAGCAGCACGGGCATAGGGTGTCATATAGATGGAGTGTGCGTGAATAACATCAGCTACGCAGACGATATGGTGCTGCTGAGCCCGTCGATTGGTGCTTTGCGAAAGCTCCTGAAAATTTGTGAGTCCTATGCGGTGGCCCATGGGCTCAAATACAACGCGAAAAAGAGTGAAATAATGATTTTTAGGCCGGACAACAAGCGATACACATTCGTTCCGGATTTCACTCTAAGTGGTACAGTTCTAAACAAAGTCGAGCAATTTAAGTATTTGGGCCACTGGGTCACCGAGGACCTTAAGGACAGTGTGGATATCGAAAGGGAGCGCAGAGCGCTGTCTGTCCGATGCAACATGTTGGCTCGCAGGTTTTCACGGTGCACGGGGACTGTCAAAGTTGCGCTTTTTAAAGCGTACTGTCAGTCCTTTTACACCTGCAGCCTGTGGGTTAACTATACACAGCGGACATACAGCGATCTGCACGTTCAATACAATAACGCGTTCCGGGTGCTGATGGGGCTGCCGCGCCACTGCAGCGCCTCCGCGATGTTCGCGGCAGCTGACACGGACGGCTTTGCAGCCATCATGCGCAAACGGTTCGCATCTATCATGCGCCGCACGCGCGACAGTCCCAGCACCATCCTGGGCGCGCTGGCGGACCGGTAGGACTCTCCGATACTGGCGCGCTGGATACGGCTGCACGCAGTCGTTTAGTGATTTGCCGCCATTATCGGGAAGTCCACCCGGACCTGCCACTTTATTAGTATTAAATTAATTATTTATTACTAACACTAGTTTTTTAAGCTCAATTTTACTAACAAATATGAATGTAATCTTAGGATGAATCTGAAATAAATGATTTATTATATTATTATTTATTAACTAAAAACGCTGATGAAAATGCGAAAAAGACTATCTTAATACCAAAGAGATTTATTTGAATGTCTTTGCTTAATACCTTTGTTACAAAGCAAAGTCAACTCTTTTTCTGTGAGGGTTTGGCAGATCTTTATCTACATATTATTCACTACACCCACATTTTAACAGTTATGTTAAGGCCAATTTAATGGGAGGCAAGCCTATTGCCATCAATCAAGCACTAATTCAGACTCCCAGCTGTCACTTAGAAATTTTAAAATCATACAAAACACTCGATGCAAAAAACCGCACGCCGATAACTTGTCCAGAAAACGACACCCATTAGCCGAAAAAGACATTCACAAGAAACGCCAAGTTATCTTCTAAAATAATCTGCAGTAACAATAACTATTCTTCACCCAACTTAATCCCTCGCAGATATGAAATTTTATCTCCTAGCTCTGAAGCATTGAGATAATCTTACGACTTGCATTCACTTTAATGGTGGATTCTACTTCGGCTAAACTGACACTTTAAGTAAGATCTATTTGATATTTTTGAGTCCTACCATTAGGCATTATTTCATCATTGAGTCATTGGGTCATTGAGATCAAATAAAATGTAGTATGTAAGGTGTACGTAGTAATGTGATATTTTCAACTTCACTTTCTAAGTTTTGCAAATAACCCTGCAGGGCCTTTCTTCCCTCTGTCCATTTTTCGCGATACAGTGCGATGTTAGATCGATCCTTTATGAATAAGTCCACTTCATCCCGCCATATCCTTACGCGTCTGCCAGTCCTGCCACGTAGACGTTTCCTGCCAATAAGCATCCATTGTGTAGATACCTTTGCCTATTGCGCCTCCTACCAGCTCACTTCCTCTTCAACTGAGCAGCTGTAAGGCCAGCATCAGCTTTATGTGTTTTGAAGCGAAGTTTTGAGTTTTTGCTGCAGTCCGTAATTTTAATACCCAATGTACTTCACACAGCAGCTTTTTATTTTAAGCTACAAACACTAGGAAGTGGCGAAGAGCGGGCGTTTTGCGAGACTGGGACTTGTAAACTTTGACCTTTAAAAAAATTATATAATTCATCAGCGTAATTTGAATACATACATATTACTCAACTAGTACAATATAACATAATTTTAAAATAAAACGTAACACAGCCATTCTCATATAATAATACAACATTTCTTACACACAGCAAACTTATTTTTTTCTATGACAAGCCCCATAAAGCCCCATAAACCTCATAAAGCCCCGTAAGCTACATAACAATCTCCTCAAAAAAATATAAGTCTTACTAATGAGCCAAATATTATATACCATCTGGCAAACCTATTATATTTACAAACGATACTCATTAACTTTTATCAAGCAGATTACAGGCCAGCGCGCCATTACAGCAAGGAGATTGAAAACCTCAACGAAATTAAAACAGAACCATTTTGCTCGATAGCTTTGAAGTCAATATTACAGAGTAAGAATATACAGTAGGCCCACAGTCAGAACCGTGCGAAAAGAATATCGAAAAATCTCTATGGTACGCTCTTCTCTTCTTCGATATTTCTCAGTAGCAGTCACGGAATCTAAATTTGTGCCCGTTGATGGCAATAGGCTCGCCCCTATTACATCAGATGGGCTGTCGGCCTGTATGCTACGAGATAACATAAAAGATTTGCAATCGTACCACATAACCACAGTAAATATATTCGCAGATGGTATCATGCGAACGTTTTTTTTGCCAGAAATGCGTTCCATATTTTTCCATACATTTCGTTTGGGCTGAAAATAAACCGTCCATGAAAGAGATAAGGCTTAACTCTAAAGCAATAGAAAACGCTCTGCCATAAGAAGACTGTTTTTCAAGATATTTAGTCACGTTAAAAATTACTGGTATAGGGTGGTAGCCTGCGTAGTTCAAATTTTATTAAGTTTTTTGCAATTTTCATGCAATTGCCTTAATATGATTAAGGAAAATCGAGAATTGTTTCAGCCTGGGGTAATTTCTGAACAGTTACCTGCGGGCTACCTTTCACCTTAAATTACCATTCAGTATGAAACGAACAAGCACATCAGAAAAACCGGTATAACTTCCAACCAACAGTTTAAAAATATTGATGTCCACCAACGCGTACTGGGATCACACTTGATGGATTTCGCCACACGCCAACCTACCCGTAGAGAGGAATTTATCCATCGGAACACTACAAGCTGATTATGCGACGCAAGCCTGATGCATGTTATACAGAGCTTGTGACTTTCTTTTGTTTTAAGGTGCACCTTCTAAGTTTCATTTCGGTATCCATATTGAGGGGAAAGCAAAGGTCTATTTAATCTGGACGCATTTACCTGCAGATTGTGGCTAGGGCGCCAATTAGCTGGCCTTCGGAGATTGAGTGAATTTTTTGTGGAGCTCGGGAGGATATTGGAGCATAAAGTAACTGTCGAAGGGACGTAGCGTTATATTTTGAAACTAGCTGTTGCCCGCAACCTTCGTTCGAGTGAATCTAAATTATTATAAAAAATGTAACTTCCCTATTTAAATCGGATTTTGTTAACAATTACATTTAATTTGGTTTACATTTTTTTTCACGGAACCACAATCTTTTATGTAGAATAAAAGTAGCCAAGTTATACTCCTTGAAAATTCAAAAGTACCTTACTTTTGAATTTTTAAGGAGTAGGTCAGTTAGTTAGAAATGTAAAGCTACTTACCGGAGATCTCTTTGAAAAAAACGGGCTTAAAACTTTACACCCACAAAAAGCCCAACCGAAGAACCGTATACATGGCAAAGGTAGAAAGTTGGACTTAAAAGTTACATTATTATTCAATATAATCGGTTAAGCAGATTTTAGTAAGTATAGAGCAGCCACACCCTAGTTGGTCTAGTTGTGTTGAGCATGAGGTCCTGGGTTCGATTCCCGGGTCGGTCATATTGTTATTGGGTTTTTTCATTAGGAATTTCTCAGTAGCATCCACGGAGTCTCGATTTGTGACACGATTCCCGGTCAGTGACAATTGGCTCGTCCCCTATTACATGGGACTTAAAACATAACTGGCGAAATGTGGGTGTACTTATTATGGGTACACTTTTGCTTAACCCGTCGGGGATTATAAAGCGTGTTGTCATGTTGTAATTACTGATGGCATACGTGCACTGGCCTGCAAAAATAAGTATCACACTTTAAAAAAATACTATTACTACTATATATTAAAATTACAGGCGTGATATTATTATACAGGATGATTTTTTTATCACTTTCGTAAAATAAATGGGTATAATAGGTGAACGGAGTAGAAGCAAATGGCATTCTTAGGTTTTATTTTTTTGCGAAAAAAAAATCAAAAAAAAAACGAAATTCAAATCATAAATTTCTAATTACAATTTTTTATGAAATGTTTACTTGAAATTTGTAGCGTTTTTGATGATGGATTATTTTTCTAAGCTGTGAAAAAAAGAATAAAAACTAGGTATGTATACAATAAGCTTCTAATCCGTTCACTTATTATACCCATTTTTTTGTAAAGTGATAAAAAAGTCATCCGGTATAGTATAGCAGCCAAAAATAGTCCATGGACTATAAACACCTTGTTTTTAGACTCAACTGTACAGTACAGGTAAAGACATAACTACAACTACTACAACGGCCCATAACGTCCACTGCTGGACATAAGCCTCTCCCATGATGGGAGGAATTTGCCGTAATCTCCACGCTTGGCAGGCGGATGATCGCAGTGATGAAAGACTAACAGAAAACGCTGCTGCCCATTCTCTGGTATACGGAGGCGCAAGGTGTTCTGCCTCAGACATTAGTCGCCTTATACGACACCCGGGAGTGTAATGGGTTGGTTCTATTCTACTCTGCCGGATACCACACGGCTAGCAAAGAAACACGGCTAGTAAAGACATAACTGACCAATCAATTGCAAAAACTAACCACACGTGCCTCACAAAGTTCAACAAAAAGTAGATTATTATCATCTGTCTTTATCACTAAGAATATAAGGAAAAACTGTTATTAATTTACCCAACCCTCCACCACTGTGGGAAAATAATATCACCCAGAATTTCAGCGTCTTGTTTCTTCACTAATCCTGTATGAGATAACGAGGTAAACATCCGGTTACACTGTTCTTATGTGCCTAGTATGAGGTGTACATAAAATGGTTCAGGCGGCCGGTACGGGTAGAATTGGAAGGGTTTTTTTTATAGTGGAGCGGTATTTTGTAGGGAAAAAGAAAAATTAAAATGAGGTTTTGCATTACAATTTTCGATGTCGATGCAATTTTACATAATGCGGTTTTCCTACGGCTTGCAAAAAATAAATAGAACGTACAATCGAATTTTTAATTTTATTGCGAATAACAATCACTTTAATCAAGGTGAAATATCTATCGGATATCTTTTGGAAGATATCCCGATAGTGACATTTTAAGTTTGGTTATGAACCGTGTAAATGATTTTAATTAATTATTATGTTATATAATTATTAGATTTCAACGCGTATCGTGTGTGTAGCTTCGATATCTAATTCAATCTGGCCCTGTTTTCTGTAGTAACTTTAAGGTTACAAAACTATTCATCAAAAGAAGATAGGCTTGTAAGATCAATTTAGTCAAACTCAAAAGAAAAAGAAAACTCAATATTAAATATCAGTACTGTGGGGGCTGATACACCTCCGGTTCTTTTATTTAGTCGAAGAATCTCTGAGTCTGCATGGGGTCATTGGATTAGTAAAACCCCCTTTTTGTAATTTATATCGCCAACGTGGCGTGGTGACATCTTCTTTTTTTATTTCCATAGACAAAAACATAGAGGGAGATTTCCACAAGTACCTTGGCGACCGAGCTCTATTCGGTTGAAAATAGAGAAAACGAATTTTCTTAAATATGAGACCTAGCTTGATCAATTTTTCGCCCCGTAAAGCCATAAATATTACCACTGTCATCGAATTGCTAGAGCCGTTTCCGAGAGCGTGATATAGAAATATAAAAATATTGTTCATTTAATACATAGTATAGGCTTAGATAAGACCAACTGACGCTAATCAAATTAAAAACCAGGAAGAAGGAAACTACTAACTTCGCAGTCGAAAAGACGAATCGGAAAGGTCAAAATCGACTACAAAAACAATATACATTGCGGTGCAGAAAAAGTTAGCCCCTAGGGATTCAATCCGGCAAAGTAAACAGACAGTATCTCTCGGGTCTCCTGTTTTTGTAACATCTCGTTGAAATAATCAGTGAACTTAGTTATGTGGATTGACGGGACCACCATCTTTGTTGTGAGTGGAAATAGAATTGTGTTTTGTTGAAGTGGTTTTGCTGTGCTACTTTTTGTGGTAGTGTGTGTAATGTTACTGTCTCATTTGAGGGCAGATGTTTTCATAGAAAACAAATGCTCTGCAATTGATAGTTATAAAATGAAGTAATTTCTAAAAGTACTTATATTTAGAGAAAAAACGCATCGAAATACTTCCTTTTTTTTTTAGAATCGGTTAAAAATAGGCAAACTATACATAAATATCAACACGGGATACTTATTTATTCAACATTCACGGAATTATAATTTATATTATGAATGAATTTAACTTAGTGTTAGCCGTGTGGTATCCGGCAGAGTAGAATAGAACCAACCCATTACACTCACGGGTGTCGTATAAGGCGACTAATGTCTGAGGTAGAACACCTTGCGCCTCCGTATACCAGAGAATGGGCAGCAGCGTTTTCTGTTAGTCTTTCATCACTGCGATCTCCAATCCGCCTGCCAAGCGTGGAGATTACGGCAAATTCCTCCCATCAGGGGAGAGGCTTATGTCCAGCAGTGGACGTTATGGGCTGTTGTAGTAGTTGTAGTAACTTAGTGTTATCTTCACATCTGTATGAAATACATTTTTATTATTATAAGGTTTTTGACTGCCTCGTTGGTCTATTGGTTGCAAGCGCGACTGCTGAGCGCGACTGCTGAGCTGTGGTCCTGGGTTTGATTCCCGGGTCGGACAAAGTATTATTGGGTTTTTTCATTAAGACTTTCTCAGATTTGTCCCTGGTTGATGGCAATAGGTTCGCCCCGTATTACATGGGACTTAAACATTACTGGCGAAATGCGGGTGAGGTGCTTAGGTACACCTCTGCCTAGCCCGTCGGGGATTATAAGGCGTGTTGTTATGTTATTATTACTGATGGCTTCTGTACACTGGCCTGCAAAAATAAGTATCACTCTATTTTTTTTTTTCTACACTATAGAAGATAGAGATTTCAATTTAAAAACTTTTAATAGCAATTTTGATCAGCTTTATTTGTTTTTATGTACAAAATTAAACTCATTTTCGAGTCCGTTTTGTTTCGAAAGTATATCTTGTGTATTTAAAAAGTTATTGCAATTTTAAAAGTGTGATACTATTTTTGCAGGCCAGTGTACATAAGCCATCAGTAATAATAACATAACAACACGCCTTATAATCCCCGACGGGCTAGGCAGAGGTGTACCTAAGCAGCTCACCGTTCATCGTCATTATTATTTTATGCCACTATAACGAGGCAAGTACTGTATTTTTTTATTTTCCGTTTGTGCTAATTAATAACAAAAATTACAAGTGCTTTTAATGGGTCTATTCGATCTTTATTACTGTTTATTTTGACGATTATTTGGGGTAGGTTTTTATATATTATAATGGAGACGTTTTCGTATTCGTTTCGTTAAAATAATTTCACCATTGAAATACATTCGACTTTGCCATTGTAATATGTAATGAAAGAGATGCTTACCGACTTTCTTAGAAATACAGTTTACCTAATTTTCGTCTTTAAAGAGATTATGGTATTAGTGTCTTCATGGTTCTTGAGTATAATAATATTGTAAAAGTACTTTTCTTCATTTATGTAAGGTAAAGAAGATTGATCCCTCTTCTATTACAAAACGTTAGAAAATTTGAGCACAATTTTAGCATTATTAGTACGTATAGTTAAAACCTCGTCTCGTCTCGAAGTTGTAGACGATTATGTGTACCTGGGACAAACGGTCCAGTTAGGTAGGTCTAACTTCGAGAAAGAGGTCAATCGTAGAATCCGACTCGGCTGGGCAGCGTTCGGGAAGTTGCGCGGTATCTTCTCGTCCAACTTACCACAGTGTCTCAAGACGAAAGTCTATGACCAGTGTGTGTTGCCAGTGATTACATACGGGACCGAAACGTGGTCGCTCACAATGGGCCTCATCAGAAGGCATAGAGTCACCCAAAGGGCAATGGAGAGGGCTATGCTCGGAGTTTCCTTGCGTGATCGAATCAGAAATGAAGACATCCGCAAGAGAACCAGGGTCACCGGCGTAGCCCGAAGAATTGCCAAACTTAAGTGGCAGTGGGCAGGGCACATTGCTCGCAGAACGGATGGCCGATGGGGCCGAAAAGTTCTGGAGTGGCGACCGCGAACCGGAAGACGTTGCGTTGGAAGGCCTCCCACTAGGTGGACCGATGACCTGGTGAAGGTTGCGGGAATCCGCTGGATGCGAGTCGCACGGGACCGGTCAATGTGGCGGCACTTGGGGGAGGCCTATGTCCAGCAGTGGACGTCTTTCGGCTGAAATGATGATGATGATGATGATAGTTAAAACCTAACATAACTAACGAAATATGGGTGAGCTATTTATTGGGAACACTTCTGCATAACTCTACGGGGATTACAGGCCCTGTGAAGGGCCTGTGAAGAGTATTTTAATTTTTACCGTCTTTATACGTGTTACGTATCCTGACCACTAAATACAGTTCTCGTCTCATCTCAAAACTCAAATTCATCAGACAGTATTTTAGTTTATTACTTGATCACCAGCCACGAAGATCGAGAAGATCGAGATCGAGGAGACGGTAGATCGTACTATGAACATAAAACAGTGGACTTTTGTAGGCTGATGATGATGATGAATTGACCACAGTCCTTTAAAATATTAACTTTTCATTTATAATAATTTTATTTTATTTCATCATTCCAATCGTGAAATTATTGATTGCATCCACAAAATTAAAAACAAATCAAGAAATCACAAAAAAAATAAAAAAGCTTAAAAGAAAACTGAAAGAAGAGATAAAGCATGATTTGATTTCACAGCCGTTTTTCCTCACTCACTACGGGCCACTACAAAAAAGAACAAAACTTACATGAGCGATGGAGCGCGTAACCTGGTTGAACCCGGTTGGACTGCCTGTAACCGGTTATACCCAGATAATTCCCAGTAGAGTACGACTGACGGCGCAATCTTCGTTTACATAATGTAAAGTCTATTTTAAACAGCATTGTAACTTTATTTATACCTACTACAATATTTCTAGGGTCAGTCAGTGTTCCATTGGTTGACCAACTTAAATTCTGTAATCAAATAAAATACTTTTATCAATTAAATTTTTTTAAAAAAATTTAAAGTTTTAAATATGTTTTTCTTTTAAAAGTACTCAGAAATGTATAAAATAAGATGAATTAATGAATAAAGAAAACTGTGATCATATTAAAGTTGAGTGGATTTGCCTTGATTTTATACCTATGCTTACATACCACGAGTATGTACCTAGGTGCTTTACATTTTTCATAACTTAAAGTTGACCTATCCTACCTATGGCTATATTTATACTACAAATAATCAATTTCCAATAAGAAGTGAACAGCTAATCGAAAGGTATTGAGCCGCTCCCATCGGCGTTAGCGTGCAAATAAATTTCTATGCAATCACCCCTAACGGGGGCTCGGCAATTTATTGGTAATTCAGTTGGAGCTAATGAATTAAGCACCCAAACATTAGTAGGCAGGTACTGTAAAAATACATGTTTTTTTTTTTCAGGAGAATTATAGACGAATTCACGGGTTGGTAGAATGATCTTAAACGTGGCGTGGCGGATATTTTTTGGATGTATCTATATATGGGTGGTCTTACAAAACTCGAGAAAGCTGAAAATCAAATCTCAATAAATCATAATGTTTCAAGATAGAAACATGTAAAAACGAGAGAGTAGCGGATCGGAATAACGCGGTTATCACAAGACACCGCTCGTCTATGCGGTCGGGCGGTGAAAAAGATCGTTGGTTTGTGTGAAATCCGTTGATGCCTTACACACGTACATCGTCCAGCCGCGCGGAGGAGCGGCTCTCATGGCACCGCCAATACATCCGCTTCGCCGCCTCCGCCCGCCACTGCGGGGGCGAGCGGTATCGTATGAGACTCCCTAAGAATGTAAAAAATACTAAAATAATAAAAAAATGTTTTGCTAGCCTTTACCGTAAAGATTTTGTTCATACTATCTTCACTAACACTGTTTTAAGCTTTCACGGTTTATAACCAAACTTCCGATGTTTCAACGCTGTGGCAAGCGCCATGATCGCGGGTTGATATCGGAAGCTCAAAATAAATATCAATCACGGAAGATATCGCGTTTAGTGACAGTATAAGTTTATCTTGACTAACTAACTGACATACATTTTTGTTTGAAAATGTGAATTTATAGTTCACAAGATAATGACTGAACGGAGTTGCACACTGGTAGAGCATGACTTAAAGTGGGACATAGAATGCTCCTATTAGAACGTTCCCAATCATTCAATAGTTCTAGTCCAATATAATAAGATCCTACGCAACATTTAGACCCGTATCTCTACTATTTTCACAATAAGACCATTACATTCAACCGGAGGGTATGGAACACCCCTTAAGCACTGAAAAGCCGTTCCGTGTTTAATTTCGTTTAAAGGGAATTAAAACGTTTTCATAGCGGAATCTCTTGCTTAAATTATTTTATGAAAAAATAAATATTGTTGGGGTATTTCAAACACAGGAATTCGCTAATTCAGTCTGAATCGAGTTTATTTATTTAATTGTTTCCTTAGCTGTATTAAGGCGGAAAGTTTTGATTGTTTGTATTTTGTATTGAAATTTCTATCTTGGAAACTTTTGGGGCTTTGCTTAAGAACTGCGTGTGTAGAGAAATTGGGCTGGCTTAAATTAGTTTCTATCTTCCCCCGAGGGAATGAAAACTGCTAAGTGGAAAGTAATTTGTAGGCATCTATAAGTAACAGAATGTGATAATTAAAAATAAATGTTACAGGGAGAATTTATGCTCATCATTACGCCTGTAATCCTCGAAGGGTTAGGTAGAGATGTACCTAATAGTACACCCATATTTCGCAAGTTATTTTTTTAAGCCCGTGTAATAGGGAATGAGGAGAGGGGAAGGAAGAATATAAGATCAATAGAAATGAAATAAGACCTCAAGAGCTACTGATAAATTAAATTCATAAAATAAAACTGATCAAAAATGTTCTACGAAACTAAGTTCATAATATAAACATAGAAGTCTGATGAATTCTAAAGTGTCCTTGAAGAAACTACCGAGTTTCTTAAACAAACTCTTGAAAATCTACAGAATTTTGTGATTCCATTAGTTTTGAATGATACTTTCACATTGATAGTTATTAAAATTTGCTTTATTTTAAATTAAACTTGAAATAGAATGAACGAATATTGTCAGCTACTAGATACTAACATTGAATAAAACTTTTTACCTGCTTTTGGTGACATAGTGAAATATTAATTATCGATCATTATAACTATAATTATAAAGGGTGTAAAAAACCTCATAACGAAGCCGAAAAGCACTTATTCTGCCCATCATTGCGACCATTTTATTGTTCTACACCATACCTGGGAACCTTTTAGTTACGGAGATATTGGGGTTCAAAGTTCCAACTTTTTTTTCGAATATTGTATTCAAAAAAAAAGTTGGAACTTTGAACCCCAATATCTCCGTAACGTAGTTTTTGTTACATTTTCACTTTAAACACCTCCACGACCCCCGTACTTTTTAATCCATCCATCAGCACAATGTTTTGAGTGCGTTACATAGAGTTCTACCACAAAACATGATTTTTCACCCCAAAAAAAAATCGTTTCCCAGCAATAATTTTTGCGTAAAGTTACTTAGTTTGATGTACAGAATGCTTGGTTGACGGCTTCGTAATGAGGTTGTTTACACCCTGCATATATTATAGCTATGCATATAACTCTGAGTTGTTTCTACACAATACCGTTTATTTACATTAAAAATAGCACTATCTTCTATATTTCACTATGTCACCAAAAGCAGGTCATCATCTGCCTAGTCTTTTCCCTTCTTTTTAGGTAAAAGGAGAAATAAAAAAAATGCTTTCTCCACACGTCCTTGTATCAACATGTGCTGTATTGAAGACCAAACACGCAGTTGATTAGGCGTAAACGACCATAAAATTATGGGACACGGGACCGATCAACGTGGCGACACTTGCCTATGTCCAGCAGTGGACGTCTTTCGGCTGAAATGATGACGATGATGAAAAGTCAAGAAATACTTGTTTTGTCATTTGTAATATCGATAACCTTTTCCCTTCACTTTTGTAAAATTTCGCCACCTTACTTAAGTTAACTTCATATTTGGAACATTAAATTTGGAATCTTCGAATTCTAAACTTGATTTTCAAATTGATCACAACAGAAACATTACCATCTCAACACAATGTTAACTTTTCAACAACATCTCCACCCCAGAACCTTTTAATTCCACCCCACTTAATAGTTCCAGTTATGATATCGAAAATGGCATAGCACTCCGCACTCGGTATCTATCTTGCGCTGCTACCTCATGCCAAATGCAACAGACCACTATTTCTTGACCGCATTCTACTGCGTCCACAATTTATTATTTTCTTTTAAAACTTTTGGCACAAGAGTCATAAACATACGGTCTTCCACAAGTTATCTCACTTCACCGCTTAAAACTTTTCTAGTGCTTTTAGAAATTGATGATTTAGGAAGAGTTTAATATCGATTTGAGTGGTTTTTGGTACCTAAGTCAGTTTATGGGTTAAGTTGTGAAGTCATGTACCTATTGCTCCAATTTTCTTGTATGCACCATAACCTATGATTCAAATGCTACTAATCAAGCTATCAACACAACACATTATAGGAACTCAGCTGTCTGAATGTACTTCATAGAAAGCGACTTGCATGAATGTAAGCATTTCTGAGGCCAGTCGCTTTCAAAGTTAAAAATATTGGTAATTGTTTCGTGCTACGGATCACTTTGTGTGCGAGTACGACACGCACTTGGCCGGTTTTTTAATTTTCTATTATCGTTACCGCTGATGAAATGCATTTTCACTATACCCTTAGGGCCACATCGGTTACAGTCACCTGAAACACCAAGGATATTGTTGGTCTTAAAAAATCTCATATTCCTGCCATATTTTTTCCCTTGAACGAGCGAAAAAATATTTTAAGAAAACTTTTATCAGCTTCAGCGCAAACCATGTACGCTCCAACAGGCGCGTATTATCACATCAGCGGTGCGTATTATATTTTTGTTTACCTACCCTCACCTAAGTAAATGTTGGGGTTTGAATTTTGGAAATAAACACGTCCCACCCTTTTACGAGGTTCCCAAGACTTGCCGCTTACTGTTTGGCTTTCATGAAATTGATGTTGGAAATATGAGGCCTTTTAACTGATGCTGCGTACTAACAATTTTTTGTTTGGCTTAAAAACATCTTGTTTGACGGGCGTTGTTAATTCTTATTGAAGAAGGGGACCACGTCTTTTTGTTTTTGTTTTTACGGCAGCAGAACTCAGTAGTAAGTCGTAAAGTCTGTTTTGGCCTGTTCCAAGTTACATAAACAATGTACAATGTTCTGTATTTGATAAATTTAATTAACAAAAGGCGAAAATCTTTGGATGCATTTCAGACACATAACAATTCTTATTCTTATTCTTTAATGTACACAAAATTACAACAATAACAAATAACAACAATATTTTTTTAATAAAAGAAAATCCGTCACCCTGAAGTGTCTGTAAATAAAATTGTTTTATTATTGGAATAGACTCAGACTCAGACTAGAGAAATAGAACTCAAAGTACATTTTGAGTTAAAGTTCCAGTAAGAGGATTTTTTTTCCTATTTCATAAAATCATCTTAAAATAAATAAATATCGCTGGACATTACACACAGCGCCATCTAGTGCCACACTAAGCAACGAGGCTTGTGTCGTGGACACCAGATAGTTGATATACTACATAGATTCAATATTTTTTTTTTTTCAATCCTATTCATCTGTCCTCTGATTTTCCATTTCCACTTATGCCATAAACCCGTGAAAAGCTCCATGAATCCTCACCCCAATCACATCAGTACTGAGCCGTGCAGATAATTGAATAGTGGAAATCACAGGCGAAATAAAATTAAATTGCCGGCTGCAATTATTTGCTGACCTCTTTGTAGGGCTAAGGTCATTTGGTCCTGCTGTCACACCAAAGTGTTGACAATGGAGACAAACATTTTGTTATGAATGCTCTGTTTAAAATATTTTTGCTTGGAAAATTGGAAGTGGTATGCTATTATGTAGGAGTAAGGGTATGCCTAGAGAGTTCGCCATTCGAGTAGGTATACTTATCAATGGTGTTATCTCTAAATCACTACATAGTATAAAACAAAGTCGCTTCCCTGTCTGTCTGTCCCTATGTATGCTTAGATCTTTAAAACTCTGCAACAAATTTTGATGAGGGATTTTTTAATAGATAGAGGAAGGTTTAGATGTATATATCATGCATAATTTAGTAAAGAAACACTGATAATTTTAAAGGTTTTTAATGTGATGCCTTGGATAAACGCATTTTTTTGCGCTTACATTGCAAACGCTTGCTGAACCCCACGAGATAGATCAAAATAATGTACTACAGTATTGTACACCTTAAAAAGGTCTACAAAAAAGTCAGCAATGATATATTACGGCTATCTCTTAGGGATAACCCACAATAGCCATTTTTCATCCTTTACTTTTTACGAAAAATAATGATTTATTTACGAAGCGATTTATCCTATCCCAATTAAGTATTTAAATACTTTGTGCGTTTAATATAGATCAATATGGCCCTGTACAGCATGTAATTTAAATTAATATTTTCGAAGACATTACAGATTTAAAATGCAGGGACATAGCGGTTGCGGCGGTACCGGCCGGGGGGCTGGCGGCGCGCGCCTATAAATAGCGCGTAGATAGCAGTCTAGAGATTACAAATTTGCCACATAGGTTCCTTATGAGATTTAGGGGTGCACTAACAAAATATTTTTCAAAATTCACCCCCTAAGGGTTGAAACGGGGGTCCAAAGCTTACATGGGGAAATAAGATTAGTTAGACTATTTTATTCGAAACTTAACAGGAACTTGTGTTTCAGGTTTTTTCAGCCCCTAATATAGAGAAATGGGGCGACAATGTCTGAAATTCAACTCATAGCCCAAACCACTGGGTCTAGAGATTCTACATTTAGTATGAGTAGGTTTCTTATGAGGTCTAAGGGTGATTGTGATGATGATGATTGTGATAACGATGATGATGATTGTGATAACGAATCACCAATCATCATTATCATTTCACAATCATCATCATCCGATGAAGGTGATTGTAATAGTGATTGTGATATTGGTTTTGATAGTGATTGTGATAGCTATTGTAATTGTGAAAGTGATTACTGTGATTGTGATCACTTATTGTGATTGTGATAGTGATAGTGATTGTGATAGTGACAATGACAGTGATAATGATGGTGATAGAGATGGTGTTAGTGATGGTGATGGTGATAGTGATGGTGATGGTGATTGTGATAGTGATGGTGATAGTGATAGTGATAGTGATAGTGATGGTGATTGTGACAGTGATGGTGATTGTGATAATGATCGTAATAGTGATGGTGATTGTGATAGTGATGGTGATTGTGACAGTAATGGTGATTGTGATAATGAACGTGATTGTGATAGTGATGGTCATTGTGATGATGATGGTGATTGTGATGATTATAATTGTGATGATTATGAAATTTGGCACATAGATAGTTTATAACCTAGATTAACATATAGGATACTATTTATCCCTTTAGTATAATCCCATGGGACAGTTTCTGAACTTCACGCGGGCGAATCCGCGGGCAACAGCTAGTATAATATAAGCAATCTTCTGAGACTAAAATGATTTCTTTTCATTCTACTTTTCTCTATATTTAGTGTGTACATAAATTGTTAAATAAAATAAAACAAAAATAACGAAATTAAAAAACATTTTCATTACAAACTGCTTTTTAGATGAAATTTTGTCATTAGGATCATGCGAAACCCGGTTTCGGTCCCATAGTAACACTCGGGAAAACCGATTTTACTATGGGACCGAAACTCTGTTCCGTCTCAATTGTCATGAGTCAGAAAGTTTATCAATATGATGCGTTATTTTTTCTGACAGTCTGATCATTATATACCATTAAAAACGACTAGAACATTCCACAACTATGAATATAACTTGGTTGTGGAATCTTCTAGTCGTTTTTATTTATAACAATATACGATTTTTAAACAAAACAGTTTCACCCATACACAGACACTTTCACAAAAATATTCCAATAACCCCAAATTGTTACACTACAGTCTACGCCTCCCCCGTTTCATGTTAAATGAGTTCCCTGTTTATGTAATGGAGACCCCGTCGGCCGTAATTGATTCCGAATTAATCCAGCCCAGTGATAAAATTCACGTTTTGACCGACACAGCCGGCTGGGGGAACCAGTCGGTTGGGGGGCCGCCCATCATTTTGTAGCTAAATCTTCGTGAATATTGTCAAAACTGGCAGGAGGCGTAGTAAAATTGACCCTTGATTTTGTTCAGTAAATTATGTTGGGAGTGTAACTTGTTTCTTTCAGAAGAGTTGTTGTTGGATATTTTTTTGAATTATTAGTTTATTTATTATTTATTTAGTACAGTATTTAAAACCATTAACACTAAATTAAATACCCAATCCTTTTACTTGGTCTTCTCGCAGAACCACAAACATTCCAACATTACCGTCTTCCATTCATCAGCAAACAAGTCCAATCCAGGGTTCGTCTCCACGAGCACGTTGAGTTCCATAAGCATGAGCGGTATAGGGGAAGTGGATCGAGCTACAGTGCGACTAAATGGGACATTAAACAATTTATGTTTCCTAGAGCGAGTATAATTATTTGGAACAAATAATTGACACATGTAATTCCGAGGCGTTTTTATAACCATGTATAATTTTATACGCAATTGTTAGTTGGCCAACAGCACGCCTGACTTTATGGGATTTAAAATTCAAACATCCTAAAAGTAACTTAGTAGGATACTTAAATGGATAATATCCAAATAATATAATATATTTATTTTCTGTTTAGTATCGAAACTACATCTTTAGCTGAAATCTTCAAATATTACACCTATTATTTATGTACGTCAACGTTTTCATGTTTAGTTTTTTTTTTGTTAAGGTTCCGTACCCAAAGGGTAAAAACGGGACCCTATTACTAAGACTTCACTGTCCGTCTGTCCGTCTGTCTGTCACCAGGCTGTATCTCATGAACCGTTATAGCTAGACAGTTGAAATTTCACAGATGATGTATTTCTGTTGCCGCTATAACAACAAATACAAAACAGAATAAAATATATATTTAAGTGGGGCTCCCATACAACAAACGTGATTTTTTGATAATAACGATACGGAACCCTTCGTGCGCGAGTCCGACTTGCACTTGGCCGGTTTTTTTACCCGTCACGTATACGTCTGACCACCACAGTTAACTTTATTGACCTTGTTAACAACACTGTCAATAATCCGAGTATGCTTCTATCGTATTCCAGAATGGTTCAAAGCAATGCACACCTGAAATCAAATATGCCTATCTCACTAGACAGCTGTCCATCTTAACAACGTAGGATGCCAGTAAAATGTGTCTGGAGCATAACCATTTGGATTGATCTCTACTAGATTCATCTGTCTATAATATTTTTTATCTGAAGTTTACTTTCGACTGTCCCATTGGTCTCGTGGTCGCAACGCGACTGATGTGCGCGTACGCTCATCTTTACTCAAAGTTCTTCTGTCAAGTCATAGCAGTAATAAAATACACAAGAATAATATTAAATTATTCTTGCATATTTTGAATGTGTTGCTGTCTGTAAAGAACATCGTCAACTCTAATGAAAACAAACAAACCCTCCCATCTCATCACTCAAGTCACACATTGCATCACGTATCCCTTTTTTGCACTCCGAAAAAACTTTGTCAAACTCCAACGTCGAAGGACAAAAGTCCCCCTCGTCCAACCACATTATCTTGCAAAAGTCACGTCAAAAAACCTTTATAGCTGACGAAAATAAAGTTTCCCCATAAAATAACGTTACTGGAATATCGCGGGCGTTAAAAACTGTTTAATAGTATCGTAGCGTTGAGGGGAAGCGCGAACAAATCGGGCGAGTTGGAACTCGGCCTCGTTCAGACCATTACCACTAGCTCCGACAACTCGTTACAGACTCAAGCGCACACAGAAAAAGTTTTAGAGTTACTGCTGAAACCGACCGCGAGCCACTGTCGAGGGGGATGAGTGAATCAAATCCTCGGTTGTACGTGTAAAGCTATGAAAATACAGTTTCGAGTATTAAGATTTTCTGCTAAGTACAATCAATATAGTAGAAAACTAACTAAGGTTGCGGTTTAGCTAGTTCAGACTGCGCAGGTAAATCAACCCTGTAAAAGCGACGTGAAATTGTATATAACTACCGAAGACCTGTAGATGAATCCACGGGGCGAAGGAACAGAGGCTTTAGACAAAGTGACTATTAACGATAATGATGGTAGAAAAGTCATGTACGGTCGAACAAGTTATTTGGTTTACAGTTTAACCCACAAATTACATTGTAAAATGTAAACCAAATAGCTTGTTCGACCGTACATACAAATAGGAAATACCGGAAAAGTTTTTTTTTAATTACAATCCTTGAGACTATGTAAGTATTATTGGCTCATACAATTATAATCCTATTACTTGTGTTTTAGCCGTTTAGGGTTGAAACATGGGGTCCTAGTGCACACCTAGTATTTCAGACCATCGCCAAGCGGTTGGTTGACTCTTCTTATCTAGTGACCAGAAGGCTGGCCCATTTTTGGCAGTCTTCTAAGAATTTTTCTATTTGACAAAGATGCGGACGATTTTTTGACGCCCTTTAATTCTTTTCAGCTTTCAAAAACATGTACATATTTTTATTATTATTTTAAGTCTGTCTAATTATTAATAATGTATTTATCATTACTTAACAAAATCTAAACTTGACTCACTCACTGTTCTCCAACTGTGCCTCGCTCAGTATTCCCGACCTTGCACTTTTTATCAGTGATTCACGCCCTGAAGTACAATTTGCACAACGGCGCGGCGTCCGAAGTAAGTTGCAGCCCAGTACAATATGTACGTGACTTACATTTTTCACAGCAATTCCCATGACAATGTACCGTACAAATATAAATCAGATGGAAAAAGTTCCAACTTTTGGTTAAGGAAAAAATGTTTTTGTAAAACAGCCTTTTTGCATGGATATTTCTTCTAGCGGAAAAATCCACAGTTATAGATTAAAGGCTCTATACACTTCAATAATTAATGGTTTTGCTCTTAACACTTCACGTGACATTTGGCTGGCTTCCAATGTCACTACATGCGATTGTTTAGAGGTAATAAAAAAACAACTTGAATCCCACATAAAAAACATGGGGTTTTTATATTTTCTAAACGTACTTTTGGTAACAACAATGTTACCTATAAAATACTTTGACTACAGGGTGCATCCGCCAGTACCGATATTGAAATATGTATCAGACACCCTAGGAGGTCAATCCCGCCAGCACCTTGTAGTTTTACCAAGGCATGAGCAAAGTGTAAAAATATCAGAAAGAAAATTCACTTCGTAACCTCGCGTTTACAATACTTCTCCATACATGTTTTCAACTTGTAAATGATATAGAAAGAAACATGTTGTATGTCTTACACGTACCAATGATTCATGAATTCATTGACGTTGGATCAGATATATTTTTGAGATTGTTGACTTTTTCGATAAATTGTCTAAAAGTTTTAGCAAATAACTAATCTTTCCATCGAAGACAGAATATACGAGGTGAATAATGTTTCATCATTGGACATTAATAATAAAACTTAACATTTTCTCTAAGTTTGCTATATGCCATTACTTTCCATAATTTGATCCTTATTATAGCAACACCATCGAATAGTGTAATGATACAGTGTGTTTTTTTCCAAAACCAACGGGTTCCATTCCTAGCTAGAAAAATTGATATTAAAAAAATCTAATGATGCAGTTTTAGTTTTCATCTAAATCGAGCTCGAGACTTCTTTGAGTATTTTTCGCTATTCCTCATAGTTTCGGATTTGGCCTGAAAACTCACCCCGTATGTTTCACACCTACCAATGTATAAAACATGTCTTCTTGCGTATACGTGGGGTAAACAGCGCTCCTTATTTATCGGAGTCCGAAGCTCCAACTGACCACTGAACCAATACGTGTAGTTCATTACGTACAACTAATGTTCTAACTTTTCTTGATGTATTGCACGATGCAATGGATATTGTAGTGCACAAACATATGTGTACATAAACACAGGTGCACTCGCTCTTATATCACTGTCATACTCCCATCGGGTACAGTCTAAGTTCTAGTTCCAGTAGAACGATTGTTTGTAAACAAATTGTAACTTTTCTAGGGGTTAGTCCACATTATGTAACCAAAAAAACAGTTTTTTTTTTAAATTGAATAGATGGGTTAACACACACCTACTGTTAGCTTTTATTAAAATACTTATCTAAATATTACCTATACCTACTTAAATTGTGTTAGCTTTTATTAAAATATTTATATGAATATTATCCATACCGAATTAATATTGTAATTAAATGTATGTGTTCGCATGTCATACGGGTGGTGTATTGACTTGTTTGTCATTTGATCCAACACTTCACTTCGCCGTTCATTCCGACATTCACCTACAAGCGTTGACAGTGCGAACACAGGCATTCGACTGTGAGGTCTCATGCAGACAAGACGTGCATTGTAAAAGTGTGGTAGAATAAAGTGATTCTTTGAAGGAGGACTGCATTCTTATTTCTTCACCTTTAAAACTACATTTTGCCAGTTATGTTTAAGTCCCATGTAAGGGGGCAAGCCAATTGCTTTCAACCGGGCAAAATTCCAAACTCCATGGCTACTACTGAGAAATTCCTTGGAAAAACCCAATACGACTTTGCCTGACCTGGGAATCGAACCCAGGACCTAATCCTCAGCAGTCACGCTTTGCAACGAGGCAGTTATAATAATATGGATATGTGTTATAATTATTACATGTTACTTATTCTGGATGCGCGGTTAACAAGTATAATTTATGAATCAAAAGCTAGTGAAGAGAACAACTAGAATTTAAATAACTTGTTTGACAAGCATGAGTTTTACCGGAGTAAACTTCCAGAGCAGTCCACTGCACCAAGACATGTAATTCATTAACATGAACTGAACTAATGTCTTAACTTTTCTTGATGAACTTGCAGAGTTGGGCGTGTGTACTTATGAGGGTGCATCTTACTGTGCAGTGTGCAGTGGTTGGAACTAAACGTGGCATTTTAAGTAACAGGTTTAATAATATGCTACTTTTAGATTCTATTAAGTATCTGTTTTGCTGCTTTTGGTTTTTATGAAGTAACTGATTTGTTTAATCTGTGGTAATATAGTTGCAACTTGGCAGTAATACCATAGTTTATTATCATTGA
Source organism: Xestia sexstrigata (assembly GCA_941918905.2). Lineage (NCBI taxonomy): Eukaryota > Metazoa > Arthropoda > Insecta > Lepidoptera > Noctuidae > Xestia > Xestia sexstrigata. The sequence goes on from OW799206.2 coordinate 20,956,434, forward strand.
AAATTATTATAAAGGGTCAAATTAAATTAGCTAACGATACTTCACGCGTTTGGATATCGATAACTAATCTAATCATGGTAAAACAAAATAAGAATCTTAACTCACAATTTCAATTACAGGGTCAATAGCTGATAAATAGTCACTTGTCAAATTTTGGAGCCGTTTTTTTATTTATAATTTTTAGACATCGATAGGTACTCGTCACATCTGAGGAGGTTACATAGCTAATTCAATTTGACATGCAAGAAAAAACATAGACCTAGGTAATGCCACAAGGTGGACTTAAAAATATAACTAAAAATGTATCAAAAAACAGACTAAGCTCAAACTCGTTCAGCTACAGCTAAAACCTCCAAATATACACAGAAATTATAATCCCAAACTAGGATCTAATATTCTCTTTATCCAGATAAGGCAACGAACTTTCACGTCAGTACCTAACTACTAGGTAGTGTACGAACCGTGCGATTTTAAGCTTTTATGCAAGTTGGATGTAAGGAACGAGTTTGTACTGAGTTCTTGTTCAAATCTGGTGCGCTTCTGACAGTTCTAGTCTACTCTGAAAGGTGCTACTTTAATCTTTTTTAGTTGAATCGTGTAGAAAGGAATTAATTGGTGGATAATAGGCTTCTTATTTCGTACTGGGCATAATTATGTCGCGGAGGTTGAGGAAAATGACGTGAGGAAAATTTTGAGTATGAATATGGATTGGTAAAAGTAGAGGAAGACCAAAAAAATGATGAATGGACTCTGTGAAGGATGTTATGTAGAAAGGAGGTATCTGCTCAAATGACGAGTAATAGAGAAGTATGGAAGAAGAAGACATGCTGCACCGACCCCAAATGAATTGGGATAAGAGAGAGAGACTGATGATTTCTTGTCAAAGATTTCTTAACTTGTTTTAATTACTTGAACCCAGTAGGCGGCCACGTTGATCGCAAAATCAGTGGCGTTTATGTCCTCTCCTCTACAGTCTGCAGTGCATGCAGACACTTTAGCAAGTGGACCGTGGTTTACAACATTTACACTGAGTGCGTCGAAAGAAATTTATTCCTCAATTTCGGCTAATTGTGTTTGCCTACTTGAGTGAAACATTGATACCAATGTATAATAAACATTTTGAATACTACAACTGCTCTATTCGCTGTTACTATTCTACTAAAACCAAGTGCAACTTTAGTGGAACGGTGAGTCAATTTAGTGTCACCGTGAGGGAAACCCCTCACGGTGACACAATTATTTGAATGACCAATGACTAATAATTATTTCCCTCTAAAACTAAAACCTTTTACCGCATTAGTAAGAGTGCTAACCTTTCAGGAATCTTATCCTTTCTAATTCCTCTATCCTTTTCTAGATCTTCTTCTCCGTTCACAACATAATTAATTCAACACACAACAGTGAACGTAGCAACACTTTCAACAACAACTTTGCGCTGAGATTAATACGAATATGACCTATTAAGTCCTGAAACTACGTGTGAAGAATCTCGTACGTGACCGGGAATTAGAGTAAGATAGAATATCATTCTATCCCTCTCTCTAAGAAGTACTTAAACAGCTTAATAAGTTTTGGATGTTTGTTAGATTGCAACGCAAAATGAATTGAGAAACAGCCTCGGGTTTTGGGTGTTGTTCTCGTTTGATTATTCTATCGTCGTTTAGATAAAGTTTGTTTTATTTGTTGCTTCGTGTAAGGATAGAATGATTATCGTTCTAGATAGAATTACAGGTATTTGGGAGTTTATTTAGAAAGAAGTTGACTGGTGTAATGTGAAAACAATTCGGGCAGTCTACATTATTTCAGTTATTGTAGTTGATCGGATTTTTTTTTTTTCAAATTTTTTATGACACTGCTGATCAAGGGGATAACAGCAATATTTTACGAGAGCAGGTTATGGTGATGAGCATGTATGAGGGGACCTCAGTTACATTCGTGTGTCTTTTTACCCGACTGCGGCGAAGTCAAAAGGAGGGTAATGTGTTTTTACCCGATTGCGGCGAAACCCAAAAGGAGGGTAATGTGTTTGACCTGTTTGTATGTAGGTATGTATGTATGTCCGTTGCTTTGTTCCCTCGTAACTCCTCAACGGATGGAGGGATTTGGATAGATTATATGTTGTTAGATTCTTCTTGATGGCGCGAGTGTCACTGGTTACATTATGATCAGCTTCATGCTCATTTACTGGAGGCTTAGCATACCTTTTACCTTGTAATTCATGTTATTTTTTTTTAGTTTTTCTGTAGATTTTTATCTCTCTTGAATCTTTGTTTACGTTAGTAATGTTAATGAGTGATAGGCCTAGACTTATTTTTAATTTATTGCTGTAGCTAGTTGTAGGTCGTTTAGATAAATCACATCGACCTCATTATCTTTTCTTTATATTATGTTCTAGAATTTTATTCTTAATTATAAAATGTTAATCATCTGGAGATGACGGGAGCCAGGTGGTGGAATTTTCAGACTACTTTTGGTGCTCGTGTCGGCAAGAAGTGTGATTTTTTTAAGTATCGGTTGATGGTAGGGCAGTTCCCTCCTCCTGGCATATTGAAAAAAAGCTATGTCGGTATAGCAAACAAAGCTACGCGTCGTTTTCACCCTTGACGCCTCCAGAGGGTCGCCAAGCCGGCGATGCCTAGCCCTGGCGTCTGTCATAACCCCTGACGCCATGTGGACACAAGCCCGTCGATAAATATTATCACAGTGTTACAGAAACATCATTATCGGCAGCAAGCAACGACACTCCGACGGCTGGTGGTTCTAAGCCCTTTTTGATTGCATGCTTGCTTACATGCAGCATGCAATCAAGCATGCAACATGCAGCAGGCATGGTTTCTGTCACGGCTCCGTCGCTGCGGGGCTCCGGCGGTCCCATGCGAGCTTATCCTCGCAGATGTGGTTCACGCTCACCGAACACCGAAAATTTATTAACAATTCATTTGTATAGAAATATTAGTTCCAACTAAATTTGACAGCACTAAATTACGTCCGTCTCTTTATTTATTTAACGGTTTATGTACACACTACATGCAGACAAGATATATTGGATGTAATGTTTAATCTAGATTATTTAATGGGCCCCGACTGTTGCAGTCAGTATTAGAATTTATTATTGAACTTGTATTTTCTACCCATTAAATAATCTAGATTAATCATTACATCCAATATGAGTCCCGATTGTTGCAGTCAATATGTTCCGTATTAGAATTTATTATTGAACTTGTTTCTTTTTTCTTTTCGGTTTTTAAGTTTTTAGTTATTTTTCACGCAGTCGGGTTTTTTATTTTTTTTATATTATTATTTTTTATCTTATTACACCACTTAGTATTATTAGTACGTAGTAGTAGTAGTTTGTTACTTTTTACTCAAACACTAGATCGGATACGAATGTGCACACTGTACAGTTTTTATGACCTGTATTAACACATAGGATATTTTTCTTTGGCCCGGTAGTACTCTTAGGATCAAATCAAATCAAATATCATTTATTTCTTCAGCATAAGTATTTTACAACAGAATTAGTGAAGTTCCCTTGGGACATTTACCGAAGTCCACGCGGGCGAAGCCGTATGCTCGTCGACAATATGCCTCAAAAGATTAATTAATGTAGTCTTGCTTAATTAAAGGGTAAGTAAGTACGTAATGATAACTTATAATTTACAGGCATTGTCTGTGTAAGACGAAACAAAGCCTAGTTATAAATGATACCATTATTACACTTGGAGTGTAATCAAAGTTTATAATTACAATTCTTGTGATTAAGATTTGAGCTAAATTGTTATTTATTATAAGTTTGATGAGCAGGTATTTAAAGTTATTTATTTTCTTAATGAATTACATTCGTTCTCTAAGGCGTTGGTTCAAAAGTGAATCAATAATATTGTAAACTTATTTCGTCACTTACGGGATATCTTCCGTGATTTTTATTTGTTTTGAGCTCCCACGAACCAAGAATAATTCGATATTTCGAAGCTGTTCAACCCACAATCATGGCTCATGGTCGAAATATCGGGAGCTCGAAACAAATAAAAATCACGGAAGATATCCCGTAACCGGCCCGTAAGTGACGATATGAGTTTAGTTTTAAACCGTGAAAGCATAAAACAGTGTTTTAATAATAGTGTCTTGTGAATAATTATCTTATTTTATTTGGGGCACATAAATATAAGCAATACAAGCATTAGCTAACTAACATTAACTAAAAGGGTAAGCTAAGTGAAAATTGAATGTACATAACAATCATGTAATAGAGGGCGAGCCAATCACCATCAACTAGGCTCAAATCCAAACCTCGGGCTATCACTGAGAAATTCCTCATGGAATACCTCAATTTCACTTTGCCCGATCTGGGAATAGAACCCAGAACCTCATGCTCAACAATCAACAGTAGTAGCGCTTACGACCACTATACCCACGAGGCAGTAATAGGCGAGACGACAAAAAAAAACTAATTAGTCCGTCAGTTAGATTATTAAAAAATATTTGACCCGTGTTTTTTCTTTTGTTACGTAAACCAAAATTGACGAAGATATGACGCTTTTAAAATTCTCAATACGTCACGCCTTGGTATAATTTTTAGCTAGTTCTGACGTCACGAGCCCCCACTCCCGAGTTTTGATACGTTTTATCTTTGTCGATATTCATTGATTTACAAAGACAAAAAATACTTGTCCATTAATTTCCAATACTCTAACTGACGGACTAAATAGATTTGCAATTTTTTGAAACTACGTTTAATTTCCTGAAATAGCCTGAAATATACTTTTGCAACTAGATGCAAATGTCGGTTACCTAAAATTCAGATTTTTAGTAAGAGTTTTTTTTCATTTTTTTTTTTAAGATATTATAGTGCCCATGTACTCAAACGATTATTATAATGAACACATGTTCTAGTGATGTGTAAAAGAACGCGACGTGACAATGACTTATGATGGCACAACCCTAGTGATATAAATCATCCTTCGAACCCCATTTGTTAAATAACATAATTTATCTATGGCTGCATCGGAGAAGTGTGGTATTTCTGTAGAGAATTATCATATAATCTGAAATTGTGGTTTACTAAATTATAGTTTCCGTAGTGACTAGGAAAAGGAAATAAAAGAAAAAATAAAACTATTCTCTCACTATTTTCCTTAAGGAATTGTTCGTTCATGCGATTCATCAAAATGTTCGTAATAAATCAATTCTTATGTCATCATCATCATCATCATCATCAGCCTATTAATGTTCCCACTGCTGGGACACAGGCCTCCTCTCTATGAGAGGGAATGGGCTATAATCCACCACGCGGGCCTAGTGCGGATTAGTAGATATAACTTGTCTTCGTTTTTTTTTGGTTCTAGGACATTCGGTTCGGTTTCCTCACGATGTTTTCCTTCACCGTTTTGAAAGCAGCTGTGATGAAATAAATTACACAAATGTGCCTGTCTGGGTTCGAACCCACGACTTACTGTTTGTAAGTCGGGGCCGCGACCACTGGGCCAACGCTGCTCTCTAATTCTTATGTAAACGTATTTAACATCAAAACGATACCTACACTTTCTTTGGAAGTGAATAGTCAATAACCGACTATTTTTCTTGACCTATAATGTAAACTAAACTTCACATGACAACTCGGTAAAATACTATAAGCTCTCAATATTATTTAATCATCATTGTGTTTATGTACTGAATGACTCCTTGTGTCAAAGTAATGAAATAACTAACTATATAGCCTGTATTATATTGCGCAGTAATGTGCAGGGCAATCAATAGCCACATCACCCATTTCTACACAATTCTGACTTCAATAATAATGAAATACCACTATTATAATTAACTAAATTCCTAAAATGCGAAGAAGACAACTCTTTTCTACCCTAAGTAGTTAACACCTATGATGTTGTACCTATATTCATACAAAAATATTGTATCCTGAAATACGTGAACATAATTTTACGAACTAACCTCACAACACAATTAAACAAAAATTACTGGCCTGTCTTTTGTCTAACTTCCTAAATGATCTAGAACAAAAATAACTTTTCACCAAATCCACACCTCGTAAAAAGTTGAGTACGGTCGGAAAGCAGGAAAGTATTTAAATGAGCGTAATTATGCCTAAAGTTTAAGCGAGTTTGCCTGACTTTTAAATATAGGTAGACCTTTATAATGCTAATTAGGTTGGTATATGGATTTCAGCTTTGGGACTAAAATTGAACCTAATGAGTTGGTTTTTATCTAGTTTAATATTAAATTTAAATAACTCACAAATGAAAGGAGACTTGTCCTTTGGGCTTCGTGAAAATTAAGGGCCGGCAACCAATAAGATGGAGGCACCTATTTGCCTTCTATCTACAATCGACTTTAGATTATAATAATATGCTTTCTAATTACGCAGCCGTAATTAGCCGTGTGGTATCCGGCACTAGCCGTGTGGTATCCGGCAGAGTAGAATAGAACCAACCCATTACACTCACGGGTGTCGTATAAGGCGACTAATGTCTGAGGCAGAACACCTTGCGCCTCCGTAGACCAGAGAATGGGCAGCAGCGTTTTCTGTTAGTCTTTTATCACTGCGATCTCCAATCCGCCTGCCAAGCGTGGAGATTACGGCAAATTCCTTCCATCATGGGAGAGGCTTATGTCCAGCAGTGGACGTTATGGGCTGTTGTAGTAGTGTAGTAATTACGCAGAGAAAGAAAAAAAGGAAAGCTTGTGTTCATTTACAACAAGCACAACGTTATGAAGGATCGTGAAAATACATTTCCTCTGCCTGGCACTTTTCAGTAAAAAGGATCGCCGTCGATTGCTTGCAGGGCAAGGTGTATGCCATTATGTACTTACTTGGTGCAATGCAAGATGGCCGCCCAGTTGCTGCACTTTGCTTGAGACGCTTGATTTTGGCGGTAAATATAAATGTCACACTGTAATTGTCTTTGCTACTTTCCTACCTATATTTACTTAGATAATGTAATACACCATAAGTTCGATGGAGCTTTATAGTTCATTTGAAATACTGAATTTTAAATACTGTCGTGGCAGCTACATAGCTGTGATAGTCTAATGGTGTTACCGTCGGACTGCCAAGAGTCATAACGTCTCGAATTCGAACCCAATACACACACCTCAGATTTTTTCAAATGTATGCGCGTATTTTATAATGATCACTTGCTTCGGTGAAGGAAAACATCGTGAGGGAACCAGCGTGCCTGAGAGATATTTCTTGACGGAATGTAAAGCCAAGGCAGAGGCCCATGGGCGGCATAAAAATTCTGACACCAGGTTAAGCACTAACCACACGTTATAGATGCTACATGAAGAAGATTAAGATAAACTGTTGCAATAAGTACTAATAAGTTGTATTTATGGTAAAAATTCTCAAGAAAACTTCTCCCAGGAACAGTACCTACCTAACTATAATAACACGATTTTTTTTCTCGGCATTGATACATTTTGTTTGGTAAATTCTGAAGCTAAAAGTCACCCTCACCCTACAAGCGAAATAGAGCATAAAGATAATAATGAAGTCATAATTTTATCGCAGCCCGAAAACTTTGAACTTCTCAACTACGCTTATAGCCGACAAATTGTCGCAGAACTTGAAAATTATGGATCATCACAATGAATAATTTAATTAATGTCTTTAAATTAAGATAAGTTACTGTTACAGCCAGTCACGAAAATATTTAAATACTTTACAACTGCTAAAAATACTTAAAATATAAGGAACATTTTACTTTTTTTTTTTTTAAACTAAGTAACGAGACGTGCTGTCTTCTTGCAATTAGTTAATTATGACCAGTATGTAACGCTCCTCAAAGTGACATTTCGTGTTATAAAAACTTTACAAAATGAAAGTAGCCTCGTGGCGTATAAAAGTATTTCGGTAGTTAGGTATTCAATATTCATATATTTTACGCTGATACCGAGGTCTCAAATTGTCAACTGTGTCATTATAACGTCATATTTTTTTAAAAACGTTGGGATTTTCCCCCACCTTAGGATTTTCTCCTAAAACGTGGGTGCGTTACAAACATTTAAACTCGCAAACCGACAACCCCAGAACAACTACCTAAAGGTCTCATAAATGTTTCTTCCGGGCGGATATCGAACCCGCCACACGCGGCGCAGCAGTCAATCGCTCAGCCACTCAATTACATCAACTGCCGTCCAAAATCAAAATCGATCAGCTATCTCACAACACAATACAGTTCCCATTCGCCCTCGCTAAGTGAACAACACAACTTCTGAACCCAGACAAACCGCAGTTCAAACCCATTTACTTTGCATCGACAACAACACAAAACCTCTAGCTATTTTTAACAACGATCACAATCCTAAAAACTCAGAACTCAAAAGAATGTTTCTAACAAGGCTCGCTGCAGTAAGACTTTTCAATTGGTCTCCCAAAGAACTGTACCGCGAGAAAACTTTCTCGTAATCTTGTTCACTTTTGTCATCAAATGTCGGAACTTTCGCTTTGGGAGAACTTCGTGTAGTATCGACATGACACGAGGTAATGAGAGCGAGTAGGTCTCTTTAATTTTTGTTGGGAGAATCTATTGGTCGTGGTTGGAATTTTTGTATTTAGTTGGTTTTAGAGTTCTTAAAGTTAGTTGAACCTAAGTTACAATGCACACATGAATATTTCGCTTGTCAATGACGTCATGGATATGACTTCAGGCCTGTAGCAGGTAGCATACAAAAATAATAATAAGCAGAGAAATATAAACAATTCAAATATCTAGATCTGGCTCGCGAGGTTGTCGACATGTGGGACGTGAATACAGCAGTCATTGTGCCGATAGTCGTGTCGGCCAATGGCTTAATAGCCAAGAGCCTTGATCAACATCTTAGAAGGCTCTCGCTTGGCAGCTGGATCAAGGGCTTGATTCAGAAAGCAGTACTTCTGGACACGGCACGAATTGTTAGGAGGGTCCTCTCTCAAGAGCCCTGACCACCGGCAGCTCGGAGGGGTTCCCAGCGCTGATGGGCTACTATTTTTATACTTTTAAATATTTTTATTTATATTGTTTTTAAATTATATTTTATTAAAAATTATTTTATTTATTTCATTAAAAAATGTAACGATATGTTGTAAAATGAATAGACGAATAATAATAAAATTTATTATCAGAAAAGACACATTTAAAAGTTTCACAAAAACAATTTACAAAATAAGAATGAGCATTTCCGACAATTTGATCTATGCCCCGCTTACGTCCTTCCACTTCTATGTGCAACATTGCACTGTGCAATATACTAACTTACAATGAGCGAGCAAAGGAATAGCGTGATGAGAACTATACTTGTCCTTTGTTCGTGGCGGACACTTATAACCGACAGACTATAGTTAACTATGATAGACGATGACGAGTTATGAATTAGTCATACTCAACTAAATTTTAAACGCATTTTGTTATAAAATTAGAAGTCGATGGAATTACTTTGTTGGCGTCACATTATAATCATTTTAGAAGCTTACTGCTTGAATTATATGTATATAATAAATACAGATGCTTAATGACAACAATACTGGATTGTATTTACAAGAGCTGACATCGAAGATAATGGCTTAGATAGTACTTTTTAGACGCACATTAACGATCTAGTAATTCAGAGGACAATGTAGTCCTATGGAGGAATAAGAAAATAAAATAGAAGAAAAAAATAATAATAATAGAAGTCGTGTTAATTAACACCCGAATCATAATATGTTGGGTATACCATCATCATCATCATGATCAGCCTATAATGTTCCCACTGCTGGGACACGGCCTCCTCTCAATGAGAGGGAACGGGCTGTAATCCACCACGCGGGCCCAGTGCGGATTGGTAGATGTCATTCGAATTTTTGGTTCTAGAACATGCCGGTTTCCTCACGATGTTTTCCTTCACCGTTTTGAGAGCAGCGGTGATGAAATAAATTACACAAAGTAATGCGCCTGTCTGGGTTCGAACCCACGACTTACTGTTCGTAAGTCGGGGCCGCCACCACTGGGCCACCGCTGCTCTCATATACGACACATAAACCACAAATAACAAAACAAGCCGTGCAGCTCACAACAACGTACTACAACAATAATTAAGTGTCACTAAATTTATCCAGCCGGAAACTATGCAACAGCGTCAGTCAATGGCGGTAAATGTCAAAGGGGTGTTCCCTCGTAGTTACCTTGTAGTTGTGAACTAACTTGTAATGGAGTTATCAACATTAAACGCACCTGGCTTGAGAACCGTTGGAATTTACGAAACGGAAACCCCTTTGTGTGAAATTTGAATCTGGATTTTGTTTATGTATTTTGTGTCATGCGTAGTTTATTTTAACAAAATACCTAAAAATAACACATTCTATTTTCACACAAAAGGGTTTTTTCCTTTCAGTCCTCGTTGCCTTTAAACATTACTTAATATTTAAGACCATGTTTATTCATGTAAGTCATTAATGCGATTCAAAGCAGATCTCATGTCGCATTGGCTTGTATGAAATCCGTTGATGACAAAAACACGTAAACCGTATGACTGCGCGGAGCGGTAATATTGTGTCAGAATCGTCTTATCCAAGTCCAGGTATGAATTTTATAAATGTGAAAGCAATTCTGCCTGTCTGTCTTTTACCTTTCAAGCCTCGATGAAATTCAAGGTTCAAGTTTCAAGGTTTCAATGAAATTTTGTACACAGGTAGGCGTGGAATAAGACATAGGAGACTTTTATATTATCTTGGAAGAACGTTCCCGCAGATTAATTTCCGACATACAAGCGGGCGAACCCGTGGTTAAAATCTATATCAAAATCAAAATCAAAATTAAAATCAAAGCATTTATTTCAAGTAGGCCAGTTACAGGCACTTTTGAATTGTCGAAACAAAGATGAAAATTAAATGTAGCTACAGTCCCAGTCACAAGACATAAAAACTGTGAAAGTACTGTAGTTGCCCATTCCCTAGCGTAGATCTCTATGGAGAAGAACGGGCAAGAAACTCCATGGACACTCTTTTAAATCAAAATATTGTTACAAAATCTTGGCTAAATCATTCATGTTGAGATGGTATATTATGTGAGAACAATGTAGCAAGATGTGCACGGTAAAAGTGTCCATAGTAAAAACAAAAAATACAATTCAAAAATAAACGTACAAATAAGTCATGGCAACTAAGAGATGACCAGTCACAACTGACAGCGCCCGTTCACGAACATGACGCATGGATCAGCACCATTCAACTCAACCATTTTGAAGGGAACTGAATGATCCGACACACGCGCCACCATCAGCGAGACATTAGAGTGAGCGTGACATACTCTCGACCGCCAGGGCACATTCAAGTCAAGAAAAGACGTAGGATTTCAGTGAATGATAGCTTTCTAGTACATAGTACTCACACAATATGGGCTATGCGATTATATAATACTAGAGATTGATTCTATACAATGCAAAGACAGTTGTACAATCTTCAGCAGCTCCAACAATTCTATTTAATACTATCAATTTAAGCGCCCCTGTCCATGGGGAGCAGGACCAGCATTGAGCCACGCATTTTTATCAGCGATATAATCGCCTAACCTATCTATTAGGTTAGACCAATTCCTAATAATTAAGTTTAGTATAACCAGTGTACTTTATAGGGAAAAATCGTACAAAGGACTGCTTTTAGCCTGTAGGCGTTTGGCTTGTAATCTACCCTAATTTATCTTAAGATCAACAAAAACAACTCTTAGCAATCCAACCTTCAATCTCCAATCAGCCCTAATTAGTTTTCAACTAAATGAGCTGCATGTCAAAAACGATCAAGAAATTAGACTAATTATAAAGTACTCAAACTCTTCGAAAACCCTTCACAAACAAAAAAGATACGCACAGAAGGTCTAGTACATAAACATGGCGAATAAATAGACACGACAGCACACGAAGATACGTCGACGGCCGGCCGTTGCCAGAGGGAAAATCACAACCAAGTCATTTATTTAAACTAGCACTAGCACTAGGACCCTCAAAATTGCCTACTGTCTCCCAAAAAGCTCGCCCTTCACCACTTTCTAGAGTTTAGCTATATAAAGTAAACGGCGAAACAAACTCCTGAAAATGGCAGGGCTACGTTGTCAATACTGTCTTTGCAAACCACACGTGTCACCATTTGCCACTACTACTTTAACTCAAAACTCGTATTTACTCAAACTGACGGTTTTTTTTAAATATCCAATGGGCCTACTCGTGACCTCAATCTAGTCCTGTGGACAGAGATGAGGTCGACGATAGAAAAAGCTAACCCAAGAGAAGCCTATTAACTCGTGACATAAATACATTGGGGTCATTTGAATTTGGGAACACTTATAGCTTTGGAGGATTCTTCGCCCACTCTATAACAAGGCAACAGATACCACTTTAGAAGATTTCCTGACCAGATTTTCAGTTTCTCACTACCCGTAACGACTGTGAACTATCTCTAAATGACAGCCAGGAACAACGGCTCAATGACCTCTCTTTCCATCCCTTTAATTGTCCTACTCTTAACCCCCTTCATATGGAGTAGTAGCAGCATGTCTTAATTCTTCCTTGTTTCTCTACGATTCGTCATCTCAGTAGCCTAAAGACATCGGTAATACCTTGAGCCGTTGGTCACTAACCTTCTGTACCACTATTTCGTATCTTAGGCCTTCAGGGCTCCGTGTCAGATACACTTTAGGAAACTTTCAAACATTTCAATAGTACAACTTTGATTAACCAGTTCCATGATAACTTGGTCCTAAGTGACCGCTTGGGATTTTGTAATTTAATTTAGTTGTGTCGTCAAATGTAGTGGATTTAGTCGAGTGATAAATTGTGTCAATGTAACGATTCGTTTACTTCGGTGGACATAAGTGATGATGATAATTTTATTATTGTAGTATTAATACGCAGAGCTCGTAATAATATAACAAAATAAATAAATATAATCTTCAGTTCGATCATTTAGGTTAAGCCGTACTTGCCTAGGTTGGTCTGTGGATGGGTGACCACCCATTACATAGCGAGTTTCCTCCGTGTCTCGGAAAGCACGTTAAGCCGTTGGTCCCGGTTGTCATTTGTAGATCTTTGACAGTCGTTAGGTAGTCAGAGGCCCAAAAAGTCTGACAACCACTCTTACCAAGGGGTATCGTATCAATAGCGCGCGAATGAATTCGTCGCGAAACGTTTTGCGCGAATTCATTCGCGCGCTATTGAGATACTAGGCACGAATACATCGCGTCCACAAGCATCGCGCGAATTCAAAATACGCGCGTAAATCGCGTGCATAACGCCAGACCCTCGACTCGCGCGTGATTCGCCCTTTCTGGACAAGCCCTAAAAGGCTGGAACAGACGGGATGTTAAGTTTTGGCGCACAACTTGGGAGAGGCCCATGACCAAAAATAGACTGCGATGCGCACATGATTATCTGCACAAAAAATAACATAGATAATTTTAATCACCAATCAACTTAAACTGGCTACTAATAATGTTGGTAAATGAGAACGCAACTATAGTGTTTAGTGATATATTTTAGTTTATTTTTTTGCTACTCTGTGACATCTCTCTTCTCTGTGGTAATTAGCTTCCTGTAACCTTCGTTTGTTTCCTCAATATATGCGTTTTGCATTTTCAAAGTCTATTTATTTCCACATAAATATCAACAAATAAAATAAAATGTCAATTTAAAAACAGCTGTAAAATAACATTTAATTACTCTCATTAAAAATAAGTAGCCAATAAAATAAATCCATTCATTATGCCATCCTGTCATTTGTTTTAATCACTCGAACGGGCGCCACAAGTTATCTGGGGTATTTCATTTAAATGCAATCGGCCGAAATTGACGAGAAATATTAATTAATATTATGTTTGATTGGAAGCAACCGACCGGAATATTATGTTGAATGATAAACCTATTTAGTGGAAAGTGGTCAGTGTGATCCTTGTGTCCAGATTAGGTTCATTTGATGGGTATGTGTGCATGAATGTGGAAAGAGAAAAAGACGTAGATAGGATCGTTGAGCTCTTGATAAATCCTGTTCTCTATATGTCTTCTTAATTATGTTGTTAAAAGTTAGTAACAACTATCATACAGAACAGAAAATATTATCCTCAACAACTGTTCAAAACTTTTCTACGCTCAAGAAAATATTGCAATAGGTACTTAGTTTAACTACTGCGTACTCAACAAAGGTTCTTACAGTTCTTAAAGTTCTCATGTACATGAGACTATAGTCGGCAGGACTTTTTACACAATTTTTAATTAAATACCTAAGTAGTAGAAAAAGTACGTAGGTGGTGGAGAGTAGATATGGAGCTGTTCCAAAGACGTTGGCACAATCGACATCGTGTACTGCGTGTGTTGTTCTCATTACAAGAACCAATGGACACTACTGAAGGTGCCAAACTCGTGACCATGTTCTAGGTCAAATTCAAATTATTTATATTTTAAACATAGGTACACACAAACAATATAAACAACAATACAACAAACAACAATGCACTAGGTACAATAAGATACACAACACATACAGTACAATACAATAATAATACACAATAGAATCTAATAAGATCTAATTCTAATGTCAGGATCGCTATATTTAACCTATTAGGCATAGGTACAAATTTTGGATACGCACATAATACCAATTTTAAATATATATTTTTTTTATGCATCGGGTCGATTCAATTTATATTGGTATCATCACACTACGAACCGGAGATCGGTCACCAAGTCATACTTTCATTTACAAGTTTCTGAAACAAACCGTCTCAATATTTCTATTCTCCATAAAAACCAAGGTATTTAGAACCACATGACTCACATCAGTGAGTCAGAAGGGGTTAACAAATCGCGTGTGGATTATGACGCGCAACTTATTAGCACTAAATGTAAGGGTTATGGCGCACGCAACGCATTTGCAGTATTAAATTAGTGAGTAGGGTTAACTGACAGACTTGTTACAAGTTACGGTGCGTGACTAACTAATACAATGTTGTTTGTATAAAGCGAAAAACAAAACTGATAAAATACATATTAAAATCTAGCTTTATACAACCTGTTTTTTTTTATATCCCATAACTCTAGGGTTGGTAGGTAAAAATAATACTAAAACTCCTAGAATAGGTGGTCCAAAAATGCATAGTTTCGGAGATATCATCAATCATAATTATAAAATATGTATCTAAGTTTCATTTATAAATACGAGTAATTATTTAAATTTAATTTTCATTTTAGTTCAAACCAATCATTCTTAACCTGTAGTTACCCGCAATTACAGACACAATTAAAATAACAATGTTCGGTTCCCTTTCGGGAATGGCTGGGGACATACTGGTATTTAAAGCTAAGAAAATGCGACGTTGTCATATTTCACGTAAGGGTGTTTTACGTGGGGTGCGATGTCAGAAGTCCTCCACGTGTGTCTGGCGGCTGCTGGTCCCTCTCGATACGTCTGGAGGGAAGAGCAGCTGCTGGGCCGGTGCACCCTGGGCGCGGCAGTATCCCTCTCCGGGGAATGAGAGGAAATATGGATTTCCTTTTATCCCTCGGGGAGTGTTACTGCCGCGGCTAATTATTCTGACATGGGTGGGGTCCTGCCAGGACCACCGGTGCGTTCCTCTGCGTGACCCTCTGTGAGGCAGAGGGCATAGCAGAGGAGTGAGGGCGGGCTCGGTGTGCACTCACCCTGCCTCCGAGCAGACAGAGAAGGATGCGTCCTCCTTTGTCACCGCCAATCTCGTAATCCAATTATCGAATGCTGTGGATCACGTCTCGCGGCTTCGATAGGGACCGAGGGTCTTGGCTTAATCGCCCGGACTGCGAGGTAGAAAACCTCTATAAAAAGTTACCCCGAATCCCAAGCGGCGACGCACCGCGAGGGGATGTATGGCTGACGGGTGTTCCATGGAACAAATCAGTCGCTAGTGCGCTCCTCGCCAGGGTACCTGCAGACCCCCTGGCGAGTAATAAATACTTAAAATCTGCCCTTCTAGGTACAGGGGTCTCTGCCTAGACTGATTTTATTTCCCCCATACTCGTGGGCTCAAATATGGAAGCTATAAATAAAAAAAAAACCAACACCGCCGGCAACGGCAAAACTGAGGAGAGGAGGGATGCGGGGTCGGAGTCCGACATCGCATCCAGCGATGCGAGCGCGGGAGGCTCTGGGAGCTCCCGCCGCGCGAGGGCTGGGACGCCCGCGGATAACTGTAAGTTTTTCCGCAAGCGGCCCAGGCGTGATGGCGACCGGGGGTCGTCATCCGGAGAGGAGGAGGCCTCGGCCCGTAAGATCCCCACCAACAAGCGTGGTGGGATCCGGGGCAAGGGGAGAGGGCTCTCTGCCTCCGTGAGGTCGGCAAGACTTGCCGAGGAGGGGCGCCACCCGGGCATGACTGCTCGTGGGTCTGGCGACGAGGCGGGCGCACCTGGCGGCTCCGAGGCGGAGCGTAAGGCCAGGTTCGCAAAGGAGGTGGAAGCCGCGATAAGGGGCGTGGCCTTGAAGATAAAGACATCGTCCAAATTCAAGGCCATACCTGCGGCTTCCGCCTCCATCATGGCGGCAGCGGAGGCAAACTTTGCGGGGCCTCCTGCTGCTTCTCCTCCTCCTCCAATTGATGGAGAGGAGGTTGCCAAACTCCGGGCGGAGGTGGCCCGCCTGACGGCCGCCACGGAGGTCCTCCAAAAGGAGAATGCCAAGCTCCAAGCAGACCTGGCCAGTTTGCGTGAGCCTGGCTCTCGTGTGGCGCCTCAAAATGGGGGCCGGCAGCAGCGACAGAGCCAGCCTGCGCCGGTGGAGAACCAGGTCCTGAACCTGGTCCGGCAGGAGCTGGTTTCCTTCCAGGCGCGGTTTTCCGTCCTGGAGGGAATTGTCCTGCGCCCCCCCTTGGCGGCAAATAAGGCAACCACGGGCCCGAAGGCGGCCTCATATGCGGCTGCTGCAGCCACACCTGGACCGGGGCCGTCCAACCAGCCATCCAACAGGGCTGTGGTGGCCTCCCCCGAAAAGCCGGCTCCAGAGAAACCGGCGCCGGCCAAGAAGGCCCACAAGAGGGGGAAAGGCAAGGCAGCTGCCAAGGCGGTGACTGTGCCGGCGCCAGTGCCAGCGGTGAGTGGGCCAGCGCCTGCAGCATGTCAGCTGCCGCCGCCGCCGCCAACGCCCCCCCAGCCCCCTACCCCTCCCGCGGCTGAAGCCGGATGGCAGGTGGTCGGGGAGAAGCGGAAGGGGCGAAAGGCGGCCAAAAAGGCCCGAAATGAGGAGCGGCAGCGCCAGCACAGGGCGCGAAAGATCGCGGCTAGGCTCCGCGCCCCGAAGACCGCAGCTGTAGTGATTACACTACAGCCGGACGCGGAAAAGAGGGGCGTGTCCTACCGCGACCTGCTGGCGAAGGCAAAGGAGACGGTGGATCTCGGGGAGCTTGGGATCACCGGGGGCCTCCGGCTTAAAGTCACCGCGACGGGAGCTCGGTTGCTGGAGATCCCCGGTGAAACCAGTGGCTCGTCCGCTGACGCTCTGGCTGAAAAGCTCAGAGCGTCCCTAAACGCGGACGACGCCCGAGTTTCCAGGCCCGTCAGATGCGCAGACCTGCGCGTCCTGGGTCTGGACGACTCAGTGACCGAGGAGGAGGTGGTGGCCGCCGTTGCCAGGTCCGGAGGGTGCCCTGCCGATCAGGTCAGGGCAGGCGCCCTTCGTCCGGACTCCACGGGCATGCGAACCGTTACGGTAAGCTGCCCTGTGACGGCGGCCAAGGCAATTGTGGAGGGCCGTAGGCTACTGGTGGGCTGGGTGTCAGCGCAGGTGAAGCTGCTGGAGCCCAGACCTCTGAGGTGCTACCGCTGCCATGTGGGACACCATGTGTCGGTGCAATGCGCCTCGGAGGTCGACCGCAGTGGCCTCTGCTTCCGTTGCAGTCAGCCCGGTCACACATCCGCGACTTGCTGCGCCACGCCGCACTGCGCTGCATGCGCGGCGTCTGGCAAGCCGGCTGATCACCGGGCTGGCAGCAAGGCCTGCGCTGCACCCGCCAAGGCCAAGGCCAGAGGCAGGGGAGGGCCCTCCACCGCCACCACCACCGTCACCGTCGCCACCGCCGCAGCCGCAACCGCCGCCGCTGCCGCTGTCGCCGCCACCGCCGTCGCGACAGTTGCCCCTGCAGAGGGGCCCTCACAGGGGGCCCGAGTGGAGGAAGCGGTAATGGAATGCCAATAACGGCTCCATTACGCTTCCTCCAAGCGAATATCAACCACTGCGCCTGCGCTCAGGATCTGTTGCTCCAGAGCATGGCGCAGTGGTCGATAAACATCGCTGTGGTCGCTGAGCCGTATTTCGTCCAGCCCAGGGATGACTGGGTGGCGGACCTTAGCGGCTCAGTGACCATAGTGTCGTCGGCCGCCGCCGGCACCCCGACCCTTGAAAGTGTCAGGAGGGGTCGGGGGTGCGTAGCAGCACGGTTCGGGGAGATTGTCGTGGTGGGAGTCTACTTCTCCCCGAGCCGAACTCTCGCCGAGTTCCACAACTCCCTTGCGGAGTTGAGTGTCGTCGTCGGAAACCATTCCCTCCCCGTGCTTGTCCTCGGGGACTTCAACGCCAAGAACTTGGCTTGGGGTTCCCGTTGCACAGACGTGCGGGGAAGAATGGTGGAGGACTGGGCCCTGGAGAAGGGCCTGGTCGTCCTAAATCGGGGTTCTGTCCCCACGTGTGTGCGGATGCGGGGCGAGTCGGTTGTGGACATCTCGTTCGCTAGCCCCGCTCTGTCGCCGCGTGTCATTGACTGGCGTGTCATGGAGGGGGTGGAGACCTATTCCGACCACCGGTATATCCGGTTTGACGTCTCCACCCAGACCTCAAGCGCGCCGGTCCAACAGGCCCCGAGTGGTCCGCGCTGGGCGCTGAAGCAGCTGGACCGGGAGCTCCTCCTGGAAGCCTCGATCGTGCAGGCCTGGGTGACATCACCAGACAGGCCTGCCGACATTAATAATGAGGCAGGGTGGTTCCAGGAGGCCATGTCCGACATATGTGACGTGGCAATGCCCCGAGTCCGGCCAGGAAGCGCCCGGCGTCAGGTGTACTGGTGGTCGCGAGAGCTGACGTCTCTGCGTGAGGCGTGCGTGGCTGCGCGGCACCTGTACGCCAGGCATCGCAGGCTCCGCATCCGCCCACCGGATGCGGCAGCCATTGAGGCGGAGCTATATGAGGGGTACAGAGCGGCGAAGACCGCCCTCCGCGAAGCTGTCCTGCGGGCCAGGGATCAGGCCCGCGAGGAATTGCTGGGGACTCTCGACAGAGATCCGTGGGGGCGCCCTTACAAGATGGTGCGGGATAAACTCCGCACCTGGGCCCCCCCACTGACGCAGAGTCTCCGGCCTGAGCTCGTGGAGGACGTAGTGAGCACTCTGTTCCCTACGCGGGGGGAACATCCACCCCCGCCTATGGCTCCGCCACCTGCGGTGCTGGAAGCGGATCACCAGGACGACGACGACGACACTCCGGTAGTGACTGGGGTAGACCTGAGAGTGGCGGTACGCAGGCTCAGTGCCAAAAATACCGCCCCGGGACCCGACGGCTTGCCTGGCAAAGCCTGGGTCCTGGCCTCGGAGGCTCTCGGGCCCCGACTGGAGGGGCTCCTAAGCGCATGCTTGGAGAGAGGCCAGTTCCCGCTTCGTTGGAAGACGGGGAAGCTGGTCCTCATTCGGAAGCCGGGGCGCCCTGCGGACTCTCCGTCCGCATACCGGCCCATAGTGTTGCTCGACGAGGTGGGCAAGCTCTTTGAAAGAGTCATTGCAAACCGCCTCGCCGAGCACCTTGCGGGGACGGGGCCGGATCTTGCGGAACACCAGTTTGGTTTCCGCAAGGGGCGCTCTACGGTGGACGCCATCATGCGCGTGAGAGCCCTCACGACGGAGGATGCAGTGTCCCGGGGGGGGGTAGTCTTGGCGGTGTCTCTTGACATCGCCAACGCCTTCAACTCCATGCCCTGGAGCTGCATTAGGGAGGCACTACGGTATCACCGGGTGCCGACCTACCTTCGTCGTGTGGTCGGGGACTACCTAACGGATAGAGCCGTTATCTACCCCGGTCGCAGCGGAGAATGGAACCGGCGAGAGATGTCGTGCGGTGTTCCACAGGGATCGGTCCTAGGGCCTTCCTTGTGGAACATCGGGTACGACTGGGTGCTGCGCGCCGACCTCCCTAGCGGCGTCAGCGTGGTTTGCTATGCAGACGACACGCTGGTGCTGGCACAAGGGGGGTCGCACGAGGCGGCGGCCGAAATAATGACACGCGGGGTTGCGATAGTCGTCGAGAGGATCCGGCAACTGGGTCTCGAGGTGGCATTGCACAAGTCCGAGGCCATGTGCTTTCATGGGCCTCGGAATGCGCCACCTCCGGGATCCTCACTGACGGTAGGAGGGGTATCCATCGGCGTCGAGTCGACGCTGAAGTACCTGGGACTCGTCCTCGACAGCCGATGGAACTTCGTGGAGCATTTCCGACGTTTGGCCCCCAAACTGGAACGGACCGGGGCTGCCTTCAGGCGGCTCCTGCCCAACCTTGGGGGGCCAAACGCCTCCTGCCGGAGGCTCTACGCGGGAGTCGTGCGGTCCATGGCCCTTTACGGGGCCCCGGTGTGGGCGCGTTCCTTGAGGCTGCGTGCAGCCCACTACCTGAACGCGCCCCAAAAGGTGGTAGCCGTAAGGCTGGCCCGTGGGTACCGCACGATCTCCCGTGAGGCGGCGTGCCTCCTTGCCGGATTGCCGCCATGGGATCTGGAGGCGATAGTCCTCGCGCGCCTACATGAATGGCGCGCGGAGGTGCTACGCCGGGGGGAAACTCCGCTGCCGCGACAAATTGTCGCGCAGCGGACAGACTTCCGGCGTGATCTCATGGCGACATGGAGAGAGCGACTGTCGCAACCCCGTGCAGGGCACGCCACAATAGTGGCGGTAAGTCCCCTCTTTGAGGAGTGGCTTGAGAGACGTCACGGCGTCCTCACCTTCCGCCTGACGCAGGTCCTCACCGGACACGGTGTTTTCGGGAGGTTCCTGCACCGAATCGGGCGGGAGGAAACGCCCGGGTGTTTCCACTGCGAGGATCGACCGGAGGACACGGTGGAGCACACGGTGGAGGTGTGCCCCGCGTGGGCGGAGCACCGCCGTGTCCTCGAAGCGGCGATTGGCGGCGGCGACCTCTCGCGTCCGGCCCTGGTGCAAGCCATGGTCCGGAGCGAGACGGAATGGGACGCCGTCACCTCCTTCTGCGAAGCAGTAATGCTAGAGAAGGAGGTGGCGGAACGTGAGAGGGAGAGAACCTCACAGCGTCCCGGCCGCCGCGGGAGACGCCCCGGGCGTCGGGGGCCACCACGTGGCCCCCGGCCACCGTAGGCGCGGGCCTGTGGACGGTGGGCTATGGGCTAGCTCGCCGTCCGTCCGTCTCATGACGACAGGCCGTGTCGACGGCGCGTTCGTGTTCCACGCGCGCCTCAAAGAGAGTCAGCAAAAAGGAAGGGGTCCGAAAGGACCGATGCCTGCCGGGGTTGCGGGACTATTCGAAAGAGATACCGTGGCCCCGGAACACAAAGGGCGATGAAGGAACATGGATGGGTTTTAGTCAGTAAAAGTCTGACACTCCCTCCTGCTCCGCCCAGAGCGGGAGAAGTCATTTGATGATTTCCCATCCGAAAAAAAAAAAAAAAAAAAAAAGGGTGTTTTACGTTAATAATCGTAACTTTGGCGAATTATTTTGTAAGAAAAATAAAAAAAAAGGATGATTGAAACATAATTCATATGCCAGTTGATTCTTTGATATGGTCTCAACCATACCCTAGATATGGGATATCAAAAAAAACAGGTTGTAATATAAATTTGTTTAATTTTGTTGTGTTATAATAAATCATAATATTATTATGAACAAGCTTCTCTAGTCAACTCAAGCTTTTCTCTCTACCATACACATGATACACATGATCACACAATCATGATCATCATCTTTTCTCTCTACAAATGATATCCTATTCTTTCTTTCTTTATCGTGTGGTTAAAGTGTGCCTAACCTTGTGTCAGAGTTTTATGCCGCCGATGGGCCTCTGATTTAATTCTGGCTTTACATATAGTAGTAATAATAATATAATATACATTTTTCAAGCCATATCTCTCAGGCGTGCTGGTTTCCTCATGATGTTTTCCTTCACCGGAGTAAGACTTGGCAATTACACAATATACGCACATGAATCCGAAAAATCAGAGGGGCGTGCCTTGGGTTCGAACTCGAGACCTATGACTTTGCAGTTCGATGGTTACACCACTGATTATCTTCATCATCAGCCTATTAATGTTCCTACTGCTGGGACACAGGCCACCTCCCTATGAGAGGGAATAGGCCACCACGCGGGCCCAGTGCGGATTGGTAGATGTCACATCTTTTCGAATTTTTTGGTTCTAGGACATGCCGGTTTCCTCACAATGTTTCCCTTCACCGCCAGCCGCCACCAGCTTTATTCCAAGTTTTATCAACTTTTTGGGAACAGATATTATGACACTTCATATACCTCACGTCCCGGTTGTATCGTGCTACGAACCGATCCATCCACTTAATTAACTTTCCAACGCGTCTTTTGTTTAAAACCGCTACATGTATGCTTTGTTTATAATTAAGAATTTAATCCGCTTTGATTTAATTAAAATTAGGTGATAGAAGCGTCGTTATTTAACACGTGTTTTGGCTTACTTTTCTAACATTTTGTACGTGCTTGTGAACTGATAATAAAATGTCAACCCGCACTGGGGGCGACGTTTTTTTTTTTCGCAACTCGTGTGATGGATGGCGTGGTGGATTACAGCCCACTCGCTTTAACTAAACGGAGACCTGTGTTCCAGCAGTGTGAACTTTATAGATTAATTATGTGAGGGCCTTAGTATATAATAGATCTGGTTTTCAGGTAGAACGCAACCCTTGATTGCCTAGATTTAGGTATTTATTCGATGCGATTATTTGTCTTTACTACACGAGACACAAGCTTCAGTAAAAAAGAGTATACCGTATTTCACCTATACGGGTTGATGGAGGTCACATGTCTTTCAATGATCGGTTCTAGGGTATGCCGGTTTCAAGAAGGCGACGTGGCAGTCCTCATAGAATATGACGAGCAAATCGTGGACAAAACCAAGACCAATGCCCATGGCCCGCTTTAGCCTCGGATCGAACAAAATGGACGTCAAGGGGAGACCCTTTTGAACAGCAATGGGATGATACTGGCTTACAATGACAGTAACCTATAGCTAACGACGGTAATTTCATTAATACAAGCTTGGCTTACCCTTATAACCTACTAGCTATTACCCGCGGCTTCGCTCGCGGTAATCTAGAATAGGCATGACGACAGTATCAAAAAATTGCATATCTATTTAGTGCGTCAGTTAGAGTATTGGAAATTAATGGACACGTATTTTTGTTTTTTGCGAATCAATGAATATTTACAAAGATAAAACGCATCAAAAATCGGGAGTGGGGGCTCTAGACGTCTTAACTAATTAAAAATTATACTTAGGCGTGACGTATTGAGAATTTTAAAAGCGTCATATCAATATCAATTTTGGTTTACGTACCAAAAGAAAAAAACACGGGCCAAATATTTTTTGATAATCTAACTGACGGACTAATTAGTTTTTTTTTGTCGTCTCGTCTATTCGACAATCAATTCGGGTTGTACTCTGCTGGTTATAATAGAATTCGATCATGATTTGAAAGATACTTAGAGCGCCATCTATTATCATAAGAATGTTATTTTTGTTTTCCTCGAGAACCGTTCTTTTTTTCGAGATGAAAGATACCCTATTCCCGTTTCTGTACACCTGACAACGTTTATGCAAAATTTCAGTATGATCGGTTCTGTGGTTTAGGCGTGAAAACGTAACAAACAAACAAACAAACTTACTTCCGCATTATTAATATTAGTACGGAGTAAGGACTACTCTTCATAATGTTAGGGTTTCTGAGCCTTATGGGCTTGCCATATTGTTGGCCCCTAGGCACGCCACTACATGTGTGTAATGCAAGTGACAACAATAAAAAACTCCATATACTTAGCCAATATTATTTTATTCCAATAAAATATCCGACCGATACATTGTGCTATCCCAAAAGCGACCATCATAAAAACAATTACAATAATGAGCTTATCAAATAGACTGCAATGTTCACGATATTGTACGCTCGTGGGCTATCGAGTTAATGTGTTGATGTTGTTCCAAAATGTTTGTACCTTTATTGCAGGTTGATAAAGGTGACTGTTTGTTTTAGGAATTTAAAAAGGGATTTAAAAAACTTCAATTTCCTTTTACAAAGGATATCTTTCCCGCTGGGCCACCACTAGGTATTATTTGTGTATTCAGTTTTTATGGAAGTAATTTTATAGGCAGTTTGTCGGTCTTATCCAATAACACTCTTAACAAATTAATTAGTTGGACGGAACATCTCACAGTAGATAAAGCTAAGAAAACGATATTCTTTTTCTTTCTTTATCGTGTGGTTAGTGCCTAACCTGGTGTTGGTGGGTTGGTGGTGGTTATTCCGCATAGGCCTCTGACTGGGCTTCAAGAAATATCTCTCAGACATGATGGTTTCCTCACGATGTGTAAAAAACTACATATATTAAAACTTTATAATACAAAGATAGGTACTGCTTGGTATAAAGAACCCAGACTCTGTCCTTGTAATTATTACTATAATGCTTTTAGGCACATACCTAAGTGACAAGATAAACGTTAACTTAGTCGGCCGGCAAACACAACAAGAACGCTTCTATATATTCTATTCTAGGCGTTTTGGGCCTGCTTTATGTAATTTTGACGTTCAAGAAGTGCTGTTTCTTTCTTTTTTTCTTATTTTTACATACATGCACACATATTTGCTTTTGGTTTAATGCATAAGCTGATAGTTTTAATATAGTTTACCCAAGTTTTAGAATTTTACGACCGTTACATGATATGTGCCATAAAATCAACAGAAATTTCCTGATAATTACTAATCATCTGATTGCCAATAAGATAAAACTAAAACATTGCTATTAACAAATAATAAGCTTTCCATAATTCGCACATGAATATCGCATAATAAAATAATATCAGATCTATATCGAACTCCCCTATGGCGCGTAAATTACTTTCGCACGCCCTCCCTATGTATTTAATTTTAAATAATCAGG
Source organism: Xestia sexstrigata (assembly GCA_941918905.2). Classification (NCBI taxonomy): domain Eukaryota; kingdom Metazoa; phylum Arthropoda; class Insecta; order Lepidoptera; family Noctuidae; genus Xestia; species Xestia sexstrigata. Next base: position 20,981,600 of record OW799206.2, read on the forward strand.
TCAGTGTGGATACCGGAATAATTTGAGGAGAATATTCTGAATAAACTCCCATATTGTTGGGGAATAATGTGTGCGATGAGAATGATAAATGAGATGGGGTATGAAAGAATATATAGAAGGGGGATAATATGAGTAGATAGTAATATTATGTTGTTCTAAGGATTTGATTTGTTTACCATGTGAAAGGGTGTCAGATACCTGGAACTCAACTAGATTCAGAGGACTTCAGTGATGAAGCTGAATATTAATTGATGAATATCGATGCAAATCTAAATCTGGATTTGGATACTAAGGTTGTCTTGAGATTATCCACAAATATGTAGATACCTAGGGTCTGCAAGGTAACGCTTAATTTAATAAAACTAATATTTGGTGGAATACTGTTATATTCTTCTAATATTTGGTAGGTAGGTGTTTGTAGCCTTTTTTTATTTTATTTAGAACAAGGTAGCTGTTTTAATTGTAATCTACCAAATTACTGGTTGAATTGTCTAAAAATCGCGACTAGTATAAGTATATTACAAACTTCGGTCTCCATTGTTAAAAATCAAACACCCAAAACTTAATCCCCCTTTACACGCAAATACCTATTTACATTTATAATACCTATATACATATTTTATCTATTACTCGAACGCACTAAGCCGAGAGATTTGAGCCGAAGATACTGGAAACTTCTATTTATATTAAGAAGTTAGATAATTTCGTTATCTCGATTTAGACTCGGCTCTGATGTTATCTCGGCAGTAAAAAGGTTGTTACTGAAATAGTTTGTTGGATATAATTAAGAGTAAATGGCTCGAGTTTTGTTGCCATTGAATGCGTGTTTTCTATTTTGCAAGAAAATTAGGGACGTTAAAGCTTTATTTCGTTGCCAGTTTGATTTTATACACCATGGCCCTAACAATCCTATAAGCGCATTCTTTGCCCTGTAGCCTAACTCAGTTTTCTAGCCTGAATTGTGCCTCATTGACACACTATGTATGAGATTTTTATTTCATGCGCCACTGGAAGGTTATAGTATTTATGCTATATTTACACTTTATATTCATCATCATTCATAATACTATTTACCATCCTTTTTTATTTGTTTCTATGTTTACACTCATCAGCAAATCGATCTAAATACGATTATAAATAGCTGAAATAAAATATTATTACTCATCATATTCATGTGACACTTACGTCAAATTGTCAGTTACTTTTTATTTCTCTTTCTGGCTTAGTCTATGATGGTTACTTTTTGGTTTGTATAATTTAAATTATTTATCAATATGCGCAGCTGAAATATTGTATTTTTTGGATTATTACGATTGTTTTAATAAATAACTGAATAATAAATTATGGCATGGGCCCAGTGTTAATGGCAGCCACATACAATTTGTCCGCCGTAGGTTCAGACCCAGAGAGGCAATTTACTTTATGTAAATTACCTACTTAATAAACTATAACTATAAATTGGGCGGGCCTAATTTCCATCAACCGGGTACAAATCCAGACTTCGGGGCTACTATTGAGTAATTCCGGATGTAAAAACCCAATAACACTTTGTGCGACCCGGGAATCCAACCCAGGACCTTGCGACCAAATTATAAAAATAAAATAGGACTTTCACTCTTACAGCACTGGAAGTCGTATCTAAAGTAAGTGGGATCTACAGCTCAGACTGAAGCATAAGTGTGAAGTTATTAACTAGTCATAAAGTCGGGGAGTTTGACTTAACTTGGAACTTAGCCTGGTTCATAACTAGAGCAGCGAAGAGGTGTACATGATCTTAGAGATAATCGTAGTACCTAGTTGAAGATTAAAGACGACTCATGTTAATAATATAAAAGGTTAATAAGACACAAAATTGTAACTTGAAGAAAATGTCGTAATTTGCGTAGCCTTTACTCAACTAGTATGTATGTTGATATCAGCTTACATCTTACATCTTACTCTATCCGGGTAAAGTTGAAGTATTATAATTGCGAAAGTAAAGTTTGTTTGTTTGTTACCTTTTCGCGCCTAAACCACTGAACTGATCATCCTGAAATTTTGCAACGTTGTCAGGTGTACAGAAACGGACAAAGGGTACCTTTCAGCCCGAAAAAAAGTACTGTTCTCGAGGAAAACAACAATAACGTTCTTATGATAATAGATGGCGCCACGTGTCTTTCGAATCACTATTGAATTTTATTATTTTACAAGCAGAGTTATACAATCCGAATTGACTGTCAAATTCCAAATTAACGCAAGTGAAGCAGCAGGCAAAAAAGTTAGTACCACAATAGAACGGTCACCCATCTGACCTCCACAACTCCTTTTAAGATAAGATAAGATTCCTTTACTTGGTTACAAGAATCCCCTTGAAAAGATTGGTTGATAATCCATCCATAATGACTCTCAAAGATTTACGAACGACAGCTGGGACCAATAGCATAACGTAGGTTCCAAGGCACACAGGTCTTATTATGTTCGGGATGGTCCCCCATGCATGACCGACCTCAGCATTTTCCAAGGTAAGGAGGGTTCTAGATATGTTACCTACCTGACCTTGACGAGCGATACTTATACTTCAAAATCGACAAGTGTGGCTGTTAATACACTGGCCTACAAAACTAAGTAGGTACTACACTTTTAATTTTTTTTTTTTCTAACCTATAGAAGTTAAAGATTCAAAATAAAAAACGTTTTATAGCAATTTTAATCAGCTTTATTAGTTTTTATGTACAAAATTAAACTCTTTTTCGAGTCCTTTTTGTTTCGAAGGTATATCTTGTGTACTTAAAAAGTTATTGCAATTTTAAAAGTGTTATACTTACTTTTGCAGACCAGTATACTATATATTACTGCTGGGGAGTGTATTCCACCACTTCTTCTTTGCAGCTAAAACACTAGGAAATTTAGAAGGTCGGTCGTTTTGGGAGACTGTCTGTTGTAAACTTTAACGTTCGAAAAGTGGTGATTCATGAAAATTCTCTTGCCCAATTCATTAGGGGTCGGCACAGCATGTCTTCCATACTTCTCTATTGCTCGTCATCTCATCAGACACCCACTTTCGTGCCATATCATCACTCACACAGTCCATGCATTGTTTCTTTGGTCTTATACTACCTCTACTCTTATACCCATCCATAATCTTACTAAAACTTATATCACGACATTTTCCTCGTTCCTCCGCATCACATGCCAATACCACGACCACCAATTACCAAATTATCAACCTAATTAATTTAAGTAAATGACTTTTGATTAATTGATTTGATAATTTTGCCACGAGCCAAGAAAGATTAGAAACGACGCAAAATATTAAAAACATAAAGAATTGAAAAAAAATCGTTGTTACCAAGATTTCACATAATAAAACTTCACTAGGATTCCTAGCGTACGATCGAGAAGCGATAAAGTCACTTTAAAGGTCCTATCGTGGTTTTTAAACTAACACTTACTGCCAAACGGAGCTTCGAATGGTGCCAGAGAAACGTGCATGAGACTTTTATTATTTTCACTGTGCAGTTCTGTTGAATTTACGAGGTTGTAAGGATATGGTAATGAGGCTTTGGAGTAATTTTTAGCCTCAGAATACAGGTTTAATCACTAGGTACTGTATTTGTTATTTCAGTTTTAATCACTATACTTAGGTATGACATTTTTGCGATTGGGGGAATATCTTGGGTGAGGCTGGCACATAAACGTGGAGCTTATGCAAACAGAGGTTTATACCCAGCAGTGGGTGATGTCAATCTGTGGATGATGATGATGATGATGATTGTATTTGAGAAAAAACATAATAATGATAGTTTTAATGTCATGGCGTCCAAATATTTATGGTAAAAAGTGATTAAGTTAATTTAACCAGTATGTCCCCAGCCGTTCCCGAAAGGGAGCAAAACATTCGGCTACACGACCCACGTACAAAATTGATGATTATACTAACAATACTAACTTAGTACCTAAGTACCATTGTTACTAATACTTAATACTAACAAAAATAAATAAATATACCTTTTTTTTTTTTTTTTCGGATGGGAAATCATCAAATGACTTCTCCCGCTCTGGGCGGAGCAGGAGGGAGTGTCAGACTTTTACTGACTAAAACCCATCCATGTTCCTTCATCGCCCTTTGTGTTCCGGGGCCACGGTATCTCTTTCGAATAGTCCCGCAACCCTGGCAAATAAATATACCTTAATTTACCTTATCAGTGTAGTGTATAAGTATGAGTGTCTAGAGACTCACCGACCCCACAGTCAAACCATTACAACGGTTTTGTGGGGCTTAGTTTATAAGTTTATTTACCAGGATTGATTAATAAATAATAATAATAAATAATTGTTATTTTAATTGTGTCTGTAATTGCGGGTAACTATACGTTAAAGGTGAACAGCCATCCTTCTTCTATTCTTACGTAATACGAGTAATTGCGACAGTAAATCAGTATTTTTATAAGTCACCTTTTCACACGTAAATCTCAGAACCGATCGTTATAAAATTTGACAAATAGGTAGTCTAGGCCAAGTCGAAGGACTTTTCATCCTAGGTCACAGGCAAATTCGCTAACACATTAGTTTAATTTATAAAAAAAAAAAACTAGGGCAACATTTATTTTTCTCCCAAAAGTAAAAAACACCGCATCCGTCTACACAAACCAACGAAACATTACAGTGTTTTGCAAGGACCGTAAATAAACGAGAAAAAAAAAATCTGACTCTTTTCTTAGGGGTCCCTGGAGAAATAGTAAAAAACGCCATAACTCATCTTCGCTGGGGTCGGTATAAAACAGGTATCTGATTGTGGCAGGCCCTTGTTAATCATTTTATTCTTTACCAGAGAACGTCTCAAGTATTTTGTCATTTTGGAGAATGTCCCAGTAGTCTGAAATTAAAGCGTCTGAATAATTTTCATATAATTTTTCGTTGGGTTTTTGTTTCCGTTTAGATGTCAGAAAGCAACTATTCATTTTGTAAAATCCTAAGAGAAGACTTAAAATAACGAATTCCTGCTTTTAGCTTCATGTCTTCCCTTGTTACATTTTCTTCTTATTTTTTGAAATTACTACTTTAAAGAAAATTTTACACGAAATATCGTGTACGACAATGTACAGTGTAACACAACAGCACGCCTAACGAAGATAAATAATGTTAGCTCTTGAACACACACTTCTCTGTAAACCGATTATATATTTGAATAAAACAATATTATTTATTTTTAGTACTCATTTGTTAGGTTTCCGGATTTAACTAGTCAATTTCCTATGTTTTCAGAAAGAATTTTGTTTAAAATGTAAAATATTAAATGCTTTATATTTTATTATGTAAACTGGTAACATTAATTCCGTAAGAATAGCAATATTTCTATCATTTGATTTGTAAAATGTTTGGCGCGAGAATGAAGCGGTTCTCTGATTGGATCACGAGACTGACGTGGCGTGAAGTCGTGAGCCAATCAGGGCGCTGGATTTTCCCGCCAACGGTGGGATTCTTAGTCAGGAGCTGGTGCCCGAGCGGGCAGGTAGGGCCTCCCTTATTATTATTATATTCTTTGGGTAGGGCATTCTGGTGCTGAAAGTCGAAGACAATTGACGATTATTAAGGTAGTCTGTTGCCGATTTGTTATTGCTGTACAAGTGTGTAATGTAACAAAATTTTTAATAAACCTATTTAAAGTCGTTGGAGTTTTCCTTCAAGTGCTGCCGCCCTTTTTGGTATAGTTTATACATTATAACAGCTACATTTATGTTGACCTCTGACTGATACCTACCACAACAGTGAGAACAATACCAAACTGATTCTTATAAATACATATTTAAATTTCTTTTTTCATTCTACAACTAGAACTATATACAGATGACTTTTTTATAACTTTCCAAAAAAATGGGTGTAATAGGTGAACGAATGCAAATGGCGTACTTATTTTTTTTTTGCCATAATAAAAACAAAAATAATCGCGTATTGCGTATGATTTGAAATTCGATATTTTACTTTTTTTTATGAAAAGTTTACTTGAAATTTGTAGCGTTTTTTTGATGAAGGATCAATTGTTTTCTAAGCTGTGGAAAAAAGAAAAAAAACTAGGTATGCCATAAGCTTCTACTCCGTTCACCTATTTACCCTTATTGATTTTTTTTTTGGAAAGTGATAAAAAAAGTCATCCGGTGTATAACTACAAAAATAAACACTACAAGTAAGTACCTACATATATGTACAACGACGTCAATAGGCGTCAAAGTACTCCTCCGCATCACTATCATTCGGAAATGTGCCCAGAAGACTGGCAGCATCGCCACGTTGAATGGCAATGTTAATTCTTTGGCCAAACAAAGAGCCAGCCCTCTGGTTACGCTAAGTGTCGACCAGTCAGTGAGAGATTTCCTTAACAAGGAGACGCGCACTTGGACCCCATGACCCGAGCGTTTCGACCCCAAACGGCTCAAAGCTGTAGTTACCAATAAGTATACAGTATTTGCGCCGTTTTAAGATCTCAGCAGCCGCAGCAGCAGCGCCTGCACAGCCCGCCATGCTTGCAACGTGAGAAGGCGCAAGGGTGTCGACACAGGTTGCGCCCCACGCCAAAGGCCTACCCACGTTCCAAGGCACCAACGTCATGCCGTCCGGTCTTTTGCCATCGTCACGTACCAAGCCGTTTGGTTCTAAAACCACTGGTACGGCGGCGCTGGAAAGAGCTCGACAAATAGTGGTGTTAATGCTGGCGTACACCAAGACACCGCACTGATGGTGTTACCACGATGTATGGCAACATTTAGCCTCTGCCCAAAGTAAAAGTCAGCCCATAGGTCATGAGAAGTGTTCTTTTTCCTTTTTGGTTTCTCTTTTTCTATAACCTCATATTTGTATCAAAAATACGAGTATTTGTATTTTGGTATTATCATAAAAAAGTAAATATTATGTAAGAAACGAATTATAAATTTTAAATTGCACTAATTTACGTTGCCTTTACATTCACGCTAGTCCCAAAAATCATCAACTCTCAAATTACCAGATTGATACACAAAATCGAGCCATCAATCCAACACGAAAATGAGGTAGACACACCAATTCAAAGGATTTCAGGAGTCAGTGAACCCAGAACTCATTACGGCCCTATCGCTAATATTTGGGGCCATCCATCTTGTATCAAGAATACAGGAGCCCATCAAATAACCATTACCTATGGAAATTTAAAAGCATTTCTTAGCTTGAAGAAACTTGATGGCTTGACATGTTGCGTTTTATTGCTTTCTGTTGATGGGCTGATGATTCAGGTGAGCTGAGTTCTATTTGGTAATGGGAAATGTTTTATTGCTTATTGATAGCAGATAATTTATAAACAGATATGTAGTTAGGTAGTTTTTTAGGATTCCGTAGTCCTGACAAGGAACCCTTATAGTTTCGTCATGTCTGTCTGTCTGTCCGAAGGTTTGCTAAGAGACCGTTAGTACGGTAAAGCTGTAATTTTGTAGAGGTATGAATATTAATTACGCCGACAAAATGGTAAATTAAACTTTTTGGAAAATATTTTTTTTAGGGTAGCTCCCCTACATGTGAACTGGGGATGATTTCTTTTTTTCGTCGTTTAGCCCATCGTGTGGGGTATCGTTAAATAGGTCTTTTAAAATGACTTAGGGGTTTCTAATACTATTTTTCAATTTAATGCTCCATTTACGAAATATTAATCTTTAAAGTGAATATTTATGTTACAATATAACCCCCCCCTCTAAAAGCTTAACTGGTGACTTGAAAAATCTGGAAAAATTCATGATGATAGTGCATTTCATTAACTTTAAAGGAAAACTATTGCGGTTAAGATAACTTTATCAGTTTAGCAGTAATAGTTGTTGAACTTGGGTGTTGGAAAATTTTGCACTAAATACAAAATCCTTAGAATAAATCCTTTAGTGACTAAGATGAAGTAGTTGCTTGAATATAACGGGCTACTATGGAACCCTATACTGCGCGTGGCCCAAAACGCACTTGGCCGGTTTTTTTTTCTCTATAATTGGCGAAAAGAGTGGGGGAAGGTCTTTGCCCAGGAGTTGGACAGTTCAGGTTAACAAAAAAAAGATGGGTGGGTGACATTCAGGTTCATGATGATGATGATGAATGTTAAATATTCATTTTATTGCAAGATTTTGAACACGATTTAAAAGTTTGGACATCATTCATAAGAGTAAGATTTGTTGGCTCGATTGGCACAGAAGCTATTCGTTGCTTATGTCTGAGTTATTTTGATGACATGCTTTTTTTCTTGACTATCATTAATTTGATTTACAAAAAAAATACTAGCTAAGTGTTATCATAAATCAAATTATTTGCATCTGTAATCTCCACCCCGCAACACAGAATCTTTCATAAAACCTAAAAACAAAGAAACCACTGAACACAAATCCTCTCCCACCAAGAATTCTTTCATTCCCAAGCGGATTGTAACTGTTTTATAGGCTGACAACACACTAGTGCGACAATGTAGAAAAAGAAAGAAATGTATCTATTATAGTTACGTCAGAGCTAGACTCGACCTCGCCGAGTTACCGCACCCACTGGATTGTATTTTAGTGAATTAAGTCCCATTTAAGCCCAGGGGAGAGTTGGTAGTGGAGACGAAAAGCGACTTAGAATAAGGTTGGCTACACGTAACGTAACAAATAAATAATTTGAGAGCTTTTTTGTAGGTAGCAGTTGTACAGTCACCAGCGCATCAAGTTCCCACAAACTGACAAATTTTCGCATTAGATTTTTAAATTAACCGCCAACATTTTATGGTTTAAAATCAATTGGAATTTTTTTACAGTTTGTGGTAACTTGATGTGCTGGCGAGTGAACATGGATATTAAGTGGATGCTCCAGGGAAACCCGCGAAATTCAAAAATTCTTACGTTTTTTGCAATTTGCAGGCCAGTGCTAGGTTGTATGTTGATTAAAATATGATTCCCGGCTGTAAGACGTATGTAGTTACAGAATTATAATCATCACAATCATCAATACAACTCTCCAAGTTCATGTAACTCGATTGAATTACTTTTCATGAAATAGTCATTCAATCGAGGTACATGATTCATTATAGCTTAATCAATATACAACCTGACACTGACCTGCAAATTGCAAAAAACGTAAGAAAATTTTAATTTCCCGTGGAGCTTCCACCAGGTGCGTGGCTAAAGTTTTTTTTTTTTATTGACTTATAAGAAGCACCTTAACAAAAATAAAAATGTTACCAACAACAATATTTTTCAAGTTCCAAATTGCTGTGATTTTTTAATGAATAATGGTATATAGGTACCCAATCATCAGACAACCATAATCTTTACTTAATATTTTAAAGAGGAAAGATTTGTATTTTTATATGTAACGAATAAACTTAAAAACTACTGGACCGATTTGAAAAATTCTTTCAGCAATGGATAGCTACATTATCAGCGAGTAACATAGGCTATATTTTGCGAACTACGCGGGTGAAACCGCGTGTCGTCCGCTAGTATGTCATAATAAGACTGTTTAAGGACAATAAATACCTAAATACCCATCACTTATCCAATCAAAGTCTGATTTAAACATTTATAAAGCACATTTTCCTTATCTCTCTAATTCCGCCATCAGTGAACCCACAGCTTACACATAGCCGGGATCGTTCAGGGATTTACCAAGGAATTTGTACGCGGTTCAAACGGGAAAATTTAGGTATTTTTTTATATAATAAACGCGGCGAAAATAAGTTTTTTATCTAATATCCTTTGGAAGATCCGAGATTCTTTAAAATACCTTATCTTTTTAACGCTCTTTTGTTTAAACTGATTTTTGAGAGAATACTTAAAAGAATATATTGAAGGCTGAAAAAGGTATTTGCATAATGTAAGGTAAAGAAAGCTATTCTGATTAATAAAATATCACTATGCAATAAATGTTTTATTTCGAACAGTGTTCCAGATTTATTATCAATAAATCACCACAGCTCTTGAACGCGGTTCAAATTTGCTGACCGCGTTCAGTTTCATTGCTGAATTATCATTGCGGAGTTGTTAAGTGGTAATTAGAATCGGCGGCAAACATTAATTAATCAATTCGAATTCGTTTTTTTTTATGCAAGATGAACTCAAAATCCAATATCCTCACTTATCTAAAAACAAAACATTTGTTATAATTTAAGCCAATATAGGGCACTTTTGAATTACCGAAGTCGACACCAAAGCACCAAAGACATAATAACTTGAGAAAGTACTGTAGTTGCCCATTCCCTAGCGTAGATCTCTATGGAGAAGAACGGGCAAGATTACTAGAAATAGGGACCAACTAGTTCAGCCAGGTTTCAGGCTTGCTAAAGTAGATTCATCTTTCATGGGGTACTGTTTAAAATGTTACAATAAAATACCTCCCCACATTCTACACCTGAATGAGACAAAATTTTAATCTTGTATAAAATGCATCTATGTAGGCAAGTATATTAAAAGTTGGGGGATTACATTGATGATAAAAATGCTCGGCTCAATGCTGGTCCTGCTCCACAACCATAGGGGAAAACTAATTAGGCAAATTATTGTGCTAGCTGCAGAAGATTGTAAAAGTATCTTTGCTTTGTATAGATTCCATATTCTCCCAGTATTGTATAATGGCATAGCACATGTGTGAGTACCCTGTAAAGCTACCATTTACATTTATTTATCTTTCATTGACTTGAATATGCCTTGGTGGCTGAGAGAATGTCATGCTCACTCAAATGTCTCGCTGATGGTGGCGGGTGTGTCGGGTCATTTGGTTTCCTTCAATATGGTGGAGTTGAATGGCACCGATACACGCGTCATGTTCGTGATCGGGCGCTGTCAGTTGGGACTGGTTATCTCTTAGCTGCCACGGTTCATTTTAATTACTTTATTATTAAATTGTTGATTCAATCTTTTACTCTGGACGCTCTTAATGTGCACGTCTTTCTATATCGTTCTCACATATATCTATAATCTTAACATGAATGATGTAACCAAGATTTTGTAACAATGTTTTGATTTAAAAGAGTGTCCATGGAGTTTCTTGCCCGTTCTTCTCCATAGAGATCTACGCTAGAGAATGGGCAACTACAGTACTTTCTCAAGTTATTATGTCTTGTGTCTGGGACTGTAGCTTTGTTTTTTTTAGTATTTTTGACATTATTAGACCATTACGGCACTTTCAAAAGTGCCGTAATGGTCTAATTGAAATAAATACTTTGAGTTTAATACGTTTAATACTCCATGGGCACTCTTTTAAGTCTAAAATAAATTGCAAATTTGGGTTAGGTCGGTTATTTTTTTTTGCACTGTTAATTATGTGAGAATAATGTAACAAGCCGTGCGGAGCAGATCTAGGTAATCTGTAGTTAAAAAAACCTCCTTTATGTAACAAGAGTTAGAGCTTTATTTAGTTCTACACAGAAGGTAGCTAAGCCACCAAGTTGTGTTTTATTTCGAACTAACCAACCAGTATGTTTAGCGACAATCAGCAGTGTTTGGGTAACAAAGGTAGTTCCACTCGGGGTCGGAACCCACTTATTTTACTACATATTTACATGTGACTTGCTTTTGTTTTATTTATTGTAGCTACCTGTATTTTTGTGTAGAATCTTGTTTGCCTGTCAAGGATCTAGAACTATTTTATCTCCATATTTTGTGATGGAAATACATTCGTCTGTGTTGATTTAGTACCCAAGTGAAAACATGTAACTGGTCCAGTTGGTAGCATTTAGCTCTTTATCTTTCCAATTATCCCACGTTTCATGCACTGCGTTTTTTTTTTATATGTTTACCGGGCAAACATTTCTCCATGTTTATTTACAAATACAGGGTTTTTGTTTTCCATTTTTTTAAGATTAAAGAAAAATAAACGTAGAAAGAAGTCGGTTTATATCAAAATGTGACCTTTTCTTTGACCTCTAGAACAATGTAAAATAATACGAGTTTAGCATTCAAGTACCAGGCGCCCAGACTTTCGAAGGTCTATAGTTTAGAACTAGAGAACTAACCGGGACAATCAGCAATATTTGTTCTCCGCAGTCAATTCGCCTCAGGTTGAGACAAATATTTGAAAGGGTGTCTTGCACAACAAATTAGTAGTTTCGTATTTGTTTGGGCTGTGTTTGTGTAAGTCTTAATTTGGATCGGCGTGGTTATTTTTCCGTTTTATTATTGTATTGGGGATTTTCGTGAGTAATCATTGCGTTTAATTAGAGAGAATTAATTAACCATTGGAAAATTAAGCTTTAATGACATAAATACCCTTTTCAAATCAGAGAAATAAGGAACAATGTGTAAAGTCAGGATTCATGTTTCGATTGTATTTACAGACGAATGGCCCAATACATTATGTAATCGACAACAGCCGCCAACTGCAGACACAGTCATTGCCTGCGTATGACAGCATGGTAGATATCTATTATCATTGATAGCATATGTTGCCTGTCTACTGGTGCTGTCAATCTTAAGGTAAGTATTCTTAATTTGTAGTATTTATTATTTTGGAATAAACAATTTATTACTATTGTTGTGAAATTGAAAATCATTGGTGCCTATGGTAAGTAGTGAAACACCTGTATTACAGGTCACCAGGTAACTAGTTCAAATGTATGGGGTAGGTTAGGGAAACGTAAATACAACGTCAACGATTTAAAATAGAAAATACACATTTCGCTCGAATATGTACAAGGGTTTAAAGACTTTATTTATGAATGTTTCTTGTGGAAATAAAAACAACAAACAAAATTTTTGGTGATCTGAAAGGTAGGTATCTAACTTACAGCACAGCTTTTCGACAGATTAAAAAAAAATCGCCCTAGTGCGAGTGGACTCGCGCACCGAGGATTCCGTATAAACTTGTAGGTAAACTACATATTCACGGTTTTCAAATCTTTCCTTTACATGTTCTGGAAGACATTGCTTCTTGCAAAATTTCATAGTTCTAGGCCAACGGAAGTACCCTAAAATAAATTAATTTCCTGGAGAGTTTCGAAATACACATTATTTGCGGCAAAAAGGTCGTATCTTTTTTTACGTTAACTAACTTAGAAGTTTGATTTCCAGCTCCAAGACAGACTTGAGTAATTGGTACCTACTTGGTTTTAATTTCACCTCGATACTTTCACGAGATAAAGGGTTTTGACAGACAGATGTACAGACGGGTTCCGTTTTTTCTCTTTAAGGTACGGATCCTTAAAAAAAAATTGTGTATCTTGCACATTAAATGTTGTGTCTTACTAAAAAAATAAATATATTATAATATATTTCTTTCTAATTTACGTTACGTTCACTCTGCGTGTTCATTCTAGGTCCACAGCTTTAAAAAAGGACGTAGAACAAAGAGATACTCAGGGTTACCAACATCTGAAGATCAAGTAAGGAGAATCGTCAAGAAGTTCTCTCCTTTTAAACAGCATTAGTGTGAGTGTAATACGGGTCTGTTTTTATTCTGAGCCACCATTACTTCGTAGCAGATATTTAGACACAAAAAAATAAATTCAGAAAAGGCACACTTCATACAAAGACCACTGTTTCCATAGAAGACATTTAAAAATGGTTGGATGGTGGGTACGATGGATGGACTGTGTGGAGAATTAAATGGCAAGAAAGGAGGTCTCATGAAATGATGAGTAATAGGGAAGTATGGAAGGAGACATGCTGCGCCGACCACAAACAAATTGGGATAAAGGCAGGAGAATGATGTTTATTCTGGTATTTTTTCGTGACATGTGGCCTACTGTACTAGTAGATAGCAGTTTATAGGTAGTTGAGACTTCTGTTCATATCTTCATTCATTTATTCACTAAGAACATTGTATCTGTTTTGTTCTATTCCCTTTTATTTTAGTGAAATCTCACGGGTTTTGATGATTTTTCCTTGTATCTTATACAATCTTTTGTTTGTGAGAAGCAAGTTTCCTTCCATTGTTTTTATGTTCGCCTTTATTTTGCCTCGTTTTGTTCAGATTGGACTTAATGGGAGTTTAGTGACCTCATCTAAGAATCATTAGACTGAGGAAGCTAGGAGCTCTCATATTAAATGTTAAGGCCACAGGGGTTTACTGTAGTATGTAAGTAAGTTTCGAAGCTCGCTATAGTTGGGAAAGTCTTCAGGGATAGTTACCCTCAAAATCACGATATGGCAGCAGTAAAACTTTAGCTGGTAGGTCAATGCAACTATCACAATAAAAGGCAGATACTATGTTGTTAAACTAGAAAATTATTTATTTCTATGTAATCTACTTCTATAGGTATGCTAGCTATTAGTCCAAGTTGGAGAGTATTGGATAGAGAGGCCCCTGCAGTGAGACGAAACAGGTTTAAAATAACAATAAATTTTAAAAATACTCAACGAGTTAAAACGACATACGCCGCAAGTTCACAGTAGTCCAAGCGTATTTAGGCATTAGTTTAAGTGTCACCTAGTGTTAATGAAAACAGATACAAGCTGTCACTATTTCAAGTAGGTACCTGAACTACGTCGAACACATACTTTATTAATGCATTTAATTCCGTCGTCGTTTCCAAAAAACCTTTAAAAGAAACAGCATCCAAAATCACTGTTGAAGATAATCAAATAAGCGAGGTAATGCGAAAAACGTGTACGTTTGTGACGAAACCGAAATGTTCATTGTCATTCGTTATCTGTTGACAGAGGGTTGAGTGAAACGCGGACGATTTAATTATTACCTTTCCAGTTGAACGTTACTTGGAATTATTTATGATGTGCGGACTGCATAAGGGTTGTAAATTTTGATTTAGTTAGTCCAACTAGGACTATATAGGATATTGTAAAACTTTATAAAACTTAACTACGTACTGCTTTAAAAATCGGTGAAGGAAAAAATCGTGAGGAAACCGGCATGTCCTTAAACCAAAAATTCGAAGACATATGACATCTACCAACCCGCACTAGTTCCGCGTGGTGCATTATTCCCTCTCATAGAGAGGAGGCTTGTGTCCCAGCAGTGGAAACATTATAGGCTGCTTACGGTTATAAGTAAGAATATTCTAAGTCAGGTAAATAAACTACACTAGTTTGTATATAGCGTAGCTCGATCGTCAAAACTATTTAATAAACCAGGGTAGTTTTTATTTAAATTTTGTAATGTACAAATTCGTTTAATTCTTTTTTTAAATTTGTAATACCGATAATGGTAATTCTCCGCAAAAAAACATATTCTGTCCTTAAAACAATATTAATCATCGTTTATCATTCACAGAGATCCGAAGTTTAGAATGATTATTGTCCCCGTTTCATTAAAGATTTTGATTATATTTCCTTATATTTATGTTAATTTCTGTCTCGAATAAAGAGAGGATGTAAGTAGCTGTCATTCAAGACTGTTTCATTGTAATTTGAAACGTAATGGCATGTCATCTGTTCATTTTCATCTCCGTTGTAGGGTGAGTAGCTTGCTGGTTGTATTTTGATAAATTATTATCAAAATACAACCAGCAAGAAGGAGGAGAAGGTAACAATTTCAAGTCTTATTTTATCCTTTCTTAAATTCAAACGAGGTGCCAAAGGCTAATAGTTTCTTAATTTATGTTTGTAATTTGCTTGAAGTAAGAAAAAACATTTTGATTTTTAGTTAGGGAAAAAGTTGCCTCATTTTTTTTTAGATGTTACGTAACATTTCATTACAGAAAAACTCAGTTACTTTATATATTTTTACGAACTGAATTCTATCAGTGGCATAATTATAATGTAAAATACATCCATATACATAAATATCCCTTTATTATTAAACCTTAAACTTTGGCCTAAACACCACCTGCTACGACCCTCAAAACTCCTTTTGCTACTTCTATTCATCTGATCTCAGAATAACGGTGGTGGAAGAATTACAGACCTGACCAAAATAATAATACCTACACATTTCCTTTATCTCAAAAGCCGACAAGACAGTCTAGTAGTTAATAGAACACGAACATAAAGTCACCTCCTCTAATAGGGCGCCTCCCCACTACTTCCTGCAGCCCATTCATCTTTAAACCTCTCAGATATTACGACACTTTCACAATATTATTTCAAAAGACCAATGGCTCCTTATACAAAGCCGCTTGCAACCTCTTTGCCTCCGTATCCTTTAGCTTCGTCTGTCTTTAATCCTTGCTTAACTACCACCTTACCATTACTGCTTCACTCACCCTTACCAACTACAAAATAAGTTTGACTTCGCGTACTTCAGTACTAACCCTAATTTTGTGCTTTTAATGACCATCATACAGATGGAAAGGGCTCTGTCTGCCAAGAAATAAGGTTCAATGTTCCTTGTTACAGTTGCGTAGCTAGGGTTGTCTCACGTAATGAGCAGTATTGACCAGTGTCTCTATAGGGGCTAGCGACATGAACAAATTGTAGAACAATAGACAATTTGGGTAGCATGGGGTCGTTCTGATTGTAGGCGTTAGAGTGAATTGTGGTGACGTCCTTGGGGATATTCTCTAAGAGGTCGAGTAGTAATTGGGAATGTTTTATGGCTTTCTACAGTCGTACAAGGAACGAAAAATAACTGAAATGTCTCTCTCTAGCTAGACCCTTCAGTTTTTTTTTCAGGAAATTGCATCAGTTTTACCCTCTGCCTGTTGACTGGTGCCTTTAACCGGATATCAATTCAGACTGCCTACTAAAAGTTTTCAAAGTTCAGTTTATTTTATTTCCAAGCCTATCTAACATAATATCGCGCTTGCTTTCCCAAGTGGTTAGGCAGAAGTAACTTGTGCACCCAGATTACCTACACTAAACGATCCCTATTTTGTAACTTTCCTACCCAACATCACCCAGAGATGTTTTCCTCGTGCTTACAACATACATGTAGCATTTTACAGGCAACATAATAAATGGCCGGACCAATAGAGACAAATCGTATTTGTCTTTTCACAGACTCCGTCGATTCGAAAAAGTTTTGGGTGGTAGTCGCTATCTCGACGTATAGTAGGGATACAACAACTAAACAAATGCAATTAATGGGCAAATGCTTGGTCGTTGTTAAAGTTTACTTTGGGTGAGTGTTCTGAAACCCCAATCTTACACTGATGATTTTCATTTCCCTTTCAACTAAAGCAAATGAAAAAACTTAACAGTCCCGGAATTAGATTGATATGATAAAAAATTAACGTATTTTAATTTATCAGCGTGTCGTTGTCGTTTTTCTTTTTCTCCGTAGCAGTCACGGTGTCTGATACTGTGCCCGGTTGATGACTTGCCCCCTATTACTTATGACTTAAACATAATTGGCGAAATGTGGGTATACTATTAGGTACATCTTTCCTTTTAACCCTTCTAATACAGGCGTGATGTTTTTCATTTATTTCTACTTAATTGTGCACTTGAGGAGCTCGAAACTCAAATCCACATGGGTCAAGTTACGTTTGCCGATGTTGTGCCGATGTTGATCCGTAGATCTGCCGATGCCGATGTTGCGCCGATGGTGACTTTACATTACGTGAAACTCCACCAAGCCTCTGAATGCAACCATAGGGGTGGTTTCGAGACCAAGGGGTATCGTGTTCGAATTGGGAGACGCCCCGGGCGTCGGGGCCACCACGTGGCCCCCGGCCACCGTAGGCGCGGGTTTGTGGACGGTGGGCTATGGGCTAGCTCGCCGTCCGTCCGTCTCATGACGACAGGCCGTGTCGACGGCGCGTTCGTGTTCCACGCGCGCCTCAAAGAGAGTCCGCCAAAAGGATGGTTGGACTGTTCGAAAGAGATACCGTGGCTCCGGAACATAAAGGGCGATGAAGGAACATGGATGGGTTTTAGTCAGTAAAAGTCTGACACTCCCTCCTGCTCCGCCCAGAGCGGGAGAAGTCATTTGATGATTTCGCATACAAAAAAAAAAGGGGGGTGTCGTGTTACCCAGTACTGGATTGTACAGATCAGATACAACATTTGAAACATAAAATGGGAGAGGAAAACTCTTCGATAGTGGATGCAATCCTCATCACATTAACATAAACAGATCCAGCCATACACCACCCCTTATCCCACCAAACCGTTTCCACAGTAAGTTACCGGTACTTACGATACAGAACACGTGTGGGCTTTGCCGCAATCAGCATAATAAGGTGCAGCTAATTGTACCTCATCATGTGTGTACTCCCACGGGGAAAGCATGTGTTGCCAGTTTGTGAAGACTCGTGTGTCTTTAGCTGACTTTTCGTTAAGTAGGTTTTAAGTACTTTTAATGTTTTTAACTTCCCTACTAATAATTGCTATTTGTGAGAAAACACCATTCTGGATATACTTCCCTAGGTTGGTCCGTAGATGGGTGACCACCATCCACAACATGTCGAGTTTCCCTCGTGCCTCAGAAACCACGCTAAGCCGTTGGTCTCGGCTGTCATTTGTAGAACTTTGCTCGTAGTTACACTTAAACAGGACTGAAACTCTGACAACCAGTCTTACCAAGGGGTATCAAGACACTTGCGCGAAAGACATTTGCGCGAAAGACATTTGCGCGAAAGACACTTGCGCGAACCCACTTGCACGAAAAGACATATTAGACTTATTATGCATTCGGTTTGACTGGACACCGCCCCAACATACATAGTTGGGAAAAGGCTGGGCAGATGACAACTTCTCTGATAGCTCATGAACGAATGAATCTTCTATTTACTAGAAATACATTCGGAACTCAAACCTTACACATAACAAAGTAAGTCGGTCTCAATTTATAGCAAACTTCAACAGAAATACATCCGCACACTAGAACGCGGCACTCTGTCCGCAATCAACATAATAGGTGCAGCTAATTGTCCGTCATTTGTACCGTGACCTCTCGGCTTCGGGCCCCGTCGGAATTACTCGTACATTGTCGTTGTCTGTGGGGAGCCATGTATGTGTAGCTGATGCAGGTTCCTTTAGAGGAAATCAGGGGGTACATTGGTGACTCTTTTCTCTTCAAAGATTGATTCAGTTTCTTTCATATTAGTCTAGCTTGCTCTAGGAAATCAGAAGCGTTCTTTTTTTAACATTTCCGGTAGTTGACGTTTCTATTCGTTCAGTAAATAAGAAGAGCTGGTTACCCTATATTTACACCAAGGTATGGAACATACTCTACTAGTGGTGTCTATTAGTTTTGTTTATCGTTTTATACCAAAATAATAAGTTGGATCTTGTCAAAAGTGTTTTTGACAATTATCTCACAAGATTTGCCGAAAACAAGTATCAACTGGTACATTTATGTGAACGCTGCCTGTGTTGTACACCTATTTAGTTGATCATAGACAATGGCAGGTCAGATGAACGTGAAAGAACAATCGCCTCAATCTGTGTCGTACACGGAACATAATGTTCCGGGGCAATCGGCCATTAACGTTACGGAGATACCTCGATCCGGTCATAATATTCACTTGAATCTGATAAATGGACCTGAGTGAGGTCGGCTGTGTAATTAGGGATTAGTTTTGTTTAAAACCCTTAAAATTACTTGTTTTTATGGCGACAGTACAGAAAGTTTTTGTGCAGCATGCTTTAAAGTCGCAGGACAACAATATGATACCAAAAACGAAACTATATTTTACACTAGCTTACGCCCGCGGCTTCACCCGTTTGGTGCTTGATAATTGTCCAACTGGATCGTATACCGGGATAAAAAGTATTCTATTTATTAATCCAGGGTATTAACTATCGGTGTGCCAAATTTCATCAACATTCGTTCAGTAGTTTTTGCGTGAAAAAGTAACAAACATCCCGTCCTTACAAACTTTCGCATTTAAAATATTGTAAGTAAGATCCGTAGCATTTATCTAGAAAAAAATGAAAGATTTTAAAGCGTTTCGTATTTCTACAAACTTAGCGATCTCGATGTCTTATCGAAGCAAAAGTACGTACTTGCACTGATTTAGTTAGCTTACGACAATCCAAAACAATTTTGTAATCGCTTAAAGAAATTCACTTTCTGTCTCCTAAGGTACCATTATAATAATATTCAGCTGTGCATAGGTAGATGTAGCAGATACTATCTTCACAAGAGTCCTCTCTCAATTTTCCCTCTCTGTACAAAGACACGGTAAGCTTCCAAGAAAGCCTACATTCAACGAAATACTCGAGCTAAGGTATCACAAGATCCCACAAACAAACGTTTTGTGTACCTTCCGTCTCAACTAGACAAAGGGAGGCCCGAGAATGTAAGTATCTACAATATGTGTTAGGACATTTTGTAACCAGATATCAATAACAGATAAGATGCCGCAACATGCGGGACTGCTGAGCATGAGCCGTGCTTGCCTAGGTTGATCAGAGGATGGGTGACCATACCGAGATTCCTCCGTGCCCCGTAAAGCACATTGATCCGTTGGTCTCAGTTGTCATTTGTAGATCTTTGACAGTCGTTTCAAGGAGTTAGTGGCCCGAAAGTGTCTTACCAAGGGGTATCGTATAACCCAGTACTAATTGGGTTGTGGAGGTCAGATAGGCAGTGGCTCTATGTAAATATTGGAATCAGTAGCGAAGGTTCAATTTTTGTAAGAGGTAAGCCGGAGTACATATATTTAATGTGATTATATTATTTGTTTATAGAATACTGACTGTGCCATTTTTCAAAGGGAATCCGGTAGGAATCGAGTTGTATGGACCCTTCGCCACTGATTGGTATTCAGATGCATCCGGTTAGACTAGAAGCCGACCCCAACATACTCATATGATGATTGTTTCACCAAAAATAACTTATACCTTCTACTATCTTGCCACTAACGTTGTAGAAATTATTATTACTTTACAAAATACTTAAAAACTAAAACTTATACCAACAGGTGAGAGCTAACGAGAATATTACCCACAATAATTAATTGATAAAATAATGCAGTAGTCCAATTATAAATGCTAATCCAATGTTGTGATTGCTGTTAATTATGTTCAATAACATTATTTCAAATACTTTACACCAACATTGTGACGTTTTTACACCACAAATTGATTTAAATATTAGTTTAATTTAAGTGAATTGTGGATTTAAATTCTCGATGTTATGTGTTGCGGTTAATATTTATGATAATTTATAACTAGCTTTCTATAAACTAATCTAATAAACTAGACTTTACACTATACTAGAAATTATTATTATATAATTATTCGACGACCTGAATGGCGCAGCGGTACTGAGGTTGCCTTACATTCTTAGGGTCCCGGGTTCGAATCCCGGTAGAAGCAAATGTTTGTGTGATGAGCATGGTCATTTGTTTCCGAGTCATGGATGTTTATATGTATAATAAGTATGTATTTACAAACAAAAAGTATCTATGTAGTATATATCAATTATCCGGTGTCCACGACACAAGCCTTCTTGCTTAGTGTGGCACTAGATGGCGCTGTGTGTAATGTTCAGCGATATTTATTTATTTATTTATTCTAAGAGGCCGTAAAAGGTGTGGAATGTAACATATGATACGATCATCCCGGTATTAACGCCAACTTTAATTATAATTAACTAACTAGGACTCTACTTTGATAATAATAATCATCATCATCATGGTGGCCTTTTGGTTATCCAATCTTGGATGTCGGCCGCTTCCCTTTTCTTCCACTCCTATCGATCTTGTGCCGGACTCATCCAGTCTCGACCACCGTGTCGTCGGATGTTGTCCACCCAGCGCTGTGGTGGTCTTCCGCGCCTTCGGGTGTTCGCTCTTTGTTAGTAATAGCAAAGTCAAAATCCTCAACCGGTATAAATCCCCTCTGATCAAATATCGAAAATGAATAGCGGTATCGTTAGTAGTAGTGAGCTGTTTGTTACCTTGACCTACGTAACCACGATTCTGTAACCCTACTCTCGCGATGCAATCGCGCTTCAGTCGCGATGTAAATGCAATTCAGCATCGATAAAGAATGCCTTGATTCTCCACCCTCACTATGACCCCAATCTAATTAAGTCGTGACTTAATAGGCTGCTTTTGGGTTAGCTCGTTCAATCATCGGCCTCATCTCTGTCCTTAGGACAAGATTGAAGTTCAGCCTATCTACTTAATATAAAAAAAGCTTTTCTTCTAAACGCGCGTTAGCAGCGATGCAGAAGTGCGTTTACAAACCGCGCGACGAAAGTGGCCGTGAGCGAAGGTTCTGAGATGATTGTACCATTAAGAAGAATCCTTATAAATAGAAGATAAATACGTTGATATTTTACAGAGAAAACAACACGGCATTCAATGAATTTGAAGAGATAGCCTAATTAATTTGCTCTCGCACTTCAAGGCGACTCTCTGACTATCTGTGAAATCCTAGCACAAAATCAAGGCTGTTTTCCCTGAAGGGGTAGGCAGAGATGTACCTTTAGCTGGTAGCATGCGGCATGGTGTACATGGCTTATAACGCTCCCACTGTTGTAAGACACAGACCACTTTTTGAAAGAAAGTGGGTATAATCCACCGCACAAGCCCAGAGCCCAGAGCCCAGAGCGGGTTCGCAGATATCAAATGCCTTCGAATCTAGGTAGTGTGATTTACTTAAAAATGATTTGAGAGCAGTGATAATGAAATAAATTACCTATACAAAAGAAAGTTCCTGTTTCGGCTCAAATCTATGATGTGTAAACTCGTAAGTTGGGGTCATTACCCTGAGCTACTTCTGCTCCTATTTTGCTGAGTTGTTCGTTGTTTTGCTGTAATGTTCCACCCCTCCTATAATTTCCTCTGTGCTCTAAAACATGCAGTCAAAGTGACGATGACGCTTTGGAAGTGGCAAAGTTGGCGCAGTGGCTAACGATTGGCTGCGGTGCTGCGTGTCGTGGGTTTGATTCTCGCACGGAGTAAATGTCAGTAAGGCCTACCGGCAGTTCTTTCGGGTCTGTCTATGTTTTTATGTGACTTAAAAGGCTTCTAAACACACCCACGATACAAGAGAAATTCCTAGAATGTTTTAAAAGTTTTCTAAAAATAAAATTTATGCCAGCGACAGCGAAAAAGAAGTCATTAATATTTTAACTCTCCAGTGATCTAAGATGTTTTTAACGTACCTACTCACCTACCCACAGGAGAAGGATAAGAAAACTATCCCATCTCAAACGTCGAGACGCACGGCTTATGTACTAAAGTCAATTGTATGTAACACCAAAGACAGATAGCACCGCTTGTCACGTCGGCTATATATTACATAGGAACGTGGACGGCTGTAGTGCCAAGTATTTACTACTATGAGTTATGTTTCGTAAACTGTTGGCGTGTCTTGTTCTTAAGGAAATTATGAGTAGAGTTAACCTCGATGGAGGTTATATTTCTTGTAGTAGGTAATTGTGAAGAGGTCCTTATCTTCCTCTGATTTGATTTTATCATAGAAAAAAAAGAAAGAAAGAAAAAAAACGTATTTGTCGCAGGGCATGACGTGCATACAAAATGACAAAAAAAAACATAATTAAATACATTCAAAACATAACCCTGTCTTTGTTGTTATGCAGTTGGGTTAAAATTGGGTGAAAATTGTAGATAGAATTCATGAAATGAAAATTGCATTTTATGCATCAAAAAAGCAATTTCCTCAGAACCTTTTCTTCCAATTTTTTTTTATAAACAAACAAATGAACTCCAAAACCCACCAACAACTGCTTACTCTTACGAGTACCTATAACACCAACAATAGCTACAAAAAACGCCACTTGAACAGTCCTACAAAGAAAACTAGAAAAGCGCCACAGTCTGCACAGCACAGTAGACTAACTAGTAGTAATAGTTACTAATAGTACCAGTAGTTCAACTAGAAACAAATTCATAGTATTGGTGTCATTTATAGATCTTTGACAGTCTTTGCAGGTAGTCAGTGGCCTAAAAGTTAGACAACCAGTCTTAAGACACTTGGTAAGACTGGTTGCGGTATCTATCGTATTACACAGTATTAAAGTTTTGAAGGACGAAAAGGCAGGCTTTCCTTGTAAAATACTGGTTAGCTGCATCCGGTTAGACTGACAGTCGACCCCAACACAGTTGGAAAAAGGCTAGGCAGATGATTTCGAATAGGAATAAATTATCGGCTACTGCACACACTATGCAAAGCGATTACCCGAATTCTAAGTATGTTTAAGGTAACATTTTATTAGAGAATTAGTAGAGGCTGTCGCGTCGGGACAACTGGTTTATTTTTATGTGAGTAAATAAAAAAAACGTTTAGTTGACAAACTAAACAACCGCGTTTAGGCTTAGAACTGTCCACTGCTGGACATAGGCTTACGTACAATTGCACGCCAATTTTTCAATATGATTCTCGGCAACTCTCATCCAGCTTCTACCAGCCACCTTACGAACACTTCGTCCTACCTTACGTTGCCAATGAAGGGTTTCCACTCAAAAACTCGTATTTTGGACCTACACATCGCTCCGGCAGTAGCGTCTCACCTAACGCTAACCGAGGGACACTCGCTAGCCATCACATACCATGCAAATTGTGCATACATCGGCCATTTATATTATTTTGATAACCACCCAGTCAATATTATAAAATTTTCACATCGAAAAGCAGCAGTTTTATTTAGTCAAGACAACCAGCATCATAACAACTGGAGCTGGACACTCCAACAACGCGGCTACCCGCGTTTGATTTCACAAAAAGGGGTTGATTAACTGGTCTTATTTATACTGTGACCGCAGTATACCACAGTGTAAGTAAAAGCTTTCGCGGCATAATAACCAGTTCTAGTGTAAGGCTGTGCATTTTTCACTCTGTGCCATTATGCGCGCACACGACGCCCGTAATGAAGTGGTATGGCGTGACAGCATCAGTGTTACACTACGTGACCAAATGGCGGAGTGACGAATTAGATGCAGGACGAATAGCGAGACGGGATTTTTTGAGGTTTGTGGGTAAAGAAAGGGTTGCGTTGAGTGATTTTAGCAGAAGAATGTGTGATGGTACTACTCAAGTCACATTCATGTACTGTGACGAAAATGTTTTTTTTTTTCGACATTCTTTTTCAAGTTTGTTAAGTAACCAAACAGTGTTATATCGAATAATGTGATAACATGTTTGTGATCAAAATGCTAAAAAAACGTTTTCTATTTTTTCTAATTCTAGACAGTCTGTCGGGTCAGCTAGTTAATCATATAAAGAAACCCTTGAAAACTTATCCCTACTGGTAGCGATAAATGGAAAAATAAATCCAACTATCCCCACCAGTGCGGGTCAGTAGGGATATATTGAGTAGAAAATTCCATATATCCCAACCGGTAGCGATAGTTCTGAAAAAACTCCAAGTATCCCTACCAGCGGGGATATGTTAGTAGGGATATATGGAACGGGGGCAAATAACGACCGCTTTTGAAGCGTTTCTTAGTTTTACAAAAACTTATATCAGAGTTTAAATGAGCATCAAAAGCTTCTGTCAATTATATTTAATTTTATAATGTTGTACTGGCACCCTGTCTCCATCCGGATACGTGATGGGAGTAAAATTGATGGACAACTTTACTTATAATTAAAATTTTCCTGCTTTAAACAATAATTTTGATTCATGCTAGTTTACTTCCTTGTTATTATTTCGGCAGTTTAATCTCCAGCTTCCTTATTTAATAATAGACGTTGGGCAATAAATAATTTTAATTATCTCATCGTACCCTCTGGCCGTCACGGCGTCATTTTCAGGTCGCCCACGGTAAATAGAGACGGGTCTACTGACCCTTGACTGGAGAAAAGATACACCATGTATGTATGACCGTAAATTGCAAAATTTAACATGCACAACTGAAAAGTTTTAAATATATTGTTAATGTTAATGTTACAAATGCTCTCAAAGCGGTAAAGACAAACATTGTGAGCAAAACGAGCACTATAATAGAATTAAACATTAAAAAAAATGTGACATCTACTAATTCGGCCTGGGCCCGGAAGTTTCGACCGAGATAACAACAAAATCGCTAACTTTCAATTGCTATAATTACTCACGAAATAATTCGGTTGCAATAACGCAGCTTGCAGGAAAAGCAAGTCTCTACATCCAAGATGCGTTTCTCACAAGCATCATTATTGCAACCGAATTTATTCGTTAGTAATTAGCAATCGAAAGTTAGCGATTTTGTCGTCAACTCTGTCGAGACTGCTGGCCATGGGCCCACGTGGTGAATTACGGCTCTCTTCCTCTCTCTAGAGGGCTGTATCCCAGTGGTGGGGACATTACATCGGTACAGATAATGTAATGTTTCGTTCGGCTGAAATGTCGATGATGAGTGAATTACATTGGATTTGCTTTAAATTCTTTCTTCTTGCTGTAAAGATTTGTCCTTGTCTTTTCTCTACTAAAGAAGAAAGAAAATACACTTATTTGGCGGTTCCCTATCCATTTGCATAAAATTTTAAGACCTAATATAACTTCTCATACTTTTGTTGGTACTCCTAATTATATTTTCGCATAAAATTATTTACGCATAACAGCTTACGCATAATGTTTTTAAGCGCAATTTCTCTAATCATAACAATGATTAAGCATAACATTCTTAGGCATAAATTTATTTACGCATAGTGATATTAAAGCATATTTTTTAAAGGCATAACAAAGACGCATAATAATTAACTCATAAAATGTTAGACATTCCAATATGTATGTGTGTGTATGTATTATGTTGGATATACCAATTTATGACGTGACGTGACGATTGGATAAAAAACCATATCTCCCGAAGCAGGTAATACATAACATATTTGTTTTAAAAATAGTTGTTTGTGAACCTATTATGTGAGTTTTTTTCCCTGTAAGAAGCATGCAAACAATCATACAACATGCATGCAGCATGCTAACATGTAATCAAGCATACACCATGCATGCAGGAAGCATGTAGCATGCAAACAAGCTTACACCATCCATGCAGCAATGTGCAAAACAAATTATGCCAAAACAGTTTAGCCTTAGCTTAAAGTTAGCTTAACTACTTTAGCTTAACTACTAAATAACTTTAGCCTTAGCTTAAAGTTATTTTTCACTTTGTTGTGTTTTTGAAGTAAGTTTTATTTTTTGCAAAAAAGTTTTTTATTTTTCCATTTTTAGTTGTAATATCCTACACAAATATTAGCTATACATTTATTTTACTATAAAATAACATCACGCCTGTAACCCCGAAGAGTTGGGCTGAGGTGTACACAATAGTACCTACACCCACATTTCGCCAATTACGTTTAAGTCCCATGTAATAGGGGGCGAGCGCCGGCGCAAATCCAGACTCCGTGGCTGCTACTGAGAAATTCCTGATAGAAAAACCCAATAACACTTTGCCCGACCTGGGAATCGAACCCAAGACTTTTTTTTTTTTTTGGGACAAGCCCGCCACACTGTTCCCAAACCACTGTAACTCCTGAAAGCCAGAATCAACAGTGGCGACCACCAGAAAAGCGCCGAGACAATGAAGCTCGACGAAGTCCCAGAGAATGAATTTAACTGTCTTGGATCCCGCAACGAAATTAATCAGAAAAGTATAGTGGAGGAGTAGGAAAAAACCGTAATTTCCACTTCCCTCCATTTCAGCAGGAGACAGAACGAAACAAGGCCAATAGGCACAAAGGGACGTTTACAACTGGGATAGGCCCAGTTGCCTAGCACCACGGATAAATATTAACATTAATGGGTCCTAAGTTGTGAGCTGTTATATTTGATTCCAATAATAGGTATGGCAAAAACGCTTGAACGCACGGAAATTTGTTCTAGTTTCCACAAGGTCTGTATAGTAAATAACTCCGGATGTAACCTGTACACTATCCAACATAATGTTGCGTTCATTCTGCCAAAGACTGCACTCCCATAAAATGTGATGTGCTGATTGTTCATATTCGCAGTCAGATGTGGAACATTGACAAAAAGGCGAGTCAACAAGCTTGAAGGAAAATAATTTACTCTTAAAGTTACCATGACCGGTGAGAAATTGGGCAACACAGTGATCAACATCCAACCATGTCCTGGCCAGCCGCTCACGAACGGATGGAAAGAACTGGTGGAGGTGTCGGCCCTTGATGGAATTATCCCACCTACTCGAACCCAAGACTACTACCCTACACTAGACCAACGAGGCAGTAATTTATTTCATATTGTTAATAAAACATGTCATGGTAAGGCTTAGGGGGAAAGTGGCCTCTGGTCCGCGGCCCAGTTTACACGGAGTAGGAACAGTAGTGGGAAAGTCGGCCGAATGGGTGAGCCAGTTTACCACGGGAAAAAAGACCCATTGGGATTTAATTTCATTAAAATGAAAAACCGGTACTAAATAAAACGTAAGTATCAGAATATGCATACTTTATTATAACTAAACACCATTATTTTCAGGTCGTTCTGGAGCCGAAAGCCATAAACTCGATCATCGAACTCGATTTTTTTTCTTACAAAAATCGCAGAAAATTAAATTTTTGTTAATATTTTGTTTTTAAATCACGAAAAATTAGTTACGCATACAGGCGTGATGATATTATTATGTTGTGAAAACAACAACCATCCAAGTGATTGCAGCAATCACGACCGATTTGCTGTTTATAATTGAAGAGTTCCATAGTATTTCTCCGAAGATCACCATCAAATCTTCACCAAATTTAAACGGGACCACCGCAAAGTAATTTTCTTCCAAACAAAAGAAGAATCATCGAAATCAGTTCAGAATTGGCGAAAAAAGGCTTAACATACACACAAAAAAAATAAAAACAGACGAATTGATAACCTCCTCTTTTTGGAAGTCGGTTAAAAAACTTAAAACTAGATCAGTTTCTAGTCTAATCGAGCGCAGTTGAAAACGAGTAGGTATTTTAGATGGAGGTTTTCTGACCTTCTCAAAAAACGAATCCAAACAACACAATAGTACACAATCCAAACAATACAAAAACACTGATAAGATACGGCTGACATCAACCAACCTAAGAACATTGCACTCCCTTTTCAAAGAACACCTCAAAACACAATCAAGTCATGTAAATTACCAAGAAGACGCCAAGACTCCCAGTCCATTTCCAAGTCGTAAACAAATCTAGTTATAATGAATTATGATCACGTAGTGGTGGTGTTGTCGCCGACTATACGCGAATTAATCTCTGGCAGCCCTCCGGCATTCCTCTCACGTTCCCTCCTGCACAAATAAGCAGACCTCTACGTGACTCTCTTCAAGTACTAAATGAGTTAATGTGGTCATTATTTTTTTGTAGTTTGTGTTTTGTAGAATGGAAGAAGAAATTATTGTATTATTTATCAGCAAAAATCTAATAACTGTCTATAATCATAAAATCTCTTATTCACTTCGTGTTTGAGTTTTTACCTCTTCAAATCATGCTGCTTTTGGCAAATTGAATTTAACATCACCGTCGTCTACGTAACCTTTTTTCCTATGTTGGGGTCGGCTTTCAGTAACCGCTTGCAGCTGAATACCAGTATTTTACATGGAGACTGGACTGGTTTGCTCCCGTCATGTATGAGAACGTTTTAAGTGTGGCCTATGAAACTCTGGTTCCCGATAATGAAATAATTTTTGGAATCGGATTAGTAGATCCGAAGATTATCCCCAACATACAAACAATTTTTTCCTAGATAAGTATAGTGGGAAGAAAAACCCAATAACAAGTATAAATAGGTACGTATCCGCCTTGAAAGTCTATACACTTTGAGGGTCAAGGCCATCGGAGAAAAGGTTCAAGAGCAATCCTCTTGGCCGAAAACTTTGACCACCGTTGACTTATGGTAGCTTAGTTTTATTTTTCTTGTGACCTCTTTTTTCGCGGCGTGGCTGTCAAAAGAAACATAATACATTTATTTCATTAACATCACATCACGCTTGTAATGCCCAAAAGGTTCTGCAGAAGTGAAGAAGACCTATAGTGTATTAAAATCTGCTACATTTAGATCCCATTTTCCATCTCATCACCAACAGCCCGACTTCACCCACTGATAAGTACATAACAGGCGTCTCTTTGTTTGTGCTACACTCGGATTTCCCATCTAAAATAATTATAGTATTTTTTTTTCTAACAAGCAAATTTGGCAAAACAATTATAGATCATCATCATCAGCCTAGCCTTTTCCCAACTATGTTGGGGTCGGCTTCCAGTCTAACCGGATGCAGCGAATAGTATTTTACATGGAGCGACTGCCTATCTGACCTCCACAACCCAGTTGGTACTGAGTAATACGATACCCCTTGGTAAGACTGGTTGTCAGACGTTTTTGGGCCACTGACTATTTGTAACGACTGTCAACGATCTACAAATGATAGCCGGGACTAACTGCTTACCGTGCTTTCCGAGGCACGGAGAAAACTCGGTACGTAACGGGTGGTCACTCATCCACAGACCAACTTATGTTAGCACGGCTTAACCTAAAGACCGACCCGAGCGGCTGTTATTATTTAACCTCGAGCTCCTCCCCAAAAAAAGAATAAGTAATTAAGTAAAATTAAAGCCAAATAGCAAAATCAATCATAAAATATTGAAGCAATCCAACTATTGCCAAATAACTTCTACCAAAATTCGACTGCCTCGTCCAAAGTGGTCGCAAGCGCGATTGCTGGCGGTCCTGGGTTTATTGCATCAGAAATTTCTCAGTAGCAGCCACGGAATCGAGATTTGTGGCCAGTTGATGGCAATAAGCTCGTGGGACTTAAACATAACTGGCGAAATGGGATGCACTATAATAATTGAATACACCTCTGCCTTATCCTTCGGGGATTACAGTCGTGATTGTATGTTCTACCAAAAATAAACGTAATAACACATAAAACGTAGTATCATACACCAGAAATCAGAGCACAAGTGACCAGGAGCACATAAATCAGTAGGAATTTAAACTGCGTTCGTTTCTCCCTGGGGAGTACACTCGTGAGATGAGGGTAAAATACTGAGTTAAGAGGTAGAAATATGTTCCGCGGTGGAAAAGTTGGTGAGTATGTGAACACTAGCGACCTCTAGTGGTGTGTGTTGAATTCTGAATGCAGATGGGAAATTAATGAGTGGTTTTTATGTTAGTGAAAAAGTTCATGTCGGACGAAGACTCTTTTTGTGAATTGTGTTTTTGAAAAGACGCGGACCCGTAAATAAATTTATCTGATTTAGAAAAGAAACAGAAATAAAACGATGTTTTGAATGGTTTAGCGCTAAACTTCTTTAATCATTCATGATGAACACTGTTTTTTTTGACATTTATGATTTTCCAATAAACGTTATTTATTTTGTAAGAGACCAGAAGCCCATTATAGCTTTCACGCACAGGTCAAGATGGCTGTCTGTTAATTTGAATAATAGAACGCGATTAACAAGTAAGGAATCCGAATTGAATGTAGGTCAACAGTCAATCGGGGCTCAGAGAATCGGTGACGTCTGTAATTAGACCAACCAATCGAAGCCAATTACAGACATTACGGTTACCAATTTAAGCTTTTAGAATTCTTCCTATAGCTGGTCTTGAATTGCGCGACCTAGTGGAGTATTTACGATACTTTTTATCGGTAACAATGAAGTCTTAGTTCTAGTCATAACAATTGAACATCAGGGTCTTTCTTTGACGTACCTAACAAAAATCAATGAAGAAATATACAGTAATTTTCATTTCTATAAACTTGCAGCATATCAAATATTAGTCTTGGGAAAAATCGTTACATTTATCATTAGGCACATCATCAGAGAGCATTAAAAAAAAGTGAAAAAAGAGAGAGAGAGAGAGAGAGAGTATGAGCGTAATTAATGATGAAAAAATAAAAAAAGCGGCCAAGAGCGAGTCGGACTCGCACACCGAGGGTTCCGCACAAACTTTATTGAATGAAAGGTAAATTGCGGTTTACGATTTATGACGTATTAAAACAAAACTACTCACTAGATCTCGTTCAAACCAATTTTCGGTGGAAGTTTACATGGTAATGTACATCACATATTTTTTTTTAGTTTTATCATTCTCTTATTTTAGAAGTTACAGTTTACGTATTTTGTTTGTAAATACATACTTATTATACATATTTAAACATCCATGACTCGGAAACAAAAATGTCCATGTAAACATTTGCTATTATTTTTTCGAGCCCGGGACCCCAAGAACGTAAGGCAGCCTCACTAACGCTGCGCCGCTGCTGTGTTGATTACAACGACAATCAGGAAGACCGTTAAAAGCTTATTGTAGAAGGCGCGACCATAGCTAGGTCTCAATCTGACCAATGAAGTCAAGCTATTTTGAAATATAAAATGAC
Source organism: Xestia sexstrigata (assembly GCA_941918905.2). NCBI lineage: Eukaryota > Metazoa > Arthropoda > Insecta > Lepidoptera > Noctuidae > Xestia > Xestia sexstrigata. Next base: position 21,013,665 of record OW799206.2, read on the forward strand.
ATTACCACATTCTCAATCAATGACGATGCTGGGAACCAGCTATGCTAGCGCCATTAGTTCCACAGTTTCCTTACCCATTCCGTAGAATCCCCCCGTTTAACGTGTACCTATGGTTATAGAGACCACGTACTATGTAGTGGCTCAACTCAAATTAATCGGGTGTCAAGCATTATACCGCGACGCCTGACACTAGATTAGGTAATACCAACATGTCAACACACTCACTACACGTCATGTTGTGCGTCTATACAATTATAATGGACTATGATGGACCATCAACAGCGGACAATGTTGGTTAAGATTGAAAATTGCGCGGTTAATTTAAGCTTTAATTTTAACTCTTGCAGTATAAGAGGTAAATTAGAGCTTCTTCTTCTTAAAAAAGATAAAATGATTGCAACTTATTTCTTGCCAAACATCGGGTTTACATTACTAAATAGGACCTAATAAAAGTGGCTACTTCTGGTTACACAACACTATAATTACGTATGTCACTCTATTTAACCCCCAACTCATATGAGTGGGAGCCGTGTTTTATATATACAAAATTGTCTTACTTTGTATAGATTCTTTTTTTAACTTTTAGTTTCTGAATGAGTGAACATTGTAGGCTTTGTAGAACCCCAGATGCTTGTTAACTTTTGTTAAATATTTTTCTGTTTTACGTTTTTTGTATAGTAAGCAACGACCTATTGTCGGGCCTACGCTGTGCCCCTATATATAAATAGGATAAACTTTTCATTACTGGACATGAGTTTCGAAGTTCATATTTTTTTGTAGCTAATACACTTAGTTATAAAGCTTTTCACAAAATTTCAATACGCGGCCGCCCACGGTTTACGAGATTTAATTCTTTAAAGTTTCTTTATAAATACGAAAATAACACCATTTTCACATTTTTAGCACAGATAATATAATACTAGTCAGATTTATAATTACAATCGATTATTAAATAATCGATTATTTTTTCTTAGCAAAAAAATCGATTAGAAATAATCGTGTTTTCTTTAAAAAATAATCAATTATTTTATAATAATAGTTTTTTTCCTAGTTTGTCAAATATAATCCAAAATAAACGCCAAAAATACTATATTAATCAATGGTTAATCGATTTTTTGTAATAATTAAATCGCTTAGTAAAATCGATTTGTATTTTGAAACATTTATTGGTGGTCGATGACAACTAGTTTTGCCTAGGCCGACTTGGGGCACCCCGACACGGATGATTAGGTTAGAAGGGTATGGTGGAGTCAAATAAGCGAGCGAAGCGAGCGAATAGGCCCCGCCATACCCTTCGTGGTTATTTTTTTATAAAACATACAGAAGTAGGAGCCCCACGCAGCGGGGCTCCGTCGACCGGGTTTCCCTCGACACAAATACATGCCATTAAAAACATATTTAGTATGAGTATTCACATAACCAGTGTGATATAACATAGTTACTGACATAGTTTATAAGATATTTGTTACTAACCATTCTCATTGTGATTGTATTGTACTAACATAGTTTATAAGATTTCTGTTACTAACCATTCCCACTGTGATTGTATTGTACTAACATAGTTTATAAGATTTCTGTTACTAACCATTCCCACTGTGATTGTATTGTACTAACATAGTTTATAAGATTTCTGTTACTAACCATTCCCATTGTGATTTGTATTGTACTAACATAGTTTATAAGATTTCTGTTACTAACCATTCCCATTGTGATTTGTATTGTACTAACATAGTTTATAAGATTTCTGTTACTAACCATTCCCATTGTGATTTGTATTGTACTAACATAGTTTATAAGATTTCTGTTACTAACCATTCCCATTGTGATTTGTATTGTACTAACATAGTTTATAAGATTTCTGTTACTAACCATTCCCATTGTGATTTGTATTGTACTAACATAGTTTATAAGATTTCTGTTACTAACCATTCCCATTGTGATTGTATTGTACTAACATAGTTTATAAGATTTCTGTTACTAACCATTCCCATTGTGATTGTATTGTACTAACATAGTTTATAAGATTTCTGTTACTAACCATTCCCATTGTGATTGTATTGTACTAACATAGTTTATAAGATTTCTGTTACTAACCATTCCCATTGTGATTTGTATTGTACTAACATAGTTTATAAGATTTCTGTTACTAACCATTCCCACTGTGATTGTATTGTACTAACATAGTTTATAAGATTTCTGTTACTAACCATTCCCATTGTGATTGTATTGTACTAACATAGTTTATAAGATTTCTGTTACTAACCATTCCCATTGTGATTGTATTGTACTAACATAGTTTATAAGATTTCTGTTACTAACCATTCCCATTGTGATTTGTATTGTACTAACATAGTTTATAAGATTTCTGTTACTAACCATTCTCATTGGATATACATAAGAAATAAATTCAATAAGCAATCGTTGTCTCATTTCAACAAAAAAACTTAAACAAAAGACTTTAAAATGCGAGCGTAGCGAGCGCGCATTATGGAGTCGTAGAACTAGAGGTTCTACAAATAGTCTACTCCGTCGACTGCCCTTTTTGCGAATATAAAGTGTTTTGATACTTTTTTCTTAAGATCGGTGCGTCGCCTTACACGGGAGTGGTGCCAGGGCACAGGGGGCACCTCCCCCCTCCCTCCTCCTGCCAAACGACACTATTTTTTTATTCTAAATAACTAAATAGCGCTATTCTAACCTCAAAACTTTAACCATGGATATCTCCATAACCATGGGGCTCCGCGGGGTGGGGGTGGTACAGGGGGTACCTCCTCCCCAGCCATCTTTCTAAGCTCGACGGTCCATCTAGCCACTTTAACTCGTCATAATCTTCAGTTAATAGCAGTTCACTGCTAGACATAGGCCTCCATCTTCATCCATCTGCTATCTGCGTCTCATTACGCTTTCTTATTCACGGTTTCCACTCAAGAGCACGTCCACCCCAAGGGTCATCGGTTCTAGTATGGCCGGCCAATACCACTTTAGTTTGCCACTTAAACTAGACGCAGTCAAAGAGTAGTATCTCCGTCGTCCTATGAATATTTTCTATCACACTCAGCTAGGAATGGGCCCGGAGTGGAACTGTAACAGTAACGGGAACATCATTGCGAGCTGCGCCCAACGATAAGTGATATAACCGACGTTTTAACGAGTAGGCCATGAAGTTGGAGGGGAAGTGAGGTTTCTTAGAACGAACGTTCGTTTTTAGGGTTCTGTACCCAAAGCGTAAAAACGGGACCCTATGACTAAGACTCCACTGCCCGTCTGTCTGTCTATCACCAGGCTGTATCAAATGAGCATAGCTAGACAGTTGAAATTTTTACAGAGTGTATTTCTGTTGCTGCTATAACAACAAATAAAACATATATCTATAGGTACTATAGTACGGAACCCTTCATGTGCGAGTTCGACTCGCACTTGGCCGGTTTTTTAAATGTTCAGTAGGAGTTTAAAAATAAAAAAAAAAACTGTTTTGCTAGAATTAGAATGTTAGTCAGTCGCATAATAGTATTTCTATTCTATTTTATTCGTGTACTTACTAGGCTACTTACTTATTATTTAACGCAATTAGATATTTGAAAAAACAAACTGTTTTCAACAAGTCCTAAAACGAGAGTCTCCTTTTAATTTTTTTCTCGCACATTGTTCTCCCATAGTTCTTTATTTTAATCCAAAAGTTTACGTAACTCCGTTTTAACGTAAATAAAGCCCAATTTCCAACCAAAAATAAGCCCTTTCACACACACATACATCAAAATTAAATCTCATTTTAAACCGATTAAGGAATTTATACAATGTTTGACTCGCGCTACTAAATTATGTATTTAAATATTGAACGTTAGCTGCAACCAGTTTCGAATGCGAAATCACTTTGGCAAATTAACTGTAAACGATTTTATTTAAATCATGTGTGTACCTCGGACGCCATGTTGTTTCAACACCTAAATGTTGTGCAGCTCCTTTGGAAAAATAATTGTGTGTTAAAAACAAACCATGAATGACGGGAAAGGAAATGTGACATCTAATAAGTCGCACTGGGCCTGTTCGGTGGATCACAGCCCACTCCTCCTCCCCGATCCTTTGTCCCAGCAGTGGGAACGTAATGGGCTGACTGTGCTGTGTAGTGTATTATGTGATTGCATTTAGAAAGCTGGAGGAAGCCTCAAACGCAGTTTAGATGACATCCTACCTAGTAATACCATATGTAACTTTAAGTCTAATTTTAACGTCTCATTTTGTGGCGTTTTAACGAAGCCAGCATGAAGCTCCCACAAAAGCTGGTATTCGTACGGTGAAAAGAACATTGTCCAGCAAAAATAAATTAGGCATCACTCAATCACTTCCATACGTCCATGACAGTTTTGACAACCGTTCACCACAGATATAGCCTAGGCTGATGGATCAACTGTGTGATGCGGTAGGTGGTTTGTGACTGAAATGGTTAATGAATATTTTGAATGAGTGAGTTATTCTATTCAAACTTTTCCTACAATCTGCATACTTATTCTAACTAAATGTGGTTTTTTACTATATTCATCGTACCTAGTCAAAACTTTTCTATGCGACGAAAGTTTGATACTGTAATATACTACTTGAGTGTGCTCTTATTTATGATTCTTCAAAATTTTAATTTGTATGCCAGTATTTTTAATTTTTCTACGCAACTCTCCGTTTCTGTGGCCCAACTCCGCCACAATCTCTTTATTAGACTCCAGTTAAATTTGCAAATGGTACAAGCTATATAGCATTAAGGGCGTAACGACACCGATATGCATAATTAAAATGTCTTAAAGTGTTTGACGGAATCTGCTCAAGTGATATAAACTGTTGGTTGGGTACAGTTGTTACTTTTTGGGTGAATTCACAATTGAATTTCGTTTCGGTGTGAATAGAGTTGCAGGTTCAGTGAAATAGTTTGTATAGTGATTGAATTTAAGATGTTCTTTGGGCAGATTGTGCATGAGTGAAGTCAGTTATTTAGTATGAATGAGTGTAGGTACTTGAATACTGATGCTTTTTGTTTGTTAAGAACCCAAGATGGGTCGGTAAGGTATAAATAGGATAAGATATATAACTGCCTCGCTGGTCCAGTGGTTGCAATCGAGACTGCTCAGCAAGAGGTCCTGGGATCGATTCCCGGGTCGGGCAAATTGATACTTGGTTTGTCCATCAGTAATTTCTTAGTAGCAGCCACGGAGTCTGGATTTGTGCCCGGTTGATGGCAATAGGTTCGCCCCCTATTACATGGGACTTAAACATAACTGGTGAAATGTGGGGTGTACTATTAGGTACACCTCAGCCTAACCCTTAGGAGATTACAAGCATGATGTTATGTTACGTAAATATATTCTCGTATAAGTCAATCGAACTTTCAGATTTCTTCACAGTGTTTTCAGCCACTGTTAGCCCATGGTGTCTAATTATTATTGTCAACTTGATAGACTCTTTAGGCCCTTGACAAAAAACTATTCTATAAATAAGGACTATGATGAACAGACAAAACTTTATATTAATTCTTGTGGATGGTAAAAAGTCGTTTTTTTAAAGACGACCGTCGGTGTTACCAAACAGTCGCTAAAAAACACATGAAACGCGTTGAAAGTGATTGCTATTTTCCATTAACCATCTTATTTTGAGTACAGAAAGCAGGAGTAAAGTATTAGAAACACAGAAGCGTTTTCTTGGAAGACAAAGATCCCGTGAAAATGACTATGAATATACAATTATTTCGGTTTTGTATTGCTTCATAAAGGAAATTGTTTTCATTGTAAACGTATTATTTCACTCTAATAACACACTTAAAAGCATTGTTATTATACTTGGTTATTTACAGAGATAACTTGCCGCGTATTGTTTAAATATCGTTCGTTATAATTATTAAATTCGGCATGAAGTTAACCGAATCGTAAAATTTAAAGTCTGATGTTTCCATAAATATAACGTTCGTGGTTGTATTCCTCTTATATTACCCAATTATTACTTATTGCGACACCAGTTTTTCTTAGCTTAAAACAGCGTATAACGTTTTTATTTTTAAGGCAAAAAATGTATAAATACGGGTCTCTGTTTTTTATTTAGCCTACTTTTTTTATTTTTATATATACAAATTCAAAAAATACCTGACTATCTCAAATTGTATACACTTTTTTTTATATTTTGTTAATTTTAAAAGAAACAGTGACGACGAGTAATTGATAGTTTCATATCGGCTATTTTTTTTTGTTCTATGTCATAATCGCAGTATTGATCGCAACTAAAAATTCGCTCATGCCCTTACACCCCAATTTCAACTCCAGTAACTACTCCACGTACGAATATTTCACAGGGAGTTGAGTTGAGAGTTGTTGCTCTGAGCACTCGAAGCCAATGAATACATGATTGCCCCATGACTGCGGCAGGTATACCTCTCTGAAGGTATACCGTGTCACAGGGTATGTTCGGAAGCTTGTGAATACAAAGCTAGATTGGTTAGTGATAGTGGAATTATTTATGATGTTTTGGAGCGGGTATCTTCGGTTTGGTTAGCTTTTGGTGTGCCCAGTGGTAATGGCTTCTATTTTATTGACGTAGTTTTGTTAGGATCCAGGGTGAACTGAACGTTGTGTTATTTTATTTTCTCACTACTGCTCTCAAAATGGTGAAGAAGAACATCGTGAGGAAATCAGCACGTCTGAAGAACCTTAAAATCGAAGATAATATGTCACTTCAACCAACCCGCACTTTGCTCGCATGGTTGGATTATGGCTCCCTTCCACAGGGAGGTGACTTGCGTCCCAGTAGTGGGAACTTTGTATGCTGATTAGGGAGGGACACACAGTGAGAGGGTGTGGACCATTATCCAACCAAGTGGGTCCATAGTGGATTCTTGGATCATCAGAATCTTCAAAGAAAGACAGTTAATTCCGAAACCATTCACCCATTTTCGCTTAATCGTGAAATGCAATAAATATTTCGCTCACATATCAAAGAATTTCTGGTGGTTCTCGAATTTTCTCGAACACGGAGGGCGGTTGCACCAGAGCGGATCCAATGAATATCTAATCAGCCCATATGGTGTGATCTGAAGGAATTGAATGCACGACTCAGCTGTTTCAAATTATTTTATTCTCTGTACTCTATATGGTAACTTTTTTTGTATGTCCCCGTTTTTGGAATATATTGAGCTTAGTCAATCAATATTGTAAAATTTTCGATGACCAAAATCGCCTAACTAAAATTTCCGAACTTTTTTAACCCCTCGACGATGGTTTGTTCTTCAAATACTTTCTCAAAATTGTTTGCTTACATTTCCCTGGAATCAGTTTATACAAAGGTACTTACAAATCAACCTTTACAAACACCAAAATATAAAAAAGTAGACAAATACTAGTCAATTTACCCAGAGCTACCATACACTGATATCCAGTAGTTTATACATCGTCGATTCTCTTAATTTGTAGTGCACGATGTACGGTCGAACAAGCTATTTGGTTTACATTTTACAATGTAATTTGTCGGTTTAACTGTAAACCAAATAGCTGTATGTCCAAAAGCGCTGGATCTCGGAATCGTCACCCATCTACAAACTACAACAAATCCAGCTTTGTAACCTCAGAGCTTCATCAATTCATGCAGCCTAGCACTACCTACAGGCATAATCATTGTACCATCAAAAGACCGCCCCCTATAGTTATAAAATTGATTTCTAAGATCTATTCGTCGATGCAGCACTAAGGATTATCCAGGACACAGGGCGCAAATAAAAGGACTCAAATAGAATTGATCAGGGTGATCGTACTAGGCGAGGTGTTAATGCATCAATGAATAAAGGATATCCAGGCCCCTTCATATTCTAAACACAGAGAAAAATTAATAAATATTGTGGATTTATTGAAATAAATTTAATGAAAGACATTGGCGAAAACAGTTATAAATTAATCGTAAGCGTTTATATACGAAGCGAACAAGCCGAACAGACGATATACAATATTCAATTGCTGGTTTCTTCAGTACTAGTACTTTAAGCACTAAGCCTAAATAAATTCAAATCGTTTATAAAACGGAAGCTGTGCTTGAAAGCCTACTATCATGTTAACAACTATCTCGAAGATAAAAAGGCTAGGGATTAAGCTGCTCCAATGAAATTTGCTCTGTGAATGTCGAAATTTCGGACTTCGCTTGTTTATTATTAATTCCTTTCTTTTATACACTCTGACATTGAATGATTTGACATGAATACTTATTTCAGTATTTTTATTATTTTTTTACTTTTTTATTTTATTTTATGTTACATTTACCTACTGACTTGACAGGAATATTTACGTATCTTACTTTTTTATTATTATTGACATATGATTTTTGTGATTTTTATTGACATTGATTTTGTAAATTATTATTAATTTTATTTGATTATTGTGAATGGTGGGGACCATAAGGGTTTCATTTTTATATATTTTTGTTTGTTTTCTTTTTTTTTCCCACAACTGTCTGGCAGTTTGAGTACTATAAGCGACCTACCCAAATGTCCTTTCTTTGGTATTGTTCGTCGTTTCGTTGAGCTCCTTGAGTTATAAGTCGAGCTACACGATAACTGACAAAATGCTTGCACTGACTGGACAGGTCCACTCAAATCTGTGTGGTTCTTTCTTCAAAAGACCATCTCAAACACTATTCTGCATAGTCCTCATGTGAATTGAGCAAAATTATGTCTGGACTTCAAAAGAGACTATGACCTCTGAGTTTGTTTCGGCTGTTTCTTCTCAGAGTAGTCAGGTACGAAACACCGGCCCCATCTAGTTTAAAAAACAAATGATAATGATATTTTTTTCCACAAAAACTACAACTGACTTATAGCAATTCGTTCAGAAGATAATAATTACGTAACATTCATGTCAAAAGAAGCACTTAAAAACCAAAATCAAGCAACAATTTCCATTTCCAACCTTAAAACGGAAGGTTAGTAAAACTGTTTATATTTTTATTTCACAAAGCAGATAGTCCACAGGCTTGCACGACATAACTCACAAACTGCTGAAGTGTCACTGCATGTAATATGTTCCATTTTGCTACAACTGTGGCATGTGTCGGCCTTGTCTTGTCTTGTTCTTGTCCGGACTGGTTTTGGTGAGGGAATAAATTGTGGTGGAAGTTTGGTTTTTTTGGTGCTAGAGTATTTGGCATGCCTGGTTTGTAGTTTACTTATCTATTCTGTTCTCATGAATTTGCTTATAAACACTTTAAGTAAAAATATTGCTATTTTTATGAACATTAATTCGTAATTATACTACCTATAGCTACTCGAAGAGTGTAAATTTAACATTTTCAGTATACGTTTTCAAGAATGTCAGAATTTTGATTTTACAAAAATTTGCAATATTTTTCTTACAACGTTCAACGTAAGTCTGCTGCATACTACATTTTTTAAAAGATTAGATTTGGTTCTTCAAACAAAATATAGACAAAAGCTGTATGTAGCAAAGAAAGCAAAATCTGCCAGACAACAGTACAAAGAAACTCAGACCACACTCCAAAAACTAATCTAATAGGATTATTTGAGAGACAAAAGGTAAGTATTCTTCAGTATAAAAGATAAGCCTAAGCCTACTGGGTATAAGTAAGTGGATAGTGATTCAGTAGTAAATAATGAGCGTTTGAATGCTGCCAGTAGAGCTCTCTTGAAGGGCGATATCGCTTCGCTCAGCCGCCGGGGAAAAACGACAGTATTGTTAGCAGGGGGATTCAGAGGAACGATATTCAAAATACCTATAAAGACATTCCTTTTATCTAAAATGTTATATTAACTCACACTTTTCCTCATAGTGGTAGGCAGAAACTACAAAACGCCACTTGCTACGATCCTTACATATTTCTTTTGCTTTGTCCACGTTCATAAACGCACGCGTTCCCACACACATCTTGTACCTTTTGTTAGTCGCTTTTTATTCGTCAAGTCGACGAGTAAGGCGACTTAAATAACCAAACCATCTAAGAAAGGAGTATCTTTTTTACTTTGTGCAGCCTAATAAAACATAGTACATTTAACAACAAGTTCACAAAACAAACCATTGTTATCCGAGACTTTTAGCAGCCCGAGCCGAAGGCGAGGGCTGATAGTAATGCCGAGGATAAAATGGTTTTGTAGACGAGTTATAAAGTCTGCTTTTCACTTCCATTGCGAGGAAATAAAACAGTAGTATAACATAACATTTCTTTAATTAAAATTCAAAGTAAAATTAGTACAGTATGGAAAGTATACTGAAGGAAATTGTTTTTTTTAATCTTACGACATTGATATTAGGCTTGGGCTGCAGACCCATACAGCCTACTATTAAATTAATTTTTTAATAGTAAGTAACTACTTGAATTTAAATTTTAATATCTTTTATGTCTTAAAAAACACATAAGGCAAATAAATAAAAGTAAATATTATAAAATAACAAATTCTATCTATGAACTTCTCATAGTGTTTGGCTGTATGGCTCTTTTTCTTTGCCTTAATATAGATACATTTATGAGTAGATACGTTAATGCACTTGTGCACAAAATTCGATTTTGTGCAGCCTATGTCCTGCAAAATAAGCACTTTCAGAGCATGAAAAGTGAAAAAGATTTTACAGGGAAAGAAAAGCCCCGCAATTGCTTCATAATAGAATGTACATTACTTTCATTAAAGAACGCTTCTGAAATTAAGAGAGGTCTAAAATGCCGATCTTTTTTTTGTCATTCTATCTTTGAGACAATACAGAGGGAAATCGGCCACATTCAAATGAATAGACAAAGGCACAAGTTTTTTTATTATAAATTCCTGATAACAGTACCCCAAGAGCGGTTTCGTACTACGTCCGATTCGAATCCGATCCGGATCCGTGAAAATACGGTCCGGAGTAGTCGTAGAACTATTTCTATGCTAGTTTACGCACTAGATCCGGCTTTCGTCGTCAGATTTTGTATTGTAGTGTATTTTCACGGGTACGGATCGGAGGTAGTGCGAAACCGCTCTAATACTACCAACTTACAGGATTCGTTTGATGTGTGCAGTAAATTAAGCTTCATGAAAGGAACTCATATGTTTCTTAAAGATGCTCATAGGGACAAATTATAAACTTATGCCTTTTTCCATAGAGGCAGAAACTATAGCACGCCACTACTCCACACGCTACGATCCTCACAATATACTCCTTGCGCCTCCCCTAAAGAAGTAAACAAAATCAAACCTACGAAAAGAACAGACACTAAACTTGTACATCATCGATTAAAGTATTAGGTTATAAATAAGTTCAAATAAAAAAACATGTCAAAAACACAACTAGTGGTGCTACGCCGTAGTAGATCGGCTACGAGTTCTACGAAAAGCATACGTGACGGTCACGCGAGTTCCATGATTTTTGTTCACCCAAAAACTGCTCAACGCGCCTAAAGAAGTTTTTACTTCAAAAATTAAGGTAATCTGAAATCGATTTAAAATCTCCCATCAGCATAAGAACATTGTTTTCAGCGCATCGATGTCAAAGATTTAATATTGAAGCATCGCTAGCTCTTGCCACTGCGTCGCTTGAATTATTCATTGCACCTGGATCCTGATTTTAAAACTATATTTACATTCGCAGTTTGTATGTTCTCTTTGAATGGCGTAGTTTATTGAAACTGCATGTCTTTGTGATGTGGTTTCCAAAGGAGCAAGACTTTTGAATCATTCAAATGATAATTCTCATGTGACTTCGTTTGTCCGTATATCTGAATCTTTTGAGGAATTTTATTCAGCATTTCTTTTTATTGCTTTTCCGTGCCGTATTTCAAGGGGGATACACACCAGCGCAGATGCACGAACACTGAGGTTCGCGTGCGTTTTGGAACATAGTATCGAGTTATCGACACATTTGGTAATAGTATCGAGAGGCGTAGTATTCACGACGTGGCTTCCCGGAATGTTCGTGAATACACCCATAATGTGCACGATGATAGACGATGACGATGACGATTGGTTGATGTGATTTATGATTCACAAATGTGGATCCATCTTATAGAAAGTAAGAAAACCGGAAATGAATTTGCATAAATAAGTGTTATTCATTTCTTCTACTCATTAACATGACAATTTATAACGGCACACTACAACTGAAATCACAACAAATCACGGCATTTATTCACAAATGACACAGACTAAGAGCCCAATAAAACACTGACCATATACGACAATATCAAAAATGATTACTGCACTAAACCGCGTCAATACCAACACATCATAATCAAATAATTTGCACTATCGGCTAAAAGCATATTAATATGAAAACAGGCTATAAAACAATTACATTATTGGAACGAACAGTAAATTATTATGGTGGCGTACTTGGAACCGTCCGCGCCAATATTTATGAACCGGGGAGTCCTAACGCAAACAGTCGTTAAGCTGAAGGTGCACTAATAGCAATCACATGTGTAATGGTCATGAGTTTTATCCTTCTATGACTATGAGTTTGCACAAAACTGAATCATAAAGTGCACTCACTACGAGTGCACTTTATGATTCAGGTTTGTGCGGTTTGCCAAGTCATAGGTCTCGAGTTCGAACCCAAGCCACGGACCTCTGATTTTCGGATTCATGTGCGTATTGTCTAATTATCACTTGCTTCGGTGAACAAAAACACCGTGAGGAAACCAGCATGCATGAGAGATATTTCTTGACGGCATGTAAAGCCAAGTCAGAGGCCCATGGGCGGCATAAAAACTCTGATTCCAGGTTAAGCACTAACCACACGATGAAGAAGAAAGAAAGAAAGTGCGGTTTTTCAGTCATGTGGAAGTTTGTGAGGGAGCAGTAGCTGCAATCTCAATACTCAATACTTTTATTGTATTCCACATGTAGGTATTCTTAGGTGGTAAACTTATAATTAGATCATTAGGGTTGTCGGGATCTAATCTATGATTTTACCACGTTTTAGAAGAATTGTGTCTATTTTACCATTATTAAAACAAGAATGTCTTTAAAGTGTATCTCTACAGACATCGTCTCTTACGTCTAAGGGTCAGTTCAGATAGAATGAAAAAAGCGTGAGAAATTTACTGGCTGGATTGAAAATAGGACCGTATAACCATTTTTTAAAAGCGCGCGATCGGATAACAGCCACGGATTCTGGATTTGTGGCCGGTTGATGACTATAGGCTTGTCCCTTGTGACTTAAAACGTAACTAGCGAAATGTGGGTGTACTATAAATTAGGTTCACCTCTGCCTAACCGTTCGTGGATTACAGGTGTGAAGTGTTTATGTTATTTACAAAATAATAATAGTGAAGGTTAAGTACCAATATAGGTATGTACATTGTACTGGGTCTATACGTCTTACAACAAAAGCAGCAGTAAATCTAGCTAGCACTACAAATCCTAGCGAAGCGAGTAGGTGTCGGTACGATATATGACGCAGAATGCACCATGGTTTCAAATAGATCCTGGCTTGACAAGAACGTGTTTTAAACCTTCAACTCAGCAAATAGTAGAAAAGTGTAGAGCGCTTCACAAGCCTTTACTAACATAACTCATAACCATATTTTCAGCCTATAACGTCCCATGTTGGGACACAGGCCTTTTCGCTGTTAGAGGGAGCAGATAGTAATCCGACGAGCTGGAGGATGTCTCAATGTCTTCAAATCAAGTCTTTGCGTGACTTTTGGTATGATCATAGCAATGTAGTATGACGGCTCGGTTGGCGCAGTGGCTGAGTAATTGGCTGCTGCTCTACGTGTCGCGGGTTCGAATCCCACACGGTTCCGGGTCTGGCTTTTTGTGAATTTGAGTTTTTATGTTTGTAAACGCACTTACGATACAGGACAAATTCCTAGTGTGGGGCAAGGGTTCCTATCAAAAAATGGTTGTAGTTTTTTATGGCTGATGATAGGTTGAAGGCAATATTTATTCACACTCAGCATTTGAGCAGTTCCAGTTGTGTCGCAAACCTAACAAATGTACTAATAACGTCAGTTCATTATACTCGGCATCACAATACTCATGTTTGCTGGTCTTTGCCCAATCCACACACTACACTGTTTTGTTAAAGTCTCTCTTTGTAGGTACAATGTACACTTCCCCATTTAATTGTTTGAAAACTAATTGAAACTCGTATTTGAACAACAAAACATGTTCGTGGAACATGTTCATTCGTCAAATGTCAAAGTTGTTTATGAAATGTATGGAACATTATTTATACGAGTATGTAGTATGAACCGACCGTGACAAAGTTGGAATTGAATTCTTGAATACGGTTTGTTTATTAATTTTGTTTTAGGGGTTGTAATTTTAGAGTACCTTTTTTGTTGGCAGAATATGCTGGCGTTTACACAATACCTGGCTGGCGTACTTAGAAAAGCAAAATTATGTCCAATTAATTTTACCAGTACTGAATAAAATTTTATGAGCGGAAACGAGTGAGACTAAGAAACTAGACGCCCACCCCACCGGAGAGGAAAGATTTCAGTCAAACAAATGAAAAAGACTGCCTAGTGATAAGCACAGATAGAAGACAATAATTAAAGTGCTGTCACACATGCATAGAGGTACTGGGATGTATAACTTCTTAGCGTGTCGATAACTACCTAAATAGAATCCGACCAAAATTTGGCGACGAGTTTTGCACTTTCAGTAGCGTCCATCAGCTCCTGTTATGTAAGTACAAGCAACAACACGATTGAATGATACTAACAAGGGGGATTGGTTGGTAGATATTAGTGAAATTGTACTGAAAAAACAAAATAGCGGTTTTCACCACCGATTGTCACCACGCACCCCGAGCGAGGTCCGTGTCTAACTATAAATATACCTTTTTTTTTTTTCGGATAGACAATCATCACATGACTTCTCCCGCTCTGGGCGGAGCAGGAGGGAGTGTCAGACTTTTACTGACTAAAACCCATCCATGTTTCTTCATCGACCTTTGTGTTCCGGGGCCACGGTATCTCTTTCGAACAGTCCCGCAACCCCGGACTATAACTATACCTTGAATACTCGTATGTACTGTTTCACGCTTGTCACAAAAATGCAGTAGTTTTCACAAAATTTGCAACCATTTATCAATCGCAATGAATACAAAATTCAACTCATCACTTTTACATTACTTATCACATTCATTCATAAAACCTGAATCCTTTTCCATATCATCAAATATTCATCAACTAATCCCATCAGATACGACTAAATCATCCCAAACGACAGTTCACACAGATTTGATAACGCGCCGCCAACATGCATATTTCAGTAGCATTTCATCTAGTGGTTTTTCAGCCCTTATAACTTCACCGTTGGATATTCCCATGCCCGAAGTGGGGAATTTCGGAGCACCCGCTTTTCACACGAATCCATATTTTATTAGTAGCGGTTTTGATTTGAATATTTTAATCTTTGACTAAAAAAATTCTAGGTGTAGATAAAATTTAAAGAATTTTGAAACCTTGCAAAGTCGTTTTTCTTCAGATAAAGCAAGAATGAGTTTTACATATAGCCAGGTGGTCTATAAAGGGTTTAAAAACACCCTGAACGTAACCGAGAGGCACTCGTTCTTCACATCATTGTGATTTTTTTTCTGGACCATACCTGGGAAGCTCCTAGATCTAGGAGATATTGAAGGTCAAAGTTCCAACTGTTATTCACACTACATATGCATCAGCACCACGTTTTACATGAACTACCGTTTAACGTGATTTTACACACCAAAAAAAAGTCGTTCCCCAGCAATCATTTTTGCGCTAATATATTACTTATTACAATATGTTACAATATGTTACTTATTTTGATCTACATAATTCTTGATTGCTGGCTTCGTTAAGGGTTCGTTTACACTTTGTTTAAGTAGCAATCGCTTTCAAAGCGCTTAATATGTCTTGAACGACATATAACGGACGTCGGATGATACCGACAATGAGAAGTCATAATTGTATTGGATTATAGGCAGGTAAGACATGCCCATAGATTTTTCATTACTGTTATATGTGCTGTTATCGCTGATTGAATGTTTCTTTATCTCGGGCCTTTGTGAGTCGGTTAAAACAAATGCAGTTTCACTCCCTTGCCAAAACAAAACAATGCTGCTTAGCCATAGAAAATAATGGCGGTGATACCGTCTACCCCCGGACAAGACTTTTCACAAAGAGCTAAAGCTATTACGTGTACAATGAGCGCTTTCCTAATAAAATAACTAATGGGGTCAAATTAGGGGAACATCGCGATACCCCGTTTCCCCAAAACCAACGGGACTCTGACGACATCAGATAGAGGAACGTAAGAAGGGAATCGCTCTTGTAAAATGAACATAGTATGGTTATCTATATTTTTATTAGACCTGTAAATTAAATACAATCATAATCTGAAAACGGGAAAATCATATTTTTCAAATTCGTCGTTTTCAAATGTTTATAACGTGTTTAATCATTGATTAATAACGACTTTCATCCCCGAACGGTTAATCAGAGATGTAGGTACGTATAGAACACCCACATTTCCAGTAATACGGAACGAGCTTATAAATTGGCAAACGCTAATCTAAACCATCAGATCGTTTCAAATTCAAGTGAAACTTTTCCTAAAACAGGAAACTCTTACATTATCAAACCAAACACGTACCTAACAAGCAAAAAATCAGGTCAACATTAATCATGTTTTTAAAACTCCAAACATGACAATAACCAACCACCGTCGCTTTTCCAAAGAAGAAAAGCTGTCATTTTACGATCTTTTAAAGCTAGATGCTTTTAACTACAAACTGGGTAACATCGCTCACATATTTCTCCAAGAATAACAAGTTTTAAGATTCAGAGAAGCCACGGTAACGGGTACGGGTAGAATGGCTCGCGGCAGATAAATTAATAAAATGCTTTAGCTACAGAGCCGTCGACGTGATGAATGGAATCATGCCGGTTGTTCCGCTCACAGGTCTGTGGGGCCAGGGAAACTGAGGTGAGTAAGCAGATTTGGCTTGTTGCTACTTTTTTACAAAAAATATTTTATTTTGGAACAAAAATGCTACCTTGATTCGCCTCTTTAGTTAGTCTCTTCTTCGTTAATGCCTAACCTGTTGTCAGAGTTTCTATGCCGCCCATGCGCCTCTGATTTGGCTTTACATGCCGTCAAGAAATATGTCTCAGGCATGCTCTAATTTATCGGATTCATGTGCGCATGTTTAGTTATCGCTTGCTTCGGTGAAGGAAAACATCGTGAGGAAATTAGCATACCTGAGAGATGTTTCTTGATAGCATGTAAAACCAAGTCAGAGGCCCATGGGCGGCATTAACACTCTGACAACAGGTTTGTCACTAACCACACGATAAGGAAGAAAGAGAACAATTTAGATTTCCATCGACACGATAAGAAAAAGAAGCTCGTCTATCGAGAACTAGTATCAAAATCTCTCTCAATTCCCGCTGTTCTCCTGCCCTCACCTGTCAGCGTGTGAGGTGAGTTAGCTGGGTATCTGCCGAGACTTCCGCGCGGCATTGTATGCACTCGTATTTCATGCCGCTGTTGCTTCGGCATTATGCGCATAGATGTGAGATTGTTTTGTTCAAGATAATGCTGTCACTGATTACAACGAGGTTATGGGTTTAGATTATCGAGTGGGGTGGTTCCGTAGGGTGTATACGATCACTATGATAAAGTTTGTTAGACAGAACTAGGTACGTTGCTGTGGGTACTATTGGTTCTTTAATTCTGCAATGCGTCTGGTTTTCTTACTAAGTTTTGTGTACCCGAATATATTTTCATCGTATTAATAAGCTTTTTTGGGTTAGCTCGTTCCATCGTCGACCTCATCTCTGTCCTCAGGACAAGATTGAGAGCAATAGTAGGCGTATTTAATATTAAAAAAAAAGCGAATCATGCAACAAACAAAATTATGTTTCAAAGTTTTTCATGATCCAAAATGAATGGAACTGAACGTCAAACGTCAAACAATTAGAGAATAGCTTCACAGTAGTAGGTGCCTATTCACTTCACATTAATACGGTACCTAACGAATCTTTTTTTTTTTATTCTTTTTCATTTTCTCAACTACTTCAGACTGTGTAAACTTTCACTATCTCAAACATTTCTTCAATTCAACTTGAAATTTCAGCCGAATTAATGCACCGTCTCTCTAATATACTATATAATAATAATAATAATTACACCTCACTATCTCAGTGTTAAACGGACAGAGGCACTTAATTGAAGCCCCCAACTCGAGACAAGCCAGAACAAGTCCCCCGACACGTTGACATGTAAACAGGCTAATTTCAGAGACGGACGTGTGGCTAACTATCTTGCTGAGTTAGTCATATTATTATACAGCGGCAGGTAGAGAGTATGTTATGTTGGAGTGAATATCATATGCTGCTAATTCTACGTAGATTCAGTGTATAAAGGGTGTAAAACCTCTCTTAACGAAGCCGAAAGGCACTTGTTCTCCCCGTCATTGCGATTTTTTTTTTGTTCTACACCATTCCTGGGAACCTTCTAGTTACGGAGATATTGGGAGTCGATTCGAGTCCAGAGATTGTTCTACACCATACCTGGAAACCTTCTAGCTACGGATATATTGAGGATCAAAGTTCCAACTTTTTGACAAGTTTTTTTTTTTAATACAAGTTTTTAATGTCAGATTTTTACTTTTTACACCTCTACGACCGCCGTATTATTCCATCCATCCATCAGCACATTGTTTTGAGTGAGTTACATTGAGTTCTACCACAAAACATGATTATTCACCCCAAAAAAAAAGTTGTTTCCCAGCAATAATTTTTGAGTAAAGTTACTTACTTTGATGTACAGAATGCTTGGTTGATGGCTTCGTGATGAGGTCTTTTACACCCTGTATAATAGTGATATATGTGTATTTTTATATTGTGTTTTCTATATTATTGATATATAAACATTATCTCACCCCCTCAAGTAGTTAGGTAACATAACATCACGCCTGTAATACCCGAAGGGTTAGGCAGAGGTGAACCTAATCGTACATCCACATTTCACCAGTTATGTTTAAGTCCCATGTAATAGGGGGCGAGACGATTGCCATCAACCCGGCACAAATCCGGACTCCGTATCAGCTACTGAGAAATTCCTGATTTCACAATTCGCCCAACCCGGAAATCGAACCCAGGACCTCACGCTTAGCAATCGCGATTGCGACCACTTGACCCGGGCAGTCACTAATGAAAAGTCGTTTTTTTTTTTAGTTACGTAGCGGTGTTCCCAAGTTCATATGACCCCAATCATTTAATTCGCCAGTTAATAGGGTTCTCTGGTTCTTTCCTCAGGAAAAGAGCGAGGTACAACCCGTGCGACTCGAATCCAACGGATTCAGGCAACCTTCACCAGAGACAAAAGAGTACATGTACAGAGTAGATACATTTAATTTAAAAAAAAACAAATGCCAACTGTCAGCCACCACGAATGGCAGGAGGTTGGAAGGGAAACATAACCTACATAGCTATTCACAATGTTTCGATTCGGAAAGTCGTATGTCTATCTCGGTCGCTTTCGTAATGCCAAAAAAAGAAATTGAATCGAAGCGTTGTGAATAGCTATGCTGGACTGGGGCTTGGTGGTGCTGGTGAGACTGTGAAATGAGTAAATTGTGTTATCAACCTATAAGTGGATACTATTAATAGTATATACTAAGTAGTACTTCGGTGAATACATCCAAAATCCTGTATACAAAATTAAAATTGCGTATTGCATTTTCTTCCGGGTCAGCTTCTGCATTTAAATTCTAATTTTTCTTCTGGCTAGTTCTCAAGGTCTGGTTTTCCTGATCCGTAATTTTCAAAAGACAAATTAGTTTTCGTTTATTTTATTATTGTAATCAAATAAACTTGAACATGATAAACCATAGTATCTTAACAGTATAATCAACAAATACTTTTTTGCAAAAACTAAAACCGACTTCAAAAAGTACAAAAAAGAACCTTTGATTGATTTTTTTTTTTTGTAAATAAATAAATAAAATAAATTAACCCCCCTCCCCTTAAATATTTATTTTAATCCAATTTAATTAATTATATTTAAAGTGAATTTACAACTAAATATTCTGTAAAGTAAAGTAAATATTCTGTATTTCAAGCAAAAATTGCTTAATATCGAGCAAAAATCGGCAAAAAAATCACGTTTGTTGTATGGGAGCAACCCTTAAATATTTACTTATTCTGTTTTTAGTATTGCATAGCAGCAACAGAAACAAATCATCTGTGAAAATTGCAACTGTCTAGCTAACACGGTTCGTGAGATACAGCCTGGTGACAGACAGACGGACAGACGGACAGTGGAGTCTCAGTACCCTAAAAAGGTTCCGACGAATTGAGAACCTCCTCCTTTTTGAAGTCGGTTAAAAATAAAGCAACAAAACGATATTTAGTACACTGTTACTCGTAAAACAATATTAAAAATAAGTACACTGAAGTCTTCATTGGTACAGTGACTTACAAAAATATGTAGTTACAACTACATCTTTTACGCACACATGAGGTCGCTACCTACCTCTAAACGTGCAATGTAATTTTTTAATTGTTACAAGTACAATTTTTTTTTGAAAACAATAAACTATTTATTTTGTACACTGATTTATAATATATATTTGTCGTGGATTGATGGCGCCATAGTGCAACAAGCAGCGCCATCTAATCTGGAACTACGTTTAGGAAAATTCAAATGTTTGTTTTTGCAGTATCGATTCAAGTTTGGGAACACGAAACAATTCAAAGATACAGTAACACATGATTCTATTAGCGCATGAATGTTGATACCAGGAGGAAGCTGTTGGTCAAAGTTTATGAAATTAATTTGAAAAAAAGATGGCGGCTTCAGTTCCGATCGATAATCATAGTAATCTCTTTATTTCAGAATGAAATTCCATAATTATTAGAAGTTAAGTAAATACAAAGATGTTAGTAACATAAAAACTTAAAAACTATGTTAGTAGACATTAACAATATTAACGGGAGCATGAAGCTGACTTAAATACCAGATGAAAGGACAATCCAGTTTCAGGAGACATTCAGGAGGCTGTTGGGACTGGCACCACTCAACGAGACAGTTGGTTGGATCGGTAATCGGTTTGGTTGGATGTTGGGTTGGGTTGGTTGGATTAATGCGACACATCTAAAATTTACCACCAACTATTTCAGGTATTAAAAACATATGCGTTGTAGTTGTGCACTTACTGCACCAACTAATATGACTTATTCAATTTACAATCGATGGGTTCTTTCTGAGCATGACTGTACAACCAAGTCACGTTTCAATTTTATATAAATTTTGTTGGTACGTTCCCAGAGGTGACAATTTAGCTAACTCTCTTGAGCCCAATTAACCCATTGCGTGAACTGAATTGTTTGGAGATAAGGAGCGACTCGCTAATTTAATTTCGGTTTTAAACTCTTGGTTAGAATGTAATTGGTTGAAAAGGGCCGGAATTGAAATAATTCATGACGATTGATGGGGTGAAATAATTTTTTTGAAAGAGTAAACCTAATAAATACGTATACTCTTTCAAAAAATTAAACATAAAATTATTTATTATACAGAAAATAAACCTAGAAAGATCCAGAATTATTCCAAGATTCACGTAGATTTATAACATTCCTTTAGTGGCCTCATACTATGGGTACTCGACGCCTATTGGCGGGATTAGGCTACACTAACTCAAGATAGAGAGATTGGAAAAGATACAGGAAAGTCAGGATAGCCCTGCAGTGGGACGACACAAGCTGAAAAGGCAGACAGATGCTACTTAATAATTATTTTTACAGAAAGTAGAAGAAACTTTCAGATTATTCTCAAAAAACTTTTAAGCACCACGTTACGAAAGACATAAATAACCATGTTTTACTAAGGAAAGTTTCGCTAAGCACTAGTTTAGGAGTAACCGTGTTTATATACGGATAAACTTGCCACAATGGAGTTTCCCAGAGACAATAAAACCCTGCAGGGTGTACGTAACCGCTGGGAAATCACTAATAAACGCTCTTGTGCGTTCTAGATAATAAAGGGTGTTATTGACTGGCGATTGCAACGCGCTGTTGGTGGGAACTTTTTACAGTTATATGACTTATGCTAGCTTTCCATTACGATTACTTTTATGAACACTGAAAAATCCATGCGGTGGGAGTTGAAATTCCAACAGCGCGATAATATTTGGGTTTTCATTAAACAATCGCTTATTACAAGTGAAGACGACCAGTAAAGCTGATTTCACTAAATTTCAATCATCAGACAACGTAAAACAAAATCATTTATAAAGAGGTTATTCAGTTTTTGTGTTAAACTTTATGAGTAAATAGATCCTTTCAGTAAAGCTTAGTAAAAATAACAACCATCAAATTAATTAGCGAAAAATATTCATAAATCTTTTCATGGGGAAATGTGGGATGCTTTTAAAAGGTTCTTTGCTTTAAAGTCCTTTTGAATGCGCCCCACGTGTCTTTGAAAGTGAGTTTATGCAGACATACCCAGCTATTCCTGGGTAAGAAACTTAGATATCGTTTCATCAAGTTATGAGCTTTTCCCATAATAGGTCATGCTTATACAAGTGAATTGACAGTGACATCGAGATCGATGCAGTGAGTAAACATTACGACGGTCTAACTGCCAAGTTTGTACGCACCCTAAAAAGATTTCCAAAAGACGCTTGGTGTACCGTTTTCTCAAATAATACTGAATATTGTATTTACTCGTTACCTTTCGGTGAGATAACTGAGGATTTTTCGTATAAACGTGTGTATTGTGTTACTTTTCTATCTCTTGAGGTGGGGAAAACAGTAAGGTCGACTTTGTGGAATATATTCCAGCTGTTTGTCTCAAAAATATTTCTTCTCTCTACATTTCCTTAAAGTAAACTAGAGATTATTTTCATATTTTACAGATAAGTCATCATCATCTGCCTAGCCTTTTCCCAAATATGTTGGGGTCGGCTTCCAGTTTTACCGGATGCAGCTGAATACCAGTATTTTACATGGAGCGACTGCCTATCTGACCTCCACAACCCAGTTAGTACCGGGTAATACGATACCCCTTGGTAAGACTGGTTGTCAGACTTTTAGGGCCTCTGACTACCTAACGACTGTCAAAGATCTACAAATGACAGCCGGGACCAACGGCTTAACGTGCTTTCCGAGGCACGGAAGAAACTCGGTATGTAATGGGTGTTCACCCATCCACAGGCCAACCTAGGCAAGCACGGCTTAACCTAACGATCGACCCGAGCGGCTATTACCGAGCTCCTTATTTTTCAGATAAGTATTACAAGCAATTTGTTTAGTAGTCTGGCTAGCCTTATCCCAACTATGTTGGGGTCACCTTCCAGTCTAACCGGATGCAGCTGAATACCAATATTTTACATGAAAAGACTGCCTATCTGACCTCCACAACCCAGTAATTGGGTAATATGATATCCCTTGGTAATACCGGTTGTGACTTTCAGGCTTCTGTCTACTCGTATCGACTGTCAAAGATCTACAAATGAGAGCCGGTACCAACGGTTTAACGTGCTTTCCAAGACATGAAGGAAACACGGTATGTAATGATGGTCATCCATCTACGGATCGACCAGGGCAGACAATGCTTAACCTTGGAGATCGAGCCGTGTGGCCGTTATTATTTAGCCACGAGCTCCTCATACGGTAAAAACTTACCAACATTTGAATTTAAATAGGTACGTTACTGATTCCTGAAATTGATTTAAAAGCGAAAAAAATTGCAAGTTTTAAATAAAGACGCCTGCGTAGCGTTACTACAATCAGAAAACATCTTTACGAAAGGTCTACACGACGCGCGGCTAGCATATTAATTCAAACATGCATACTAACTGAAAGAAGGGCTAACTATTTCTTCAAAACCAACACCAAGCCTATTAATTAAGAAAACAAACAACCATTACAAAGAGTTCACGGAAAAATGCATTTCCACACCTTCTCTACTAACATACCAACATTAGTAGTTAACATCGATCGTAGGTGCAGTCGACTTTAAACCAACATCCGTACACCGCAAACAATTGCAAAAACATTAGTAAACAACAAAAAGGTTTGTTACGATGGCTCCTCGTTTAAATGAAATAAAATACCACCTTAAATTTGTACAATTTGTTACTTTTTACCCGATTGCGCCAGAAGGAGGGTTATGTTTTTCGAGAGTATGTATGTTTGTATAATTGTTTGGCACGCTCTGTGGCTTGGACGGCTCGATGGTTTTTAGCTTGAGAGGTGTCGTTAGATTCGTATTTACTGTGAGAGTGACACCGGGTATATCAAACTAAATAAAACAAAATGGCGGGTTTTTCGCGCCAAATTTAAATGTTTGGCACGCTCTGCAGACTGAACGGCTCGATGGATTTTAGCTTGAGAGGTGTCGTTAGATTTGTATTTACTGTGAGAGTGACACTGGGTATATCAAAAATAAAAAAATAAACAAAATGGCGGATTTTTCGCACAAATTCAAATGTTTGGCACGCTCTGCAGCCTGTACTGCTCGATAAAGGGCTCATCATGAGGATTTTAAAATGGTATATCTAAGTAACTAAAAAGTGTAAAATAACAAAAAATATTAACAGTCGGGACCCATTGTGGATGTAATGATTTTAGTCTAGATTATTTAGTGGGTCCCGACTGTTGCAGTCAATATGTCCTGTTTCCTGAACTTGTTTTTTTCTTTTCAGTTTTTATTTAAAGATAATAGTTATTCTTTACGCAGTCGGGTTTTTTTATTTTTTTAGTTATTATTTTTTTATTTGAATGTTATTATTTTTTTAAAAGTTCTATTAAGTAAAATATGTAAACTGCAGACGGTGGATCGAAAAAAAAACAAAGATACTTTAAAACTAATTTTAATTTAAAAGAAATTATTACAATGAAATAAGTGAAACCTATTCGATGCTAGAATATGGAATAAACGAAAAAATACTTAAAACTAATTAATTGCTATGATGAATTTTGCTGCGTCGGCGGCTCGTGGCTGGACGGGTGTCGGCGCTGCAGTTTTCGTGCGCTTGGCGTAAACAGGCAGGAATGTGCGAGGTCGGCGATATCCATTAGGGATCCGTATTTAACACCTCCATCCGCGGAACAGCAACTATTTGCTCATATTGAGAGAAAATGTTGCTGGGAGTTCATCTCGTTTTCTGGTGACATCTTCATACGTGTGTATCTTAAGGGTCTGCTGCTTCTCTTTGTTGTCTGCTCTAAGGTTCCAGCATTTGTATCTGCGGCTTATTACCAAAATGATTAGTATGGTTGCGCATAGTACAATTATATAAAATGGTATAGTGGTATGGTATAGAACAACCGGTTGAGTGTTGTCAATCTGAATAGGACTTTCCATCAGAAGTTTGTTCTGGATGCTGTGAAGTTCTTCCAAGTTGACTGAATTGAAGCCGATGATGTGAGTGGAGTCAGTCGTTTGATTTATGTCGTTATAAGGGATCTTTGATAGTTTTAGTGGCTGTCCTTTTATCTCGTTGCTGTCGTTGATGATTGTGAATTCTGTTGTTTGAAGATAGCAGTCCATGGGTATAGTGACGAGATAACTTCCCTGTAGAATATTGAAGTCTTTTCTGCCGCAGGCTAACTGTACTTTAGTCGGTTGGGGCAATGATAGCACGTAGTGTTGGTCGTCCAGTTTTTCTACTGCTTGTTTGGAGAGTGAAATCTTGGTGAATTGGCAGGTGTCTTCTAGACCTTGGTTGATGATGAGCTCTTGGATGCAATCAGGTTTCGTCCGGATCTGATGACTTGTCTTCCTTTCGCAGAGATGGATGCTACTGTACTTCGGGCATTTAGCCTCTATGTACACGAATGATTTCTCGTATGTTGCTATATAGGGAGAGGAAGGAATAAGGGCGAGTTGTTGTTTGTTGGGTACAATGGATAGTTTGTATAAATCATAGATGTCTGTGGAGACTATAGGAAAACTGTATACTATTACTATTCTTTTCTCAATAAAGTAGGAACCTGGTTTTATAAGGTTATAATACTCTCGTAACTCTAAATTTAAGACTTGGTCTTGGTTGTATATAGATTTTAGTTTATCTATCATAGATCTTAAAACCTCTATATCTATCATGGAGTGATGGGTGCTGGATGCACGTATAAAAGCCATTATATTTTCTAATCTAATTATCTCTAACATTAAATCTTCTACATTGTTGGTTATGATTCCTAAAATTTGGGCAAACTTTGCAAATTTAATTAAGCTGTAGTCTGTGTAAGCATTTTTTTCTAAAAGTAATTCTAATGTTGCGTTAACCTTTTCCTGATTTCTTGTTATTTGCTCAAGAATGGTACCATGCTGGGACATCCATTCTTTACTTAAACTGATATGGTTGTTGAATTCTGATACTATTTTATTTTCGTTACTTTGTAAAGTTTTAATAGCCTCGTCATATTTCAGGGTATCTAGATAATCTAAGTTGCCAGTAACACTTTTTATTACTGACCCAAGGCTATCTACAAGACCTCTTTTGACTCTAACAGGTTCCAAAGATTTTACTTGTTGTAGTACCTTACTAAGTTTGTTAGTAAGATAGTCAATCTGGTATTCGTAAAGCATGTAGGTCTCGTTGGTAAGTTTAGTTTTGAAAGTTCTTAGTTGCGTCTGTACGGAATTTATTTTATTTTCTATGTCGGTCAATTGTATGTACTGTATAAATGAGTGGTAATGTGTAGTTAGTCTGGTCGGTCCTAGTCTGTATGGTAATAGTCCTGGTCCCTCGGCTAGAGTCTCAAGTCTTATCTCTTGAGGATGTGTCGCATGGCTTGTCAGTAGTAGCAGGATTCTGTAACAATTGGCTTGTCTTAGGCACACGTTTCAGCCGTGCTTTGGCTATAGGGCCACGTTTTTTCGAAGTATATATATGTATAGGTAGATCAGCGAGCACTGTGTCCTGCGTATAACGTGGTGCAGCTTTCTGGCGACTGGCAAAGGGGTTTTTAATAAAAACTTGTTGCTGAGGGGTATATTCTATTTCAGGTTCGCGGGTTTTATTCCTATTGTTGATTAGGGCTGTACGATTCGCAAGAGACGAGTCATTAATGATTTCATAAACTTGCTTCATCTGTTGTCTATGATTCTGCGCATATTGTTGTAAGATGTGCTCAGTCAGGTCTATGTCGATTGGGTCTCTGGGATCGAAATGTCCAGTCAATAGGTCAAACGGTCTGCATTTCGTGAAACTATGGATTGAACTATTGTATGCTATGATAGCATATGGCATAAGATTAACTATGGGTTCGTCTTTATTTTGCAGTTTTAGAATTCTAATGTGTTCCAATAGAGTTGAGTGGAAACGTTCGATGTTGCCGTTGTCATTCGGACTGTGGGGTAAAATTTTATGGTGAGTTATCTTATTAAGACGTATAAATTCGGAGAAAAGTTGGTTCGTAAACTCAGTGCCATTATCGGTGATAATGGTCATGGGTAATCCATGGTGAGTACAGAAACGTAATAATGCTTGTATAATACTTATAGCGGTACCATCTCGCAGATGATACGCTTGGGCATATTTCGTGAAGACGTCTATAAAAGTAACGTACTTTTCGTTCTGAACTGTAAAGAGGTCCATATGAATAATTTCAAGTGGTTTGGTAGCTGGGGGCACTATGTTAAATTGAGGTCTTATTGGATTTCTGTCGTATTTAGCTTGACCACAGATGGTACACTCATTGATAAACTTGGTGATCTGCTCTTTCATCTTCGGCCAGTAGTATTTTTGTGAGAGGGCTAAATGACATTCATTTATACCGCGGTGGTTCGTCTTGCCGTCATGATAGTGTCTGATAATGTATTGTTGTCGGAGGTATTCTTTAACATTCTCGAGTTCTATCTTGGCTAATACTAGGTTAAGTGAGGAACTTCTAAATTTGTCTTGTATGATGGGTATTATTGAGTACATGGCCAATGGTGGATTAATCAGGATAGCCGTTTTGACTTTAGGATTTACGTATTCCTTGATAGCACTAATAATGTCGCTCTCTAGGTTGGATTCTGAAATTTGGACTGCGATTCGGGTATGATTTTCGAATGGTTTAGTTACTGTCGGTCGGCGTTTTATGTCACCTACTATGGTAAAGTAAATCTGTCGATGAAATTTATTGAGAAGTTCGTCTGTAATAGGAATTTCTAATATCGGATGTTCATTACTGGTGTGCACGGTGTCAGTCGAGGAGTTTGTTGGCGGTGGTGGTGCCTCCGTTGGGTTGTTGATCATTGATCTAAGATCGTTAGTACTTTCGATCAATGGGTCGATGTCAGTCAAGGAGTTTGTTGGTGGAGATGGTGCCTCCGATGGGTTATTAATCATTGATCTAAGATTTTTGATATTTTCGATCAATGAGTCGATCTCGTCTACTTCTTCGTTATGGATTTCTATACGGGAGAGAGCGTCCGCGTTAGTATTAAATTTTCCTTTTTTGTACACTACGGTAAAGTCATATTCGCTTAGTCTGAGTCGCCATCTGGTCAGTCTCGAATTTGGTTCTTTCAAGTTCATCATCCATTGCAAGGGTTTGTGGTCAGTCAGTACTTTAAATTTCCTACCGAAGAGATAAGGTCTAAAGTATTTCGTAGCCCAGACTATGGCGAGCAATTCTTTCTCAATTGTGCTATAATTTAGCTCACTTTCGTTAAGTGTACGAGAAGCGTAACAGACAGGTTTGTCGGAACCTATAGGTCCTTGAGACAACACTGCTCCAATAGCGACATTCGAAGCGTCTGTTGTGAGATTAAATTCTTTTTTGAAGTCTGGGTACTGTAGAATAGGGTCATTGGTTAGCAAGGTCTTACAGGTTTCAAAGGCATTAACATAGTCGGGGCTAAAGGTAATTTTACTACCTTTCTTTAGGCATAGGGTAAGAGGTTTGGTGATGCGGGCAAAATCGGGGATAAATTTTCGGTAGTAACCTAAAAGTCCTAAAAATTGTTTGATTTCTTTAGGGGTCTTTGGGATTGGATATTTTTGGACTGCAGAGATCTTGTCAGGGTTTGGTTTGATGCCATCCCTACTGATGATATGTCCCAGATAAGCAGTTTCGAGTTTCAGAAATTCGGACTTGTCCATCTGGATTTTGAAGTTGGACTCTCTAAGTCTTTGAAAAACTTTTTCCAAATTGTCCATATGCTCTTGAAGAGAGGTACTGTATACTATAATGTCATCAAGATATACGAGGCAGATATTATTTTGAAGGCCTATTAGAACATTGTCCATAACTCGTTGGAATGTGGACGGTGAATTCTTAAGACCCATGGGCATTCGAAGGAATTCAAAATGCCCGTGTTCTACATTAAATGCTGTTTTTGGTATATCCTGAGGGTCCATCTCTACCTGATAAAAACCACTTGCCAAATCTAGGGTCGTAAAGTATTGGCACTTGCCTAATTTGTCAAGGACGTCACTGATATTTGGTATGGGGTATTTGTCGTCTATTGTTTTTTCATTTAATTTACGGAAGTCAATTACGAGGCGCCATTTTTCCTTTCCGGAAGCGTCAACTTTTTTTGGAACAACCCATATGGGCGAGCTCCACGCGGAATCGGAAGGTCTTATTATACCCTGCTCTAACATTTTGGAAATTTGATCTCTAACTTCTTCTCGATGAACGAAAGGGTAACGATAGCTCTTAGTATATGCGGGAATTTCGTCTGTTGTTCTTATACGGTGTTTAATTTTGTTGGTGAATGTCAACGGTTCTCCATCAATGTAAAATACGTCTGCATAGCGAGAGCAAAGGGTTAAGAGATTAGCTTTTTCCTCTGCATTAAGGTGGTCCGTACGTAACCGCGATAATACGTCGTCAACGCGATTTGATTGTCTCATTTGTGTGCACTTAACATTGAACAGTTCTGCACGGGTTGGTTGGTCTAACGAAAATATGACGTCATTAGGAGTTGGATTTTCTAACTCCACATATCCACGATTATTGGTAACAGTGGTAAGGCACTCGTGAATGATGCAGTTACAAAATACTTGTTCGTTCACAAAAACGTCGCCGTCTAGGGTATTTATGGGTATTTTAACTAACTTAGAACTTTTAGCGGGGATAATATCCTCATACAGGTTAACATTACGTGAATTGTATATTTTAATCTGATTCGTAGCAGTACGCGTTATTAATTGGTAATCTTTTAAATCTATTTTAGCCTCCCATTTAGATAATAAGTCTAATCCTATTAAGCCATCAAAATAATCATGAAAACGGTAAACGAATAATTTTATACTATCGGCCTCATTGAATTCATTAAAACACGGTAGCGTTATTGAATAGTCGTTTCTGCTTACGCCGTGTACGTTCGTAACTTCGAAGGGGTCATAGTTGACGGGGTAATCATGGAAAAACTTTTGTACAGCCTCGGGGCTTATAAATGACTGGTTAGAGCCAGTGTCAATCAAAAATTTTAAAGGAGGGCAAGAAATTTCTATATAGGGTAACTGTCTTTGTGTTTGTAAGTTAAGGTCTATTTTTGCTCTTTGGATGTCTTGTCTAACTGAAAATTCTGGTTCTGATTTGCATTGCTAGGGCTTGGTTGTGGCTCTGCCTCACCCGCCATCTGATTATCGGAAGATGTAGTCAAGTTAGAATCAGTCATATTAATGTTGTAGTCAAAGTCACAAACAACGTAACAGTCATTACCGTCTGTGTAGTAGTCATATACTGGCTCATGGTAATAGTCAGCAGAATAGTAGGAACTATCAGGCAAAGCAAGTTCGCTGAGGTTTAATTCGCGCGTCTTAAAATAATTATTCGGTGGTGGGTTCCCGTTTCGTTGCCAATCGTGCCCTGGCATCGGTTTCGGGATAAAGTGTTGAACACCGCTCATGGGTTTCGGACCCGAATTTTGTGTTGGATTAATCCTCTGTTGTAATCTAAAAACGTTGCTTTGAGGGTTGTAGTTCGGTAATGGTGCACGGAACATTTGTTGGGTTCGAGTAGGCATGCGATTTTGATGCTGGTTGGGATTATTAAATGTAAAGGCCTGAGGCTGAGGTTGATAGCCATGCTGTCCTACTGGAGTAGGCCAGTTAGGTACTGGGGGTCGCGGAACATTAAACGAATTAAACGGCACAACAGGCATCATAGGAGGTTTGTATAAAATTTTGGGTGCACCCTGAGAAGTTTGAGCCTTAGGGGTATCGTTACGCTGCTGCAGGTATATAATATTTAATTCTTCCTGCACGAATTCCAGAGCTTTTTCTATGGTTTCTGGACGCATACAACGTATACGTGAGCCTAAAGGTTCTTTTAGTCCACGTACGAAAGCCTGCATTGTTACTTTCTTGTAAAGTGTCCGTTCCGCTTCAATAGTCGTTTGTAAAGTCTCATGTAACGTCACGTAAGTCATAATTGTACTAAACAAAGTCTGACATTGATCATAAAATTCCTGCGGGGTTTTATTACCTTGCGTAGCAACGAGAGGTCATTGTACAAAGCCGTTTCGTCCCTCTGATCTGAAAAGTTGTTAATGAGAGCTGATCTAATACCTGCCCAAGTTTCAGGAATGCCATTTGAGTTGATGGTGGATGCGGCAGGCCCTGTTATTTTGTTTAAGATACCATTTAAAAGACAAAGGTTACCTAGCTCGTTGCCTGGCTCAGCACTTGCATACTGGGTTACTATCCGGTCACAGATGTTAATAAACCTCGTCAGTACCTCGTCAGTGGGTTTCCGTCAAAATCGGGCACAAGGCGTAAGGCCTTGAAAATTACATCGGGGTCGTAAGGCATTATAACAGGTTCAAATAAACTGTTTAAATTAAAATCTAATTCACTATCTAAATCTCTGCTAAAATCTACTATATGTCGGCGAGCCTGTCGCGATGCAGGTTCCTGACGGTTAGATCTTTCGTGATGAAAAATCTTGGACATAAAATTAACTAGGAATAGAGAGGAAGCAACACGAGAAAGATTCTGGTGTACTCACATATATTTCATCTCTGGTTCTTCGCCGTGAATCGATGTCTGGATTCTCCACGCGGCTCCGCAGCTTTATCGTAGATTCTGGATACTCGTGACGTGTCTTGATAGCCACCCGGGTGACTCGCGATCGTGGTGATGATGTGAGATGATTCTAACGCGATTCGCGAACCGGCCCGCGAGTATCCTACCGGTTGCGCCAAATATGTAAACTGCAGACGGTGGATCGAAAAAAAACCAAAGATACTTTAAAACTAATTTTAATTTAAAAGAAATTATTACAATGAAATAAGTGAAACCTATTCGATGCTAGAATATGGAATAAACGAAAAAATACTTAAAACTAATTAATTGCTATGATGAATTTTGCTGCGTC
Organism: Xestia sexstrigata; assembly: GCA_941918905.2. Lineage (NCBI taxonomy): Eukaryota > Metazoa > Arthropoda > Insecta > Lepidoptera > Noctuidae > Xestia > Xestia sexstrigata. Next base: position 21,045,930 of record OW799206.2, read on the forward strand.
GGCGGCTCGTGGCTGGACGGGTGTCGGCGCTGCAGTTTTCGTGCGCTTGGCGTAAACAGGCAGGAATGTGCGAGGTCGGCGATATCCATTAGGGATCCGTATTTAACAAGTATTATTGGAACTATTTGTTTTCTTAGTTATGTTTATTTACTTTTTTTCTCATAGCAGGAAGTTTTCTTTTTGTGTACATACATTGCTTTAGTATTTACGATAACTTAGAAAGAAATAAATAATACCGAACAGTAATTGTGATCTTTCTTAGTATTTCTCCTGAGTGCTAACTGTACTTGCCGAACAAAAAGTTTACCAAATGGGATTCAATGTATGAAGATCAAAATAGTTACGAAATGGGACTTTTGTGATGCTATTTTGTTTAGTTGTCGAAATGGGAAAGTTACGAGATGGGACTCTCTAACTTATTATTTTATCATCAATTCATCATCCATAGCCCGACTTCACCTACTGCTGGTTACAAGTAGGATCAGTCTGTGCCACGTTCTTGTTGACACAAGCCTGATCCAGGATATCCCCTTAATGGCATGTATGTCGTCAGCCCATCTCGCCACTGGACGACCAACACTTCTATTTCCATTCCTTGGACGCCACTCGGTCACAGCTTTACGCCAACTGCCATCACAGTGCCTTGCAAGGTGTCCTGCCCAACTCCATTCTAGTTCCATAAAGCGATTTTCAATATTGAAGACCAATATTATGTAGTAAGTCAGAAAGGTCATCTATGAAAATACTTTATTTAAATAACTCAGATCAATAAAATATCAGCCAAACCGTTACGGACAAATTGCGAACACAGCTCCAGTCCAGGTGGACACCGCATACCGCAAACTTCAGTAAATATTATTCAATTCAATTCAATTAATTTATTTAGTCAGACAAAAATATCCGTAGAGTAGTACACAAATTCACAAAACATAAAATAATAATAATTAAATAACATATTCAAAACCAAAATCAGCAAAGTACAATAATATTTCAAAATAACAAAATGAGGAATTTAATTAATGCATAATTATAGAGTTAAAATTGATAACTTGTAAAATAATAGGATTACAAAATAATTAATTAAATTTAAAATAATAATTTATAATAACAAAGTCAATAAGATTTAATAGATTAATAATTGTCAATAACATATTATATAATATAATAATAAGAATAACCTCTAAAGAGAAACACTAATTATTTCCCCCAAACCCTAAAAATGGGCGCATGTAAGGCCAACCAATGCCGCATAAATGGTCCGTCTAACCTGTCGCCGACGACGAGGAGATTGTTGCCGCTGGCCCTCACCCTAGCCGCTATCGAGGCTGCCCTCCTGCGCATAGTGGCATAAAAACAGTCTACGCGCACACTGGCGAACATCCCCGACGCGCTGCAGAAGCGAGGCAGCCGCAGCAATGCCCTCAGCGCATTATTATATTGAACTCGGTGGGCTCCGTAGGCTTTCTGCGAGTATGACACCCACAGGCTGCTCGTATAAAATTATTAATGCGGTGTCCGTATTCAGAGTTGCGTCCTTTTTTTTTTCTGATGGGAAATCATCAAATGACTTCTCCCGCTCTGGGCGGAGCAGGAGGGAGTGGAGTGGGGGGAGGGGGACTTTTACTGACTGAAACCCATCCATGTTCCTTCATCGCCCTTTGTGTTCCGGGGCCACGGTATCTCTTTCGAACAGTCCCGAGCCCCGGCAGGCATCGGCCTTTGCGGCGCGCGTGGCACATGAACGTGCCGTCGACACGGCCTGTCGTCATGAGACCGACGGATGGCGAGCTAGCCCATAGCTCACCGTCCACAGGCCCGCGCCTACGGTGGCTGGGCGCCCGGGGCGTCTCCCGCGGCGGCCGGGACGCTGTGAGGTTCTCTCCTTCTCACGTTCTCTAGCATTACTGCATCGCAGGAGGAGGTGACGGCGTCCCATTCCGTCTCGCTCCGGACCATGGCTTGCACCAGGGCCGGACGCGAGCAGAGTTGCGTCCTCAATTTGTGTTTTAACAGATCCTTTATTATACAGGGGTGTAAACAGACCCTTCACGAAGCCGCCAACCAAGCATTCTGTACATCAAACTGAGTAACTCTGCGTAAAAATTATTGCTGGGAAACTACTTTTTTTTTGGGGTAAAAAATCACATTTTAAAAACTCAATGTAACGCATTCAAAACTTTGTGATGATGGATGCAATGAGTAGTAGGTAATGGTCATGGAGGTATTTAAAATTAAAACAATAAAAACTTTATTTAAAAAAAATCTTGTGAAAAAGTTGTAACTTTGACCCCCAATATCTCCGTAACTACTTAGAAGGTATGGTGTAGAACAAAAAAATCACAGGTCGCAGTGACGAGAAGAACCTTTCGGCTTCGTTAAGAGTCTATTTACACCCTTTATACTCGTTCTTGCAATGCCTAAAGATGGCCAAACACTTGAAAACCATACTGTATTGAAACCTTTTATATCCTTAACCAACCTTATTTTTCTCCTACTGTCAAACCGCTTTATCCACTACCTACTTACGGAAAACTTTCGCCCATCACCCAAAGTGCCTCGATGTGCGTGTCAAACATGTCATGTTCGTGTAAACAAAACGTTGACGAGACCGTGACGAGCCTGTGACAAGTTCCCGCCAGTCTGAGCCGGTCTAAGTACGTACTTTAAAAGCTACTTACACTCACAAGGGTCCTATCAGTTGAAATCGGGGGTTTTGTGTAAGACATGAGTGAACAGCGACGTGTAATAAGGAAGTTTCATAGCAACTTGTATCACGCTTTTAATCCCCGTAAGGGTCGGCAGAAATGTACCTTCATTTCGTTATGCTCAAGGCGGATGTAATAGAAGGCAAGCCTATTGCTAACAACCGGGCACAAATCCAGTCTCCGTGGCTGCTACTGAGAAATTTCTGATGATAAACCCAATAACGCTTTATCTGACCTGGGAATCGAATCCAGGACCTCATGCTCCACTGTTTTGCTAGCGACCATATACCAACGAGGCAGTCAAAAATATGTTAGTAAAAAAATAACTTAGAAAAGGCATAGTGGTGTCGATTCTGTTGTGCACAAACTAAACTTAATTTAGGCTATTGCTATCTTTTACTAAAACGCTGTGCGAAAAAAGGACGGCTATAGCTATGAACTAAGTTATAGATGTTAAACTAGTTGATGCCTTGCGCTTTACCGTGTTTTTAGTCAACATGTTTTTACGTGCACCCTTCATTTGTATGGAAATATTAGTTCCAATTAAATTTGACAGCTCTAAATTACTTTCGTCTCTTTCTCGGTTTATTAGAGAGAAAAAGATAGCAATAGCCTAAATAAAGTTTAGTTTGTGCACAACAGAATCGACACCAATGTCATACCTACACACAATGAACAAGCGTTGATATGTTCTACATAAAGCCCTGGAATACACACCCAGGATCCTCACGCTCAGCGGACCACTAGACTAACGAGGCATGCAAAATTAACTAACTGGCGTACCTAATTATCCCAGAAAAGGCACATGGAGGAAAGAACGAACTGAGGTCGTGTCTTTTGCTAATTAAAAATTTCAAATCGTCATGTTCCAGCTGCTTAAAAAAATTTTCTTTCACTTGTCAAGCTGATGCCAGAATATGAAGCCCATAAAACACGTAAACAACTACTAAAAAACTACAATAATTCATAAAACTACAGAATGAAAAAGCTTTCATCTTTAATCCCAAACGCGAATAAGCGAGCCTATCTTACAAAAATTACACGTAAACTATCAGAAAAAACGCTATCATAAAGTAAGTAATATATCACACTGAGAAAGTTTAATTTCCCTAAGGAGCTCGAGACAAATAGACTTGATAACATGAATAGAGTAAACGTCGACTGTTTACTAAATAGCGTTGATAAGTTACTTTACTCGGGGCGTTTAAATGATAGAGCCAGCAAGGTTCAGTTTTGTATCTTCTTCTCTTTTACTCCTGTCAGCTTTGCAAATATAGCTCATGTACGTATTAAAAAATATCAACTGACGAACAAATTTCTATGGAGGATTGCCCAGTTACGTTTCTGAGTCCTCGTCAACACTGTAAGGTAAACCAGCCTTCTACTGCTCAGGAACAAGCCTTGTCTTTGCTAGCGTTAATGGATCATAGTCCATAGTAGGTCTGGTAGTTCATAGTGGGCCCTAATATTTTTAACCTTCACCATGTGTCTTCTTGGGTTTCTGGAACTCAAGAATATACGCGTAACTCGTAAAATATTTATAAAAATATGTACACATGTATCAAAAGCAGTAAAGAATTAAATGGCGTCAAAAAAATCGTCCACATCGTCATGTCAACTGGGAAAGTGTCCAGAAGGCTGGCAGCATTACCACGTTGAATGGCAATGCGGATTCTCTGACCAAGAAGGCCAGAGCCTCTCTGGTCACGAGAGGAGTCGACTAACCGTTTGGCGATATATCGAAATACTATGTGGGCACTCGGCTCAAACAGATAACTACCAATTAAGTTATTGGAAATGACTATGATTGTCATCAGCACTACGCCACAAAGAATCACAGGATCTATAAAATACACCCTTATATCTTATATTATCTAGCCAACATTAACAACACAGTCAATTAAAAACTAGAAGAAAAAAAAAATGAAGTCCACCTATTAAAACAGCCAATAAACCGCAGTTTTAGTTTGTACTTTACGCCACACATTGTCTTTACCTGCAATTTCGTCAATACCCAACAGCTAAGTTAAACTTGCGAGCTCCCCGGTGATTACACCCGAAACTATGCACATTACCACTTGCGTTGTTTATGAACTGAAGTCGTCCGTGTTACAGCGAGTTTCGGCCAGTTGCAGAACTAAATTGTGGCAATTATCATTTGTGTTGAAACTGCAAAATTTTTAGTTGCCTCACAAATCTTTGTAGTCGTTGAGCTCTTTTTAAAGCAGTTTTTCTGGAAAAGTTTCCCGAAAGGAACTCAAAAAATGCTAGGCTATTTTTCTTTTGCTATTATTCTTACTATTTAATATACTCCGTATCGGTAAAACCACAGGTATTTATGATTTCCACACTTTTTCCTATTCAACAGTCGGGATCAACGTATAATATTCAATAGGGGCATTGTTGCTTACGCTATGCGACTGTCTTGGTATGGATATGTAATGAGAAGGGAGAAATCGTATGTGATACATGACATGTGAAAAGAGTGATGAATGGAGAGGGAGAGGAAGACCAAGTAAACGATGAATGGGTTGTGTGAGGAATGATATGAAAGAAAAAGGAGCAAATGTGTTGAGGTCAAGAATGAAAAAAAAACGTGTTGCGCCGACCCCAAGTAACAATGGGGCAAAGGCAGAAAGATAATAGGCGAGACGACAAGAAAAAACGAATTAGTCCGTCAGTTAGATTATCAGAAAATATTTGACCCATGTTTTTTCTTTTGTTACGTAAATCAAAATTGACGAAGATATGACGCTTTTAAAATTCTCAATACGTCACGCCTAGGTATAATTTTTACCTAGTTCTGACGTCACGAGCCCCCACTCCCGAGTTTTGATGCGTTATATCTTTGTCAATATTCATTGATTTACAAAAACAAAAAATACGTGTCCATTAATTTCCAATACTCTAACTGACGGACTAAATAGATTTGCAATTTATTGATACTGTCGTCATGCCTGTTTATGCTATACTCATGCCTCCTCTTTATGAGAGGGATCATCATCATCATTTCAGTCGAAAGACGTCCACTGCTGGACATAGGCCTACCCCAAGTGTCGCCACATTGACCGGTCCCGTGCGACTCGCATCCAGCGGATTCCCGCAACCTTCACCAGGTCATCGGTCCACCTAGTGGGAGGCCTTCCAAAGCAACGTCTTCCGGTTCGCCACTCCAGAACTTTTCGGCCCCATCGGCCATCCGTTCTGCGAGCAATGTGCCCTGCCCACTGCCACTTAAGTTTGGCAATTCTTCGGGCTACGTCGGTGACCCTGGTTCTCTTGCGGATGTCTTCACACAATCATATTTGAATTGTGTAGGTATCATTGTGACGTTCCTCATTAACAATAAAATCAAAAATAATCATTATACCAGTAACATTAAGACAACCTCTATAGAGCTTCAACTCTTGCGAGATGCAAGAGTGAAAGCTTCAGATATTGTCCCTAACAAATCCTTACAAAACGAAGACAAAAGAATTCTCCTTACGTTTCTGTAATAGGTAGGTCCCCAAAACAGGGTAATCCCCAATTGTTTATAGTTATCCCCGTAAGTAATCGCGTCGCGGGTATCTGTGGTAGCTACGGGTATTATAGACTTTAGTACTATACGTATACAACTTGCTGTATTCTGTTTGCTTTACCTCGTAATTAATTGGGCTTAGCGTATATTAGGTACCTTGTGTTCAAGTCTCAAGGTACTTTCAAATAAACTAAATAATATGTACAATTCTCAAGCTCTTGCCACGGGCTTCGCCCGCGTTTTAATGGGCAATCATCGTTCCTGTACTCCCGCCAACCTAGGTCATGGTATATCTCCGATTACCAAATTTCAAAGAAAACCTTCCAGCCGAAGCCTGACAGTCACTTTAGCATTTATGAAATTAGTATGGACAACTTCAGTAATACAAATAATTCTACAGAATAGTATATAGCTCCAAAATGTAATTACTTTATTTTTCAAACAAATAAAGATGAAGTAGACTATCCACATTGTCGCCTCTCCGTACCGCAAGTGCATAATATATTATATCTAGACCAGTTTTCTAGTTTCCACGACGTTAAAAGATTTTTGCCTGTAGGTAGGTACTGTGTAATACCGTATCTATTCCTAGCCAAGCGATTTTTAAGTAGCACGGCAATTTCGTTTGCTACCTCAAAAGAAACATTGCTTCGTTGTGGCATCCTTCTTTTTTCAAGAAAACATAAAGCGCATTGTCCTTTGAACACAAAGTAAAATAAATACAATTGCAGAAAGAATTCAACCCAGAAATGTGCATTGAATACAGCACAGTACTCGCTTTTGTCTCTGAAAGTTATTAAATTTTCTTTCACCGTTCAGACCTCATTACTTTACGGCATCTGTTCTTCGGAGACTTACTACTAAGTCCGCATTACACGTCTTTCCTCCGAGACTGAATCAAATGTAAACTTAATAAGATAACTAACAAAGGAACACAGTACATAGTAAAATCGGACGACCAACAGAACACATATACACAAAGACACTTGTTTGTAACGGTCCCTAAAGATCCGTGATTGCTGCGCTGTGATCACAAAAAACAATCTACACTCACACCAAACGAATACCAACTTTATGTCTTTGCGATAGGGGTACGATAAATGCAAATGTAAAGGTGTGTTTCAATAAGCATCAGTTCACTATTCCAGGCACGCGTTCGCTCGCGACACGGGAAATAATGGGGGGAGGTGGGGGGGTGGTAATGACCATCGGTCTTTAAGAGCCGGTGTAAATTCCCAAAGGAAATGCGCAGTTATTTAGGATACAGCCCTAAGTGACGGCGGCCAGGAATGCCCGAATTACCTCGTACTTTGTGAGGTGAAACCCTGTAAAAGGTTACCTGGTTGTAAAACGGGCTTATGTTCCGGCGGCGACTGCTAAATGGTCGTAGAAAATTCTAAATATTTTTCTTTTAAAATGTGAAAGTCTGACGAGTTATTATTTTTTTCTTTTTTCTTGGAGCAATTTTTATAACTCCTCACCTACTTCCAAACGTCCTTGCTGTATTGTTGAGTTCGAGGTTTTTTTTTAAACGGATTTTAGCAACAAGGTTACCTCTTTTTAAACATGAGAGAACAACACAGGCAGATAAAAAACTGTTTGTTTTAGGAAAAGCCTCGGAAATGAAGGAAACTTAGGAAGTGTTAAAAGATGTTAATTCCAGCTTTTTGATAGTTATAAAGATCGTAATCATTACAGGTACTATTGTATCATGTCTCTCCCAAAAAATATTCACATCCCCAGAATTTTTGAAGACCCACCTACCGCACGAAAAGCCAATAAATTTCCCCTGTAGAAGAAAGCCAAGGGCTAACCTGACCTGGGATCGCTCTCCTGGGACTAATAGAGAATTCATTATCCTTTGTTCCCAGCAACCAGCCCTTTCAACCTTCTTACTAAAGCCGATAAGGGTACTTTGATAGGAGTACCTCAAATTTTCTGACGGGGATCTGCGTTGCATTAAAAAGAAATAATATGGGTGTTGTATTAAAACCATAATTTTGAAGGGTTTGGTCATATTATGAGTTAATGTTGATGAAGAAGCGTAGAATTGTGAAGCGAGCTTCCAGCATTTTTATCTTATTACATAACAACACGTCTGTAATCCCAAAGGATTAAGCAGAGGTGTGCCTAATAGTACACCCACATTTAGCCCGTTATGTTTGAGTCCCATGTAATTAGGGGCGGGCCTAATTTCTATCAACCGGGCACAAATCCAGTCTCCGGGGCTGCTATTGAGAATTTTCTGACAGGAAAACCCAGTAACACTCTGCCCGACCCGGGAATCGAACCCAGTCCTTGCGACCAAATTATAAAAATAAAATAGGACTTTCACTCTTACAGCACTGGAAGTCTATCTAACGTTAGTCGGATCTACAGCTCAGACTGAAGCATTAGTGTGAAATTATTAACTAGTCATAAAGTCGGGGAGTTTGACTTAACTTGGAGCTTAGCAACAGTTTTAAATGACCAAAAAACAAATCAACAAGTTAAGATAGATGAAATTGCGATCAAATCACCTACTCCAAAGGTCCTTGCTGTATTGTTGAGCTCGAGGTTTTTTTATAACGGATTTTAGCAACAAAGTTACATCTTTTTAAACATGAGAGAACAACACAGGCAGATAAAAAACTGTTTGTTTTAGGAAAAGCCTCGGAAATGAAGGAAACTTAGGAAGTGTGCTTGCTTATAAAGCTACTTGTTTCATACAGTGTGAGAAAACGGTGACGCTTGGTTTGTACGAAAGATGATCCCAATGCCACCTCCAGCACTTGCGTTCGTAGACCGAGGCATCTCCGTGCTATGCGGGGAACATTTATGTACCAAACTTTCTCATTGGTCTAGTGGTTGCAAGCGCGACTACTGAGTATGCGGTCCTGGGTTCGATTCCCGGGTCGGGCAAAGTGTTATTTGGTTTCTCCATCGGGAACATCTCAGTCACACAGTCCCACGGAGTCTAGATTTGTGCCCGGTTGACGGCAATTGGCTCGCCTCCTATTACATGGGACTTAAACATAACTGGCGAAATGGGAGTGTACTATTAAGTAAAGCCCTGCCTAATCCTTCGGGAATTACAGGCGTGATGTTAGATGATGTTAGGTTTCTATTTGGTCTAAAATAGGTAGATGTCTTCCTGAAATCATTAGGGTATTTCTTGAAGATAAATATGACTCGATCACTATTCACGATCCATTTATTGCAAAGCCTTAATGATGGTAGACTATCTACAAATTGGCTATAAATTTTTGATGTTTAGTTTATGCAGGAAGAGTACCAAGATATAAATGTTATTTTTAATCTTTTTTTTTTTTTTTTTTTTTTTCCGATGGGAAATCATCAAATTACTTCTCCCGCTCTGGGCGGAGCAGGAGGGAGTGTCAGACTTTTACTGACTAAAACCCATCCATGTTCCTTCATCGCCCTTTGTGTTCCGGGGTCACGGTATCTCTTTCGAACAGTCCCGCAACCCCGGTTACATCTTACTCTGTACCCACATTCATTGCAAATAAATGATTTCTGATTCTGCAACAGGAAATAACATCGAAACTTGATCAACATAATGAATACCGTTTTGACCCACAACAAACTTGATTGACACAAATAACTTGATAACAACTCTGTAACCACTGTCTCACAATAAAGATCTTTGACTTTGACTTTGCCTTTGACCCTCGTCATAATCATTACTCATGATTGTTTTGTTTTTTCTTGTTTTTTTTTTTGTTTGAAACTTTTTATAATAATATCTTTGCCAGTAATACATAGATGTCACATACCTATCTAGTTGAAAGTAAATTAGATCTTTGCATTGTCCCAGTTTTAAGCCCGGTTAATAATTTTGCAATGTACCGATGTAATGTTTTTAACGCTTAACATTTTGAACACATTCTATCATTATCATGCCATGGGATGCATCTGGCTAGCCTATCTATCTATCATGGGGTATAGGTTTCCGCACTTAGTCCTTGAAGTGGACTATTGTGTCTGGCTAGCCTTTTCCCAACTATGTTGGGGTCGGCTTCCAGTCTAATCGGGTGCAGCTGAATACCAGTATTTTACATGGAGCGACTGCCTATCTGACCGCCACAACCCAGTTAGCACTGGGTAAGACCCCTCCCCCCCCCCCCCTTTGGTAAGACTGCTTATCAGACTTTCAAGCTACTGACTACCTGTAACGACTGACAAAGATCTACAAATGACCACCGGGACATACATCAATCTAAAATCCGAGAGAGTCAGAGTCCTAAATACATGTAGTCCTGTGCAGAATCGGGAGAAAGAAAATGGTTTTAATCTTGGAAATTCCCACATTTATATTGCCCATCCTGGAACGTTATAGGATCGTAATAATAATCGTTGTAATGGAACGTTAAACAAGATACAATAGAGCGACATCTAGGGCGCCATATTGGAACAACAAATGGATCAGGCTTCATTCGGAAGTAAGAAATGTTTCCCAAGGCTTTATTTTACATAGTTGATATGTGTATGTGAAGGTAGATGGCGTGATTCGAGGTTTATTATTGGTTTACTAGTCCTATAGTACTCTATCAATGTGATAAAGTATCATACACACTGTCACCATTAATAGTCTTTGAGCCACAAATATTTACTAAAAACATTTTTTTTCTTCTCTTTCTTTTTCGTTTGTTTAGTGCCTAATCTGGTGTCAGCGTTTTTATGCCACCTTTGGGCCTCTGACTTGGCTTTAGGTAAACGCCGGATAAAAATATATCTCAGGCATGCTGGTTTGTTTACCTCACGATGTTCTTCACCGAATCAAGTGATAATAATTATACAATACGCACAAGAATCCGAACAATCAGAGGTCTCAAAGGTTCGAACTCGAGACCTATGACTTGGTAGTCCATCACACCGGTAGGCTATCACTGCTCAAAAACATTAGAAAATTATGTACCTAATTTAGGTTTGTTCTATTCAATCGCTATAAATAACTTCTTCTATACCTAGCCTTGAACTGTGTAACACAAAAAAAGCTTTTCACAATTATTATTGATCATATTTATCATGCTTGACACAAAAAGATTATTTTAATATCATACATAAAGGAATGCATTTAAAAATTAACATAATAGTTGAGGAATGTTCAAGAATAATATTCTACAGAGCATATTTTTAGGTATTTTCTACAATTTCAGCAATAAAACCAGTAAGTATCTTATAAGTTATTTCGAAAGAAAACTTAATTAAGTAGGTACTTACTTATAAAAAACTTAAACAAGCCAGTGTTTAAGTTTTTTATAAGTAAGTACCTACTTAATTACACTGAGGCGATTCCCGCGGGGGAAACGGGGTGAAATTTGATTACGCCGTTTCTGTCAAATAACTTGCACGGAGACTGTCCAAATTGCAATAGTCACAAATGACTCTAATGATTAAAATTATTGATGTATGGTGGATGGACATAAAATTTTAAATTGTTTACAAATCTGTCTACCCTCTATAAACTCTTTTACGCTTGCAACAGCGTCGAAATATCGGGAGCTCAAAATTAATGACAATAACGGAAGTTATCCCGTAAGTAACAACAGTATAAGTTTAGAACACAATTATTTTTTTGTGCTAATCATTGATAACCCTTTGACATGTTGACTCAATTAAGTATAACGAGAGATATGTATACGATGATTACCTACACTAATTCTAGCTATGTTTATATGTAGACTTAATTGAAATTATAGTGTGAGTTTTTTTTGACATTGTATGATTTGATTTGGCATTGAATTCCAGATTGGGGAACCCAAGTTCTATAAGAACATTGATTTAATATATTTATAGTCATATTTTGTTTCCGCATATATTATATCTTGCAACCGGATTTTTTTATACTTAGCCTAGCTACAACGTTTGTGCGTAACGAGTATTTTTATTATTGTCAGTAGTATTTTGTTTTTAAACAGAAACACAACACGTTCGAATTTTATCTTATTTTTAAACAAAATTGTTACTGTTTCATGATTTCAGTTTTAATTTAACGTCGTGATTTGGCCTGTGTTTTGTTCATTTAAAACTTATTTTATTTAAAATTTAATTTTACTTATTATTCATTTTTCTAAAAATGATTTGGCAGTTATTTGTGGCTGTGATAATAATCTATGGTTTAATATTACGGTGGAAAGCAAGGCATAGGATAAAGTTCTCCAAATTATTTAAAAACAATGTGAAGTCCTTACCGATACTAGGACATTCGTTTTGGTTTTTAAAATGTAAAACCGATACTGGTAAGTTTATTTTGACTATTTAAATGGGATTTGTATCGTCTGAATGTCAAAAAAACACTGATTGGCAAAACTAAACACTCATTGGAGTTGGCATAATGCCGGCTAAGTATAGTTATCAGCGAATCAAGGTACTACAAACTAACAAATTTTCTCATTCGATTTTGAACATAACCATTAACATTTTATGGTGGTAACATTTGGAGAAGTTTGACATTTTGTGGTAACTTGATATGCTGGCGAATGTACGGTCGAACAAGCTATTTGGTTTACATTTTACAATGTAATTGGTGGGTTAAACTGTAAACCAAATAGCTTGTTCGACCGTACATATAAATTCGAATTTTAGAAGTGATTTAAAATATGGAGAAGAATGACGACGTCAAGCTTAGAAAAGAGACCCGAGATAATTATAAAAAAATAAGAAAGATACTTTCATTTTCAAGTTATACCTATTTGGTACGTAGGTCTACAAAAAGGTCAAGGTTTGCGATTTACAAAAATACCTTTGTTACATTTCATGATTTTATACCTTGTATAAACCAGATGGATGAACGACCTTAAAAATAAGGCCAGGAGAGACTGGTTGCATAGAGCGTAGAATTGGCTGCCGAGGCTCAACACCGCTCAGAGCCTAACACATTAGTGACATTAATATTCTATCGGCACTAATGATAAAGACAAAGTAACCACCCATACTAAAAACTGTACCGGACTGATGTATGCCACCAAAAAGCTTAATTGTAACAGTCATAAATTTAACATCAAACCTGTTATCCCGACGGTGTTGGGCACACACCCACATTTCGACAGTTGTTTCAATTCCGATCAACATAAGGGGCGAGCCTATCGCCATAAACCGAGAAACTCTTGATGGAAAAACCCAATAACAACAACTTTGCCCAACATGGTAATTTTTTTTCGGCTTCCAAAAATAACACTAAAAACTGGAATGAACACACTGGACCGCACCGACTTCCGGTTCCGGTTCCAGAAGTCGGTGGCAATAAAGTCAATGAAACAAACCAAAGTCACCAGCTTTCAGAAGTGTTTTGTTTTTTTTGGAGGTCGGCTATTTTTTTGCAAAACAGTTTTTTTGGTTATAGCCCTATTGATTGATTGAACGGTGCCACTAGCCTCATTCTATTCTCAATGCGTGAAGAGTTGTAAAAATCTAGGTCAATGCTTTTCCAGATCGATGGAGAATACTGGAGATGTTTGGTCGGGAGGCGCTGAAGCAAGGTGGAGTGACAACATCATGGAATCTACACAGGCTTTATTTCCGTAAGTATCTCATTGTCTGCCTAGCCTTTTCCCAACTCTGTCGGAGTCGGCTTCCAGTCTAACCGGATGCAGTTGATTACCAGTATTTCACATGGAACGACTGCCTATCGGACCTCCACAACCAAGTTAGTACTGGGTAATACGATACACCTTGGTAAGACTTGTTGTCAGACTTTTTGGGCCACTGACTACCTGTAACGACTGTCGAAGACAGCCAACGGCTTAATTTGGTTCTCTATTGTGTTACCTAACTTTTTATCCATAATTAAAAGTGCCATCTTTTTTTTTGTCCTGATCTTCATTTGTCCGAATAATAACTTGCCCGAACTTTATATCACATTTTATATCCATCAAATTGAAATCCATGAATACAATATGCCCTAAACCCATTTTTCATATATATTACAATCAATCATATACAAAAGACCCGTTTACCCGTTTTATATAATAGTTATAAATCCTAAATTCAAATTATTTATTGTTTTGATCCGAATAATATTAAAAAAATATATTGTATTACTAAGCTTTTGCTATGAACTTCTCTCAACACAACACATTTTCATACAACATTGCTCTAATGAAATTTGTAAGAATTAAAAAGTGGAACCATCATATCGCTGGAAGATCACAGTTAGAATCTTTTTTTGGCATACATTTCATATATTTGATATTCGATAGTCACTAAAAGGCAGAAAAACAATCAATCAAAGCGTCAATCATTATAAAACAGTTGATTATGAATATTTATGTGGATTTTATTTCCCCAAACAAATATACACCATGCATGCAGCAAGCATGCAGCAAGCATGCAGCAAGCGTGCAGCAAGCATGCAGCAAACATGCATCAAGCATGCAGCATGCAAGCACGCATACAGTATGCAAGCAACCATGCAGCATGCAAGCCAGCAAGCAACATGCACCAGGCATGGTTTCTGTCACGGCTCCGGCGCTGCGAGGCTCCGTCGGTCCCACGCGATTCTAAATTACACTCTAGAGGCAGGGCAGACCAGACTGCGTGGAGACGGATTTACAGCGATTCGTTTCTGTCACAAAAACCTAACTTTTAGCAAATGTTTTAAGACTAACAATTTATAAATGAACATTTGAAATAATACACATTATTCAAAACAATACCATCATGAATGATGTAACCAAGATTTTGTAACAATATTCTGATTTAAAAGAGTGTCCATGGAGTTTCTTGCCCGTTCTTCTCCATAGAGATCTACGCTAGGGAATGGGCAACTACAGTACTTTCACAGTTTTTATGTCTTGTGACTGGGACTGCTACATTTAATTTTCATCTTTGTTTCGAAAATTCAAAAGTGCCTGTAACTGGCTTACTTGAAATAAATGCTTTGATTTTGATTTCAATACTTAGGATATATGACTTTATGTCATGTAAAATTAGGAGATTCAATTATTATAGTATTCGATATTATGACAGAATATTTTTATAAGTAAAGATAATTATTTAAATCAAAATCTCGTGATTTTGAACATTATGGTTACTGAAGTTATGGATAACAAACATGATATGGATAATGATTTTCGGACAAAAAATTTTAGGAGAAGTAAGGGAGCTTAATTTGCTTTCCGAGGCTCGGAGGAAGCTCGGTAATGTAATGGGTGATCATCTAACTACGGACCGACCTAGACAAGCGCGGCTTAATCTGAAAATCAACCCGAGCGGCCTCAAAGAAAAGGAATTGTAATGATTTGTTTAACAATTAACACAAATATTGGTAGTACTCGTAATCAGTAGATGCCAAAAGTAAGCTCAACAACAGCACATAATAAGTAATTTGTTTCAAAATTAATATCAATGCTGTATTTTTTTTTTATTGTTATTAACGAAGTGTTTTCCAAATTATCAAAAGGCATATTGGTCTAGCTAGATGAAGTAATTAGTACATACCAAATCTACTTTTCTAGTTGTAGCAGATCCAGAGGTTGCAGAATGTGTTATGAAGAATTGCCTTGAAAAGGATGACGCGATGAAACTGACGCTGACTCTCGTTGGGAACGGCAGTGCAGTTGCTGATGGTAAGTAAAAATGTTTAATCTTATTACTATTATGAATGTGAAAGTTCGTGAGGATGTTTGTTACTCTTTCACGTAAAAACTGTAGTGTGGTGTGGTGGTCGCCACTGTTGATTCTGATTGGCTTTCAGGAGTTACCGTGGTTTGGGAATAGTGTGGCGGGCTTGTCCTAACTACTGAACCGATTTGGGTGAAATGTGGCTCACAGATACCTAGTTGTTTTAACACATAGGATACTAACTAACTAGTACGATTCCATGGGACAATAACCGAACTCCACAGCCGCAGACATAATCTAGTAAATCGTAATAATTTATCATTTCCGTAACCTTCCAAGACACCGCGTATCTGCAAGTAGTAGCTCAATGCACCGGCGACCTTTAAAAAAGTGGGTGGGAAAGACTGAAAGCCTGGATTGGCAAAGGCCTATTGGGACAACAATGTTTAGAGAAAGCTGAGCTACCTTTCCATGAATTTCTAAAGAAACATATTTGCAGAATCATTATAATGAATTAGTTGATCACTTACTAGAAGGCCATTCCACGCGTTCTACGCGGGAGGTAAGTATCTATTCATCAGAAGGTCATTCTTTGACGTGGTTCATTAATATATTTCTCATTATTCCAAGTTCTTTGAATAAGATATCATTACTTCAAAACGACCATATTTCACGCATAATTATGAGATTTGTTATTATTTATTCTGTAAATTCTTTAGTCATCTATCATCCATGTGATCCCTTTCACTTTTTATTAGGCAAGAAAATCATGCATTTTTAACATTACCTTTACTTATTTTTTACGAAATGAAACTTTTTTACTAAATATCGATGGCAATGTCCTATTCGGATCTTCGTAGACTCTGCCATTTGGGAATGGTTTCGTAGATAGTGAAGCTGCCGCATGTGGTCCTTTTCATTGACAAACGTGGACACAAGTCGTATTGCTGTTAAATTGTTTCTTCAGTTGAACTGTGTTAGTTCTGGGTTTCAGGAATTGTAGTGCTTCAAGAATAGCTCGGCGAGCTTGTTCCAAAAACAAGTGTCAGTTAATGCGATGCATTGACTATGCCGCTGCTGTTTGTTGTCTACGCCCGCCTTCGGAATCGTACCTTAAGAGCGGATTAGCGTATTTTTGCCATACGTGCAACTCTTACGAGCGTTAACACGCGTAAAAGTGCGATCCTCGAGAGACGAGGACCGCCGTGCGCCTAATCACCCCGCGCAAACACGCCACCATAAGCACGTGTACGCACTTATGCTGACAAAATATTACGCTAATCAGAAACCGCACTAATTTCTTCTATGTATTCACAGTGCCAATCTGGCGTCCACGTCGCAAGATCCTAGTGCCAACCTTCAGTCCGAAGAACCTCCTCAAGTTTTCGGAGATATTCTCAAAGCAAAGCATGATCTTGGGAGAACAGTTGGCGAAGGTGGCGGGAAATGGAAGCCTCTCCTTGTCTCAATATGTTATGGCGTATGCTATGGACTCTGTTTGTGGTAAGTGTACTTTTACGGCCCGTTCCATGCCTTCGGAAAAAAATGTAGGAAATTTAAGTTGTAGGTAATTTGTTGTTGTAAAGTTGAGTAATTTATTTTGTAGGTCTTTGGGTGCCATCAGGGAACGATTAACCCTCATAGCACAAGTAAAAGCACTGCATGGGATCGGAAAGTCCTCGCCTAATTTTGACTAGACGATCAAGATGTCAATACGATTCATAAGAATTTATGAGTATGTGCTGCAGTATGGAGCTTCATAAAAAGAATGGTGAATGGCTCGAGTTTAGGTTATACTGATCCGGTGCATTGCTCGTTAGTGAAACTTTAAGCTACACAGTCAGTTTGTCAGTCAGAGGGCCCTTTAACTTTTAAAAATCTCATGAATGTATTTACGCTTAGAGAATGTTTTACACTGACAAACTCTTCTTCAATTTCCAGAAACAGCGCTTGGCATCACACCTAATTCCCAAAAGAACCCTAACCAGGAAGTGCTAGGAGCATTCACAGGGGCTTGCAAACTGATATCAGATCGCATCTTGAAGCCCTGGCTTCATTCAGACCCGCTGTACAAGTTGACGCCAGACTACACACACTTCATGGAGTATAACGATGTTATCTCCGGATTTATTGATAAGGTAAACATCGTCTTCCTGCCCTTGTTCCTTGTTAAGTTTGGCGCAACACGTATCTTTCTTCTATTTTCCCCTGTCAATCGTCACGACACAATCGATCGATTGTTTCTTTGGTCTTCCTCTTCCTCTCCAACCATCAACACTACAAAAAACGCAGTGCCTAAAATACTAATGAATACATTCATTAGTATTTTAGTCACTGCGTTTATAGTGAGGTAAACATTCCAACTTGAACTGTCTGGACTGAAAACTGATGCTCTTGATGGTGAAAGAGCCTTGAGGTACAATTCCGCAAGTAGCGACGACAACTGTAAACCGCAAAATTTGCTATGACATAATTGGTGTCTGACCGATTTTTCGGCTCCAGTGTCCAACTAATTTAAAAGTTAAAACATAACTATTATAAATTTTTAGCCAAACTTGACCTAAACCTTTTTGGGGTTATTAAACCTTTAATTTCGACCTCTGCTGAAGTTCGCGGCGATGGTTGAATAATCGGCTTCAGCCAAAACTCCACCTTCGGTTCTTATTGTAGCGCCTACCGATACTTTTATGGCAACTCTCATGACGTAAAAAAAACTCTTTTGTTTTCTGCAACTTAATGTATACTCTTGTGTTTACAGTGTATTAAAAATAAACGGAGAGAAATAGCTGAAAGAAATAGTTCTAAGAAAAAAGACGATGAAGAAGGTAAGGAAAACTATTTTTACATTCTCAAGTTCTTCTTCGGATCCGCTGATATTGCTGAACAAATAACTAAATTGCTCTAAACCTGGTGAGTGGTACCAAAACTTGGGTTCAACATGGTATATCTCCTTACCTCTCCTTACAGATGAAGATCGCTTCAAAACCTTCCTAGAACTCATGATCGAGTCATCAGGAGGAGATACGGGTTACAACGACACAGAACTTCTTGAAGAAACAGTGGTCATCTTTACCGCCGGTACAGACACGTCTACACTTGCGTCTTCATTCACCAGCGTGCTGTTAGCTAGACATCCTGAAATACAGGAGAAAGTTTATCAGGAGTAAGTGTCTTATCATTCGTTTGAAGTTTAAAAGTGTCCACTAACAAAATTACGCCTCAAACTACATAATAATATCAGTCTACATAACATAACATCACGCTTGTAATCCATGAAGGGTTGGCTGAGGTGCTTCTAATAGTAAACCCCCATTGCGCCTGTTATCTTTAAATCCCATTTATTAAGGGGAGAGTCTATTGCCGTCAACCGGAGACAAATCCAGACTCCTCGGGCTGCTGAGATATTTCTGATGGAAAAACTCAATAACTCTTTTCCCGACCTGGGAATCGAACCCAGGACCTCACGCTCAGCAGTCGCGATTGCAATCGCAAAATATGTAAGGATCGGCTTTTAGTCTAACCGAGTGCAGCTGAATACAAGTATTTTACAAGGCAGTACTGCCAGGTACTGCCACAACACCGGGACACTTCTGAGGCAATGCCACAGTGGCGCAGTAGGAACCGGCCCGACTTTCATGCCGAAGGTCGCAGGTCGAACATTGACAGGCATTTTACATTCATTACTGAAACATCGTCAAGAAACCGGTATATCCTAGATTCATTATTTAAATATATCTATTACATTCGAACAACCGGTGCCGCATGGTTTATTATGGCCCACTCCTTCTCACAGAGAGGA
This sequence comes from Xestia sexstrigata, assembly GCA_941918905.2. Taxonomy (NCBI): domain Eukaryota; kingdom Metazoa; phylum Arthropoda; class Insecta; order Lepidoptera; family Noctuidae; genus Xestia; species Xestia sexstrigata. The sequence goes on from OW799206.2 coordinate 21,065,518, forward strand.
GGCCTGTTTCCCAGTAGTGGGAACATTAAAATGGCTAGTAGGGCTTATGGCTAATCAAACAATAATAATTTATGAACAGGTTAAGAGATGTCTTCGGCGACTCCCAGCGACCCGTCACCGCTGATGATTTATCCCGTCTCAAGTATATGGATGCCGTAGTTAAGGAAAGTCTGCGGCTGTACCCCCCAGCATCATCGCTACTGAGGAAAGTTGACAAGGATGTTGTACTTCGTAAGTATCATTTCAAAGTCATGTACTTACATTAATGTAGTTCTCTGATACGTTGGATTATACGAAAAAAATATAAAACAGTCTTAAAAACAAGAAATCGAAATCACGGTTCATGAGATACAGCCTGGTGACAGACAGGCAGACACACAGACGGACTCTGACCCTAATGACTTCTTGTAACCGATTTGAAAGCCCGCCGCGTCTATTACCTATGTCATGGATGTCGCTTTGAGGAATGTTCTCCTACTCCTCTTAAGTTCTGTCTCCGCAACTTCACCGGCATAAAACACAAATATTCATTATTATGCAATAAACACATTCAGAGCATATCTGAAAAACGTGACGCTTTAGATGATTTTTTCTTATACTTAACTCGTTTGCATTGATACGTACCTACTTATTTATTAATACAGGTTAATGCGAGGCTGCTGAAAACAAAGTAAAATGGCGGGAGTTCGGGTTTATTCCCATCTACCGATGGGACCGTGGTCGGTTGTCATTACCGTTTTAAACTTGTATATTTCTTTAATGGTAAAAAAGTTACATTACTTTTACATTAATCTAAAGATGGGTTTAAAATAACTTCAGAAAATCAACAAAAACTTAACCAAACTTAAAATATTATAATAACAAAACATGTCAGGCTTTATACAAAAATATTTCAACTCCTTTCAATACCAAATTGACCCAGATGGCACAGCTAAATGTGACAACTGATTACAATATTATGTATTTTTACAACGTCCTTTCCAGCCTCAGGAGACATCTTACCCGAAGGCACCGGCATCATGATCAGCCTGTTTGCGGCCCACCGCAACCCCAAGTACTGGGGAGACGACGCGGAGCTGTTCCGACCTGAACGGTTCATCGACACGGAGCTCTCGCATCCCGCTGCCTTCCTTACTTTTAGTTATGGACCTAGGAATTGTCTTGGTGAGTTTATTGTTTTATCGAGGAACGACAAAGATGCTAAACAAAAAAGTGCTACCCCGTAGTTACTAAGAAAGAAAATATTCTTGGACTAGCTGTTGTCCACGATTTACATCCGCGTGAAAATATTATAAAAATACAATGGGAAGATGCGTGTATTTTTTTCTTCACTTAAATCAATAAAGCACAATAAAATAATTAAAAGTTAAGTTAAACGACTGGTTGTTGCTCAAAAAAATATTAAACTTCTACAATATTTTCTACGACATCGACAGTTCAAACGTCCGTGACTGTCACGGCCATTCCTGTCATAGCGTTTGTCGTCATTTCCATCTATCTGCCATTTTTACATCTAAGTTTTTGCCCTTATACAATCATTTTACTAAATAAATGTGCACCACAATTTTTATATGGGCCAATACAAGGCATTTTTAAGGAATAAGACCTTTATAATGTTTAGACGCAAATTACACCACAATTCTTGTAGTTAAAAATATGCTAGAAAATACCATAATTCATCATATTCCTCTCACATTTTGTTTTCTTTTTTCCCAGGCTACCGCTACGCAATGTTGTCAATGAAGTCAGTACTAGCAACAATTCTTCGACGATTCAAAGTATTACCTCTCTCCGAACAGGACTTAGGAAAGCCATTGGAATGCAAGTTTGATATCATGTTGAGAGCTGCAGATGATTTCCAGGTCAAATTAGAACCTAGGGTTTCAAAATGTTAATCTTTTTAATGTGATTTTGTGGTGCTACACATATTATGTTCCTATCGGCACCTTCGAATAGACAGTATTCTTGAATAACGACGGCAATCCGAAACAATTATTATGTAAAAGATATATTCGCCACAGTCTTTTAGTACCGATCGACAAGCATCAACAATCAGCATCATCATTTGCTGAGCCTTTTTCCAACTATGTTGAGGTCGGCTTCCAGTCTAACCGGGTGCAGTTGAATACCAGTATTTTACATGGAGTGGCTGCCTATCTGACCTCTACAACCCAGTTAGTACTGAGTAATACGATACCCCTTGATAAGAGTGGTAGCCAGACTTTTTATTTAACAATCAGTCAAGCAATAACAAAATATCTTCTACATAAATATTTATTGGATGATTCCAAAATTTGCCGAGCCAAGTACATAAAATATGTGTACAGTCTAGCACCCGTTTACACTACTTAGTTACGTTTACAGTTTTTGTTAGATTGTTTAAATTAGTATAATAAGTTCCTACATTTTAGTTATTGATCCCTAAATATGTTATTATGTATCAGGGTAACTGATATTTTCATTAACATTAAATATATTTTGAAAACAATATATAATATTCAAACATAATAATCAAACTTTACAAACACCCGTTAGCAGAATAGACAGTACGGTCAATCTAACACAGTTTGAACCTGCTACTATTGCAGAGGTACTTAAAATAATTGAAAATTTAGATGCAAACACATGCGCCGGTATTGATGGAATAAGTACAAAAATGATAAAATGTATTAAAGATCAAATAGCGGAAAACTTAACACTTTGTATTAATAGGTGTCTAACTGAAGGGTATTTTCCAGAATCCTTGAAAGTTGCAAAAGTCAGCCCCATATATAAGTCGGGAAACAAATCAGATCCAGGTAATTACCGACCGATATCTGTATTACCAATATTATCGAAAGTGTTTGAAAAAATATTACACAACCGAATTAGTGCATTTCTAAAATCAAAAAAGTTCTTATATGAAAAACAATATGGGTTTCGACCAAAGTCAAACACGGTTACAGCTGCAACCGATCTAGTGTCAAAAATCAAATATGACATTGATAGTAAAAAAATCACACTGGGAGTGTTTGTAGATTTAAAAAAAGCTTTTGATACTGTTAGTCACGAAATACTTTTGTTAAAACTAAATCATCTAGTTTTCTCAGGATCCGCTTTACAAATTTTAAAATCGTACCTTAGTAATAGATATCAAATTGTGAAAAAAGGTGAAGTCCAAAGTGGACCTCGACAAATCACCTACGGAGTCCCCCAGGGCTCAATCCTCGGGCCACTATTATTTCTTATCTACATAAATAGCATCCATGAAATCGGTCTGAGGGGGGATATAGCACTATACGCTGACGACACGAGTCTATTTTACTCAGGTGCCTCAATATGCTCAATTATAGAACAAGCTCAACATAATCTAAACCTCTTACATACTTGGCTTAAATCAAACTTACTGACAATAAATACTGCCAAAACAAATTACATTATATTCGCAGCAAAAAACAAAAAGATTGGCCAGCACAGTAACCTACATATTGATGGTCAAATATTGAAGAGGGTTCATCAAGAAAAGTATCTTGGTCTTATACTTGAAGATCAATTAACGTGGAAACCACATATAGAGAGCATCAAAAACAAGCTCACATCACTAACAGGTGCGCTCCGTGGCGTGGTGCGTTGTCTACCTAGACATGTGCGTTATACTATATATAACTCCATGGTTAAATCTCACTTAGACTACTTGATTGAGGTCTGGGGAATTGCTGCCAAATCAAACCTAAAAATACTCCAAATTGCCCAAAATAGAATAATTAAAACACTATTTAGATATAACTATTTAACTCCTACTGAAAAAATCTACAAAGAAACACAACTTATGAATCTCCTTCAAATATATAAGTACAACACATGCATACTCGTAAGAAAAATTTTAACTAAAGATATCCATTCTCAGATTACATTTACAAAAAGGGCACAAACTTATAAAATTTTAACAAGACAAGCTAATGACATTTGCTTAACCCAGCCTAGGACTAAATATGGAAAAAGGAATATTATGTACGAAGGAGCCAACTTCTATAACAAACTTCCTAGAGACATAAAAGAAATAAAATCGTCATACATGTACAAGAAAACTTTAAAAAAATATATATTAAAAGATCTTTCCCTGCAAATTAAAAAAATATATATATATATATATATCTATATGTTTAAGTATAATGAAAAATAAATAGTGATAGTCTATAAGCAAAAATAAATTATTATGTCTAAGTACAAATTTTAACCGAACACATTCTAATGAATCCCTAATGTTCTGCACTGTGTCATGGGCCTTAGTAAACACCCAACAACTATTAAATTGCACCCTACCCTCATCGCCCAAAACTTATGTTCTTTCTTGTGTGAAACCTACCTTCTTCTGATTTTTTATAATTGTTTTGTTACGCTAAAATGATGTATGATAAGTCGAAGTATAATATTTATTGTAATGGTAGTTTTAGGATACATTTTTATTTTGTTTTTATCTACGCTTACTGGCAGATAACATTGTGAATCTATTTATGTTTTTCTCTGTAAGTGAATTTGTAATTCTTTTGAGAAATAAATATCTTTAACCGTATATAATTTTTCATCGAGAAGAGTCAGTAACCCCATTTCACTTACTGGGAAATCGCCTTACACCACAGAATAGCAAATTCATTGCAAGTTGTACGGCCCCCAGTAGGGATGTAGGCAGTGGATCCAGTTTTTATTCCGTTCCTCGGCGGTCTGTACAATCGTACATAGGCCCATTTAGTTCGATGACACATCGTTCGGATAGGAAGCTGTTAGTATCCTGGGAATCAGGTTTGTTAAGTAATTGATTCTTACTTAGGGCAGGCATGTGTTCGCACTGCTTTAAGAACGAATTGATTTAAAGAACCTGAAGAATATGCTCATGCAAGAGACCAGGAAGTGAGTTCCAATTTTCTTTGGTTTGGAACCTTAAAAGTGCCTCCAGGGCTCATACTCATACTCTGCATGGGATAAAGCCTTCACCCAGCAGTGAAACAGTAATAAGTTGATATTACTAAGAGGAACAACCAAAACGAAATTGGTTTAAACTGATTTTATACCTCAATGAAAAAGAAAACATAAATAAAAATACATCGAACTAAAAACCAATACATTAACTTTCCCATAATCAGTTCTTGAACCGCACAACACAAACGTACACTGCAAGCAAAAAAATACCACCTTACACTGCCATCCTAACTCTCCCTTTTTCCCATAACAATAAGGTTGCTATTTAGCTCACATAAGTGCAATGGTATAATGGCATAGTGGCTGCAGTTCCGGGACATCAGAAGTCTAGTAGTTCCCGACAAGACAAGTTGCTATTTTATTCTGGACAGGGGCGCTGCAACCTTTTTGGTATTGATACGTTTCATAGATGAGTTTAGATACACTTGCAGACAACCTGAACCAAATGAAATGTATTGAAAGTAATTTATTTTATTAATTTGGCAAAGAATGGGATGTGAAACTAATGTTCCTAGCAGCTGTTTGAAGCATTGTCATTGGTTGAAAATCTGGTCATCTCATTTTATATTTCAAAATAGCTTGGCAGCATTAAGACCTAGCTATGGTCGCGCCATCTCAATAAGCTTTTAGCTAATTAGTCCGTCAGTTAGATTATCAGAAAATATTTGAACCGTGTTTTTTCTTTTGTTACGTAAATCAAAATTGACGAAGATATGACGCTTTTAAAATTCTCAATACGTCACGCCTAGGTATAATTTTTAGCTAGTTCTGACGTCACGAGCCCCCACTCCCGAGTTTTGATGCGTTTTATCTTTGTCAATATTCATTGATTTACAAAAACAAAAAATACGTGTCCATTAAATTCCAATACTGTAACTGACGGACTAAATAGATTTGATATTTTTTGATACTGTCGTCATGCCTATTACATAAACTAGTCCGCACAAAACTGAAAAAAAATCGTGAATTATGAAGGTGTTGATAACAAACGCAGAAAGGTATGGCAAACTTACACCCCGAAATACTACTGGTTATAACTTTACTCTGCGTTCATGAACAAGTATAGTGCAATATTGTGCATCGTTTTATTTGCAACTTTTGTTTCTGTCTTTCTTTTGGATACACATAAAATTACTATCCCTAAAATGCCCTACAAAATAAAAAAAGCAACCAATACAGAAAACGTATCCCTATCAAGCTAGTGGCTACCCCTGTCTCAGTTCAGGCGAGTTCAGTCAACCTGCCGCACGCTTCCCGGTCGCATCTCACCACTCCTGCGCAACTAGTCGCTCTGTGAACGCGATCCACGGAACACTATCAAGGTGAGTCATTTTATTTGTCTATTCCTCAGTTTTTACATCGATTTTCTTAAATTTAAAGGGTTGAAGACGCTGCTTAAAGTTAAGAGCCGTAAAACAATGATGGGTTTAGCCGTAACTAATAATAATTACATAACTGCAACGTTTACCCCTTAATTACGATAAACGATAGTAGAGAATTTACTGACTTGTTGGCGGGGTCTTCAGTATTTTATATTGGGGTGTAATATAAATCACGTAGTTCAAGTTTTTTGCGGTGATCTACAGGGTGGAAACATCGCGCATATCAATCACCACGAGTATTCAATACATCATTCCGAACCCCAACAAATGTTTTTTTTAGAATCACACGATCAAAATAAATGGAACTGCTGTTTTTTTTTTTTAAACCGAATAATAGTTGCTATTAGGTGTTTGGAAGAATGTACAGAATACGTTTGTTCGACGATGTGGGATTTCACCCTATAAACGATACTCGTACTTTCATTCTGTCAGACAGTTGGTACCAGTTATAGGAAATTTATTTTGTAGAACATTACAAAATCTTTTAAACTTTTTCACACGTGTCGGTATTTTTCATAACTTGGAAAATATGAAAGAATATCTTGTCTTTATTCCGCAGTGTAACTAAAACTTTAAAAACTTAAACTAAAACACCCTACGTCAATAACTGTACTAATAGTGTATTTTGCAATACTAAAGAGAGAAGAAAGAAAAAATTTACTTTCTACCCAAATAAAAAGGCTCGTACTTGACAATGAAATTTATATTTTTTTTTTATGTAAAAGTTCGAAAATAATAATATGGTGTAAAAAACCTCTTAACGAAGCCGAAAAGCATTTGTTCTCCCCCGTCATTGCGATGATTTTTTTGTTCTACAGCATACCTGGGAACCTCATATTTACGGAGATATTGGGGTCAAAGTTACAACTCTTTACCAAGTTTTTTTTTAATACAAGTTTTTAATGTCAGATTATTACTTTAAACACCTCCACGATCTCCGTTTTATTCAATCTATCCATCAGCACAATGTTTTGAGTGCGTTACATTGGGTTCTACCACAAAATATGATTATTCACCCCAAAAAAAAAAGTCGTTTCCCAGCAAGAATTTTTGCTTAAAGTTACTTAGCTTGATTGCTTGGTTAACGACTTCGTGATGAGGTTGTTTACACCCTGTATATTCCTGCCCTTGTCCCATGTTACATCGGATTAGAGCAACAAGTTTTATCTCATCCTCGTATTGTAGCAAGACAAAGACATCCCAAGAAAGTTAGATTTCTAAGACTGCGGGTTTACCATCGTCGCTTAGCATAAAATACTTTGTTCAATTAAATGTACCTGTTCTTCAATCCAACACTTCTGCCGACCACAAACCGGCTTGTAGGCCAGTAGGCCAAATTGCTTTTATGCGTAACTGCATTGTCGTTGCAATAAAGAATATTACAAGGAAATCTATTCAAGCCTAACAGTAGTATCTAATTAATGGTAAAAAAGCTTGAAAATGATTTAACTTGCTTTTGAATGTTGAAGTTAATAAAAAACAATTTTCTATTTACAGATGCAGTGTTTCATCTGTGTCACGTACATGATCATTTTATGCGGTTCAAGTCCAACAATAAATCGAGAAATCGCCACAACTCACGAGAAACGTTCCTTATTCCGCGACGTCATAGAATCTCTGAGAATCCACTCTCAATTACCGGAGGATGTCAATCAAAATGATGAAAACAATTTGTCTGCAAATTATGTCAGATACGGATATGAGAACGAACCCTCTTTACCAAGTGATGCTGATTATATCCCAAGAAGAAACGATAGAATTGAAATGCCGTCGATGAAGTATCGTTTTCCTAAAAGTATCAACACCAATTCAAGTGATGAGATCAAGTCTAGAGAAGAAGTAGTGGTGTTTATAGATACTAATAGGCATAAAACGACCACCTCAAAACCTAGAAAAGACAAACGTCCACCGCGGCCAACTTATAATAGAAATAAAAACCAGAACAAGAATAAAGAAAACGAAGATGACGTTAATATAGAAGCTGCTGATAATGAACCTGAAGATTATACACCGCTGACTAATACAATGGCTGGACAAAGCCAGATTGGGAACAGGGAACAGCAAACAGTGCTGAAACCAACAGTCATAGTCAATATTCGAGGTACAGTCACACACAGAGATAGCGATATCAGAATCGAAAGCAGGGACGAACCACTTAGTAACAGAACTGAACCCGTACAAAACATATTTAACATAAATCAAGCAATCAAGATTGAAAGAGAAGGAAACAAGAAAAAGCCTTCAACTGTGAAACAAGAAATCAAAATGGTAGCTCCAAATGAGAATGCTAAAGTTGAAGAAGACATGATGATGTGCGAGACAGCTACATGGAAACCAGACAAAAGCCAGGAGAGTAGGAAACTTGACAATGTTTTGCAAATTTTATTTTCCATTTAGGATAAAATTTTCGAAAACGTGCTCATTTTATTATTCGTTTATGGCAAAAGCAAAACGTATTATAGTTTTAAAATTGAGTATTAATTGTGATATACTGAACACTAGTGATAAAATGCTCAATATCGATTTGTCTTAAGTCTTTTAACATTCGATTAAGATAAGAATCAATTTAGTTAAATCTTAATTCATGTGTTTAATGATTATAATTATTGTATCTAAAAGAAGGTGTGTATCATTGAAATCCATTATTCATATGATTAATGATTCTATAAATTGATAAAGTTATGTCCATTATAGGTTAAAGCTTTTAACATTACAATTAATTACAGTTAACATTTCATCGTGCGTTTCTCTCATAACAAGTAAATAAATTAATTTGAAAGCCATAAAGGTACAGCCTTTATGGTTTTAAAGATTTATTGGTAAGTCTTAATTTAGCTAAACATGAGACTAAACCAGTAAGAATTTATTTATATCGGTTTCAAAGTTACTGTGAATGGAACGTGCATATATATCTCCGAGGAAGTCTATCTTCTTTCTAAAATATTAGACATCTATCAATAAAATACTTTCTCGAATCCTTTTATTATCACACCCTTTCAACATTGCCGAGATAAAAAAACTTAATTCTTGCAGTTATGTATGATGTTTCGTCGATTTGAAAGAGGCGTTCTAAATATACCTACCTAATAAATATACCTTTTATATTGTTTTTCTTTCGAATTCTTTGATCACTTACATTAAAGAATATCAATAATCGTGATAACCCTGTGGTTAAGGCCTTCCCACTCATGAGGGCTCATGATGTGGATTCAAATTCAAAATTTGAACGATATTCGAAGTTTATATTGGAATTCACTGACATCGGTGAAGGAAAACATCGTGAGGAAACTTGGATCAAAAATTAATATAAATCTGAAATTCATTCAATTCGCCTTCAGCTAATGTGATGATAAATTTTGGCGTGTGCTCTTTATCTATCTATTTAGGACTTTGTTGCCCAACTTGTTCAGGTGGAACAATAATGAGCTGGTTTTATTAATTTTACTGCCATGTCATGAAACGATTACCACCTTGCTTCATTCACTGTTTTTGTAAGGTCGTCGACCCACATAGCCTTATATAATACAACAACGTTGTTAGTTTGTTACTCTACCAGCTCATAAGGCAATTTCTCATCAACTTTATACTATTTGTCGTTAGTGGGCGCCTTATGACTTACTTCTGCGATTATGACGTCACAGCTTTGAACCTGTATTGGCGATCAGTGTGCTTATCATAATTTTCGTGCATCATAGTTTTGGAGGATATGAGGATTGATATATTTTGATGTGTTGGAAGGAGCCTATTTGATTTATGAGTTAAAGAAAACTTAAGACCGAGTTTGAAACAAGTAACATTATTTTTTATGAAGGTTGTTTAAAAATAATGTTGGAAAACCAAAGACGTAAAGGATACGAAATGTTGCTAAAAATTACATCTAATCTTAGAGAAGATTAATTAATCGACTTAAAATTAGTACACTTTAATTCCAAGTGGTTCCCATATCAAATTCAGACTTAAATTAAATCCAATTTGATTGACTTATTGCCGATGTTTCCGATTATTATTATTATTATTATTATTTCCATTTATTACATGTAGTTTGAAACTGGAAACGAAATATGTAGTAGATATAAATATGTAGTAGGTAGGAATACCACAAAAATATTAAAAAATGTTTTAAGCAGAAACTATTCAAGTGCCATTTCTGGTTCATAATCCAACTATATTCGTCTGTATCTATTACAATGCACCGTTATCAACCTACGCCTATGACCAAAACTGTCACAAACTATGATAATATTAGCCTTATTTAGACAACAATACTTCTTGAATCTCTTATTACCTTTTAAATAAACTAACAAGATTTAAGTTAGACTCAGGCTATCAAAATGGGAAATCTTTTTTTAGTCTTTTAATAAATTTTTTAGTCTTAATTTTCGTATATAATAAATAAATACATAAATTTATCGCTGGACATTAACACAGCGCCATCTAGTGCCACACTAAGCAACGAGATAATAATGAATGATCATAATGATCATGATGTTTGGTTGTTGAAACTTATCTTTATCAGTTACCGTTTTAGCTTACAGGTAAGCTAAAGTAGCAGTAGAACAGCCATTTTTGGCAAAGGATGTATATCGGCACGTGTATCATATTAGGACGCCCAACAACTTGGTAGACCGAAAACTATTAAAAGGTGGATGGGACAAGTTTGTTCTCCATATTTTTGCGAAGCTTGGAAGAGGCCTGTATCCAGCAATGGACAGTAATAGACTCAGTTGATTGATACTGGTAAATATAATTAAATAAGTTCCGGAATGACAGAACAAGATTTCAAATGTCAATAGAGCATGGAATACGATTTGAAAATGTTACAAGGAAGTGCCTAGGACTTAGCCTGCACTGTCAATAAATACATTTAGACGCACTTAATCAATTGGATAAACTAAAACAGTGCTACTACAGTGTTATGCAACCTTCATTAACATACTTACATGTTCAACACTTAATTATCTAGTACCACAAAAGACAATTATATTCTTTGACATCATGGTCCTGTTTGACTAATGAATCAAGCATCACCTCACTCTATACTAATGTTCTTAGGTCCATAACGGCTTAAAAGAACTGAAATGTCTATCACGGTCCATGTTTGGACCCGTGTCCATCCTTCAATTTACCGTCCAACAATCGAGCTGTTATTCCGGACGTCAAAATGTCAGCGATCATTTATAATATATTCCTGAAGTACCAGTCTCTTTGCAAGGCCGGTTAGCATCAAACACCGATCTAATTCCTTGTATGTCATTAAAATATAGAGCAGGCTCTGAATCAGAGGTATCGTGAAGAAAGAAGTTAAATGCAAGGTATTTAAACATAGGTACAGCTTCGTTCCGATATGCAATCTTCTTAGCTTATCGATGGCAATATAACAGAATCGGCCCAGAACCCGGCGCCGAGATCGGTGCCTTCAGTTGCAGCCATAAATTCCAGTGTAAGGACTAAGATGCAAACAACAGGACATGATACGTGTCTCATCGTTTAAACATCACCACATTTACACTCCAGATCAGACTAATCTATGAATCTCACAGTAGGTACCTATACAGATTGGGATGAATTTCGATAGAGGCTTTTATATTTTGGAAAGTCTTCCAATTAAAAGATTAATTATTATAGCCTTTTAGTGGCCTTTTTAGTAAGCGTTCTATTTTATACCTAAGACAAATTAAGATCATTAACCTAATAAAATTACAAATTTCGGAAACGAAAACTAATAAAATAGGCATTCGATTTTATCACCAAGGGTGATGAATATGTATGAAGACTTTAAAAAATCCTTTGCGATCAGTCGCTCAATTACAATGTCCTGTTAAAATGATCTAATTTCCTGTTTTGGAAGAGCAAAGCACTTAATTGAAATTATATATCAAGTTTATACCGTAGACGTAACGAAATCTTGATGGACAGGGTCATCAAAGATAATAAATTATCTAAAGAGTCATTTTATGGATATTATACTTATATAGAAGAGCAATTAATTTATTAATCAATCGATTTTGGCAATGCCCAATATAGGTCTTGAAGAAATAAAGGTGATTGTCCTTAAACGTTCCGGGATGCTTGCTCAGGTATTTATGATTGTCAGCATGTTTTATTGGGTTTAGGCCACCTTTCAAGCGGAACGTGAGAGGGAGAGAACCTCACGTCCCGGCCACCGCGGGGGACGCCCCGGGCGTCGGGGGCCACCGCCACCGTAGGCGCGGGCCTGTGAGCCGGTGAGCTATGGGCTAGCTCTCTATCCGTCCTATGACGACAGGCCGTGTCGACGGCGCGTTCGTGTTACATGCGCGCCTCAAAGAGATGTCAGCAAAAGGAAGGAGTCCGCAAGGGCCGATGCCTGCCGGGGCTGCGGGACTGTTCGAAAAAGATACCGTGGCCCCGGAACACAAAGGGCGATGAAGGAACATGGATGAGTTTTAGTCAGTAAAAGTCTGACACTCCCTCCTGCTCCGCCAAGAGCGCCCAGAGCAGGAGTCATTTTGTGATTTCCAATCCGAAGTCTACGTCTACGGTGTATGTTTCTGTTGTAATGTCTAATATACTAAATGAAGAAGCGCCGGCGAAACGTTTTGAAACTGCTGTAGGTAAATATGAGACGATTCAAAAGTGACATAGGCTTTTCTGTATCTCAATCCTATATATTTTTGACTTTTCATTGTTATCGTGGATATAATTTAAGTTTTTCAATGCCTTCTGTCTTATTTAAATAACGGAGCTATTAGCTTTGTTTTTCCACATATTCATACTTACTGTAAAAGGTCACGTGACAAATTAGGTAGAGTATCTGAAACGGGCAGATCGCGAAGATAAAGAAAGTTGCTCATCCAGTAGCTAGTGGAAAGATACAAATCTTAATGGTTAGTATTGGACAAAACACGTGTTAGGCATAGAATGTAAGTATAACGTAACACACGAGCATTTTTAAATTTAATTTAGAACAAACGAACATAAAAAAGGATTATTTAAAACTCATCCCCTATCCAATGGGATAATAGGGATTGAAAGTTTGTATAGAAGCTTGTCATTTTAGCGCACGCCTTGTTCTATCATAAATAGGCGAGACGACAAAAAAAACTAATTAGTCCGTCAGTTAGATTACCAAAAAATATTTGACCCGTGTTTTTTCTTTTGTTACGTAAACCAAAATTGACGAAGATATGACGCTTTTAAAATTCTCAATACGTCACGCCTAGGTATAATTTTTAGCTAGTTCTGACGTCATGAGCCTCCACTCCCGAGTTTTGATGCGTTTTATCTTTGTCAATATTCATTGATTGACAAAAACAAAAAATACGTGTCCATTAATTTCTAATACTCTAACTGACGGACTAAATAGATTTGCAATTTTTTGATACTGTCGTCATGCCTGTTTTCACTTATAAGCCACGAATTAACTAGAAATTCGTAGAGTCCGTTGTATTATTGTTTCCGTCCTAAAAAACCTTATTTTCTTCTGTTTAATAGAATTTAACACCCAATTTAACACCTGAGATTAATGTGTTGTATCATTCATACTTCAAAACATAATCACAAGTTAGCCAGTATATCTTGAAACTTCAGCTCAGTGCTGTTTGCAAACGCCAGTCAATTATATGACTAATTTCATACTGGATACTTTAGCTCCCTAGTTCACCGAATCTCAAAATAATTTGGTCATAATTAAATAAAAAACTTCTAAAAAACCGCTACATGAATTCTAATTAGCTTTACCTAAAGAAACACCTACATTTTGATAGATCATACAGTTATCAATTATAATTTATAATAATTATTATTTAAACAAAAACTCGACGTTGATATTTGGGTCAGCAGTCTTTAAAGTGCAAGGTCAAGTTCAAGTATAGTTAATTTAAAAGTGATTGTAATACGGTATTCAATGGTATCATAGTGATGGGCGGGTGCGGTACCGAAATATCGATACTTTTAAAGGGAAGTTGTGATTTGAGTTGCACTTTTCTAATGCACATTTTCCCCAGGTTGCGGGGTTTCATCAAAGAAAGGATCAGTGGAAACTTTTCTGATGTTTTTGTGCGTGACTAGGCTGGATCACTTTTATAAGATATAAAAGACTCCAGTAGGGATTTATATCATACCCCATCAAGAACATAGTGAAGTTAAATTCTGTTGGAATTCAAAATAGCTGCCTCATCTCATTCTTTACTAAACTTTTGTTTTTGTTTTCCATTTGTTGTGTTATTTTTCTGGAATCCAAAATGGCGCAATTTAGGAAACGGATTCCGAATTAATCGATTTTACTATTACTACAAATATTTTCCAGATTTGTATTATGTTGTATTAGTCGGTGCTATAAATGTAAAACATGTATGTTTAATGGAGTAATAAAATTTAATTGCCAAAAACTTCTTATTATAAAATAGCTAGACATCATAAAAATTAAACACAAAATTGGTCCGATTAGTTTTTACCAAACATGATTAATATAACCGCTGTCAATTCAACAAAAAACGAATTGTTTATATTATATCACCGACAAGTCATCACAATTAAAAAAGGTTCGATCTTTCTTGATTGGCATACATAAATATAAATTTTAATTAAGCCTATAATTCCCACATTAAAAGACAATATATCGATTCCAACATATTGACAATTAAAAGAAAAAAAAACAATTACAACATGGTTTTTAGTTAATACGAATTTATTTTAAAATGACGTATCGTAACGAAGGTTGAGTGGGTGAAGCGGAACTCAGGAGCGACGACAAGCTAACTTTAGGGAAATGTTTTTTTTTGATGGGAAAAGGTGTGAGTTTTTATAAGGTT
The DNA here is from genome assembly GCA_941918905.2 of Xestia sexstrigata. Lineage (NCBI taxonomy): Eukaryota > Metazoa > Arthropoda > Insecta > Lepidoptera > Noctuidae > Xestia > Xestia sexstrigata. The sequence continues at coordinate 21,080,648 of OW799206.2, forward strand.
TTAGATTGTATTAGGGGTTTCAAAATCTTTAAAGTGCTCTAATGGATTTTCCAATACATCCAAGGATTCTTATGGATTTTCAAAATGTTATAAGGTTAAGGAATACTTCTTAAAAATTACAACATGGTTTTTAATTAATACGAATTTATTTTAAAATGAGAATCATTCCATTCCGCTGATATTTTTAGTGAAACATCGACTAATTTGTAGTTTGAGGAATCAATTTAAGAGGAAGAGGTACGTCCACTTTCACAATTCACATCCCTGTGTCGCAGTACTAATGTAACTCGAAACTTACGAGTATCGATAACATCTTAGTTGTTCTCGTATGTGAGACTGACACTATCTGTTGTTTTAAGCTTGTAGGGTAATTCTCTTTTGTTTTATGTGATTTCAGGGGTAAGTTGTGTGCTACGTAAAGGTCATCTAGGAATGGAGTGAAAAGTTTTAATGAACACTTACTTTAATTATTTATTATAATGTTACCTAGATGCAAAGTGCTCAAAGTGCAAGTGCCTTCTTTGTATGAGAAGAGGCTTTTGCCCAGCAGTGGGATACTAATATGCTGGTATTATTATTATATAATGTTTTTTTTTTTTAATTTACTATTTCGAGGATGATCTTACCTTGTTGTAGTAGTGATACCATTGTACTCGTAGATATATACGTAGGTACATACATTGTTTTATTTCACTTTACTTAAATGTCTAGATCAAAAAATCTGTCTCAAATACTGCACAATATAACACTTACTAGATTAGACTTAACTACTTAATTTTCGTCATTATCAACTCACCATCATAACACCCGAAAAATATCCCCATGCATCAACCAAAACTGCAATATAAAAATCTAATTTCATGCAAAAATACACAACATAACACGACAGATCTCACAAATACTTTTACATTCGAGAATCAAACTCGTGGTAAAATCATTTTCAAAGCGAAGCAAAAAGCTGGTGACTCGGTTCAAGATTCGAACTCGCTAGTGGACAGCGCGAGTGACCGCACGTGTTCCATATTCAAATTTTAAATACCGATACTCTATTATTTGGTAGTAACGTGTTTTATTTATCGATAATATTATACCCAGGAAAAATGATGCGTCCTTATCTTTTTGGAATTTTGGTGAGTACGTTTTGAACATTTTTTGTGCGTTTAAACCTCAATTATAAATCTATTACCTTTTTATATTCAATAAATAAGGGGTCGTAATAAAATGCAATTTAAAAATAATAAGAAGTAAGTACAGGTTCCCAAATCAAAGCTCATTGTGGCTTTTAAGTATTTTTTTTTTGTTTTTTAATAAATAAACTCTTTATATCAATACAACATTGTTACAAACATCTTAAAGCACAACATACAGACATAATTTCCCACAGATAGGTCCACTGGCTCCCAAACTAGGTTTTCGACTTGTGACTTGGGGACAGTTTTACTTCCCTTGTATGTTTTGTTTTGGTGTTTTGCTTTTACTTTCGTGTTTTGCTTTTTACCATAACATAAAAAAACATTACGCCTGTATTTTCTGGGATAATTAGGTAGAAGTTTTCCTAAAATACGCCCACATTTCGCCAGTTCTGATGCTTTCAACTTTATCGTTAGTCAAATATACAAATTCATAGGAAAAGCTCACTCGCCACCTTAAACCGACAATCAAGTCACCATTTCAAAGTAAAAAAAAAAACAAAAAGAAATATCTATGTGAAAAACGAAAGCTTCAAGTAACTAACGGTTCACATTTGTCTTCACTTATATACATATAAGTATACAACACAAGAACTTGACCGTTTTAATATTTATCGAAGAAACTTACTGAATGTGGTAAGTACATTGAATTTGAAAAATGTCTCCTGAAAAATCTAAAAAAAGCCGCTTATTTTGAGCTTATGGAATAAGTGTAATCGAGCTTTATCGTTCCCATAGCTGGGATACAAGACTCATCTCTATGAGAGGCCGAGTACTTATAAAGAATTATGCATATGGGACAGGCCTAATGCGGGTTGCTCAAGGTATCCCTACAAGGTAAAACTTCGTCTCGCATAAAAACCTATTAAAAAAACTCAGGTTTACGTTCATTACATTACCATAGCGTGGATATTTAAGGGCTTAATTCTACGAATGAACATAAGCCTAATTGACTCTTAGGCTGAAGCACAAATTAAATATGAAGACAGATCATCATCTAGGAATTAAAAGTAAACGTATGACCAATTTGTAAGGTAATGAAATACTGTAGTTGAAGGTAAACCATAATTACTAAACAAAAAATAAGACAGAAATACATAAATATATACTGTCGGTATATCATCCCGTTTAACCTGCGAAACTGCTATATTAAAGAGAACGGGTTACTTCAAACATGGACTAGTGCGTAGGTGTAGATGTATTAAAAAATAGTAAATGTCACTATTTGTTCTAGGTATTGCTATTTTTGTACTTGACGGTCGAAACTGTCACACCTCTTATCTTTATTGTCAATATCAATTACATCTCTAGCCAGATATAGCCGAACAATCCTTCCAAACAGAAATAGGATTAAATAAAATGAAAGAGAACCTAAATATCGAAATGAAAAAAAAAAACATTAGCGCTTTGCTACGTAGGTAATATTATATTATTATATTTAATCTAAAAATATGAAAACGACCCTGTTTTATTGTTAACAAACAAAAATATACATTATAATGTTTAAATGTTTTTTTTTATATCTAAGCCCTTACCATATTTAACGTTAGCTTTGGATAAGTCATACTTACAAAGCTAAAACAAACGTAACGTATTTACACACTTTTACCGTGTGACTTGTGTTTTTAGCCAAAATTGTATTTGTCAAGATCATTGACATCAACACTTCAACCGTAAACAAAGGTTTACGATGTTTTGACCTTTAGTTCGTAATCGAGTTTTTTTAATGTTACGTAGGTACATCATAATCCTTCTGCCGTTGTCCCATGTTACTTCGGGTTAGTGTTTTTTTTTTCAATTCTCCCTTGTCAGCCGTCACGTTAAATGTTTTATTTATTTAATGTTACACATACCTCAACATAATCCTTAGCGTATAAGATTCTATCGTGATGTTTAATTTATTTAGGTAAATTTCCAGTCAACATTACCGAAAATACATTTTATGATTTTCCACAATAATGGCAATCAAGGTCAATCGTCATTGACCTCTGACCATAGTCTTTACTGGCCCAAAATAACGTGTAAGTAAATCACACAAACGAGTACTTTCCATCTATTATCTCACAGCATAATTTGACTTACACTGGTTCTATGACATTATAAACGTTGCGTGCATAAACATTGCCCTCTTTACCGGTCATTTCCAACTTTCCATTAACATCGAAACTTGTTTTCAAAAGAAATGTCATAAGTATCACTTTTACTATTCGTTTTTTCGTAAGCATCATTAGTTAAATAACAAACAGAAAACAAGAAACAGTCTCATCACTAATTTTCGCATGTCCATCAATTCAAAATTCTAATTTCAAATGTCGTAAAATGAAATTACAATTCTTGATCGACATGCGTGATGCAGTTAGTGATGTTCGATATTGATATCGAATAATAAATTTACCTTTAGATTATTTATTTTGCAATATTTATGAAAACACGAAAATATAATAATCAAAATAAATAAAAACAACCTGCTTTCCTTTTACAACCCGTCACAATAAAATATGGAAATTAGCTAATCATTTCGTATGTAAATTGTTGAATTATTAAGTATTTTATTAAAATAGATATCGTCCATAAGGTTCACAAAGGTTGTGGCGAAAATGATAATTTATGTAAAATCGATATTTTATAAACATGACAACAAAACTTTCATCATTCACTAAGAAGTGGTCGAATTTTGCTCAATTCTGTACCATTTTATCGATGTTTTACAAACACGTTAAAAAATACATGTTAGTTTTATTAATAATGAACATGTTAGCTTGGTACAGTAATATCTTTTGTATATTCAATGTTACCGAGGTTGCCCTTCTTCAATTGTTAAATGCGATTAATATGTTTAAACCCTGAATCACCTAGCATTGAACCCGGCAAAAACTTAATTGAATTCTCAAAGAGTACATCATCATGGACTGCTTTATTAATTAGGACCAAACAAATTGATGACGATAGCAAATATCACTTTACCAGGCAGCTTTCCTTAATTTTTTAACATAAGGTTCAGGTTGCTGCAGTTGTAAAATATATACTTCGCATTAATTAAAATTACAATTGTTGTTTACAAATGATTCAATTTTTGAAGTAATCACATAACATGTTTTTTATATTCACCCTCACTTGCGGAAGTATAGTATTTTCTAATGAAACAACTCTGTAGACACTTAAATATTCATCACCTCATATTTGAAACTGAGACATACAATAAAACAATTAAGATTTACAACCGATACAGGCTTGAGACAAGATCTAAGATTAGCTACCAAATTGGTATTCATGTTTGGATATGACCGGTTTGCCCTTATAAGTTATCCGGAACTAAGTTTAGCTCTTTGTTGTGTTAAAAGTTTGGTCCGTTATAGTCTTTTATGTCCAGGTAGGACTAAAAAAACATATTTTGTGTGCTACTGTTTTTATCTATGGTGCGCTATTGATTCTCCTTCGAATTCACAGAAAGGAATGGATGGATGAACTGACATTGAATAGTATGCAGTCATTACGGGTAGTACGATGCCCAAGAATCTGACAACCAATCTTATCCAGGGGTATCCTATTACCCAGTGCCTAGGTTGTGGCTGTTATATAGGTAGTCACTCCATGCAACAAACTGGTCCATCTAGCTGCATCCGGTTAGACTCAAAGCCAACTCCAACATAGTTAGATAAGGGCCTTTCTCTAATTATATTGGAGTTGGCTTTATGTTGGAGGTGATGATGACATTGTTCCTTCTCCTAATTTAGAGAGCTATTGACAGTTCTAGCTGATTTGAGGTTGGAACGGTCGTTGATCAATACACTGTGTTCATCTAACAGTGAAAAACTAATATAGAAAGTGACATTGAAAAAATCTTTACTAAAATTACCCATGTTTGCATGAGATTATTTATTTATTTAAAACTTTTTGTCAACAAAAATAGATACAAAGGCGGACTTAATGCCTTAGACATTCTTTACCAATCAACCAAGGGATTATTGACGCATGTCTCCATCAATCAACCAACATTAAGTTGATATTTCTTTGTATTTAGGATTTCTTATTTTGCTTTGAGATGCGATGTAGGTTTTGAGGAAGACACTTTCAAAAGATATGTAGATGTGACCTTATCTAAGTGCCCTGTTTCCGTTTCCCCTACTTTATGGTTATGTGGGATTTCATAGGTAAGAAAATAGTTTGTATGCAAGATTAGTATGACCCCAACATAATTGGGAAAAGGCTAAACAGATGATGATAAAGTTTTTTCATTATTTCCAACCATAATGAGCTTCACTCTGTATTACAAATCCCAATGAACCCTGATTCATCCGCCCATTCAAAAACGTGTACTTTGGCCTTTCGGAAGGTATAAACTAGCGACCCAATCCACTAAGCCAAAAGACCGCAATCCGTTTTAACCGCAAAGATGATCATCATTATGACTGACATTCTGACTAAATAACAAAACAAATAAAAATACTGGCCACTTAGAATTAGGGGCAAGTAAAACGTGAACACGTCAATCAAAACAAAACAAAATCAAAGATGGCGTCCGGGAAAGCACTCACTTCTAACTAAGTAGCGTTTACACAGTCGTTCAACTATAGCGGCCCATTTTTTTTTAACCACCAATTGGCAATATGTACAAATAAGTAAAACTAACGGTAATACTGCCAAATACCAACACAATAAGTGTACGCGACCTAGTAATTTCCTTCTTAGGTGTACGCTGTTTGAGGTGTGGTCTCGTCGTTGGCGCTGCGGAGTGCTTGTTAGTGATACATAAATGTTGCAGATTAGAAAATTATGTGCTTTTTTATTCACCATCATCCGCCTAGCCTTTTGCCAACTATGTAGGGGTCGGCTTCGGCTTATGTGTTTTTTAATTGTCATTGTATTTAATCATTTTGTACCAATAACATTTCCCTGACAATGTTTTCTATAGGCTATCCTATTAGCCTACTTACGATTACTATTCTATAATAGTAAGCGATATAATTACCATAAAACAAAAGATTCGTATAATAAGATTTTTTAAACTGCAAATAATAACATACGGTTTTTTTTTTTTTATTTTGAAATGGTCCTTATATGCAATAATGTTAAATTATATTTTTGGAGCCTTTAAAGACATGCATTATTTCAGAATAACGTCATATGCTACCGAGTTCACAGAAGGTGCACTTTTCACCTTATGTCTTAGGTAATAAGGTTGAAAAGTAGTTGTCCGTCAGTGAACTCGGTAGTTCGTACAGTGAACACTTTTGATATAATGCTAACACGAATATGCATTACGTGTGCTTTCTCGCCGCCTCTTCGCTCAGCTTTCGATGTGACCTCGCCTCTCTCGGGCCGATCGCCAAAACAGTATCAACGTTTGACACAGTTACCTTTATCGACACATTATCCGTATTTGTTTTCCGTTATAATTTATACTGTTTCGGCAATTTAAACTCTTCTTTACGATGCTACTAAAATTTTATGATTTAAGATAAGTCGAGGTTTAAAATATTTGCTATTGTATCGTCTCAGTTCTGTTAAAATTAAGAGAAATTAATATGCACATTACGATAAGACTCAACACTGTTAGCAAAAGACAATAAAATCAACTAACCATAGCGATCTAAATTGATTCAGCCAATTTGTCGACGAGTTTGGCAATTTTAGTTGTGTCCATCAGCTCCTGTAATGTACAAACAACAGAATAGGCATCGTGGAACAACATCACATTTACACTCCAGGGCAGAGTCACATAAGGATCTCTTTCTATACGTAGCTACGGGCCCTTAAAGGAACACATGAAGAGAAGCCTTCCAATAACGCTGAAAAAAAAACTCGTCGATATGTGCATCCTGCCCGTCCTAACCTACGGTGCGCAAAGCTGGTCACTTACTGAACAACAGAAGTCCAAACTCAAGATTTGCCAGCGGGCAATGGAACGCAGCATAATAGGTGTTAAACGGACAGATCGCGTGAGAAACACTACCCTGCGCCCCATTACTCAAGTTGCAGATGTTGGAGTAAAAACAACCAGCAGAAGTGGGAATGGGCTGGCCATGTAGCACGAATGCGTCCGGAGATATGGGCAACGATCGTCACTCAGACGCCTGTCGGAGGAAATCGCAATCAAGGTAGACCGCGGCGAAAGTGGTGTGACGATCTGATCTCGTTTGCGGGGCGAACATGGCCAGATACCGCAGAGAGGTTTGGAAGGAGAAAGGGGAGGCCTTTTCCCAGCAGTGGGACACTCAGGCTAGAAAAAAAAAGCTATGAACAAACTACATTAACAAAATTCAAACACTTCTCCCACAGAACTCCAAACACACTGTCATGATTTCCTTCTTTTCGTGGATACGCTATCTTGTGGAGTGTAACTTACCTACTTATCTTTTACTAAAATCTATCTAGATGCCTCCATTCAGTACCTACCCATATCATACCCAATTGATGACCATTGCCATTCTTATCGACTCTGGATCGTCCCTGCTCTTCATTCCAATAAAATTCTTCCCAGACAAGACACCAGACCTATTTATAGCCACACCCTCTTATCTTCATTACATAGTACATAAGTATGTACCTACATGTACAAGGCAAACAAGTGTTCATTAAAAAACATACAATTGTTTGTAGGAACATTGAAACCGGTAAATAGTCAGGTGCTTCGGCGCCGGACGCGGAGTTTCACTTCGATCTCAAATAGTTTTACTTTCTTTTAGTCTAGATTAGAAATCATATAACGTTCCCACTGCTGGGACACAGGCCTCCTCTCTATGAGAGGGAATGGGCTATAATCGACCACGCGGAATAGGCTATAATCCACCACTAGATTAGAAAAACACTTAAAAGTACCAGATACATTTTAAGGCTGTTTTCTGTAACTCGAAACCACCCCAAATTGAACGCAGTCAATGTAAAATTAGCTAGGGATAATCCGCGAACGTAATGGGTAATTAACGAGATGAAATAAAATAAAATCCATGATAAGTGGAGGAAAACCGCTGATATTTTAGTTAATTCAAGTATGAGTTCATATAATCTGTTTTTTATCATATTAAGATACTGATACACATAACGAATGTGAAGTGTTCCTACTTATACTGTCTTGTTCTTTTATTATCGAAATATTGGAATTTCAACAAAGCATTTCTTTATTCAGATATCGCCTGGTCTTAGTAATACTGGGCATTAGTTACTCATAGATTTAAAATAGTTCTACTTTTAATGTTCTTACATTAATAAACGGTTATGCTATTTGTGTTTATAGGTATTTGATGCATGACTTTCTCTAGAAAGTGTATCGAAATTGAATGTGATACGAAATAGAGCTAATGAATGCTTGTTTGTTAATACTGATTAGGAGTAACCTACCAAGGTATTTGGTACCTTTGAGCAATTTTATAAACACATGTAACATAGTCCTTTTTCTTTCGAATAATTACAATTAAATTTTCTGAACTTATTTGAAAGAAAATACATGCAGTACCTCACGTCTGCGCCAAATAGCATCAACATTGAAAAAACATAGGTAACTTCAACAATTTCGGGATTCCTACTAAGTAGGAATCCCGAAATTGTTGAACAGTTACCTATGTTTTTTCAATGTATTGAGGTGTTAATTACTGCTGTTCTTTACCATGGGCACCCCATGCTATGGGTAATCAAACCGGAACTTTATTTGCATTTTTTTCTGTAGCCTCTCTTATATAATTTATTTTCTAATTTCAGGTGCTACTCGCATGTTCCTGCCTGGAGGTATCATCACGGCCGTCAAATAATGAGTAAGTGTCACTCTAACAACAATAATTGTAGATAATAATAGTATAATAATAACGTTAACGTTACGTTTAAAGCAACTATACATATTTTACACAAACTAATAATTAATTTTATTTTCGAAACTGATTTCATTGCATCCATTGGCTCCATGATTCCATTATCATGTTCAATCATTGCCTATTTCAATAAATGTGAATATTTAGGACCTGTGAATAATCACAGGGTCTAAATATTAGAAACCTCAACTAACTTTGTTTTACAATTTTAATACAGCAAACATTGAGGGGAAAAGTGTATCATTCCTGAATTATTTTTGTAAATAAGTTCAATGATGTCAGTTTCTAATAAAATCTAACGTGTATTTTGATTTTAAAAATTAATGAAAAATCTGCTACGGTTTTGTTAAAAATATTAACGACGGTTTTACAACAGTAGAAATGCACATTTATGTAGAACCAGCACAACTAACTTATGTAGTAGAGCTTAAAAAATATTTGTGAAAAACTACACGGGAACCGCAATAGTTCAGGTATGGTTCACTTTAATTACTATTATCTAAGCTTCAACACGGCTTTATGATTTACACGCTAAAACTATAATGCTTATGGATAAAGGTATCATAGATGTTGATAATGAAATATACACACAAATACTTACAATAGATGATGTACATTTCAGGGCAGCGACATATGTTGATGAATTAACAGAAGCTTCAGTGGGACAAGAGAGGTCACTAGCTTATGATGAAACTAATAGAGAAAACGAAGATACTAGTAGAGATATATTAGAAAAGATAAAAGCTATAAATGATGCTCTCAAGAAACCGAGCAGGCGAAATCAGTTAAAATGGAATGCCCCGCATCAGACGGGAGGAGAATACGTCCTCGACAAAGAAATATTGGAAAAACTCCAACAAGTTATAGCTTCTGGAAAACTGAATCAAAAACCTAACAATGTACAACAACAAGAGAGTAATACAATCTACAATGAAGATCTAGACGATACTAGATATTCAAGACAACTGGCTTCTTTACTGGTTGGAAATCAAGCACAAGCAATGATGCCTGGGCCTTACATAATGAACATGCCTGTTCTTGTCATGCCATCTATGAATAATATGTACAGTAACAACATAAATCCGATGGAATACGCTACAAAAATGCAAACTCGCCAAGATGGGCAAACATCACCTTCTCCCTTTCCATCGTTTCCATCGTTCCCATCTCTGCCAGCTTTTCAATGGCCCTTTGCATCACTATTTCCAGTTCTTATAAGGGATCCATTGGTCAGTATCATGAATGGAGGGGGATGGAACAATTTTATTGAATACGGTCAGAACGCCGATGTTTGCAGGAAACAAAAATCAAATGAAGCAATTATTGAGGATGTAATCCAAAATCTAGATGAAATTGAAAAAGCTGGAAACCTCATTGTGCACCCAACCAGACAAGGAAAAACAAGGCAAAAGAGAGCAGTTAAAAAACGCACTGTTGCTCATGGAAGTCAGTTACAAGAAATCGACCCAGCCAAACTAAACAAATTCTTCGCAATCAAACCAAGTTCTACTACTGCAAAACCTACAAAGCGAGAGCCTGCTAAAACACAAGACACTAAAACCGTTGGTGATAATGATGGAGACGTGCGACTTAACTTTTTTGATTTGTTTGGTAACAAACATTCGAACAGGCAGCCTTCTGGGCCCGGTTTCTTCATTAACAGGCTGAAAGTAAGGCGTGGAGGAGTAGCCATCGCTGGACCTGGAGGAGTGGCGACTGCGGGCAGAGGTGGGACCGCGATTGTAGGTCCCGGGGGTCTAGCGTACACCCAACCAGGAGGACTCGCTGTGGCCGGACCAGCCGCACGAATCGTAGCATTATCCTCCGATGCAGACCTCACATCAGTCGCTCATCGTCTACAGGAACAAAGTAAAATAGACGGTTCTATTGCACAATTATTACAAGCTATACCTGAAGGAAAAATTGTTGCTACTGGTCCTATTATTTATTACCATCCTTACAACCGATAGTCATTTCTAACTAACCCACATGTATCATGTCTTCCTTCTCATTAAACTATTCTCTTTCTCACTTATTAGATTCTACGGACGAGGAAGGCGAGGAGACGGAGACTGGAGCAGATCAATGAAAACTTCAGATCAATACATATACAATGGCATGAATTTTCAAGAAACGCCCTTGAAATTAGAAGATACGACATTCATGCTGTTCATAAAGCCAATAGCTCACGCTCTGAATTCGCAAGGGACGGCTTTGGCGAATCCTATATCCCAAGTTATAATAGCGAGGAACCAGAGTGGAACTATATTTCATGCGCCTCTAGCGAGTGCCATAGCGGGTCCTGGAGGCATAGCCCATGCACAATCAGATCTTTATCTATACGAATTTGTAGATCAATGACAATTTGATAACGATATATCATTAACTAGGCAGTAAGAGAAAAAAATTATAGATTTAGATTCGGAAATTACTTTTGACTGTTAACTTAAAATTAGTTTTCGAATTGAATGTAATTTGGAATAATGTTAGATTGATGTAAGACGAGAGTATAATAAATGTAAATTTAATTTGAAGTCATGTTTGTTTTATTCTATTTGAAACACTTGTAGTAATGTCAGGGTCAGTCGGATAGTGTTATTGTTGAAAGATTGTCATAAATGTCACAAATAATTTTTATCAAAAGTACATTCTGCTTAAGATGAAGATGATCAAGATTTTTACCATGTTTCTAGAACACAATGAATAGCTGATCTTATCATAATTTCAAGAACATAGACAAATCTCAACAAAGTAAAAGTTCGTGAACCAGCAGACCAGTCCAACAACAGAAATATTTATAAGTTATGAATAATAAAGCCAAGCTTGTAAAATAATTTAAACATTCTTGTGATAGGTCAATCACTATCCTAAATGGATTAGATTAGACACAATATAACGGTCATGCTCAAACAAATTGATTTCCTGTACACCCACATAATATTCCCAAATGTGGAGTTACTGTTAGAATATTGAGACTATGAGTCATAGTCTTGTCTAGATAACATTGTTATGGTCATGTTAATATACACCAATACTTAAAAGTAAATTAAATAATTAATATATCTACAATGTCTAATTCTAGCTAGACAAAGATTTATCCATAATATTCGACCTTTATAGGGCATCAGTACAATACGTACCGTTCTACGGTGGAGCCAAGGGGCAATATTTGGAAATTAAAAAAGATAACCTTGGCAGAATAACTGGCGAGAAAGTAGTATCAGAAGAGAACATCAGCAGCGAAAATATAATGAAAAACAGCGATGAAAACCTCCTTGCCAAAGTAATGGCCAAGAACTTGCAAAATCTTAAGACACTGTCAACGAATCTTTTAAAATTGCATAATCTTGGTCGTAAGACTGGGTCCCTTGGAAATGCAGAAAAAAGTAGATTTAAGACTCAGCTAGCGTCCTTGGGTGAAGCTGCTTCGAACATCATTAAACTGATTGAAGAGGTCGATGATGTTGATAAGCTGTTCAAGAAGAATACAAACGTGAGGAGTAAGGAAGAAGAGGAAGATGACTATGTAAGTTTATTCAGTAACTTACTAACTATTTTTTTGATGAACTCGTTGATGGTGTTGAATAAGTATAAGACAATGCATGTTAATCATAATAGCCCCTTAAAAGTTATGAAAGACACGTAAAGAAACAAGACTATAATAATGGCTACTATAACATTGATAATTCCTGCCATGAATTAGTTTACTCGTAGCATCATATTGCAAATTGCAATCACTAATCAATTTGACACCAATGCTAAACCTAAGCGTTGTTATTGTATTGAATAGTAATGGAAGGTCTTGTAAGAGGTCGTGTTTGAACTGTGAAATGGGCAAGAAGATTTCAGTACTAGATCCTTGTATTTCTAGAATTAATCAGTAAAAAACAGAACATTACGATAACATTCATTTTATTCAGATTGTAGAAGAGGGCGTTGGCATCGACGCTTCGAATGACGAGAATGACGACAATTACGAATCGGACTTCCTAGAGAAGGGAACCATTGCTGAAGCTAAACCTGTTGGTAAGTTATATAACCAAAGAAATAAAAAGTTTTTATTGTTCAAGACATTCTGAAATGGGGGCTATCGCACATGGAATTCGCCGCTAGAGGCGTTCGTGTAGACTAAGGTCTTCCGAAATGTCAGATGTCGCGCGTTGCGTGCTTTTTTATCACGTATTTATACTAATACTAACACTTGTGTTCTAGACTGAGCCATTCCTGATTAATTATGACTTGAAGATTTTAAGTACCAACTTAGGATCTTAGTTGTTAGTACATGGAAGTAGAATGATTTTTAAATGTTCCATGCTTGCTAGTTTTAGGAAGAATATTGTAAATATGTATCTGAAGTTTACACTCTGCTGTTATACGTAATAAAATAAACTTTTTTATGAAGTTATTGGTACTTTAAAGTATTAAATAGAATTATTGACAAGACCTTACTGGACAGTGCGCCATCTGGTGAGCTCAAAAACGAAAGCCCTCATTGTGTAAATGCGCCGGTGCTGCCAACGAAATACGGAAGAAACTATGTAAACGCATCAGCGCTGCTCAACGTTGGTGATACAGTTATTGGACACGCAGTTACTTGGTAACAGTAGCGACATCTAGCGACTAAAATAAACACATTTTAGTCGCTAGATGTCGCTACTGTTATGAACAGTCTTTGTAATGAGAATTGGCTTTCGTCTAGTACTTTAGTCTAGTTTTTATTAAATCTCGAGTTCGAATCTGAGATCGTAAAATGTATCTTAAAGTTGTTTTTAAATGGTTTTTTTAAACACATATTTTTAAACAAAGGCTAAAGTCGTAACATCATGGCCTCATAGGCCTAGTGGTTACAAGGGCGTCTGCTAAGTATGAAGTCCTGGGTTCGAGTCCCAGATCGGGCAAAGTGTTATTGGGTTTTTCCATTAGAAATTTCTCAGTAACAGCCACGATGTCTGGCTGACGAAATGTGGATACTATGGTACATCTCTAGGAAAAACGGGCTCGATGTTATGTGCATAACATTATTTCGTTTCCTTCCAGGTCTCGCAGTCATCGGTGAGAACGGCCTGGCGGCTTCAAGGCCCCAAGCTACAGCTGTGGCCGCATCAGGCGTAGCCCTGGCCAGGCCCATAGCCACGGCCATTGCCGGCGTAGACCCCGCAGCGTTGGGTATTAACTTCCAATCGAGTAATTATCATAAGAAGATTAATAATTAGAAGAAGCACTTGGTTGTTGATACTTAGTATCTGTAAGCACTAAGCACCTAAGCCTGTGTCGACGACACCTAAATGTGATGCTTTCCATATTAATCCAACATTACACAATTAACATGTACCTGTAATCCACTTAGGGTTAGGCAGACGTATACCTAATAGTACACCTACATTTCGCGAGTTATATTTAAGTCCCATATAATGGGGGGCGAGCCAATTACCATCAACCGGGCACCAATCCAGACTTCTTGGCTGCTACTGAGAAATTCTTGATTCGAAAATCGAATAAGCAATGCAATTGGCAATAACACTTTCCATTCATTTCATTCCATTCCATTTTCCGACCTGAGCATCGGACCCAGGATATCTCGGACTGGACACTCGTCCGTGAGGCAGTCGATTACGCAATTACTTATATTTAGGTGTGTCCTAGTGCCAGGCACAACGGATATTAGACATCAGATTTTACCCACTGATGCAAACTTTCGTCGCAATATTTACCAGGTGACATTGTTTACCATTAGAATTATTAGAATGCATGCAGATGTTACAAATTCAAACCTAGAATGAATGGACATCAATTTGCGCTACTGCAAATGGGAATGAATTTGCACGTCACTATAAAAATAAGATTTACCATAACAGTGTGAGTGAGAGGGATATTAACGTCTTGTAAAGACTAATAATTGTATTTATTATTTATTTATACTTAGTGTTAATAAATTTTGCAGTGCGATTGTCGTTTCATTTACTTACCTAGGTATATCAAGACTGTATCAGCCGAATTACTGTTTGACATCATTCATCATTTGATAAGCTTGCTCAAGAGATCTTACACCCGTTGAACCATTATAGTTTAGGTATACGTACAGACGCCAGGAGATTAAGCTACTACAATCTAAAAAAATTCAATTTATCGCTAGAGCATTAGGTTCAAGTTTGATTAGGAACATTCGACAGTTAAGGGTAGCTTGTTGTTCTGGCGTATGTACGAAAAGTTTTTGGTAGAGTGAAAGCAATATTTTACCAAATAGTTATTCAAAATGTCTTCCAATTCTCGGTGGGTATTGGACAATGTCGTAACTACGGACTTTAAAAATTGATAGATGTGAAAGACGGGAGACGGCTTGTTACGGCGTAGCTTGGAGCAGAGCTGCCAGACTGCCAACAGCACTGCTGAAACCTAAACTGTCGGAATTCTCCAGCTAACAATGAGTAAGGCACATGAGTATGGGGCTGACGAAGACTAAACCGCATATTTCCTTGTAAATCGGTTATATACTACCAATGAAATATTGTAATGTGAGAGCAGTAAAACCCGAGTCACTTATAAGTGTATAAAGAGACCTATCACAACACAAAGCCGTCAACCAAACATTCTGAACATCAAACTAAAACATTACGCAAAAATGATTGCTGGGAAACGACTATTTTTTGGCGTGAAAAGTAGTTCAAGCGCTACGGTGCAATATAAAAATGTTACATACATAGACTGCTAAAATCTTAACCCATTTATTTTTATTTATCAACCGGGCACAAATCCAGACTCCGTGGCTGCTACTGAGAAATTCCTGAGGGAAAAACCCAATAATATAATTGGCCCGACTCGGGAATCGAACCCAGGACCTCATGCTCAGTAGTAGCGATAGCTACTAATAGACCAACGAGACAGCCTGTACAAAATTAATTGATTTTGAAAACAAAATAGGGAACTCCTAAAAGTTGGTCGTATGGAAGCCGTTTTATGAATCAGCCTCGCATCTCTCCTTCTTATAAGTATGCGTCGCACAGGAGTTGATAACATCGCACTATTTAGATAATCTTGACTACGTGATCAGAAATGTATTACCTACCTATGTAGATATAAAAAAACCGGCCAAGTGCAAGTCAGACTCGCGCATGAAGGGTTCCGTACCGCCGTAGTAGGGGAGCCCCCTTTTTAGTTTATTTTTATTATTTTTGTTGTTATAGCTGCAACAGAAATACATCATCTGTGTAAATTTCAACTGTCTAGCTATCACGGTTTATGAGATACAGCCTGGTGACAGAAAGACAAGTGGACAGTGGAGTCTTAGTAATAGGTTCCCGTTTTTAGCCTTTGGATACGGTACCCTTAAAAGGATTTATTGTAAGAAACATAACGAGGAAGGATGATTCACCAATTTATACGGTGTTTTATAATGTTGGTTGAACCGGCAAAGATAGAGTAACAATACCACAATTATTATTTAAGCGCGCAAGCGTGCAAGAGAATTAGTGGTGGCAAATGCTGTATTTTCTTTTGTATCTCGTAAAAATATCAGTATATATGAAACAGCAACTTGAAACGATGAAAAATTCTGAACGTATTATAAACAAACTTAGCTCTTTATCGAGTAGATTTTTACTATCTCGATACACTATGTACGGTCGAACAAGCTATTTTACAGTGTTTGAACAAGTTTACATTTTGAGGAGCTCGTGGCTAAATAATAACAGCCGCTCGGGTCGATCTTTAGGTTAAGCCGTGCTTACCAGGTTGGTCTGTGGGTGACCACCCTTACATACCGAGTTTCCTCCGTGCCTCAGAAAGCACGTTAAGCAGTTGGTCCCGGCTGTCACTTGTAGATCTTTGACAGTCGTTACAGGTAGTCAGTGGCCCAAATATCTGACAACCAGTCTTACCAAGCGGTATCGTATTACCCAGTACAAACTGGGTTGTGGAGGTCAGATAGGCAGTCGCTCCATGTAAAATACTGGTATTCAGCTGCATCCGGTTAGACTGGAAGCCGACCCCAACGTAGTTGGGAAAAGGCTAGGCAGATGATGATGATGATGAACAAGTTTACATTTTACAGTGTAATTTGTTGGTTAAACTGTAAACCGTACATTAAGGTTTTTCCTACTCCTCCGCTATACTTTTCTGATTAATTTCGTTGCCGGATCCAAGACAGTTTAATTGTTTCTCTGGGACTTCGTCGAGCTTCTTGTCTCGGCGCTTTTCTGGTGGTCACCACTGTTGATTCTGGCTTTCAGGAGTTACAGTGGTTTGGGAATAGTGCGGCGGGCTTGTCCCAAAAAAAAACTCGGTACACTGACCACCAACTTACGGCCATTTCCAATAAATTACCGACAGGTATCGGTAGGTTGCAATCTCTGTCTGTTTGACATTTAGCTTACGGACCAATAGAAACAAAACGTCCTAGAAATGCTTTCTTTGATTTTTCTATGAATCAAGTGACAGGTAGGTGACGCGGATAAGATTCAAGCTAACTTTGTTTATACAAACACTGATAGCTACGGACGTAGGCATATTACCTGACAGTTGTACGTAAGTAAGTTATAGAAAACGGCCTTTAATCAATAACCTATGCAGTTCCTTACTACGGCTTACCAACTCTAACTATTATCAACTTAACTATTATTAGTTAATGCTTCATTAATTTTAATGATCATCTTTGAGTTTCCTGAGTAAACATTCACAACTTTCTCTAAATTAAAACACAGTTATCTACTTGATTCTCTGTGTAAACTTTCATTTCCATGCAACAAGGAAAATTACAATAATAGTAAATAAGTATAAATCTCTTACAGGAAATAATATACATACAATGCAATAGGTAAGTATGGACAGTGATTCAAGTACAACACTTATATAGGAAATCCCTGTGCATTCAAATTTCTAAATAAATGCATTACTAATCGATGATTTTGTGGCTGTGTCATTTTATTTCGTAAGGTATTTTTAACAATGCCTGTGGACGGTGGGCTATGGGCTAGCTCGCCGTCCGTCCGTCTCATGACGACAGGCCGTGTTGACGGCGCGTTCGTGTTCCACGCGCGCCTCAAAGAGAGTTAGCAAAAAGGAAGGGGTCCGCAAGGACCGATGCCTGCCGGGATTGCGGGACTGTTCGAAAGAGACACCGTGGCCCCGAAACACAAAGGGCAATGAAGGAACATGGATGGGTTTTAGTCAGTAAAAGTCTGACACTCCCTCCTGCTCCGCCCAGAGCGGGAGAAGTCATTTGATGAATTCCCACCCGAAAAAAAAAAAAAAAGCGATTTTTAACATAATAAAAATTAAAATTATTACCTACATTATATACATACTACAACTAGAACTATATATAATTATAAAAATAAGACTAAAAGTAAGTGCCTACATAATATACAACGACGTCATTAATCGTCAAAGTACTCCTCCGCATCGCTGTCATCCGGAAACGTTCCAAGAAAGTTATTTCTTGACAAGTTTTACTCTATTAGGGTACCTAGTCAACAAACACAAATAACACCACGCCTGTAATCCCCGAAGGATTAAGCAGAGGTTTACCTATTAGTACACACATATTTCGTCAGTTATGTTTAAGTCCCATATAATAACCGAACCGTGTTCTGTATGGTGTCGGACGTAAAGAATAGTACCATCCCATATCTTCCCGTGGGTGTCGTATGCAGCAGCGTTCTCTGTGCTTTTATAACAACCGTACTGCGATCGCCAACCAGCCTGCCAAGCGTGGCGAGTATGGCAAAAACCCTCCTTTGAGGGAGGCCCATGTCCAGCAGTGGACGTCTTTCGGCTGAAATGATGATGATGAATGATGATAATAACCTAACACAAATCCAGACTCCGTGGCTGCAACTAACACCCAATAACACTTTACCCGACCGGGAAATCGAACCCAGGACCTCATACTCAGCAAAAAATCTACGCCTGCAGCGATTTGTGAGAGATTTTCATCCAAACAAATGCTAAGTCACAGCCTCCCATACATACAAATCGCCCACGCCTTGTTTATTCTAAAACCCTAGATTTTAGTGCGTAGTAAAATGAATGAATAAGGTGTTTATAACACAAACTATTACCAATACCACGTGTTTGTAATATTTACATTATCACGTGGTCAGATAATACGCATGTTACACTTCTTTTACTTACGCTGCTGATTGTAAATAGAGCATTTTACATAATTTACATGATCATAGAGTAATATGAGCATATTTGTTATGTAGATTTTGTCATTTTGCTATACTTAGGTTCATAAACGCCCATTAGCAGCTCCATTTATCTATAAGTAAGTATATAGCGACATACCTCTGCTTTGCTCGATTTTAATGACTTGACCAAACATGGAGATTTGTTTATAATATCTAAATTAAATGCTACATACAACGTATTCATTCCATCCTAGGAATTTCTCCTGAATCGTGGGAGCGTTTACAAACATTTAAACACAAACAGCCAGACCCAGAACAACTACCTGTAGTTCATACAAATATTTGTTCGAACCCCCGACACGCAGCACAGCAGTCAGCCACCTCGCCAACCGTGCCGTCATTGTTTACCATTTAACAATCTCTTGAAACGAAATCTGTGGACAAGAAAATCATTTGCAAATATATTTGCCAAGCTTATTTCAGTAAGCAATCCTGTCTTAAACTTAAGATACCACACACAAAACATGCAAATCCCTTTCTGGAGTCCCCAGTAATCCGAATTGATTCAAGGTAAACAAGTCCTTTTCGACGCATATACTCGTACACCTACGTCATTTCAAACATCCGAGCCAAATCATGCTACTACTTATTTACGGGAACCAGGTACCTGACCGCAAAACAAGTAAAAATATTAATTCTTCACCTTTGTGAGTCAACAGTACTGAGGTTCAGAGGAATACTGACTTGCAATAAGGTTCTAGGAAAAACTTGCAATGTACTGGTTTACTTAAGTATTGCTCTTTAATCTAGCGAAAAACTGTAATGGATGAAAAAGGCCCTTATCGAAGCCGAAAGGCACTTGTACTCACCGTCATTGCAATTTTGTTTTTTTTCTGGACCACACCTTCCTGTTGCGGAGATATTTAGTTCAAAGTTCCAATATTTTCAAATTTTTAATGTTGTAACTTTACTTAAAATACCTCCTTTTACCATATACTATTCAATGCATCCATTAACACAATGTTTTGAGCCCGTTCTAGTCCTTTTCTAGTCCTTTTTACCCCAGAAATAAAAGTCATTTCCCAGCAATATAATCAATCTAAACACCCTCCATCACATTTTACATCGACATTTTTCATCGGTAACTAAAAATGTATAGCTTTTGTAAAAAATTCGATGAAATTTCGATGACGGTTTCAGAATGATGTACTTTCATATTATGTGGTAACCGTTTTTGTGCGTCGGTATCGCTTCTAACTAGTATATTTTACATTTAGGCATTCGTTTTGGTTACGTTTAATGTTACGAAAATGGGCTACTGTTACCTAAGTTCTAGTTGCACCGTTATTAATAAAGTACGATGTCCCACTCGGACCTTCTAAAACCTTTGTTAACTATTAGCTCGATTTCTGACTACTTGCCTATCCTCCCCTGAATCAACACCGGTTCTATTAAATAAATGATTTTAATTAACTAAACTATAAAAATAAAAAAATGGTCAGTACTCCATTTAACAAACGTCTTTTAACTTCTCCACTATAAAGGGAACAATGAACAACCTAGAGTTGACCGCTTATTACCGTTTCCATTATTTGTTAGTTGACAATACTTACATTTACGTAATTTCCTTAAAAAGAAGTATGAAGTTTGTTTTGTTTGAGTGGCGGTTCAATGACACAGTATTATGTCATACAAATATTTTTGGGAAATGTATGTAAATGATGGCTTAATTGTCTCCTTTTGTATGTTGTTGTTATGAGGTAACTTATCAAAACAATACAGAATGTTAGTTTCATCTAGCTTTTTAAAAATAAAATGCCAATTTAATTAAAACAAAATGTATATCCTAACCTTCCTCCCCGTCACTTGGGGTCGGCGCAACACGTTTTTTTCTTCCACTCTCCCCTGGCATTCGTCGCGCTATCATTTACTCCTTTTTCTTTCATACCATTCCTCACACAATCCATTCATCTTTGATCTTCCTCTCCCTCTGGATCCATCAACATTTATATTCATTACTCTTTTAGTCCGTGAACATAAATGTACATACAACAAAATCAGTCATTTATCTTCACATTTTTGTAGTGCAAAAATTAAGGCGTTCATCCGTTCATTACCTTCTGGATGTTGCGCTTCTCCTCGCCAATTAACGAGAACACCATTCAAGGCGTCTATCCATCCATCCATCCATCTTCTCCTCGGTCTACCGCGACCCTATCTAGCTGTCTCAAGGCACCAGTTTAGCGATAGGTATGCGGCATGGGCGTGCGCCCCTAAGAGGCAATTAGACAAAGCCTACCCTACCAACTGGGCATTCATTATAACGAACTAACTGTAATGTAATAAAATATCACATTATGTACAAAATATAAAAAAAAAAGTTCAAACTCCTGTTAGAATACTTATAGCAAGTCGCTCCCGCGTCACGCAACTAACACTTTACTGGAAGTTACTACAAAGGTTGGAGCTCCGCCGGACAGGCAAGCACTGGACTTGCCTTAAACCCATTGATAATTTTACGCACACATTGGCACATTGGTGCATATTTTCGTGTGTATAAACTGCACACATGTATAGATTGCAGTAATTTTAGGGCGGTAACTCCTGCGAGTGTAGCTGGGCTGCTGGGCTGTGATTGGCTGCTACAACACAAGGCCAGGATTCAAGGTGGATGATCTTTAGCCCGCGAAATTCAAATTTCCTTACGTTTTTTGCAATTTGCAGGCCAGTGCTAGGGTGTATGTTCAATGTTGATTAAAATAATGATTCCTGGGGGTTATTGGCGCGTATTATTATTATAATAATCAATAATATTATTGTTATTATATTTTACTTCATGGGTGTCGTTTTTGTGGTTTTTGGGGTTGGTGATAATGAAAATGAGGTCAAAATGAAAATCCAAGATGGCGCCGATGAAAATTTACAGTTTTTTCTTCATGGGTGTCGTTTTCGAGGTTATTGGGGTTGGTGATAATGAAAATGAGGTCAAAATGAAAATCCAAGATGGTGCCGATGAAAATTTTCAGTTTTTTCTTCATGGGTGTCGTTTTCGAGGTTATTGGGGTTGGTGATAATGAAAATGAGGTCAAAATGAAAATCCAAGATGGCGCCGATGAAAATTTTCAGTTTTTTCTTCATGGGTGTCGTTTTCGAGGTTATTGGGGTTGGTGATAGTGAAAATGAGGTCAAAATGAAAATCCAAGATGGCGCCGATGAAAATTTTCGGTTTTTTCTTCATGGGTGTCGTTTTCGAGGTTATTGGGGTTGGTGATAATGAAAATGAGGTCAAAATGAAAATCCAAGATGGCGCCGATGAAAATTTTCAGTTTTTTCTTCATGGGTGTCGTTTTCGAGGTTATTGGGGTTGGTGATAATGAAAATGAGGTCAAAATGAAAATCCAAGATGGCGCCGATGAAAATTTTCAGTTTTTTCTTCATGGGTGTCGTTTTCGAGGTTATTGGGGTTGGTGATAATGAAAATGAGGTCAAAATGAAAATCCAAGATGGCGCCGATGAAATTTTTTTTTTGCTATCATTATTTCGTGGCCTACCCTTCGTGGAATACTACTGCACGCCACTGGTATGCGGCCCACAGATTTGCCGGCATCCGGCAGACATGACTTGCTCAGTTAGCCCATGTCCACATCAGCAGTTCTGCATCAGCAGTCATGGCCACATCAGCAATTTGAGTTTTGAAACGCAGTGTGGTGACCCTTATTCGTTCAGTAAGGTTTTTTCTTAGCGATCCTAAAAATCAAGGCTTCCCGGACATTGGGCGTTGTCCGCAACCAGTCCGCCGTCTGATCCGCTCGGTGCGACTGCACCTGAACTTACATCAATCACGATTGCTACAGTAGATCTTGTAGGCGTTATTTGTTAACACCGTACCTACATGCTACCAAGTTAAAAACAGATGTATGACGGATATGGCTAGATGTTACACAAATCATATTGTTACACAAAATATTAGGGGTTTATAGTATGAAATTGCCGATTGGTACTGAAAAATTGACACTTATTTTTTTCTAAGCTATAACATATTTATTTAATCAAAATATTTACCCTCATTATCTATACATTGCTGCCATCTAAACGGAAGTTCATTTATGCCTTTACGATAGAACTCTGAGAATCTAGATTTGACAAACTGTGTGAAAGCATTTTGTACTGCCTCCTGGGAAAAAAAAAAAAATATCACGTAGAAAATTGTCCAAATCACGAAAAAAATGGTAGTCCATTGGAGCCCGGTCTGGCGAGTACGGAGGATGACGTATAGTTTCTAACTGCAGCTCCTGTAGAGTTAGAACGGTTTCGCGTGCGGTGTGAGGTCTTGCGTTATCATGGAGCAATAATGGTGAAGATCGATTCACTAGTCGGGGCTGTTTCACTGCCAGTTTCACCATCATTAATAAATCTTTAATAAATCTTTATTCAAAAACTTGAGAAGGTAAAATTCAATATGAATCTAAAAACTAACTATGTAGGTATAATAATGTATGATGCCTGTACTAGGATAATCCTGTATCACAGGCTGTATCATTGTTCGAAGTTCGGCACAGTAAACATCTGCTGTTATTGCCTGACCAGACCTGAGAAAGCTATAGTGAATAACACCATAAAGACATCACCAAACAGATACCATTACCTTTTTATTGGTAAGCTTTGCTAAGGCACTGTTGCGGCGTTTGACCTGGGGTCAGCCATTGCATTTTTCGCTTACGATTATCGTAAACAATCCACTTTTCGTCACATGTCACAATTCGATCCAATATTCTTTCATTTCTGTACCGATTCTACAAGGCAACACAAGTTTCAACACGCAAATCTTTCTGAAGATCAGTCAATCATGGGGCACCCATTTTTCATTTCATTATACCCCTTGTCTCAGCTTCTTAGAACAATAACAGCTACACTCTACTATGCCTAAGCCTATACCCATTTTGGTATCCTGCCAAGTAAAACCATACATAAAATAAAACCAAGGAGATTGTTTGTTTGTGCATATAATCATTCGTCAACAGTCATCGCTTACTTATCTATCAATAGATCAATATTTCCTAGTTGTTGTCAATGTGGTGATGAAGATGTATGGAGCGTCATGGAACAAGAATTTATTGACAGTAATTAAATACATTCTTTGTGTATCATCAAATAGCAAACATTTTAGGTAGCCTATGCGGCAGACCGTACAGACCCAAATGTCCTTTCTTTGGTATTGTTTGTTGAATCATTGAACTCCTTATTGACATATTATATCCGTGCTGCACTGACGTATCACTTTCTTCGGTAAATGTAAACATCGTGAGGATACCAGCATGCCTGAGAGATATTTCTTGACGGCATGTAAAGCCAAGTCAGAGACCCATAGGAGGCATAAAAACTTTGACATCAGGTTAGGCCCTATCCAAACGATAAAGAAAGACCGACTTAAATCTTTGAGGTTCTCAAAAAACCATCTGTGGTACTAATCTGGATGGTTCTCCCATGATCTGACATGTATGACAATGTCTGGAATTTATACAGACATAATTCAGTTTGTTTCGATGTTTCATCTAGTCAGATAGGACACACTGACACTCATCAAGTCTTTAAGAATTATATTATTGACTTAGAAAACCCAACTATGCGTAAAATGTGTCGAGATCTTAGGTTCGAACCCAAGCAGGCTTTGATATTTTTCAGCACTGGTCACAACAATACGGTGAAGTAAAACATCGTCAAGAAATTGGCTTGACCTTCATCCAAAAACTCGAAGACACGTGTCATTCATCAACCCACACTGGTTCCGCGTGGTGGATTATGGCCTACATAGAGACAAGGCCTGTGTCCCAGCAGTGGGAACATTATAGGCTGATGTATCCTTCCTACGAAGGTACACATACGTCAGACCTTCTAACACAAGATCTAGTACTTATAACTGAACTTGGCATGAAAGTAGTTGGATAACTTATGTGATTAGCCTAGATCTTCTACTTAGTTGTCAAGTTCGTCAACTTATATCGTCATTCGACAATGTAGTTTCGTTTTCTGTCGTATTTTTGTGAAACAGTAGTAGCTATTTAGATCATCTTTATGGATATTTGGCAAGCTCTGCAAATATTTTGACTATTGTTTTAGTGTCTCTTACAAATTGACCCAGTTTCTTATTCTTTATGAGCATTTTTCTACATGACTATACACATACTAGAGACGAACATATTTTACTTGGAAATGAGCATTTTAACAGAAAATGTAACAATGCGTCCCGTTGCTAACTTTGCGGGTCTTTTTTCTACAATGTATATCGCTCTACCACTTGTAAGCAATATTCAAATATGGTAGCAAATTGTTTTGTCACAGATGTATAGAAATAATATGTTATTGTCATCGGTTACTGCCCTAAGAGCTCCACGACACATTTGCCTCAGTTGATTCAAGAACTCGAGACGAACTCAGGCTTCACCTAATATTAAAAAAAAAAAAAAAAAAATAAAAAAAATAGGTACTTATTTTATGTTCACCGATTTTTTCTACGAGATATTCGGTTTTCTGATTTTGGATTGCGGTTATGGGTTTAAATAATGTACTTAGTCAATCGATTTAGTTAAAAAACCGACACAATTATCTTTACATAGTCAAACATAGTCGCTGTCTGTACGCAACGGATTTCAAGAGGAAGGTTTATATCTATATGCTACATTGCACCCCTGCGAAGCCAGGGCGAGTTATTGATAAATTCATCCTCAAATTGAGAAATTAGTTATTGATAAATTCATCCTCAAATTCTATCAGTTTCCCAACCGCTCATTTGCATCGCCTAAAACCGTTGAAACATTATTTATTATCTTGAATCCTAAGTAATTATGCCATTATCATATTACAAACAGGATACAAAAGTATACCAGATACTCTCGTATCCTGTGGATGACTATTCGGAAACAGATTTTTTCAAAAAGTTCCCAGAAAGCCAGGTGTATACTTATCCCTATAGCGCGCACGCAACTCGCGCGTCTCATATAAGTGTGTGCTGACCGGCGTATGCGCATTGTTGCTCTGAACATTATAGTGCGCGGGTCAAATCGTGTTGTGAAAAATGGCTGTTTGTTTTGTAAGTATTTTTTTCACGATTTTTATTTTTAATGTAAAGAAAATTTAAAAACAGTTATTTTCTAAAAAAAAAATGGTGTTACGTTTTACTTTTATGTTACCTTTTATGAAATAAAAAAATTTACTTTTAATTTTGATACTATGCTGTCGATTTTGGAAAATTCCTCAATACCAAGGAAAAAAATCAGCCCAATGCCTCTCATAGAGAGGAAGCCTGTGTCCCAGCAGTGGGAACATTAATAGGCTGATGATGATGATGATGAAGGAAAAGCATTGAATACTTTTTCAAATAAATTATAACATAAAGAAAATTAGCAATTTTTACTTATATATAACGTTACCGGTTCCTTTTTCAGTCAAGAGGTTATTAACCCTAAGCGAGCTTTTAAAATAGATTTTGCGGTTCATTTTGGGGTTCATATTCTAATCATTACGACCTAATCCCTTTACATAAATTGAACTATAAACAATATTGTATTTATGGTATTAGAATAATTTATGACAACAACTCCGCATGCGCGACTGCGCTATAGAGGGTTCTGATTCGATCGTCGCCACGCACACGGTGTGATTAGGTTATTCTCGTCATCTATTCTTACTTCATAATGGTACAAGAAATGTGACTTTGATAAAATACACTTCTGCTTATCTCTTTGGAAAATTCACTCGTGATATTAAATATCATCATTTCAGCCGAAAGACAGACTTTTCATAACAAAGCGCAGGTCAACTTCCATAATCCGTGTTAGGTCAAACACCTTTGTTTCCCAGACACAGTTTTTATGTACCACATACACAAACTCACGCCTTCTTCCCATGGGTGTAGGCAGAAATCACACAGTTCCACCTGCTACGATTTTTAAATACTACTTACGCCTCGTCCACGTTTATACATCTGGTTACACACGCATGCAATGTTTAACAACCAGATTATGGCAACATTTTTTTTACTACTTCGTTCCTACAAGTATTATAAAATAAAAGTTCACGGCAGCAAAAGATTTTTTTTTTTTAGTATTTGATGTAGCTATTTAAAAGTTCTTATTGTGAGAGATATACCTGCTTCTATTAATTCTTTTTGTGATGATTCTGAACAAATTTCTTAATAAAATATCTACCTTAATTTTATTTCCAACCAATTGTCTTGTTTTTGATAAAATATTACAATGCTAGCTGACCCCACAGACGAGACGCAGTCCTGTCCGAAACGAGTATTTATTAAAATTTTAAGGGGAGCTCCCATACAACAAACGTGATTTTTTTCGTTTTGTCTAATGTTGTATAGATATGGTACGGAACCCTTCGTGCGCGAATACGACTCGCACTTGGCCGGTTTTTTTAATATTTCGGGCAACTTTTACAATATCTCTTTCCCAAAAACTTAATTCTAGGACTATGAAGTACATTTAAAAATAGTTGAATCTAAATTCAAAAGTGCTTGAATAGCATTTTATTTTAAACATAATTATCGCAATGTGGGTGTACTTAAAGGTCACATCTGCCTAACCCTTCGGGGAAAATAAGTGTGATGTTTCGGTTACTAGTTCAGTCATACACATTTTAACTTATTCTTCCGTATTTACTTAGCTGTAGAGTGCTGATTCGATTGTCAACAACAACCTTTTTTGAGATTTACGACATTCTCGGTAAATAGTTTGCGTTTATTTGTGTGTTTGTGACAATATTAATAAATAAAAACAAAAAACACAAGATTAGTTAAAATTAAAGAAGAAAGTACGCGTTCAATGTTAATGGATAAGCCAAGCCTATTATCTATCAACATTGAACGCATATACAAACGTGTCCGTGCTATTATTAAGCGTTGAGGAAAAAGAAGAAAAATCTAAAAATTGAAAGAAGAATTAAAAAAAAAGATAAAAATATTTAAAAAATCAGAAAAAGATGTGCAGAATTTAAACCATTATTGTTACAAAAAATCGTATCTAGCAGAGCGTGGTTTCGATCCACGGACCTCTGGGTTATGGGCCCAGCACGCTTCCACTGCGCCACTCTGCTCTTGTGAACTGACGCTGAAATTCAGGACCGCCTTCTAAACAAACCATTAATACACATTGTTTGGCAGAGTTCCAATAAGGGCGCGACTGAAACGCTCTTTTCAGATAATGGTACGTAATAATCAACGGTCTGCATTCGAATTTTTAATATATTGATATTGATTTATACGAGAAAAATCAAGCTAGGTATACAGAATGACTTTTTTATCACTTTCCAAAAAAAATGGGTATAATATGTGAACGGAGTAGAAGCAAATGGCATACTAAGTTTTTTTTTATTTTCGAACAAATAAAAAATAAAAATAAAATCGAAATTTTTAAACACGGCTTTTTTCAAAATTTCTCTTTCTTTGTTCTAATATGAAAAGTTTATTTGCAATTTGTAGTGTTTTTTGATGACAGATCAATTTTTTTCTAAGCTGTGGAAAAAAAAAACTAGGTATGCCATAAGCTTCTACTCCGTTCACTTATTATACCCATTTTTTTTGGAAAGTTACAAAAAAGTCATACGTTATTTTACTGACCAAACTAAAAGAATCTTTTAACCAAACATATCACGATGGCCTGATTGATGCTATAACAATAAACAATACAAAAACAACAACATATAATACTATTTACTATTAGCAGCTACATGTTTCCTCGTTCTTTTGATTTCTTAAACAATTAAAATAAGATAAAAATCTAATGATTAACATCATTTCATACAATGCAATCTACTACCAAACATTTTTATAAAGGCACTAAACGTTCAGTCGTTTACCTAGAAAACCACAGCACGAACTTCCTGCACTCAAAACCGGGTCGCCTAAGAGCAGTATATAGGCACAGCCAGCGACGCGCGTCCCTAACTGTCCTCACACATAATTACGACCAAATTACACTTTTGAGCTTGCGTTACACTATGTTGCAATAAAAGGAATCATTCAGACACTTACCCCCATGCCGCGTGTTTAAGTGCGTGTGACAGTATGTGTCATTGTTGGCTAAGTTTTGCAAGAATTTCGCAAGTCGACCACAGTGTTAGGGAAAATGATGGTGGTCCAAGTTATCAGATGAATAGAACTGGTTTACTTTTTATGTCGTTTTAGAGGACGATTTCGCGAGGATTTTAATTCGTCTATTTTTGTAATGTGGCGAAATATGAAGGTTTTATGAGATTTTTACTGGAGGTATGTTAGTGGCATTTATAAATTGTCATTACCACGGAATGGATAAAGTTGAACAAACTCAACTTTTTTTTGCTATTTGGCAAACATTTTATGATTTTACATTTTTAAAGAGTTTTTTAGGTAATTCAGTAATTTGCATATTTTTTTGTCATTTTCTTCATCTCAATTTATTTATTCGGGTCTGGGGTCATCTTTGGCAACCTGATTAACTTTTGCTGATTTTTTTTTTGTTATTTTAGTTTTTGTTTTTATTTCGCACTTAAATTAAAACTATAACTACTCAAACAATAACTGATATTCCCATTAAAACAATAAGTTTTCTCAGACAATGCTCCGATACAATTAACTTATCGATCTTGTATGGTTCTCATTGGTTAAGTAACCAGTGAACATTTGTAGGACAGAGTTGAACGATCCCTTGGTGTGTCACTCAGACGAAATTGTGGCGCCAAGGTCAAGGGCGCTATGTTATATGAATTTTATATCACATACATAAAAGTTATGTCAACTTTCGGCTTCGAGGAAATCTGTTTTGGAATCAAGTTCAATGTTTTAGTTCATAAAGAAATGAATGTTGTTAAGTGCAGGATAAAATCAAAATTACGACATTTTGTATATATTTTGGTCTGACTGCCTCGTTCGTTTTATAGTTACAAACACGACTGCTGAGCATGGTCCTGGGTTCGATCCTAGGTAGGGCAAAATGTTATTGGGTTTTTCCAAATGTGGCTGTACCAAAGCTAGCTTTACACCTCTGCCAAACCTTTTGGGGAATACAGGTGTGATGTTATGTGAAAAACATAATATTTTTATTACTTCTTCAAATTGTTAGTTTTAAAATTTTTTTTGCTCATCTTATTCCACGTATGAACAAGACTTTACTCCCAATAACAGCAAGGCCAAAACATCACATCGTATGTGACAAATTCCGTTTACGATTGCAATGACCACGAGTCCACTCGTACAGCCTGTATGATATAGTAAGTGGGTGAAGGTCCGGACGTCAGTCACATACTAATGTGACGGCTACTTACTTACCGGCTTCCTTCCGTTTCGTGTCATCAAATTACGTAGATGTGATGTGTGTCCGCTGGGATGATAATAGGATGCTGTGTATGACTTGTCAGATGCGTCTTGTGGTGTATTTCTTATCAATGTTGCCGATTAATAATTATTAGAACTGTTCCAGAACTGTTTTTCAACAGGTAAAGTTTATATAACAGCAACAATATTGTACCCAAGACTATGTAATATCTAACTTGATTTGAAAAGAGTGTCCATGGAGGTTCTTGGCCATTCTTCTTCATGAAATCTACTATTTTCGAATGGGCAACTACAGCCCATTCATAGATTATACCTGTGGCTGGACTGTAACCTATTTTGACTATGAAAAAGTGCCTATCCCGGGTCTATTTGAAAAAAAAATGCTTTGGGTTTGAGTTTGAAATAAATATAATGTACAAATTCTCATTGATCACCACGTTCACACACTGCTTATTGGAGTTTTTGGATAGTTCACACTCTCCTTAAGGAGAGGAAGGAAATCCTAAACACTAGCATAGGTACACATAAATCTCAGCTCTCAACTATTAAGTATTTATACTTAGATATGCAATAACAAAGTTCAATTAACTTTATTCGGTCATTTACACTCAAACCCGTAAATCACACAAGGCTCTTGTTATTTCAAAAACAACACGATTCAATAAAGATGAGTGCAATACACCAATTAACTTCAATTAGTGAGAAAAATCAACAAAGATCAGTCTCGGAACAAACAGACTGGATATGTATAATAGATAATTGATTCAGATCACCGTAACTACCTATATTAATTGAGTAAAGTTCATTAGATATGACACCATCTTTTCAAAAACATTGATGTTTGACTTGTGGTCAACAAAGAAAATTACTGCAAAATCAGTAATCAACCCACAGCTGGGAAATAGGCCTCTTCATATGGATATGGATAAAAAACACAGTGGCTAGACTGGTTCAAACTCACCCTTAATAAACTGGTAGGTAATCACTACATATTATAAAACAAAATCGCCTATTCTGTCTGTCCCTATGTATGCTTAGATCTTTAAAACTACGCAACAGATTTTGATGCGGGTTTTTTTTAATAGATAGAGTGATTCAAGAGGAAGGTTTTAGTGGGTATATAATTTGCGGGTGGGCGACGCCACGGGGATCAGCTAGTCTTAGTATATTTACTTGGCCCGAAAGTAAACAGACATTGGCCATCGCGTGCAAACCCACTTTCTCGCCATAGTCAACACAGGCATCTATTCTATACCCACTCTTTCTTCCAAAGGCCTATGTTTAGACATAAGTACTAGAAGTGCAAGAATAAAATGGTCTTGCGTGATTCCCATTATGCACTTTGTGTATGCAAGCACTACTTCCGACTACAAAATGATATAAATCGTGTTATATCCCCGTCCATTGTACTGGAACCATTAAATAATATGTTACGAATAAATTGGCAGCGCGTAACCGAATTACAGACTAATTTCAATAACTGCTGGTGTAATTTTACGGTTGTTTCCTTCTAGTGAAATATTGTTTTCTAGTTTATTGGCTAGTTAAGAGACAAGAAGAATTATGTGCCGTACAGGCCGAGCGGTCAAAGGTATTGTAAAGCGGTACCTTGCCACTGACTAACTGAATTGTCGATGTCGGATAGGCAGTCGCTTCTTGTAATAAAATACTGGGATTCAGCTGCATCCGGAAGCCAAGTCCAACTTATTTGGAAAACGGTTTTTAAGCAGATGATCTTAACTATCGGACCGTAGCGCTGGTAGCTTTGGTCTGAAAGGCCTCAAAGACAACCCAAATCCTACTAATATCCTTTAAAATCTTATCTTATTCTATTTATGATTTTCCATTTCAGTATCGTTCATTTCACAGTTTGATATCTGTGTCCATTCTCTCTTTCAAAATTCAAATTTTATCTTTCTTTGACTGTTTTAGTAATACGCCAGTTCTTTCTACACTAATCTTTTACTGATCACTAGTCCATCTTTATGACATTTCCTGCTAAGGTAATCCCAATAAATCTTAGACAGTCCTTTATACGTTTATACCCAAGTTAATCTTAGTTAATTGCACAGTTAACAATCATGAATAAGCCAATAAAAGTCCATACAACTTGTATGGCATGTCAATCAGCTGACACATGCATGGTTTTCTTTGTAACATCATGGTTTAAATCCATTTGTTACATAAATAATTAAAAACAAACAACACACGATCATCGATTGAATGAACTTTGATGATTAGCCGTGATAGGCATTTGTTTTGTAATATATGTAATCTTCTGCATTGATTTGCATGTTATGTATAATGATTTGTTTTTAATTATTTGTGGTTTAGTCATCATTATCATTACAAACGTGTTCCTGTCAACTGCTGAATTTGTCTTACTTACAATATTTGACCTTTTACGTAAAATCTTTTCGATCGTCTTTGAAAAATAACTGCTAATATTAAAAACATTAAATCGATCGTTCTTGGAAGAAAGTTTTGAAAACTAAATGTCTTTGAAAGCATTCTATTTTTCAGACTTTCACATCAAAATCAAATTGAGAGGCTCGGAAAAAAAAACTATTCTATAAATTCCTAACTAACAAATTAGTGCCTCCGTGAGAAGATCTTCTCTTCATTTAATAACATTATTGCATTTCGAAGAACATTGTTTATTAAACTCAAATAACAGTTTTAAGGAAACAAACCGCAATTAGACAAAACAAGGAAAACGTACAACAATTATAAATTCCCAATACATAGGTGGTAATGAGTCGAATTTCGCGAGTGTAACGATGACGTGTCCACGTCCAATTGTATATGTCATCTGCATGCAATAACCTGACCTTAAAGATGGTGACCTGTGCGAAGGCTACTTAGGCAAACGTATAGAATTGTAAGTGTGTATGTAATGATGAGATGTAGTGTTAAGATAACTAGGTGATTTGAATATGTCCTTCGTTAAGAGGTAGGTTTAGAAATCAGAAAATGCGGAATCATTTTCCAACCTCTGACACGCACCTCTGATTTTTCGGTTTCATGCCCGTATCGTATAATTATCACTTTCTTCGGTGAAGGAAAACATCGTTAAACCAAACCAGCACGCCTGAGAGATATTTCTCGACGGCATGTAAAGCCAAGTCAGAATCCCATGGGCGGCATAAAAAAACTCTGACACCAGGTTAAGCACTAACCACACGAAAAAGAAAGATCGTTTAACGTAATATCGTGTACCATAATTATACCACAGGCACGAATTCCTAGCGATAGCGCATTGTAACCTTGTTCATTCAACCATACTCAAACGAGTACGTAAAGAAGCGTGATTCATTCATTCAAATCACGCATGTTTCTACCAAGTTTGAACAGCATCTTCTCAACTCAAACGATCAAAGAAATCACAATCGAAGTCCCACCTCTTCCTGCTCTTTGTACAACTCCACCTGCACTTTGAGGTCTGCTAACCAACGCTATCGATGTGGCAGAGTTCTACTCGAAACTCAATTATCAAAAATGTATGAATCATTAATGGTCCCAAGGTAAGACAACCAGTCTTACCAAGGGGTACAGTATTACCCAGTACTAACTCGGCTGTGGAGGTCAGATAGGCAGTCGCTCCATGTAAAATACTGGTATTGAGCTAGGCATATGATGGTATGAATCATCGGCAACACAAAGAAGAAGACCGACACCCTTTATAAGAAGCTCATATAGACATGAACATTATGAAATGTTTCTCTTTTGTTTGCAGTACCTTGTAGCAGCAGTGGTGGCGGCAGTGAGTGCCGCTCCTCCCGGCGCGCAGCAGCGTTACCCGCAACAAGCGGGGCTACACCAGATTAATCCGTAATTACCTGTCATAGTTCCTATGTTACTGTTAGGTCCCCATGACTTTCATTTGTTTCGATCAATGTGGATCACTAGTACCTGGTTGTTTTTGTTCAGTTCGTCCCGCCATCTTCGTACGTTCCGTTCGTACTTCCATCGCTCCTATTTTTTATTCTAAATGTTATTCATTGATTTCTTTTGTTCTATTACAGACTGGATTACTTCTTGGAGCAGCCCGCAGATAACTATTACAGACCAGCTGAACAGAAGCAAGGTATGTTTCATAGCAAACCTGTATAATATAGAGCGCGGACTTTCCTTGATAAACAAATGAGTCAAAGTCGAAGGTTTTTTTATTTATTTACGTTGTTATTGACCTGCATGTTTCGGGATTGACAAAGAAATAGCAGGACGAAATTACTCATACATTACTATTACTCAATGGCGCATTTATATGATTGTCACTCTCCCTGGCGTGAAATGGCTAATAAAACATTCCTATTATTACCTATTGAAAATAGTTAACTAAAAGTTAGTACTTAAAAGTGGTCCTTTCGAAAATTTAACCTTCTTACCGTTTTGAAAAGACAACCTTTTAGTAACTTAATATGTGTGTATACAAATTTTGTATCTTACTTGATTTACAAAAGATAAATTCGCAGCCTATGTGTCAAACGATGAGGGGAAAATGTCTAAGGAAAATAACTGTCAATAAAACATGTGTGGTGAATTTATAATGACGATTATCACGATTATGTCATCATGACAGTCATGTCCCTAGATGACATGCACTAGCTGAGGATTAGAGTCGATAGCTTAGCTGCATCAGAAAAACAAATCATTACATCTAGCATCTATGGTATCATCGTTGTGTGGCTCCTTGGCTGTCTGTATGGTGTCGGACGTAAAGAATAGCACCATCCCATATCTTCCCGTGGGTGTCGTAAGAGGCGACTAAGGGACTTACCAGAGAATGGGCAGCAGCGTTCTGTGTGCTTCTATAACAACCGTACTGCGATCGCCAACCAGCCTGCCGAGCGTGGAGATTATGACAAAACCCCCCCTTTGGGGGAGGCCCATGTCCAGCAGTGGACGTCTTTCGGCTGAGGTGGTGGCTCCTTAACTTATCCCTTTGTCTATAACTAGTTATGAATAGGGATGTTCTCCAAGGGATTTGCATACAACTTAGCCTATGGCAGTACACTGCGAGATGTAGTTATCTCTGCCACAAACCGGTATCCTCCAACTTCTGCATTCAGTCTGACCCAGCTACCTTTGAATGGTCATCAACTCATCTGAGGGTGTCCCAAGCTATGTTTGTCAATACGCGTCGATTCCAAAGGGTTTTAAAACAATTATATAACAGTCTATAGCTTTGTGCAATTAAAATAAGAATTAATATCAATATTCCAGTGAACGTCAACGGACCAAACGGTGTACCGGCACGACTGGAGTCTTTGGAGCCGGACAGTGAAGTGGAGCTAGTACCAGGAGTGCAGCAACCGCAGCAGCCTCCACAACAGGTATATAAACATAACGAATATTTTACCCAAAGGGCTAGGCTGATATTATTGGCACCCCCTATTACTGTCATAACTGACATTATGTTACAGAACTAGGTACTAGTCTAATTCCACCAAAATTTTGACGAAGTCCGTCCAGTCTTTTGCTTTTACTCCTGAGAAATTCCTAAAGAAAACACGTGATTACAATGGCCAACATGGACATCGAACCTGGGACATCTCTCAGACTGTCAGCTAGCTATTTAGAGGGAAGGGCGTGAAGCTCTAGCTTAGCTTAGGCTCCTTAAGAAATAAAATAGCAAACAGACGTAGAGCTCGTAAATTGAAGCCATGTTTGTTGCTTATGCACCAATTTGTTAAATGTCGACGTTATAATTTTATCTACTTATTTTATCTCTTGTTAAAACCTAAAAATACAATTTCTATTTAATTTCCAGAATCCAGTAGCTCCAAATATACCTGGATTAGTGCCTGGACAAAGAGTGTTTATAGTCCACATGCCCATACCTGGATACAGGTAAGAATCTATGTATAAATCAGTACAATATAAAATAATTTTGTACATGACCGACTGAAGATACATAATAAAACCAGCCTAATACTGTCCCAATGCTGGGCAAAGGCCTCTTCTCAACAGAGAAGGCACGAGCATTAATCACCATGCTTGCTCAAGACCGGTTAGCGATTTTAGACTTATATTAATTATAATTAAATAAAAGTAAGTCTGATTGAAGGAGAGTTTTTTGAGTGGAAATATAGGGCTTTGACCAACCAGATCAACTAATACTACATGAATTAAAGAACTAAAAGCAGAAAAGTGCCGAATCTCTCAAATAATGAGCTGTAACTTGTAACCCTTGGATAAGGGAAGCACTGAACTGGGAAGTGTGGCAGAGAAAAGGGGAGGCCTATACCCAGCAGTGGGTGATCCCGGGCTGATAATTATGATGTTGATGATGATTGTTTCAGCCCCGGCAGCATTGGAGGATATCAACCTGTCTACATTGTTGCAGCAGGCCCTCAAGGAAACGGCAGATTCCCTGGAAATGGTAAGTTTATAATAAGAAATGAAATGAACGCTTTAAGGTGAAACCAGCATATCCCCACACAACATAGCGTTGCTTCTGTAATCCCCGAAGGGGTTATAGATTATAGAACACCCACATTTGTCCCATTTAATAGGGGATGAGCCTATTGTATCAACTGGGCACAAATCTAGACCCGTGGCTGCTACTGAGAAATTCTTGATGGACAAACCGAATAACACTTTGCCCGACCTGGGAATCGAACCCAGGACCTCATGCTCAGCAGTCCCTCTTGCGACCACTAGACCAACGAGGCAGTCATATGTTTTCGAGTTTTCGCTTACCCACAATGTAGTGGAAATGATATGAAGTGGAAATTACGGCTTTTCCTACTCCTCCGCTATAATAAAAAAAAAAACTTTTTTTTAGGTTTTTAAAATTAACAAAAAAAAATAATTAATTATTATTTCTTTTTTTTTTTCGTTTCTGGATCCAAGACAGTTAAATTCATTCTCTGGGACTTCGTCGAGCTTCATTCTCTCGGCGCTTTTCCGGTGGTCGCCACTGTTGACTGGTTTGGAAATAGTGTGGCGGGCTTGTCCCAAAAAAAATAAAAAAATAACCCACAACGCCATTAGTTGCAACATAAGATCTAGGCTGATTGTGCTCATATGATTTATCTATTCTCTAGATCATCAACAACTACTCGTAATTGATAAGAAAATTACAAATGATTTCTTCGCCAGGTTACCAGAACGCTGTTCTCCTGGACCCACAAGGTCAAGGCGTCCTGAATCCGTTCGGGGGTTATCCCAGAGGTCTAGTTCAGCCACAAATACTGGGAGCTCCAGCTTACCCCAACAGACCTTATGACCTCATTTACCAGGATCAAGGACTAGCTCACCCGTGAGTACTATCCTACGTACTAAGTACTATAAATGCGAAAATTTGTGAGGATGTATGGATGTATGGATGTCTGAATGTTTGTTACTCTTTCACGCGAAAACTACTGACCGAAATAGGATGAAATTTGGCAGATTAGTCAAGTAAGCAGGAGATTTACTGCGTGAACAAGTTTGTGTATAAACACAGGTACATCTCTAATCCTTTACTCTCGGGCTCTGATGTGTGAGTACCTACCTACCATTAGTTTGTTTGTAGCTCACCAGACATATAAAACGATAATGAATAAAATACCAGTGTTATCGATTGCAGACCAATTTTGAGATATGAAATGGTAATTAACTTTTTGATTTTGAAACTAAAACTAATATCTTAGTCTACAACTTTCTACTTTCGTCTTTGATTGTTCTTACTAGAATTCATAATTTTACACTCAAAAACTCCAAAAGTGTAAAAAATATACACAAAAGATCTCGAAACACTTAAAATGAGAAAAAAATATAACTTAAAGATTTATAATAAAAAAGGCGATTTGCCATGAAGGGACTTTTTGTTGTAAATTATATTAATTGTGTCAAAATGCTTTAAGTATAAGGAGAGCAGCGGTGGCCCAGTGATGGCGCAGTGGTGGCGGCCCCGACTTACGAACAGTAAGTCGTGGGTTCGAACCCAGACAAGAGCATTACTTTGTGTAATTTATTTCATCACCATTGCTCTCAAAACGGTGAAGGAAAACATCGTGAGGAAACTGGCACGTCCTAGAACCAAAAATGCAAAGACATGTGACATCTACCAATCCGCACTGGGCCCGCGTAGTGGATTATAGCCCATTCGCTTTCATTGAGAGGAGGCCGTGTCCCAGCAGTGGGAACATTAAAGGCTGATGATGATGATGCTTTAAGTATTTATGAACTAATCTCGTCAAATCGTCGTAATCTCGTTTCTCTTTTACAGCGCGGGTCAACAAATCCAAGGTGAACCTGGCAGACCACCCATTCACTTCTCCCAAAATGTCGGACTCCAAGGACCGATCAACCACGCTGTCTACCCAGGACCAGCTGCCCAACTTGCCCACCCAGGTCAAGCTAATACAAGAGCACCCAACGGTAAGAACTTTTCTGATCACTTTAAATACATCAACATTGTTTATGGTAATCAGATCATTGCTATGGATAAAGATAGTCACGAATTAAATTAAATATAGAACTCTTAATAAGATCTGTGTAACTGACTGTCGGTAAAAAGGAAGAGTGACATCCTAAACTTCGACAGTTAATTATTTCGACACGGTCTCAATTTCGAATATCAATAGTAATTGTATGTTCTGTCGAAGCAATGAATTGTCGAACTATTGTTATTCGAAATGGAGACCGCTGACACAAAATGGAAAAGCAACTGGTAAACGCATTGAACGAGTTTAATAATTAATACAGGTACCTACAGATCCAGCCTTAATAATTTAGACTGAGGAGAACAAGACCTTAAATCAATCAGACAGTCTTAACTACAAGTACTACAACCTTAACCAGCAAAGATATGCTGACAAAACAAAGCATAAAAGAAGCTAGTATGCTGATATTGATCGTCTTCGCATTCCAGGTGCCCCAGCTCAACTGAAACAAGAAGGCGAAGAAACCAAAGAAGCTGTCGAAGCTAAATCGAACCACCGAGCACAAGCCTTAACACGAAACAAAGCGTAGCGCAGCACAGCGTAGTGTAGCACAACGATAGCAATTAGTTTAAGATAATTAAACAATTGAAACTATACCAGCTCAAATTTTCGCTCAGATGAAACAGCACTGAATGATGTGATTTTAGTACTTAAAGTATTAGATGCAGATGACGTATTTGATGTAGGTAATTTTATGTTCGTTACCAGTTTGTTAAATAACATTGCAACTATAGTTTCTTATATTTATTTTGAAAATTAAATGTTTGAACTTTTATTTGAGTTTTTGTTAGATTTCTGCAACCTTGCGTAAACATAAAGCAATCTTTCTGATTCTTTGATCGGTTATCCGTAAACTGTGAAGAAGATGTTATGACTAGAAACTGGATGACTGATGAGATGACGACATGTAATAGAGAAATATGGAAGGAGACGACATGCTACGGAGACCCTAAATAAATTGGGATAAAGGCAGGAGAATGATAATGATCCGCACATATTTATTTAACCACATCGCGATTTGTTTAAGTCTTCCTTTATAATAAGGTCAGATTCGTGTCCAAACGTCATCAGCTTACAGTAGGCTGATATTGCAATAAACATGGCCCAGCGTGAAGTGTAAACTGTTATGGGTCGCACAGTTTGATTTTTGGTGTTAGGCTAAGGATATATTTTTTCTTTGTATAATATTACGGTTCATCACATAACATAATACCCGCAGGGTCAGGTACCCATATTTCGCCTGGTAAATAGGGAGCGAGCCTACTCATAGTCTTAGTCGGTTCATGAGTATGCAATTGTCATTTAGAGAAAAGATATGATAGCAAATGTAACTACTACTACTACAACAGCCCATAACGTCCACTGCTGGACATACGCCTCTCCCATGATGGGAGGAATTTGCCGTAATCTCCACGCTTGGCAGGCGGATTGAAGATCGCAGTGATGAAAGACTAACAGAAAACGCTGCTGCCCATTCTCTGGTCTACGGAGGCGCAAGGTGTTCTGCCTCAGACATTAGTCGCCTTATACGACACCCGTGAGTGTAATGGGTTGGTTCTATTCTACTCTGCCGGATACCACACGGCAAATGTAAGACCATAGATAATTAAACAGATGATGAAGTGGAAACACTTACAAGGCACTACACATATACTCTCGATTCTATTACCCCGTTCTCCCTTAACTCAACTCTTAAGTAAACAGCAATTTCCATTAAATTCCTTAGAAAATCAGCTCTAGCAACTGTACTGCTAATATGGAGCGACATTGCCCTACTATCACCAGGACCGGTCGCTTTCTCCTATAATAAATTAACAGCAACGCGAATTACGGTAGTATCTATCAGATCAGTGACTAGTACTACTGGTAAAATTGCCCGAGATTTATTATCAGGGCCATTTTTCTTTATAAGGTGAAAAACGGTTACATTAAATATGTCAGTTTCGTTCTTGCATGCAATAAGATTGATGACTTGAGATCGTGGATTTTCGTTTTCAAGTCGGTGTTGTAAAGTATCGTAATTTGACGGGTTGCAAATCTGTCGGTTTTGTCTGCTTATGGTGGATTCTTAGGATGTAGTTTATTAAATAATCCTCTTGATGATGAACAAAGATGAAGACATCTTTGTTAGTTGGAACCTTTAACTTAAGTGACAACTGATGTGTTGCTGGAGAGTTTGTTGTACCACTTCTCTCTGCCAGCGAAACACTAAGATGTGGTGAGGAGCGGCCGTTTTGGGGGACTATCTTATGTAATTTTTATTAAAATATTTTGTTTTTTTTCTGAACTTCAGAGAAGTTAAGACAAAAATCAAGATGTAAATGTCAATAGTACCTACATGTTGATACAAGTGGGGAAACTTTGTCATTGCAGCCGAGGCAGATCACACCCGAGCTGTAGGAGGTAGGGTGTTATGGAGATGCGCCTGTTTGCTGAGATAAAAAAAAACAATCACCGATGTCTACAGGAATTGAACAATTTGTTTATTGTTATCTATGGAAATAAAACACTAGTAGAAATAAATGAAAAAAAACACGTTGTGAAATACGTTGCATATTGAACCTAACAGTAGTCCGATAAGAGCCAATTTTCGAGGATGTGTATTGTAAAATAATAAATCTTGGAGACCTATTTCATAATACAGTTTTATACATTTCAGACAAATTTTGGCAGACTAGGATGGAGTTCAAGAGTAAATATTTAGTCCATGTAGATAAAGGTTCATTAATAACGACTCCCTTGTCACAGCCAAGCTCCAAAGCCTTACCATCGCCGCAAAGTTGCCAACCTATCGGTTATATTTCGAAGAGCGAGCTTTGGAATTACATAATCTAATTCTACCTTCCCCTGTCTATCATCGGACAAAGCGCTATATGCTTCCCACATTGATTGTGCGAACCGACTCTAAGGAATTCACTACCGGCTTCTCTGTTTCCCGATCATTATTATATGGATATTTTCAAAGTCTAAATGAATCGGTTTCTTCTAGGCACAGGACAATAAAAAATAAGTTAATCCGCACAATAAGTTAAACTTTCACAGAGAGCCTAAAAAAAACGAAAGTATCCAAAAACTAGTTTCTGCCAAAACAAAACGTTTCAACCAATACAAAACACCAATAAAATAATTAATTTAATCGAACACTTCCTGAAGTGAAATTTCCATCATTAACAATATTAATACTTCCTTGTGGATTCTTAGTTTTATCTGCGAAACTGCTACCGTTAGCACTTAAGCTGCATTTTATCGTCTCTAACGGAGCCTCATCCTGTGGTGGCGTTCAATCCTATAAAGTATAACATATACCAACTTACATTACCTCTTCAAAAGCATCCACATCACCTCTATCCCTTTCGAATAAGACTGAAGTTGTCATGCCTAACAACAATTCAGCTCCTAGTCTAAAATTGTCCGTTTCCAAGAATGGTTACCAGTTTATGATCTCCAAAGGAATCGGACGTATAATTATGGCCAATTGGAAATGTGATTGGACATAAATAACGGATAATTGACGGAAGATAGACGTGGACGGTTTAATTCAATTAAATTGTAATGCTGTTTCAATTATTGTGGGTTCGCCATTCGTCTTTTGCGCTAGACAGGTATTTTGCTGTCGTTTGCGAATTTTTGTGGTTATGATAGATGTGGAATGTTTTAAGAGACAGTGTGCTCCGAATTTCGCTCAATGCTTTAAGAGGGAAAAGGGCCTGAGAGGAATTTGAAAAAAAAAAGGTATTTGAAGAAAGTATTGCCGTCGCTGCGACAACCCTTAGAATGCGATCGGCACAGCTGCAGCTCAGACCGATTACATCACAAAAGAAAATTACACTATCGAACACCTTTTTTCTTCTCGAAAACTGAGCCGATTCAATTATTTTTGACATTAAAAACTTTTCGAATTTGTCTGGTAGTCCTCTAATCACAGCCGTAAAGTGGAGGATTTTTTATAATTTTTTGGGTCATATATTCTTTACTTATAAGTTTCTGAAAAAAGGTAATGAAAAAATAACATTGCTCTAAAGGCGTTATTTAGGAAGAAAAAAGAGAAATACATTTGTATGGAGAATCGCTGCCCCTGTTCCCACTTAAGCCTATGGAGTAAGCTATTTATTGACTTTCAAAATAATAAAATTTTCTATACTATCTACTTAAACAGCACATTTCAGCACAACAGCACTAACATATATTTTGGAATCACAGACACAACGAATAAGAAAAAAAACTGTGACCTGATGATGGTATTTTGTTTTGCGTAATACTTAACTGTCTGCAGCCATTCTCTAAACATGCATTTCACCAAAATAATAACCGTAAAGCATATCAAATCATACACACTTACCATTTTGCTAAAATAAAAAGCAACAATTCGTTCCAGCTAATTGGTCATCAAAATTGCTATCATTAAAAACAAATAAAAGCTAAGAACAATAGCAAAAAGCCCACAAACCGCATTTTGTTTATTTTCATGACCTGCATTGTAGTGGCCTTGATACTGCATCATTATATTACCATCAATCACGTACACGAGCTGCGCATGATGGATGCCTATAAATATGATATAAAACTACATGTGCAGTAATGTGCAAAATAAATCACCTCCAGCACAAGCAAATCTGGTCCTTAGTATGTAAGTCTTAAGGTTCACTGCTTCAGCACACCACTGACATTGTGGCACCAGTATCTTTTTATACAGACTTTAATGATTGATTCAAAACCAATCAAGCTTGAACTATCTCTACGTTCCTGGACACATAGCTCAAAACTACATTTTGTGAACGACACTCATCAACGAAGTTCATCAAATTTTGGGCATCTGATAATGATGACTCACTTGAATTAAGATGGAATCGCTTTCCAAAGGAAAGGTGTCGAGAGATCGTTGCAATTATCAGACGTTCGGTACGATGCGAGGCAATTATGATCTTTTTGCCGTGGACCCGTTATCTTGGCTTAGATGCGCGGCAAAAACGCAACTGGCGCAGTGTGGAGTCTTTCGCCGCCGTGGGCGCACGCTACCGCCTCGCGAACTCACTGAGACACTATGTCACCCCGCGCACTGCTCGTACTCGTCGCTATAGCCTGCCTCTCGCGGGCAGCGGCTCGGCCGGTCAAGAAAACCCTTAACTTCAACATGTTTTTGCTCCGACCCAAAGAAGGAGCGTCTGACAGATTCTTGCTGTCAACCGACGGGGTGTCAAGGTTTGGGCCAATATTAGAGATGTTCGTCCAACGCTTCCAAGGGTTGATGTCCGTGAAGTTGCCCCAAGACCAACTCAACGTTATATCTGTTCCTGATGGAGCGTCAGGAGTGAAAGGTGATGTGCCTGTTGGTAACAATGCGGAAAACGAAGTTGACGGAGTGCAAGAGTCTAAAA
This sequence comes from Xestia sexstrigata, assembly GCA_941918905.2. Taxonomy (NCBI): domain Eukaryota; kingdom Metazoa; phylum Arthropoda; class Insecta; order Lepidoptera; family Noctuidae; genus Xestia; species Xestia sexstrigata. The sequence goes on from OW799206.2 coordinate 21,124,894, forward strand.
TGCCTGGTATAGTGGTCAGGCCATCACGCTCCAAGCCTGGGACTTACGAAGTTGAGATAGACATGGTTGTAGATGATGGCCAGCCTGATGAAAAGGTGACGTAGGCACCTGATACGCATGAAGGAGATTCGGTCCAAAAAGCACAGATGTGGAAGCATGGAGACGATTGAGTATGACTTTATAATTAGAGCATGTTCGATAGCTGCAAAGAAATACAAAATAATAATATTTCATATCAATAAGTATGGTATAGTTGTATAATATCGGTGTATGATATAACATGTTAAGTAATGTTCGTGCTAGTAAACAAAAATGTTGTTGGAAAAAGTAGTTTCGTTAGAAGTGTCATAGAATTGTCACTTCCGTAGACTTTGTTTGGTGTTAGTATCGTGATATCTTTATTTCTGCATTTATTAATATTAATTTAGTTTGTAAGTTGAAGTCGTAATTTTATTTATTTTGTTTCTTCTTGCCATATCAATAAGGTTTAGAGTTCGTAATAAATTATTTTACTATTTTCGTATTTTGTTTGTTTTCTTTCTGATTATAAAAAGCTGCTTTAATTTGTTATTATACTCGTATAAGACTTTCGTCATTTGTTGTTTATTCAATAACTTAGATATTTACATGATCTCCATTGACTTTGTACCATAATCATTTTATGTTTTTGCTAATGCCTTAAAGTATGGTAAAAAAATTATGTCACTGACTATTTGGCATTCCATCAGTCACATTTGTTTTGTGTTGTAATTGTTTAAAATCGAAACTGTCCCGAAAACCAAAACAGCTTTTAATTCTACTAAACAATCCAGCTCAAACTCTTGCCAAAAGTAAGACTTGAAGATCCGCAATATGTTACCATTTTCCCGATCCTTAATTTCTTACCATATTCTATAATAGATTGACTAAACTTAATAATTAATATTTAATTCCTCTAACCCATTCAAGTATCACAGACATCCATTCCTTTTTCTGCAGGTTGTACCAATGATGTGAAAGAATTATTTCAACTACACTAACTGAAAACCGCTCTCAAAATGCTCGAAATTACTCATATCCAGCCATTTTATATATTTAAATGCATGTGTAAGAGTTTCTTGAACCCTAGTAAACAATATAATTTATTAGCTATGCTAACTGCTGTCAAGACCTTTCTTGATTACTTTATTGTTCTTTTTTTAAATACTGTTAAGTATAAGTTTCAGAAAATGGAAATTTTTGCAATTTCTGAAAAGAAAAAAATTGCAAAGCTTCTTTGTCCATTATATACGATAGCATGAAGTTTCACGAAGAGCCTATATGTACAAACAAAAGCCTAACTAAAATACCTGATAATTATCATCTTTTGTTTTCAGGCCATATTATCAGTGAACGTTTTTCGAACTGTTATTCCTTCTTGGGGCATATAGTGCAACTAAGAGAATTTGAATATTTATAAATTAACATACCTAACAGATTAAAAACAGAACATCTCTTCCTTTGTAAGCAATATAAATTTCATAAGTACACATAAGTATCAGCTTACTTTAATCTAAGATATCATTAACTATGAACTGACAAGAATATAACATAGCAAAACTAGAGGGCAAAGACATTCTATCAGTCAGCAATTACTATTGTGGAAAAATTAAAATGTTCAATTGACATAAGATAACGAAAAGATGAAGAAAGGAGAGCAGCGGTGGCCCAGTGGTGGCCGACCCATCTTACAAACAATAAGTCATGGGTTCGAACCCAGACAGGTGCATTACTTTGTGTAATTTATTTCATCACCACAACGGTGACGGAAAACACCGTGAGAAAACCAGCATGTCCTAGAACCAAAAATTCGTATACATGTGACATCTACCAATCCGCACTGTGTGATGGTGGATTTTAGCCCATTCTCTCTCATTGAGAGAAGGCCGTGTCCCAGCAGTGGGAACATTATAGGCTGATGATGATGATGATGATGAAAGATAACTCCTGTTAAAAATGTAGTAGAAACAGGAATCACTTTGAAAAAGCGATTGACACTCACATGTGGACTTCAACACAAATTAATATAAGAAGTCTATTAGACAATAGAAGTTATACTTTAAAACATTACATGTAGACTGTACCATAAAAGAGTATATAGAGCCATTACTTAGAACCCTAGAACAGTTAGTAATAAATAACTAAATAACAGCGTTGCGGCTGCCGAGATAAACTAAGGCCTAACACATTAACGGTACGCGCGGTTACTAAACCGCACCAAATTACTGCCGCGTACTGATTCTGTTACACACCTTTATATTTTATGGGAATACAAAAATATAGTTTACTACCATATTTTTGTATTTTGCTGTGCCCGACAGGGTCCACAGTGATCACATTTTTTTAATTAACCACCTAAGTACAGTTAATGGATTGCAAATAAAGTTTGCAATCATAAGTTTGTTTGTTTTGTTTGCAGTTTATGGTCTGTAATTCTGCATGTTTTGCAAGGGTAACTAAACGTGACGAAGTTTAATTTTTTTACGTGACAATACAAGGTAGAAGTGCACATTGCTGACATTCAGGGAAATTGAAGAGAGGATCATTCCGTGAAAATATGATAGGTGGAACTTTCCTCACTCCCATATCTTTAAACTGAATAGACTATTTCGTTAATGTCTTTTCAGAAGTATTTATTTCTATAAAACAGATGGTAAGGTTGCGCTGACCAGCGAAACTGCACTAAACACTGAAGTCATACGCACACTATTCGCATTCCAATTAGGTGCATCTCTGGTCGGGCACACTCGCTAACATCATGAAAGCATTAGTATGCAATCGCCATAAAGTATGCACAACGGTTCATGTAGCTCCTCTCTTAGTAAAGTACTCGATACTTGAAAAAGACAATATATGGCAGCCTACTCTTGGAAAAGACCCTTTTTTTTTTTTTATTTTTTTTTCGGATGGGAAATCATCAAATGACTTCTCCCGCTCTGGGCGGAGCAGGAAGGAGTGTCAGACTTTTACTGACTAAAACCCATCCATGTTCCTTCATCGCCCTTTGTGTTCCGGGGCCACGGTATCTCTTTCGAATAGTCCCGCAACCCCGGCAGGCATCGGTCCTTTCGGACCCCTTCCTTTTTGCTGACTCTCTTTGAGGCGCGCGTGGAACACGAACGCGCCGTCGACACGGCCTGTCGTCATGAGACGGACGGACGGCGAGCTAGCCCATAGCCCACCGTCTACAGGCCCGCGCCTACGGTGGCCGGGGGCCACGTGGTGGCCCCCGACGCCCGGGGCGTCTCCCGCGGCGGCCGGGACGCTGTGAGGTTCTCTCCCTCTCACGTTCCGCCACCTCCTTCTCTAGCATTACTGCTTCGCAGAAGGAGGTGACGGCGTCCCATTCCGTCTCGCTCCGGACCATGGCTTGCACCAGGGCCGGACGCGAGAGGTCGCCGCCGCCAATCGCCGCTTCGAGGACACGGCGGTGCTCCGCCCACGCGGGGCACACCTCCACCGTGTGCTCCACCGTGTCCTCCGGTCGATCCTCGCAGTGGAAACACCCGGGCGTTTCCTCCCGCCCGATTCGGTGCAGGAACCTCCCGAAAACACCGTGTCCGGTGAGGACCTGCGTCAGGCGGAAGGTGAGGACGCCGTGGCGTCTCTCAAGCCACTCCTCAAAGAGGGGACTTACCGCCACTATTGTGGCGTGCCCTTTGGAAAAGACCCTCCGCTATTATTTCCAACTAAGCTTAAGCATGCGGGTTGGCCCGTGTGGAGTTCGATAATTGTCGCACGGGGTCATACTACCGGGATAAAATGTATCCTTTGTGTTAATCCCGGTTATTAACTATCTGTGTGCCAAATTTCATCTGAATCCGTTCAGTAGTTTTCGCGTGAAAGAGTCACGAACATCCATCCACAAACTTACGCATTTATTAATATTAGTGAGATTCTAATAATATCGTACTGTTTTCTTCAAAGGAGAAAAAAATACTCATGACTTTCCTTGGCCCAGGTGTTAATTACATTGATTATTTAAAGAGGATGTAGATGGCAATCGAAGAAGGCAAACAAGTTGTATAATCAAATTACAGTAAAGGTGAGGTTGTGGTCGTGAGGTAGTAGTTTTTTATATGTATTTAGTACATAAAACAGATACTAAATCGGGCAGTTTTTTGAACCACATTAGCCTTATTTGATAGATGCCTCATAGAGGGCTAACAGGATAACTTTTTTATCACTTTCCAAAGAAAATTGGGTATAATAGGTGAACGCGTATTGTGTATGATTTGAAATTCGATATTTTTCAATTTTTTTGTTGAAAATTTCTCTTTCTTTGTTCTAATATGAAAGTTTGCTTGACATTTGTAGCGTTTTTTGATGATAGATCATTTTTTTTCTAAGCTGTGGAAAAAAAAAAAAACTAGGTATGCCATAAGCTTCTACTCCGTTCGCCTAATATACCCATTTTTTTGGCAAGCGATAAAAAAGTCATCCGGTATATAATGGAACTCATTCAGCGATTCTTATCAATCAATCAATCACCCGGAAGTCACACATATCTATAAAAATCCGTTTAATACAATGGATTGTAATAATATTATCATCCATTGACAAATACGCAACGAACGCGAAAGCTGTACGCATCACGCATTCTAATTAGGCGTAGTATAGCGTGGCAAACCAACGTAATGTGCTTGTTTAAGAGGACCTCGACTACATTTCTACTTCCAAAGCGTTTCGTATTTCTACATCAACATCTGCCTAGCCTTTTCCCAACTTTGTTGGCGTCGGCTTCCAGTCTAAACGGATGCAGCTGAATACCAGTATTTTTCATGAAGCGACTATCAGACCTCCACAACCCAGTTTGTACTGGGTACTACGGTACCCCTTGGAAATACTGGTTGTCAGACTTTTGAGCCACTGTAACGACTGTCAAACGTCTACAAATGACAGCCGGGGCCAACGACTTAACGTGCTTTCCGAGGCATGTAGGAAACCCGGTATGTTATGATGATCACCCAACCACAGACCGACCTAGGCAAGCGCGGCTTAACCTTGAAGATCAACCTGTGCGGCTGTTATTACCTAGCCACGAGCTACTCCGTATTTCTACAACGACATTCAAAAGATTTATAGGCATTTAAAAGCTTTTTGGTACCTTATATATGTTAATTTAACATTTTTGAACTTTCCATTAGCATTTTAGCTGATAGAATATTTCTGGCGTTCTGATTCCGTATTCTTGGGCACCATTTGATAATTTTGCAGGCTCCATTAGTTCTAGTTATTTTCGCTTTGTATCGAAAATATACGAGTTCATCCGGCAGTCGGGATAGCATTATGTGCCATAAACAAAATGATATGACGCTAATGCGCGCAAGCACATTTCCTGCTCAAACCATGCTTGAATTATATATATTTCAGCAAGCCTATTAGGTTAAATAGTTGACATTATAATGAAGCTTTAACACTGCAAATATAGTAAATATGTTTCTACTGACCTTTCATAGCAGTTACGTGAAGGTAAACGACAAGGAGAAGAAGTCGGTGGCAAAGAAACTGAATCAAACTCACAGAAGTCACCGACTTCTGAAGGTAAAGTTATTTTTCACTTTGTTGTGTTTTTGAAGTCGGTTTTATTTATTGCAAAAAAGATTTTTTATTTTTAAAAAGTTTTTTATTTTTCCAATTTTAGTTGTAATATCCTATACAAATATTAGCTATACATTTATTCTAACATAACATAACATCACGCCTGTAATCCCCGAAGAGTTGGGCTGAGGTGTACCCAATAGTACCTACACCCACATTTCGCCAGTTATGTTTAAATCCCATGTGATAGGGGGCGAGCGCTGGCGCAAATCAGACTCCATGGCTGCTACTAAGAAATTCCTGATAAGAAAACCCAATAACACTTTGCCCAACCTGGGAATCGAACCCTGGACCTCATGCTGAGTAGTCGCCACCACTAGACCAACGAGGCAGTCATTTATTTCATATTGTTAACAATACATGTCATGGGAATAGGCTTATCCCCAATAAAATGGAACCTAACATACCTAACTGTCGAAATGTGGGTGTACTCTACACATCTGCATACCCCCATCAGAGCATACAGGCGTGATGATATGTTATAATGTTGTGAAAACAACAAACATCCAAGCGATTGCAGTAATCATGACTGATTTGCTGTCTATTATTGAAGAGTTCCATTGTATTTCTCCGAAGATCACCATCAGATCTTCACCAAATTTAATCGGGACCACCGCGAAGTAATTTTCTTCCAAACAAAAAAAGAGTCATCGAAATTGGTTCACAATTGGCGAAAAAAAGGATGAACATACACACAAAAAATAAATTTTACGAAATGATAACCTCCTCTTTTTGGAAGTCGGTTAAAAAAGCCTACAGCCAGCATTCAGTAAACAATGTTTGAGAAGGAAATTGTGTAGGTGTAAACTTCATTTAGGGTTTCGGACACACTTATTATCTACGAGTCCCTTTCTTTTAAGTTTTTTTTATTTTTCTCGTCGAGGAAGTCGAGGGATGATAAGACACTAAGCACCTATAAGCCATGGAATGGTCTTGGGTGAGTAACAAAAATTGTGTTGGCCACACTACCAACTGACAGCGTTGAGGAGGAGTTTTTGATGCCCTTTTATAGTTTGTTATTAGTTTAGTTATTAAAGTTTATTTAATTGTATCAATTCAAATTGTTCCTCAATTTCACTTTTAGTCTCCAGATGGAAACATTTTGACCAAGAGCTAGCGATAACGAAAACGATATACCAAATTAAAAGAGACTGAAATATCTACATTTCCAACGTCACTTTAAATACACTGTCGTGTAAAAGTTAGCTTCACAAACATTACCAACAGGTTGTTAACCCATCGACCACTACCGCAATAATCTTTTGCCTGCAATTAGCCATTACGAGTTGCGGAACTGACAAGTTATGTGCTTACCTAGCACATGTTTTACAGTCATAATGTAATCAGCTTATACATTAATATACATAATATCACGCCTGTTATCTCCGAAGTCTTAGGCAGAAGTTGTACATAACAGTACAGGTAGATTTGGCTAGTTATGTTTTTAAGTCCCGTGTAAGGTATGTAGGTGAGGAGCTCGTGGCTAAATAATAACAGCCGCTCGGGTCGATCTTAAAGTTAAGCCCTGCTTGCCTGGGTTGGTCTTTGGATGGGTGACCACCCTTACATACCAGCTTTCCTCCATGCTTCGGAAAGCACGTTAAACTGTTGGTCTCGGCAGTCATTTGTAGATCTTTGACAGTCGTTACAGGTATTCAGTGGCCCAAAAAGTCTGACAACCAGTCTTACCAAGTGGTATCATATTATTACCCAGTACTAGCTGGGTTGTGGAGGTCAGATACGCAGTCACTCCACGTAAAGTACTGGTATTCAACTGCATCCGGTTAGACTGGAAGCTGACCCCAAGATAGTTGGAAAAAGGCTAGGCAGATTATGTAAGGTATGTAGGTATGGTTGTCTATTGTTTGCCCGAAGATTATATGCCATAATCATCATTTTCCCGAATTTCATTTACCCGAATGTTTCATTTGCCCTAAAAGACATATGACATACTTTTAATTGCCCGAATTTTAGATACCATAAGATACGAATGCCATAAGTATTGTTTGCCTTATTTTTATGTGTCATAATAATTATTAGACATAATATTATTAAGTTTATTAAGAATAAACTTATTTATTCTGTGCATGGTTTTTTTTTCTGTGCATGGTTGATGGTGGGTTAGGTCGACGGAGCCCCGCTTCGCGGGGCTCCTACTTCTGTGTGGTTTATAAAAAAATAACCACGAAGGGGATGGCGGGGTCTATTCGCTCGCTTCGCTCGCTCACACGACCCCGCCATCCCCTTCTAACCTAACCTGTCCGAGTCGGGGTGCCCTAAAGTCCCAATTGCATCCAATTTCTCTTGATATAAACAACCGTTACACACCCGATGTCGATGGCAAATTATGTTATGGCATTTCATAATTATGGCATGTGATAATTAGGGCATGAGATAATTAGGGCTTACAATGATTATGACAAATGATGTTATGGTAAGTGACTTTATGGGAAACAATGATTCTGGCACGTGACTAATATGGCAAATGAGAGTAGAGCAAATGAGTATTATGTCGTATGATATTATGGCTGTTGACTATTATGGCAAATGATATTAGGGCAAATAAAATTCGGGTAAACGGCGGTATACCATGTAGGTATCTATATGTGGGGCGAGTATATTGCCATCAACCGGGCACAAATTCAGACTCCGGGGCTGCTACTGAGAAATTCTGGATGGGAAAACCCAATAACACTTTGTCCGACCTGGGAATCGAACCCAGGACCACATGCTCAGTAGTCGCGTTTGTGACCACTAGACCAACGAGACAGTCACGATCTATAGCGACCTAGACAAAGCGACATCCTAAACGACGATAGAAAAATCAAAAAAATATTGAACTTACATAAGCTAGCGAAAATCTCTTTGAGATTCGAATACGGAATTCTTTGAAAGCTATTGCCATTTGCTTGAAAGCTTTTACCCTCTGATCAGCCACATACAAGTTCTGGTTCAAGCAGGACAGGCCGGGGAGACATCCTTTGAGGGGGCTCCATAAACGCTGTATCTGGGATGGGCTGATGGTACTCTATTTTGCTAGACTGGATATGCAGCAATGCAAAATACCAATGCGCAATTAATTTATTATGAAAAAGAACACCTCAAACTTTTTTTTTCAGTGCTATTGACCTGCAAAAATATGATATGAAGTAACGGCTTGATAATGACTACAGGCAGGTATGTAATTTGTGTAATAAGCACTTAATGTTTTCATACAAAGCTAATGAGAATACATTAAACGTTATGCATGATAATATTTTACCTCGGATTTAAAAAAAGACACCCACATAATATCTCTTTGTTTTTTGTCTAAGTTATGTTCAACATTTGCAAAGATAAACGTTTGTTTTATTCGTACAGGGTGTTCGATTTTTGTTCATCATCAAGCTGACAGAGAAAAAAATACCAAAACAGTGTTGACCGAAGCAAGGAATATCTGCTCAGGTGGAGATTCGTCCGGGGTTGCGGGACTGTTCGAAAGAGATACCGTGGCCCCGGAACACAAAGGGCGATGAAGGAACATGGATGGGTTTTAGTCAGTAAAAGTCTGACACTCTCTCCTGCTCCGCCCAGAGCGGGAGAAGTCATTTGATGATTTCCCAACCGAAAAAAAGGTGGAGATTCGTAGATGAGTGAAAATGCTTTTCAGTAAATGATGGAGCACTTAATATCGTGTACTGCGTTGTATTCTCACTATAGGAAAGCTACTGAATTTATGATAAAGTTCTTGACCGGCTCAGTTTAGATTGCCGACATTATGATTGACACATCGACACTCTAAGAAGAAGATACACGTCCTCCCCCAAGTCTCTCGAAAATTACTTGAATGCTTTCTACAAGGCGGTGCCTAGTAACGAAAACTTTAACCAAGGATACAGTACATGATTCTAAACGCCCAAAAGTTAAGCATCAAGTTTTTGAGTGTTTAATTAAACAATCCCCTGTTCAAATGATCAAATTGAATGCAAAAAGCTGCTGTTTTTTCAAAACCTACTTGTTAACGCTGGTCTAGAATCAAGTCCCGTTATAGTGTCCAAAGCCAAGATTAAAACCTAAAATTACGAATTCAGATCAGAACAAAGCTTTACTGCTAGATGTAGATTTCCGAATTGATTTCTATGACAAACCGATACTTCTAGATCGTTTTTTCTATAGTCAATCAATTGACATTCACTAGGTAGACGAATTTAAATAAAGCTTTCATGTTAAGTCTCGTGTTTTTAAACATTTTGACACCCGAAATGATGCAGTAGAGTTATCGATTTCTTCAGATGTTTCTTGGGTTCCCGTCAGTTGGATTTTTTTTGGTAGTCAGTAAATACAGACTTCGAGTGCGCTTATACGTGATCTCAAAATATGACTTCATCTCGATTTTTAGTTAAAACGTAAAATTAATGATTCGCATAATCAGCCCTTAATAATTCTAGTCCTGGTATACAAGTCTCTTGAAGAAGAAATGGGACCATTGTGTTGGTGGATGTCAAACATCTCTGTTTTTGGCTCTAGGAGAACACATGTCAGTTTCCCACAGTCTTTTTTTCACCGTTTTGAGAGCAGTGGTGACGAAATAATTTTCACAAACTGCCTGGTAGGAAGCAATCTACAATTTACCACTCGTTTAGTAGCGGCTTTTTCCAGTGCTCATAACAATTGTGCTGCGTGATAACCCGAAAACGCAGCGGAAATCGAACTCACGTCTCTTGCACGCCAATCGTCTCAATCACTGAGTTATTTATACTTGTACTATCTAGTTGTTTGTTGCAGTCGTTATTTAGCGTGTTAAAGTTTTGATTAATTAATTAATCAAAATTTTGTGCACACCATCTATAATTTTACCAGACAATGAACCCCAAAAAAGAAAGCAATGCCCGCCGTAAGGTCAGGGCTGGAAGAGTAGGTCGCTGTCACAACTTGAATAATAACTCAGCACCGAACGCACATACAGACATAGACTTCCTTACCGGCAGACAAACGGTCGCACCCGTGCTTCCTTGACACACGAAAAAAAGAAAATTAAAAAAAAAAAAACATCACTATCGAGCTGTCAATATTTTCCCGCCAAAACAATATTGGAAGTTTCAATTTTCTTTTTGGCAAAGGAAATAAGTGTGTTCATCCTGTGTTTTGTTATCGAAGTTCGATTTGCAACGGTCACGTGTGACATAGAAACTGCAAGGGCCTTGGAACAGCCAGATAAACTCTTAGTTCTCCAAAGTAGAGGGCTATAGAGCAAAATCAACAGCTTCCAAAGGACTAATCACATACTGCTTTCTTCTAAAAAAGTGCAAATATGAATCCCAAATTGGTGGTAGTGCTGTACCTATGCGTTGCTTCGGTGTTAAGCGCGCCTATGCAACTGCCGTACCTGCCAATGCAGTATGGGATGCAGTCACAGCTTCCGCCGTTCTTGAGGAATATGGCTCCGAATTTGCAGTCACCTCCCATGTGAGTTTTCTAAACGTTTTTTAGTTATTTACCCTCTTTGTAGATTTTATTATCAACTGAGGTATATACATATTTATATTAGTGTGTTTGACTTGTTACTAAAAACATAATGCAAACGCTGATTGTATATTTTACTCCTTTAAAAATATCATCTGCCCATGTTGACGTGTAATTACCCTGTACCCTGGGAATAGCAAGCCACTATTAATTACTGTCATTTATTTATTTTATTTATTTATTGGATCTCCAACAGAAACTACACAATTACAAGCAAGTATACATAGATCAGGGACAAATACAAGTGTGCGTTTACAATTATAGACCACATCATTCGCTTATACTCTAGGTAGGTACATACAGTAAATTTGATAAGGTTAAAAAATATGAAATAGGTTGGCTTGATTTTTTTGATAGTTTTTCCTAAAGCCCTTGAAGCATCATTGTTGTTAGTTATCAAGAATTTCGCAGAATTTGAATGTAGTTTACTTGCCTTTTATGTTTACAATAGTGACAGTTAAGTGCAAATATGATGACGAATAAACCTGTAAAAGTAACCAGTAAAGTTACCAGTTTTACGGTTTATTGTTCGTAAATTGAGCACACGTTGCTATGTTTACATTCTAAGATTATATATCTTTCGTAGACTATGACTTTGGCTTGGTCTCTGGTACACTTCTAACGTGAAAGAAATGCAGATACCATGAAAATATTTTATGCTCGACAATAACAATTAAATTCGAAAAAAGGAAAGATACATATGCCGCCTTAGCAGACCACCTTTAGTTAGATACATTAAATCTTAGATCTTAAACATAACTCGCGAAATATGGTATACCTAAGTTGTAGAACCACCTCTTTCTAATACTTAAGAGAAATATAAGCGTGTTGTTATGTTTACTTTACGATCAATTATTTCAGGTTACCACAACAGCAGCCATTGGTAATCGTCCTACCAAACGCAGCATCCAATGCAGAAGTCGACGACAGATTTCAAAACCTCAACGAACAACTAGCGAACGTCAACCTCAAAAGTAACAACGGACATATAGACGAGAACAAAGATTCCATCGTTGTAGATGCTAACTCCAAAACACCAGAAACACAACCTAAGAATGCAGTAGTATACCTCCCTGATGAAGGAAGGTACTCCATTGGACAGATCATCACGTACATCCCATTCCTGCCAATAGAAATCAATGTACCTGACACAATCTCCTGGATTACAAGCCTTCTTACTGGAGGATGGTTCAGACCGCAAGGACAGATGCCAAGTGGAGGAATGAAGACGATGATGAACAGAGGACAGATGCCAGTAATAGTAATGCCTTACCCCGGACCCATGCCTGGTTTGAATCAGTGAGTGGACAGTGTCGTCGCAGAGTGAGGAAGACTGATTGATAACTTTAGTGATAGTTGCTATACGGTCGCTACTGTTGTAGTTATAGGAAGTGGTGGTAAAGAATGGTTGTGTCCATAATATATTTAGTAATTTTAAAGATGAGTATTTATTTTATTATAATCTACAAAAAGAGGTGGCTCTTTGGACAGCATAATGCTTGTAGCAAAGAGATGACAAGGAAATGATCTTTCTCAACGCGTATAGGTGAACCAATTCATTTTTGACTGATTCAAAGAAAGATGCAGATAGCCTAAACACAATAACAATACAGGGAGGTGGAGAAGCAGGGTATTAAGACATATTTTATGCAAAATGCTTTATTATTATAAAAAAATAATTATTACAAATTGCTGTCATAAACTGAAGCCTTAAATAACATACATATATTTTACATTATTTCGAAGACGTTATGGTAACAAAACTTAACTTTTAGCGAGGATGAGTTCAAGAGCCTAACCACAAAACAACCAAAGATTATAAAACGAAAACAAAAATAAACTGACTTAGTGCTATTGTAAAATGTTATATTGCTGAAGTTACACTATCAAACTCCAACCTTGCTGCTAGAAATTACAACCAACCCAAAGTAGCAAATGATAAACCAAAGAGTAACAAAAATTGCAAACAAACCAAAAAAAAAGAGAATCGTAAATCAAAATTTCACTTCAATGTTGCTACTTCGGATCAAATAAGGTAAAACGATAAAATCGCTCCTAAAATGGCAACGTATTGTATAGTACCCGATAATCTAACGCTAGAACATATAAGTATACTCGTAATTAGGTTACTAGTGACATACAAACTACCTCATTAGACTATCGGCTATCCAAAGGACTCATAAAACTAATATTTTCACGACCGTTTTCGATTTCAACCCACTGAACTATCAATGGGCGAAATCAAAGACTCATCGAAGGCCTAGAAAGTTTTGTACTAGTTATAGACTGGACTAGACGATACAAATAAAATTAAAGACAGGTTGTTGAAATTATAGCCCAAAAATTGTTTCTATAATTTGTCCAAAACTTTCAAACCTTAATCTAACTTATGAAACTAAAACACTTTTGGACAAAATCACAACTATAGAAGATCCTAAACTTGAACAAAAGAGATTTTATCCAAAAATGTCAAACGTGAGAGGTTTATTGTCTGCTGACGCCGACGGTGTCGTGGTCTACTGGGTAGCCGGCATTCTGCTGCTCGTTCTTGGGAACGATTATGGAGACTGGATAGTTGAAGCTGTAGAAGAAGCCGTGAGGAGGACCCTGGAAACAAAGGAATAAGTACATAAAGCGCTGATTTTATTTATCCTCAGGCAAAACGGGTGTTATGTCTACTGTGATACGAATTGTGAGGCGGTAGTGAGAATGCCTTACGTTCTTAGGGTCCCGGGTTCGTATCCCGGTAGAGGCTAATGTTTGTGTGATGAGCATTGACATTTGTTTCCGAGTCATGGATGTTTATATTTATAATAAGTATGTATTTACAACAACAAAAAAAGTATCTATGTAGTATATCAACTATCTGGTATTCACGACACAAGCCTTGTTGCTTAGTGTGGCACTTGATGGCGGTGTGTGTAATTGCGTGCGGATTTTATTTATAATTTAGTTCGAATGCTGTGGTCTCGTAGATGTGGTACAACAGGCGCCTGTTTAAAAAATTGCCGTCCCGCACTCAGGCGTGGTTCAGAACTCGCATGCACAAAGAGCCATAACCAGCTCTTTTCTTCATAAATAATTCATAAGCGCGGGAATCGAACCAGCAAACGAAAGCGCAGAAGCGACTGCGGTAAACGTATATTGGTTGTTATATTTTGTTTCTTCAACTTTTAATATTCTGGCACAATTTAATCTGGATCAATCATCAGACTATGTTTTAGTTTATTGTAATTTTCTGAAACAACATTGACACTTACAGTAGGTTCCGGCTCTTCGTATTTGCCATCAGGGCCAACCTGTTGCTGTTGCTGTTGTTGCTGTCCACCGTACTTCTGTTGCGCGTATTGTTGTTGCTGGTTTCCTTGGTAGCTTTGGGCCTGAGCGAAGGCTAGGGCTTTGCCATCACGAGCCTGAGATTCCTCGGGGGCAGAAGCGGAGACCGAGACACCTTCGGGGACAGGGGCGGAGACCACGACATCTTCGGGGACAGGGGCGGAGACCACGACACCTTCGGGGGCAGGGGCGGAGACCACGGCACCTTCGGGGGCAGGGGCGGAGACCACGACACCTTCGGGGGCAGGGGCGGAGACCACGACTCCTTCGGGGACAGGGGCGGAGACCGCGACACCTTCGGGGGCAGGGGCGGCGACCACGACACCTTCGGGCTCTGAAGCCTGGCCTTGGTAGTTGCCGTATTGCCTGTGGAGACAAAAATAATTTAAATATGAAGGTTTTAGGAAGTTCTAAACTATATTGCCGAATTTTTATTCGATTACAGCAAGGCAGACTTTGAAGATTTAAAAAAAGTTTTTTTTAACAAATGAAAACATCACGCGTGGTCTTATAAGGTTTATTTATAGATTACGCGTGTTTCTTTCTGTTGGTCTGTCTTTGTCAATGAGCTTGGACTCTACTGAGTGATCAAGTTGTTCGGTGTGACCCAAACACGTACTTAGATTTATATGAGAACACTTTTGGGGCGCATATTATGCTTTTATAAACGTCATCACATTATTCCTATAGAATTTGAGTAATCAGCCTCGTAACAATTTAATCTCTGAGTCGGCACAAAAAATGCAATTATCTTTTTGGATATTTCATTAGCTCCACCACACTTCACCTGTGGTTCCACCATTTTTTGCCGTGAAATTGTCTTTAAAATCGGTACCGTACACGGGGTACCATGTCAGAAAACCCGACCGTAACGTAACGTTACGAATTGATGAGTGTTGGCCAAAACGCGTAAGTGACAAGTATTTCACGGCGCTTACGGCCTTTGGGTCGCGAAGTTTTAAGGGAACCACTTTACACCGCTTCTTACTGCTTTAAGAATTCCATCGCTTTATTCCACTTGGCACCGCTAGACGCCGCATGCTTGGTGCTCCGCTGAAATCGCATTATTATCTTAGCCGTTTGAATTGTACTGACATTTTTTTTTGTTTCGAATACTGTAGTCCAGCCCGATTCCTTATCATCGTCTTATAACAATTCATACCATTTGTGGCAAATAAATAATTGCAATGGCATGGAATCGGGCAAACATAACCGGCAAAATAAAGATGTGAGAGTAGGCACAAATATAGACGTTTCACGTTAAAACCAACGGCCGTGTGCACCGACGCAGCCCCACCCGATTTTTTGGAACTAGAAGTTTTATTCACTCTAGATAACAAAAAAACATGTTCTGGACACTCACTGGAAGTTGTTAAGTTCTTCGGCAGTGGGTGCCTTGGAGTTGGCTGCAGCTGCCTCATTCCATGCTTTCTCGAAGGCAAGACGAGCCGCCTTCAGTTCAGGGGTCTCTTCTGCGGGCTTCAGCACTACCTTGGGGATGTTGTCCTCTTGGTGAAAGCCTTCGCTGTCAGCATAATAACGGACCTGTAAGTTAAATTTAATGTGTTAAGTAAAATTCACTGTTTTCATAGTCAACATTTTACTTTGTCAAACAACATCAAGAGGTGCAATTTCAATCTCCAATTGCAGTTTGCTATAGTGGTCGGTTGGCTTCTGAAGTTGAATAAAAGAAAAATAGTATATTTGATTAAAATTGGCATCACCTTAGACCGCCAAACGTTGTAATCTTAAATCGACATGCGTTTATTTTCTCAAGTGACTTTTTTATTTTAATATTTAGAGGCTGTTCTGCATTTTACTTATAAGTTCCTTTATTAAACCTTATGAGAGGTTTTGCTAGAGGCGTTTTTTATCAATTAAACTAACTGCGATCAGCACTTAAAAACCAAGTTTGAAATCTGACAGTATCAACATTGTTATGAAATACCAACCTATATACCTATATATACTTGGCGCAGCCGTGAGACACACAATAATTATCTTCTTTTTGTGTTTAGGCTATAGCTTTTTTGTTATTTTCATTTTTTTAATGCTGTGTGCACTTGTCGCATGTGCCAAATAAACCTATTTTCTTTCTTTCTCTATAAGTTTGAAACTGACAGCTCTTTGAACTCGGGTTAGGTGAATCGCGAAATGGGTTGATCGCGTTCAGTTATATTCATGAAATTTGTCCTTATTCATCATTATCCACATCATTATATTGACCTTGATGAGATCCGGTAGGCCGGGACTCTGGTAGACGTATGATCCAGAGACAACACCGGAGCCTTCACGGTTCTCAACCTTGGAAGACTGAGGAGTCTCGTAGCCGTAGGCGTATTGTCCTAGACCGTCCTGACCGTGGTACTGGGCTGCGTTGTAGATCTAGAAAATATGAGCGAGGTATTAGTCATCATCATCATCATCATTTCAGCCGAAAGACGTCCACTGCTGGACATAGGTCTCCCCTAACTGTCACCACATTGACCGGTCCCGTGCATCTCGCATCCAGCGGATCCGCGCAACCTTCGCCAGGGAGGTTTTAGTATATGATAAACCGATTTTACATAAGTCGTATTGGCGCTCTACTATCTACAAAAATGTAAAAATATTTGAAAACCAGCGACTTGATACATTGAAAGAAAAGCACACCTATAACTCTACCGGTCAATTCCACTGCTTCAGTTGTGACCGGGTATGCCAGCCATATAAGGGCACACGCAAGGAAATAGCTTCAAAGGGTCGCAGTTACCGAAATCGGTAAGGAGGACTATATTAGTATCATACAGGTATTAACAGTCAGAGAATACAAGTTTTGACCGATTGGCATTGTTTTGCCAACATGTTCCATCTTTGCTCATCATGAATTGCAGCCTTACTTCACTCACTGCTGAGGATAGGTCTCCTCCTTCTTATGCCATACTTCCTTGGTCAGCGCGAGTCTTAACCAGGTCTTACCCGCGATCTTATCCACCCATCAATCATTATCCCGAATCAAGCAGAATCATTTCATCAAATGTTGGACAAATGATCATTTGCGTCAAACGTGCGTGTGCCCCTTGTATCCGTCGCGTTATGGTGACTCGTAGCTTGCTCTTAGTATCTTTGGTTATTGGCGGTTGCTGCTACGGATATGTTGAAGAACCAATAGATGTATACAAAAATATCAATATTTACCTCCTCAACGTAGTCGTCTGTGTTCTCGATCTCTTTTCCGTTTTTCCAGTAGTGACCAAAGGTTGGGCCAGCCTCAGCGGAACGAAACGCCGGGGAGTCAAAACGGACCTAGAACAAAAAGATTAGCATTTAATATTTGAAAGAAAGAAAGAAAAAATATTTATTCGTCGGGACATGACGGAATATAACATAATTATAACAACAACATAACATGACTCCTGTAATTCCCGAAGGATTAGGCTGAGTTGTACCAATGGGACGCCACAATTCGCCTCTTATGTTTAAGTTCCAGGTAATCACCATAACTCGCCTTCATTCAGGGACTGGGTAGTCAACATGACAAAATGTTAAACGGTTGGAATGTGCAGGGGTCAAAATGTCTATACGGACCGGCTGTCTATGTGGCAAAAAGTATGAACGTCAAATAGCCCAAATTCCACGCCACTCCACGCTTTTACTGAGAAACTCAGTAACACTGCTCAACCTGGCAATAGAACCTAGAATCTCATGCCAGCAGTTGCGCTTGAGATCACTAGACCAACAAAGCAATGTAGTCATCATCATCATCATCATCATCAGCCTATAATGTTCCCACTGCTGGGACACGGCCTCCTCTCAATGAGAGGTATTGGCAATGTAGTAATTTTACATTAAATAGATTACCAAAAATTCGTGGAAAGCAGTCATTATGATTGCTTACGGTTTTATACGTGCATGTTGAATTTAAACTTGTCAAGTAATACCGAATCATGCATGTGAGATAACAATCATGTTTATTGGGGCATCAGATATG
Organism: Xestia sexstrigata; assembly: GCA_941918905.2. NCBI lineage: Eukaryota > Metazoa > Arthropoda > Insecta > Lepidoptera > Noctuidae > Xestia > Xestia sexstrigata. Next base: position 21,143,321 of record OW799206.2, read on the forward strand.
CAGAGAATGTTTTTAGGTTTGTAATAAATCCTTCCCTCGTAACTGAAAACACAGTAACTTGAATTTTACAGTTATTTAAGTAACTGTTTTTTTAGTAACAAGTACTGAATAATAATGTGGTGTGTTTAACACGGTCCGAAAGCCTTCACAACTATAGCTGTACAAGAATCTTTTAGCGCGTGCCGGAATCGGAATCAACTACGCCATCTTGTTTTTTACAATACTTACATTTTACAAAGCACAGAGACATAAAATTTACTAGCGCCCTCTCAACGTCTGAGCGCCAGGAAATCCTTGTAGCACTTTCGTTATCGAGGTTTGAAGTTCATCATGAAAGCCACTTGGGTAGCTTCGATAAGTCGCTACTAGCCTTGTTAACTGGATTTTTATAACAAAATCAGCCATTTTGATACTGTTAGCTATCGTATACCCTATGGCTAGTACTGCTAATCATCATTTCACCCGAAAGACGTCCAGTGCTGAATATATTCCTCCCCCAAGTGTCGCCACATTGACCGGTCCTGTGTGACTCCCATCCAGCAACCTTCACCAGGTCATTGGTCCAGCTAGTGGGAGGCCTTCCAACACAACGTCTTTGCCACTCCAGAACTTTTCGGCCCCATCGGCCATGCGTTCAGCGAGCAATGTGCCCTGTCCACTGCCACTTAAGTTTGGCAATTACTGCTGATATCAGAAAATTATCTTTAGGTCCCGTTCACGGCCTCGAGCGACGTGCTCTAAGTTCTGCTTCATCTCTCATTCATTTTTCCGCAGTTGGAAGACACGTTTCGCTTCAGGCCTTAGTTCGTGGCCAGCAGTTAGTAGCTACCAGCCTTGTAGACTATCTTACCATTACAAAACATCCTATGGCTAGAATAACTGCCATCACAAGAGTATCGACAACGGTAAGTCCTGAAGACACGGGGCTAACCATTACATTACGTACAGCTAGTACTGCTGATAACTAACAGATAAGTATCCGAAGGTAACTCACCAGGGGCAAGACAGCGGTACGTCCAGAGAGCTGAGGCTCGTTGAAAGGCAGCTGCTTGAGGTACCCCTGTGCCTCTTCAGGCGTGATGTCGTTCTTGAAGATGAAGTTGCTCTGGGGCGCGCCTGAGGCGTATACCACCTAAAAAAAAAAGAAATCAAGATTTAAGTATGGATGTAGCAGTAGGTTATGAGAAAATTGTTGATATGTTTTTAGGCAATACATGTCGTGATAAACTAGATAAAAGCTAATTAATTGGTAACAATCTTGGAGAAGACAGGAGCAGTAGATGTTCCAACTTCCAAATAATATAGGTACATACTTATGTATTTTAATTCATGGATACAGTCGTTACTGTTTTTAATAATAGCAGCTTACTGAAAAATGCTGTCGAAGCTACAACCTTCCCGAACAATATAAAAACTGTTTCTAATGGTGCAAGTAACAGTGCACCTGTCATTTCTTCCAATTTACATAACAACGCAACAGCTGATGAAAAAATGCATACCAATTTATCAAATACACTCAAAGTTTCATCATCCTTACTTACTAATAACAAGATAAATTACGATGCCAAGCAGGATCCTAATGTGTTTGAAGGTTACAGTTTTACAACGAGGTATATTATGAGATGATCCCAAAAAAATAAGTTACTACAAAACTGACTCATGAACGGGCCAGCCGACCCATTCACAACCGGACTTTGAAATTGATATTAGATTATTGGCTGTTTACTTTGTGATGACGATCTTATTTGTTTTATGAATAAACATGATGCTCGAAATAGTAATAGTTAACATGAATGTCGAATGTCCCACGAAACCACTTAAGAAGCAGCTGTGTACCTATCAGCTAACCCGTTTTAAGAATATAGCGCAATAGATTGTAGTTATCACCCAGCATTTTTCTAACATTGATTTTCGCATAACGAGCCTACTTTGTTCCCTCTGCTGGATCCTTGTCATCGCTGTGAGCGGCAGTGAGCCATGCCACGCGAGTAGTGGATGCCATAAGCCTTCGACCGCCATTTTAGTCATGACGTTTTCCTACACCGTACCAATCATTTTCGCAAAATTTAGCAAAACTCTGCACAACTCTAGCGAAATTGCATGCCATTTATCAGCAACTTGTAAAATTGTTACCGCAAAAGTATAGTGCAAAAACAAGTTAAGATAGATAACACTAGACACTACTACTAACATCAATGAGCATACCGTGGCCTTAACATAATTCATGCTTATTTCACATCAGCATGCATACGGGTGACGTCATAATATTCATATTGACACTAACCATTTTACACTTGTATGTCTTGGACGTTGAAATCCAGTATATTTGGAGACTATATGATGGCTCCATATCATACTATATCACGGTATACGATACGGCACATCATACGGTAAAGTACAACATTGTGCGGAAACCGGTATGCCCTAGAACCGAAAATTGACATCAACCCAACCTGAATGTGACATCTACCAAACCGAACTGGGCTCGTGTGGTGGTTTATTCAAATTCTGTTGGTACTATTAGATTCAAGTTTTCTACCATCATACGAGTTAACACGACTTCCACTAACAAAACGAATAAATATGATGATATGATAGTAGGGAATTAATTAAGTAGTACTACGTCTGATTTCGAACACGTGTTTTTTTATGATAATACATAATAGATGCAGGATGTTTTAATACAGAGTTGCATTTTGATAAATATGTGTGGTGAGATCAGCACCCTGTCCGATGTTTATTCATCTGTCTGTCCGACTGTCGCATTTGTTTATTACATTACGGAGTTAAGATTGTTCATATTAATTCTATTGTCTACGTTCAGCGCATGAACGTAGGCTAACCAAAAGGAGTATATTGTAAGGATCGTGTGGGTAGTGCATTAATTTACTCCTACCCCTATTGGTATGAATTCTACGCTTAATAGGTTTATTCTGTTTAATCTTTATTAGTCCTTCCACATCGTTGCTTATAAAGTCATTAGGTAACCTTTATTTTCTATTCTTATCCTCTAAACTTGTTTTTTGTCACATGTACTAAGCCTGACTTGAAAAACGTGTTATTCAAGTTTCATCTTCTGTTCCTTCACTATCAATTAAAGATTCTACAAGAAAAATCTTGTCATATATTATAGAAAAGGAACACGGTCGTTTTGTAGTTGGATATAAAATAATCGATGCAATAGAAATTGAACACTTCTCTGTCAATAAACCTTGAAGTTTATGCCTTCAAAATCAAAACAATCAAAATCAAAGCATTTATTTCAAGTAGGCCAGTTACAGGCACTTTTGAATTGTCGAAACAAAGATGTAAATTAAATGTAGCTACAGTCCCAGTCACAAGACATAAAAACTGTGAAAGTACTGTAGATGCCCATTCCCTAGCGTAGATCTCTATGGAGAAGAACGGGCAAGAAACTCCATGGACACTCTTTTAAATCAAAATATTGTTACAAAATCTTGGTTACATCATTCATGTTGAGATGGTATATTATGTGAGAACAATGTAGCAAGATGTGCACGTTAAAAGTGTCCATAGTAAAAACAAAAAATACAATTCAGAAATAAACATACAAATAAGCCATGGCAACTAAGAGATGACCAGTCACAACTGACAGCGCCCGTTCACGAACATGACGCATGGATCAGCACCATTCAACTCAACCATTTTGAAGGGAACTGAATGATCCGACACAAGCGCCACCATCAGCGAGACATTAGAGTGAGCGTGACATACTCTCATTATATTAAGTATTGACTTCATAATCTTTCGTTTTTTTCCTATATTGAGGTAGAGACAACACGTTTCTATCTTCCATTCTCATTTTTCTTTTATACTATTCTACATACAACTAACTGCATCCAGATTTTTTTGAATGATCGTATCCTAGCCTCTTATCCATTGAAAGTTGCCTCATTTGCTTTTAATTTCAAAGCTTGTTGTCTTAACAGATTCATTTAATGCGTTTGTTTTTATCGTTTGTCTATATTTGTTGAAATCATTATTTCCGCAAACCACTACATTTATCGGCGAAATAACTAGACATAATTTACAAGTCATTTTTATGGATATGTTAACAACGTCATATTGTTCTCAATGCTATTCTGTAATACAGTGATCATATTTACGTTATGCATTAGGTATAATAAATTAACTGACAAACATTGAATATCTGCATGGAAGGTCCATGTTTCAGAAAGTGATTCAGGTATCTTTTAAAGTGATTACATTCTTCTTTCGTCTCGTCCACGTTCATCGTTCATACATAATTATGGTCTTAAAGCGTTTTTTTATTAAAGAAGAATGGCAGACTTCCATGCAGTCTATCTGGGTATTACACTTTGACTTCGCATACTATAGTATTAATACTAATATTTCAACAGATTGATCTCGTTCAGATTAGGATGAAATGTAATCACAGCGCATTTTTACTATGATTTAATATTCTGACTTTCTTTTATTGCTATATCACAATTCAGGAATGCTACTTAAACCTCATTACGTTTGCTACTGGATCGCCATATCTTATCCTTATAAATCTTATAATGATGTCATTATTAAGTTCTTTGTGTGCTTAGTGACAACGTAATTATACCGTTCATTACTTTTATGTGCATCACGTTCTATTTTTAATGTATGGGAGAGATAGTTGCTTGGATACTCATTCGTTTAAAGTATGACCACGGTAATTGTGCAGTTCAATGTGGCGTTGCTTGCCAAGAACATTTGCATCAGTATGTCAATCACCAAGATAGCTTTTATTTTAGTTCTGTGGTTTCCCGCCGGCACAGATAAGTTGGTTGAAGTGTAGTTCACCGTTCTCTTTATTTTCGTCTTTTCTATGCACTGTTGCGTGGATTGGTCTTTTCGTTTGAAATCTCGTGGTCATCGATTTCTGAACATGAATCGTTTGATCCCCATCATCACCACGCTTAGTAGACTTGGGGATTTCCGAAGATTCCTATAGCGCAAAAAAAGCCATACACACAACTGCCCTAATATTTATATTTTGATATACTGTCTGTCCCGGTCACATATTCCCGGTGTTATAATTATTATCCTATCTCGGCTCATAACCAAAAAATACTAAAAAATCTGTTGATATTTTTATCTATTTTCTATTAGTAGGTATTGCAGTATCATCGTAACTTTAATCGGTTTGAATGATCTTTGAACATAATAGAAATATTATAATTAAGAACTAGCATATTGTTAATAAAAACTAAATCTGCCAATGAAATAAAATGAGTTTATATTAATTTATTACATTCTGAATAACACGCGACCAAGATTCTCATTGAAAAATAAATGAATCGATGACCGGTGACATGATTTTCTTTAATAAGATGTCGAATTTAATATAAAATTATATTATTAGCATACTGCAGTAGATTTTCTGTTACGACTGGATGTGTCTCGTTTTTCTTTAGACAAATTATTCATTAAAAATATGAGTTCATGATGCGTTCCGTGTCATTATTAAAATCTTGTAGAGGCGTAATTTGACAAAAATTTTTTGTTGTTGTTTTAATTCACCTTTAGACCATAATCAGTTAAAGTAATTAGCCTACAATGTTTCCATGGCTATAACACATGGAAAATAGGCCGTACCTAATCCACCAAAGCGGGTTGATGGATGACCTATACGATTTTTTAGATTCCAGGACATGACGGTTTCCTCACAAATAAATTCTAAATGACTGGTTTTTGGGAAGTAGCCCGTTTGAAAATGCATGCTCTTCCTTTTAGTAACAATAAGAGCAATATGATTGCCACATGTCATGTTTTGCTGTACCCTACCTACTTACTAAAATATACACTAAATGCAATGTATTAGCAGAATAGTATTAGCAAAACTGACCGACTTTGCTTCGAACATAGCAGCATGAGGCAAAGGAGATTCGCCACACATCGTGACTCAGAAATTTAAATGTCATTGTACCTCAGAATTATTTCTGACAACTACTCAAGTAGCAAAACATTTTCATGTATAAGTAATTAAGTTTTGTTATATTTGTATTCATTCACAATCAATTGTAATGACTTGGATGAAACCATAGAGCTCAATAAAAAAACTTTTTTGTATCCCAAAGGTCTTTTTATACGTTTATCAATTTTATTTATTCTTAATTAAAAAAAAAAACACTTTGACAATAAAAAATTACCTACGCATATCAAATTACGATAATTAATTTGTTATTTCTTTACAAAAGTATTCAGTTACAATGACGTGATATTATATTACTTTTTATTCTATTTTGTTTGAATAACTGTAATTATGTATTTATATCACAAACAAGAGATCGTTAGCGAATTGAAAAAAAACTAGCTAAGATAATCGCAGGCGTACAGATCATCAGAATATAATCTGTATATTACATATCTATTATACAATGATATATATTATACAATGTACTAAAAAAAATCGACTAACAATCATTTTTATACGAGTATCTGCTGCCTATAAAATGTCAGAAATATTATATCCAAGACCTTAATGCCTTCTTACGAGCGAATTAAGTTGAGACCTATATACGAACCCGTATACCAAATCAGGAGGCTAATTTTGTCGAGCATACACACGTTAACTGTCACTCATTTACCTTCAAAAACGCGTAATAGTTTAAAAATCTGTGACTGTTTGTACTTAAATACCCAAAAACCGTTTAAAAAAAAACGGCCAAGCGCTAGTCTGACTGGCGCATGAAGGGTTCCGTGCCATCGTAGTAGGAGAGCCCCCTTTAATTCTTAATTTATTATCTGTTGTTATAGCAGCCAGAAATACACATTCTGTAAAATTCCTAACGGTCTACCTATTACGGATCATGATATACAGCCTGCTGACAGACATACGGACGGAAAGCGAAGGCTTAGTAATAGGATCCCGTTGGTTACCCTTCGGGTAAGGAATCCTAAAAATCTGTGACGGTTTGTAAATACCCAAAACCGTTTAACAATAAACGCAAACAAAACATCAGGTATAATTTTCAAGTTTTTTACAAAGATCACTAATATTGCGGTTAACGATGATACGCCATTATATTGTATGTTATTATAGGTAAAACACGTGTGTATTTTTTATGGCCATTTACATAAATAATTAACAAAGTTTAAATATGGAGATGACTTATATTTGTCTTCTCATCCGGGAGTTAAAATTATAAATCAGTTAAATGTTAATCACGACACATTTAATAGATTTTTAGTTACATAATAAATATTAACGTAACATAACATTACGCCTGTAGTTAGTTACCCTAAGGGTTCGGCAGAGGTACCTGTGGGTACACCCACATTTTGTCAGTTATGATCAAGTCCCATGGCATTAGAGGCAAGCCTATTGCCATCAAACCGGCACAAATACAAACTCCGTGGCTGCTACTGAGAAATTCTTGATGGAAAAACACTTTGCCCGACCAGGGAATTGAACCCCACACAGCAGTCTACATAATTAATATTATTCTTTATCTTTTATTTTCTATTGTAAAGTTGAGACCTTCGACAAGGCTAAAACAAACAAGTCTAGATTTGTTTTGCTTTAAACTAGACCTGCGTTAATTGGCTTAGCCAATACATGACTAATTATTATGTCTACAATACGGAAAACGAAGTTTTCTTACTCACTTCGGTTACCAAGGTCGAAAAAAAATATTTTACTTGTTAAATTCCGTTCCATTGGAATCCTCGGGGTCACGATTTTCAAATTAGCTAGACTAGCTCATTATACGTGTTCAACTGCGAGAAAATCTTAGGTAATATTCGTAAAATTCTCAACGCTATTGATGATTATTGTGTCTGTATTGCTAAATTACTTCTTCTATTCTACATCACCTGAATTCCAGATTTTCTAGTTCATTGTTAGTATGGTATTACAGGTTCTTTTTCCAATATTTTAACTTATTTTTGGAATACAAGAATTCCGCATTCATATCATCTTCTCCTGCCCTAATTCAAATTTATTACGGTTTGGACGTAGCATGTCTACTTCATCCAAATGTATTTATTAATTGCCATATTATTAAGTACCTACTAGCTGATGCCCGGCTTCGCCCGCCCGCAAATTATATACTAAAACCTTCCTCTTGAATCACTCTATCTATTAAAAAACCCCGCATCAAAATCCGTTGCGGAGTTTTAAAGATCTAAGCATACTTGTACATAAGAAAAGACGCGGCGGGCGACTTTGTTTTATAATATGTAGTGATAGTGAAGTAGTCACCTCCTGTCTACACATACCATACATACAAAGTTCATCTGTAGTTTATTTAGTCTTCCCCTACTATCTGCTTATTTATTTTTCCAACTATAGGAATCGCCAGTCAGCTACCAGTCTAACTGGATGCATAATCAGCCTATAATGTCCCTACTGAGACACGCCTCCTCTCTATGAGAGGGAATGGGGTATAAATCCACCACTTGGGCCCAGTGCGGGTTGGTAGATGTCACATGTCCTCGAATAACCGGCGGAATATACACCAATACAAGTAAAACCGGTAATTAATCTCCTATCACCAAGGATACAACGTGATGTAACGCCATTCATAGACTCCACGTTATAAAGAAGCAGTTGGTCAAGGTATGTTACGTCAATACAACTCGATATCACCACAAAGGCCGTGTAGATAGTTCCGTAATTATGAATACTATTAATGCCAAAACGGGCTAAGATTACTACTAGATACCATATAAGTAGGTATGCTAAAAGATTGGTAGTAGAAATACTACGGCAACACATAGTATTCTTGAATTGAAATAACTCCTTTTTAGATTCGATTGGACATTTTTTTTCTTTATCTTTATTTTGATTTTTATCTCAATGTTTTGCAGTATTTAGGAAGAATAATCAGAGCATGTGATTGCTGGTTATCTAATTAATTTAACTAGAGTTTAAATATTCCTACTAAGCTTACTAATTTAATTAGTTAGGTTATTTTCTATTCTCTTCATTCAAATGACCTAAGATTGACCTGATTATTCGGTAATATTTATATTACCGAATATATAAATAATATAAATTATATATTTGATTAAGAGTTAAATGACCAGTTCTGTCTGATTTCATAAGAACATACATTGGGAAGAAAATATATAATATCCCAACCTACTTACCCTTTTGGATAGGCCATAAAGCCTATAGAGCGGAGGTCACGCTTATATTTCTACTACTAGTTTTATTATTTCCTACACGTGACCGTAATGAGGAAAACCTATTAAGACAAAGATGAATAAAAACTACAGATTAATTCAGATTACTGTAGGTATTTATATCACTTAACGATGTCCTAAGTTGCGGTCATAGCCATTCAATTCTTATGGGTATACAGGGCGTCCCACGGATATGCCACATGGAGGGCAAGTACCTTGAATATTGTAGATGGAACATTTTACTGAAAGAAGACATTATTTTAATTTAAAAAACAATTTAAACTGCATTCATAGATATTTAAATAATTACATGGTTGAACCGGGAATCGAACCGTTACACGAGAAAAATAATCACCCTGTAGTTTTATCATACCGATCGAAAGGCTTCATCATAAGGATTATTTTTTGCTAAATAACATAGTGTCAGAAATAAAAGGAAGACCATGAAATTTAACATTTTTAATACAAAATGTATCAATTTATCAAATGCTCAAAATGAGTCCCTTCCTGTTGAATACAAGGTCGCACTCTTTTGATTATTTCGCTCCCTGTCAATTTTTTAATCTTTTTGTGGTGAATATTTAGAATAATACGTCTAATTTCTGCTTGTAGATCGTGGACACTTTCATACTGGTTCTTGTAAACTATTTTTTTTACGTAATTAAAAAAAATCTAACAGGGGAAGATCTGAGCATTTGATAAATTGATTAATTTTGTATTAAAAATGTTAAAATTCATGGTCTTCCTTTTATTTCTGACACTATGTTATTTAGCAAAAAATAATCCTTATGATGACGCCTTTCGATGGGTATGATAAAGCTACAGGGTGATTATTTTTCTCGTGTAACGGTTCGATTCCCGGTTCAACCATGTAATTATTTAAATATCCCTGTATATATTTTTATTTTTGTCTCTATGCCTTTCTAATCCTAAAATAGATCGTGTGACAAAGTGAATAAATAATAAACCAAACAAGAATAATAATTATGTAACATACAAAAAAAACTGTTCATTATGTTTTTAAATTAAAATCTAAAAATTGCATTTTAGGTGGGGAATTCCCCTGACACGTGTTTAACATTATGTGAACAATAAAGCAAGAAAAACAGTTAAAATATTGCAATTAAAATAATCTATTTTTTGTTCGAAAATACTCAGATTCTCTAAATTGTTTCTTTAATTTATTAAAATTACGTTGAGAACCGTAAACAACAGTAGAATTCACGGTTTTTTTCGGATTCATATAAAAATCTAAGATCTCTCAAATAACTTTAAACTTTTAATTTTCCGCCTATATATTTACTTATAACTTCTTATCAGCCAAATCTTCACTATTCCAATGCTGTTTTTAGTAACACTCTGCCTCGTTGGTCCAGTGGTCGCAATCGCGATTGCCGAGTGTGAGGTCCTGGGTTCGATTCGCGGGTCGGGCAAGATGTAATTGGATTTTTCTTTCAGAAATTTCTCAGTAGCAGCCTCGGAGCCTGGATTTGTGCCCGGTTGATGGCAATAGGCTCGCTCTCTATTACATTGGACTCAAACATAACAGGCGAAATATGGGTGTACTATTAGGTTACACCTCTGCCTCACCCTTGGGGAATTACAGGCGTGATGTTAACAACAACAACAGCCCATAACGTCCACTGCTGGACATAAGCCTCTCCCTTGATGGGAGGAATATGCCGTAATCTCCACGCTTGGCAGGCGGATTGGATATCGCAGTGACAAAAGACTAACCGAAAACGCTGCTGCCCATTCTCTGGTCTACGGAGGCGCAAGGTGTTCTGCCTCAGACATTCGTCGCCTTATACGACACCCGTGAGTGTAATGGGTTGGTTCTATTCTACTCTGCCGAATACCACACGGCTGATGATAAGCTGGCGGATAAGCCGGCTGGTGATGTTAAGTTGAGTAGGTATTCAAGATCTTTTTATCCGCAAACCCACCTGTGTCTATTTCTGTTACTTGTTTTACAAACCCTGATCTCTGACCTCTAACCTTACCAAATCCTGTATCATTAATTAGATTAGGTACCTAGACATCAAGATTACCAACGCATTTTTGAAAACCTCTTTTTTATTTTCGACACGGTTGACCTTTGTGTTTTGGAGATATTATATTGTCAGCTATAATATAAATTAGACGGTTTTAGTAAAAAATAGCTGATTTACTTGAATCGATATGTTGCTTCGTAAATAGATAACTGCTGATCTCAAATAGATTTTCAATCTAGTTCCAATTTTACTACTGCCAAGGTCTATCTTACAGCTATTTTATTATTATTCTGGTTCCATCTACCGCGTTATCTCCTTGCTATTACATGAAACTCTTTCTGAATTCTCCCAATTCATACATCGAATTTCGCTGAATGCCTTGGTTGCTTACTTAGTTACCTATATTTTCGCCATATTTAATACCAATAATCATCATTGTTAAAACGGTGGTTAGAAAATTAAACTACTTCCGAAGAACTACTAACTGCTGTTTCTCAACCAAAACCTCAAATCAAATCAAAAACCTGCCTCCAGTAAAAAACACTTACACAAATATACGTAACAAGTTTGATTTAAAGCTTGTGACGTAAGAGCTTGAGAAAGGTGACTGGTGCCACAAAAAGCACAAATCACTGCGTGGCGGCGAGCTTCAAACTGGTTTGGAGCCGTGAACTTGAACGGAAAATAATGCAAGCAAGTTGCGTGGCTATGAGAACAGCGGAGTCCGTGGAGTGGTTTCTTGTGAAATTATTTTGTCAACGACTTTACCTGTAAAGTAGTAACAGGGGAAAATACAACCAATAATGATTGGAACTATGCAAAAACTCAACAGCACTGTATTCTCTTTTAGCCAAAATGTCTCTTAGGCTTCAGTGACTGTGCAACCAATTCTGGTGAAATTCTGAGCCAATAGTTAAACAAATCCGAGTCTTAAATGTATTTGGAAAACTTGAAATCTCTCTGACTACAATTAATAAAGCTAATCCCGAATAAAAAGTTACAAGTTGGTCAGTTCAATATAGCAAGAAACGGAATAATAATTGAAGATTTTAGAATATAAAAGATGTGACCCCGACGAAAAAATCTGATTTCGTGGCTCTAGACCGCTAATACTTAACCTTGTATAATCAATTAGCATTCTGTGTAAGTACCTAAACGTAATTCTAGACCAGACCGACTCCAACGGTTTACACTTAACGTGGATTTTCAATACGGAACGATATCTAAATGTATTTTTAAGATTGAGGTTAGAGTATGTACTAAGGGCAATAGATTTTTATGGAGATGCCTTGTAACAGACATTAGAGCATAAGTATCTCCTACAAGTGAGATTGTGAACAGAATATATTTCACAGGTGGCAAAAATCAAACAGATATCGTCGTGTCTCCATATAAAATAGGCGCTTTTTCTCCACGTCATTATTGGAAGATAATAGGATGCTGAATGACGTAATGAATGCACTAGTAGACAGTTGCATTCATGACCTATAAGCACTTGGAACATCAATTAAAATTACATTTTCACAAAGTTTGTGTTACAAATCCTGTTATACTTTTACTCTCATTAAAGTTCTTAGTTTCAACTCATTTTATTCTATATTAATTTGTATTAACGACTTGCCCCGCTTCAAATGGTTTTAGGACTTTACGTAATACACTATATGTCTGTATATGTCACCGTAAAATTGTAAATACCGTTAAATTATAATCTATCTTGCGAGATTGTAAATTTTCGAACTTTACATGAAGTAGAAAACCGCATTGACGTCCACTGTAGAGTTCAGAATACTATAAGGAACTAAGCGGGCGGCGACTGTTTTGTAGAGATGAAGATGGAAAAAAAATGAATCTACTAAATTAATACTCTGGCTCACGAATTCCCAGTCCCAGATAATAAAACAAATTGATCGAACCTATCAACTATCACGAACATCATAATAGTGGGACCGAACCACCCATTAGCCCCAAGGTTCACCCGAAGGTCTCCAGGAACAGAACGATGGCACTTATGAATATTAATGAACTTCAAGAAATAAATCGAGCTGTCTCCTTTGTCGCGTTTATCATTTCAACACTAGCTTATTGACAGACAGATAAAATAGTGATATTTTCCTGTTTTCTAAGTAGGAATGCAAATTGAAGGAGAAGACATGATTCGATGATTTTCAAATTTACGGCTGATTGAGAATCCGAAATTTATGATAGTTATTAGAAAAGACTTCCACTCTTCATCACTGGCATGGTTACATTTTGTTCGTAATTCAGATAGAGCTGAGAATATGGCACTTTTGAGCTCTCATAACACCAACTTCTAATATTAAAACTGCGGAGAAGAAGTAGTAGTAAAATTCTCTCTAGTAATACTAGACTTCATTGTCGTTGTGCAGTAAGTTGAGAGCGTCTTGTCGTGAGTATTTCCAAGCATGGTCACACTTAGGACTCCTACTCGTAAAGGTAGTTCTATTTACGCATAATGTTGGCCATGCGTTTCCCGGATAAAGCTGCCATAACTAATGATCTCGGCGATAGCTCACGACAATACTCCTCGCAAATACATTCAGCTGCCTTTCTCTTCAATACTATCGCTTACTTACCTGTCATTTCCACTTCAAAATTACGTTTAAAAGAAGTGGTAACACAACAGCACAATGCATAATGTTCAAGTGAAGATAAATTATTATTTTTTACAATAATGTAATTACGATTGTAATATATAAAGATCAATGCCCAGACAAAAGAATGGGAGCCAATAATACCTAATGAATTTGGGTTTCAAAAAACTTAATTCGATTCTAGATTTTAGCCGTGTGGTATTCGGCAGAGTAGAATAGAACCAACCCATTACACTCACGGGTGTCGTATAAGGCGACTAATGTCTGAGGCAGAACACCTTGCGCCTCCGTAGACCAGAGAATGGGCAGCAGCGTTTTCTGTTAGTCTTTCATCACTGCGATCTCCAATCCGCCTGCCAAGCGTGGAGATTACGGCAAATTCCTCCCATCATGGGAGAGGCTTATGTCCAGCAGTGGACGTTATGGGCTGTTGTTGTACATCATCTGCTGCATAGTCTTTGTTATAGCGAGCTACTGCCAATTTGGCTATCATTCTTTTTCCGGTTGTCATACAAGTACCTACTTTCCGTGCAAAATCATTTGTAAACAATATTTCTATTTACATCTATTCTCCTTTATGTTAAATGCAAATAACCAAACTCATGCATAAGTTCATTTAACTGCTTTGAAATTATATTTGCTCTATTTTAAATAGTTTTCAAGACAGCTTGAAAGATTCTTTCCTGATTTGTTTGACTGACAGTTTGACATGGCTACAGAATAAAAGAAAGACTGCAATGGTTTCACGGAAGAAAGCCAGACAGACGGAATATGCATAGGATTTAGTATTTTATTTTTGCTACGGGATTCTAAAACCAATGATGAGCTACGTTCGGTAATGTTTTTTGTTTAAAAGGTGATTAGTTTCACGGATATCCACGAATTATTGATTGATGTTCTTATTATTGTAATGTTCATTATTTAGTTTTTCGTTGTAAGGTTAAATTCGTGTTGTTTTGGTATCACAGTTATAACTCATAACTTGTAGTAACTTTTTATTAGCAATGATGACGTACGTCAACTTTACGAGGCTCAATTTCAAAGGTTGATAAAAGATAAAAATACATAAATAAGGTCTTCATTTTTGGGTACCAGATTCTCGCTATTATTATAAACCTTTTGGATAACTTTAACCTTTTTGGCCGAAGTTAAATTTAGTCACAAATCTGGGAAGAAAAATGCATCGACCTGTAACTTATCAAAGTTCCAGCCAAGATACGTAGAGCTTTAATATCTCAAGCAAGAATTTTTATAAATTAGACCTTCTGCCTTGTTAGAGACATTGGTGACCAGATGCTACAAATGCCAACAAATTGGTCATGCAGCTCAATCATGCAGAGAGGTAAACTCTACGTGTGGTAACTGCGGAGAAGCAGGGCACTCGATGTCTAAGTGCGCGAAGAAAGCGGACACCCCTAAATGTGCGACATGCTCGAGTTATAAAAAGACCAACAACCACAAAACGGGAGATGTTGAGTGCCCAGCTAAGAAATTAGCAGAATATAGGTACATCAACTCCATCGACTACGAGGGCGCGTAAAGCGTCATACTCTAGGTCAGACCTTGCTGAAACAACATGGCAATAACAGACCACTGCGCTGACATACTTACCATCGATTTTATTTATTGTAAGCACATTAGTCGCTAGGTGCAAATATAACAAGAGCGCCTCGAATGTGTTTTGCAACCTGTAGTAAATTCTGCTGATGCAAATTTTCAATTAAGTGTTTAGTTCTAAGCTATTAAGTTATTAGAGTTTAACTTAATCAAAATAATTTTGTCACGTAATGTTAAATATTAAACAAAAAAAATAACTACTTTACTACATAGCATATTGTTGGAGCTCCTGCAGCCTGTGATACAGGATTATCCTAGTACAGGCATCATACATTATCATACCTACATTGTTAGTTTTTAGATTCATATTGTATTTTACCTTCTGAGATTCTGAATAAAGATTTATTATAACTAAAATATCAAACAAACCACTACCGAGTCTGAAAAAACACTACTTTAAGCTTATATTGTTTTCTCAGAAAGTTTGTAAACAAATTCGAACCTGCATCGGATTGGGCAGAAAAACGATCAGAAACAAAACTTAGCCGGAACTCTGCATTGACACAAAGAAAAATAATTATTCTTTTCTCTGAGTTACTAGCTCATTAACACATTACCTTCGAAGACACTTGTTTTACAAGTTCGAATTGTTGACTTGTAAACAAAAGGACTCGTTTTTAAAACAAAAACATGTTTTCTGAGGAAAATATTCCAAGAATAGACCATAACAGAGATACTTTACATGAATATTAAGGAAACGACAACTAATATTTAGTTTATCTATTTATTTCAAGGAGCGGAAGTAAAATTAGCGGGTTTAAGTTTGTTTGTTTGGTTATTTCTCAGAAACTACTGAGCTGTTTTATGTGTGATTTCGTGCTAATAAATTGGCGATATATTGGACTATAATATTTGGTCATAACAAGGTCGTAATGACAAATTCGATTAGTATTAATTTGCAAAAGAATTTGTAGAATTTTCTGCGTTTATTCTTTTTATTACCCATCTCATATTTAATTTACGAACAAACCTTTAAAATCTGTTCTTTTTTATGGTTCACACAAGCTAGCGTCTATGGTTCCAGTTCTGTTTTGTATAAGTATTCTAGAGAAATTCTACGAGTACTCTTTGGTTCAGTCCTCCAGACTTGTCAATAATTGTCACTTGGCAAGCAAAAATGACAGAATTCAGTCCAAAATTATTGTGAAACAAATCTATCGTTACTGGTTTATATTTGAAGATTCAATATTAGGTATGTGGAAATTCACTTATTTACCATCCAAGTATCCAACCTACAGTTGCCGCTGCTGTGCAAACGCGTTTATGATAGATGTACCATTGCTTAAAAGAAGGGAGGAGGATGCGCAAACCGCACAACCTAATAACAATCCCAGCACTGGCCTTCATTCCCAGTACGGACGGAAATAGACCACGCAGGCCAAAAGTTGGAACTCGTTATCTAAGTTCGCATTATTACATAATTTAAGGACATGCCGCGTTTGTCCACGATGATTTTCCCTAAGAGGGCTACATCTAAACCATAATCACTCATCTAAACTGAGATTTTTGATTGTGATTATGGTTTAGATATAGCCACAAAATTAAAAAAATAAATATGCCCGTGAAAGTTTGATTATTTCTGGGAGCGCTCAAAATAAAAATCAATTCTTGTCGGTTTTGAAGTTTTAAGAGTCTCTTAAAACACTCAAAAACAAGAAACATTGTAATAGCCCTCTTTAGAGCAAGAAGACCCGGCTTTTTACCCGTGGTCCCCTCGTAGACCCTTGAAGGGACCACGGACACTAAAATGCCCATGGTCCCTTTTTCAGATATACCTAACCATACTTAATTAAGAAAGTCGTTCATATCACGACACAAGCCTCGTTGCTTACTGTGGCACTAGATGGCGCTGTGTGTTCATGTCCAGCGACATTTATTATTTATTTATTTATTATTTCACTATTTAGGCGAATTTTCAGACCTGCTAATAGTCAAATCTAGGCAATAATTTTAGGATGCCACTGATGCCGCAATCAACGTAGCCACCTGTTAGGCACAAACAATTCATGTACCTACCGTCGACATAAATAGCAGAAAAACAACTAATAATATTATTTTCTCAAGTCTTCCGAGATAGATAGATGCATGTCAAAGACACAATGAATAATCTTAATATATACCTTCTATTAATTATTGTACTCTTTAATTAATTCTATCGCCTTGACAAGCGGGTTAGTGATCGTAGTAATAAATGTTAATTGAGACGAATAGTAATTATTAACAAATATAATGCTATCTGAAATACCTAAATCTTCTTTTATATGCTATTAGTTATGCCTGGCATGCGTTGCAATGCACCTTTTCCTACCTACTATCTCCTACTACTACTAGTCTACCCTACCTACCTACCCTACCCCCTACCCTATCTTATAATCTACCTACCACCTACCCTACCCTACCTCCCTACTCTACCTGCGTGACGTGAGCTGTCAATTGCGAAAATGCCAAACCAAATTTATTTAAAAACTAATTTTATTCATACCGTTTTGCCCCGTGATTTTTTTTTCAGATATTTTAATGTTATTCTGCTATTCGAGGCGGAGACGAATTTAACAAATCAGAAAATCGGTGCAGTCGTTCTTTAGTACTAGATGGTGTAACTAACCCGACTTTGTTTTATAGATATAAGTAACTAATTGATAATAGTATTTTCTGAAGCTACTCCGTAAGTTAGTATAAGGGGGGTAGTACTAAGGGTTTGATTTCTTAGGTCTGATGGTAGGTATTTATATTTTGAATAATATTATAATCACTATCGTATTTGCATCATTGTGTTGTGCTCCTGAGTGGAGAAAAGGTAAAGTCGAATAATAATTTATTGTACCAGTAATCGTGTACTATAAAATTTCCTTTCGGCAAACATTGCGAAATGTATTTTCATCCCCTATTTAAACCATTTAGGGAACAAATTCTCAGAATGCTTTACATAGTACCTACTCAACATCGTTAAATTTTCGTACCCCGGGTCAGTGAATTTAAATGTCTTTAAATTGCTATAAGCATTAACTTTTCTATATAAAATATCTCCGATCTTCTAATAGATTGCATTCCGATAACAATCAATAATAATAAGCCATCAAGAGAACGTATTGTGTTACCCTGGAGCGCCGCGCGCCGGGCGTGCGTGTGATGAGACGGAAAATTCGTTTCCGGCCATGAGAGTGTATTAGTTCTTATTTACATAAGGCATTTAGTATCACGCCTGTTGTCCCCGAGGGGTTAGTAAGCCTATATATAATACCTACATTCCACCAGTTATATTTGTCCTACTAGGATGCGAGTTTTCTTGCTACCAACCGGGCACATTGCTTCAGGCTGTTACTGAGGAACTCGCTAAGTTTTTAAAATATAAACGACTAAAAATTAAAATAATAAAATTAAAAGAATTTAATTTAAATCTATTGATATTGTTTTAACCAGATGACTAATAAATCATTACCGACGTGAAATGTAAAAACAAATATTGACTAATTTAAAACTAAAACCAAGAATCCTATTTAATATTCAAATAAAAGACCCCAAGGTCTTGTAGAACTTGTGAGACGGTTCTAGAAACTCACACGTACTCGTTTGTATGTCATAAATACAAATCAGTCACATTCCTAATAATTTCAACCCTGACATTGAATATAGATTTAAATGCCAATTTTATTATCACCTAATACCAATATTGTAAATGCGAAAGTAACTCGGTCTGTCTGTTACCTTTTCACGCTTTAACGGCGGAACAGATTTGGATGAAACTTGGCTCACAGGTAGACCATGACTTGGGTTACATGGGACTTTATATCCTGGATGAACGTTCCTGTTCCTGGTTAATTGCCGGATTCAACGCGAGCCGAAGGAAAAAGATAGTAGTAAAATAAAAAGCTACAAAAACTTCGGACTATGAACACACGTTCAGATATACTAAATTTTAGGTAAATAAAAAGATCATTCATTTAGTGTTATTTGGTTAGAACCTTTTCAAATTGACGTGTACTTTTTGCGAATTATTGTTCTATTTTATTTCAACCATGTACAAGTAGGATCAGTTTTTCTTTTTTTCATAAAAAGCTAGAGGCGTTTATGAATCCATACTAGTCTTTCAAAATAAAATATTAATTTAAACCAGTTTAGATATAAATAGAAAAAAGTATGAATAATGAGAACGTAATACGTGCATTATATTCTCATAAATCATACATTACTTTATTAATGCATACAATGTGCAAACAGCTTAATGGTCATCAACAAAAAGTTACCGCAAATAATAAATTATTATCATTAAAATCAATTTACCCATAATTAGATATATCACGTTTATACTCACGTGTGTGTAACACACACATACATCTACTTATTATACAGTATGTGTGTTGTATAAATATTCTAGTACACAAACTGCTATAACAAGCATTATCAATAACTGATCATTTACCCAGATTCGTAAATGCTTAATCAATTTTTAAAACATGGAAACAAATTGTTTAACTGTCCCCGGTCGAGTGGTCGGAAACGCAACGTTCTGCTGAGCATGGGTCCTTTTTTTTTTTTTTTTTTTTTCGGATGGGAAACCATCACATGACTTCTCCCGCTCTGGGCGGAGCAGGAGGGAGTGTCAGACTTTTACTGACTAAAACCCATCCATGTTCCTTCATCGCCCTTTGTGTTCCGGGGTCACGGTATCTCTTTCGAACAGTCCCGCAACCCCGGCAGGCATCGGTCCTTGCGGACCCCTTCCTATTGCTGACTCTCTTTGAGGCGCGCGTGGAACACGAACGCGCCGTCGACACGGCCTGTCGTCATGAGACGGACGGACGGCGAGCTAGCCCATAGCCCACCGTCCACAGGTGAGCATGGGTCCTAGGTTCGATTCCCGGGTCGGGTCAGTAGCAGCTACCGAGTCTAAAACTGGCGAAATGAAGGTGTAGTGCTATAGATACACCCCTAGCTTATCCTCCAGGGTTTATCAAGGGTGATGACTGTTATGTGTTTCAAACCTATTCAACGATTATGTACATAGTTGAGTCAGACTAAATTGTAACACATGAGCAATAGCTATGAATTAAAATAGATTGGTTATTGTAGACGGTATGGCGGCATTATCGCCCACGTTTTACGGTGAGTTTTATAGTTTTTATAGTATTTGAGGTAGGTTTTGACATCTGGATTCATATAAAAATAGCTTATCAATTTGACCTTTGGCCCTTTCACGACTTTTGCTGAAAAACAGGCCTGATATCATCTGCCTAGCCTTTTCCCAACTATGTTGGGGTCTTCTTCCAGTCTTACCGCATGCAGCTAAATACCAATATTTTACATGAGGTGCCTGCCTATCTGACCTCTACAACCCAGTTAGTACCGGGTAATAAAATACCCCTTGGTAAAACTGGTTGTCAGACT
Organism: Xestia sexstrigata; assembly: GCA_941918905.2. Taxonomy (NCBI): domain Eukaryota; kingdom Metazoa; phylum Arthropoda; class Insecta; order Lepidoptera; family Noctuidae; genus Xestia; species Xestia sexstrigata. The sequence goes on from OW799206.2 coordinate 21,164,073, forward strand.
TTTGGGCCACTGACTGCCTAACGACTGTCAAAGTTCTACAAATGACAGCCGGGAACGGCTTAACGTGCTTTCCGAGGCACGGAGGAAACTCGGTATGTAATGGGTGCTGGACACCCATCCACAGACCAACCTAGGCAAGCACGGCTTAACCTAAAGATCGACCCGAGCGGCTGTTATTATTTAACCACGAGCTCCTCAGAAAACAGGCCTGATATAAAATCCATTTTATTTATAGTTTTACATAATAACGTGAAAAAATGTTTTAATTACATCTCAAAAAAAAACAAAAATTCGAATGGTCCAATAAATAATCAACTAATGCACAAACTATGATTTTTCATTAATCCTCTTAACGAGAAGAAAACTGAAACGAATTTTAATTTTAAACCCTTTTCCCCACTCAGTATAAAAAATCCTGAAAATCCCAAAAATGAAAACTAGGTAATTCAAAAATGAAACTCACCACTGCGGCTAATATCGTAAAACGTAGCATATTTGTTCCTTTGGCGTTCACAATAAACTTCAGTTCTCACACTATTCAAATATACTAATATACAACCGTCTGATGCGCTCGCTCATCTCCTATATACCATCGCAGCCTCCTCTGACGTCACTGCCCCCCTCCACCCTACCCCCTATACCCCGCCGAACTTGTTCCGAGACATCTTCGCGACATTTGACCTTCGTTTCACTTACATCGCTGTTTTTATCCGAAACGTGTATTTGTTTGTTTTGAACGCATCGATGTATGACGCGCTGGGAAATCTAGCTTTGGACTATGACTTTGCCTGATATATTTTTTAAGTTTCTAGTTATTGGAATTCTTTTTTCTACTTGTTTTTGTACTTAGCTTAGTAAATAATGTGGCTAAATGCTAATTTTGTGGTTCATTGGCTCGGCTCAAAGATGCCGGCCGGATTGAATTTATTTCATGAAGATTATCCTTAAAAACATTGCAAGCAAAATAATAAATCTTAGAGATAATTTTAGCTCGTATAACTTGAGGTTTCATGTAACATAAGAATTGGGTAATAAAGATGTTTTTGAGTCATCGTTTTGTTACCCACTACAAGGCGAACACTTTTCTCATAGAGAAGGTTTGAGCGTTGATAACCACGCTCATTGGGAGTCAGACGATTTTAGGCTGGTGTACTCCATATTTCTTAAAATTTTTGATTCACCACTGATTCATAAGTCCATATATCAGTTTATTAGGAACCACTAGGTCTTATTCTGACACTGTCGACATAAGCCGAAAAGTATATAGGTACTTATGTAGATTCCAATTACAAGTGTACCCAACATAGCTATTAACTTCTTGTTTTTTTTTATTCTAAAAAAGTTGCAATTCCAGGTTTTAAACCTACAAATTAGAGTTAGTAAGTCCCGGGTCCAACACCAAAACAAATAATAAGGACGCTTCAATTCAGCTGCAGGTGTTACAAAACATACACAGTTTCCTGAAAAACCGTAGTCATATTTATTTATTCTAAATACAGACTCAGACATATTGAAATCCTATTTATAACTCTACAGCTCTATGAATGTCCCGTTTGTTTTAAAAATTCTCAATGTACCTCTATCTACGTAACGCGTGTCATTTCACGTCTACGAGTATTTGTATTGAGCTTTTTCAGAGTTCGCCGTCAAAACACCATGTTTGGTAACCAAGGCAATAGTATTCAAGCGACATTAAACTTCGCACAATCGTGCTGTGTGCACATTTGTATTCATTGTTATTGCCAACACATAAGTCAGAGTAACTTCTTTGATTTACTTTTACGAATACTTCCTTACTTAGATTATAATTATATCCTTTCCTAGATTTAGTGTTCAGGGGCCACGCATTTATATTTCTCGATACTCATGCAGCCCATCAAAATTTTAAAAATATCCTGAATTGCATAGCTGCCTAAGCTACCCCTCTGAAAATTTGAATGGTTCTGCCGTAAAACTGTACCAAACCGACAGAGGGACGCTCTTTCATAGTATTATTCTTGTAGAATTTTATTTTTATTCCCAGTTTAGGGTGGCAATTAATTTTACTATAAAAGTCCCATCGACTTCCGCGTTACTTGATAATAAAAACCTGATGTCATAATTTATAATTAACATTCTCGTGTTTTCGCATTATAAATCAGTATCGGTATGAGTCACAGATGAGGAAGAAATTATTCTCCTGTGATGATAGCGAAGGGCAGTGGTTCTAAAATGCATGACCTCTTTACAATTCCAAGTATCTGAGCCAAAAAAATTTAAAAAGCTTTCGCTTTTGTGCCACGAAGTATCACGAAGAAGAAAAAGGTATACCAAAGGGTAAAATAAATATAGAACTTCACAAAGAGAGTAGTGGTTGCCTGGTGGTATTTAGGAGCCCGAACCAAGACAGGCACCTTACTTTGTTTAATTATATTTCATTACCGGCTCACAAAACGGTGAAGGAAAACTTTGTGAATAAACTGTCCAAAGAAAATTCGAAGAATTTTTACATACACCAATTACGCATTGGTTAGACAGTGGATTATTTTGACCCACTTCAGTCACAAAGAATAAGTAGAAGAGTGTCTTATAAGTAGAAACTTATGACGTCATACGCGTTTTTATAGTAGGATAAAAGATCCTAAGTTTGGAGCAAAGGGCGGAAACAGGTTTAATTCGTTTTAAAACTAGCGGGATTCCCTCCGCTTACAGGAACTGCATCTTATATCTCTTAGAGAGCACAGAGGTATCTTTTGTGTCCTCTCTTTTGCAACCAATGGCTGTTTTGTATGTGCTTTTTGGGTTTCTACCCAAAAAGCACAGACAAAACAGCCACAACAATGATTTTTTTATCGATCAACACATCGAGCGTTTCTTTAAATTGTGTTATTTGTCAGCGTGGGATACGTCTATATAGCTGCCTATATGTTATACTAGTTTAGATGCCAATGCCCCAACAATTGACCACTTTTAAAAACTGTTAAAATGAAATCCTATACATATACCTTACTTATCAATAAAGCATGATAATATTACCTACATTTCAATTATGAATTATTACTCAATAAATCTTTATTACAGATATTGATTTTGGTAATTTAAATAGACATTTGAACTAACTTTAAAATATTACTTGGTTGTCGAAAAAGGGAAGATATCAACGTATTTATTGGTGATGTTTTTATCAAATTAAATGCTCTGCAGACAATTTATTTGTTAAGATTCAGTTCTAATCGATATAAATTAATCATTCTTTTAAACGAAGAATTCATATTTTGGTATTAGTAAAACCTATTTACAATTACGCCACTGGACCGGTCCTTTCAGTAACTGCACATATAACGAAACCCCCGTGACCCTCGAAGTGGTTAGGCAGAAGTGTACCCTGCAGCCTACAGTACACACACATTTCCCAAGTTATGTCTAAGTCTCATGCATCATGGCGCGAGCCTAGTCTCCTTTTAGTTTAGTCATGAAATTTCAAGTGTAATTTTCCGATTTCATTTACTTACTAGATTCATTTACGTACTAGATTTAATTTACGTAGGTACTAGATTTCATTTACGTACTAGATTCATTTACGTACTAGATTTAATTTACGTAGGTACTAGATTTCATTTACGTACTAGATTTAATTTACGTAGGTACTAGATTTCATTTACGTACTAGATTTCATTTACGTACTAGATTTCATTTACGTACTAGATTTAATTTACGTACTAGATTTCATTTATGTACTAGGTTTCATTTACGTACTAGATTTCATTTACGTACTAGATTTAATTTACGTACTAGATTTCATTTATGTACTAGGTTTCATTTACGTACTAGATTTCATTTATGTAATATATAGAGCAATTTCTTTCTTTATTGGTAACTGAAGATTATAACAATATCCATTTAGTAAGTACATATTTTCAAAATACCTCTCATAAAGTTTGAGAAGCCATACATCCGGGAGGTACTTTTAACACGGTTTTATGTAAAAATGTCGTCGCCATCTTTTTTTAAAGGGCCGTAGGTACCTGTTACCCACCGAACAACGCTGTGGTGTTAATAATGCAGAATGGTAATTTAATACATAGTTAATGTTTTAAGTTTTTCATAAAATACCTACAATCATTATGTCTTTAAAATGATAATTTGATATTTTATAGCCTTTGTATGTAATTTTCTTCCCCTGGTTATATTGAAATGTCGATTTTTACTACAAGCGGAGGATTTTAGATCTTTTAACCTTTTGAACGCCAGAGCATAAACGAACGCGCGTGCCCTCCACGCCAAGCCACAATTTCACCTACCATTTTGTCACATATTTGAATTGTTTGTCGTGCAGGGCACGCGCTTGCTTGTCACGAATATGTGACAATGGCGTTCAAAAAGTTGAGTAGCTTTTTAACTAAAACTTTATATTTAATCTTATAATCTTATCTATCTAGCCTGTATTATTCCACGCAACGGGGCAAAAGCTTTCCTCTCCTATGTCCACACAATTCTGCTTTCTCCCAATGCGGGCGAATCCCATATACATTTAGTAGCTTTGTGACCTAAACTTTAGTCGTATCTTAAATATCATGTAGATGATATGGGCACTATTCCACTGCAATGAAAAGGCCCCCCTCTCCTTTTCTCACACAAATCTGTGTTCTACCAAAGCGATTCCTTTCGGCAATTTTAAAAAGGTACATTTAAATAAAATACAGTTTACTTACATTCGATACCCAATTTGTATACAAACCATGAACTTAGATAAGTTACATAGCTCACACAAATGACAATACTATGTTAAATTAAACTCAAGATCATTGCCCTCCGTCTTTTGTTGCCAAAAATAATGGCGGACCTCCTGTGGCACCCATACATCTTGTTTAAATTAAGTATATCATCTTCTTTAAATCTCAAATTTTTATTCGGTAACTGCGACAAAAAATGCAATCAAGAATATCTAATAGTGTCGTGTACAATGGCTTTTGTCCATGGCTGGTGCATGCAAAAAAGTATTTGGAATAGTAATTGTGTGATGCTTATCTTTGAAAAGTTCTGCTTCCGTGTATCTAAATCAAATACTTAGTAGGTATTTATTTATAATATTCTTCAGTTAGCAAAGCGGATATTGGTAGGTACATCCATGTCGCGTTAGGTAGTAATGTTCTTACAAAATAAATGCTGATTTGAACTTTCATAGGCTCCACTTCTTTCTTTCTTTTTCGTGTTGTTTGTGCCTGACCTGGTGTCAGAGTTGTATGCCACTAATGGGTCTCTGACTTGGCTTTACATGCCGTTTAGGAATATCTTTCAGGCATGCTGGTTTGGTTTCCTCACGATGTTTTCCTTCACAGACGCAACTCAGACGCAAGTGATAATTCAATACGCACATAAATCCGAAAAATCAGAAGTCTTGAGTTCGAACTGCCTATGACTTGGCAGTCCGACAGTCACACTACTAGGCTGTCACTGCTACACTGATCCTATGAAACAATTTCATCAGAACTGAGATAAAATCCATAAAGCAAATTATTGGATCGCTAATCGATGACTTGTTAAAAACTATTTGATGATCTTTAACACTACCGGTCGATTCATGACGATTTATCACTCCTTTTAATACGTCATAGATGTTGTGACAAAAATCGTTGTTGACTCAGTTCTTTGAAAAAACACAGTCTTAGCTTTATCGAAATGTGCCGATTCCCTTTAAAAAGACAGTCATAACAATAACGTCATGTCTTAATATTTCAGCCAATGAGCCAAACAAAATAGCCAGTGCAACTTGCATTTAGGTAGATCTTTTTTATGATGTTGACGACATTTTCCGGCAGAAAATACTTGATGTCTGACGTGGCACCCCTACTTAACCAGCGTCGCCGATTCGCCGTAAGCTGATTACACTGGCTAGCGTAGTGATTCTCTACTGCCAAAGTTCAAGGCCACTATGTGAAAGACTGTGACAAAACAATCAATGATCAAGTGCCACGTGTCTTAAATTAATAAAAGAGTATTATAATGAGTTCTGCGGAAGTGTGGCGAAAACAGCGTTGTTTTTAAGAAAAGCTATTTTAAACTTCAGCTCGAGTTTTGCTAAACAAAGTGGTCTATCAGCTATTATTATATACGACCAGCTTATGCCCGCGTCTTCGCTCGCGTGGAGTTCGATAATTGTCCCACGGGATCATATTACCGGGATAAAAATCCTATGTGTTAATCCAAGTTATAAGCTATCTGTATGCTAAATGTCATTCAAATCCGTTCAGATGTTTTTGCGTGAAAGAGTAACAAACATCCATCCTTCCATTCATCCTCACAAACTTTCGCAATTATAATATTAGTAGGAAGTAGGATGATGGACAATAAAAAATATATATACTTACGCGTCGAATTGAGAACGTCCTCTTTTTTTCGTCGGTTAAAAGTAATCAATTTATGGCTGATGGGACTGACATAAAACTACCAACCCGTGTAGCAAGACCGCCCTGAAAACGGGTTTCTTCGAAGAAAGAATCGACAAAATGACACATTTCTTTTGTTCATCTGTCATTTTGTCGATTCTTCGTCGACAAAACTCGTTTCTACGATGGTCATGCTACGCGGGCAGAAAGCTTATATCAATCGAGTGCTGTAGAAATACGAAACGCTACGGATGAATTTGTCACTTGTTCTTCTGGATCATCCATTGATGCGTCCTATCATATTGAATGGGCCTGAAACCTGAAAACACGCTGAAATTACGCCAGTTGACAATCAACCTGCCAGGATTTAATATGGAATCCAATTTTTTTTTTTTCAGATCCCCCTTGGGAAACAGGCGTGGGATTGTATGTACGGTGGGCTGCATCAATTGGGTATATACCCCATAGAGCTAGCTCTACCATTTCCAAGCGTAGTAATAGATTCTAAAATCTTTAATTTAATATACTTACCCGTCATCGATTTAATAAACTTTGTATTTCTGCCGGTAGTAGCAGATTTATATTTATTATTAAACTTGACCTGACATTCTTTACTTCTTTCGTACGCCAATTACATAGGCGCCGTCGACAAAGTTCAAGGCCTAAAGATGAAAGATCGCGGTGCGTCTGCGCATCACGCCGTGAATCTACGCCGGAAGGCAGAAAAGTTACAACTTTAGAATAATACACACATTTTAAAAAAAAATATCTAATAAGTATAAAAAAAAATAACCGACTCTAAAAAAACCTTTATTTTCTGGCCAACTTTCGAAAGTAGGTATTCGTATTGTTGAAGATACCTCATAAACTACCCAAGTAAAGTTAATAAAATGTAATTACGAGTTTAAGGGACCACCGCGCGTACTTTCTCTACCAAATGAAAAAAGAATCACGAAAATCGGACCCGCAATCACACAAAAATCGATGTACATATACAAAGTAAAAGATGCTGGAATATATAACCTCCTTCTTGTATAGATGTCGGTTTAAAAATACAAATGTACTGCCTATGTTACATGTTCAAAGTGTAGGCGAAGACGCTGGCACCCTAAACACAAGTTAAATCTTACATTAGGTGCCAGAGCTCATCGTAAACACTCTTGTCCCTAGTTGTAATGCTGCATAGTACTTAGAATAAGTGTTTCTTGTACAATTATTGAAGGTAATTTTTTTTTTTTTTTTTTTTATCTACCTAACCCTTCGGGGATTGCAGGCGTGTTGATATATTAACGAAGAAGGAATATGGATTACTTACTTATACTAATGCCTTTTGGCCACAGTCGTTAGTGATAAGGACCACACATTCATCAAGCAGGTAGGCAAAGACCTGGTCGCCAGTTTTCCAACCCACTCCTAAACCACAAGGGAAGTTTAAAAAAAGGCTATGCCATCTCGATCGGTATTTAAAACCTACCGAATTGAAAGTGATCATCGCCCAAAAGATACTAAAAAGGTCATTATCACAAAAAAAAACACTATTTCTCACACAAGTCTCGCCGAAATCTGTCTAAACTAAAATTAGATCCTGACGGGCGCCTACTTAATAATCAGGTTGGAATGTCATAGAGAATTCTACATACTTTGTACATTACTTATGTAAACCGACTATTTTTAAATTAAAATGTACGAAGTAGATTAATTTAAATATTAGGTGACTGACTAACACAAACAGGTGCCTATTTCACCACATTTACAATACGATTTTTTATATATTTAATAGGTATTTTGCGGTTATTTTTTCACAAATTATTCTGTGGCATTTATGGAAGGCTAAGCTGAATTAAACGAAGGAAAAATATTTGTGAAAAGTTATATTATAGGTGTGGTGTAGGTAATCTTATCACACACCTGAATTTTTTTGTTTTATATTTTAATGGCTGAACAATTAATTAAATAACATCAATTTGACAGATTGTTACAATAATAGAGATTGAAGTAGTCGGACTAGCGTTATTTTGAACGTGTTATGAAATTTGATGTAACTGAATACTTAAATACGAAAAATAAGTTATAGTACATTACTGCAGCGGCCAGCAACAGAGGCATTGATGGACGAACGTGTAAATGTGGGCCGAGGCGAAACCGAGGCACACATACGTAAGTTCATCAATGCCTAGTTGTGGCCAAGGCTTGTATATTACTTTTCTCAAATAATACGAGGAAATAAAAACTCTCGCGTTGAAGAGTTTATTTGTTTTTTTTTTCAATAAACCGCTTTCTATTTGCAAGCCAATACGAAATTTAAATAACACCTTTAGTAAGTTAGGTACTTCCTTGGTTGCCATGTTTCAGAGTAAAAGATCGTTCCATTTTGAAATAACACGACAGATATGAGTTTACTATGTAATTTATTTGGCCGTTAAACATGACAGATATGGATTTTCATACAACTTTTGCCGGCCGCTGGTCGCATGTATCTGGCCAGTATAGCAATTTCGATTTATCTCGAAGAAGGTTGTCAAAATAATGCTCAAATTTCGAAGCATGTTTGAGAAAATAATTTATCCTGAATAGGTATCACTGATATACTGTATAACTTTATTAGGTCAGAGGTCAGCAGCAGCTTGTCGTCTAGGTTTGCGCCCTGTTGATGGCAATATTACATCCACTGTTACATAAAAGTTAAACCTATTTGTATGAAGAGACAATCATATTATTATCTTCTCACAAGGTTGGTTTAGTCTTCAGTGACAGCCTAGATCGTAAAATAATAAATTTACGTTCATCCAAAACACGAAAAAATTATCAAAACTTCGTCATCTTAGAAGACACGCAGTTAAAAGTTTTCGTTAGAAATTCGGACCCATATCCAATGTCTTTGGAAATACTTCCCCGGGGCCATGATTGGAGTCTGGAATCTATGGTCCCTATAATTACATCATTGACTCGATGATTGTAGCTTTTAGCGATGAATAATGATTACCGCTTGTTGATGAAATCGAAAAGCATTTGGTGTCGTAATTATAACTTCCGACTCGGTGGTTTGTGTTGATAAATTGAATAGGAACTAAGTTTAGTTTATTTTGTAACAGTCGTCGTACCTACCTATGTTTATCTTGACCTCGCCTGTCTACCGTTTTGCTGTGAGCAAATTGACCGTTCATGACATAATGAGACCCCTCCTTACCAGGACTCAGGAAGTCACGTCAAACCCTAAGTTCGAGGTGGATTATAAGTAAACGTAACGTAAAATTAAAGTAAGTAGGTACTTACCAACTCGTTTCATTGTGATTGTCATAATTTTAAGAATTTAATTATACAAGGATGATACTGATTGTGCTTGTGGCAAACAATTTAACTAAAATGCATGAATGTATTTGAATGCATGAATGCATAGATCACCGGGCACTCGTGCTAGGCCTTAGGTTTTCGTTTGTAGATCTTTGACAGTTTATAAAAGGGTACCTAGTCAGAATTTCGAAAGTCCAGTCTTACCAAGAATTATCGTGATACCTACCAAGTAACTGAGTTGTGGAGGTTAGATGGCAGTCGCTCCATAGGTATTCAGTTCCTTCCGGTTAGACTAGAAGTCGAGGTTTACATAGCTGTGGTAAGGCATGCCTGATGCATGGTGTATCGGCAGCCTGGTTTACAACATCACCCGTAAAATGTCCCCCCATGGGAAAAAGGTTTTAAACGGTCCAATAAAGTACTTGTGTAGGTATAATATTATGTTTGTTACTGATACAAATGACCTGGCACGAAACATACTTATGTTTTTTTTTCATCAGATCAGTTTTTTACTAATTCACTCTACGCATTCACTAATGAACCCGGAACTGGTCGATGTAAATTATAAAAGCTGTTGGTATTGCCAGTATTATAAATCATATTGTCATGCATATTATTATGAGTTGACAACTTTATCACAGACAATCGTGTTGGCACGTTTAACATTTAATAAAGGGAAATTTGAATCCTGTTCATACAACAAGATTTTTATTTTTCATTCTTTTTACATAATAAACTCACGCCTTTTTTCCATAGGGGTAGGCAGATACCACAGAACGGCATCTGCTACGATACTTACCTACTCCTTTTGCCTTTTTCAACACGGGCAATCGCAATTGGGTAGTTGAGAATTTAACTATTATACACACTACTATTGTTTCTATGATAATAATATCCCCAAATCAATAATGATTCGAAAGACACGTGGCGCCATCTAATATCCATCCATCCATCACCATCCATCATAAGAACGTTAGTTGTTTTCCTCGGAAACAGTACTTTTTTTCGGGATGAAAGGTACCCTTTGTCCGGTTCTGTACTTACGCCTGAAAACGTACCTATATGCAAAATTTCAGGATAAATTTTGCGTATAGGTAGATTAGGCGTGAAAGGTAACAAACAAACAAACTTACCTACTTTCGCATTTTGTATTATTTCGGATTATTCAAATCGCTCTGAAATCTTACTGTCGATAGAGCCGTCATTTCCAGTATAGCCATTCTGAGCAAGTGCCCACGACCCCAAGATCCATGGAGCCTCTAAATGTGCTTTTAGTTCGTATCAGTTTCTTATCTAGAAACTGTCAAAGGAAACCCTTATTCCAAATGAGGTGCTAATATATTTCCATTTTCAAACTTTTCTATGTAAGGAGACAAAGTTCGTATTTTCCAGATAATTTTAATTGAAGTTCAAGAGAAACCTAGCTCTAAAATTTTCAAAAACCGCTTCGCTCTCTCTTGCGCACAACATCTGAAGTAGGCTCAAATTAAATGTATAATTTACATTTTCCATCTCTTTCTACCAGGTATTTTCACCAGCATGGGTGCTAGTCAGTCAGTTCGTGCAACAGCCTTCCAGCGACCACCTAAACAGACTTCCTCGGAGCCTTTCCTAGAAGAACCTGATGATAATCACATCAACATCTCGAACAAAATGGTTTGAACAAAATTATACTTAATTTTGGCAGATATACAGTTGACAATGAAGCAATTTGACCCCTTGACAACGGTCCACTGATTCTCACAGACAGTGTCACTGTGTCCTAGGAATGGGAGGGAATATTGTACTACGCTGATTATATGTTTATGTTACAGGCGCGGATACTGGGGGAATGGTAGTTTGACGAAATTTAAACTAAATATTCTAGTTGTATATCTTATCATGGGCGTCGCCAGCAAGAGGCAGCTGCCCCTAGAGGCTCAGGATTTTTAAAAGTTATAATTATAATTTCTTAATTATATAATTTCTTCAGATATAACATTTATATACTCTAAAACTTATTTCGTATAACGTTATTGGATATAACGTTTATTTAATTGAAAATCATTAGGCCTATCGTTTAAAACATATAATATTGATATAACGTTTATTTAATCGAAAATCATTATATAACATAACGTTTATTATCGAAAAGCGTGACAAAAACGAATCGCTGCAAAACCGACTTCACGTAGTCTTGTCTGCCCTACCCCTAGTGTTATTGAAAATCGCGTAGACGCGGAGGGTTGAGGCGGCCCGCAAGCTGAGGAGCAGGTGGTTCTAACACTCGCCGCCGCAGCTGACGCTGAAAGCCGTAGCCGCGGTGGTGAAGCGTGAATCTACGACGAAAAGCTCGCATGGGACCGCCGGAGCCCCGCAGCGCCGGAGTCGTGACAGAAACCATGCCTGCTGCTTGCTGCATGCTTGCTTGCATGCTGCATGCTTGATTACATGCTGCATGCTTGCTTGCATGCTGCATGTATGGTGTACGCTTGTTTGCATGCCTGCTGCATGCATGGTGTATGCTTGTTTGCATGTTTTTTACAGGGAAATAAAAACCTACGCGTTTTGATCATATTAGACTGAATTTGTAGGTTATGCTTATAAAAATTAGTAACTTTAAAATTATCAATCGTTTATTATATTAACTGATCGTTATACCAAACAAAATTATAGATTCAGTTGTTATGTCTTGTAAATATTAGAGATTTTGTAATTATATCAAATATTACTTACCCCCTTTTTCTACCTCAATAGGAGTGCCAATACTCCTATTGGATTTTTGCATGATTGACTGGTATAAACAGAGCCTGAAATAAATTAGGAGCCCCTTGCCCCGAGGCCTTATATGCAATTATAGTATAAATTATCTTAGGCAATGATGTAAAAAAATTGCGAGCTTGCTCTTGCAGCCTAGTTTTTCTGGAGTCTTGAGTTTGTTTATAAGAGGCCAAGGTAACTCCAGTAGGTCGAAACAATTCTAACCTGTTCAAGGTAAGTAAAAAGTGTTTTCTCTTGAATTTATCTAAAAGTCGACCAAGTAACTCCTTTATGAAGGATCGAAACTATTCTAACCTGTCCAAGGCAAGGTGTCATAAAAATTTCGAGCTCGCTACGCTCGCTCTTACAGCCTACTTCCTCTTGAATTTTGCCTTTGTCTGAGGGTCAATCTAGTAACTCCTGTATGAAGGGTCTAAATAGTGTTGGGCAATGATAATAATCCGGTTAAATATCATTTGGCTAATAATCGATTAAAAGCAGTTAGTAGCCATAAATAGCAATTATGGATGATAACCCCGCTGTTAATGTTATTTTAGTGATTCCCTTAAGGTTTTCAGGCTTATGACTGTCAGATTAGACTTCATTTTCATCATCTTTCTTTGTAGTAATAAATGTGCAATTTAAAACTAATCTGGCCCCTTTAAAAAATTTTAATCAGCTATTTACATTGATTTTTAAAAATTAGATTTTTTATTTTTTCTTTAATTCTTAATCAGTCATGTATTTGGGATATTTTTTTGGGAACTTTTTATTTTCGTTTTTAGTTGTTTTTTTTTTTGTTTGTTGCTCAAAAATAATTTTCAGCCTAATTACTGCTAGAAACACATCCAGTGTTTTCTTCAAAATCTCCTAAGTTAGGTACATCGATTGGATGGGACGCTAATGGATCTATTTCTGGTGCATTAAGAAGTACAGGTTCATTACAGTCACAGGATATTTCATCGATTTCTGATGTTTGAGAGAAAGGTTCCGAATCCATGTAGAAATCACTTTCCGTATCTACTCAACTCAAAGCATTTATTTCAATTAGACCATTACGGCACTTTTGAATGTCAAAATTACAAATAAAAAACAAAGCTACAGTCCCAGTCACAAGGCATAATAACTTGAGAAAGTACTGTAGTTGCCCATTCCCTAGCGTAGATCTCTATGGAGAAGAACGGGTAAGAAACTCCATGGACACTCTTTTGAATCAAAATATTGTTACAAAATCTTGGTTACATCATTAATTTTGAAATTATACATATATGTGAGAACGATGTAGAAAGACGTACACATTAAGAGCGTCCAGAGTAGAAAAAGACAACAATTTAACAACAAACGAATTAAAATGAACCCTGGCAGCCAAGAGATGACCAGTCCCAACTGACAGCGCCCGCTCACGAACATGACGCGCGCATCGGCGCCATTTAACTCAACCATATTGAAGGGAATTAAATGACCCGACACACCCGCCACCATCAGCGAGACATTTGAGTGAGCATGACATTCTCTAAGCCACCAAGGCATATTCAAGTCAATGAAAGATAACTAAATGTAAATGGTGGCTGAACAATACAAAGTACTCACACATGTGCTATCCAATTATATAATACTAAGAACTGGAATCTACACAATGCAAGTAGGTATATTTTTACAATCTTCTGCAGCTTCCACAATACATCAACATGGGAATCAAGTCTTCTTCTCCTTCTTTGCGTGTCGATAGACTCAAATAATGCCCGACCAGTACAATCAATTAGTTTGCCCCTATGGTTGTGGAGCAGGACCAGCATTTAGCCAAGCATTTTTATCATCAATGTAATCCCCCAACTTATAATATGGTTGCCTACATAGTGTCCGTTTTATACAAGATTTAAATTTCATCTCGTTCAGTTGAAGAATGTGGGGAGGTATTTTATTGTAACATTTCAAACAGTACCCCATGAAGATGACTTTAGCAAGCCTGAAACCTGGCTGAACTAGTTGGTCCCTATTTCTAGTGTTATAGTGGTGTCTGTCACCTCTTCTACTGAATAAATGCTGATTTTTCCTAACGTACATGATGTTTTCATAGATGTATTGACAAGGTACTGTCATGATATTAATTTCCTTAAACAGTTCTCTTAGAGAATCGCGTCTACGTAATTCATAAATGGCTCTAATGGCTCTTTTCTGCAGAATCAATATAGACTCGATGTTTGCAGCCCGTCCCCATAGTAAAATACCGTATGACATAATACTATGAAAATAACTAAACTAGACTATATGATATATATATATATATATATAGGTAAGTTATTTTTCCTGCTCGTTCAGTAGTTAGTTTATTTCTTTTTTTTGTATGTACATCAGGTTGAGTACTAAAGGTCCTTTCCGTAACTGCTGACGTGTAAGGAGCTGATAAAATAGCAACTGTAATTTTATGAAGTTTAGTAGAACTGCAAATACTCTTCCACCAGCTAAAGGCGTCTGTTTCTTCGACTTGAGACCAAATAAAGCGATTCTTCCAAAACTTGTCTTTTGCTTTGTAATCGGCTAATTCTTTCATGACGTTTATTTTTTAATGTTGGCCCAGTTCTTATATATACCTATATTGCATTGCTTTTATATCTTCTTCTGGATCTAATTCTTTTCCATGTGAAGCAGGGTTGAGCAAATAAGCAGCCAAATATATTGGTTCAAAAGCCATGGCAGTCCGATTATCTTTTTCACATACAAAAAGTGAAAAAAAAAAAAATAATAACAATACATTGAATCACACTGCGTACACGCACCCAATTTATGTTCACACCCACAGATTTTACAATAAAACAAAAAAAAAGCATTTATTTTTTTAACAATACAATAATAGCAGGGTTATCATCAATTGCAAGGCTATTAATGGACACTTATGGATTATAATCGATAATAACTCAAAGCATCCGGCTATTAACCCAACACTAGCCGTCTAAACAATTGTAACCTGCCCAAGGTAGAGTGTTAAAATTTTCGAGCTCGCCCGTTCTTGGAGCGTTAGTTCATTAGGTTGTTAAAATTGACGCCATAGGTCGATTAAGTAAAATCATTTTTTTTTATGATTTTTTCTTAAGGGGGAGCCCCCTATGGAAAATTCATAATGATAAGGAAAATTCATGATTCATTCTGATTGATAAAATCAATCATTTGGTCTTCTAAATTATTTACGTCTGCTTAACTCATTGAAACATGTCGCTGTCGCTGTCGCTGTCGCTGTCGTTACAGATACAAAATGGAAAAAAACGGCCGTTTTTAGCAATTTTTCTAACTGTAACCACAGTGAAGTATATTTTAATTAATTAAATAGACGCCAATAATCTAGAACTCTAAAGCATTGATTTTGTCAATCAGATTTTATATTAATTGTGTATTTAACGAGTTCTGATTTTTTTTACTAAAGTGGCGCTAGTGTGCCATGGGGGAGCCCTTTAAGATAGGTAAAATCAAACAAAAATTGTAATTATATTGTATTGATTCGACCTCAGGTGGAGAGATTAGTGGAAGATGCGACCCTGGCCGGCGGGGCAGCGGCGGCAGCCTCCCAAACTTCACTACCCAAACCGCGAGGTGACTACAGGGACAAAATCTTCATAGAGAAACTCAAGTGCATGGATGAGAGCCATTCTGAGATGACCGGGTATGTACCTATTCGTTCTGTACTTTTAATATTTTACTCCATGTAGTAACACTTCCACGAATATGTAGTTACAATGCTCCCTTGTGGATTGGATCCAAGGGTCAAAATAAACCAAGTAGCATTGTAAGCTGCCACGTGCAACAATTATGTTTTCGTATTCCCTTTTTCACTTTCGGACTTTGGTAACTGCATGCCGTCAGAGTTTGTTTTATATGTAGTGTGGCAAGCACACAAAAATCTTTTAATCAAAACTTGAATAGTCGATAAATAAGATGAATCAGATACTATTCCCAGCCTCAGCTTTAGATTTCGAACATATTTTCCTGTCTATTAAGGGAGTGACCATCACGTCCATGCAATGATAGCGACGCAGCGTCAAGCCGTGTCGTTCGAAACGAAACGAGGCGAATGACGTATTTTTTGCTTTGCATTCAAATTAATATCTTTCTGACCAGCTTAGGCCGCGCCGATAACCCATGATCTGTCCATAATCCAAATCGGTGGGTCGATCGCATCTGTCCGTCATCCAAATCGGACGAGTACTCCATGCGTTAGTTTTTGACATAAATTGATGATGAAACTTGTTTATACCTCGCTCAAACTTGCACAGAGTCTAGGAAAAAGACATTTTGCCTCAGTTCAACAACGAACGGCGCTTCTAACTGACCAAAACACCGCTCCCCAATTGAGAAATCAGGAGCGCGCCGACCGGTCGAAACAGACGAGAACAAAAAATGTTCTGTGTGCTATAGTGTGTGATAATAAGTGCGGTCACTCCCATTTTGGGAGCATTTGTAGAAGAAGCTGATGACGATACTGATAAAACAATATGTCAACAGCTTCGCTCATCGCTGTCGGCGACTCACGTTCGCAGCAGACGGCAGCAGTTACCTTTGTCGCGCCGCACGCCGCCCATCTTCCGTAACCACCTTAAGAAAATCATGGAGTTTTATATCAACATGTGAGCCACCAGCAGCAGCAATAGAAATAACAAGCAGCGCCATACAACTAGGTAGGTGGTAGGTGCAATAAATACGCAGTAGTAGGTAGATGTGATACGTCACTATCTTAGCCTAAAAGCAAGAAAATCCAAAAGGTTCGAATACCTCGTGAGAACTTTCTGAAATTACCGGGACACCTGGAAAAGCTTTCGGTATTTTAAAACAACACCTACCCATGTTAATAAACTGTCTGGACCAAGATATTATGATAGTGATGCATGGACAGCATGGACCTTTTAGCGCGTAGGTACCTTACCATAGGCGGGACTTTGTTCCGCCGCCATTATTTTTCGATAGTTTCCTCAGATACTTTCACAATTAATGTCTACATGACAGCGTCATTCAAGTGCCAAAATAGCCATGCTGCACTGAAGGTAGATTATTTATGGTTTGGAACTTTCTACTTCACGTATCTTTCCGTTGTTGCAGAATAACAGTAAGCGATCTGAGCGCGATAACAGCCCGTATCGAGATGCGTACGTCGAACATGGTGAGCGTGGAGCCGATATGTGGCGACTGCCAGCATGAGGTCATCAAGTGCTATGACGACGCTAAGTCGGGCGCCGATGTCATCAAGTGTTGGGATACTGTAGGTAGGTATAGCCGCCCAGCCGCCCAGCCGCCAAGCCGCCAGAATATAGGTTCCCAATTATGAGGCTGCGATCTCCACTGTGTCGTCGACCATAAGGCCGTGTTCCCACTTTGTCGTGACGACAGATAATCGTGTAGTTTTAATTGTCCTGGCTTGTGTATTTAAATGGAGGTGTTCCTGCCTTACGTTCTTAGGGTCCCGGGTTCGAATCCCGGTAGAAGCAAATGTTTGTGTGATGAGCATGGACATTTGTTTCCGAGTCATGGATGTTTATATGTATAATAAGTATGTATTTACAAACAAAAAAGTATCTATGTAGTATATCAACTATCTGGTGTCCACGACACAAGCCTCGTTGCTTAGTGTGGCACTAGATGGCGCTGTGTGCAATATCCAGCGATATTTATTTATTTATTTTTATTATTACATATAGGACGACGCGATTACTGTCGTCCTCGACTTTTGCCAACTAAAAACCAACAATAAATAAATCGACATCGGCAATCGGCAAAAGTGTATTGTGGATGTATACCTAGTAGATATGCTGGCAAAATTGTTTTTATTTAACTGTTTTAAGCTGCGTTGACGCTCCGAAGCCGCAGCACATCCCTCCCCATTTCGTCTCTCTGGTCCGATGCCTGACAACGCATCGTGTGCTTATTTAAGTTATATCAATAATCGTTCCCGCTCCCCCACCAGGAGCGTTCACGAAGTGCGTGCAGGAGGCGGCGACGTCCCGCCTGCGCGCGCGCACGCAGCGCGACGCGCACGAGCGGGCGCGGCGCACGCGGCACGTGGCGCACGCGCGCGAGCATACGCTGCGGGACCTCTCCTCTAACTGATCACGTCAGGATTACTACTATTCAAAATAATGTGTCTCCAAAGTTTTATAATAGCAATCATGGTGTTAAAGGATTTCTGGAAGATTCCGGCTCTAAACATTAATTTTATAAATACTTCTTATTTTCGCCTACAACAATACTACACAATAATTATAATGATTATTGTAAACTTTATAGTAGGAACTTGAAGTAAAGCTGAAGTTTCCTCGGAAACCGATGCCGCCATTTAACGGCTGAATGAGAAATCGATGGGTGTTTCTGAGTTTTTGGAGTCAAAAAGCGCTCTCCATGCAGACGGCCGTCACATCAAGGCATCGCTCATTCTATAATATTCCTAACATAAATCTACTTTATTCTGCACAATTGAAACTAAAAATTATCAAACACATATCAAAAACTTCTTTTTAAAAATAGCAACGTAATGAAGCGAAAAACATATTTTCTCCCATCCATTATTTGGCCGCGTAGAGGTCAGAAATTATCCCATGTTTACGTAAAACCGAGATAAAAATCATTATTATGTCCCAACAAAGTCATGTTGTTTCTAAATATCGACAACTGGCGATCCGTAGCGGTGTAAAGTAACAGATGGACGGCAGTGACTTTTACATGATGTACAGTATTAGTGCGGCTCCTTAATACGTGAAAATATACGTCATCTGCGCATTCTGTATTTATTTTTCGTGTGATAAACCGCAATGCTGGCGCAACAGCGGCAGCGCGCAATGTAACGTACGCAATAGATGTGCTTACAGGCAGTGCAGGCGTTGGGGGGGGCGGGGGCGAGATGGGGCGACGGCCTGTGGGGGGCGAGATGGGGCGACGACCCGGGGCCGGTGCTGACACGGCAAACTTTACGTTATGCGCCACAATATTCTTCGGGGCGTCAGTGGCCCTCACGCCAATACTGCTTACAGGTGTATAGAACAGTACCTACAGGAAGGCTGACCAGTGACCTGTCTTGATGGCTTTCATGGGGAAGGTTAGGGGGCGTCCATTAATTACGTGAGGTGTTTAGAGAGGGAAGGGTTTCGAGCCGAATCTCATCCAATCTCGCGAGGGAGAGAGCCCGGGTCTCGGCAAATAACACGTAATTTTTTCCCCGTAAGAAACTGTTTAAAATTGCGAGAAAACCAAGTTAAATTAAGTAAACATGTTTCTCTACTAAAATATTCAATTAAAATAATTCAACAAATTTTAATAAATGAATATTAAGCACATTACCTACCTTATTTATACTAAACTACGCATTTTGATAAATCTCACGTGAGATTGGAAGGGGGGTGAGGGGATCAAGTCAAACCTCACGACATCTCACCAAGGGGGAAGGAGCGTCGAAAAATTTCCGATTTTGCCTCACGTAATTAATTGACGCCCCCTTATTCTGAAACGAATGGTGCAATAAATAGCTGAATAGCTAAATCCGAGCATAGACATTAATAAGTTTCCAACTTCATTGGTCGAAACGTTAATTTTATACAACTTGATTGGTCGAAAATGTTAATTTTATATTTCAAACCAGCTTGACCTCATTGGTCAGATTGGGACCTAGCTAAGCTACTAGTGTCACGCCATCTACAATAAGCTTTTAAAGACCTTCTCCTTTGGAATATTCGGAACACAGTTAACCCTCTAGATTTCACATGTTCAACATTTTCAGTAGCCAAATTTAGCGGTAGGCACGCTGTGCGCAGGAGTGGTATGTGCAATCCGATTTTTTTCAATGTGAAGTCACAGTGTCGACGTTAGGGGGGGGGGGTGATAGGGCGCCGGCCTGGGGCGCCAAATTTGGGGGGGGCGCAGACGAAAGATAAAATTCTTAATATACGTTCACATTGGTTCAGCAAATAATTAACACTTGACAATGATTTCCTTAAGTGGGCGCCACAATATTCTTCAGTGGCCCTAGGCCGGTACTGACGTCACCTGCCGTAGTGATGGGACAATGACATTAAACTTTGACCTATTTCTGAGTGAAAAAGACAGCAATACAATAGTACCTAAGACCTTTATAGACGTAACGTTAAAAATTTTTTTTCCTAAATAAATAAATCTCGAAATTGTTAGCGTTATCACGACTCACTGATAATTCATGAATCTGCGACGCGCATCTATGCGGAATCTAGAGGAGTCTATCTGTGCTTCGGAACTAACGAAATCAAAACAAACAAGATCTGATAATTGAATTTCATATTATTTTGTTTCACTCTAGATTTAGTTTTGTCTCAAAATAATGAACTTGGCTTGTCATAGATATTGGATGGAAGTATTATATAGATTGCAGTCTGTAATAAAAGTTATGATACCTGTTCATATGTTTGATCTGTTATTTGAATTTCATATTATTTTGTTTCACTCTAGATTTAGTTTTGTCTCAAAATGGATTGTCATAGATATTGGATGGAAGTATTATGTAGATTGCAGTCTGTAATAAAAATTATGATACCTGTTCATATATTTATTCTACTTATTGATTAAACCTTATTATAAGAGGCAGACTGTCCAGATATGACCTAAAAATAGACAAAAAAAATAAGAATATTGAGCTCTTTTTAACACAGTTTTAAACGATCACTGCGCATTGGTACAGTTGATAATTTTATGTTCATGTTAAAAAAAATGACAACAACAGAAAAAGTAGAATTACGTAGCAATTAGATGGTTTTCGAACTTCAATTACATTTTTTTCTATCTATCTCTACATCCACAATACACCCTAATATTAATATAGCACCAAAATTAATTAAAAGACACTTTTTTCCTAACATCATCAGGAGCTTTACTTCTGACTTGCACCGCAACATTGTGTTCCCCAGTAGTGTCAGGTCTGTTCTGTTCAGCGGGCGAGCTGGTCTGCCCGGCGGAGCTGGCCTGCAGCAGCGCCAGCTTGCGGCGCAGCTCGCGCACGTGCGCCGCGCTGGCGAGCTGGGCGGCGCCGCGGGACAGGACTTCGGCTCTTAGTTGCTCGCATTCGGATCTGAAGCAATATGTGACGTCAATGGCAATGCAAGATCATGTCCGCGCTCTCCGTAGCGTAAGTACGGCGCCGCACGCGGATCCGTTATCTTATCAGTGTTTCTGTTCGGCACTCGCCGCAAGCACCTTACCGGCCGCATTCGATGAAGTCATCCGCAGGCGGTAGCGGAATCCATATGCCTACAGCATTTTACTGAAATGCGGCTCTTTCAGCGCGGATAGATAAATAAATATCGGTGGACATTCCACACAGCGCCATCTAGTGCCACACTAAGCAACGGGGCTTGTGTCGTGGACACCAGATAGTTTATATACTACATAGATACTTTTTGTTTGTAGATACATACTTATATTATACATATAAACATTCATGACTCGGAAACAAATGTCCATGCTATATCTACTCCGATCTTTGGTGATGCCAATGATCGGAGTAGGTAGATTGATTTTTGGTACTTGTATCACAAAATGCATACAGAAAGAATAACATGGATAAGCCATTTTTCCGGAAAGTAATATCGGTATTTCCAGATTCAATTAAATATTATTAATGTTGGTAGAGATATTATTACTACTCAATTCAAAATTTAAAAGAAAGTATCAAAATTAAATTATTTTGTTATTTATCTGTTGAATAAACAAACAAAGAAACGCACTCTACGAACCGAAGTAAACGAGTGAGCTACCTGGCATGTCGTCGGCGGGCGTATGCATTGTTTTGATAACCAGTTAGTGCACCAGTGTGATCCTTTGTTGTGATTGGTCGTTGGGTTGTGTCAAATCGTGACAGTGTGCCGTTAAAAAAAAATATGAAGAATATAATATTGCTCATTTTAAGGGGCCGGGGAGCGTAAATTTGTCCATACAAACGTAATACCAAAATCATTTTCAGTTTGAGCATATTTCCACCTTAATATGCTGTTATTCGGAACAAGCTGATAATTACCTAGGTTTCTGTTTTTTTTTTTGCAAAATACTTACCATGAGCGAAATGCAAACAAATTTAATATCTCACATTTTTACAGTTTAAATACGATGTTTTCATCTCATCTGTTCTATATTAAAAACGGTAGTATTTGTAATATTGTTCAAATCGAAACATGTCTTATATTGTTAAGTTAAATAATATTAAAAAAAAAATGGAAAAGCATTGAGTTTTCATTCATCATTTTTGGTATTACGGCACACATTCAAATTAATCACAAATGTTCATCGGAAGTCGTGCTATCGCATCAAGCATTGAGCTGGGGCAGGGCGCGGGGCGCGGGACAGAACATTTTGGATGTGTTGAGTATAGTGACAAATGTAAATGTGTGCGTGCGCACCTCGCCACCCGGCCGGGCCGGGCAATTCGTTCGTTAGACGATTACTAGATTGCATTGTGCGTGCGCAGTGGCGTGCAGTGGTATTCCACGAAGGGTAGGCCACGAAATAATGATAGCAAAAAAAAAATTCCTCTGCGCCATCTTGGATTTTCGAAAACGACACCCATGAAGAAAAAACCGAAAATTTTCGTTGGCGCCATTTTGGATTTTTATTTTGACCTCATTTTCATTATCAGCGACCCCAAAAACCACGATAATGACACCCATGAAGAAAAAACTGAAAATTTTCGTCGGCGCCATTTTGGATTTTCATTTTGACCTCTTTTTCATTATCAGCGACCCCAAAAACCTCGAAAACGACACCCATGAAGAAAAGACTGAAAATTTTCATCGGCGCCATCTTGGATTTTCATTTTGACCTCATTTTCATCATCAGCGGCCACAAAAACCACGACAATGACACCCATGAAGAAAAAACTGAAAATTTTCATCGGCGCCATCTTGGATTTTCATTTTGACCTCATTTTCATTATAACCAACCCCAAAAACCACGAAAAGGACACCCATGAAGAATATCAATAATATTATTAATTATTATAATAATAATACGCGCCAATAACCCCCAGGAATCATTATTTTAATCAACATACATCCTAGTAGCACTGGCCTGCAAATTGCAA
This sequence comes from Xestia sexstrigata, assembly GCA_941918905.2. Lineage (NCBI taxonomy): Eukaryota > Metazoa > Arthropoda > Insecta > Lepidoptera > Noctuidae > Xestia > Xestia sexstrigata. The sequence goes on from OW799206.2 coordinate 21,187,539, forward strand.
AAAACCTAAGGAAATTTGAATTACGCGGGCTAAAGAACATTCACCTTGAATCATAGCCCAGCTACACTCGCAGGAGTTACCGCCCAAAAATGGCTGCATTCTATACATGTATGCGGTTCATACACACGAAAATATGCACCAATTTGCCGCTGTGCGTAAATTTATCAATGGGTTGTAGGCCAGCAGACTATTTGCCTATAAGATGCGTCCGGCGTGTGAGCGTCGAGCTTCGTAGCAACTTCCAGTACAGTGTTGGTTACGTAACACGGGCGCGAAAAATTGCTCTAAGTATTCGAACAGGAGTTTGAACTTTTTTTAATATTTTGTACAAAGTGTTATTTTATTACATAGTTCATTCGTTATAATAATTGCCCCAGTTAGTAGGGTAGGCTTTGTCTAATTGCCTCTTCGTAGCGCACGCCCATGTGCGTGCGTATTTGTTTGCCAATTGTATCGCAATATTTCTGACACTTCTTGATCTATGCTACGGATTTGGATTTAGATTTGCCTTGTGATTTGGAATCGAGTAACTTACCTACCTACTTTATTACGACTTTTGTTTTGTTTACGGACTTCGATATTTGCTTACGATTTGGTTAAATTTATGTTACAAAACAGATACCTACATAAACATAATTATATAAAGGTTAGCAACATGGACTCCGAACCTTTTTGTTTTTATATTTTTTTTAAACTCAGACCAATAAAATGCCTGCCTACCTACACATATTTTTTCTCGTCCATAATCGAAATTACATTACACTGGGTTAGGTACATACTGAATTAGATGTGTTTAGGATTCAAATGTCCGACTAATAGGTTTCATTCATAATCACAACATAAGGGTACCTACCTACCGACTAAATAAATATGATGTTTTATTTTACAAGCTTTGATATAGTTTCACGTATCCCGATGTTTGTCTGTAATCTGTAAGTAATCAAATCTTGCAAGTAAAATTTGATCCACTTCCCGATTACCGATTGAGCTGAAATTTTGCACGCATATGTAGGTATATCGCGTGACAATGCTATACCTGTAGCATAGGCCATAGGAATTCTGTAATGTAACGACGTAACTCCATCGATTTTGAACTTGTTTGATTCGTCGTGACGAGTACTTTGTCTTTAGGTTATATCTAGGGTCTGATGATGGAGCTAGAAGGTGTCCATGGGAACTCCGTTATAAAACGACATAACCCCATCAAGTTTGGGCTCGTATGATTTGTCTTGACGAGTACTTTGGTGCTAGGTGGTATCCAGGGTCTGATAATGGAGCTGGAAAGTGGCCATTGGAAGTCCGTAATAAAACGTCATAATCCCGTCGAGTTTGGGCTCGTTTGATTGATCTTGAAGAGTATTTTTTTTTATTATTTTAATGTTTTAGCTGACGTAGCTAAAACATTACAATAAAATTAATAATTTAAAAAAAATTGACATGCTATTAAAAGTAATAGCATGTCAATTTTTACAACTGAATCTTTTAAACCAAGTAGGTAGGTATATTTTATCTTTGACAATCATTTAGCAAATATGGTCACCCTACACAATTTGATTAGAATCACGTTTCGATTTATATTTTTTTAAATCAATGTACCATCTCTATTACTTACCTATTTATGAATAACAAAATACATGTGTACCTTTGGAAATCCTTGTTTTTTTTTATTTTTATCATTCTTAGCCGAGAATGCTGTTACCTATTTATCCCAAGGACGTAAAACTTATGGCGGGCGTAAGTAGGTAGGTAGGTAGGTACTTCATCATCAGCCTATTAATGTTCCTACTGCTGGGGCACAGGCCTCCTCTCTATCAGAGGGAATAGGCCCAGTGCGGATTGGTAGATGCCACATGTCTTCGAATTTTTTGGTTCTAGGATACTTATGCCGGTTTCATCACGATGTTTTCCTTCACCGTTTTGAGAGCAGAGTTGATGAATTACACAAAGTAATGCGCCTGCCTGGGTTCGAACCTACGACTTAGGCGCGGGCAGTACTAAGTCTATGGGCGCGGGACAAATACAACACACGGTATATCGTCACATCCTCGTCAGCGCAATGATATACCGTGTAGCCTAAATTGCACTTTATTTCCATGCATTTTGTATGATATTTGAATGGAATAGGAAGCCGCCCGCGCCATGTCCGCGCCCGACGCCTCTTGTATTTGTCCCGCGCCTTATTGTTCGTAAGTCGGGGCCGCCACCAGTACGTACTTTTATTTCAGATTTTCAGGCGAACCGTATACTTATTCGTTACCTACATTAGTGGTATAGAAAGAGTAGTAAGTAACCCAGATTTTTTTTTTAACAAAGCCTAGATTTTGAGTTAATCTAACATTTAAGATAAAAACATTGTAGACAGATTTCCTAAAAACGGATTACTATTCTGCACATACACTAACGATTGCACAAAGTACTCGTAACTAACAAAAATAAAGCAAATAATGAACATGATAACTACTAAAAAGGTAAACACCATACACTATTCACACACGCATAGGTAAACACTATTCACACACGCTCACGCGCGGCTACGCAACGGGCCGGGGAGTGTGAAACAGAGACAACAATATTTCAACGTGTTTTTGCCTTCGCTTCGAATTGCAGTTGCGAGCGGATGGCGCCGCACTCTTAATACAATTCCTACTTAAGTTCCGGTTTTTTTTTATAATCAACCAATTCCGGAGGAATGTCCATATTATTATATACGTTTCGGATCAATGACCCCAATGGGGAGACACACTGTGGAACTAATGGCGCTAGCATATCTGGTTCCCAACATCGTCATTGGTTGAAAATGTGGTAATGTCATTTTATATTTCAAAATAGCTTAACCTCATTGGTCAGATTGAGACCAGGTATGGTGGCGCCATCTTAGATTATCTTTGCCTGTGTCTTCCCATTTAATCTACCTACTCCGATCTTTGCTCATCACACACACATTTGCTCCTCCCGGGATTCGAAAGGTGCGCGAATTTTATAAACATTTTATTGGAATAGTATTATTCCAATAAAATGTTTATAAAATTCGATAACTGCGGCGCGTACGGCTCTTGCGTACGCATACTTACTTCAAATGATCCAGCACCCCGGGCAGCCAGCCGTTGGCGGTGGGTTCAGATAGCTTCCCGAACCAGCGCGACAGCTCTCGACGCTGCTTCTCACACGCACCCTCCAGCTGAGTAATGCGCTCCTCATACCCTTCTGTAATTGGGAAGGAATCAAACTTATAGTTTTAAAATATTCGAAAAAATAAATAAAAAAACAAGTATTAAAAATAGGACCCCCCCGATATTGGAAACAGCGTTCCAAATTACAGAGAGAGGGATCTCATAACAATACGAGTCGTGTCCAGAAGTACAGCTTTTTTAATCGAACCCCCGAGTCTCCCCAGACATTTATACTCGACATAGCTATGGATCTTTTTTGCGGAAATAAAACTAAATATTTTGCATAACATCTAATTTCATGAATCTCCGCAAAGTAACGCCTGATTCTGTAATTTATCTTATAACCAATCCACATTCATACTCAAAACTTTTTCCTTCTAACTTATTCTTCAAACATTATGTATATTAATTACTCATAGAATGTCCGCACAGATGTTAGGATGCCAACTTACCAATGAGTTCTCTATCATAATGAGCTGATGCCCCTGCCTGCTGCTCCCAAACTGTTTGTTTCTCATGCAGTAAGGCATCCACTTCAGCTTGTTTGTTTGCCAGTTCTCTTCTCAACTGGAATTATATCATAAAGTGTTACAACTTTGTACTTAGGTGCCAGAAAGTTAACTGTGGAACACCTAGGTGAACTGGTGTTCCATGGGTCAGAAAGGCTGAGCTGGTGGACTTGAAGTTGCCAAATGTAAATGATCTCATGACTAGCATTCTCATGTATAGCATTTTCGTGCAGCTTCGCCCATAAGGAGGTCACACATATATGAGTATCCCATGGGGATCTTCCTACTGGTCTATTTTGTCTGAACACAATTCATGGTCTAACTGTGTCTTTAAATGAAATCTGTTTAGCCAATAAGGCATAAAAAGACAGACACCTTCATTCACAAGTATGGATCATCTTGGTTCCCAAGTTACCTATCCCTCAATGTCAATTTGTTGCAGTATTGTTTCTAGATCAAATTTTATTTTATCAGTAAAATGCCAACCAGTATTTACATTATAGTAATTTTAAACATCATAAAATACAAGAGATGTGAACAAATTTCCTTGTTGTGATAAGATCCATTAAAAAGTTATTCACACACTTACACACTTGAGGATGTGTATCCTGTTTTTATTTCATTCTTTAGTTTCTTAGTTAAAAATTTGTAATTGAGATAGTCATAAGTCTGAAATTCTTAAGTTTATGGTGGCTAAATGACAACAGCCGTTCGGACCGACTTGGTCTGTGGATGGGTGACCACCCATTACATACCGAGTTTCCTCCATGCCTCGGAAAGCGCGTTAAGCCATTGGTCCCGGCTGTCATTTGTAGATCTTTGACTGGCAGTCGTTACAGATAGTCAACGGCCCAAAAAGTCTGACAACCAGTCTTACCAAGGGGTATCATATTACCTACTGTTGTGGAGGTCAGATAGGCAGTCGGTCCATGTAAAATACTGGTATTCAGCTGCATCCGGTTAGACTGGAAGCCGACCCCAACATACACACATCAAAAGTATCTAGGGATCAACATATATTTTTGCAATAACTTTTCTCCTGATTGATATTAATTAAAATTTTCTTTAAGGATTCATCAAATAAAGTGTTTTCGTTTGTCACAGTAACGATAAACCAAGTCACCTTTGCATTAATAAAGAAATTTGCCATTTTCCTAATAAAGGGATTTTTGACATTTGAACCACTAACATTAAAGTTCGAAAAAAAGACTGAAATAACAGTTTTCTTTAAAATTTTATTGGGTAACTTAAACAATTAATAATCCGTGTTTCTACCGCGAACACTAACAACACAAGAACATCGGTTTGGCATACTCAAAATGAGTTCATCCAAATCACGCTGTGGAATGGCCGCCCATGTTCGTTGCAACAACAAAAAAAGGTCTTCTTGCGACTGGATACCCTCCATATTCGGCAGAGCTCTTCTCTGTAGCATATCCCATGCATGCTCAATCGGGTTCAAGTCTGGCGACTGAGCAGGCCAGGGCAGGACATTGATGTTAGCTGCGGCGAGAGTCTGTCTTACAACTCTTGCGGTGTGCGGTCGTGCATTATCATGCATTAACTGAAATAAGGGACCGATTTGCACTTGTAGAGGAACGATGACGTCTGATACAATCGTCTCGGCATAAATTTGAGCGTTGAGGTTGCCTCTGATCCAAATCAACTCAGTTCTTCCGCCGATCCAAATACCCGCCCATACCATGATGGTTCCACCACTATAAGGATGGACTTCCTGGCAGGATTTTAATCGCTGTTGGCGTCCAGGGGTTCTCCAGTGTCGTATACGTCTTGTATCCGGTCTCATACCAAAACGAGACTCATCAGAAAAGCACACGAAACGCCATTGTTCTTCTGCCCAATTTCTGTGTTCAAGAGCCCATTGATATCGAATCCTACGATTGTGCATTGCTATAGGTGGTACCCGTAGCGGTCTTCGGGAATGAAGGTTCACTTCATGCAAGCGGTTTCTGACTGTTTGGTTGCTAATTAAGTTCCCTGAAGAGTGATGAAGCCTCACGGCTAACATCATGGCGGTTATTGTTGGAGCTCTTCGAGTTAAGATTTGAATGTATCGGTCTTGTCTCCGTGTGGTGCAGCGATACCGTCCTCCATGGCGCTCAGCCACGGTACCAGTGCTTCGGTAACGTGTCCAAAGTCAACTGATAACACTCTGACTTGTATTCAGAGCTAAAGCTACAGTACGTTGCCGGGAACCAGCTTCTATCATTCCCACGGCTCTGAGCATTTCTTCCCTGCTTAAATGACGTCGCCGCTCCATAATAACGTTGGTTTTAATCAGTAGTAGGGAAACAGTAGCACTAATAATGTCTTCAATGCGTTGTATGTTTTTATAGGGAAAATATTGACAGCTTATTTTCATCTTTTACTCGAATTTGATTGAGAGTTCCTGATTCAAATTATGAAATGCACCAAAAAGGATCCATATAAATTTATAAAATCATAAATTTATTACAAAGCCACATCTCAATCTCAAGAAATCCGCATAAAAATGCTTGATCCCTAGACATTTTTGATGTGTGTAGTTGGGAAAAGGCTAGGCAGATGATGGAATAAGAAATTCAAAATAATTCAATTTAAAAACTAGTTGTAAGTATACCTCTTTTTACTCTGAATGATGTTCTCATTCTTTTTAAATGAAATAAGAAAAAAACATGTATTACCCTAGAATTGGTTTGTTTTATTTGAATGAGATTCTTTGCCATTTCCTGTCTCTTGTCCTCAACTTCAGCAAATATGGAATTGCCTTTAGCAGCTGAAAACAGGAAGTATGGTTTATTGATTATTTAGTTTCAAAGATACTGTTTTTATATATATATACTAAAGGCCCCAGATATGGATCACCTAAATCATAGAACAGTACTTCAAGTACAATCATCATTTTAGGTAAAACAACCCACTGCTGGCCATAGGCTTACTCGAAACATTGCATTAGTGTAGCAGAGTTCATGCTAGACTTCTCTTTTTTTAAATCCATAATCACCTTGACTGAAATAAACTTGGTATTGTATGGTGTATGTCAAGTTTAGCACAAAAATATTGAGAAATGATTACCATGAGGTTGTAAGTCCTGTTGTGTGTCTGTGCACTGATGCAGCATAGCCTTGGCTTCTGCTAACTCAGCAAGTGCAGTAGCTTCGCGCTCATTGGCTGCTCTCAGTTCCTCCCTACGCAAGTCAGCCGCTGCACGCATCTCTCCCATAGCTGAAATCAGCTCCTCGGCTTTTATGCGCCAAGAAGCAATTTCTATTCTAGCTTCCTTAAGCGCTTCTTTCGCTGCAGCCGCATCGGACAGCGCACTGTTTACAGTTTTGCGTGCCTCTTCCAATTCTGAATTATCGCGCTCCGGACTTTCTCGCACATTTAGCGATTGTTCCTCTTTCAAAGCTCGAATTTGTATTTCGAACTTTTTGACTTCTGCTGCATGCTTTTCTGTGATTTCGGTGCGCTCTTCCCGCAGCTCAGAAATTTCTTCTTGAAGCGTTGTTAATCGCGATGTGAAATCATTCTTTCGACGAGCTTCATCAGCCTGATAACTTTCTAACTCTGCGTTCAAATGCCTCTGTACATCCAAAGCTGTCTGATAACTTCGTCTGGCATCGTGTAGCTCTTGTTTGGTTGCGTCATAGCTGCTTGAAAGGTTATCGTATTGTTTCTTGAGTAAATAATACCGTTCACTTAACTCACCGTTTGTTAAATCTTCAGCTACTGTACAGTTGGTCTTGTTGCTGATAGTAGAGTAATCCATTTCAAAAGCACCTAACTATTGATTCCAACACGTACGATATAATCTTGTTCTTTGTTATATTTTATTGTAGATCCTTTTATTTATTATATCAATGATTGTAGAGTAATAATCAGGTTCACTCACAACAAAGCACGACACAATCAACGATCGCTTTATTTATAATTGTAAACAAAACGAACTTTTCGAATTCAAACATTCAAACTGAAATTTTGGCATTGACGTCAATTCGTTCGTCCTTAAACCAACAAAGTTATTCTCAGCAGCCCCTCGATTCGATTTTGCTTCGACAAGTTGTATGTCTATCTTTATTTGTCATTTCGAAAGCGAGCGAAATAAACATAGGACTTTCCGAATCGAAGCATAAACCTCGGTTCTTGTATCTTCGCCGATTCCTGCCCAAACCATCAAAGTTGAGCCACTGAACGGATAAACTCCCTGAAGTGCCTTGAACGCTGGGTTATAATCTCGTGACTTGTAGTTCGATTCTAGTATAAGGTTTTTCTTTTCGTAAATCGAGTCATTTTGTTTTTATTTTCTTGTGTTTATTCAATTTATTTTATGTGTTTGTACTAGGGGTTCCCGTTTTTACCCTTTGGGTACGGAACCGTAAAGGGTGAAAACGGGACCCTATTACTAAGACTCCACTGTTGATCTGTCCATCTGTCCGTCTGATAGATACAGAATTACAGATCTCATGAACCGTGATAGCTAGACAGTTGAAATTTTTATAGGTGATGTATTTTGGTTGCCGCTATAACAACACTATATGTAAAAAAAGGAAAATTAAAAATTTCTAAAAAACCCACGACGGTTAAAAAGTAATTAAAAAAGGTTTTTAAGTTGGGTTTTTTTTTAATTATTCTAATTAAAAAAAAAACCCAACTTAATAAAAAACCCACGAATATCCGTCGGGGGCTGCCATGAAATGAACTAGTTTTGCAGTACTATATTAACTTGAATAATTGGAGATTTTTTAGCGCTATATTTACACCCTTAATGGTTATAGGACGTGCCCCTACAGTGCAGTGGGGACCTTTAGAAGTTGATGATGATACTTATTTTTATTTACGGTGATATTTAAAATAGTGATGGCAGCCCCCGACGTATATTCGTGGTTTTTTATTAAGTTGGGTTTTTTTTTTAAATAATTTTATCCTTTTTCAATTACACTTTTTAACCGCCGTGGGTTTTTTCAACAATTTTAATTTTGCTTTTTATTTTAAACTTTTTAGAGAGCATCAAAATCGGACAAGTAGTTTTGGAGAAAAATGGCAACATGTATTTGCACAAACAAACAAACAAACATCCTCTTACCCCAAACGCATACACCGTCTCCGTTCCGTCGTGGGTAAAAACAGAATACAATAAATTTGGGCTCCCTACTGAACAGCTACCGGTTCACTAACATACCCAACGATTTTTTTCCCCCAACCGCTACTGGGTCACTAACATACCCAAAACATTAAAAAATACCCCCGTTAATAAATTAATTAAAAATCGACTAAACGTGCTTTGTTCGTGGATAGGATAGTTTACTTCCCATCTCTATAATATTTCTCAACTCCGTACTAAAAATCATAGCTCTATTCCATCAACAAGTGTCACAATAAAGTAACAAATTATTGTCAACAAAGCGCGCCATTTCTTGCGTCATCGTGTTATCGTTAGTGTCACATTTCAAGTGTTTACGAGTTACCTATTTGTTATTGTAATATAGTGTTCACAGAGTACATTATACTATATTGAAAGTGTGTTTTAGTGTTTTACCTTTGAATATTCGTCAGAAGTTGTACTATCGTATTATGATAACACAAATTAGGTTTCGAATCGCAAAGTTGCAGTATTTCGCCTGTGAAAATGCAGTAGGTATATATACCTACAGTGATTGTGAAGTGTGAAGAAATAAGTGATTTTGTGATTAAAACGTGTGTGAAAACGTACAAATAGTGTTTAATAAGTGTGGTGATTAGATTTTTTAACTATCTACACCAAAAAAACAAGTGGTTTTGTGTTTTTTTTTTGTTTGTTCGTCCAACCGCGGCTGGTAAAATTAGTTACCAGATGTAAACAAACAGTGAGTATCTAGGTTGTATGTAATGAATGTTTTGATATGATGCTAATGAGATATTAATGAGATTGTGGTCTTGTTGGAAAGGAAATATAATCTAGTTTATTTTGATATAAAAAAAATAGATAGGAAGTTAAGAGTTGTTGAGCAAAAATAATATTTTGTTAGCAAAATATCCTTTTTTATCACTGTTTTTCAAGTTCTACATTATTATTTGAGTATCAAATTATAATTATTTATCTTGAAATTTGGTTAAATAGATTACACATCTATTCAGCTATCCACTGTAAAGTTTATTTAGCTATATCTCTTGTAGTTTGCGATCGTCAAGTGTTTATTAATAATTGCGAATTATTCGCGTTTAGTTCGCGAATTTAACGCTGTTCGATGCAAAAAAAAAGCGATTTTTGCGCGTTTGACGCTGTAGAGTGGAAACAAAGGTGATTTTTTAGCCGTTTTGTCTAATGTTGTACAGATAAGTACGGAACCCTTTAACCCTTTCACTCGCATTTAGCCAGTTTTTATATTGCACCCCAATGATATTCTATTATACAGATGTTGTGAGCGCGCAGTCGTGAATACTCGAAAACGGGCCTATTGGCTTGTTTTGCCTTTATTCTGCGTCACTGCGTGTATGTGAGCTGGCGCTGCCCCGCGGCACTCTTTTTTCGGTTGTTTTGTAGGTGTATAACATGTTTGTTATAATATCATTGTTGCACCCGGAATTAAAATTTGGTCCCAAAATTCAGACATTGGGACATGAGGAGCGTAGGCTGAAGGCCGGCGGAGCGACGACGACATGGCTGACGGGAGATAGTGCGGCACTTTTCTTTTTTTTGCCCGTTCCGACCGTCTGTTGAGCGTCGACTAAACAACGTCAACCTCAAACAAACTAAAAACCAACCCAAATTCAAAGTCTATACCTATATAATAATGAATGAATACATCATTCCAAGGTTGCCAAACGCAAAAACAAAACATCAAAAAATAACACTGGTGCGAGACGGTCGTGATTTTCGAGAGTCCCTATAATGCACGTCACTGTAATGCACACACCAGCAATGCACGACACTGGATTGTACAACACGGGCGTGTACAACCTTGGAAAAGGAAGCATCGCGATGTCTCCAATTGCTGGGCTGTACCTTGCTTGTCCGACCCAAGAATGTACGGCATGATAATTGGCGACATCGCGTGATTGGCCGATTGGTTAGCCAATCAGGTGACTCGAAATTTCGGGACTTGGATACTAGGTAATTGAGCTAGGTAGTGCTGTCCGAAAGACGATTGATTGCGTGATTGAAAAGTTGATAGGGACTTGATCATTATAACACGTTCCATTTTAAGTTCGCCAGCAATGTAAAAAAGGCGAATAAAAAATGTATAAAAACACGACAGTCTCGCGCCAGTGTTATTTTGGCTCCGGTAAGGGTGCGATGTGAAATTTGAATTTGGATTGGTATTTTGTTTGTTTGTTTGTTGAGGTTGATTGATGGGTTTAAAAAGCGTAGTCGACGCTCAACAGATGGTCGGAATGGGCAAAAAAAAAAGCCCGCCAGCCATGTCGTCGGATTTCTGCCGGCCTTCGGCCTACGCTTATGTCCCAAAGTAAGACGTTTGGGACCAAATTTTAAATGCATGAAAAAAAACAAACAATAAAAAAATTACTCGTGGCGAATATGTAGATCTTATGCTGCTTCTACAGGTCGGTAATGTACGGGATGGCGAGAGCCAAAATGACATTGGCACGAGTTGGTCCTGGAAAAACAACTACCTAATAACGTTGTTTGTCAAGAAAACACGACCGTCTAGCGCTAGTGTCATTTTGGCTCCCGCCATTCCAAACAATCCCGAAAATCACCGACCTGTTGAAGCAGCATAAGATCAGTCATTTTTTGCACTTTTCACCACATGAGCTTATCTACTCGTGCTTTACACCCTGCACCGGCAAGGGCGTGATAATTTGAATCGCTCGCTCTTGCATCCAAGTTGAGGTAGTCCCGGTCGACGGAGCGCCACTTCGCGGGGCTCCTACATCTGAATGGTTTCTAAAAAAAACAAAAGAAAAAACAAACACATAAAATAAAAACAAAATGACTCGATTCACAAAGAGAAAATCCATAAGATATGCTGGCGAATTTACTTGCCCAGTGTGGCATCATGTCCGAGCGGTAGATGTACCACTTATTGAAACATGCAGAATCATCACTGGCTGCCTACTGCTTTATACCTACTCGCAAGCGTGGCTCCCTCTGAAGTCCAAAGAGTGGTGTTGCTTGTTCCTCCGAAAAATATAAAAAAGAGACTGACTAACGTCACCCTCTTTACAATGCGGAGATGTCGCGAGCACAGAGTACATTATGAAGAAGAGAAGAAGAAGACTTGGTACATTTTCATTCAATGGAGTTAAATGGCCCTAAAAGGGTTGTTTAAGATTTTAATGTTTATAACTCTGTAAAGTCATATTTGTTACGGCTGCAAATCATATTTTATTCAAGATACAACCTTGCAAATAACCTGCTAATTGCAAATCGCGTAAAAAAAATTGTATTTCGCGGGCTACCCTGGCGCTTCCACAATATGGCGCACCCTCACCACAGCGTTCACTTGTAATATAACAATCCAGATTTTGAGCATTATGATTATGAACAATCCAACATCCAAGATTCAATTTTGCGTTTGCATGGAAAGAAGAGTACTTTTATTATAATACACACATCAACACCGTTTATGGATATTTTGTATAAAGTTCTTAAACTCAAAAATACTGGCCAGATTTAAATTCTTTTGAAGAAAGCTTATTTTATAAAGCTTTTTGAACGATTTTAAATTTGAATTTGAAAAAAATAATTAAAAACAAAAGATTTACCGGCCATATTGGTAGCGAAGTATAAAGGTTTCATTTACCTACAAAAGGAATCGTTACCCATGGTCCCTGGGGGTCCACCCATTACCGGGGCGGTTCCATGGGTTATTTTAATTACCCGTGGTTCCATGGGACTATGGATTGTTTCCTGGACTTCTGAATATATCGATAGAAAATACAAATTCATAATAACAGCATATTAAGTACCTACGTTCTTTTACGAGTACGAGCGGTGCCATTCGTCCTACTAAATCCTAGTAAATAATATGATGGGTTCCCAGCGAGTCACACGCACACCCAATCGTGTCACATTGTGACTCGATGGGATTTTTTTCCAACATGTCACAGTTACACTGGGTGTGTGACACGTTGGGAACCCTCCTGAAAAAGATTGCAACGAGTCACAGTGTGACTCGATGGGAACCTACCTCTGAAAGTCTGAAGTTGTTTTGTTGATTATAAGATAATCTAGCAAAAGAACTACATAACTTAAGTTCAAGGTGGTATGTTTTAATTCTGGGTAAGTAAGTAGCCACTCTTCTGTTATTCAAATAGCGACGCGCGCCAGAGCGCGACTCATGACCGCCCACAAATGAAGGGATATGTGTGTGATACTATGATCGAATTTCCTTCTTTAATTTTTGTTAGTCTATTACTTTTTCCAAGCGAAAAAAAGCGGACTCTGGCTTAAACAAATATGACACTCCAGCTCTCCTCTCTGTTCAACCGTTTTCACTCTAAAGTTATGTGGACAAGAGAAGTGTTGAATGAGTGATTTACTTCAATTTGAGAATGTAGACCTACCTTTATAGAATCAAATTTAGCCTATGGACCATGCGCCAACATTATTGTAAAATTAAAAAACAAAAAGAAACTCTGTGCTCATGTACTCTGTGTCTGTGCTTTTTGGTGTAACTGAAAAACCGGCATAAAATTCTTTTTCGCCTAAAATATAGTAAAATAATTAGAAGAACCTGCATCAAATACGACCGGCAACACAAACCCGGTCAAGGAGTGTAACTAACGAAATTCTATTTGTGGGAAAAAAAAGGTGTTACTTATAACCTTTTTTTTCGGATGGGAAATCTTCAAATGACGGGGTCCCGCCTAGGCGGAGTGTCAGACTTTTGCTGACTAAAACCCATCCATGTTCCTTTTTAGCCCTGTGTTCCAGGGCCGTGGTATCTCTTCGTCTTTGCGGACCCCTGTTTGCTGACATCTTTTTGAGGCGCGCATGGAACAAACGCGCCGTCGACATGGCCTATCGTCATAAGACGGACGGTCGTGTAGTAGAGGTCCCATTCTTTTTGCTTACCACTGATACGATTTCGAAGAATATGTAGATAGTATTATGAATGAAGCCCTAATGTTTGGATTTCACGACCTACAGCACTTATAACCTATAATGCAAGTTAGAAGTAGGGTGTCCAAGATTGATGGTGATTTAATCAGACATTTTCAATTTCATTACGATAAATATGTAAGTAAGTAGGTACCTTTTATTGTAAAAATGATTAATGATTTTTTATTTGATTAGTACCTACTAACCTACACGAAAAATGTACCTTCCTACCTCGTTTTGACGTAAACACTGCTATTTCAATCAAATAAGCGTTCGTTTTAAAAATGGATGTAGGTACTCATTGTTTTTAATGATGACGCGTAAATAGCCTACTGCAGTGTGCACGCATTTTTACAAAAGTGTATTGCATGTGTATGACAGTGTGCTTGCTTTGCGGGTAAGCCATAGATATCCGATATCAGTGGGTTATGACGTTATAGATAACTTCACAAAAATTACATTTTGCGAGTGCGTTTGTTTGTCTCCATTCATGCAAGCAGTGCAGTGATAAATAGTTTATTTATTTAAACTTCATGTAGGTACTAAATTGGTACATAGGCTGACTTAATGCCACAATGCATTCTCTACCGTCTAGCAATGACTTTGACCTTGAAAAAATCGTTCCCCGGCCTTTATGAACTTGGAGGGTTGTATTGATGATTTTGATGATTATAATTCTGTAACTACATACGTCTTACAACCGCGAACAATATTTTAATCAACATAAAATCTAGCACTGGCCTGCAAATTGCAAAAAACGTAAAAAAAATGAATTTCTCGGGCTACCCTGGAGCATCAGCTAAGTATACGAATACGGTGTTTATATTTTCGCATCAGTACTTTTCCATCCAATTAACCATAGTCATTCCCGCATTATGATATTAGATACTACTTACGTATGTGCCTGGAATAAATAAACGACGCTTTTGGAAATGTCTGATTGACGCACCATAAATCTTGTTCACCCTACTTCTAACTTGCATTTTAGGTTTAATTGCTGGTTTTGAAATCCAAACAATAGGGATGTATTCATACTGTCTACATTTTCTTCGAAATCGTATCAGTGATTAGCAAAAAGAATGGGACCTCTACCACAGCCATAATAAGCTCCGTTTGAGAAAACTGCGTGGCCGCGCAGTTCTCCATGTGCCGACCGCGCGGCCACGGTTAAAACCTTTATAACTTTCTGAATATTGTTTCTACGAATTTGCTACCAAATTCCTTCTTCCTTCTATGTTGACGTAGTCGTTTTTCTTCTACGACATTGTGGCCGAGCATTCAGCGCCTCACCCACCCAACTAACCCCCCGACCATAAAAAGGCACAATTTGTCGGCTAATACACACATCAACACGGTCTAGGGATATTTAAAAAAAAGCGAATTACTATCAATGTGTTAATTATTTATATGACATGTATATATTTAAAAGATACGTTATTTAATATTCTACCATTTTTTAATAATGGTTAAGGTATAGATTAAAATTTCAGGATTTTATGGAAAAAAAATGAAGCATAGACGGAAACCGTATATGAATGAACTTTTAATTTGTGAGTAAAAACTGAAAAAAATAGAAAAATCATTTAATTTGTGTTTATAAACCTGAAGTTAGTAGTCTGAGAAAGCGCCCATGATGTTCATAACACATCGGCAACGATTCGGCATGCTCAGAACAAGGTTGTCAATGTCTTGCTGCGGAATATTGTCCCATGTCCTTCTGAGGTGCGCAAAAAGTTGATCTTCTGTAGCCAGATTTTCAGGAACTTCCTTCAGAGCTCTTCTTTGCAGCATATCCCACGCATGCTCAATAGGAATTAGATCTGGCGATTGAGCAGGCCAGTCTAAGGCCCTAACATTATGTGTATGTAACCAAGCTGCTACCGTTCTAGCCGTGTGTGCCCGGGCATTGTCGTGCTTGAGCAGGAAATCTTGCCCCATTTGTGTTCTGTGGGGCAAGATTACGGGCCCCAGCACCTGTTGGACGTATCGTTCTGCCGTCATATTGCCCCGCACCCAAACGAGATCCGTCCGTCCTCCAAGACGAATTCCTGCCCAAACCATAATTGTTCCTCCTTGGTATGGGTGAACTTCCTGAAGGTTCTGGAGACGGCTCCATCGTCCAGGAACTCGCCAAACACGCGTCCTTCGTGAATCTGGATGGAAGCCAAACCTGGATTCATCCGTGAACAGCACGTTGGACCATTGGTCACGGCCCCAGTCCACGTGGTTCCGAACCCATTCTAATCGTCGTCCACGATTGCCTCTCCGTAAAGGTGGGACCCGGAGTGGTCTACGAGAGCGTAGATTGCTTTCATGCAGTCGCCTTCTTACAGTTTGGTCACTCACAAGCACTTGGTGTTCCACTCGCAGCCTTTGGACCAATTGAGTCGCCGTTGCATTTGGTTGTGGTCGCGCAGTAATTTGCAAAAATCGGTCTTGTCTGGGGGTAGTGATGCGACTTGGCCCCCGGTGCCTCTCCGCTACTTCACCTGTGGCACGATAGCGTGTCCACAATCTTGAAATTACATTTTGATGGGTCCCTATGGCCTCAGCAACATTACGCTGAACAGATCCAGCTTCCAGCATTCCCACAGCTCGTAACATCTCCGCCCTCGTCAAATGTCGGCGTTGCATAGCTACAATACCTCAATTTTAACTTTATCTTTCATTATAAATGAAAAAAAACTGTAACTAAACGTAATTCGTATTGTTTTCTAAATTTCGCACAAATGAAAATTCCCTCTCCTATACATCAAGACATTTTTATGCCACCGAAACAAAAATATTTTCAAAAATTTGAATTTGGAATTAGTCCGAGATAAATTACAAACAAATCGGTGTATAAAAGATTCCAATGCGGCCAGTACTTTTCGAGTTATTTAATTGAGTATGAAATATCCCTAGACCGTGTTGATGTGTGTAGTTCAATCTGGCAATAAAGTACAAAATAATGGAGCCTGTGCTATCCGACAATGTTTGGAAGATGGGTGTTCCTTAAATTTTTGCATAATAGTGACACTTAATTCGGTTGGATAAATCACCGGACGAGTGAGCCGAGCGGTGCGTGCACGCTGACCTCTACTATTACACAAGTACACTCAGTACACTGGACTGGCTGTCCCATACAAATGACAGCTAAAAAGAGAGAGGAGAGAACTCCGCTATTAAATTTTGAAGTACCTACATTTGATCTCACAAACTGCGGAATTGCTTCCGCAATTTGTGCGATCAAATGTATATCATTAGCATTACGATGTTCGTTAGTTTGACAGTACCAGACAGTACTATGTCGTGACGTTTGAAATTCCGTAGTTTGTGAGATCTAAAGAATAAATTACGATGTACGTCAGTTCGATAGTGCACTACAGCGATTTTTTTCCCGTTGCCACCATGCTGGGCAGGCGGGCTGGAAACCGCATTTATTACATGCCATTCAACCATTCTATCTCCAGTAGGTACTACTGGACAGATTTGAATGAAGTTAATAACACAGAATAGGCTTTCCCACAAAATATGTACCTACTATCCAGGGAAAAATCACTTTTAGCGCAGGTGAAGCCACGGACAACCTAGTAGTAGCAAAGCCCCCATATCGGCCAACTACTCGTAACTTATAGTTTACTTGTCAACCTCCAGTTGAGTGCTTATGTAATAAGAAATAAATAATGTTATTCATGGTTATTTATGCTGTTTTAACATTAAGTAATAATAGTATTCAGCCTCCCGATTTATATTAAGTCTAGCAAGGCGGATGATCTCATTGATTGAGAGAAGGAAAAACAGTCAGTGATGTCGTAAGCAAAACCTCATCCAATGAAATCTGCTTTTGACTTCAGCGAGATGATAACATGCATTAAAACTCTAGGAAATACTGTGGCTCTGTTTCGTCTACATCGCGTAGAAAATAACCAGGACCGACAGTAACGTGCCTTCCGAATCCGAAGCACTGAATCATCTTACTTTCTAAACAATCAGGTGATTTTAACCTGCAATGCCCTAACTAAACTTGGAACAGTCCCATAAAGATATTTTTGTGAGACAGTGTCCCCACCGGTAATCGAACCCAGAACCTCGGATCGCGTGCCACACAATCACAATGGAAGCTGTTAATTTGTTGATGATCTAATAAAAATTGCTAATGGTTCATCATCATCATAATTGTAGTCCACTGCTTGACATAGGCCTCCGCCAAGGTACACCACAAGGTCTAGTGGTTAAATTGGTCTTTCTTACTTATATAAGTATACGACTATTATAATATTTAGGAGGCCCATGTTCAATAGTGGACTTCCTACGGCTGATATGATGATGATAATATTTAGACTGCATTTTTGTTTATTTAATTTTACTTTTAGGTATCATGGAAAGAAGCAAGCTACGAATAGAGATCAAGAGATGATTTATGTATGGCCCCGCAGGATGTGTGGAGAACAAGAGAAAGGACTATCCTGCAGGATGTACCTACTACGGACGAGGAAGAGTGAAAAAAAGACAATGAAATATATAATTAATTTAATTAAATGTTAAATTTATATTAAAACAATGATCATCATATAAATTACCTATTTCTTAATTTTATTTACAAATAAAATTATGTAACAAACAATTAGTAGGTGGTACCTACTATTTTAAAGGCTATTTATCTGTCATGGATCAAAAATAAAAGTTTTACCTAGTTGGTTTTTTAGATTATTTTAGATAGAGAGATAAGCTTTAGCATTCATAGAGCAGTAACTATAATGCTATCCCGATAATAATTTACTTTGCCACTTTCATACTAACTGTCTCCACACTTAATCTTCTTAACTCTGGTTGCGCCCATAATTTAGTTTATCCAATTACTACTTTTGGTCCTGGTTGCTGATCTTATTCTTGAATTTATTTCATAGTAGGTATTTCTTTTGCCTTAGCAGTTAGGTATGTAATTCAGGGCAGCTTTGACTTTGATGAGGTATAACCAATTAACTTTTTACTAAAGTGTTCTTTTCTTCTGCGATGAAACCATATAATATATATAATGTAATGGAATTCTATGTCAGGCTTGCGGTCCTCTTGAGCAGCAAGCAGCGACATAATAGTGGTATGGACTATGTTTGGGGCAAATATTTCATTGCTTTTATAATTATCTCCATCAAGTGTGAGTAACACACATCTTACGATTGCAGTGAAAATCTAAAATTAATAAGATTCATTAGAAAGTTATTATGATGGCAGCTAAAGGTACTTACTTTCTACAAAATTCCTAGCTTTAATAAAATAAACACTGATAAAAAATTTTCATAGCTAGACTTAGCTAGCATGTAGGTATAGATATAGTATGTACCTATTTATGTATTAGGTACTATTTTTAATTCTGTATTAAAGCTACGTGTTATGTTGTAGATCTTGTCACTGTCTCCACAGCTGCCAGCTGGTGTTTGTAGGTAATATGTGGGAATGTTTTGTGGATAGGTATTTATCAGATAGTAAGGACCTACATACATAATAAAGAGTACCTACAAGGATTGACTAATTACATCACAAACAAAGCCAAAGGGACCAAACTGACAGCCCCCAGATAAAGAGCTTTTTAATAATTTACACATTGTTAATCTGGTATCATAAATTGAGACGATTCGTAATTACGGAAAGAATTTAGAGAATAATGCTATTGAGGTGGGTTATTATGGACCTCATATTATGAGCCCAGATTGCTCATGGAGAAATTGTTGTAATGCTGTTATTCAAACTTCCAGGTACATAAGTACCTACACCAATGATGTTGTAATTTGTAATAGCTTAAGCACTTACTTGCCAAACATGTTGCAACATCTCAAAGATCACCAATGAAATATCATTTCTTGTTGAAAACGTTTACACGTTGCTGATTTAATGGTATTTAGCTGTATTAGGGTGCCTTACAACCAGAACTCAACAAGAAAACCCAAACTGCGTTTTTAAAGTTCCAAACAAACCAAACTTAGCTTGAATAATTCACAGATTACTTCAATAATAATTGATTGAACGTCAACCATACATCAAATGAAACAAAATCAATCGTTATTCAATCAAAATCAATAAAATCTGTGTATCACCCGTCCCTAGTGTCACATGGCTTTTTACTTTTTTAATGTGACGTCACTGTTTGTTTTGATTCCATTTGGCGTGCTGTACATTGTCAAGCCGGACAATCTTGGTCCGGGCCGAGAATGCGCGACATGATAATGTACGTCATTGGAATTCAAAACACGCACATTCCAATGTCGCGCGTTCTCGTGTCGTGCATTGTTATGTTGAGCATTGCTGGTTCCCATTTTCGAACGGTGTGCCTTTGACAGACGTCATATTTTGACAACAACTGTCAACTGAATAACATTGACAGCTTTGTTACAAAACAAGGGGCGGAGTGATATCATTAAAATTTATCACAAAATTAAGGAAAAAACACCGTGTTTTAATACTAAAACAAACACAATGTCCTCTCCTCCTCCTACCAAGCCCCCTCGGGGGGTAAAACAAGGAAAGGAAACAGTGAGTATAATATTTCAGTGTCAATCATGTACCCACGGTATTCACGAGATAAAGTAAGGGATTTCTAAGTTTCTATCGATATTGGTCTGTTTTTTTTTTCTGATTTCTCTAAGAGAATCTCTAATATTTATTATTGTTTGCTGTTTACAATAATCTCGCTCGTATTGCAAAACAGTTATGGCACGTAAATAGCAAACTACATAATGATGTTTTGCTTTCCAGTAGGGGCTATCCCGATTGCCAAATTGTTGTCAACTGTACCACAAACTACCAAAAATTCTTACTCTTCGAGACTTCGATAACCACAACATAAAATATTCATGTACATAAAGTGTATACACTTTCCACAGAGTGGTTTGCTTATGTCAGTGATCCGGACCCTCTCAGCAAGTGAAACAAATGAACAGAGAGAGAAAGAGAGAGCTAAACTAGAGAAGGAGTACAAGAAGAGTGATGCCAAACTTGATGAGCTTGTGGAACAACATGCACAGGAGATCATGGAAGTTATGCAGGTAAATTAGATGATATTAGATTGCAGCATTTATTGTAGAAATGGTTGAGTCTTGTTCCAGCATAAATAGAAAGGTTTATTTAGTTCAGTAGTAGTTACATCCTTGATCAAGTAGTTTCTTCAGTTCTATACTAATAATGCTATTTAAAAGAAATACTTTCTGCATGGGAATTATTATATATAACCATTTGCCAAATAGTACTCAAGACTTGCCATTGTCGTTGTTCAAAAGGGTATTGTCCAGACTGTTATTAGAAAAAAACTGTTACAGTGTTCAAGAGTACTTAGAGGAATGCGCGTATCGACCGCACGGCCATGGCCTCACGACCTCTGCGATGCTTCTTCAGCGAAATATCGGCGATAACGTATTTTTCACCGTTTCAATGGCGCGGCCATGGGGTTTTAGTCTTACAGCTCCTAAAATATAACCCTAGGACTTTTTGAAGTATTTTTACCAGTTTTGACAAATTCAAATCTGTGTTTTACAAAAAACTTCAGACCTCTGCGATGCTTTTTCAGCAAGATATCGGCGATAACGTGTTATTCACCGTTTCGATGGCGCGGCCATGGGGTTTTAGTCTTACAGCACCAAAAATATAAACCTGGGATTTTTTTGTACATTTTTACAAATTTTTTACAAATTCAATCTGTTATTTTACCTAAATTTCAGGTCTCTGCAACGCGTAGTTTTAAAGATCTCTGTGGTCGCGCGGTTCTCCGCGTTTCGATGGCGCGGCCACGTTCAAACCCTTATAACTTCTTAACCATAACTTTGACAAATGTATGTTTTTGGGAATCAACTTTTACAAACTTTTACAAAATCTTGGCATAGTTTTTTTTAAAAAAAAACGCCGTGGCCGCGCGGCCGAAACGGATTCCTTAGAGGATAAGTCTTTAGTCTTTAGTCGTTAGTGACCATACAGCAAAATAAAAATAGCCTTTGGTCCACCACATGACAAAGTCATTGTTAATTATTATTATCACTACAATACAATCTTTATTAAGATATTTTGTATAATTGATTCCCTAATTCATAATAATTTTTTAATATCCCAATTAGCTAAATCAGTACTTATAACGCTCTCAAGACTATAGACTTATAAATGGTCTATAGTACCCTACAAGCCTGGATTTGGGCGCAGTTATAGGAGCGTTTATTTCTATAACTGTCTTATTATCAACTTATTAAATGTTACTGAGCCCTATAATATACTTGACGAAGCGCAATAGCTTCTTTAAATATTTGAAACTAAACAATTACAAGTACAAATGCTCTTGTTAATATCTAACATAAGTATCTTACTAAAGCAATCTTGTTTATAATGCACTAGTAACATACTTAGTTTATAGTTGTAAGTATATTTTTTTTCAGGTTGTTTTGTAGTAACAAAATGTTTTGTAGTAAATACTTAATAAAAGCTTAAGTAAGCTTTTTGTTTGTTTTACAATAATACAAAATGATAGTAATAAAAAAGTTTCTATTACTATCATTTTGTATTATTGTGGAATAATAATTACAAAAGAAAATATATGGTAAATAGTGTATGAACTCGTGGGTAAGTCATTTTTACTGTAAATATGTACCGCAATTTAGTTAGTTTTTACAATCGCCTCCGAAGAATAGCACATTAGTATATTGTTGTAAATAAAATATTTCATCAATTCTTGTGAAAATTCGCGATAATTTGAAATTGCTCTTCATTAAGTACTTTTTAGTACATTATAAATAAATTTGTACTTGTAAGTAAGTAAGTACTTTATAGATAAATTAGTACTTATAGCAGTTACAGTCCAGATAACTCGCCTCCATTTTAAAACAAATTAGGATTCCCTTGGAATATGCCTGCCTGCTAATGATTAAATTTACTTTTTTAGGATTTAATTAACAAGATGGTTGTATTTCTTATAGGTGGGGTAACAATACTTAATCTTTTGTTCAAAATAGTAGATAGTTCGTTCAGGGCTAGGTGAGGTATATTAAATTTTATAGCCTCAGCTTTGCTTATCTTTAAGCAATTTAAGATTTTTTTCATAGTCAATGGTTTCTTCGATATGTAAATCGTATACTGCTTCCTAATTTTCAACTCCTTCACTTTCTGAGTGAAGGGCTAGGGGTGAAAAAATATGAAAAATTATTTTTGGTCATGGTACCCTCAATTACTTCACCTGCATTCGCACTTGACGCGCTTGATTTACTTCCTGATCTTGTAGGTTTACTGATAAAGTTATTGATCCAGTAGCTTATAAGCTTTTTCGATCATGAAGCGCTCTTATCAAGTACTATTAGATTTAAAAGAGTCTTGAGCAAAACTATAACGGCGGAAACTTATAGTAATCTCAGCTAAGTATGTTATAATATATTGTTCACTGACAAAATGCTACTATAGGATCAAAATGATATTCTAGATTTTTTAGTTTTACTGTAGACAATTATAAGAGACTTATTCCTAAAAGTGTCCGATAAGATAATCTTGTAGCTAACTACAAGACTGAGATATAAGAGCAAATGCACTTGAGAATATCTACGCTTGTGAAATGCTAAAAGTGTCCTATACATGTCTTATAAGTAAGTCTTGTAGCTAACTATAGGACCGAGATATAAAAACTAATGCGCTTGAGTATAATAAGGCTTGTGCAAATTCTATTATAAGTTAAATAGTCTATCGCAAAGCCTTTATAAGAATGTTATTAGTAATGATAGACTTATAGTCTTTTTTATAGGATTACTTTGCTAGTTGGGATAGTAGTTTATCAATTTAGTAATGGTTTTGACTTTCAAATTGATTTAAAAATATTTTAATTGACATTATCTCCTATAATTTTATGTATTGACAATTGACATCTATAATTTTTGTTATTTTATAAATTTTATTGTTGTCATTTTGAGAAAATTAATGGATCAAGTTGCTTTGACATTATTGTTTTGATAGTACTAAGGGATATTGGTATTTTCTGCATGTTTAACCTAATTTAAATTTATGATAATATTAAATACGCCATCTCAAACACTCTGTAACACCTACTTTAACAAATAAACATTTTGATTCTGGGTTAGTGACATAAGCTTTGTTTTTGTATAAAAATATGTGTACGCCATATTATGGCAGGATATGCTGGAACCACTATTGTAACATCTATTTGTACCATATACAAAGTTATGTCTGTCAAAAAAAATCAAGAGTGGTTTATTCAAATCAACTAGTCTCCATTAAGATAGCCCACAGTGATTGCAATTTGTTAAGTGGTTTCTTAAACTTTCATAACATCATCCCTAAAGGGCTAGATAGATGTGTACATATTGTACATGTAGCTGTAGCACACCCACATTTGGCAAGTTATGTTGATGTCCCATATAATAGGTGCTAATCTATTGGGTGCTAATCCAGATTCCTGCTGAAAATGCCTCAGCAGAGCAGCACTTGCAACCATTAGACCAAGAAATTGAATGAATTTTAAAACCATTATGCTTTTTATAGAAATTCGGGTCCGTAACGTCGGCCCTGTCGCTGTGGGGGCAGCACTGTGACGCGCTGGTGGCGCGGCTGGGCGCGTGCCGCGGCCTGCTGCGCCTGCGCCGCGACGACCTGCGCCGGCTGTGGGCCGACGCGCGCACGCACCACTATGCGCTGCAGATGTTGACTGACATGTGAGTTTTGTTTGTTGCTATTATGAGGAAGTCTGCTCAAATGCCTACATGGGTGCAAACGTAATCACACGCCCTTTTCCTCATAAAAGTAGTCAGTAACTACAGTACGCCACCTGTCACGATACTTAATTACTGGTCATACGCATCACAGATAAGAAAAAAAACATTTGTTTTGTTTTATCAATAATATTTCTGCCTCATCAGTGCTCCGAGTTCACAGTAATTTCACACAGACCTTCACAATGCAGGTTGTTCCACATTCTGATTTGGCTCACTCTCCAAGACTATAAAGTAACAGTCAGAAAAAAGGGGACTTCTAACAGCTATGAGAGCCAATATTAATAGGCTGCAAATTTTAATAAATAATAATAATAATACTAATTATTTATTTATTTTCTCGCCACAATACACATTGAGTACATATTTTTAGGGAACAGTTGGATACAGTAAGTATATTGCGGGAGACTGGTGCCTAAACTAGGCTTGGGGCCTATATTTCAGGACACCAGGTCTCCACCCTTTAGGTTACATAATATTCCAAATCAGACAGTGGTCGCGAGTCAGTTAACAATTATTAAAATGATTCTAAATCTATATAGTGTTAGTATGGTTAGTATTGTGTGGAGATGAAGGAAAGTGTAGAGTGTGGTTTTGTGTAGTGAGTGAGGATGTAGAAGTTTCTGTTGCCTGGACATATAAATAAATAATATTGATGTGAAAAGTATATACCTAGTAAATTGAATAACTAATTTATTTAAATAATGATCTATACCGAGACAGCTAGGATTTTTTCAGTTTCAAGGTAGTTTAATTCCTGGATCCAGCTAGTTAATTTCATTTTACATTTAATCTTGTTAAGGTCGTAAATAGGAAGAATCTTGTTAATTTTATTATAGAGATAATGACCGAGGTAGCAGAAGAATCGCTGAGAGAACTTGGTCGAAAGCCGGTTGTGATAACTGTCCACGGGGTCGAATCTGCGTTTGCCACGTGAAAGAGAGGGGCAATATGTTAAAAGGCTATGCTGTTTCATAATTGTTTGTTGTATGAACAGTTGACGCACTGTCAGGACCATCGCTTCTTTATATAGGAGGTTGGTAGGGTATCTAAAAGGGAGGCACAGTGAGACCTTCAGGATGGCTCTCTGCGCTCTTTCCAATTCAAGAATAGTGTATTTTGGGGCACCACCCCAGGAGGTGATGCAGTAAGTCAACAAAGATTGAACGAGGGCAAAATACACTGATCTCTTCACCTTATCCTCAGCCACCCGTCTAAGGGTCTTGAAGACATATATCAACTTCCGTAGCCTGCCCAAAAAATGCACATTATTCGTGTCAGAATTTTTAAGGTTGGACTTCTTACAAATCATATTGGGTTGGTTGACATCCCGATGTGTCGTACTAAGCGCTTCTCCTCCACTTTTATTATGCGCACAGCCAAAGTCTGGAACTCTGCCTGCGTCTGTGTCACCCACATTTAACCCGCCTGGCTTCAAAGCAAGAGTGAACAGGCATCTTCTGGGCACGCGCGTTCCATCATAGATCTCATCCACCGCTTTCCATCAGGCGTGATCAAAGTCAAGAGCTAGTAGCCCATATTGTAATAAAAAAATAAAAATAAAAATAACTATGACTTGTCCATAGCGAACGTGTAGTAGTATCAGAGCGAGAAACCCGCGAGTCCCTCTCCGCTGGCCGCGTACTAGCGGCCGCACTTACACTGAAGGCAGCTCTCGACACCGCTGACACTACTCTCTCGCATGTCGACGCTCTCAACGGCACTAGACAACATCTACAGGTAATGTACTTACGAACTGTACTACTTGTACTTACAGAGCTAGACCCAGGCTAAACCCAACTAATAAAACTATCAATTGAACAGTCCAGGTGCGCGCGAATGTACTTGTATTTCGCAGGCCCCCGACACAAATGGTGGTAGAAGGAACAGTGACCCTATATATGAGAAGAAAAAAAAAAAAAAAAGATAATAAATCGTCAGTAGTCAACAACAATCACGCGTGTTCCGTTAAAGTTCCTTCGGCTAGCTAGTGGCTTATCTATACTATACTTCTAGCGCAACTTCGGTCAGATCCATGATCACTTTGCTAATGTAGTTTTTTTTCTTTGTCGTGTGGAGTCTCACTGGTGTCTAACCTGGTTTCAAAGTTTTTATGCCGCCCATGCCTGGGCCCGGGCCTCTGACTTAGCTTTACATGCCGTCGAGAAATATCTCGCAGGCATGCTGGTTTCCTCACGATGTATTCCTTCACCGAAGCAAGTGATAATTGTACAATACGCACATGACTCCAAAAAAACAACGACCTGTGGTCTTGGATCGAAGGCTTTGGAAGTCATGGGGAGAGGCCTTTGCCCAACAGTGGGATGACACAGGCTCGCTAGTTCGAACTGACTTGGTAGTCCGACGGGTCACCACTTGGCTATCACGGCTACACTGCTAATGTAGTGAGTGTGATTGATGTTAAAACGTCAAAAACATAACACATTTATTTGTTTTGCTTTCAGCTAAAGAAGGGTGAGCTAGTAGAAGTAATTGTTCGCCGTCTTAGTGAAGCTGTATACCGGGACGAACGAGCGCCACTGACGCGTCGTGTGTCGGCGAGAAGACGTACCGCGTTGCTACTGGCTGGTAAGAAAATAATTCAGTACTTCTTTGTTCATTTATTTCGTAACATTTTTTTGTACACCTTGATTGACAGTAGCCTGCTGTAAATAGGTTACTTAAATTGCAGAAAAAGTTCGGCTTCGTAGAACGACGTCTGCCATTTATATCAATGAGACAGTCTCTTTCTGAAGGTCGATGTATGTATGAATAGTTGGTTTACAAACGAATAATCTCAAAGTTTTAACATATAATGTTTTCTGCGGCTCACTACGCGTGATTGAGTGCTGTAACTGTATGTTATGTTTAAGTTAACATTATTTATTTATTTTTGCTAGCCTACATAGTGTCTCACTGCTGGGCAAAGGTCTCCCCTTTCTCCTTCCATAGCTCTCTATCTGTGCGATCTCCGGCCATGTGCAAACAATCAAATCGTCACGCCACCTTCGCCGAAGTCGATCTCGACGGCGCTGTCTTTCGTCAGGCGTCCAGTGTGCTATGAATAAATAATATTGGCATTGTTTATATATGGCCAACTGATATGGTGCTAAGCAAGCCACGTTTTCTTTGTTTCATCACAAAGTGAACCTTTCTTTTTAGAATTAACGAAAACCGAGGAAGTAACAGATGCGTACTTACAAGAAGTGACTCCTGAGTTCGAAGCCTCTCTGTCTGAAGAGGACAAGACCTTCGAGACCACCGTCATGATATCGCTGGAGGCTTTAGGAGTGTTGGAGCAACTGAAGGAGGCTACCGAGGTATGAATCATTCTTGCAACACTGGCCTTTTTTGCCTCAGTGTGCTAAGGCCCGTTTGCACCTTATCCCAGTAAATGCGTTTAATTCTGAACACATTTAAAACATAATTCTATCCTGGCTAATTTGCTCTAAAAGTATTCAGCGTTTTGATGTTGCATACTAGCCTTAATGTATGAAGTATTTTTATTCTAAAACTGAAACAGCAAAGTACTGTGGTGAAAAATAAATAAACTTTCTTTGTCGTAATATCTAACCAAAGATATAACTCGAATCACAACGAAACTGGGCAGGCCATATACGCCGCATGTCGCATCAGAATTGAACGAAAATATCTACGGATTGGGTTCCGAACAACAGGAATCGGTGACGCGACAGGCCCAGAGGACATGACGTGATAAGCTGGACTGTTACTCAAAGGATTGGGCTGAAATAGCTTTAGAAAGGGAAGGATGGAAAAAAAGAAGGGAGGCCTTATAATAAATAACTCGAAGATAAACAAATCAAGTATCTTGACTTGGCTCGCGAGGTTGTCGACATGTGGGATGTGGACTCAGCGATCATTGTGCCGATAGTCGTATCAGCCCATGGCTTAATTGCTAAGAGCCTCGATCAATACTTAAGGAGGCTCTCGTTAGGCAGCTGGATCAAGGGCTTGATTCAGAAAGCGGTACTCCTGAACGCGGCTAAATGTTTTTTAAATGTTTTCTAAATATTTAATGTAAATCATATGTATAGAAATTAATAAACCTAATAAATAACTCGGATCATTATTTAAGCATGGTCATACGGCGGGCATTGAAGGCAATAATTATGCTTTTTCACAAATTTATTTTCTTCCAGAAATTTAAAGTCCAGATCCAAAACGAGCTCCTAGAAGTAATAGACTCCGTTTCCCGTCGTATTATCGAAGAGGGGGAAGTGGAAGCTGACGCGGACGTAGACGAG
Source organism: Xestia sexstrigata (assembly GCA_941918905.2). Classification (NCBI taxonomy): domain Eukaryota; kingdom Metazoa; phylum Arthropoda; class Insecta; order Lepidoptera; family Noctuidae; genus Xestia; species Xestia sexstrigata. The sequence continues at coordinate 21,216,252 of OW799206.2, forward strand.
GATGGCGAGATACCCGACAGCGAGTGTGTGACAGAGACGGGGCGACCGCTTGCCAGGCTTGTCACGAGTCTTGGCGAAGAGTTCCGAGCGTGCGCTACGAGGAATAAAAGGTAAGTGATTATAAAACAAATGGGGGAAGTTTGAGAGAGAAAGAGATGAGATTACGAATACGTGACAGAGATAGAACGAACGTCGCGACTTGCCACGAGTCTTAAGCGAAAATTTTCCGAGCGGGCGCTACGGAAAGAGCTAATTGAGATATCGAAGGTGTGACAGGGAGTCGGTGAGCTAGGATGCGATGGTGATTAAATCACTATCAAATTTTGTTCTTTAAGTGAAGAGTCGAGTGACACACAATATGTACAAGTCGGTCTGATTCATATGATATGGAAATGACTTGTACATCCAGGCGATAAAATATCTGTTCGATTTTGCTACCTTGTGTGTTAAAGTTTTATTTTCTGTAGCTGGTTTTAATTTATTTCAGACTGCTACAACTATGGCGGGCTTCGTTACAAAAGTATCATTTGTCGGATTCCTGTTTACATACCGAGCAGCATTACTGGAGCGCTGTGCAACAAGTTGTAAGTATAATCCTACTAAAAAGCAATACTTTTACAGACACCAGTAGGCGTCACGTAACTAAAGGAAGTCCTGTTGCAGTTAAGTTTCGACCAAAACAACGTTTTTTGTATTCTCCACCGCTGTCAGACACGCTCGTGTCAAGTTCGCGTCACGCGAGCGCAATAACGGCATTCTACTGTTGCGCGCCTTTGGTGTGTGTTTCGGAACGCGACATGATCGGTATTCTACTGAGTAAAAAAATCACTAAAATCTGTGCTGGGGTATTATTTTAATATTTTAATAACGTCATATTCATTGAAATGTAATCGATTCTATTCGATTATTTAGTGAGTAATATTTTTTCTCTTATATGGCCACACCATAAGTAAGTTTGTTTGTCGTACAGTTAAAGTGCAGTTCACGAGCAGTTTACGCGCAGTTCAAAGATTACAAGAATACCGCTTATCACTCGAACTTGAACTTAACTACAACTGCACTACAACTTCATCGGCGTGTCATAAAATTACGTGAATTAGCCCTCAAGTTTGCATTATGTGGTGTTGTTGTTGTTGTAAACACAAGAAACATTAAGTGGTGTAAAATACAATAGTGGCGATCTTTGAGGAGTGGCTTGAGAGACGCCACGGCGTCCTCACGTTCCGCCTGACGCAGGTCCTCACCGGACACGGTTGTTTCGGGAGGTTCCTGCACCGAATCGGGCGGGAGGAAACGCCCGGGTGTTTCCATTGCGAGGATCGACCGGAGGACACGGTGGAGCACACGGTGGAGGTGTGCCCCGCGTGGGCGGAGCACCGCCGTGTCCTCGAAGCGGCGATTGGCGGCGGCGACCTCTCGCGTCCGGCCCTGGTGCAAGCCATGGTCCGGAGCGAGACGGAATGGGACGCCGTCACCTCCTTCTGCGAAGCAGTAATGCTAGAGAAGGAGGTGGCGGAACGTGAGAGGGACAGAACCTCACGTCCCGGCCGCCGCGGGAGACGCCCCGGGCGTGCACCGTAGGCGCGGGCCTGTGGACGGTGGGCTATGGGCTAGCGAGCCGTCCGTCCGTCTCATGACGACAGGCCGTGTCGACAAGCAGGAGTGTTCCACGCGCGCCTCAGAGAGAATCAGCAATAGGAAGGGGTCCGCAAGGGCCGATGCCTGCCAGGGTTGCGGGACTGTTCGAAAGAAACCCAGAACACAAAGGGCGATCAAGAAACATGGATGGGTTTTTCGTCAGTAAAAGTCTGAGACTCCACTCCATCCAGAGCGAGACATTGATGATTTCCCATCCGAAAAATGAAAAATGTCATAAATTTCGATGCTGACCTTTTTGTCTATTTGCATAATTATGGCGCTACGATAATATACTTTAGGTACTAATTAACAATTTTGACAACATACTAAAACTTGATCATTAAATTTATCGTTAAAACTTCAGAACTTAACAATTAAGATTAAATAATGGTGTCGATTCTGTTGTGCACAAACTAAACTTAATTTAGCCTATTGCTATCTCTTTTTCTCTAATAAAACTAGAAAGAGACGGACGTAATTTAGAGCTGTCAAATTTAGTTGTAACTAATATTTCCATACAAATGAAGGGTGCACGTAAAAACATGTCGACTAAAAACACGGTGAAGCGCAAGGCATAAACTAGTTTGACATCTCTAACTTAGTTCATAGCTATAACCATCCTTTTCTCGTACTGTCTTTTAATAAAAGATAGCAATAGTCTAAATTAAGTTTAGTTTGTGCACAACAGAATCGACACCACTTTTCCATTAAGTATGGTATTTACAACAACAACAAAAAGTATCTATGTCAACTATCTGGTGTCCACGACACAAGCCTCGTTACTTAGTGTGGCACTAGATGGCGGTGTGTATAATGTCCAGCAATATTTATTTATTTTATTTATTCAAAGTTTAAAAACGTCAAACTTTTTTTGTACGCATCTTACAAACCACAGTCAAATATTTTTCTTCTTTCAGCTACAACTCCTCCTAACGGAGTATCTCGAGATCGAGAGCGTGAACTTAGCAGCGCAACGCTCAGTGGGTTCAGTGGTCACCGACACCACAGAGCTGCGCCTGGCTGACTACTTCGCGAGGAAGAGGCCGCAGAGACGACGCACCAAGCTCTTCAAGCTCTCTGGTTAGTAACCTATGGAGAAGGAAGGTCAAAGCTGATTGTAGATGGCGTGTCCGTAGCTTAGACCCAATCTGACCAATGAGGTCTAGCTATGCTGCTTGGTACAAGCTATGCTAGCGCCATTAGATAATAATAAATATCGCTGGACAATACACACAGCGCCATCTAGTGCCACACTAAGCAACAAGGCTTGTGTCGTAGACACCAGATAGTTGATATACTACATAGATACTTTTTGTTTGTAAATACATACTTATTATACATATAAACATCCATGACTCGGAAACAAATGTCCATGCTCATCACACAAACATTTGCTCCTACCGGGATTCGAACCCGGGACCCTAAGAAAGTAAGGCAGCCTTACTACCGCTGCGCCGCAGTTGCCTTATCCATTGCCAAGATACAGTATTCTACCTCATCATCATAATTTGAACCGCGGTACGTCCACAGCTGGACGCCGGCCCGTGCGACTGACCGCTCCACCTAGTGTGAGGCCGCGCAACGTCTTCCAGTTCGCGGTCGCCACTCCACAACTTTTCGGCCCCGTCGGCCATCCGTTCTACCTCTGACATTTCATAACTGGGGCATTCCACGTGAAGCGGACAGGTTAAAAATTTTGATGTGTCCGATTTTAGTATTATTCGTTTGAGTTGTAAGTCCTCGATCCAGATATACAATATTTTTGCGGTACAATATATAGTTAACGAGTTAAAGGTCATTGAACTTTTGACTAACTAGCAAGTATGCGCTACTTCAAGCCCGAGCACCAAGTGTTAAAAAGTTATAATCAAAAAAATAAAGTAGTGGAATGTATACTTGACTTAACAAGCTACCTGACTGTGTTTTTCTTTTATAATTATTATTTATTTAAAATTAAATGATTTTATTTTTCAAACTTGATTTTTTCAAGATATGACCAGTTTTTTCTCAAAATAGGTATTAGTGTAAAGATAATCCATGCTAAGTTTCATAATGGGCCTAGAAGCCGTTTAGGAGCTAGACCAGTCACAATGCCGGCGCACGACGCACGGCTAACGCCCCGCCCGCTAGCGACAGCTTACAGAAAGTTTCGCTCCTAAACGGCTTCTAGGCCCATCGTCGGAGTTGTTATATCGCGTTCGTATTTTGAATTGCAGCAGTATACCCATGCCGTTTTACCGCGGTATGTCAAAGCCATTGCTTGGATTTGCAGTCGCCTGCACAAGAGTACTTTTCTTTCTTACCTTTATTCTAAGAAGACTGAGTTCGCCATCAATCTTTAAGTTTAATTATTGTTAGTACAGGTCCTCCGGCCGTATCGCCCAGCCTGTCAGCCCGGCGGCACAGCTACCCGCTAGTGTGCCGGCCCGACCCGGCGCACCTGCACGCCGTGCTGCCCGCGCTGCATCCGCTGTGCGCTCACATTGAACCTGTTACTGGGTGAGTTAGTTACAATGCATATGTAAACACTGCGCATCGCTTCAACTTGAACCGTTCGGGATTCTCTCTATAAAACTCCATAATACAACGCGCCCTTAGGCCCGTCGCTCACATTATCAAGAGTTGAGGCCCAGCCGCTCAAGGCGCGCAAGCGGCGGACCGTGTCTACTTTACTTTAGTAATAACTGTCAGTGCGCTCCTATACTCGCGACGTGGCACGGCCGAGCTGCAGGTACGAAGTGCGTCCGCGCTGTGACGCCTTTTTGTCATTTCGTTTCATGCTAAGCATATAGTCGCCCGCGCCTCGACTTTACATAGAGATCACGACTCGACCATGCCGTGACGGCCTCTCGACTTAGCAGTGGGTGATCCGCCTTAACAGCATCGCCCTGGAAAAAGATCTAGTGAAAATGAGCGGAGGTTGCCGATCCGATGCCGGGTGCAGTATCTATAAATGTGCTACGAGGTTTTTACTGTAAAGTTGTCTACGCGCGCTAGCACAGAATATTTGAACATGTACCGATGTGTTAGGTGGCTTCCTTAGCTACTTGGACAGTGTGATTTTCCATAAAGCGTTTGTGTTACCCGCGTTTCAGGCCTCTATTTTATGGAGCTTTTAATCGATCCAAAGATTTCTATGAGTACTCGTGTTGTAACTCGTGGGAAATTATAGTCGAATCTGTGTTACTGTACCTGTCAGCGGCGGCGAGTGCTCTCTCCGCGCGTTCATCACGGACTACGTGCGCTGCGGCGAGAGCGAGCGGCTCGCGACGCTAGCGCGGGCGGCCATCGATGACGTCATGCGCGCGCCCAGTGCGTGGCGGGAGCGCGGCCCGCCGCCTGCTACCGTCCTCAAGTCTGGGTGGGTATAGTGTGTGAGGTTACTTTTGTCTAAGAGTAGTGTAAGCCAAAACCATGGATGGACTGCGTGAAAGATGATTATAGTTAGTAGCGTAGTTAGAGAGCGAGCGGCGCAGGCGCGTGCGGCCATTCATGACGTCAAAATGTAACATATTCAGATCAGATATTTTACGTTTTAAAAATCAATATAAAAGTACGAAAAACACTTGAAACTGTTATGGCATCTTCAATGACGTTAAATAAAATAAATAATAAACCAAAAAAGCCTTTATTTACTCTGACCTTCGTATACACAATATTTAGTCATTTGCAAAAAATTTAAATAGGAATTACAGTTATTTGTTTTCTTTTCTATATTGTAGTATAAACAAATATAAATGCCCCCGGTAAATCGATCACAATGTCTATCAGTAATTGCTCTAATATGAATGTAACCTTCAATTTTAATTAAACGAATTTGATGTTAAACTTTTTTTAATTTTTTTGCGTGCGCCCGCGCACTTTTTGAATTTGGAACTTCTTAGTGTTCAGCGCCAAAGAAATCGAACGTAAATATTGTTTGAATAAAGACTGGCTGGTACGTCGGCCCATAGTCACGCCGAATAAAAAAAAAGAAACCAAATTAAAAACGCGCGAACTACAGCCCGCGTTTTCGTCAATTTTCACGGATTGTTAGAAATTAATGGTTTTGTTTTGAAAAATGAGTTCTTCAAGTGATCGTGAAGGTATAGAATTAACTCCTGAAAGTATTAGAACTGACGCAAGAAATGTGATCGATAATCTATTACCTGCAAAATCCCGGGGGAAATATAAGTTTTTAGTTGTTTTATTATTAGATACTATTTAATTTCAATTTTGTTGTTACTCTATGTTTTATTAAATAACAATATTACAATAAAAAATGAGGTGCCTTTTATTTTCTCATAGCGACGTTCTTTGAATCCCTCACTACGTTCAGAATTCTACTAAAGAATCCTTCGCTACGCTCGGGATTCTACTCTAGAATCCCTCACTTCGCTCTTGATTCATAAAACGCCCTCGCCGTAAAAAAATATTTTGCTCCCTTAATATACAATCTACTATTCCCGTAAAGCTAAATTAAAATCGCCACAGTAACTTGGAAATCCTCCTAAACAAATAAGTGCATTTTGTTTTGTAACATTTATGGTGTATAATTATTTAAACTCGTTCAATTTTAATTATAAAGAAATTTAAAATTTTATAAATAAATTTATTAATAGTTTTCAATCCCTCTGTATCTAGCACAGCTTAGCATGGAAGTCTCCGAGTAGTATATACCTCTAGCGGTCACAATTGTTTCTCAACGAACTAATAGAGGCCATTATGGCATCCAGGAAAAGACGAGGTCAAGCTATGGCGGACGGTAAGCTGTTCCGATGGCAATCCGTTCAGAGAGAGCGTTATCCACATGTAGACTAGGTAGGCTAGAACATGTACGCGCTACCACGTCACGAACACCGCAGGGGTGGGAGGCACCCAGCAGCTGGTGGCCCACCTCCACCGGAGCGTGGACTATACAGATTTACGACTGATTGACGTCACGACTCCGACTCCGAAATATGACCACACACACACTATCTGGTATCCACGACAAAAGCCCGGTTGCTTAGTATGGCACTAGATAGCGGTATGTGTAATGTCCAGCGATTTTTATTTATTATTTACCATAGTGGGTTAACAAACTAGCACATGTCCCGCAGGTCCCGCCACCGCACGATCTTCACATGCTGCGGCAGTGGCTGGCGCGCTGTCGCCGACACTGCGCGAGCCGCGCGGCGCTGCGGCACGTGCGGCGGCGCTGAGGCCCTGCGCGCTACTGCCGCGGCTCTCGCTGCGTTAGCCACACACTGTAGGGCGGCTCATACTAGGCTGTGTCCTACTACCACACAAGGTGGGTACTGCCATACACTAATGCCTTATTTATAAATGTTTTATCGAGTACTTACAGTGGCGAATAGGTGGCAAGACGAAACATAAACAGTACCGAAAAATAATTGTAAAAATGAAATAGTAAATTGTTACCCTAGGGGTGAAAGTAACTTATTTAGTCCCGAGACGGGGTTTGGCTTCCGAACGTAGCGAGGCCGCTAATAGTTCGAGGAACTAAAGTCTTTAACCCGAGGTAAACACTCTGCTTTTCATTACGAATACAGGGAAAATAAAAACATGAATTAACTCAAAAAAATAAATGAAGATCGACATACTGTGGCCGGCCGCTGAAAAAAACAAAATATACAGTTATACACAAATATACAATTTTGCTTTTTTTTTTTCTGTGGCTGGCCAGCTATTCAGCCATAAGTATTTTTCATTTTGAACCTAAAAAAAATGGGAAATATTTTGCCCAAATCTATGTTATTTCAAAGAAATCGTTGAAACTAAGTTGTAATAAAGTTTTTCGTACCACTTGCTCAAAAAAGTGACATTCTATGCCACAAAAAGCGAACATAACAATAGTCATTTTTAATCTGTTAAAAACAGGGAAAGAAAATTGTACCGAATTTTATTCATCCTCTAGGGGGAGAATGTGATTTAAATTTGGAATACTTACCGAAATTTATACTGAACTACATCTGTGTTTACACCATTGAGTTTGTATATAAAGCATTATACATCTTTTTGAAAAAGGAATACGCATTTATTATACAGATATGATTATTAAATAAAATTACGAAAACCGACGAGCCCGTATGAGCTTGATGCCTTTGCTTTTCCGACAAAAAAATATTAGTCTAGGAATTTGCCGCGTTTTTGTTTTCTTCAAATACATAAACGTTAAGTTTATTTTTATAAATAAGTTAATGTTCTAAAAATACGTTACGATGTTAAATCAAAGCGACAGTGACAGTGAATTGTCGGATTCCATCAGTGCAAATGCTGCCGCAATTATAAATAATTTGCTTCCAACAAAATCCAAGGAAAATTATTTAAAAACTTATGAAGAATTTTCAACGTGGAGAAGTGCGAAAGGCCTATTAATTTCAGAATCAGTACTTCTTGTCTATTTTGATTATTTATGCAAGACAAAGAATCCGAATACACTTTGGTGCATATACTCAAAACTGAAAGCTACAATAAGCATCAAACACAGCATTGAAATAAATAGATTCACGAAGTTACTGGCTTTTTTAAAAAGAAAATCAGAAGGGCATTGCGCAAAGAAGTCTAAAATTTTTACGACTCAAAATGTGGAAAAATTTCTTGATGAAGCTCCTGACGAAATTTTTCTGGCCACAAAAGTAAGTATACATGATTTAACTATGAATATTTCGTATCTTAGTAATGGTAATTATTCTATATATTTACCTGTTTTTTATCTTTGTTATAGGTGGCCTTAATTTTTGGACTCAATGGTGCTTGCCGCGAATGTGAACTTGTAAACTTAAAGGTGGAGGGCGTTGAAAATCATTCCAATGAGTTACTGCTGATTAATGTAAAGGAAACTAAGACAAAGAAAAATCGGTCATTCATTGTACTAAAATCATTCATAAATACCAAGCATTACGTCCCACCAACATGGAAAACAATAGATTCTTTATAAACTATCGGAATGGGAAATGTACTCGACAAGCCATCGGCAAAAATAAAATTAGCAATATGCCAAAGGAAATTGCTAAATATTTAAAACTTAAAGATGTTGAACTCTACGAGTACACCGGTCACTGCTTTAGAAGAACTTCGGCGACTTTCTTGGCGGATTCAGGGGCGGATATTACGTCAATAAAAAGACACGGTGGTTGGAGCTCTGATAGAGTAGCTGAGGGTTATATCGAAAGCTCAATGGCGAATAAAACCATATTAAGCAGTCAAATTAACAAAAATATAAAACTTAATCCATCAGAGCCACAACCATCAACTTCCCGATCTTACGAGTATCTTCGTCCGTAACTCACGATGCACCACCACCACTATCTCCCACGTATACTATCTACAATGAAACGCAAGTTCCTCAGACGCAAGAACAGAGAAATACTCAAATCAACTCATCAACAATAAATGTACCAAACAAAAATGTAACTCTCTCTATCAATAATTGGACCAATGTTTCTGTGAGTGCCCCCGCACATTGACAAGCACGCCGCACGAACGGTCGTTCTCAACTGGCGCTCGCGCGCCGGAGATGGGATATATTTACGCGCATCCATCTCGCTCGCTCAGCTACTGGTCCCGTTCTCCCACGATACCTCGGGCTACGGTGTGCTACATCATCGGTACTGCGCGCTGATTAGTCAACGAGAAATTGTACGCAGGTGGAACCTGAACTATCTCGCACGTACCTAATATGACTTAAGCAGTGTAAATTTAGTGAAATATATTCAGTACATCACTCTTCCAGTCTGGTTTCATTTACAAACCCTAAATACTGCTACATTTCGAATGTTAACTTTTACTTTTAATTGTCATTATTTTTAATAAATGCTTATCTCATATTATTATAGTCTTAATTTTTTCGCAAATGGTACGAAAAGTAGAGTATTTTCCTCGGTGATAAAGCTGTCTTAGTCTTGGGTGAACTTAAATCCCTCGCTACACTCAGGACTCGTCTTAAATCCCTCGCTACACTCAGGACTCGTCTTAAATCCCTCGCTTCGGTCGTGATTTAAGTTTTTAACACCCTCGCTACGCTCGGGATTTAAATCGTCACCCGCGACAGAAGACACTGCTTTATCTCCTTTTTTTTTTTTTTTTCGGATGTGAAATCATCAAATGACTTCTCCCGCTCTGGGCGGAGCAGGAGGAAGTGTCAGACTTTTACTGACTAAAACCCTTTCATGTTCCTTCATCGCCCTTTGTGTTCCGGGGCCACGGTATCTCTTTCGAACAGTCCCGCGACCCCGGCAGGCTGCTTTATCCCCTTGGTTAATAATCTACTAATAGGTGTGGGTTAGTTGTGTTAGTGTTGTTATTCTTTAATTATTGCTTAACTTAATGTTATTCCAATTTTACATCGCGCTGTAATTGAGTAGCTGTATAGAAAGTTGGAACATGGTTCAATAGAAATGTGAAAATAGAACTAGTTTTTTTTTAATAATTTGACAGCTTTTACAGCAGTCTCGTTTTCAACTGACGTTGAAAACTCAATTCTCCCTAGGGCTGAAAAGTATTACTTTCAACCCGCTCCTCAGGCAACTTCAGACCTACTTTCCGAGTATGAACAATGAAAAAGTTATTACTGACAATTTAGGAAAAAGTAAAACGTGTTATGTACTCGTATGCAAGCAACATTATAATTCCAACTGCATCAACATACCTTACGTCCCGAAACTTTAGGTTTGAATCTAATTCCAAAATACACTCAATTAACGGTTTTGTTTCGAAGGACCGCCACGTGCTCAGCGATGGTTGGCAGATGACGACATAGTACGCTTCCTGCAATCACTCCCCAACTGGACCGCTGCTATTCATCAAGATGCGAAGCTTAGCGCTGAGGTAAATTATACAGTAATTTATTTTAAAATCCAAAGGATCACGTCGTCTTAAATGCCTCTGAATTTAATATGAGCATAACTCCCCGACTTACCGTAAATCGAGAACTCCATTTATATTTAGCAATAGTATAACTAATCATAAAACCACCATCATTCTCCTATCCATATCTGATAGGCATGCATCCATAGGCATTTATTTGTGTTTCCTATTGAGATATATGGAACTCCTCTTCCATACATTTCTCTAAACAATCACAGAATTCACTGCATTTAATTACAAAATCCATCATTTTTTTTTTTCTCTCTCTATTTTTCATAAGCTAACAGTAATTAAAAAGCGGTTTATAACGACTAATGAAATTCAACTAACATTATGGCAAAGAGTGCTGATATAAAAAGCATTTCGCATCAACCTAACAGCATTAGTACGGTAAACCGCATTTGATCTACGAAAACAGTTCTTGGTACTTTGTAATAAAGGCGCTGCCTAAGTCAAATTGCTACCATGGATGTGCACTTAACTGAACAAACTACAGACAATCATCCATCCATAATAACATTCATTTTTGCCATCCTACAGCCATCTAATTGGACTACTGAACAACATGATGCAAAGAATGTTGCCAACGTAAATATGAAATATGTTTATTACTAAAAATGTAGACCTTTGGAACTCCTGTTGTAAGGAGATTGCAAGATATCAATATTATGTAAAAATGCATGATGTAGTTTTGGTATTGTCTTGAAGTAGGTATGACTTAGGCTCGCTTGCTACACTCGCCAATCAATATCAACACATCGGTCTGTGTTTGTCTACTTTGAAAAAATTACTTGCGTTTTATATTTTTAGGTCTTCCGAAACTTATTTATTTCTTTATGTACATACAAAACATATACAGGAAATAACATACAGACAGAAGAGCACAAAGGTATCGTTTATTTCTCAGGATTTTTTTCTTTTTTATTGTATTTTTTTAGTTACTATTCCTTTATTTCAATGTTATATTTCATTCTCTGTACGCAGCACTCCATTTATTGTATAAATAATACGGCTAAAATCAAAACACTTCCTGCCTAGCTACAGAGTTCATCGAAGTCGTCGTCGCGCTTGCCGGTCATCTTAGTATGATATAATGAATTCACCCCATCAGTCTGCGGAGGATTTTCCCTTATACCCTTAGAGCTAAATGTATGAATTACTTATTTGTGGTGCAAGCGGGCTTAATTTGAGTGCAAGCTTGTTCGCATTTTGTTACAACCGTACCAAGTCTTTTCAGTTGATATGCCTGCAAGTTTGTTCAAAAATCGACCTTAATAGCTTCCGTATTTCCCTACAAAACTATATGGTTTCTCTTGCCAGGACTTAAAGCAGGCTTATGAGCGTGAAGCAGAAATCCTAGGCTCAAGCCTGGGTGATGGTGCTGTCACTCGCAAGGAGATCATATCGGATATCAACGCGCTCGCTGATCTAGCGGTGCTGTGTGAGACTATGGTTAGTTTTAGTTTTTATTTTATGAAAGTATTCATTTATATCAATTTCATAGTTGTTTTTAGTGCGACGATAGTATAAAGTAACAGAGAAAGATACTGGGCGACAAACTTACGGACCGCGTCAGAAACTCCATACTTCGCTCCAAAACCCAAATAGCTGATGTTGGCCTTACAGCTGCTAGGTTGAAGTGGAACTGGGCTGGTCACGTCTGTCACATGTCGGAGGAACAATGGGCAAAAATTACCACTCAGTGGATACCACGTAGCAGGAAACGACAACGCGGCAGGCCCAGAAGGAGATGGCGGGATGACCTGACTCTTTCGCAAAGGATTGGCCTGCCTACATCGCACTAGATCGCGAAGTGTGGAAGGAGGGAAGGGAGGACTTTGCCCTGCTGTGGGACAATATAGGCTTAAAATAAAAATAAAAAACAGACAAAGAAATGAGAATAGTTTGTTCTTCGTAAATAAAACGCACATTAACCTTCTCTATGGCGAACGTGGATCCGCAAACTAAACTAAAGTTATTTAGAAAAAAAAACGCGTGTAATTTTTTTTATGTCGTAAATCTGCGTTCCAGCAGTACCGAATTAGGCGGATTCACGTTCCGGCAAACCAAAAGTTTTAAGTCTACACTAATATTATAAAGAGAAAAGATTTGTAGTTTGTTTGTAATGAATAAACTCAAAAACCGATTTCAAAAATTCTTTTACCATTAAAATGCTACATCATCCCTTAGTAACATATACAGGGTGTTTGGCTTATGGACCGACACAATTTTTCCAGGGATTTGGGTGGTCAATAGCTAGGTTCTACCCAGACACCCTATGTCCTAAATGTCACGGTTGGTTACATATGTTTTTTTTTTTTTTTAAATGAAATAAATACCCAAAATGTTCCTTTAATTCCAAATAACTTTTTCGTTTGTGGGTGTAATGGCACAAAATAAATTTTGTTGTACTCTTCAAAGTCGTTTAAATCTAAGTAAATCTTTGTTTGATAGAACTGGTTTCAAGAAAATTTCTTACGAGCTACCAAAGTTATTTTGTTTTTCAAATGAATGTAATTTTACAACTTCTAAATTTATTATAAAAAAAACTAAAAGCCATTTTGAACTTAGCTTTATTTTAAAAAGTTCTTTAGTTGATACCCTTTCTAACGGTATGCTACAAGTCACAAAAAACAATTAATTAAGTAGTCAAAATATTAGTTAGGAGAGTCAGGATTAAGAAAAGACGTATTAAGGTTATTATGTTTTTATAAACTAAAGTTATAAATCTTGTTCAAATTTGATTCAAATTAACCCAATATTTATTTTGTGCCATTGTGCCACAAACGTAAAAATTATTTCGAATTAAAGGAAACATTTTGGGGATTTTTTTTAAATAAAAAATAAATAACATATGTAACCAACCGTGACATTTGGGACATAGTATGTATGGGTAGACCTAGCTAATGACCTCCGAAACCCCTGGAAAAATTGTTTCGGTCCATAAGCCAAACACCCTGTATAGGGGCTATATTTGTTACTAGAAAAAAAGGGGGGAAAGGGGAAAATAAATGTCCACTCGTGCGAAGCCGGGACGGACCGCTAGTATTCAATAAAAAGGAAACCCAACTAGGTTCCGCAGTCAAATGATAAACAAAGTGGAATAACAATTTAAAACCACAGCTTCGTCAAGGATTACCTTTTGGCATCACTCGGTTTTCTATTATTTTATAGTAGAAAACCAAATCACCTTCCCAACCTAATCAATTGCAGAAATTCCTGTACCAAAGCTTGTGTATTTCTCTCAGGACTGGCTAAGCGCCAATATCCGAAGCCTACCCTCCATATTGGGTGGTCCTGGCGGACTTACCAAGCTGTCTGACAAGTTCCTCAATGACATCGCCTCTGCCGCCATGATATTCGATGAGATATCGCATAAGTGCCTGCTGTTTCTGCATTTGGAGGTGAGTAGAGATGAGCTACATAAATTGTTGTAATTTAGACTATTTCAGTGAATATGAAAGTCATATGAAGTGAGTCATATGAGGAGGAGGAGTAACAAGCTGCCAGCAGTTATTGATCATGATTTGAAATCGAAACTTGTGTGTACATTGGAGAAGATCCAGATAATTTAACTCTGTATCGCGGATAGAGTATGCTAGAGATGGCTGTTGGTGACCCTAACGAGAAGTCTTCCACAGTTATTGTAAACTTGTAATATCATATTTATCCGAGTAATAATTTCCTTAGAAATCGGACCATGATAGCGTTTTTGTTGGATAAATATATGTAAAAAAAAAACTGTTAAATATATGTTGTTATAGCAAATGAGGCTAGAAAAGTTTGCTTACAAGAAGGAGATTAATAAAATATATGTATTTCTTTTTCGTTTATTTTTCTATAAAGTATTTATTAAATGTAACCGTGTCTCATTGTAATTATTATTTAGTGACTTGTGTTTTACAATGAGTCACACCAACTTTTTTGTTCTCAGCATGTCTAAAAAATAGGTAACTCGAGTAAAAAGAATCTGTTTTATTTTCGTATCTTCAAAAATTACAGATATTATGTTTAAGTATGGCCTCCGCGGCAAAATCCGACGAAGTGATCGCGCTGACGTGTGACGTCACGCCGCGGGTCGCGAATAATTTTAATTAGCAAATTTAATAACAATAATATTTCAACACAAACATTTAAAATAATAAGTGCAAAGCAATTTACAAATATTTTTTTATGAACGTAAATACACTGCGGTTGTCGATTGCAGGTGATGCCTCCGTATCACCCGCAATCGGACATGACAATCGCGGCGTGACGTCATCGCAGTAGCCCGCGAAGGAACGCAAAAGCGTTCGGGTAAAAAAGCGGTAAACAACGCTGTAACTTCAGAAATCCTGGCCCCATTTCGATGAAACAAAAATAATTATTATTTGCACGAGAATGTGCATTAAATGCAGTAATTTTTATAGTAATATTTTGATGTATTGGTGTGAGTTGTGACTCATTGTCGCTCTGTACGCATTGCAGAATGCTCCTACTCGTTACATCAGATGAGATCGTCACATAAACAGTTATGTGTTGTCTCGTTACAGATGCGCATCGAGTGCTTCCACTACCTGGGCCAGGAGGAGCGCGGCGCGGAGGGCGCGGAGGGCGACGAGCAGGCGGGCGGCGCGGCGCTGCTGGCGCACGCGCTGCTCGCCTTCCACGAGCACGCCGCCAGCGTACTGGCCCCACACAGGCTCGCGGTGAGTACACACTGAGTGCTGCACTTCTGCACTTCCACTACCTGGGCCAGGAGGAGCGCGGCGCTGCTGGCGCACGCGCTGCTCGCCTTCCACGAGCACGCCGCCAGCGTACTGGCCCCACACAGGCTCGCGGTGAGTACACACTGAGTGCTGCACTTCTGCACTTCCACTACCTGGGCCAGGAGGAGCGCGGCGCTGCTGGCGCACGCGCTGCTCGCCTTCCACGAGCACGCCGCCAGCGTACTGGCCCCACACAGGCTCGCGGTGAGTACACACTGAGTGCTGCACTTCTGCACTTCCACTACCTGGGCCAGGAGGAGCGCGGCGCTGCTGGCGCACGCGCTGCTCGCCTTCCACGAGCACGCCGCCAGCGTACTGGCCCCACACAGGCTCGCGGTGAGTACACACTGAGTGCTGCACTTCTGCACTTCCACTACCTGGGCCAGGAGGAGCGCGGCGCTGCTGGCGCACGCGCTGCTCGCCTTCCACGAGCACGCCGCCAGCGTACTGGCCCCACACAGGCTCGCGGTGAGTACACACTGAGTGCTGCACTTCTGCACTTCCACTACCTGGGCCAGGAGGAGCGCGGCGCTGCTGGCGCACGCGCTGCTCGCCTTCCACGAGCACGCCGCCAGCGTACTGGCCCCACACAGGCTCGCGGTGAGTACACACTGAGTGCTGCACTTCTGCACTTCCACTACCTGGGCCAGGAGGAGCGCGGCGCTGCTGGCGCACGCGCTGCTCGCCTTCCACGAGCACGCCGCCAGCGTACTGGCCCCACACAGGCTCGCGGTGAGTACACACTGAGTGCTGCACTTCTGCACTTCCACTACCTGGGCCAGGAGGAGCGCGGCGCGGAGGGCGCGGAGGGCGACGAGCAGGCGGGCGGCGCGGCGCTGCTGGCGCACGCGCTGCTCGCCTTCCACGAGCACGCCGCCAGCGTACTGGCCCCACACAGGCTCGCGGTGAGTACACACTGAGTGCTGCACTTCTGCACTTCCACTACCTGGGCCAGGAGGAGCGCGGCGCTGCTGGCGCACGCGCTGCTCGCCTTCCACGAGCACGCCGCCAGCGTACTGGCCCCACACAGGCTCGCGGTGAGTACACACTGAGTGCTGCACTTCTGCACTTCCACTACCTGGGCCAGGAGGAGCGCGGCGCTGCTGGCGCACGCGCTGCTCGCCTTCCACGAGCACGCCGCCAGCGTACTGGCCCCACACAGGCTCGCGGTGAGTACACACTGAGTGCTGCACTTCTGCACTTCCACTACCTGGGCCAGGAGGAGCGCGGCGCTGCTGGCGCACGCGCTGCTCGCCTTCCACGAGCACGCCGCCAGCGTACTGGCCCCACACAGGCTCGCGGTGAGTACACACTGAGTGCTGCACTTCTGCACTTCCACTACCTGGGCCAGGAGGAGCGCGGCGCTGCTGGCGCACGCGCTGCTCGCCTTCCACGAGCACGCCGCCAGCGTACTGGCCCCACACAGGCTCGCGGTGAGTACACACTGAGTGCTGCACTTCTGCACTTCCACTACCTGGGCCAGGAGGAGCGCGGCGCTGCTGGCGCACGCGCTGCTCGCCTTCCACGAGCACGCCGCCAGCGTACTGGCCCCACACAGGCTCGCGGTGAGTACACACTGAGTGCTGCACTTCTGCACTTCCACTACCTGGGCCAGGAGGAGCGCGGCGCTGCTGGCGCACGCGCTGCTCGCCTTCCACGAGCACGCCGCCAGCGTACTGGCCCCACACAGGCTCGCGGTGAGTACACACTGAGTGCTGCACTTCTGCACTTCCACTACCTGGGCCAGGAGGAGCGCGGCGCTGCTGGCGCACGCGCTGCTCGCCTTCCACGAGCACGCCGCCAGCGTACTGGCCCCACACAGGCTCGCGGTGAGTACACACTGAGTGCTGCATTTCTGCACTTCCACTACCTGGGCCAGGAGGAGCGCGGCGCTGCTGGCGCACGCGCTGCTCGCCTTCCACGAGCACGCCGCCAGCGTACTGGCCCCACACAGGCTCGCGGTGAGTACACACTGAGTGCTGCACTTCTGCACTTCCACTACCTGGGCCAGGAGGAGCGCGGCGCTGCTGGCGCACGCGCTGCTCGCCTTCCACGAGCACGCCGCCAGCGTACTGGCCCCACACAGGCTCGCGGTGAGTACACACTGAGTGCTGCACTTCTGCACTTCCACTACCTGGGCCAGGAGGAGCGCGGCGCTGCTGGCGCACGCGCTGCTCGCCTTCCACGAGCACGCCGCCAGCGTACTGGCCCCACACAGGCTCGCGGTGAGTACACACTGAGTGCTGCACTTCTGCACTTCCACTACCTGGGCCAGGAGGAGCGCGGCGCTGCTGGCGCACGCGCTGCTCGCCTTCCACGAGCACGCCGCCAGCGTACTGGCCCCACACAGGCTCGCGGTGAGTACACACTGAGTGCTGCACTTCTGCACTTCCACTACCTGGGCCAGGAGGAGCGCGGCGCTGCTGGCGCACGCGCTGCTCGCCTTCCACGAGCACGCCGCCAGCGTACTGGCCCCACACAGGCTCGCGGTGAGTACACACTGAGTGCTGCACTTCTGCACTTCCACTACCTGGGCCAGGAGGAGCGCGGCGCTGCTGGCGCACGCGCTGCTCGCCTTCCACGAGCACGCCGCCAGCGTACTGGCCCCACACAGGCTCGCGGTGAGTACACACTGAGTGCTGCACTTCTGCACTTCCACTACCTGGGCCAGGAGGAGCGCGGCGCTGCTGGCGCACGCGCTGCTCGCCTTCCACGAGCACGCCGCCAGCGTACTGGCCCCACACAGGCTCGCGGTGAGTACACACTGAGTGCTGCACTTCTGCACTTCCACTACCTGGGCCAGGAGGAGCGCGGCGCTGCTGGCGCACGCGCTGCTCGCCTTCCACGAGCACGCCGCCAGCGTACTGGCCCCACACAGGCTCGCGGTGAGTACACACTGAGTGCTGCACTTCTGCACTTCCACTACCTGGGCCAGGAGGAGCGCGGCGCTGCTGGCGCACGCGCTGCTCGCCTTCCACGAGCACGCCGCCAGCGTACTGGCCCCACACAGGCTCGCGGTGAGTACACACTGAGTGCTGCACTTCTGCACTTCCACTACCTGGGCCAGGAGGAGCGCGGCGCTGCTGGCGCACGCGCTGCTCGCCTTCCACGAGCACGCCGCCAGCGTACTGGCCCCACACAGGCTCGCGGTGAGTACACACTGAGTGCTGCACTTCTGCACTTCCACTACCTGGGCCAGGAGGAGCGCGGCGCTGCTGGCGCACGCGCTGCTCGCCTTCCACGAGCACGCCGCCAGCGTACTGGCCCCACACAGGCTCGCGGTGAGTACACACTGAGTGCTGCACTTCTGCACTTCCACTACCTGGGCCAGGAGGAGCGCGGCGCTGCTGGCGCACGCGCTGCTCGCCTTCCACGAGCACGCCGCCAGCGTACTGGCCCCACACAGGCTCGCGGTGAGTACACACTGAGTGCTGCACTTCTGCACTTCCACTACCTGGGCCAGGAGGAGCGCGGCGCTGCTGGCGCACGCGCTGCTCGCCTTCCACGAGCACGCCGCCAGCGTACTGGCCCCACACAGGCTCGCGGTGAGTACACACTGAGTGCTGCACTTCTGCACTTCCACTACCTGGGCCAGGAGGAGCGCGGCGCTGCTGGCGCACGCGCTGCTCGCCTTCCACGAGCACGCCGCCAGCGTACTGGCCCCACACAGGCTCGCGGTGAGTACACACTGAGTGCTGCACTTCTGCACTTCCACTACCTGGGCCAGGAGGAGCGCGGCGCTGCTGGCGCACGCGCTGCTCGCCTTCCACGAGCACGCCGCCAGCGTACTGGCCCCACACAGGCTCGCGGTGAGTACACACTGAGTGCTGCACTTCTGCACTTCCACTACCTGGGCCAGGAGGAGCGCGGCGCTGCTGGCGCACGCGCTGCTCGCCTTCCACGAGCACGCCGCCAGCGTACTGGCCCCACACAGGCTCGCGGTGAGTACACACTGAGTGCTGCACTTCTGCACTTCCACTACCTGGGCCAGGAGGAGCGCGGCGCTGCTGGCGCACGCGCTGCTCGCCTTCCACGAGCACGCCGCCAGCGTACTGGCCCCACACAGGCTCGCGGTGAGTACACACTGAGTGCTGCACTTCTGCACTTCCACTACCTGGGCCAGGAGGAGCGCGGCGCTGCTGGCGCACGCGCTGCTCGCCTTCCACGAGCACGCCGCCAGCGTACTGGCCCCACACAGGCTCGCGGTGAGTACACACTGAGTGCTGCACTTCTGCACTTCCACTACCTGGGCCAGGAGGAGCGCGGCGCTGCTGGCGCACGCGCTGCTCGCCTTCCACGAGCACGCCGCCAGCGTACTGGCCCCACACAGGCTCGCGGTGAGTACACACTGAGTGCTGCACTTCTGCACTTCCACTACCTGGGCCAGGAGGAGCGCGGCGCTGCTGGCGCACGCGCTGCTCGCCTTCCACGAGCACGCCGCCAGCGTACTGGCCCCACACAGGCTCGCGGTGAGTACACACTGAGTGCTGCACTTCTGCACTTCCACTACCTGGGCCAGGAGGAGCGCGGCGCTGCTGGCGCACGCGCTGCTCGCCTTCCACGAGCACGCCGCCAGCGTACTGGCCCCACACAGGCTCGCGGTGAGTACACACTGAGTGCTGCACTTCTGCACTTCCACTACCTGGGCCAGGAGGAGCGCGGCGCTGCTGGCGCACGCGCTGCTCGCCTTCCACGAGCACGCCGCCAGCGTACTGGCCCCACACAGGCTCGCGGTGAGTACACACTGAGTGCTGCACTTCTGCACTTCCACTACCTGGGCCAGGAGGAGCGCGGCGCTGCTGGCGCACGCGCTGCTCGCCTTCCACGAGCACGCCGCCAGCGTACTGGCCCCACACAGGCTCGCGGTGAGTACACACTGAGTGCTGCACTTCTGCACTTCCACTACCTGGGCCAGGAGGAGCGCGGCGCTGCTGGCGCACGCGCTGCTCGCCTTCCACGAGCACGCCGCCAGCGTACTGGCCCCACACAGGCTCGCGGTGAGTACACACTGAGTGCTGCACTTCTGCACTTCCACTACCTGGGCCAGGAGGAGCGCGGCGCTGCTGGCGCACGCGCTGCTCGCCTTCCACGAGCACGCCGCCAGCGTACTGGCCCCACACAGGCTCGCGGTGAGTACACACTGAGTGCTGCACTTCTGCACTTCCACTACCTGGGCCAGGAGGAGCGCGGCGCTGCTGGCGCACGCGCTGCTCGCCTTCCACGAGCACGCCGCCAGCGTACTGGCCCCACACAGGCTCGCGGTGAGTACACACTGAGTGCTGCACTTCTGCACTTCCACTACCTGGGCCAGGAGGAGCGCGGCGCTGCTGGCGCACGCGCTGCTCGCCTTCCACGAGCACGCCGCCAGCGTACTGGCCCCACACAGGCTCGCGGTGAGTACACACTGAGTGCTGCACTTCTGCACTTCCACTACCTGGGCCAGGAGGAGCGCGGCGCTGCTGGCGCACGCGCTGCTCGCCTTCCACGAGCACGCCGCCAGCGTACTGGCCCCACACAGGCTCGCGGTGAGTACACACTGAGTGCTGCACTTCTGCACTTCCACTACCTGGGCCAGGAGGAGCGCGGCGCTGCTGGCGCACGCGCTGCTCGCCTTCCACGAGCACGCCGCCAGCGTACTGGCCCCACACAGGCTCGCGGTGAGTACACACTGAGTGCTGCACTTCTGCACTTCCACTACCTGGGCCAGGAGGAGCGCGGCGCTGCTGGCGCACGCGCTGCTCGCCTTCCACGAGCACGCCGCCAGCGTACTGGCCCCACACAGGCTCGCGGTGAGTACACACTGAGTGCTGCACTTCTGCACTTCCACTACCTGGGCCAGGAGGAGCGCGGCGCTGCTGGCGCACGCGCTGCTCGCCTTCCACGAGCACGCCGCCAGCGTACTGGCCCCACACAGGCTCGCGGTGAGTACACACTGAGTGCTGCACTTCTGCACTTCCACTACCTGGGCCAGGAGGAGCGCGGCGCTGCTGGCGCACGCGCTGCTCGCCTTCCACGAGCACGCCGCCAGCGTACTGGCCCCACACAGGCTCGCGGTGAGTACACACTGAGTGCTGCACTTCTGCACTTCCACTACCTGGGCCAGGAGGAGCGCGGCGCTGCTGGCGCACGCGCTGCTCGCCTTCCACGAGCACGCCGCCAGCGTACTGGCCCCACACAGGCTCGCGGTGAGTACACACTGAGTGCTGCACTTCTGCACTTCCACTACCTGGGCCAGGAGGAGCGCGGCGCTGCTGGCGCACGCGCTGCTCGCCTTCCACGAGCACGCCGCCAGCGTACTGGCCCCACACAGGCTCGCGGTGAGTACACACTGAGTGCTGCACTTCTGCACTTCCACTACCTGGGCCAGGAGGAGCGCGGCGCGGAGGGCGCGGAGGGCGACGAGCAGGCGGGCGCGCGCGCTGCTGGCGCACGCGCTGCTCGCCTTCCACGAGCACGCCGCCAGCGTACTGGCCCCACACAGGCTCGCGGTGAGTACACACTGAGTGCTGCACTTCTGCACTTCCACTACCTGGGCCAGGAGGAGCGCGGCGCTGCTGGCGCACGCGCTGCTCGCCTTCCACGAGCACGCCGCCAGCGTACTGGCCCCACACAGGCTCGCGGTGAGTACACACTGAGTGCTGCACTTCTGCACTTCCACTACCTGGGCCAGGAGGAGCGCGGCGCTGCTGGCGCACGCGCTGCTCGCCTTCCACGAGCACGCCGCCAGCGTACTGGCCCCACACAGGCTCGCGGTGAGTACACACTGAGTGCTGCACTTCTGCACTTCCACTACCTGGGCCAGGAGGAGCGCGGCGCTGCTGGCGCACGCGCTGCTCGCCTTCCACGAGCACGCCGCCAGCGTACTGGCCCCACACAGGCTCGCGGTGAGTACACACTGAGTGCTGCACTTCTGCACTTCCACTACCTGGGCCAGGAGGAGCGCGGCGCTGCTGGCGCACGCGCTGCTCGCCTTCCACGAGCACGCCGCCAGCGTACTGGCCCCACACAGGCTCGCGGTGAGTACACACTGAGTGCTGCACTTCTGCACTTCCACTACCTGGGCCAGGAGGAGCGCGGCGCTGCTGGCGCACGCGCTGCTCGCCTTCCACGAGCACGGCCGCCAGCGTACTGGCCCCACACAGGCTCGCGGTGAGTACACACTGAGTGCTGCACTTCTGCACTTCCACTACCTGGGCCAGGAGGAGCGCGGCGCTGCTGGCGCACGCGCTGCTCGCCTTCCACGAGCACGCCGCCAGCGTACTGGCCCCACACAGGCTCGCGGTGAGTACACACTGAGTGCTGCACTTCTGCACTTCCACTACCTGGGCCAGGAGGAGCGCGGCGCTGCTGGCGCACGCGCTGCTCGCCTTCCACGAGCACGCCGCCAGCGTACTGGCCCCACACAGGCTCGCGGTGAGTACACACTGAGTGCTGCACTTCTGCACTTCCACTACCTGGGCCAGGAGGAGCGCGGCGCTGCTGGCGCACGCGCTGCTCGCCTTCCACGAGCACGCCGCCAGCGTACTGGCCCCACACAGGCTCGCGGTGAGTACACACTGAGTGCTGCACTTCTGCACTTCCACTACCTGGGCCAGGAGGAGCGCGGCGCTGCTGGCGCACGCGCTGCTCGCCTTCCACGAGCACGCCGCCAGCGTACTGGCCCCACACAGGCTCGCGGTGAGTACACACTGAGTGCTGCACTTCTGCACTTCCACTACCTGGGCCAGGAGGAGCGCGGCGCTGCTGGCGCACGCGCTGCTCGCCTTCCACGAGCACGCCGCCAGCGTACTGGCCCCACACAGGCTCGCGGTGAGTACACACTGAGTGCTGCACTTCTGCACTTCCACTACCTGGGCCAGGAGGAGCGCGGCGCTGCTGGCGCACGCGCTGCTCGCCTTCCACGAGCACGCCGCCAGCGTACTGGCCCCACACAGGCTCGCGGTGAGTACACACTGAGTGCTGCACTTCTGCACTTCCACTACCTGGGCCAGGAGGAGCGCGGCGCTGCTGGCGCACGCGCTGCTCGCCTTCCACGAGCAGGCCGCCAGCGTACTGGCCCCACACAGGCTCGCGGTGAGTACACACTGAGTGCTGCACTTCTGCACTTCCACTACCTGGGCCAGGAGGAGCGCGGCGCTGCTGGCGCACGCGCTGCTCGCCTTCCACGAGCACGCCGCCAGCGTACTGGCCCCACACAGGCTCGCGGTGAGTACACACTGAGTGCTGCACTTCTGCACTTCCACTACCTGGGCCAGGAGGAGCGCGGCGCTGCTGGCGCACGCGCTGCTCGCCTTCCACGAGCACGCCGCCAGCGTACTGGCCCCACACAGGCTCGCGGTGAGTACACACTGAGTGCTGCACTTCTGCACTTCCACTACCTGGGCCAGGAGGAGCGCGGCGCTGCTGGCGCACGCGCTGCTCGCCTTCCACGAGCACGCCGCCAGCGTACTGGCCCCACACAGGCTCGCGGTGAGTACACACTGAGTGCTGCACTTCTGCACTTCCACTACCTGGGCCAGGAGGAGCGCGGCGCGGAGGGCGCGGAGGGCGACGAGCAGGCGGGCGGCGCGGCGCTGCTGGCGCACGCGCTGCTCGCCTTCCACGAGCACGCCGCCAGCGTACTGGCCCCACACAGGCTCGCGGTGAGTACACACTGAGTGCTGCACTTCTGCACTTCCACTACCTGGGCCAGGAGGAGCGCGGCGCTGCTGGCGCACGCGCTGCTCGCCTTCCACGAGCACGCCGCCAGCGTACTGGCCCCACACAGGCTCGCGGTGAGTACACACTGAGTGCTGCACTTCTGCACTTCCACTACCTGGGCCAGGAGGAGCGCGGCGCTGCTGGCGCACGCGCTGCTCGCCTTCCACGAGCACGCCGCCAGCGTACTGGCCCCACACAGGCTCGCGGTGAGTACACACTGAGTGCTGCACTTCTGCACTTCCACTACCTGGGCCAGGAGGAGCGCGGCGCTGCTGGCGCACGCGCTGCTCGCCTTCCACGAGCACGCCGCCAGCGTACTGGCCCCACACAGGCTCGCGGTGAGTACACACTGAGTGCTGCACTTCTGCACTTCCACTACCTGGGCCAGGAGGAGCGCGGCGCTGCTGGCGCACGCGCTGCTCGCCTTCCACGAGCACGCCGCCAGCGTACTGGCCCCACACAGGCTCGCGGTGAGTACACACTGAGTGCTGCACTTCTGCACTTCCACTACCTGGGCCAGGAGGAGCGCGGCGCGGAGGGCGCGGAGGGCGACGAGCAGGCGGGCGGCGCGGCGCTGCTGGCGCACGCGCTGCTCGCCTTCCACGAGCACGCCGCCAGCGTACTGGCCCCACACAGGCTCGCGGTGAGTACACACTGAGTGCTGCACTTCTGCACTTCCACTACCTGGGCCAGGAGGAGCGCGGCGCTGCTGGCGCACGCGCTGCTCGCCTTCCACGAGCACGCCGCCAGCGTACTGGCCCCACACAGGCTCGCGGTGAGTACACACTGAGTGCTGCACTTCTGCACTTCCACTACCTGGGCCAGGAGGAGCGCGGCGCTGCTGGCGCACGCGCTGCTCGCCTTCCACGAGCACGCCGCCAGCGTACTGGCCCCACACAGGCTCGCGGTGAGTACACACTGAGTGCTGCACTTCTGCACTTCCACTACCTGGGCCAGGAGGAGCGCGGCGCTGCTGGCGCACGCGCTGCTCGCCTTCCACGAGCACGCCGCCAGCGTACTGGCCCCACACAGGCTCGCGGTGAGTACACACTGAGTGCTGCACTTCTGCACTTCCACTACCTGGGCCAGGAGGAGCGCGGCGCTGCTGGCGCACGCGCTGCTCGCCTTCCACGAGCACGCCGCCAGCGTACTGGCCCCACACAGGCTCGCGGTGAGTACACACTGAGTGCTGCACTTCTGCACTTCCACTACCTGGGCCAGGAGGAGCGCGGCGCTGCTGGCGCACGCGCTGCTCGCCTTCCACGAGCACGCCGCCAGCGTACTGGCCCCACACAGGCTCGCGGTGAGTACACACTGAGTGCTGCACTTCTGCACTTCCACTACCTGGGCCAGGAGGAGCGCGGCGCTGCTGGCGCACGCGCTGCTCGCCTTCCACGAGCACGCCGCCAGCGTACTGGCCCCACACAGGCTCGCGGTGAGTACACACTGAGTGCTGCACTTCTGCACTTCCACTACCTGGGCCAGGAGGAGCGCGGCGCTGCTGGCGCACGCGCTGCTCGCCTTCCACGAGCACGCCGCCAGCGTACTGGCCCCACACAGGCTCGCGGTGAGTACACACTGAGTGCTGCACTTCTGCACTTCCACTACCTGGGCCAGGAGGAGCGCGGCGCTGCTGGCGCACGCGCTGCTCGCCTTCCACGAGCACGCCGCCAGCGTACTGGCCCCACACAGGCTCGCGGTGAGTACACACTGAGTGCTGCACTTCTGCACTTCCACTACCTGGGCCAGGAGGAGCGCGGCGCTGCTGGCGCACGCGCTGCTCGCCTTCCACGAGCACGCCGCCAGCGTACTGGCCCCACACAGGCTCGCGGTGAGTACACACTGAGTGCTGCACTTCTGCACTTCCACTACCTGGGCCAGGAGGAGCGCGGCGCTGCTGGCGCACGCGCTGCTCGCCTTCCACGAGCACGCCGCCAGCGTACTGGCCCCACACAGGCTCGCGGTGAGTACACACTGAGTGCTGCACTTCTGCACTTCCACTACCTGGGCCAGGAGGAGCGCGGCGCTGCTGGCGCACGCGCTGCTCGCCTTCCACGAGCACGCCGCCAGCGTACTGGCCCCACACAGGCTCGCGGTGAGTACACACTGAGTGCTGCACTTCTGCACTTCCACTACCTGGGCCAGGAGGAGCGCGGCGCTGCTGGCGCACGCGCTGCTCGCCTTCCACGAGCACGCCGCCAGCGTACTGGCCCCACACAGGCTCGCGGTGAGTACACACTGAGTGCTGCACTTCTGCACTTCCACTACCTGGGCCAGGAGGAGCGCGGCGCTGCTGGCGCACGCGCTGCTCGCCTTCCACGAGCACGCCGCCAGCGTACTGGCCCCACACAGGCTCGCGGTGAGTACACACTGAGTGCTGCACTTCTGCACTTCCACTACCTGGGCCAGGAGGAGCGCGGCGCTGCTAGCGCACGCGCTGCTCGCCTTCCACGAGCACGCCGCCAGCGTACTGGCCCCACACAGGCTCGCGGTGAGTACACACTGAGTGCTGCACTTCTGCACTTCCACTACCTGGGCCAGGAGGAGCGCGGCGCTGCTGGCGCACGCGCTGCTCGCCTTCCACGAGCACGCCGCCAGCGTACTGGCCCCACACAGGCTCGCGGTGAGTACACACTGAGTGCTGCACTTCTGCACTTCCACTACCTGGGCCAGGAGGAGCGCGGCGCTGCTGGCGCACGCGCTGCTCGCCTTCCACGAGCACGCCGCCAGCGTACTGGCCCCACACAGGCTCGCGGTGAGTACACACTGAGTGCTGCACTTCTGCACTTCCACTACCTGGGCCAGGAGGAGCGCGGCGCTGCTGGCGCACGCGCTGCTCGCCTTCCACGAGCACGCCGCCAGCGTACTGGCCCCACACAGGCTCGCGGTGAGTACACACTGAGTGCTGCACTTCTGCACTTCCACTACCTGGGCCAGGAGGAGCGCGGCGCTGCTGGCGCACGCGCTGCTCGCCTTCCACGAGCACGCCGCCAGCGTACTGGCCCCACACAGGCTCGCGGTGAGTACACACTGAGTGCTGCACTTCTGCACTTCCACTACCTGGGCCAGGAGGAGCGCGGCGCTGCTGGCGCACGCGCTGCTCGCCTTCCACGAGCACGCCGCCAGCGTACTGGCCCCACACAGGCTCGCGGTGAGTACACACTGAGTGCTGCACTTCTGCACTTCCACTACCTGGGCCAGGAGGAGCGCGGCGCTGCTGGCGCACGCGCTGCTCGCCTTCCACGAGCACGCCGCCAGCGTACTGGCCCCACACAGGCTCGCGGTGAGTACACACTGAGTGCTGCACTTCTGCACTTCCACTACCTGGGCCAGGAGGAGCGCGGCGCTGCTGGCGCACGCGCTGCTCGCCTTCCACGAGCACGCCGCCAGCGTACTGGCCCCACACAGGCTCGCGGTGAGTACACACTGAGTGCTGCACTTCTGCACTTCCACTACCTGGGCCAGGAGGAGCGCGGCGCTGCTGGCGCACGCGCTGCTCGCCTTCCACGAGCACGCCGCCAGCGTACTGGCCCCACACAGGCTCGCGGTGAGTACACACTGTCCTTTGTTAGATTCAATAAATTCTATGCTTTGTAGCGATTGACACAGAATTAAATCTGCCTCATTGACGTGCGCTCGTACGGAGTGGAGCGCACGTCAGAATAGTAAAATAGTCCGAGTCTACCGACTCTTATTTTACACAACTAATATTATAAACTAACAAGGTTCTAACGATACTACAAACATCGAAATCGGTTGAGGCGTTTTACAAGTTATGGTGGAATAAAGAAACTCACAAACATACATACATACATGAACCCTGAAAATAAAACACTCCTTTTTTTGGGCAGTCGTGTAAAAATATAAAAGACCAACATTGTTCAACAAACAATTGTATGCTATATCTTTAAAATGGTTTGTCCTAAGGACTTAATTATTGTTGAAATGTTATTTTTATTCCCTAATCCAGGGCTTCCCAAACTGTGCGTCGCGACGCCCTGGGGCGCCGCGGTATTATACTAGGGGCGTCGTGAGGCGATCTAAATAGGTTGGCTGTCTGTGTACAACCATCGACTAATCGGGAAATCCCCGTTGGGCCGCGTTCAGGAATTACACAAAGCGATCGCTCGAACGTAGGAGTCACTGCTCTAAGCTAATCGACCACCGTAAGAATTGTTCCTGCTTGTAGTGCCGGGCCGCTGTAAACGGGCGTCGCAAAAATATGGCAACTTCCTAAGGGCGTCACAGTTCAAATAAGTTTGGGAAACTCTGCCCTAATCTATCATTTGAAACCAAAATTATTTAAATATCTGTATAGTTGAAAAAGTCTATTTTCACCTTACGTAAAAAATTATTGCTCCCTTTTTGACTGCACATAGATAACTAACTGAGACAGAGCAGCGGTGGCCCAGTGGTGGCGGCCCCGACTTACGAATAGTAAGTCATGGGTTCGAACCCAGACAGGCGCATTACTTTGTGTAATTTATTTCATCACCACTGCTCTCAAAACGGTGAAGGAAAACATCGTGAGGAAACCGGCATGTCCTAGAACCAAAAATTCAAAGACTTGTGAGATCTACCAACCCTGGGCCTGCGTGGTGGATTATAGCCCATTCCCTCTCATTGAGAGGAGGCCCTGTCCCAGCAGTGGGAACATTATAGGCTGATGATGATGATGATGAGATAACTAACTTAAAAAAAAATGTTAAAAGATCAGCATTTTGGGACTGTTTTTGTTTTATATCAATTTAACCCTTAAAAAATTGTCTTTCATTTGAGTCTAATGGGGAGGCCCATTAGACTCAAATGTAATTAATGTGGTACTAATAGCGCTAGCATAGTTGGTACTCAAACATCGTCATTGGTTGAAAATGTGGTAATGTAATTTTATATTTCAAAATAGCTTAACCTCATCGGTCAGATTGACAGCAAGTATGGTGGCGCCATCAGATATTAAGTTTGCCCCCAGTACATAATGTCGGGCGTGGGCGAGATGATGTCGGCGGGCGTGGTGTGGCGCTGGCAGGGCGAGGCGGGCGCCTGGGGCGGCGACTCGCGCCTGGCCGCGCTGCGCCACTGCCTGGCCGCGCTCAGCTTGCCGCACAGGGGCCTGCACAGGGCGCACGCCTATCTACATCTGCTCAATTGTACGCCTGACGTGAGTGCTCCCAAACTACCTAACATTTATTTATTAAATCATTTACACCACCAGATAAATAGAAAATCAACTTACAGCTAATACTTAAAGTCGGGCCACGCGCAGTGTAGGGTTCCGTAGTGGCCCGTTATGTTTAAAATTTTGTTTTTCAATGCAAGTCTTCACCCGTTATAAACAAGCAATTACTCCATCTTATTCACTTTAACATTTTCACCGCCACGGACTTCAATAGAAGTTCCAGATTTTCGTGCCACCAGCGCCACGACTTCATTAGAAGCCCTTCATTTTAATGTGATGTGATGTTATAAAAATAAATTTACAGTATTAGACAGGTTTTTTTCATTTTACTATTTAATAATAACACTGTCTAGTACCCTGGTTTTTTTTTATTTTTCCACACAAAAAAAGCCCCTAATTGTCGTAAAATTGGCAAAAACAAAAACTCCGAACATTTTTAATGTCTCCAGAACGCCAAGGACTTATATATAGTCGGCCAGTGATGTGACGCGAAAGTTGTCACTGTTTGATTTAACCCGTTGAAATATTTATAAATATTATTACCGGAAAAAATTTGAGGTCAGTAAAATATGAACTTGATTAACTACTTAATCATAAAGGGAAAACACACTAATTTCGTCCTTCAGATGCGTGCCGACTCGGAATTAAATAGTTGATAGCAATCCTTGTCGATAATTTATATTCCCATCTCTACAAAACAATTGGTTGTCAGTGCCCCGCGGACTATTATAGAAGTCGTTCTGTGACGTCATAAACGTACGGCTGTCAAGGTCAGTTTGCCAAAGTGCAGACTGTAGGTATCATTAATCGGATTCTTTCACTTTGCTTATAACTGATAACAATAGGTACTATTCTATTTTACTACTAGTAATAAGTAAACCAATAGGTAGTGAAATGAATGAAGAACTGGATTAAGGGCCAGCTTTTATACATTTTACAAGGTGTGGAATCGCACTCGGAGTATTCTGTGGAGAACGTTGAACCGGAAGAAATTGACTCTGATTTCTGAATAACGTCTTCAAAAAGTAAGAATTTAATAAGTAAATGTTCGGTAAGCCACAAACTAAGCGTCGCGCGTCGCTTGTAGGTATCTTGTGGCTCTGGAGTGCGAATTTAACAAAGTTGAAATGGTTACTGAAATAGTTAAAAAACACGGTACTTAATGGACAAAAATATAAGAAAGACCATAGACCATATCCCTAGTCAGAATTGAATTTAACGTGCTCTGAGCGCCAAGAACTTGAAATGACGTCATGAAACAAATAGAGATGCACCTCATTTCCTAAAGCTCTAATTGAGTTATGTATTTGTTTCTTTAATACTTAGAATTTATATTGTTTTTCTTACTAGGGATACTGTGAAATAAAAAAAATATGGAAATATTTATTCAGTTTTGATTTTTATCCGTAAAATTATAATTAAAACTTAACTTCATATAAATCTCATTCATCGATATGACGACACCCTCATCACTACTGTTTACTGCCTACATTTATAGGTTGGTGCCTGGCGAGGCATCGCGCTCTGTGTTCGTTGGCGGTGAAAAGATTAAAAGATTTATTCAAAGGATTTTGTATTTGTTACAAAATTATCCAACACCCAAGTTCAACGTCTGTTACTGCTAAACTAATAAAGTTATCTTAACCGCTATAGTTTTCCTTTAAAGTTCATGAAATGCACTTTCAATATCGTTTAACACAAAATTATTCAAGCC
This sequence comes from Xestia sexstrigata, assembly GCA_941918905.2. Classification (NCBI taxonomy): domain Eukaryota; kingdom Metazoa; phylum Arthropoda; class Insecta; order Lepidoptera; family Noctuidae; genus Xestia; species Xestia sexstrigata. The sequence continues at coordinate 21,247,078 of OW799206.2, forward strand.
GTAAAATACAAAAATTGACACCGTACAAAAACTGTTTTTGATGTAAGTACTTTGTTAATTCCCTCATTTTCAACAATTAAATTGTAACAATTACATTTTACCATCCGCAGGAAATAATCACATCAGTCCGCGAGAAAGGCGCCCAGTTCACTGAGCTGGAATACTTGAACGCGTTCAAAGTGATCCAGGCTCGTCGCGACATATCGCCGGCTGATATGAAGATGCATCTCAAGCAACTGTCTGTCGCACTGGGCCATGTTGGGGTCACTGTTTAGACTAGAAGAATCTTCATCTGCTTGCCTTTTACCAACATTGTTGGAATCGGCTTTCAGTCTAACCAAATTGCAGCTGAACACCAGTATTTTTCATGGAGCGACTACCTATTGAATGTTTATGAAGGACTGACCACACTTATCGACGTGGAGTCAGCCTAAGCCACGCTGAAAAATCTATGTGCGTGCAATACAGACGTCATATGCCATGTTCCGTTGCGGACGACGCGAGACACGGGTTGGACTATTTGCTTATTATATGTACGCTCTCTGTCCGGCTCAATCCGCGTGTGCGTCTATAAGTGTGGTTACTCGCCAATTGCTCAAATTAATAATAAAAACTTCGTACAGAAGCTAAGCTGGGCGATTGATACGTAGCGAAATTTAGAACACGTTTGGAACGGAAGTTTCGTTTAAAATAAGTACGGAGTAGTGATTCTTTTTCTAAAATAAATTATCTAGAATAAAGCAGAACTTACCTAACTTGTAACTCGTAGTATTATGCTTGGCGTGCCTTATCAATGTTATTCAAAAATATATTCTAATTTATACTTTATAGAGACAACATTATGTTTACTCATCAGAAACTTATTTAAAAGATAGTAAGATTATCGATTTATCATTATATTTTAGTTTTAAGTGCATTTTAATTATTATTTGCAATAAAAATATTATGATATAACTAACATGAGTTCATTTTATTTATTACCAAATATAATGTAAATGATGTCGTGACGTCTGAGAGTAGTGCTCATCCACGTTGGCTCGCAGGCGTTGTGGCGGGCGCGGTCACGAAATATCATACATGGCGTAATATTCTAGTGTTCACGTACGTCACGTACGTGCGGTCTAAGTAGCGGGCAAGCTAGCGCGCCAGCGGCATTATCAAATGCGTGAGATGTTTACGTGTGTTCCGTGTGTTCACGTCGAACTAGCGGCGGAGCGCGCGATTCATTCGCAGCGTCACGTTACGTTAGTTCAAAAATGTTGAACTTATCGCTACGTCACACTCGCGCAAACGCCTGGCGGCCAATGTGGTGAACACGAACTCGCCCGCCACGTCTACCGCGCCAAGAACAGATTAAAACGTGTTGCACCGACCCCGAGTATTACGGAGCAGGAAAATAATGATGATTCTACTACAAAAGCGCCTCGCAAAGAAAATTGAAAATTCGATTGGGTGCTAAAAACAGCTTGCTCCACAACTAAACACGTTTAGCGCCAAACCCAACAAGCGATAGAATGATGTTTTTAATGTGTTGGTGATTTGTGGTGCAAGCCGGCCTATAATTTTGCAATGTTCGCATTAGAATGTTGAGTGACGTCATCATGATGAATCGCCTCATGAACGTCGCAGAAATCCAATAAATACTGATTGTTTAGTTTCCAGTTAATTGTAATGATTGAAAATCAATGGAAAGCATCTAGATAATACGAATGAAGGATTTCTAAAATTGTTCTGTTTTAGGATGGCCTCAAGAAGCAGTTAGGTACCAAAATCAAAAAAAAAAAAACAAAATTAAAATTACCAAAATTATTCATTTGGAAAATACGATTTCCAAACTTTCCTAAATAATAAAATGCTTAAAGGCTGTAGACTTTTAGATCATTGCCCGAATCGTTGGCATGACTTTCCAACAGTGAACTGTATGCAGCATGGTCTCAGATCTTAGCCGGGTCTACCCTTTATAGCAGAACTTTAAATATGTCATAATATTATTTTGGATAACAGCGGATAGCATAAACTTCATTTCGCAGAAAATCATTTGGCAGACACTCATAAACATACATTCAAACCTCATAATTTTGTAAGTCAGAATCATCTTTAGGCATAAATTTCATATGCAGAAGAATTAAATGTAGAACCATCTTATCGCAGAAAGTTCACAGTCAGAATCATCTTTCGGCATAAATTTCAAACCGATAGTCATTATAAGGCAGAACTATCATATTTCAGAAAGTTTATACAGTTAGAATTATCTTTTGGCATACATTTCATAATGCATAATAATGGAAAGCCTCATCTATCACATTACAGAAAATTCATAGTTATAATAATTTTGTATTTCTTACCATAATAATAAAATTGATTGAACATTTTTTTTTTCGCCACAAACATACGACGATAATGTTAATTGCTGCATATTTCTGATCAGGCAAGCATACATCATGCATGCAGTATGCAAACATGCAAACCAACTTACACCATGCATGCAGAATGCAAGCAAGTTTCTGTCACGGCTCCGGTGCAGCGGGGCTCCGGCGGTCCCACGTGATTTGTTTTACGCTCACCACCGCAGCCATGGGCGTGCGCTACGAAGAGGCAATTAGACAAAGCCTACCCTACCAACTGGGGCAATATTATTATAACTAATGGTAATGAACTATGTAATAAAATAACACTGTACAAAATATTAAAAAAAGTTCAAACTCCTGTTCGAATACTTAGAGCAATTTTTCGCGCCCGTGTTACGTAACCAACACTGTACTGGAAGTTGCTACGAAGCACGACGCTCACCCGCCGGACGCATCTTATAGGCAAATAGTCTGCTGGCCTACAATCCATTGATAAATTTACGCACACAGCGGCAAATTGGTGCATATTTTCGTGTGTATGAACCGCACACATGTATAGATTGCAGCCATTTTTGGGCGATAACTCCTGCGAGTGTAGCTGGGCTATGATTGGCTGCTACAACACAAGGCCAGGATTCAAGGTGAATGTTCTTTAGCCCGCGTAATTCAAATTTCCTTAGGTTTTTTTCAATTTGCAGGCCAGTGCTACTAGGGTGTATGTTGATTAAAATAATGATTCCTGGGGGTTATTGGCGCGTATTATTATTATAATAATTAATAATATTATAGATTTGAAAATTTTCAGTTTTTTCTTCATGGGTGTCATTTTCGTGGTTTTTGTGGTCGCTGATGATGAAAATGAGGTCAAAATGAAAATCCAAGATGGCGCCGACGAAAATTTTCAGTTTTTTCTTCATGGGTGTCATTTTCGTGGTTTTTGTGGTCGCTGATGATGAAAATGAGGTCAAAATGAAAAACCAAGATGGCGCCGACGAAAATTTTCGGTTTTTTCTTCATGGGTGTCGTTTTCGAAAATCCAAGATGAAAAATCGATTCGAAAGACGAAATTTTTTTTGCTATCATTATTTCGTGGCCTACCCTTCGTGGAATACCACTGCACGCCACTGACCGCAGCTTCGGCTTGCTGACCGGCTACGCCGGCTAGCCTCAGCTACGGCGGCGAGCGTTAAAACCACCTGCTCCTAAGCTCGCGGGCCGCCTCACCCCTCCGCGCCTACGCGGATTTGAATTACACTCTAGGGGTAGACAAGACTACGTGGAGTCGGTTTTAGTGCGATTCGTTTCTGTGACTAACTTTTTTAGCGCAACATATTGTCTTTTTATGATAATATTTTAATTCTAATTTAAGGTTAAAAATGCTATTTTATAGAAATGGCAATAATGCCAAATAAAATTATTCCAAATGAAATTCTGCCATCTTCATAATCTGCCAAGTGAAATTGTACCAAATAATCGTCGCTCTAAATAAACGTTATTCTAAACGAAATTATGCGGAATTTGAACATTGCCAAAGGTATTAAGCCAAATAAAATTCTGCCATCATAAAAGTATGCCATTGTGAATTCGGGCACACAAACGTTCGGCCAAACAATAACTATATTAAACATTTTTTCCCTTGAAAATATTAGTTTAAAGAAGATTATGCCAAGCGTGTTATGCCAAATAAATTTCGGAGCATCAAGATTCTGCCAGATAGACGGAACCCATCTTAGCCTGTTCCGTCAGGAACTAATTAAAAAAAAAAAATAACAACAGTGTCCACCTTGATGTATTTCACCAAGATTTTGTAGGGTTTATAATTGTGAACTTTAAATATGTTATAAGTTAAAATACCATTCTCTCAATGATGATAAATTTCAATAAAAAATAACAACCAAGACTCTGAATAAGAATAATTTATCTGCTTAAAATACAGGTGTTACCAGTTGTTACAATATGGAATATGTAAGAAATTCTTTAACTTTTGTTATTCCTATAAAACGCTTAAATTTAAGGGAAAGTTAATCAAGTGTTTAACTTTCTAATACAACACTTATTTTACAATTTAATAAATTTTAGGTAGCACGATTTTGGTAAAACGGAACGCAAATAGAAAACATCGTCGCCGGTAGTGACTTCAAAAGATATGTGTCAAAGAAACAGTTTTATTTGAAAACGACTTATAGTTTCACAAAGATGTTATTATAATAATGCTAATGCAATGTTTGCTTGAATTAAGCACATAAGTACATTTTAATAAAAATATTATATTTAGGGTAAACGGTAAGCAGTACCTAATTGAACGTAACTTTTAATTATTTTCTTGATATGGTATTTTATTGATTTAGGTGAAGAAAAAATACATGCATATTCCTTAGTGGTAGTTTAGGCACAATTCTATTCAGTTTACTGCATACGACGTAAATGTGTGGCTTCCAATTACAAATCTGTCAATGAATCTTTAACAATCGGTGTTTTTTTAAGGCACACGTTTAAAATGTAAAGATTTAAGGTTATTATTGTGTCAAAAACTCTAGAAAGTATCCGAGGGAAATGGAGCTGGGGTAAATTCAAAATCGTATTATGGCAATGGCAACAATAATAGATAAAATGTCAAAATAAATACAAAATGGCGGGAATTGTTTTCTTTTGTAAATAAACTGTTGTATTGTATTTCTGCGTTACAAATACAAATATTTTAAAACAGTTATAGCGATTTAACTTTATTATTTACTACTATAAAACGATACAATGGCAGACAACGATCTAGCAGATTTACGAAAACAGTGCATCCAGAGTCTATATTTGTGTACAGATAATGTATCAAAATATTTAGATAGTGAGAAAGAAGCCGAATTCGATAAGCTGAAGATGTGTGTCCAGCAGTATTGTACTTTAGAAGCACAGCAGGATGTTACCATTGAAGCTATGGAGAGAGCAAAGGTGAGAATTGAGCTAAGACTTTTTTTTAGGTTAAGTTTTATTTTTTTAATGGTATTCAATCAGGGTGAGGTCATCTTCTTAGTTGTACTATTTTAATTAAGTATGTCTAAAATGTTTCTCTGGCCTGAATCCATTCATTAACTACTGAACTGTTGAAAGTAGTTCTAAGGGTACTTACCATTTTGTGATTGACTGATGTGATGAATCACCTGAGTTTTATATGTAGATTAATACAAACACTTGAACAGTTTGTTGATTACTCTCTAACTCACTCACATAACTCAGTATTGTTATTGAATATTATATTCAATATAGCAACAGGTTACAAGATTGATAATTAAAGAGGCAGACCATCGCAATGTTAAAGCCACTTAAAAAAGAAGTGCACCAAAGTGCAAAACATGCTTAGGGAAGCTGATAGTCACTTGTTCACCAAATAATTGTGTTTTTTTTTGTTATGTACTGTATCTGGCAACCTTCTGGCTTGTTACTACTAAACATATCATCATGCCTGTAAACTCCAAAGGGTTAGGCAGAGGTGTACCTCATATACACCCACATTTAGCCTGTTATGTTTCAAGTCCCAGTCAACAGTCTGTTTTTACTACTACTGTTAATATATTATTTGATGATTTTAAACTCTACATTATAATTGCAGCAAGAGACTGATACCTCCAATGTAGATACCCTGGAAGAGAGATTCAAGTCTCACCTGAGCAATTTAGCAAGCAAACGACTCCGGGTGGACAACCATCCTTATATGATGGAATTCAACAAGAGGTTCCAAAAAGGACTGGAAACTGCTGACCGTAAGAATTTATCTTTAGTCTGAAAACATTGCTGTTAATAGGAAATATGCAAAAATTTTATTTAATTTTTTATTTTGATACGGAATTTTAAAGTAATATATAAATTATGTCAAAAACCGAAAACAAGACATAAATCGACCAAACAACACAAAAGTTATAACCATTTAAACTTTTGTTTCTATCTCTTTCTAGATAAACGGAATTTAGTATGGATTTTGTACGTCGATGCAGAGAATGACGTCATTTGCTGTATCGGATCTCTCTGTCTAATCAGCAGTTTCAAATGCTTATAACTTAGTAATTTTTATAGATATTAAAAAAATAATTTCACTTTGCTATATCTGATGTTAATACACTTTGTTTAGGTGATAAAAAAAAAACATGCATATCAATGCAATCCGAATAGACTTGAGAATAGGGTTCTCAAGTCTAAACGGACTATTCACCACTAGATAAGTCCCAGTTAACTTGTCTAGCAGTGCTGCCAGCCTTTTCCTGTTGACAGCTATGTGGACGAATTTTTCGACGCCCTGTAACCCATTTTGATACTTGTACAGATTTTTATTTCTACTATAGAGTTAGTGTGTAATTAATGTAAATGATCAGTCTGTGTTTAATAAATATTTTCTGGCAGGTAATTCCTTACAAGTTCTGTTGTACTTTTGAATTCGCTAGTAGTTAAGTATCTGAACTTAGATTCTAAAATAAATGACTTATTCCACAGGTAACTTAGATGAATCAGACTTGGCCATAACTGAATCACAGGACCAATTTGTGAGTATTACTTTGTACCTGTTTTAAGTTATAACAAAAAATACATTTAATATATATAGGACTTGTGATAATGTTAGCATGATTAATTTATTATTCTTATTCATTTCAGTTGGACCCAATAACAAAGAGACCAGTAACAGACCCAGTAAAGAACTCAGTGTGTGGTCACATCTATGAAAAGGAAACCATATTGAACTTAATTAAAACTAAACCTAGGTCCAAATGTCCAGGTAATGCAAATCAAAGATTACGCCAAAACCAATTTGCTTAGAAGCTTTTGTTTTGCTCTTACAGCGAGGATGACAGATGATACAAGTCATTCGAGAATTGGTACCTTTTGTTTGAACATCAAAAATACTGACAATCTCCCAAAATGCCCTTGACCACTTACTAGTGTTTATGCTGGGGAGTAGTAGCAGAATAAATACCCCAGCAAAACATTTGTCTATTAATATTTAGAAGAACTAAATACGTAGCAGTTGCAGTAGGGGATGATCTTCGGAACTTCTAATCCGATTCCGAAAATTCTTACACTGAGCATTATCCCTGAGTGTGTAGTGGCTTTATTTAAGTGGTATAACTACAAATCATAACGCGAATGTACCCGGGGACAAAAGCTAGTACCAGATATCATCATCTGCTGAGCCTTTTCCCAACTATGTTGGAGTCGGCTTCCAGTCTAGCCGGCTGCAGCTGAATACCAGTATCTTATATGGAGCGACTGCCTATCTGACCTCCACAACCCAGTTCGTACTGGGTAATACGATACCCCTTGCTTGCTTGCTATATTTCATAGTACCAGATATATTTTTAAATAATATAGGATGTAAATGGACTGGATGAATTTATGAAGCTGTCGACTAAGCATTCTGTACATCAAACTAAGTAACCCTACGCAAAAATTATTGTTGGGAAACGACTTTTTTTGGGGTGAAAAATCATGTTTTACCGTAAAACTCAATGTAACGCTCTCAAAGCATTGTGCTGATGGATGCATTGATAAGGGGGGTCGTGGAGGTATTTAAAGTTATAACATCAAAAACTTGCACATATTTAAAAAAAAGTTGGAAAAAGGAACTTGTGTAAAAGTTGGAACTTTGGCCCCCAATATCTCCATAACCAGAAGGTTCCCGTAGAAGGTATGGTGTAGAACAAAAAAATGATCGCAATGACGGACAGAACACATGCCTCTCGGCTTCGTTAAGTATCTATTTACACCCTTTAGAAATGCACCAACATCTCCATCTCCCGTAACACCACAAATCTTTTGCATGAATATATTTTTTTAATAAGTAGATAAATTATATTCTCATTGCAGTGGCTGGCTGTGGCAACCGAGGTCCCATATTGAGAGACCACCTGATATCTGATGAAGAGCTCAAGTTCCGTATGACCATCACCACGCATTCCACTATGATAGAGAGGTCTATCATGGACCTGGATGATACTACGTAATTCAAGCATATTCTATATGACATTATGATTTCCAGTTACAGTGGGCGTCATTCTACATCAATGGCATTTAAATGTTGTTAGTGAAAGATTTGAATCGTTAGACTCGTCCTACCGCGACAAAGAATGTTCACATTTCTGTTTTGTCGACAATGATTAAGTGAACGAGACTCTTAGCTGACTCCTTTAAAGGTTCAGTAAAACCGCAGATGCGCAATTCTGGACACACAATTTACGGAAGTATCTGTCAGAGCCCGATGTTGTGGTACAGTCACGAGCACCAAAATGCAAACACTTGACAACTTTTAAAAGTGGTTTTTCTACTACTGTTCTGGTTAAAATTTCATGTTGTTACGAACATAATATTTTAGAACTCATATTTTTATAAAAAAATATCCTATCTCCGAGTTACAATCGTTATTTGTCGCGAAAATTGCTTTTATTCTTAGGAAAGTGTATGACATATTGGTGCTCTGCAGTGTACGGTCGACCAAGTTACATATTTGGTTTACATGTTACAATGTAATTTGCATGTTAAAATGTAAACCAAACAGCTTGGTCGACCGTACATGGAAATACTTTCGCGTGACCTAAGTACGGTAAGGGCACTTCTATCGATTTAATTAAATCTTTGCTAGTTTTTATTTTAGTATGATGAGGATTATATTGTATTTTTTTTTTTGTGATAGCTGATTTGTGTTGTCAACAGTGCATGTTATTATTGCTTACTATTTTTCAATTACTCAATGCTACACGATTTAATAGCTTACTGAGATATTGAGAACTTCATCACAAAAATGTATCGAATCTGCGGGCCTACAATGGCCGCTTTAGCAGAATCGTAATATGGATCAAGTTAAACATTTTAAATTCTTAAAATGGACTTTATGGTTATGACCATAGAGTCCATTTTAAGAATTTCAATTTTTTTACGTTATGTTAGACCCCCTGATGGCGTCTTTTAGTTGCTGATACAGTACAAACAAACCTTAAGTGAACTTGTGTAGACATCCCATTATGTTAAATGATTAAAGTTTTGTAAATACTTAATTATTAAAATAAACGTTTTTCTAAACATATTTTTAGACTATTATTTTATCAAGGGGAGTGGTTTAAATAAATAATAATGAACTACATGTAGAATATAATGTATTTTAGCGAAAATCTATTAATATCTATAACAATGCAGTTTGTTATTCAATACATTTATCATCAAGATTAGTATCAGACATTTGTTTAATAGTTTTGTTTCATAATAATATTTTCACTTTCAAAACAATATAGGTCACATGTTACACCACAATGAGTGTATCTATTTGCAACTATTTTTAAAAACAAAATGAAACATTTACTTATTTTTGTTTGATAATATGAGTTAATGTTTATGTCATCTGTTTCACAATCTCCAGTTAAGCTCCAGTTATTTTAACTGGTAGTTAATTCCTAACCACATGTGGTAAAAGTGGTTGTTTAACGTTTTTGCTTACACCTCTATAATATATATTCATTCAATAAAATTAAAGCGATTAAAGCGAAATAATTACATTCAATAAAATTAAAGCGTAATAATAATCTTAAAAAAAACATGACGCTCCAATCTTGATGACAACGTATTGATAATAATTATTTATTATATTGGTCCATAAAACTATATCAATAAAAGTGCATTAACAAGATTAATGTTTAACACTAATAAACTATGAAGCTCAATACGCTAATAGTTAAAACCGACCAGAAAAATACGATTGATGATTGTGGTTGAATTTTAGTAAGTAAATTGTAAAACAAAAACACCTTGACGACTCTGCCCCCGCTTTTCTAAAGGTGTACCTCTAAACAAGTAAACAAGAAATAATACCGTTAAATCACGTTTAACATCTTTCCTCAATGATTTAAACCGCGTTCAAGACTTGTCAGTGTCAATTGACACTTACAGCTCCTAAACGCGGTTCAGGTCGCTGGTCGCGTTCAGATTAATTGGTGAAATACACTCTCACTGCCGAATCATGACAAAGACAGCATGAATTTCAAGAGAATAAGTTGTCCTGTAACAACTTTACATGCCTATAATGGCAGCATTATCAGAATCATTTATAATTTAAAATTCTTAAAATGGTCTTTATGGTTATGACCATAAATACCATTTTAAGAATTTTAACGTGATTCATATTATGATTCTGATAAAGCAGCCATTTTAGGCCCCCAGTAAGTCTTTCAAATTCGGGTTTATTGATTCCTTTTTCTGGTCGACCTACAATAATAAATTACAAAAAATCTATTTCAAGTAAGTATCACACTAAATATGGCGTGTGTAAAATAATTGAAAATAGCACTTTTATTAATTCTAAAATTAATAATATTGGTGGTTTGATTACATTACATCTATACAACAACCGATTTGTCACAGCTGACGGGAGGTGTTAGGCCAGTATGGCTGAGCGGTAAGTCCTACCCCCTTATTCAAAATATTTTTTTTTTTTACTATGCATTAATGTCCCACTGCTGAGCAAAGGCCTTCTCCATATCTTTCCCGGTATAAAAACAAATAATTTAAATTTATTAAGAAAAATGAATTAAGTAATCTGAAACTGATCCAAGATGTAAAATTCCAGCTCGGTAAGATAACGGAAGTATTGCAAGATAAATAAAATTGTTTTTAATCTGTAGGTAATTTCTTTTCTCATAAATAAGCAATAAGTGAATAGGTCGTTTATGAATAAGGGGACAGTCTAAAGTTTAAGAAAACCTTGTATATTTTTTACTTTCAAGTAACAATATAAATGTTGCTAGATTGGTAACTTAGTATAATAAAAAGTGGTTTGAAAATACCTTGCAATAGTTGCGACAATACATATTTTACAAAAAAAAACATTAAATTGCATAGCAATTGTTTAAGTAAAGTCCCTTAAAAATTCTGATCTGGCAATACAAAGATTGATTAATAAACTGGACTAATTGCTAAGTAAAAGAACCTTGTCACACTAAATCTTTTATTTGCGGAGTATCCTTAATTATATGCTTGGTGAGACAAAGTTCTACGACAGCAACCGGCCCGTCTATAACACATTACAATAATAATGTATAATTAGAATTGACTAAAAGACAAAATAAAACTAATACATTAGTGAACACACATATTTAGCGTAGTCTAAACATTCTAGGGTATCTAATTGTACACTTTCACGAGTCAAGCGTCAATTCAAACTATTCAATAAGTGCACTATCGGATTATCAAAAATCTTACGATTAAAGTGAATAGAATAAGGAACACGCCTCTAGAATTTGTTTTATTTACCAGGGAATAAGTTCGAACATGAGGGTATTTTTGGGTTAGTCACCAACTGGACACACGGGTGAAACTCACAATTAGTATCACTTATAATTTCGTCATCTGGACACGCCAAACACACACACCTCAGTATCTGGTATGGCTTGCTAGGTCCGCCCGTTCCTGAGAAAATCGGTGGTGACAGACGGACAAGAATGTGATCTTATAAGGGTTCCTTTTTACCTTTTGAGGTACGGAACCCTAAAAACCGGCCCAGTGCGTGTCGGGCCACGCGCAGTGTAGGGTTCCGTAGTAGCCCGTTATCACAATATAGAACTAACCCGTTGGTACAGCGCCATCTAGCGGCAGCTTTGTGAAACTTATGATAATTTATTATGTTTATATTTTAGATTTTGTTTTTCAATTCAAGTCTTCACGCGTTATAAACAAGCAACTACTTCATCCCAAGTTCAACTACTATTACTGCTAAACTAATAAAGTTAAATTAAATCTGAAAACCGTAAATATGTAGTTACAAAAAAAATTTACTATTACACACTTATTATTTGCGGTTGGTGCAATAGCCGTTCTAGGGATCGACCAGAAAAGTTTAGTTTGTCCTTTAAAAAGTTTGTACCCTCGGTGCGCGAGTCCGACTCGCTCTTGGCCGGTTTTTGAAGCTAATAAGGTTTTGCAAGCAAAAAAGTGAGGCAGCTTTTTCATGTTTGTGTGTTTATAATTTATTTACCTGACTGTACACTTTAACCGGACTCTACTGTATTTTTGCAAAAAATACTGTGTGTGTGCAGTTGCCGAAAACAAAAGTGATTTAATTTAAGTTTCACTACGTGGACACGTGTAAAAATCTTGGCGTGTCTAAATGACGAAATAATAAGTGATACTAATTGTGAGTTTCACCAACTGGACACACGTGTGTCCAGTCTCTCGTGTCCAGTTGGTGACTAACCCGTATTTTTGATATACCGAATGCTAAAGCTATCTTATAAGGGGTGCTACACATATTTGGGTCTTGCCGATCGGAAAACGCTATTCGCCATTAACTATCACTACTTATTTGATTTTGCCGCAAAAATCAATTAGTGAATTGCGTATTTAGTTAATTTCCATAAATATTACCAAGACTACTCGTATTGAACAAGCTAATTAAAAAAAAACAGTTTCATGCAACTTGTTGATTGATTTGATATTGACAACACAAGCCTTTTCATAGTTTCAAGCTTTACCGCTGTCTTGCGCGCTTAGGTAGGTACAGTCACGAGCACCATTATCTAAACACTCCTAAATGCAAAAGCCATTTTCGAGAGAAATAACTATTGCAACTTGGAGATAGGATCTTTTTTCGTAAAAATTTGATTTCCAGAATACTATGTTCGTGTAACATGAAATTTTAATCAGAACAGTATGAGAATAGTGCATTTTGAAACAAGTGGAGAAAGTTTGTTATTGCATCCGAGGAGGAATTAACTCCCGAGCCGTAGGCGAGGATGTTTTTGAGCCGAGAACTGCAATAACAAATGGCCACGTGTATCAAACGACGTTTTTCAATACACTTTTGAAGAAATAAATTTAAGAACGAAAAATATTTTCTCATGAATTACTATGAAACTATGATTTTAATTTTCTTTTTTCCCGCGCTTTGCTTTCGCCAGATTGAAGGAGAAGCAAAGGTATGAAGCCGCTAAACAGCCTAATATAAAAAATAGTTTTTTGTTTATATTTTTGAATTTAGAACACAAATAAATGTTAATTTGTGTATAAAAGTAACTATTAGTTTTTAATAATCATGTTTATTTATGATATTCAATTATAAACACAATTTGAATATTCAAAAAATATTTATACCGTAAAGACGCTTAGTGCTTTGCCGAAATTAAAAAAAATTCACCTCAGACTATAGGCATTGAACCAATTTGGACTAAGTATAGTTATAGTTATCTGTGGCAATTTTCATTCCCGCACACGTGCGGGAAAATGGAAAAAAAACGCACGCGTCTGAAATACATTGCATGTTGTACTTAATCGAAGTGCGTTATGGACCAGTTTTCGAGGAAGTGTATTGAAAAACCAATTTTTAAAGTTACGTCCTACTCCGTTAAGTACTAGTCAAAATTTATTTTTTCTCACTTAATTACCTTAATTTTGAACTAGAGGCGTGTCCTCACTAACTTCGTAACTAGGTATGACGTATATCAAGCAACATTTGCGGACTAAATATTAAAAATTGAAATATTTAATATTACAGTATAATTCACTATGTGAATCTACATTGTACTTTGAGTATTTTCAGTATTGCTATTATTTGTATATGATTAGTTTTTATTACAACCGTAAATTTTTGACTTGATCAGAAATTAATAACATTCTCATTACAAATTAAGTTATAATTTTCATAATAATTATGACACAAGTCGAGGTGAAAATAAGTAAGTAGGTACTGTATCACTCTAGTAAAAACGAAATATTTGAAGTTAAAATTATGTTTTGTCATTATTTGTGATTAATTTCTGAGTCAGTTCACAAGCAAGCTATCATAGGGTAAATCGATAACATTGACAGTATAAAAAGGCAAAGTTTAAAAGGTTGGAATGTAAAAATTCGAGAGAATCGCAAAAATAAATGTCTTATATACGAAAATACGCATAAACATTACACAGTAAAGTTTTAATGCACAAAATTCTAGCATTTACCGAAGTAGAGAAAGTTTAAAACTATGACTAGAGAGAGTTTAAAAAAGCTTACAAAAATGTAGGAGGATTGATTTAATATCTCGATTCACAGATGCCGCGGTCTCCGAAGTACCAACCGTTTGAATATAGAGGAACAGTTTGGCTTCACTCATTAATCAAATAAAATTGACGATTCTTTATTAATATGAGAACCGGGCATAAACCCATTTATGCTTTAAAGTAATAATTAAAAATTAAACTAGCCATAATAACCACTTGATCTTAAATTAAATGTAATATTTTTAACATGATTATCACACATGCAAGTAGACTTAACAATTGATTAAATAATTGCTCGAAAATTAATATTAACTACAAATACTTTTGGCTAGGCTGAGGCCTGATATTTTGGCTCAATGGGAATTATGTGTTGGGAATTTGGGAACTTGGATGGAGTGCCAAAATGTGTGACACAAGTTGCCAATCTATTATAATTAAGGACCGATTAAACGGATTAAAAAGTTAACTGGTTAGACCTATAACCCGTACGCTCGACTAACCATTATACGGGTTAACCATTTTAATATTGCTGATAAACTAGAATGAAAGATACAAAGCACCGAGCGCGGGCTACCTCCGTCACTTTCTTGCGTATTTTTTTAATGTACATACAAAAATGAGCTCTGTGCGTGAACCGGTTATTAAAGGCTGATTAACACTATAATACAGGTTAACTGTTACCTAATCTAGGGTTTGTCACATAACATATATGGGTAACCTGTTCTTAACAAATCGATTTGTTTACGTATCTATGCCCATTTGACCCCATAACCGGCCTCAGATCAGCCATCTTAGTTATGTTCCAAATTATACTCACTCAGAACAAAACCGGATTGGACTTAACATTCAAATAACACTTAATGTTCACAAACCACAGTCAACAAAACTGGCCTTTTCGACTTTCAAACGTAAAATATTTGGTGTTTTTTTCTTAGATTCGTTCAGTCAACGGAATCAATTAATTAATCACCTTTCCCGTTGTTGGATATTGATGAGAAAACACCATAGACGCAGGCTTTCATATCAGAGGTCAAATCATTTCTTGAATCGGAGAATTTCGTCAAACATTCATGAACTTTAGCCTCCTTATAATCCGAGGCAAGTTTATTATTCTTAGATGTTATATCAAGGAATGCAAGCAAATTCTCAGCTACTTCGACCGGCATCTTCGCACAATTCGTGTCTACGAGAATGGTAACGTGCTTACCAATTTCCGACTTTATTAGCTGGGCGACAAAGTTCTGTTCGTAGTCGTATTCTTGTTCGCTGTCGGGCGAGAGTTTCTTTAGCGATTCTATTGCGAGGAGCGTTAGCGCGAGGATGGCTTCGTTCTGCATCAGCGAGTGGGATGCTACTAGCATGTTCACTAGACTTGATATGCAGCCGTCCACCTGAAAGAAAAATAGGTAACATTACAATTTAATACTTGCAGTTGAGCTAGAAAAACTCCTAAGCTAGTCGTTTCAAACTTCGAACGGTGCAAGTAACTGCAGTGTATCTACTAATTTCTTGGAGTTTGATTAGATATCAATGGTACAAAATTACGTTTGCAGCTTAAATGACCTGTGTGGTGTTTCAAAACGCTTGTTTTTGGCTTGTAACTAAAAAGGGTGCATACTATGGAAAATTAATCGGAACAGTTTTTAAAAGCGTGATCAGTAGTAGGTACCTCAACGATATGCCTCCACTGGTAGTGATGTCGCAGCTGCTTGACGGCCCAGGCCAGCAGGCGCGGCGCCTCCCCGCGAACTAGTGATCAGTAGTAGGTACCTCAACGATATGCCTCCACTGGTAGTGATGTCGCAGCTGCTTGACGGCCCAGGCCAGCAGGCGCGGCGCCTCCCCGCGAACTAGTGATCAGTAGTAGGTACCTCAACGATATGCCTCCACTGGTAGTGATGTCGCAGCTGCTTGACGGCCCAGGCCAGCAGGCGCGGCGCCTCCCCGCGAACTAGTGATCAGTAGTAGGTACCTCAACGATATGCCTCCACTGGTAGTGATGTCGCAGCTGCTTGACGGCCCAGGCCAGCAGGCGCGGCGCCTCCCCGGCTGCGCCCGCGAACTCCGCGGCGTGTCCCCACCGCGCTACCGCCCCCAGCGCCGCTGCGCTACCCGCCAGCTGCTTCGCTACGCCCTCTGGTGGGGACACGACGACAACATTACGAGTGTTTTCAGAATTCGTTTATGTACAGTTCCAAAATAATGAGTACCCTCTTGATTCAATACTCCGGGAAATAAATAACCTAAACGTATGTATGTTGTAATTGTACAGGAGAAATCCGCTCGGCTTAGCTCGAATTGTTCCGAGACGGTCCGAACATGATTCAACAACGCTGACACCGAACGGAGTTTGAGGATCGGCACGCGCTGAATGAAAGCCGAAAATGTGATTTGGAGTTGGATAAGAAACACGAACCTCGTAAAAACCATTCAGATTTAGAGGCGTATTACAACAAAAAAACGCGAAGTTGCGAGCTTTACTCGTTGAAATTGTATGTTTTTCGTTCGTTACTTGAAATAACAATTACTTGTTACAATTAGTTCGTTTAAAGTCGAGACTAATACTAGAATGCCATAATGCTCTAAAACGAATCACGGTACTAAACCACAACGCTAACACTACAATGGATCAAAGGTCACAGTGGATCACTTGGGAACGATGCGGCTGATGAACTTGCCAGAAGAGGATCCAGCACAGAACCCTGCGGTCCCGAGCCCATTGTGCCCATTCCTTTCAAGCAACTAAGAAGCTGGTTAAAGGAACACACTCGAATACAAGCGGAGAAATGGTGGACCTCGGCACCAGGGTGCAGGCAATCCAAGGAAGTTATGCCATCCCTGGACACAAAGCAGACCAGGCGCCTTCTGCGCCTGGACAGAGATAGCCTACCTAGCCTGGGAAGCTTGATTTGCTTCTGGAGGGAGGTGGGCTGGTTGGAGTAAACGGCCACCATGGCTCACGCACAATGGTCCACTTTTAGGACTAAGTGCGGACCCCATATATAGGAATAGTTCGTTTTATCTACTTCAATAATAATAAAGCAAATTTTAAATAACTTATTGTTTTATTTATTTAGTAATAATCATTCTCCCGATGCATGTTTAGGTAAAAACTCACGGAGACTTGACTTGGGACCTCTAATTTGTAGAACCTATCGAATTTGTACAATTAAGGTAACGTCGAAATGTAAGAGGGCTCTAATAAAAATAAACATTACTACATAGTATAAAACAAAGTCACTTCTCGCTGTCTGTCTGTCCCTATGTATGCTTAGATCTTTAAAACTACGGAAGGGACTTTGATGCGGGTTTTTTTAATAGTGATTCAAGAGGAAAGTTTATATGTATTTAACATGCATAATATAGTAGAGAAACACTGATCATTTTAGAGGTTTGTAATGTAATGTCTTAAATAACACACATTTTTTTGCGCTTACATTGCAAACGCTGGCTGAACCCTACGAGATCAAAATCATGTACTACAGTATTGTACACCTTAAAAGGTTTACAAAAAAGTCCGCGATGGTAATATGTCTATCTCTTAGGGATAACCCACAATAACCATTTTTTATCCTTTACTTTTTATGAGAAATAATGGCTTATTTACAAAGCGATTTTAAGCAATACAGTATTAATCCTTATCTAATTCAGAACCTTAAATACATTGTGCATTTAATATAGATCAATATGGCACTTTACAGTATATCATTTAAATGAATAATTTAGAAGATATCACAGAATTCAAATTATGCGCGACTGAAAATATCATTCTCAGCGAAACAAATGAGGCCGCAGTGTAACGGTTGGTCACTTGAACCATTTTCATCTTTTAAGTTTTGCGTAATAAGCTTCTAAAATGATGCATTACTTTGCATCATTTTAGAAGCTTATTGATGGTGTATGGTGTAAATCTATATAAGATTATCTTCAATATCTATTTTAAAACTTATTTACCCTAAACACTATTCTTTTTAAATGAATATCTTAGGAGTTATCACAATTGCAGGGGGCGCGGGACTGTCTAAACAGGGTACTGGGGCTCAGGAACCAAACAGCAACCGAAAGAACAGGGTGTCTTAGTCAGTGTGTTTTAGTCAGTAAGTCTGACAGTCCCATCCGCTCCACCCAGGGCGGGAGGACTCATTTAATGATTTTACTACCCAAAAAAAAAAATGGAATTATTGGAGAATAAAGGCACCCGCATTAAAAAATAATTTTACAGTAAGCGCACTTCTTTTTTTGTTCTAAATTGGTCCCGAGCGAAGCCGGGGCGGGTCGCTAGTAATTTATAAAATAAATAAAAACTTACCTTGCCCATCGACCAACAGCCTAATCGTAGCCAACAGTTTATAAGCCACATGATGGTCCTCAGTGGTCGGCAACGCGTTCAACAAGAGCGGCGCCGCCCTGCCCTGTGCAGCCGCGACCCTCTTGTTCGCCGCCGGCACAGCCAAGTTCCGCAGGGACGACAACACCGCGTGTAGGACTTTGACCACTGTGACTGGGTCGATAGGGTGTGTTTTCTCTGGCTCCCTTTGCATCTGCAGACTAAAGCTGCTGTAGGTTTCGAATATGTCTGGAAAATAACAATTTAAACTTTAAATTACCATTCCCTCAATAAAAGTAGGATAATTATAGAGTAAGATCAATAAAATTCGTAGATTCGATTTTTGGAAAGGAGCTTTTGTTCTCCAACTTTTCAGAACTATACAAATGTCTGTTAACCTCAAAGTCAAAATTGTTCAAAGTTTGAGCAAAGTATATAGTAGATAGAACCATGTTCAGTATAGGATTTTTCTTTCACAACTCGGTCTCTCTCACACTGTTACAGCGAGTGGAAACGTTTTTCACGTTTCTACACATAACCTGACTGTCACAAGAGGTATAACTTTGATTTATTGTTACTACTTCATTTTACAAGCAAATTAATGCAAGATAATCAAAATCAAAGCATTTATTTCAAGTAAGCCAGTTACAGGCACTTTTGTATTGTCGAAACAAAGATGAAAATTAAATGTAGCTACAGTCCCAGTCACAAGACATAAAAACTGTGAAAGTACTGTAGTTGCCCATTCCCTAGCGTAGATCTCTATGGAGAAGAACGGGCAAGAAACTCCATGGACACTCTTTTAAATCAGAATATTGTTACAAAATCTTGGTTACATCATTCATGTTGAGATGGTATATTAATCCAAATTTACTGACCTAACAGCTTATCAAATATCTTATCATGCATCATTTGAGTGCAGTAATCATCTTGCCTCGCGAAGTTGCCGATAGCCAGTACAGCGGTGGTCAGTAGCTGATAGTTTTGTGATTCCAGCCATTTTACTACTGTTCGGTAGACTTCGCCAACGCCATTGTTGTAAAGGATGTGCATTGCTTCATCTGGAGGAAAATTTGTTATGAATCATTTCATAACTAATACTTAAAAAATTTAGCAGATTATTTTAAGTTGCATAGATTTTTGGGCAAGAAACTGTTTCTCTTTTGTTGATACACAAAATGCTTAATGAATCATACAATATCAAACATCCATTGGGCCAAAATATAGGCAAATAATAGGGCCCACACACAAGATATCATGGAAGCGAGTTAAGAAAAAATCAGAGTTTATCAAAAGCATTAGAACTGTACTTCTTAAATTTAAACAAAACTAACAACAAATCCTATATCTTACCTCCAGTCAACACAATAATTACCAGCTCACAGGCTTGCTTCATGATGGCCTCCACTTCAGAATCATCAACATTCAGCTCCCCGGCATTCTGTCCGTTCACCAGCTGTTCTAGCCGGGAACACACTAACTGCACTCCTCCTTCTTTGGCTATTAATGTTTTTACTGTTTCTGCAAGTGAAATTAATATAGTGAAATTATAATACCAGTAGCTGATTATGCCTAAAATAACAAAGGCATTGATAACTTAATCCAAAGGCATTTATTTCTGCTAGGCCGCAAAATTAAAATTTTATTGCAATTTGGTCAGTGTCAGGCTGTATGTTTAACAAAATATGATTCGCAACCCTAGCAGGTATTTATTTACAGAATTATGATAATCAAGTTAATTTAATTCTATTCAATGATTCTTTCATGAAATAGTCATTCCATGGGCTACCCTGGTGCCTCCTTAAACCCTGTATGGGCGTTTTTGAATTATCAAAGTGTTGTTTAGTCTTTCACAAAGTTGTGAAGTTGTAGATAATAGCCCTTCAAAAAAAAAAAAACAAATTCAAAATCGGTTCATCCGTTCGGGAGCTACGATGCCACAGACAGACACACACACAGACAAGTCAAACTTATAACACCCCATTGTTTTTATATTGGGGATTAAGAATGGGGTGCTTTGGAATTTCATGCCATTCTTACCGTGTTCAGCCTGTGCATGTAATAGATCTAGACATACTTCTGAGATCTCCACAGTGGACGTCTCTTTCAACACCTGCAGTACCGTCTTATTAACAACCTCATTGTACAGCAGTTCTGGTGTGTTATCATTTATAACACTCAGTATCAACAGACAGGTTGACACTGTATCATCATCACACTCCCTTTTGAATAGCTCTACATACATCATTCTTTGGATCAAATCCACCACGCCTCCTTGGAATATTGCTTGTGTAAACTCAGCACCACCAATAGCAAAGTTCAGCAGTGATTTACTTGATAGCTTTTGTATTTCCTCAAAATGCATGTCTATACTCCTTTCAAGCAGTTTTATAAGGACTGAAATCCCCCCCAGGGTGACAATAGTACGTCTAGCCGTGTCACAGTCACAGCATAAATTGCCAAGAGCCCTGCAGCACTGTCTCACAAGCTCAACACTGTCTGAAGTGGTTTCTTTCTTCAATATATCCAGTATAGGGCCTATTATATCTTTGTGAGCGTATGTCTCTCGCTTCTCTTCACATTTTACAAGTTCTGCGATCGCTTCTATACTTAATTGTACAATATCTTGATCACTGCTTGTGATCAAAGATTTTATACATGAGGAAACGTCATATTCATAATCTTTTCCGGTTTTAATGATGTCGCTGAGTTTAGACTTCAATTCGTTCACATTGGTTATATTCTGAATGACCAGCGTCTCGAAGGATGTTGATTTCTTAGCAGAAGGGCCTAAAACAGCAAAATTATATGAATAACAATTAAACTTAATTACAAAAACCGATCAATGTCTTTTAGGCGGCCTTACCGTCCATTTTAGAGATTCAGTGAATTTAAAATAGGAGAGATTAAGCGCCGTTAAGAGTAAATTTTATAGCGTTGCTTTTCCTATTACATTATTATTAATTTATTGAAATAATACAGAAAATACAAAGCAAGAAAATTGGATGACAAGACTATCCAATCAATCGAAAACTGTCAAGTCAATGTCAATTCCGTTTTGTTAATGCGCTCGAAATATTTTGATTACGTTTTGTTAACATACTCTTTTATCATCATCATCATCATTCTTCCCCTTGTTCTTGTCCCATGTTGCTTGGGGTCGGCGCAACTCGTTTTTAGGGTTCCGTACAAAAAATGAAAAAACGGAACCCTTTTAGAATCACTCGTGCGTCTATCTGTCTGTACGTATGTCTGTCACAGCCAATTTGCTTCGAAACTACTGGACCAAATCAGTTGAAATATAGTAGGATGGTGTAATCCTATGACCCAAACCCAGATGTACAAAGAGATAGAATATATTTTTTAACTACGGGTAATTTTCGGGGGACAAAAACAGAAATTAAAAAAAAAAAGTTTTGCAAACCTTACTGTGTCATATATCAAATGAAAGGGGTCGCTAGGAGGATCTCAAATATATTTTAGTGATATATAGTTTAAAAAAAATGGTTTTAATATGTTCAGCTAGTACTTATTTTAAGTAGGGTGACTTTTTTTTTTATTTTTTTTGGCCTCAACGATTTTATTATACCTATGTATCATCATCATCATCATCAGCCTATAGTGTTCCCACTGCTGGGACACGGCCTCCTCTCAATGAGAGGGAATGGGCTATAATCCACCACGCGGGCCCAGTGCGGATTGGTAGATGTCACATATGTCTTCGAATTTTTGGTTCTAGGACATGCCGGTTTCCTCACGATGTTTTTCTTCACCGTTTTGAGAGCAGTGGTGACTTAGTGTGGTAGTGGTACCTATGTATACAGGGTGTAAACAACCTCTTCACGAAGCCGTCAACCAAGCATTCTGTACATCGAAATAAGTAACTTAGGTATTGCTGGGAAAAGACTTTTTTTTGGGGTGTAAAATCATGTTTTGTGGTAGAACTCCATGTAACACACTTAAAACATTGTGCTGATGGATGGATTGAATAGTACGGGGGTTGTGGAGGTGTTTAAAGTAAAAGTCTTACATTAAAAACTTGTTTTAAAAAAAAGTTAGAACTTTGACCCCCAACATCTCCGTAAGTTTCGGCTTCGTTATGAGGTTTTTTTACACCCTTTAGATGGAGCGACTCCCTATTTGACCTCCAACATCACAGTTAGTACTGGGTAATACGATACCTTTTGGCAAGACTGAAAATAAATAAGACAAAAAAAGGGAATTTGATTCACTGTTGATTGAAGTGTTCTGTGAACATAACGATATAACTATTGAAATAACTTTTAGCTGTTTTTAACTGTTAGCTTGATATTGTGCTGGCGTCTATACATCTGATTCAGTTCTTCGGTAATCTAATGACTTCCTGCTGCTATAAAACCAAGATTAGCTTGGTTTAATGTACCTATGTACCTAGGTACGTAACGAACTCTACGCTCGTGTTGAGATGATAAGCAAAATTAATTATGCAATTGAAAAAACATCCAGGAAAGATTGTTTTTCATGACCTTGACGGAATTTTTTATAACTGCCATATGGTGGAAAATCGTAGGCGGTACCTATAAAAAAAACTCGTAAAACAACACAGGGCATATTGGTCGTATATAATACCGCAGACTAGCAATATTTTACAATTCATATTTTTAACCGACTTCATTGCCTTAAATAGGTACAGCAAGACTAATTTTTCTCAGATCGTTATGAAGAGTTGTTTATTATGAAAATAATCATGGATTTATTAACCGTGCTCTGTTATTTAATACTTGTACGTTTAGCAAGTGCTAAGCTTGCTGTTAAAATATCAAAAAAAACGGCAGGGAATATTAATACTGTAAAAAACAAACCTTTGTGAGTATAATTCCTTTTTATTTCAAAATGAATTGCACTAGTCCCAGCTATCAAACTATCTAACAGATCTTCACTGTTTTGATTGAATATCCTTCGTCACCCCAGTTGCTTCTATTTTTCGACCCGAACGTAATTTAGGTAAACTACTCGGAGCCAATTTTCCTTAACAAAGACTTAATTTTCAGTAGAGTGTTTAACCACTTGGATATGGCTGCTTATCCGCAGCCCCTACCTACTGATCCAACGAAATATGTGTGGTCTTCTTACACGACCATTTACCAGGGATTGAGGTACAAGAATGATACGAGGGTCTTTAGAAAGAGGTTCGAGCATGAAGCGATGCTGAAAGGCCAGCAGATCGTGTGCCAAGGAATCTTCGATTGCTTGGTGAGTATGTCTTAGCTTACGTTACTTACAAAAATGTCCTTAAACTGTTTGAAAGAAATGGTGGGTGCTTTGGTGGCTACGTTCCTACTACTTGACCGTAAAAAATGTTCTGCCAATGGTCCTTCTCTTGAGAGGTAGATAATAATATAACAGGAATTTTAGAATTGGTATTTTACCCTTTCGTGAATAGCTCACGAAAGGGCAAAACACCAATTTGAATTTTCCACCCAAAATGGCTGAAAGGTCTCTGTCCACTGATTGAAATTTTCATTATTTTTAGCAATTTCCAAGTAAGCTGATAAAAAAATATTAACGTGTAGCAAAATTGAACTATGATAGTTACGAGTAGCAATAGCAATATAACTTAAAACATCGATTATTTCGATTTCTTCAGGCGTTAGTAACATTTTGTTTTCTTTTGCTCATTCACAGTGAAAGGCTACCAATCAAGTTTATATTATAAGAACTTAGCATATCATTTAGCAAAAATACCGCGAATCAATTTTATATTTTTGCTTAAGTTTGATTGTAGTGTAGTTTACAATTACTGTAGGTTGTAGGCTAGAGTGTTTTCTCTTGCATTTGTTCAAGTCATAACTCTTCAGAAAAAAAATCGAGGCACAATAATGTACCTATATATTTCCAAGTTATCCAATCATTTTATTCCTCCAGATCTCACACATAGCGATAGAATCTTCAGAAGCAATTCCCGTGCTACTGAGAGGTGGCGCCGGCTACAGGCACTTTATGGCAGTTATCAAGGCAAGGCCGCACCACGAGCTCAGAGGCCAAGTCCGCGTATACTGCAGGAGTAACTATATCTCCCTAAAAGACGAAGAACCCAAGTACCATCAAAATGCTCCCCGTAGAAGATTCTTTTTCGGAGATCGTTTGTCTGAAAAAAATTGGACGAACGAGTAACATCAGAATTTTTCCGTAGAAATTAGCCTATTTGAGATCAATATACCTACAACTTTGCTAAGTTAACGAAAGTCAGATTAATGATAAAAATGAAACGTTAGTAGCGTGAACAAAAATGTAGCTAAAATTCAGTACCTAGCTTGGTTTTTTCGTGAATACCTAGACGCAATTTTTTAATCATGAGCACACCATATTATATTGTGATTTTTTTACTAATTAATAAAGTAACGGATGTCCATGTTAAAATAATATTGGTAATTGTAAGCAATCGTGGCGCGACCTATCAGATTGATTGGGACGCGAAAATGCGTAAATCACAGAGTACTTTTATGCGTAAATAAAGTTAGGCTGAGCCTGCGGTGGTGACACAAGTTTTATATGACGAAATATTGGATGAAAATACACCCTTTCAGCTCCGAGTGTAAATGTGTGGTTGGGCTTATAAAAGAGTATCTTGGGGCTCGTGTTTGCATATTTTTAGGGACACAACGTGTTTGTTGTAGTGATTTTTTTTTCTTTTATTTTTATTTGAATTGTTTGAAATCTCTAAGAAAAATAAAATATGCTTGCAGCGCCATCAGGTGATCAAAATGTAAACTAAAAAAAAGTTATGAATATCCACATTTTAGAGCAAAATTTGTTTAGTTTCATGGTCTGAGTCACACAAGAGATGTCTTGCGTTTGTTTGTTACACCTTGTATAACTCATACTTATGTACATTATCAGCCTATGATATTCCCATTGCTGGGACACAACCACGCTCACTCTGTGAGGGGGAGTGAGCCCAATACGGGTCAGACATAATAAAATATCATGTCTTCGGATTTTTAGTTCTTTTCTAGGACACGCAGGTTTCCTCACGATGTTTTTCTTCTTTGTTTTTGAGAGCAGTGGTGATAAGACAACTTATAAAGTTATAACTGACATCATTACTTACTTACCAATTATAAAAGTTGTAACGATACTGTGTGTGACCCAACCGAGTTATCAGTAAACTGCACGTAAAGATACATTATCACCACTGTTTACAATATAATTACCTAATCAGCATTCTTCAGTACCTACCCTATTTGTAGGACAGACTATCATAACCTACTCGCCAAAGTTCATTAACACAAGAGATCTGATTTTCAATCTGGAGAAGGACCTGAAACTTTCTTAGTAGGTACTTACTTCTTCAAAAGAAGATTAAACTTTCCTTTCATAGGAACCAAAGATAAAGTCATATACCTATAGGTTTTCCACAACACAGGCCCAGTTACCAAGGTCGTAGCGTGGCTTCATCGCGCATCGGTGCATCTAGAAGGCTGCACGGTGAACAGAAACCAGGTAGATAACTTGAAACTGGCCTATCTGCAGCACTGTATAAGGCTGAGCTGAGCTGGTTGATTTCTCCTCTCAATCTTGTGGAGTTCTATTTTTAAAGGCAGGTAGGATTTTCGACGTATTCAGCTTTGCAAACAATCATATTGATTTCGTTGCAAAAAACAAAGTGTAAAGAAACAGCTGCTTGTCTAAACGCTGTCGTAACAATACTATGAAAACCACAATTCGTATTAGACAAATGTTTGGCGCTCAAAAACAAACAACAAACATTTTGTTATTCTTATTTTTGCGGAAGTTTCCGCAAATATCAGGACAAAACACGGTAATTGAAGCCAAATCACCAATTAAATACAGTTTGAGCAATTCGTCTCAGCTATTTCAATTCGCATTATTCTAAATTCGTAAAACTAGAGTAATGAAGATAAATAAAATGGAACTAATTATGTAATGTTAATTAATAGAAAAAGATGTTACATTTAGTATTGGAACCCAGTGGAACATTTGCATTCTTAGATTGTAATTTAGCAGAGTATTATGGTATCGTGATCAGTTCGCAATCCAGGGCAAAATCAAAATAAATGTGTGTAAGTAAACGCTTTTTAGTGATAGACGAACAGGAGGCAGTTCTCACAATGCTGGTCATCATCGCCTTCCAGCTTGTGTTATTTCTGGCAATACTTATTTTATAATATAACTGTTACGTAAACAAATAAATCAGTAACAGTTAATTATTACGGTGTATGTAGGTACTCATTCATTTTATGAATCAGCTGGCACTGAAATTAGGCAAGCAACCGGAACAGCTGAGCAATATTCATACCTATTATAAGTCGTCATACAGTTATACAAAGCCTTTAAAAAGGGTGTAAAACACCTCTTAACGAAGTCGAAAGGCACTTGTTCTCCCCGTCATTGCGATCATTTTTTAGTTCTACACCATACCTGGGAACCTTCTAGTTACGGAGATATTGGTCAAAGTTCCAACTTTTTGACAAGTTTTTTTTTAAATACAAGTTTTTAATTTACGATTTTTACTTTAAACACCTCCACGACCCCCGTACTATTCAATCCATCCATCAGCACAATGTTTCGAGTATGTTAGATTGAGTTCTACCACAAAACATGATTTTTCACCCCAAAAAAAAAGTTGTTTACTTGTTTCCCAGCAATAATTTTTGCGTAAAGTTACTTAGTTTAATGTACAGAATGCATGGTTGACGGCTTCGTGATGAGGTCTTTTACACCCTGTATACAAACTGTAAACCGAGCAGGCATGCATCAGGCCCTCGGTTCGGTTCCCAGGTCAGGTATTAGGTTAGTGTTATTAGGTTTTCCATCAGGTATTTCTCAGTAGCAGCCCGAAGACTGGATGTGTGCTCGATTGATGGCAATAAGATCGTCCCCGTCGCGAAAGGTGGGTGTAACGTAGATACTCCTCTGACTAAACCTTTGGGGAATATGATAGGGGAAATGTTATTGATGTAAGAAAACTGATAAGTACTAAAATACTGAAATTTATTACAGTTGAGGTTTCCACATATAGGAGGGAATTAAATTCATCTATTCTCTATCCATATCAGTTGCATTCAAACTGAAGTTCAGTGTTCACTAGTCGCTGAAAGATGAATAATATTTATGTAATGAGCCGGTAAAATGCTACTGCACGTCGTCTGCCAAATGTATCAGAATGAATGAGTGCCAACAGGTGAGAGTGAAGACACAAGAAGGTACCTAGTTACGTACATTACTTTGTAGGTATCATGTTTAATGATTCAGCGAGTTGCAGGTTCGTTCGTTGTTGTTCGGTAGGTATCAATTGGATGTAATTGGTTTACTACTACTACTACAACAGCCCATAACGTCCACAGCTGGACATAAGCCTCTCCCATAATGGGAGGAATTTGCCGTAATCTCCACGTTTGGCAAGCGGATTGGAGATCGCAGTGATGAAAGACTAACAGAAAACGCTGCTGCCCATTCTCTGGTCTACGGAGGCGCAAGGTGTTCTGCCTCAGACATTAGTCGCCTTATACGACACCCGTGAGTGTAATGGGTTGGTTCTATTCTACTCTGCCGGATACCACACGGCTTTGGTTTAAATTGGTTTAGTTGCATCCAATTTATACCCACTATAAATAATCAGCCACTTATCGTTTTCCTAAAAAATTGGCTTCAGCAGAATGGTGTACCTATCTAATAAAAGTGAACAGTCCGACCTACGCGGTGTTGAGTCCGAAGTCCAAACCGAATCGAGGCGAATGACATCTTTTTCGTTTTATTTCATGGTTATAAAGCTAAAAGCTTTGTGGTTGTAATTTAGAATGGAATGAAATAAAATCTGTCACAATCACACACACAATCGTTCTTCTAATTTCAAGGCTACTTACTGGTTGCACTACCGTAGGACCCTTACCTATTACTAGCTTGTGTAATCCCACTGCTGGGCAAAGGCCTCTCCCCATAACTTCCAAATGTTTCGATCTAGGGCTAATGTGGACCACTGGTCGTTAGTTCTGTCCAGCTCGTCTTTTGCACCATATTCTGCGAGGCCTGCCGCGTCGCCTTCTAACTATTAGATAAATATAACTGATAAATGGGAAAAATTCTGTATTACCAACATAATGTTCATCATTTGATTTCGATTACTTCAATAAAACAAACTGTTCGTTATTGGCCGCTCGTGTCACCACGTCCGACGCGTCCAAGTGGGACGGAGTACTAACAATTAATAGTGTTCGGTTCCTGCAGGATCGAAGCGGTTTTAACTAACGCGATGTACAGCGGGTGTCGGTTTTGAAGCCCTATGTTTTATTTCAAGTGATTCTGGTGATCTAGCACCTCTAAATATAATGCAAAATGAAGCGAAAGGGCTATACTTTAAGGGCATTTATTATACTCATTTCTGTCGTTTTTCTAATCGGCTGATCTAGGGTATATTCAATGATATACTAATATCTTTAAATTCGAGAGACCTAGAGTCGTGCAAATGATCTTATTGCCCCCGAATGCTGAATATGTTTTATATTTAATGAAACGTATTTGAGTCAACCTACAAAACGATATCAAAATATTGACTTAACACCAATTATTTTAAGAGTTATAGCCATTTAAACATAGTCCTGTCCCAGCGCATAGACTCCACAGGTTAAGTTAGGTGGTACTGATACCTAAGTTATGTTACTTACGCATGGTTTTATGATAACACAGTGAAATTATTACAGAAAATAATGACGCGTGTTTACAGAACCAACAAACCAAAACATCTCGATATTTGTCATATCGATAAACAAAATTCACACACAGTCACCTAACCCGTCCGTTCACCGTTGCCAAACCACGACATTAACTAAAGTTTTATATTAAATCTCGATTTACCCATGACCCAATCGATAATAAAAATCCAGTTTTAACTATTGACCACATCCTGTGCAGTCTCAGTAATTCTTATAGTTAATAAGAAGACGCGGTGCTATCGTCCACAATGTCATTCAGTTTGGTGCAATACCCTCAGAAAGATTTTGTTTTATATTTGTTAAAACAATACGTAGATAAATAGCTTTAGTTGTTAATTTGATGTGATAGTATATTGTGCGAGCTATGTATTTGTGTGGAATTTCTGACTTTTTTCGAAGAAGACGGCCGTATATTGAAAGGGTGAGTGCAGAATTGTTTGGCTTTATGTTGAATGAGAAATGTTTCACAAATGTTTTTATTTTCTTTGAATGATAGATCTGTGTAAAATTAATCAAAATAATGTAGATAATTGTGTATCCAGCGAAAGTAAACTATATCAAGTGCCCGTTTATATTATATTTCATAGATATCTTTGAAAGCGGTGAATCAAGATGATTTATTTTCAAAAAACAGTATTGTATCATGATATCGTAGGATGGCGTTTCATAAATACATAGTTTTTTTTTATTGAATTTTTTTTTATTGACCACTACGAAAAAAAAGTTACATGTATTTTAGAATCTAATGCAAAAACTTTATTTTCTTAGTTCAGACCCAATTTCTCACCCATAAATATCTCAAAATATTCAGCAAATTACATAGTAAGTCAGTTTTATTAAGTGCTCACATTAGTTTCCCACATATTGATGCTTTAACGCCAGATTATTCGCTCAACAACAGATACACAGAACAGTGCACTATTTTATCACAAGTCATTAATGAAACGACTGAAAGATATACCTACCTATGATCGTAAATTTGGATAATAATCACAGACATCCAAATGTTTATTTGTTTCAATTTCTGTGATAGCAGTTGAAGTATTTAATTCTGTTTAATATATAGGTTACTACATAAAGTTTTCCTGAAAAGTACTGAAAAGAGATCTGACCCCACTATTGGGAGCCGCAACGACCCAACAACGTAGGTTAGATACCTATTCGCTGTTGAAAATAAACTTGATAAATTCTGAGTTTTCTATATCTAGTTTTGTGCAGTGAGAATTCCATGGATTTCTTACTGGAATTTTAATGGAAATGGTATTTTGGCAATAGTATTAAAAATCCAGAAAAGTTTTAAGTGTGTGTTTTTTGCAGATTACCAAGCCCAATGCTTATAGCAACCTACCAATACTTTATGAACTGAGGCTTTAGAATACCCTAAGTAGGTAAAGGTATAGTATAGTAGTACTTAGAAGTCATCATCTGCCTAGCTTTTTCCCAACTATGTTGGGGTCGGCTTCCATTCTAACCGGATGCAGCTGAATACCAGTATTTTACTTGGAGCGACTGTATATCTGACCTCCACAACCCAGATAGTACCCTATCTATGATGTTACAGGTTGGCCCCACCGCCCCACCGCCCCACCGCCCCATCGCCCCACCGCCCCATCGCCCCACGCCCCATCGCCCCATCGCCCCACCGCCTACGTATCTTGCTAATAATCAAGTTATCGGCGATTTAATTAGGTACTTTGATAGGGCCCGCTCGTGAAAGCTAATCAGGTTATATCATAAATAGGTAGGCTTTTATGTTTTTTTATATGTCGGGTCTGGTACATAATTATCATTGTTAATATTATTTTAATAATTATCTTAATAATAACAAAAATCATAAAAATAAGTATAATTAATAAACTTTACGCTTGGACGAATGCGATTTTCCGCTTACAAACAAAAACAAAAAAATTAATCAACAAACAGAATATCCACAATCCACATGCAAGGAATTCAAATGATTTTTTATTCCTTACGAATGCCTTGTGTTGGCCTATATAATAAACACTGTGGTCTAATACAATACTTATTTTACAATTTAATATTTTAGGTAGCGTGTTTTTGGTGAAACGGAACGCAAATTCAAAACGCATCGTCGCCGGTAGTGACGTCAAACGTTTTGTGTCAAAGAAACACTTTTATTTGAAAACTACCAAAGGTTTCACAAAGATACACTTTAAAGTACTGACGGGATAATATGCGTGATTTTCCTAAAACCAACGATACTGTGATCGGTGGAGACAAACCCTCTAAAACAGTACGCTTTCACAAAGATGTTATTATAATATTGTTATTGCAATGATTGCTTGGTTTAAACAGATACATTTAGTAAAATTATTATATTAAGGTTAAAAAATAAGATGTAAACAAGGCAGATAGATGATGATAGAACAAGGATGATAGAATGACGTCAACCGCTTTGACAGGAATGGCCGCGACACGGTCACGGACGTTTAAACTGTCGTAGAAAATTGAAAAAGTTAAATTTTTTTTTTTGAGCGACAAGCAGTCTTTGAACTTCACTTTTAATTATAATTTTCTAGGTTAGGTTAATACTATATTGATTTAAGTGAAGAAAAAAATACATGCATATCCCTATTAGGTAGATTTCGTCAGAAAAAATCTACCTATTGGTTGCCTTCGATCAACAATTAGTTGCTAATTGTTGATCGAAGGGTCTTGCACCTAAAGTCGAGGTTTCCGAAAATTTCACCATAGGGGTCTAGTTATGACCCCAAGACGACCAAATCTTTTGGCATCTGACGTATTCATAAAGGAGGTACTGCAAACAAAAAGAAAAAAATACTGTCAAAAAATCGGCCAGCGCAGCTGTGGCTAGCTATATATAGCCTCTGAATTTCCAGAATGAATATGGGTGGAACCTTCTTCGAAATCTACCTCCTCCTGCGGCTTGCCGAAGAGATTTTTTTGATACATTTGTGTGTTACGGAAAGAGTAAGTAATTAAAAATGTCTTTCTTAAACATTTTATTTTAGAAGTTATATTATCATATCTTGGAAGTCGATATATATATAAAAGCAGGCTTCATAAGAAATAGAATATTTTCTACTGTACTTCTTAAGAATATATATCTACGTCACTCATTTGTAAAATGGTCAGAGTACCTTCATTATAGTAAAGGGAACGACCATGAAGAGTACCTACAGTATAATAAAGGGAACGGCCATGAAGAGTACCTACATTATAATAAAGGGAACGGCCATGAAGAGTACCTACATTATAATAAAGGGAACGGCCATGAAGAGTACCTACATTATAATAAAGGGAACGACCATGAAGAGTACCTACATTATAATAAAGGGAACGGCCATGAAGAGTACCTACATTATAATAAAGGGAACGGCCATGAAGAGTACCTACATTATAATAAAGGGAACGACCATGAAGAGTACCTACATTATAATAAAGGGAACGGCCATCAAGAGTACCTACAGTAAAATAAAGGGAACGGCCATGAAGAGTACCTACATTATAATAAAGGGAACGGCCATGAAGAGTACCTACATTATAATAAAGGGAACGGCCATGAAGAGTACCTACATTATAATAAAGGGAACGGCCACGAAGAGTACCTACATTATAATAAAGGGAACGACCATGAAGAGTACCTACATTATAATAAAGGGAACGGCCATGAAGAGTACCTACATTATAATAAAGGGAACGGCCATGAAGAGTACCTACATTATAATAAAGGGAACGGCCATGAAGAGTACCTACAGTAAAATAAAGGGAACGGCCATGAAGAGTACCTACATTATAATAAAGGGAACGGCCATGAAGAGTACCTACAGTAAAATAAAGGGAACGGCCATGAAGAGTACCTACATTATATTAGAGTGAACGGCCATGAAGAGTACCTACATTATAATAAAGGGAACGACCATGAAGAGTACCTACATTATAATAAAGGGAACGGCCATGAAGAGTACCTACATTATAATAAAGGGAACGGCCATGACCGTGGATCGTAGATAGAAACTACAATCCACGGTCGGTCATGGCCATTTCACATTAGCATAAGAACCCAATTCATAAGTCCCTTCAAATCCCGAATCGTCAAATCCCCAGGCAGTCTAAAATAAAACAGAATTACCCAATTTATAAGTCTATTTTTAAACTGAGCTGAAATCGTAAGGATCGTGGGAGTTTCTCAAAAATCTTATTCAATTGGCATGAATAATAAATCACTAGAGTATTATGTCGTTTTAGAATAAGTTTTATATTTTTGTGGAAAACAGGACTTTCTTTGTAAATGTAACATATTATTTTCCACAAAATGTTTTTGGTACATGACCTGTTCTACTTTTTAGGGGCTCGTGACGAAATAAAAACAGTCGCACGGGCCAATCATCAAGGTTAAGCAACGCTTGGCTCGGTCGATCCGTGGATGGGTGACCCTTAACATTTACTCGATACCCTTCTGGGCTTCGAAAAGCACGTTAAGCTGTAGGCCCAGGTTATCATTTGTAGATCATTATTTATTTATTTAAACTTCATGTACAATAGTGGCACATAGGCGGACTTAATGCCACAAGGCATTCTCTACCAGTCAACCTTTGGGTTAAATAGGAAAACATAGTGATAGGGTACTAAGACAAGTAATGTCTAAAAAAAACTTTTTGTTAACGAGAGTTTAGATTTAGATTGATACTAATACACATATACAGATATAATAAAAAAGAAATATAGAAATATTGTTATCATTGACAGTTGTTAGCCGGTACTCCCTAATTTTTGCCCGAAAATCATTATCCATAACACGTGTGCTATAAAATTAACCATAATGTTCAAAATCCCGAAATATTGTTTAACATATGTCGTCTACTATAATAATTGAATCTCCTAATTTTACATGACCTAAAGTCATGTCTTAAGTATTCTGTTATATTATAATGTATATTGTGTGTATCGTGAGGAAACCGGCATGTCCTATAACCAAAAATTCGAAGACATCTCATATTCTTATGCAAAGCGTATAGGAGGGTTAGTACTGAAGCCTTACCGGTACTTGCAGGTGTACTTCCAGTCGATCTTGAACTACAGCGACGGGCTGCAAAGTACTATAATAAAGCACGTGAGACCACGGACGCAGACTTTTTAACCCTACGTGACCGTGATAAGATTGCTAGATTATTCAAACCACAGACCGACGTCTGGGAGGAACTTTTGTCTAAATGGAAATGTAGGTGGAATAATTCCATCAAGGGCCGACACCTCCAC
Source organism: Xestia sexstrigata (assembly GCA_941918905.2). Classification (NCBI taxonomy): domain Eukaryota; kingdom Metazoa; phylum Arthropoda; class Insecta; order Lepidoptera; family Noctuidae; genus Xestia; species Xestia sexstrigata. The sequence continues at coordinate 21,281,699 of OW799206.2, forward strand.
CAGTTCTTTCCATCCGTTCGTGAACGGCTGGCCAGGACATGGTTGGAGGTTGATCACTGTGTTGCCCAATTTCTCACCGGTCATGGTAACTTTAAGAGTAAATTATTTTCCTTCAAGCATGTTGACTTGCCTCTTTGTCAATGTTCCACATCTGACTGCGAATATGAACAATCAGCACATCACATTTTATGGTAGTGCAGTCTTTGGCAGAATGAACGAAATATTATGTTGGATAGTGTACAGGTTACATCCGAAGTTATTTACTATACAGACCTTGTGGAAACTAGAACAAATTTCCGTGCGTTCAAGCGTTTTTGCCATACCTATTATTGGAATCAAATATAACAGCTCACAACTTAGGACCCATTAATGTTAATATTTATCCGTGGTGCTAGGCAACTGGGCCTAACCCAGTTGTAAACATCTCTTTGTGCCTATTGGGCTTGTTTCGTTCTGTCTCCTGATGATATGGAGGGAAGTGGAAATTACGGTTTTTTCCTACTCCTCCACTATAGTTTTCTGATTAACTTCGTTGCGGGTTTGGGAACAGTGTGGCGGGCTTGTCCCTGAAATAAAAAAAGCAAGCTTAAAAAAATACGTTGTTAACATTGCAATCAAGGGGTGTCATTTTTACTTGGTTTAAATAATCTATAGACAAATACAAAATCGCAATCAATAAAGCAGTTGATTGTGAACATGTGGTTTTTATTTCCCTGTAAGGAGCATGCAAACAAGCATACACCATGCATGCAGCATGCATTTATATAATTTGACAAATGATAGAAGCCTGATTTACGCTTATTCACGACAATATTGATTCTATTATGTCAAGCTTCTGCACAATTTTGTGTTCGAGGTATATACCTTAATTTATTCGTTCTCTTGTGCTGCAAAATGTTGGATCGTATTTAGGCATTGAACTGCAAGTACCGAGTATATAATTTTCACTGAACCATTCTGCTATTATTTTACCTTTAATTATCTGAAAAAGTGCTTACCCATTCCTAAAAATAAATTGGTAGGTACATCATTTGCTGCCAGGTAAGAAAGAGCCAACAAACATTTCATTTCATTACCAAAATCTACATGTTTTCCGTTTAATGTCTGAAATCCACGTTTTTGTATTTGTCTGTAGATTATTGACCGAAGTGAAAACCACACCCCTTGAAAAGTTTTGTAATACAAATTTATTCTAAGAATATTATTATTCTAAATAAACATTAAATAATTTGAATTTAGGATTTATAACTTTTTTTGAAAACGGTTTTAAGTCTTTTGTTTATTATTGATTGTAATATTTATGACAAACGGATTTAGGGCATATTATATTTAGGGATTTCAAGTTTATGGCATGTGATATTATGCGATATTAAGTTCGGGTAAGTTATCATTCGTTCAAATGATGATTAAGACAAAAAAAGTGATGGCACTTTAAATTATGAATAAAAAACTTAGGCAATACAATAGAGAACCTTGTTAGCGTTACACAAAAGCGATCTGAAATCCACATTCCCAAGAGATAACTATTGTGTTACCCCGTATCTGGGCTGTGGCCGTCAGATTGGCTGTCGCTACATGCCATATACACCTATTCAGCTGCATCTGGTTAGATTGGAAAAAGGCTACGCAGACTGTAGTGAGCTATTTGTCAGTCGTTCAAACCTCGGTGAAAAGGCTCGGTGATTGCTGTCATCATCATAGTCATAAAGTGCCGTTCCACATCCACCGTTGGTTGACCTCTAAAGGAGTTCTAAAATCTATCCTCTCAGGCCAACATGGTGTTTATAGGAACCACCTCCTCTTTTGGAAACTGTGTAATTAATGTCTTCATCATCATCAATGTCCGGGTTCACCCACTGCTGGGCCTGGCCCCTCTTTGCTTGTGCCAAGCTCCATGTTCCTGTGCCAGCTACCACCATCACCATGTCTTAGTACATAGTAAAACAACAAAATGTTTAATGTTCTATACGATCAGAAACAAAGTGTTTGTCTAGCGTTGCCAATGTTTGCGATAAAACTATCGATAAACAACTTGGGCTCGTTGTAAACAGTTGATCTTTATCGACAGGATGATTTACGACAAGAGAGTAATTTCGATGTTAGGTGTGCCTGCGTCGAATGATCATTGCCGGTGTAATTTGGGATATTGACTGCTGTTGACAAAGATTAAGAATTAGGAGTAGACCATGTTCCCGATGCTGGTGGGCTTAGGGTTACCATCTGACCGGATAAATCTGGTCTTTACCGAATTTTTATGCCAATACCGGATTTCGCCCGGATTTTGTGCCAGACCGGATTTTTCGACTCATGCCGGACGAAAGAAAGTAACAGACTATCAGTGGAGTCCATTATAGCCATCGTGCTTACGGAGTATAACTGGAAAGATTATTTGTGAGTGAATTCTTCAATCTTTTTGCGGTCAAAACCAAATTTTAAAAGCTATTTCTAGTAATAAAAAATATAATTAACACTTTTACGTTTAACTTTTGATTACTGAACATGATTTCATGATCGGGAATCGCACTTTCTCTCGAGTGATACATAGTGCTTTATACTACACCTACGAGGAAAATAAAAAACGAAATCTTTAGTAATTGAAATTTATATTGAAATTGTTGCAGTTAGTGAAGCTTAATGTAACACTGTTTCCATTAATGTTTGTTTGAGATGTTTGCGACAATGTAGGAGGAATTTCACATGTTCTTTTTTCAAATTGTTTATCCTGCCGCCGCAGGGTCGCACTGTCAGCCCGACACCATCCAACACACAGCTAGTGGCCAGTGTCATTTTGCGAACTTGGAGATAAAAACTTTTTGGCTTTTTGGATATTTAGGTTACCGGCGCATAGTCTTACCCAAAATTAAAAAAGAAAAACCACGTAAGAAATGGATTTTCATACACTTTTCTCTCCCGCTCAGATGCGTTTTCTCCCCGCATATTTGTTCTAAATGCAATGACGTACTTTCTACCGTAAATTTGATAAAGTATCAAGGTACTTTCCAAGCAGGTGTAGTATAAACAACCCTTCCTTGGCAGTCGGGTAATAAATAGAAAATAATGTTGCAGATAAATGCCCACCACTCAGATCGGCTCCGGCCCGTCTCGTTACTTTTCCAGCCTGTCTCTTTGCTGTCCCGTACACCGCAGGGGGTGCCCTTAGCGTGTCCTTAGTTTGTAAGTTTTTGCCCCGGCTGGAGGCCTTACACTCAAGGTACCCACAGGAGACGACAACCTCTCTAGGTTGAACTGCGAGATGTCATTCGAAAAAAAAAAACCAGCCAAGAGCGAGCCGGACTCGCACACCGAGGGTTCCGCACAAACTTTATTGAATGAAAGGTAAATTGCGGTTTACGATTGAAGACGTATTAAAAAAAAACTACTTACTAGATCTCGTTCAAACCAATTTTCTGTGGAAGTTTACATGGTAATGTACATCATATATTTTTTTTAGTTTTATCATTCTCTTATTTTAGAAGTTACAGGGGGGACGCACATTTTACCACTTTGGAAGTGTCTCTCGCGCAAACTATTCAGTTTTGGAAAAAAATATACTAGAAACCTCGATATAATTTTTGAAGACCTATCCATAGATACCCCACACCCCTTACGTGTGACGAATAAAAATGTTTGCGTTTCAGTTCTAAGTATGGGGAACCCCCAAAATGTATTGTTTTTTTTCTATTTTTGGGTGAAAATCTTAATGCGGTTCACAGAATATATTTACTTACCAAGTTTCAACAGCATAGTTCTTATAGTTTCGGAAAAAAGCGGCTGTGACATACGGACGGACAGACAGACAGACAGACATGACGAATCCATAAGGGTTCCGTTTCGTCAGTCTGTAAGGTATTAATATGATATGGGTTTTTTGTTACCTGAATTAAATGATATATTATATTATATATTATTATTAAAAGAAGGTTCCAATTCCAATAACAAACTAAGTGTTGTAATCTTGTTAAAGAAATTAACAATTTTGAATTTGAATTTGAGTTTAAATACCTTCGAAGACCAAAGAACATCAACATAACGTGGGCTGACAACGTAGGTTACGTAGGATGAACGTATAAGTAAAGAAATCCTTCTCTTTTAGAATACTGAATACCCACCTGCCTACAATATTTACTTACTCTTTGAAGTTACGTGTATATGCATGATGTTCCTTTGAACCATACGTTATTTCAAATGGCTCCGTATTTAGACTGACAAAAATACAAATATAATAACACAAATACAAAGATGTCAACAAACTGTGATAGCCCGGGAGCTCGACTCTTGTCTTTGAGCCAAAGTATTTTTTCTTTCTTTTATTTTTGTAACGTAGGTAATGTGAAGTTCGATAATGGCTATAGAAAATAGGGAATGTTTTTCTATTTTTTTAATGATCTGTGGTCTGTCTACTCATAATAAATGTGTAGGCCTTGACATTTTGGATGCTATAGGTACCTAGCCATACAATATTTACCTGAAAGGTAAAATGTTTGTTATAAATCGTATTCCTCATTTTCCAGTAGGTACTTATAATACAGGGTGTAAACAACCTCATCACGAAGCCGTCAACCACGTATTCTGTAAATCAAACTAAGTAAGTTTACGCAAAAATTATTGTTGGGAAACGACTTTTTTTTGGGGTGAAAAATCATGTTTTGTTGTAAAACTCGATTGTAACGCACCCAAAACGTTGTGCTGATGAATAGATTGAATAGTACGGGGGTCGTGGAGATGGTTAAAGTAAAAATCTTACATTAAAAGCTTGTAGGAATAAAAAAAACTTGTCAAAAAGTTGGAACTTTGCCCCCAATATATCTCCGTAACTAGAAGGTTCCCAGGTATGGTGTAGAACAAAACAATGATCGCTATATGTGTGTATCATGTCTTAAGGCATCGTTAAGAGGTTTTTACGCCCTTTATATGTATATAGGAACTCCGTAGCTACTTAGAATATGTTCAACAACAAAAATATAGGTAACTACGTACTTAATCTGAAGTAGGAACTACCATAAAGAAAAACGTGCTGTTTGATTCTCTCAATGCCTGTTTAAAATCATACGGCATTCTCAAATTTTGACTGTCGTTAATCCGAGAAAATCTTAAAAACTGCAACATTACAAAACCAATCCATTCATTTAGCAAACGATAAAATCTTTATAGTTTTTATGCAGCAGTGAGCTTTACTAAGAGTCTGCTATCTCATCCCAGTCATCACCTACCGGCTATTAAGCGATAACAGCTCGTAATAGCACTAATTAAATGTTAGATACTGCGCTCAAGATAAACACTAAACCATAGGTTGAAGTGAAGTAATGGAATGGTTGTTTCCCGCATTAAAATAAGGAGTGTGAATTCGATACTTAAAGAAGATCATTATAGAATCCTGAAACAAACAACTTAACAGGCTATTCAGAAAAAAATGTGCCGCCTGTTTAGTTTTTTTTCTTCAAGATCCGACAGATTTATTACCTGATATTTTCTGACAATATACCTTTGCGCGCTTATAGCTGATTCTTTTTATTCTATTTTTTCTTCTTTTTTTTTCTTTAGATTTTTTGTAAAATTGAGAATTTTAATAAAATAAATAAATTAATTTAAAATTAAATCCCCCCCCCCCCACATAATTTTGAGACCTGAGCATAACTGGCCACATGTGGTACCGCTATATACCTAGTACACCACTGCCTAACTCGTCGGAGGTTACAGGCGTATTATTATGTTATTAAATAAATATTAAGGCATCAATATTCAGTCCTGTGCAAATAAACCTATTTCCTTCCCCCTAAAATATAATACAATCAGGACTCTTGCCGCCGTCCCGTCTCCCGTAACAGTCTACGCACCGTCTGATCCAATTTTAAATGTCAGATAGATAATTGTGCAACGTTTTGGCGACCGATCAACACACGCAGATCTGTCTCACACCGAAACACTTTGGTTCAGTTCATCTCTCGATTCCCGCCGAGCGGCTGCCGCGCGGTCCGACCGCTCAAACGCGCGTGTAAAACGCCGACATTCATTAATTGTTTTTAATAGTCCTGTTTTCAATCCTAAAATAAACCAGTGTAGCAGTGACAATTATAATGTTGATATAGGTGTTTTATCAAGTGATTGGAAATCGTTTTTTTAGTACAAAATGGAAAGAAGCAAAAGCGAAAGAATGGAAAGGAAAAGGTGATTTGAGTGTGGAGAGATGGTCTTAGTGATCATCGATAATTGGCTGATATAATTATTTTACTTAAGTTTTTTTTTTATATAATTGGTAACCAAAATTATGTGTAGGTTTACTAATTAAACTCATTACATTACAAACGTTGATTACACTCAACCGTACCTACAGGAATTAACATACATAGTCTCATTAACCATCCAAGGCAAACTTAAAACTTTTCGTAAACAACCATCAACCTTGCTCACCAATTCATTATCATGCACTTTGCCAAAACATTGAAGTACATACCTACCTTAAACATGTGACAAATCAATATATAATTATTGTGACTAATTAGTCCATCACTCGCATATTATGTCAACGTGAGGTCGTGAGCCCATTAATTTCAACCAAAACCAATAGACATAAATCACTAATGTCTCAATACATAATATATCCACATAACCTCATTGCAAAATCGGACAGAATTCTCGGAAACCACTCTAATCATATTTAGCACCACTTTCATAATAATATACCCTTGGCCTTGATTTGATTATTTTGCGTCAAAACATTATTTTTTATGCAACAAAAAATTTTCTTCATTGTGTTGTTTGAAAGATACATAAATACAATTTATATTTGGTACATCTAAAATCTTCTTACGTTTAGTTTTCTGTAGTTTTAACAATTTTCAACTGACATTGAAAATATTTAATTTGTTTATTTTTGTTTCGTTACATTTTACGCTAAAGACTCCTGCACTAGTTAATCAAATCAATTAAAGATTTCATATTTGACAGCTGCCAAGAGGGCATAGTTATACAGTATGAATCGCATAGCCTTTAGTATTTTTTGTAAAACGACTTTTGAATTGACATAAGCTTGATGGTAGCAAAAAAAATTCAGCATCTTTATTGCTGTTAGAAAGTCTATGTCGAGGCCCTAACCCTAAGGTCATTTTTCCATTACGTCAGTCAGTTTTTACATTATTATAAGAACGAGAAGGAAATCCATAGTCTTACTCTTTTTATAATCTTCAGATTTAAGGTGCATGTGAATACCTAAACGGAAATTTCCGTATTTTTCAGAAAGTTCGTTTCCAGCCTCACGCTTTGTAAAAACGCCTGTAACTTCCGTACAGTTTCGATATTGACTGTCGTTAAAGCAGAATAAGACTTGAATTTGATTGTTTCTTAAGTACGAACATCGGCCTTCTGAAATCTGTTTGGGCATGTTTTATCAAGCCTTTCCAATAAATTCGCCAAATATAATACATACCACGTAAAAGTGTAAAAGTATTAATTATGAGTGCTCGAAAGCCTGTATTCCATGTAAAATACTGGTATTCAGCTGCATCGGTAAAACTGGAAGCCGACCCCAACAAAGTTGGGAAAAGGCTAGGGAGATGATGATGATCTCAAATTACTTTGGTTTATGTGATCTGAGTTCAAAAACCACTATTTAATTCTGAAATCAGTCCGTAATTCTCATTTGAATAATGATCTATTACTTTGAAAAGTTTTAGACGATGTTGAAAAACCAATTTTGTGTAAATTAATGTTAAATATCGAAGTTACAGTAATGAGTAGCATTGCAATGAATAAACGAGTAGGTGCTCGCAAGTAAGTCGCATTATCTCAATCCCCCTTCTGTCTTCAACTTTTTTCATAACTTAACATAATAATCACACACAACACTCCACACACATGACCAAAGTATTAAAACAATACTTTATTTACGCAGCTAATCAGAATCACCGGTCAATCAACAATCACCAATAACCACCTTGTCTATTAACCACTATCGACTATACAATGTTTCGTCCGTCCCTCTTCCGGGGCGCGAGTGTGGACTCGGCTGATGTGTCGGGCTATGGGCTTGACAGGAGCCGACGTGCATCGCTGTCGTCTGAGCAGAGACGCAAGCTGAGCATGCTCCGCTCGTCCAGCATCCCGTCCCCAATGAGTCCGGTGAGCCACATTTACCATATGGTACCCTGCCCGAGAAAAGACTGCAATCAGGTATAGTTTAGACCCTTATTGTGTGTATTGTGGCTAAGTGATTGTCGCTTTTTATGTGGGTTTGAGTGTTGAGTATTTTCAATTTTGTGGTATCGTGCTCAATGCTCAGTTTTCTGGTTTTGTTACGGTGTAGGTCTCATTGAATGTGTCTAATGTTTCTATGTATGTGCCTCAATATCTTTAGTTTCCACAATAAATCGTAAGTCTGTGTATTTTTTGTCGTATTACATAAGCGTCTACAAAAAAATTATTATAGTTCAAGACACCTAACTGTGAACCTTAACGTCAAATCACACGGGATATGCATCACCTGAACTCATAGGTTTGTGGTCAACCAAGCGTCAATCCAACGTTAGCACGTAGGTAACTGGATCGGCTGAACACCCTCGAGGCTTTGTTGCCTCGGGGGCGTTGTTGGTCAGCCGTAAGCTTGGAGCTTGCTGTTTACTAGCTGAGCCTGAGGCGATGCTTATAAGCGTCTGTTGATGTATGGGGTTATATAGAAACCCTCCTAAACGGCTTGGGTTGAGCCAATTCTGATCTTGTATACCTAATGCATGGTACGTGTCTGTTGACTATTATCTGGAACTAGATAATTTGTCCGAACAATTATGATTGTATTGAAAAATAATCCTTATCAATCATCTTTATTTTCTTGTCATTTTCACACATATATTTTTCTATTAGGTACCTACTCTAAGTCCTTCGACCGATTTTTCTGTTTACCGGTCAATATCGGAAAACCTCGAAACACACTAGTTCCCGCACTACCGCACGCCTAGGACCCTAGATCCTGGGACGAGTCGCTGTGCAAACTTGTAAATGGTGTGAGGTCGCATTTTGGATAAATAAGATCGCGGTATTACGCGATTATTAATCAGTATACCTTGCATTCCGTATGTGTCGACACCGTCCCATTGGTCTATAGCGTAAAGGAACAGAGAGTGTATTATACCTGTATTTGTGCAAACACTTATACATTAAAAAAATTATCACCTTCGTAGTTGGCTAAATTGGTTCGGGAGAATATTCTCATTTAAAGAAAGTTGATCGATGATGCATCGTTTCCCAACTAAGGTGGTATCTTCCTATTAACACTGAACCACATTCACAGACAAAACGCTAGACATAACCTAAATACGATTTCAGAAGACTATAACCAAACGTCAATTAGGTATCGATTGTAACTCAAAATAACACCATTAACGATCGAATGATCGATATGTGACGTGTTAACCCAAATATCGGGCAGACTAAACAGTTTATGATTCCTATATTCGGCAGTGCACCTGTTAACAATTAAGGATTAATTACGACTTTATAGGGTGCATAATATAAGTGGCACGTAGAAGTGAAGTTTTGAAGAACACGAATAATACTGTGCTACAATTTTCTTATAAAGTAATTTAATTTTGTCATTTAACTTCAAGATTGTCTTTTCAATTAGGAACTAAAGGAAAATTGAAGGCAATTACCATTGGGCAGACGTGACCTTTGGTAATTCCGTTCATTTTTTTCAGCTTGTTTCGTAGTCGCTTTGTCAGAAGTCAGAACCTTCCTGTCCTAACGATCTGACACGGATTTCCTCATGCTTGATTACAACTAAAAGGACTCAACGACCACGCTTCAGTTTTACGAAGGAGTCTTTAAAGTGAAATCCATCAGTTTTAGAGGTGATGATTCGTTTTATTCTTTAATCAAGCTTGAAGTTAAGGTTATTCTTCGGGCTGCTGAAGCTTTCAATTCGTCCATTAAATAATCTTCCGGGACTGGGAATAGAAATTTAAAGTTGCACGCGGAAATGCAACCACATGAACTTGAACCAGACCTCTCAGCACAAAACGAAGTCCTCAATCATTCCTCAAGGTAACACCGCGTGAACTGTCTGTCAATAAACACATCAGGTGCCAAGTAACATAGTACGCCTCTCAAATGAAACCTATTGGCTTCTACATAACGACCTAATAATAGTTTAGAGCTTATTTTTAACGGGAACCCATTGCCAGAGTACTAAAAGTTCAAATAAATAATTTGTAGAACAATATTCTCATTGTCGCGACAGATTTAGATTGCTGGCAACTCCAGGGTCTACCGTGACGTCAGGGCCTTTCTTGTAAACATTATTGTTAGGGAGTGATGTTCTTTTGTTTTCGTTTTAAATGGAGATTGGTTTATTTATGAGATTTTATTAGAGTGGGTAATAAATCCGGTAAATCTTATTAGTGGCTATATTTTTTTTTTGTAGACCACACACGTTTCTTTGCGGCATGCTAGCAAACTCAAACTCTTCATTTCAATTAATCAATTTGCAGGCAATTTTGAACTGTCGTCTTTATCGTGTGGTTAGTCCCTAACCTGGTGTCAGCGTTTTTACGCCGCCCAAGGATGGCTGCATGGTTTCCTCACGATGTATTCCTTCACCGAAGAAAGTGATATAATTATACAATTCGCACAGGTTCGAACTTGAGACCTTTGACTTGACCTAGAATTTTGAACTGTCAAGGAGTTGGTAACTAATGGGTAACTATACCTAGGCAAAAAAGGATTTGGCCCGTCTAAATCGTGATTAAAACTTCATGGAGAACAACGGGCAAGAAACTCTTTACACCTACCTTGCACGCACTAGCACGCCACTGTATTAGCATCTGCTCCTTAGACTTGTACACATTGCACTTGCAGACATATAGTAATAATGATGTAGTTGTCTATAGGTACTATTGTCACGCAGGAAGCATCGTGTGTGGCTGTCATCTCCTCATTAGCTGTATTTTTATTATCTTTTTCTTTTAAACAGTCTCTCTGGATCGTAGACTAATGAGATTTATCCGTTGGTCTAATCGCCCACTAACCATAGGTACTTAGGTATATTTTCACTAATTGGCAGACAGTACTTTGGTACAGTGAACAACAAACTCATAACAATAGTCATATTCTCTTCAGTTATGCGACAGAAATGATGATATACTGTGATAGGCAATGTCGTTAATTTTAAAGTGACGCACAAGCATTTTAAATTATTACCTATAGTTGCTAAAATAAACTTTTCTGTGACGTGATACATAAATTACAATTTAAATAATACAGTATGAAATAGTATGACAGTTATGATGTCGAGAACAAATGTCGGCCTAAGTAATTTCGATGCTTGTACTTACGCGTACAGTAGGTACATGTAGCGGCAAAGATAATAAATCTCAAAAAGTATTGTAGCGCCATCTATGACGCAAATGAAGTACTAAAATAAAGTGCCTGCGTTGCGGGTTTCAGTAGGTAATTTCCCTTTTTCACTTTATTTCTAAAAGTCGCATTACAAGGTCGTGCATTTTTTTTTTATTATAGCTTACTTTGTGTACCGCTGCTGGGCAAAGGTCTCCCCTTTCTTCCTCCAAACCTCTCTGTTCTGTGCAATTTTTGGCCAAACAAAAAGCCTCACGTCTACAAATTTCGTCACCCTAATCCTGTCTCTTGTTACTCTTGAACTTCACCTTGACTTTCAACCTACAAAATAGAGTTAACAACGTTTCAAAATATGATTAATACTTTAGCCTGGCCTACATAACCAGTCTTGCCTTGCCTGCTTTGTCTTGTTCTTGTAGTCTTGCTTTGCCTGGCCTACATAAAACTATTCATAACATATAGTTATGAATAGTTTTATATAAACCAGATCCGATATCATTTTTGCATGACGTCTCTGAACAGTGCTGGTTTTAATCAACTTTGAAGTTAAAGAAAAGAAAACAACAAAGAAACATTGTTTTAATTTGAAACGGGAAGTTCAGTGTCTGAAAGATAAACGATTGTAATTTTAATGTAAACAGTCAAAGTCTAAGAATGAAAACGTAAGCCTCAAAAGTAAAACGTAAAACATATATTATGATATAATAACGATGAAGTTAGGACATCACGGGAACACACTACCCGGATTAAAAGCAGGTTATGGTCTACGTCTGTGCAAAATTTCGTCGAAATCCATTCATCCCATAAGGGGTGAAAAAGAAACAGATACACAGACGACAGTAAGACTGACTACTAATATGGTTTTTCGGTTTGATTTCGTGTAATTGGATCATCATAGCTGTTTATTGTATTTTTGAATAATTTCGTGCTGAACCGTCTACAAATCTACAGGGGGCCATTGTGACACTATTGTAATAGCAGACTAGGCCCCCAGTCCTCAAAAAGTGGGGAGCATAGTTTTTGTGTCCACTTTTCCGGATGACTTCCCTGTTTTTCAAACCAATTGCGGTCAGCCTGTAATAATCATAAAAAGTACCAATAAAACGTTGCAAACACAAAAAAAATGTGTTACAAATCTCGCTCTGACGTAAAGGAAGTCCTGATCTTCAATGCTCACAGCTGACAGTGTAACATCCGACATGCAGACCAGCTGTTCGTAAATTATCGTTGTTTTTAATTCACTTTTTATTGATGTCTTCAGACTGTCCTCATCAATCGCTGTTGCTATGTTTTTGAACAGGAAAATTGAATAACAAATAAAATAGACAAATGAGTTTTGGGAGTTCGTCAATTTCTATGGCTTGCTGACAAAATATATAAACAATTTCTATAGGAAATCAAATACCATAATTATATCTGCAATTTGAAGGGTGAAATTCGCCCTGAAGCAGTTGAATTAATTGGGATTAAATTAGTACATTAGAAGTCAACGCGTTTCGTATTTCAAAGACTTCGTCAATCAACATCAACACATCGTCATCACATCGTTGACATCGTCAATATCGCTATTGAATGTCCGAAATTCTAATTTTATTACGTTTGCAATTTGCAGGCCAGTGCTAGGTTGTATTAAAATATAGTTCGCGACTGTAAAACGTATGTAGTTGCAGAATTATAATCTAAAATCATCAATACAACCCTCTAAGTTCATAAGGTCTAGGAATGACTTTTTCAAGGTCAAAGTTATTCCTAGATTTATGAAACATACACAAACAATGAGACCAATAAAATGCTTAATAAGGAAGATTATTGGTTGCCCAATATTCTTCTTTATTAAGCATCCAGCACCCTTCTAGATTTTCAGCCTCATTTTGCGACTGCTTACTACATTTGTTGGTTTTTTTCACACTTAAAACAACTAGGTAAAGAATACAAGCAAAATCATCCCACGTTCATGAAACTTTTCCAAAACACAATCGTTTAAAATCTGTCACTCCGCCCGTTTGACAAGCTGCTCAAAGTGGGATCAGCAGACAACATGTGTGTTACTATTAGCTAAGTGACGATTGACAGTGTATGTACCTTTTCTTTATTCTTTGCCAGAGAACGCGATGTGTTTCACGCTCAATGGTTTCACGTAAATAGATTTTCATAACTGGGAGCATTTTATTTTATTTTGGTTTTTAGTAGAAATCTGCTAGTACCGTAATATGCAGGATGTAAACCGTCACGAAGCCTTCAAACAAGCATTCTGTACATCAAACTAAGTAACACTGCGCAAAAATTATTGATGAGAAACGAGTTTTTCTTCCGACACGAAAGTGTAATTACTTATTTAAAATAGTGGCTAATACTGATATGTAAATGTGTTTAATTAAGATTTATAGGGTGTAAATAGACCCTTAACGAAGCCGAAAGGCACTTGTGGTCCCCGTCATTACGTTATTTTTTTTATTCTACCTTCTAGTTGCGGTCAAAGTTCCAACGTTTTCAGAAGTTTTTCTTTAAATACAAGTTTTTAAGGTTTTAGCTTTACTTTAAATACCTTCATGACCCGTTTATTAGTCAATGCATCCACCAGCACAATATTTTGAATGCGTTACATTGAGTTTTACTAAGTTTTAAAACGTGATTTTTTTGCCCTACAAAAAAGTCTTTTCCCAGCAATAATTTTTGCGTAGTTACTTAGTTTGATGTACAGAATGCTTGGTTGACGGCTTCGTGGAGGGTTCGTTTACAACTTGTATATATAAAATATTAAATATTGTTCACCAGAATTGTAACTTAGCTGTTTAGTTCTATTATTTCAGTACAACAAAGTGTAAAACATGCCGCGGCTTGTCTCGATTGTCGCGTGGATCATTAACGCTAACGCTCCACACTGTGCGCACATCCGTAAAATTCGTCAAGAGAACATAGCATTAGGTAGGTACTGAAAATAATCATTTATTATTTTATTATTGTGGTGTATTTTTGTTTGATGCGTGTAGTCTAGCGTGGCGACCCACGTATGTTACGCTTAGGTGAAATTATTTTATTGTCATAAATAAATAATGTTACATTTGGGAACGAACGAATAAACCATTCTTATTTTTCATAATATTAGCCAGTCCGCTCTGGCTACATGAAATTGCGGTGTAAAATTATCTTGATAAAAATATTTCTGTGGAATCGATTATGCTCAGAAAAACCTGTGAGCTTTTGGTCCCAAACTTTCAGAAGCTTGTAAAAACAATCTCTGCATTTTTTCACACAATTCTATTTTTACGTTAGAGTCGCACTATGAAATTGTGTTCTCTTTTTTCACACTATTTTGAAGGCAGCAATTGAAAGCATAACTCAAGATCAAGGACGGACGATAACAGTCCGCCCGTCGTTTATGTGGGTATAAATAAGTGCTAAATCATTGTCTTTGTCTAGACTGTACCTACGACCGTCTGTAGACAGAACAGTCGAAACAGAAGTTCTATTTAATTGATGTGCTCTATTTAGCTCGGATCGGAAAACGTAAGGCTCTCAGGCTAGGTGAAGTAAATACATTCACAGGGTCGCTAGAAGCAGCTGAATTGAAAATGCCTCTGTCCAGTCCAGTAGTGCACTGCTGTAAGCTGATGATGATGATAACTTTTGATCAGGTTAAACAAATGACTTGAGATAAATAGGTCTTAGCGGCTTGTTCATTGTTTGTAAATACCATTTACTATCACTCAAGTTTGGTTGGGTTTTTGTGAAGGATTTGCAATGTTACAATGACCTGTCCTTGTCCATATTTTAGCCTTGTAGCCCTTCGATCGGCAGCTCTTTTGCATGTATTGCAAGCCAAGCAAGCGTGTGTCTTGCCCTGAGACTGGCTAGTTTGATATTTCAAGGATTCGTCCATATTTCAGATTTCCGTTGTATTGGTGTCAAGTAGGCATTTCTATGTCATCATCACACATCGTTCAAACCGGACATTCTGCTACGTACTTAGTGCGGGTATGTGTAGGCTAGACCGGCGCATAGTTTGGCAGCGAGGGGTAACGTTGACAAGATCACGTGCCTGCTAGGGTTGGCAGAGCACCACTTTGTGCGTCTTATATACCCTTGACCCGTTTATTGCAGTTCGTCGTAATGCATGTAGTTAAGATGTGTAGTTAAGATTACCTAAAAGATAGAACTTGTCGTGTAAAGATCAGCAATGAATTCAGTGACGTAGCCGTAGTAGCTACGGGAACAGCACAAGGCTCAGTTATAGGACCCCTTCATTACTTGGCTTACGTCAATGACATGGAGAATGTTATAAATAATTGCTCAGTCTATCAATACGCAGACGACACCGGTCTCATAGCAGCTGAAAGACTTATCTAAGGCTGAACAATCGATTCAAAACGATTTTGATAATTTATGTAAGTGGTCTCATGATGCTGGACTGGTGCTTAATGCTGGTAAAACTAAGACTATCCACGTACGTTCTAATCACTTACTCAATTCTGACAAGCCAGTTACAATAATTGAGCACACTCACCAATGTTTGCATAAAAGTGATAAAGTGCAATTATCTTTTTATATATTCAATATTCTTTTTGGTAAAAGAGGTGATAGACATAATTACAGTACTAGAAACAGGGACCAACTAGTTCAGCCAGGCTTCAGACTCGCTAAAGTGGACTCATCTTTCATGGGGTACTGTTTGAGATGCTATAATAAAATTCCACAAAGTATTCTTGAACTGAATGAGACGAAATTTAAAACATGCATCAAACGCACACTATGTAAGCAAGCTTATTACAAGTTGGGCGATTATATCGCTGATAAAAATGCGTGGCTCAATGCTGGTCCTGCTCCACATGGACAGGGGCGCATAAATTGATAGTATTAAATAGAATTGTTGGAGCTGCTGAAGATTGTACAACTTTCTTTGCATTGTATAGAATCAATCTCTAGTATTATATAATCGCATAGCCCATATTGTGTGAGTACTATGTACTAGAAAGCTATCATTCACTGGAAACCTACGTCTTTTCTTGACTTGAATGTGCCCTGGCGGTTCAGAGTATGTCACGCTCACTCTAATGTCTCGCTGATGGTGGCGCGTGTGTCGGATCATTCAGTTCCCTTCAAAATGGTTGAGTTGAATGGTGCTGATCCATGCGTCAAGTTCGTGAACGGGCGCTGTCAGTTGTGACTGGTCATCTCTTAGTTGCCATGGCTTATTTGTATGTTTATTTTTGAATTGTATTTTTTGTTTTTACTATGGACACTTTTAACGTGCACATCTTGCTACATTGTTCTCACATAATATACCATCTCAACATGAATGATGTAACCAAGATTTTGTAACAATATTTTGATTTAAAAGAGTGTCCATGGAGTTTCTTGCCCGTTCTTCTCCATAGAGATCTACGCTAGGGAATGGGCAACTACAGTACTTTCACAGTTTTTATGTCTTGTGACTGGGACTGTAGCTACATTTAATTTTCATCTTTGTTTCGACAATTCAAAAGTGCCTGTAACTGGCCTACTTGAAATAAATGCTTTGATTTTGATTTTATCTAGCCTTGGTTGCAAATGTGAACCATTGGAGCAAGTTACCAACTACAAATATCTGGGTTTAATTGTTGACGACAGATTTAACTGGGGCAATCATATTGACTCCATATGTGATAAATTGCGAGCAATGCTGGCCAAATTTGCCATAATTAAATACAAAATACCTTTTAAAATTTTACTTAACCTTTACAATGCACTGGCGGAATCAATAATTTCGTATGGAATCACTAGCTATGGCAGAACGTTTAAAACTAACATAGACAAAATATATATCCTACAACTTCGTTTACTAAAAGTAATAATACCAAATAAAATAAGGAAAACACTTTATGATGGTGATGACGTAACAGGTTTCTTTAAATATTGTAAAATATTGCCAGTACACATAAAAATACGAAAGTGGTTACTAATAGAACAGTTCACCAACAAAGAACTGCAAATTAAATTTAATCATCGCATAGCAACAAGATTAGCAGCCCAATCAAAACTGGTAGTACCGAGTTTCAAGAACTATTACGGGAAACGAACCTTCGCTTATTTAATACCTACTCTAATTAATGACGTTCCAACAAAAATTCAATCGGAAATAACAAATAGTAATTATAAATATAAATACAAACAATACTTTAACTGTATCTGAAATTCATCACCTGTTTAAATTTCATTGGACGCGATGTCCGACCCGCGCCGTGTGTGTTTTTTGTAATCTTTCTTTTTTACTTACGAACTACCTCACAATTTGCTATAAAGTGTGTTAACCTTAGATTTCAATGATTATTTGCTTTAGTACCTATTAAGATAGCTTTTATGTGTCTCAACATCCGGACAAACCTATAGAGGTTTTTGTGATGTTTCTCTGTTTGTATTTTGTTTTGTTCTTTTGTTAATAAACAATAAAAATAAAAATATTTTTTTTTACGTTATTCATATTATGATTCTGATATAGCAGCCATTTTAGGGCCCCTGGGCCTGCTTTTAATTCTTCCTGGTACTCTGACCAGATCGTTGGTCTACCTGGGTAGTGATAGGCAGCTTGAGTCAAATATTTCATCACCACGGGGCCTAACATGCCTCAAAAGGCTTAGCATGATCCTCCGTTACGCCTAAAATACTGCAGTATTAATTTTAAAATAAATTAATGGTAAAGTTGAGGATTAATGCTAGGTACTATTAATGAGGTAACCAGCATTTTCTTGAACCGAAACATTAGAATACAAACACACTGGGCCCGCGTGATGGACTACGACACATATCCTCTCATAGAGAGGAGGTTTGTGTTCCAGCAGTAGAAACGTTATAGGGCATTTTGCATGCTGCAACCGTTTGTGTCTTCTTCTTCGTATCAGCCCTATTATTTGTTTTGCGTTGCAGTAGTTAATGTACCTAGTATACCTAAAGTCATTTCACAATGCATTGAGCATTGTGAAATATATATACTACCTTAGTAGGGAGGGACTAAAATAGTGCTTTGCTTACAATTTGGTTGGCATTCTATTTAGAGATGATCATCGGTTCTCGTTTGTCTCTGTGAGTTCTGTGACATATTGTTTTTGTTTTTGTTACAGAATTATCCTAGGGCTTTCGCTAAGGTGGAATGCAAGATTGACCAATTTTCATGTAATATTTGGAATCCGATGTTTTAAAATTTTAAAGGACATTGAATGAATTGAATGTATTTTTTTTTAATTTGCATTAAGATGAATTTTATTTTCGCAACGGCAAGATTTTTTTACATGATCTTATTTGCGAATACTACGCTACTAATTGAAAGAAAAACAAAAGATAGAAAAAACAACAATGATTCCAATGCCAGTTATGTTTATTTGTGAAAGTTCTAAGTGCAAGCTAGTAAGGATTAAAATAATATGCGCGCATTTGTAATAACACTAAGAAACCAGTGAATACTTAAAAAGAGACTTGCACTGTTGGAATTTAAACCCTCAACTTCAATCTGAACATTGAAAATCCAACGGAGTGCATTTATTTAGGCGTCACCTAGTGTTAGTGAAAACGGGGAACAATGTCGTTAACACAAGAATTATAAACATGTTGAACACATTCGACAGGTGGCTACGACTTTACGAGTTAAACAAATAAACAGAACTATTGTATCGACGATGTCGTGCTCAGGCGCATTTAAACTCGTTGTATTTATTACCGTTACATTTGAAAACAAACAAGTCATGTTATTTGCCAATAAAATCGAGTACGGGGAAATAGAACTTTCCTCATTTATTTTTTCACTGTTTTCACTGAAAACACATTATTATATTTGTATTTATACTCGTAAATACAAATATAATAATATCGTAGATTCCATAAGTAGCATAAAATAATATTCCTTACTATTTTGCAAACATACAAAGATTTAAAATTTTGCATTGCATTACATTTTATTTATGTAGTGTTTTTCTTTTGTTTAGTAAGTCCTTCGTACTTCCGTTCCCACACAAGTTCTTGTTTGTAACACACCAAATAAATGGCCATAATATCATCAAGTACCGCATAAAGTATAAATAATTAGGTATATCTGAATATACAAAGAATATCATTGAGAACCTCCTTCTTTCAAGTCGATTAAAAATAGCAACTGTCGATCAGACACGACCTGACATGAAATTAACGACAAATAAGATACTCCCAAAAGAAAGCGTTGAAGAGCGCACTGATACAATATATTTTAGTGCGAGTTACACACGTTGGTTGTAAAAGCAAACAAACTGACACGGCCTGTTTACAATACGCGCGTACGCACGTTACTGACTCAGGGACGATACTCTAGTTTTCTGCAAGTTTACCTAACGTGTGTAGCTTTTCTTTTGAGAATCTGTTTCCTGGTTTCAACTTTCAAGATCAAATTAGATTTACAAATCAAAATAACTTAAAGTAACTAACTTAACAATAAACTATAAAATGGCCGCGCGGGCGTCGCCACGTTGTATGACAACGTGGCCTCTGGCCAAGGTTAAAAGACCCTTTAGGTCACGGGAAGTGTCAACTAAGCGTTTTTCATTAACATCCTCTGAAATAGTTATTATTAGAAAACCCCTATGGGTTTGCAGTAATATCATCATACATCTAGCCTTTTCTTATTTGATTGGATTATCGATTGGAAGCCGACTTCAATCGGTTTCCCGTCGAACCAGACGCAGCTTATTTAAGGTGAATGCTCCAACCGCGAAATTCAAATTTTCTTACGTTTTTTGCAATTTGCAGGCCAGTGCTAGGTTGTATGTTGATTAAAATATTGTTGTAAGACGTATGTAGTTACAGAATTATAATCATCAAAATCATCAATACAACCCTCCAAGTTCATAAAGGTCGAGAAATGATTTTTTCAAGGTCAAAGTCATTGCTAGACCTTTATGAACTTGGAGCATCAGCCTTAACATGGAGAGGTTGCCTATCTGACCTTCAGAATCAAATTACTGAGTACGGCGTTACCAGTTAAACTAGTCTACAGTAGTAAGACAATTACTATTATATTTATTTTAGAGAAAGAGGAAGTAAACGAATAGTTCATTGTTGTCTGCGTACGATCAATTGATAAGATTGATTGTTAATGTAAACTTGTTAAATCCTAATTTAAATTGTTTGATTTACTACATTTTAATATTGTGTAAAATCTAACTAATTTCTTTAAAAGTTATTGCATTGTATAATGTTTAATGTTTATTCCCTCTCATAAGAGGAGGCCTGTGTCCCAGCAGTGGGAACATTAATAGGCTGATGATGATGATGATGATGTTTAATCAGAGCAGAGGATAAAATAACTAGAGTAGGGTATATAGAGGCACCACCTTTACTTTCTTGACACATGTGGTGACGGAGGAAGGATTGCTTGGAGAATGGTGGTTGATCGAGGTGGAACGCTGATGATAAAGTTAGATTGCTGTCGCGAACCTGCTGCTCGAATATAATTATTAAGCAAACTAGTTATTGTGAGATATTGCCATTAAATTTTGAAAAACAATTGAAACAGTGAATACTTTGTTTTGTGCTCGCATTTCTCCCAAATGACGCCCACTAAACTCGTGAACACTGATGATGTCGAGGAGGATGCTGCTTCTACGACATATTTATGAAAAAAAAAACAACCAACTCTAATTGAATCATGAATTGATCAAAATAACATAATTATGAATTAAAAGTCAAATAGAGCAAACATAACTTTATCTTTAACGCAATTTTCATCAAAGAAAACCCGTTGCTAAGTTTTTCACGACACAAATGACATAATCCTAACTATCATGAGATGGAATGGGTAGAAAATTACGGCAGCTGTTTTATTTTATAATTAATTTCATATAAAATCACGCTGAAGCGTCGCTGTAAAACATTTTACGAGTTTTCAATGTTTATAATGTTTATATTTTCGTTCATCGAAAGGTGTACGTTGTGTAAAATGTTTATATTTACGATTTATGACCCCTGGAGCTGACCACAAACTAGTTTCGGAACCTGTCGGGTTTATTGAAGCGTTTCATGTCAGATAAAAAGTCTTTGATGTGATGTGACGTACTGGTAATTATAGATCTGCTGATATACACTGGTTTTTTTTGCGAGGAGCTGAAAATGTGAGAAAATTCGCTAGATATTCACTCGTTCTGTCACAGTAAATATAGTTGACAAAAGTTTAAGAGTTATGAACTTCAATATTTTATCTTAATAAAATACAGTTTTCCTGTATTTTCCAAGGTAAAATTCGTTAGGTTTATCAAGAGATTTTCTGTTTAAAACGTGTGTTCCACATCTAAAGAGCAATCCGTAGAAAATAAATCAAATGCTCTCAATCAATCATCGTCAAGTGTCTGATCAGCGTTGGATTCAATCATCTATTAGTGTGTTTGATGTTTTAATTCCTGTCGTAAAAATAATCAACTGAAAACGCTCACTTTCGTGAAATCGGCACGTGTACCACTAGCAACATCGTGTTTTTTTAAAGCCGCTTGTTGATAAGCTCCCTCACTGTACACCTGCACTCATCAGGATTTAATGAATGCCAGCAATGGTGCTATTAAAGTGGCCACCAGAGGGCCTTAATGGGTGACAATCTTTTCAAAAAGTTTCGTATTTTCACGATTTTCGATAGGATTGGCATAACTCGAACAAAATGAAGAGAAAGTCACAAATCTGTGACACCGTTTTTGCTGACACAATGTCTCTTTCACTAGTCCATCTGGCCATCGGCCATGGCCCATCTTTGATATTCTTATGCAAAGCGTATAGGACGGTTAGTAGTACTGAAGCCTTACCGGTACTTGCAGGTGTACTTCCAGTTAATCTTGAAGTGCAGCGACGGGCTGCAATGTACTATAACGCACGTGAGACCACGGACGCAGACTTTTTAACCCTACGTGACAGTAATCAAATTTTTAGATTATTCAAACCACAGACCGACGTCTGGGAGAAACTTTTGTCTGAATGGCAATGTAGGTGGGATAATTCCACCAAGGGCCGACACCTCCACCAGGTCTTTCCATCCGTTCGTGAACGGCTGGCCAGGACATGGTTGGAGGTTGATCACTGTGTTGCCCAATTTCTCACCGGTCATGGTAACTTTAAGAGTAAATTATTTTCCTTCAAGCTTGTTGACTCGCCTTTTTGCCAATGTTCCACATCTGACTGCGAATATGAACAATCAGCACATCACATTTTGTGGGAGTGCAGTCTTTGGCAGAATGAACGCAATATTATGTTGGATTATGTTAGTGTACAGGTAACATCCGGAGTTATTTACTATACAGACCTTGTGGAAACTAGAACAAATTTCCATGCGTTCCATCGTTTTTGCAATATCTATTATTGTAATCATATATAACAGCTCACAACTTAGGACCCATTAATGTTAATATTTATCCGTGGTGCTAGGCAACTTGGCCTATCCCAGTTGTAAACGTCCCTTTGTGCCTATTGGCCTTGCTTCGTTCTGTCTCCTGCTGATATGGAGGGAAGTGGAAATTACGGTTTTTTCCTACTCCTCCACTATACTTTTCTGATTAATTTCGTTGCGGGATCCAAAACAGTTAAATTCATTCTCTGGGACTTCGTCGAGCTTCATTGTCTCGGCGCTTTTCTGGTGTTCGCCACTGTTGAGTCTGGCTTTCAGGAGTTACAGTGGTTTGGGAATAATGTGGCGGGATAGTCCCAAAAAAAAAAACTCCATTTGGCCCTACAGTGTACGGTCGCATCTTTTCGGAAATTTGAAGACACCTTATATCGATAGCGCAGCACTGTACTGCTCTCATCGCTGTACTCCTATCATCATCTCAAAGGAGCACATATGCACATTTAGCACGTGAACTCAGTGGCTATGCACAGTTTCACAGTTCCGTAGATTCTCACAGCTGATGTTCACGGCTGAATCCCAGATTCACATGGCTGCTTCAAAAATAAAACAGTATTTTTACATTTCTCTAATAAACATTGAAAATATCAGAGCATTCAAAGTTATTTTTACTGTTCACAAGTCTAAAGATGACGTTGAAGTGGGATTACATGTCGAAACTTCTTTTTTTGTTTATTTTGTACTCATTTAAAGTGATGTAGGTCAGCCCATTAGGAAGAAATCGCTTTTCCGAATAATTTTCATAAATCACGCGGTTGCTACGTATCTTTTTCTTCTGTGTAGGAATCATGAAGTGTACGTATTGATTATTTTTATTAGTGTCCGACCGAAACGGGATTTTCATTAGAATTAAAATTGAAAATCATTATCTAGGTTTCTTTTAGATAACTCGAAAATCTTGGGTCCATATGGCCTCGGATCCCGTAATGAACGTGGAACACGCCTTCTCCAATTTGCCTATGGCCAAAACCTATTTGTAGGTAAGGGCTTCTACTACAAGAAACCTCATAGAAGATGGACTTGGATATCCCCTAACAATCAAACTAAAAATGAAATAGACTATATTCTCACCTCCAATAAACAGATAATTAAAAACATCCAAATCATTAACCAAATTAAATTTAGTTCTGATCACAGACCTGTACACGCAATAATTAAACTCGACACCAGAATTAACCGGCAAAAGCCGGCACTTACATACATCTACTCCGTATCATATACAGAAATAGTACAGCCGCAATCAAATTACAAACCACAGGTCCAAAATTTAACGGTACGGCCACCACGTGGCCCCCGGCCACCGTAGGCGCGGGCCTGTGGACGGTGGGCTATGGGCTAGCTCGCCGTCCGTCCGTCTCATGACGACAGGCCGTGTCGACGGCGCGTTCGTGTTCCACGCGCGCCTCAAAGAGAGTAAGCAAAAAGGAAGGGGTCCGCAAGGACCGATGCCTGCCGGGGTTGCGGGACTGTTCGAAAGAGATACCGTGGCCCCGGAACACAAAGGGCGATGAAGGAACATGGATGGGTTTTAGTCAGTAAAAGTCTGACACTCCCTCCCGCTCCACCCAGAGCGGGAGACGTCATTTGATGATTTCCCATCCGAAAAAAAAAAAAAAAAAAAAAAAAAAAGGTCCAAAATTTAAAATAGAGAAAGGAGTCAAACAAGATGACCCGCTATCTTCTAAACTGTTTACCAGTACCCTCGAAGAAATCTTCAGGAAGTTGGCAGCCGATTGGAGGGAAAGAGGCATTGTCTTCAGCGAGACGAAACTGTCAAATCTACGTTTCAAAGACGACATTGTTCTCTTTGCATCCTCAGCTACAGAACTTCAGCTTATGCTTCAAGGTCTGAGCGATGCAAGCCTTGGAGTTGGACTGAAGATGAATATGTCGAAAACCAAAGTTATGTGCAATGAAACACCTTAAATAATAAAAGTAGACGGGGTAACTAGGTATACCTTTACTTGGGCCAAGTAGTCTCTTTCCAGGCGAGGCAAGACAAATAAGTCGCAAGACGAACAGAAAACGCCTGGAAGAGCTACTGGTCTATGAAGGAACTATCCAAACGTGAGTTGCCAATGGCACTGAAAAGTAAACTTATGGACATGTGTATTCTCCCCGTCTTAACCTATGGTACACAGACTTGGTCAAACCTTGAGTTTGGACTTCTGGATGTTTGTCAAAACAAACATCCAGAAGTCCAAACTCAAGGTTTGCCAACGAGCAAAAATGTTAAATTAACGGATCGAGTTCGAAACACAATACTGCGCTCCAAAACAAATATAGCTGACGTGGCTCAAAAGGCTGCCCAACTCAAATGGGACTGGGCAGGACATGTCTGCCGTATGTCGGACCAACTGTGGGCCAAAATAACAGGAAACTGGTGCCCCGACACAGTAAGGCGGGGTCACGGCAGGCCACGAAGGAGATGGCGTGGGACGAACTAGACAGGTTGCGTTTGAACTGGAAGGAAGTCGCGTAGTTTCGCAAGAAAACTAAAAAAAAACATGCGGGGCAGTTTGGGGACTGCCGATAGAGGTGAAAACTAAGTAACTTGTGAATTGTATCGTCGTGCTATGTGTGTGAGTGTGCGTGTGGGTTTATGTGAAATGTATAATATGTGTTGTTACTAAAACATCATCATCATCCGTCTAGCCTATCTATCATGGCGTTAATTTATTTATTTCAGGCCAACCAACAATTGTTTATACTGTTACATGTTTAAATAAAGATTCTTATATCAAAGGTTAGTATAACGATTTCTTATAGGTTAGCACCGCATGCCCCATTAAAAATAAATGTAACCAGATAAGAACAGAGTTAAAATCAAAATTAAATACAAAATAAAATTAGAAACAAATTAAAAATTAAATACAAAATCAAAATTAAAAACAAGATCAAAATTAAATACAGAATCCAATATAAAAAAAAAAAAAAACAAAAAAAAGCGCAATCAAAATAATGAAATACAAAATCAAATTTTCAATTAACAATGTCATAAAAGCAACTCGAAAACAAAATAACATAAAATCAAATAAAAAATTCAAATTACGGCCAATAGAAAATGCATTATTACACACTATTAAATGTTATTCTGTGGAACTTGCCAAACGAGTCGAAATGCACGTCAATAAGATCGCTGTATTCGTATAGCTGTTTACAGAGGCGAAGGACAATAGAACTTCTGCCGAGAGCTGTTCTGCGTGGGGTGGGGGCCCCACGCAGAACAGTTCTCGAACTCGAGTCTAGCAGGAGCACGAAATCGGTACTTGTTTAGCAAGTGGTTCAGACAATTTTGTTCCGGAGAATTTTAAAAAGGAAAATGTGCTTTTCTGCGCTTCTCCAATGACACCATCTTAAAATGTGCGAGTCTGGCTCCATACGGCCGTTTCCTTCTGGCGATTCCACTGGCATAAGCTAGATGCCACAAAAATCGTTTCTGAATCCGCTCTAATCTCAGATTGTGCGTTGCGTAGTGAGGTCTCCAGATAGTGCGGCAGTATTCCAAGATACTTCATACAATGCTTTTGTACAGCAAAATCTTGGTACCACTACGAGTACGCCTGAAACCGGCAACGTTCCTAATAACGAACCCCAGCATTCTAGAAGATAGATAATATTTTCTACATGAGGTGTGAAAGTCAGCGCATTATTAAAAATAACACCCAAGTCCCTTATTTCATTTACTTCTTGGATAATATTAGAGCCTACACGACACGATATACACTAGCTGTTATTTTCTTTTTCCGAGTGTACTTCACGTGGTAAAATTTTTTGACATTACAATAACATTTCATTATCGTTACAACACTGAAGTAACGAGTCGACATCGCTCTGAAGTAGCTCAGTATCGTCACTGGACTCAATTATTCTAGAGAATTTGAGATCGTCTGCGTACATGTAACATTCTGAGGATATGAGGCAATGTGAGATATCGTTAGCGAACACGTTAAAGAGAATCGGACCAACATGTGAGCCTTGAGGTACCCCTGAGGTGGTCCCATAAGTTTCAGACTGCGACATAGAAGAATCGATTTTCAAGATAGGATTTTAGCCAGGTATGAAGTGTGCCAGTAATCCGTATCAGTAGTTTAGGTTTCCGCACTTAGTCCTTGAAGTAGATTATTGTGCGTGAGCCATGGTGGCCGATTACTCCAACCAGCCCACCTACCTCCAGAAGCAGATCAAACTTGCCGGTCTCCTTAGGGCATCCGCAAGGGATCTTGGTGTTCCCAGTGTCTCCTCGCGAATCTTGGTAACGCCTGTACACTCAAGGAGCACATGCGCCACCGTTTCCTCCGCCTCCATGCATGCTCTGCACAGGGGACTGTCAGTGATTCCTAGGGTGTGAAAGTGTTAATTCAGTGAACAGCGTCCAGTGATGGTCCCCACCATCAGACGCAGGCTATCTCTGTCCGGGCGCAGAAGGCGCCTGGTCAGCCTTGTATCCAGGGATGGCATAGCTTCCTTGGATTGCCTACATCCTGGTGTTGAGGTTCACCATTTCTCCGCTTGTATTCGAGTGTGATCCTTTAACCAGCTTCTTAGCTGTTTGAAAGGAATGGGCACAATGGGTTCGGGTCCGTAGGGTTTTTTGTGCTGGATCCTCTTCTGGCAAGTTCGTCAGCCGCATCGTATCCAAGTGATTCGGTCTCGCCTTTCCCCAACTATGTTGGGGTCGGCTTCCAGTCTAACCGGATGCAGCTGAATACATTTCATTTTACATGGAGCGACTGCGACTGGTAATACGCTGCCCCTTTGTAAGACTGGTTGTCAGACTTTCGGCCACTGACTACCTGTAACGACTGTCAAAGATCTACAAATGACAGCCGGGACCAACTGCTTAACTTGCTTTCCGGGGGGTCTGGCAACTTTGTTCTACGAACAAGATGTAGGTGGGCTAGAAAACAAGAAAGAGACAACAACATCAGAGTAAAAGAGATGAATTACATAATGTTGCCAACAAAAATACTATTTCATACTCTCCAAAATAATGAGCTTATTAATTGATTTTTGAAGTAAACTTCCCTTAAAACTACCCTTTGCTATTATACTGATGCCAGAAAATGTTTGTTAGGAAATATAAAAAATGGTTGAGTTGAATGGTGCTGATCCATGCGTCATGTTCGTGAACGGGCGCTGTCAGTTGTGACTGGTCATCTCTTAGTTGCCATGGCTTATTTGTATGTTTATTTTTGAATTGTATTTTTTGTTTTTACTATGGACACTTTTAACGTGCACATCTTGCTACATTGTTCTCACATAATATACCATCTCAACATGAATGATGTAACCAAGATTTTGTAACAATATTTTGATTTAAAAGAGTGTCCATGGAGTTTCTTGCCCGTTCTTCTCCATAGAGATCTACGCTAGGGAATGGGCAACTACAGTACTTTCACAGTTTTTATGTCTTGTGACTGGGACTGTAGCTACATTTAACTTTGTTTCGACAATTCAAAAGTGCCTGTAACTGGCCTACTTGAAATAAATGCTTTGATTTTGATTTTGATTTTATATCATATTTAATTGATTAATAAACAATACAAAAACAAAAGGGGAAAATTATATGACAACACTAACGTCCCCAACGCCATATTATTTATAATCTTGACGTTGACATTTGATGTCACAAGAAAAATGTCTGCCGTCGCTTGCGCACCATTTTATCTTAATAACACCCAACAAAGTGTTTGTATATGTTCCAAAAACGAAGTAAAAAAAATTACGTTTATATTATTATTATTAATAATATGATAATTATATTATAATTATCGGCGCTATCTTGGATTATCAATTTGACTTCATTTTCATTATCAGCGACCCCAAAAACCACGAAAAGGACACCCATGAAGAAAAAACTGAAAATTTCGGCACCATCTTAGATTTTTATTTTAATCTCATTTTCATCATCAGCGACCCCCAAAACCACGAAAACGACACCCATGAAGAAAAAACAAAAATTTTCCTCGGCACCATCTTGGATTTTCATTTTGACCTCATTTTCATTAACAATGACCCTAAAAACCTCGGAAACGACACCCATGAAGAAAAAACTGAAAATTTTCGTCGGAGCTATTTTGAATTTTCATAAACTTACGAGTTTTTCATCATTCGTTTTCATTCCCCTTTCCCCCTTCGTATCTACCCCAGTCGTAGCACTGGTTGCCCGCGCATGCCTATGTGGTGCTACGCCGTAGCGGATCGCACGTGACGTTACGTGACGATGAATTCAATGTTTTTCCTTCGCCCAAAAAGTGCTCAACGCGAATACACTAATTTACCCCGCGGCTTCGCAGTTGATGTTGTGATTTGAATATGCGGATAATTTAACTTAGTAGCCAATTTGAGAAATATTATTGACATTATAATAAATTCTAGGCTACCACTGGAAATTGCAACTACAGTACAAACTACTGATGAAAGTAATTAGGACGACAGAATAGCTGATTGCAAAAGGGCGAATCTGGTTTCCTGAGGTAAAATTAAAAATAAATCGGTTTCAGGAAGAGTAGGGGGAGGATGACCGTGATTAATAATACGATACAACTCATACGACCGCATATTATGTACTTAAATGTTTGTGTAATTACAGGTAAACCAGAAAAAAATTGCTCTTCGGTTTATCGTAATACTTCGCACAGAATATTAATTTGACATAATTCCCGAAGCGAAAACTTTTCCTTGGAGATTAGGTGATATGTTGTTTACGCAGCATGTAAGACCGCCGCGCTCAATTGCGTTCGCGCATTCAATAGAATAATGGCAGACGACAGAAGTGACTTAGTTATTTTTAGCCTAGCCTCCTCAAGCCGTTTGGATTGTAAAAATACTTTCTGTAAAGCAATTGTTCAAGAGTTATTTGGTGTTTTTAAAACGCCTGTTTTACCAGAGATTACTTGTCGTATTTTTTACTGATTGACGATATAAAACACAATGTATTTCTTTTGGAATAATGGTTAATTGGTTAATGGATCATGTTGAATGTTGTTGTTTTAGTGTCTGCGGCTAGACTGGTATTTGACGTCTAGACTTGGAATAACAGCGTCTTTATTGATAGTAATTTGTGCTAAGTCATGTTTATGGATGTTCCGCTCTTGCTTATTACTTGCTCTCGCTTTGATTATTTGTATATTGGTTTGTTAGATTCTTCTATGTTTTATATAACATCTTGTAATCCCCAAAAAGGTTTCCCTTGACTGCCTAAATATGGGTGGACTTCGATAGTTATGTTTTTTATGCATGTAATAAGGACTGAGCCTTTTGCGATCAACTGGGCTGACTGATATAAAGGGTGTAAATAGACCCTTAACGAAGCCAAAAGACATTTGTAGTTCTCCACGTCATCATTATTGCGATAATTTTTTGTTCTGAACCATACCTGGGAACATATAATGGGAGTCAAAGTTCCAACTCCTTCACAAGTTTTTTTTTTTAAATAGGTACGTGTTTTTAATATATGATATTTACTTTAAACACCTCCACGCCCCCCGTACTATTCAATCCATCCATCAGCACAATGTTTTGAGTGCGTTACATTGTGTTTTACCGTAAAACGTGATTTTTCACCTCCAAAAACAAAAGTCCCAGCAAAAGTTTTTGCGTAAAGTTACTTAGTTTGATGTACAGAATGCTTGGTTGACGACTTCGTGAAGGTTCTGTTTACACCCTGTATAATGGATGGATTAACCCAACAGTAATTCGCCCGACCTGGGAATCGAACCTTATGCTCAGCAGTAGGACCGCTTGCAACCAAGAACGTAGTCGTCAATAAATGTTTTATCTGTGTTTTATTTTGTGAATCCTCGTCAAATATGGCAGCAAGTCAAATTATTCTTGGCAATAGATGCAGGTGTATGAATAATTACTTTTTTCTACATGTCTCACTTTCCATTTTGCACTGAAGCATTTTTTATCTATGAAATAAAAATCATTGTTATGCTCTCCTTTGTTTGGTTCTTATATTCAGTATTTATTCTAGCCAGTTTTCTTCGAAGACTTAAATCTTAAATGTAAAATTTTGGAAAAATATTTATAGGCAAAAAATGTACAAAAATTACGGTATGGTACCAAGTAAGCTCCAAGTTCATGACTATCTTTACTCTTTGTAAAGTTTTTATTGTTCAACTGTCTGTGTCGGTGTCGATCCATCACTTCATGTCACTTGGGTGTTTTTGCTCATTAGCTAATTACACAACAAGAATAAACAATTCGTCATTGTCAAAGTTATTTAAAATAAGTGTTATCTTTGTAGAAAAAGTTTTAGACTACCTGCCTACTTAGCCGCTGCATCAACATCACGCCATTTACATGTCAAAATACAAAAAGAGCTAAGATCAAGTCTAAAATGGGTGTAAAATCACCCTTAAAGAAGCCGAAAGTCACTTGTTTTCCTTGTCATTGGGATGATTTTTTTGTTCTTGACCAGACCATCTAGTTTCGGAGACATAATTTTTACACAAGTTTTTTTTTTAATACAAGTTTTGTTGTTATATCTCTACTATAAATATATCCATCACGACCCCCGTACTATTCAATCCATCCATCAGCACAATGTTTTGAGTGCGTTACATTGAGTCCCACCCTTTCTACCCCTTATCACTCCTCTTTTTACGTCTGGGATAAAAAAAAAAAACGATTTCCAGCAATAATTTTTGCGTACAGTTACTTAGTTTGATCTACAGAATGTTGTTCCGTTTACACCCTGTATAATACAACATAGCATGTAACAGATAGGTAGGTAGGTCTCATGTGTAAGAGTGATGTACAGACCATTAAACTGATCAATTTTCTCAGGACAAGCATCGTAATCATGTGAAAGTAAAATAAAGTAAATATGACCACATTTTTCTGATACCCCTTACAAATCTTTTGAGAATCAAACAATAGGTACATAATAATAAGTAGCATATCTACCTCCGACGCCGGCACGACCTCTACTCCCTAAGTACTCTTAAACAAATCAACTACTATTATTACGTGGGTACACCGTTGCACAATGGAAATAGCCCAGTGGCTTACATCGGGCCAATTACGCTGGATGTCTCCAGATCCCAGAATAGAAACGGACGAGCCCCTCACCGTGATGTTATCAATTTGTTGAAGCTGACAAAGAGTAGGAAAAGGCAAGTTAGCACGAATAAGTTGCCTATATATTTGTGAGAATGGAATATTTGGCAAGCACGTCAAGCCGTTAACAACTAGTCTTATCAAGGGGTATCATCTGTACCAACTGGGTTGTGGAGGTCAGATAGGCAGTCGCTCCATGTAAATACTGGGATTCAGCAGCATCCGGTTAGACTAGAAGCCGACTCCAACATAGTTGGGAAAAGCCTAGGCGTTGATGATGGAATACTTGACACAAGTTCTTTGCTACAAGAGTACGAGCAAGGAACCAAATAAAATCAAAAGTCATTTATACAAATCAGGTTGAGCATTAGTACTTTTAAAACCTCAAAATTGCAGGCAGTCCCTAAAATGCCTGCCCTTCACCATTTGTTTTAGCTGGGGGGAAGAATCTATTTGTGGCCTGGCGGAGGCCTAAGTCCAGTAGTTGATATCTTGGGATAATGTTTGTACAAAATCGAAAGCAGAAATCACTGGTTTTCTCCACAAATTCACACCTAGATATCAAAATTCAAAGTGTTGTATACAGTATAATTTGTAGGACGGATTTGGCCAATGCCATTATTCATTTCGATTGGTGCCGTGAGTAGGTACTAAAAGTTGGCATTCAGCTTCGGCTTTCTCTCCGTAACTAGGCGGAACGGCCAAGATTCCCGCTTAAAATATATTTCTCCAGTGTGACAAAGGTTTTTTTCATATTAATGCAACTCCTCACATCACTTGTGGTTTGAGATCCTCATTCTCTTTCTGATTGTAACACACACACCATCAATTTTTTCTTTGGCCTTTCCCTCCATCTTCATCCATAAGTAATTATTTATATTAATCACTATTTCAATCACGTGAACTTTGTGCATCGTCATATGGTGAAGAGGGATAAACACATTAACTAAAGTTGACAGGAAATCGTTTCAGCTTTTGTCACATATTATTGCCATGTTCAATCCAAGCCCAACTGTTTCCTTTCAACTGTTTCGTCACTGGCGCTATTTTTCACCCGTTGCTTACGTTTCTCCTTAGATGGAAACTTTCACCCATAGACACTGTAGCCTATCTTCAATAGTAATCTATGATTCCTAAATTCTATTGTGCCTATATCGTAGTTAAAAAGGAAGTCTTCAGTCGCTGAACGTGGTGCACTCGTCAATCAGCTGGAGTGGGTCATAATCTTTTTATTGTTTAGGAGACCGTTCACAAAGGTCATTGTGAATCTCAGCATTTGTATGGAATTGTCGAGATCCTTTCAGCGAAGATTCTCGTTGGTTTTTTCCTCAACTCAACTTTAAGCATTCATTTCATTTACAGAAAGTTGAAGCTATACGAAGAAGATATCAAACACTAGTGTTTAAAAAATAAGACTTCGGTAAAATCTTTTGCTCAGCCGTTTCGTATTTCTTAAGTGCTTAATCATAATGGTGTTTGTCAATATAATTTCAATTAACGACATGCTAATATATTCGATTTTAGTTTACAATATTTTTAGCACTATCGAATTATGGTTCAATTAAATGTGGAATGTTTTATGTGTGTGGCTTCAAAAACATAAATGTAGGAGCCTGAAAAACTTGGAAATTGAAAACGACTGCAACTCCAAAATGTAACGCTTTAAACCTTCATAAGAAAATTCCCACACACTCCACAGTCTTCGTTTACTCGTACAGAGCCGCCAAGCGTCTTTCTACGAAACTAAACTGAAAATTCAGGCACCGCTGAAACCACACAAACGCGTTGAAATTTTCTGACGCTTCCGTGAAACTAACGCAGATGGCGCTAGTTTCGACGAAATTGTTTAAGTTATTTTTAATACCCGATGCTATTTTGTTTTGCTGGATTTAACGATTATCCATGATTTATCTTTTCTAAACAAGACTTGTTTTATGTGATAGCGAGTACATAGTTCAAATGAAGTCTGTACTTGTACTATGATTCGATTTTTGGTAACGGTAAATTAGAATAGGTACTCGTAGTTACAAATTATGTCATAATTATCTTCATGAAAACATGTAATGTGTATGTCTTTTATATGGTTTTTTACTTACATTTTTGGATATTATTAACCTGAAAATTTAAGCATTCGTCCTCCCTAGGTAGCTTCATGGTCATTTCTTGGAGGCTTAGCAACGGCTTTGGCCTTTTTACCTTTTAATTCATGTTATATTAAATCTTTGTTTACTTTTGTGATGTCAGTTAGTGGCAACCCTAGTTTTATTTTTAATTTATTGCTGGAGCTAGTTGTAGGTTGTATAGGTAAATCACATCGACCTCATCCGATTTTCTTTTTAATAATTTTCTAATTTTAAAATGTAAATTATCTGGAGTTGACAGGAGCCTGGTGGTTGAATGGGCAGTCTACGTTCAGAGCTGAGAGCAGAAACATCTCTGGGAAGCTTCATAAAAGTTTATTTAAAGGGCAGTTCCCCTTATTCTTGAGTTTTAAGTCGGTCTCTCTCCGCGCCGCATCCTCACCTAGAACACCTGGAAACCTTGCTGCTTGAGCTGCACAAGCCTGATGAAGATTTGACGCTCCTCGGCCCTCCTCCACGGTCGGAAGACAGAAGTCCTCGGCCCTCCTCCTACGGCCTGAGGATTGACGGTCCTCGGCCGTCCACCACCGTCTGAAGACGGATGCCCTCGGCCCTTCTCTACGGCCTGAGAGTTGATGGTTCCTCGGTCCTCCTCCACAGTCTGAAGACGGACGTTCTTCAGTTATTTATTCCATTCTGCGTTCATCTTCAGTATTTTCCGCCAGCTTCACTGGCATTAGTGTTTTGAGTAGCTCCAGCCTTTAGGTTAGGATCTTTGTTAATAAATTCTTATAACTCGTCCCCTTGTCAATTTCTTTTAATAGTGCTCCCCTCCAGACTGAAAGTTAGGTAGGTGAGTGCTCAGAGTGACTTTACAGTTTTGTGGATCCTACCCAGGAAATTGTAACGTTACAAACAATAACTATAATTTAACCTATCCATTGAAGAAAGGCCGAGCATTTAAATGGAAATCATTCTTTATTGTATGGTCAGTGCCCAACCTGGTGTCAGAGTTTTTATGCCGCCCATGGGCCACTGACTTGGCTTGGAATTGTAGAAACATAAGCAGGTTTGATTCAAAGGCTCAGGTTCGATCTCCAGATACAGAGTTGTGGGAAAACTTGTGATTAAAACTAAAACTTCATGTTTTAATTAACGAACCAATGACCAGTACATTAGACCTGAATCGAAAGAACTGGAAGTCATGTATGGGTCCTTTGCCCAGCAGTGGGATGTAGCATACTAACCGTAACAGTCACGTTTCGTCCACATCTCCTTCTTCTCTTCTTCTTCAACCTTGGCCACCCATTGCTGAGTGTAGGTCTCTTCCATATCTCTCTACTTTTGGCAGTTTTGAGTCATGACTATCCAGTTTCTTCTGGTCACTTTAATGAGAACCTTATTATTCCAACCAATTCTTGTTCCATGATAGCGGTTGTAAAACTCGTGAACCAATTAATTACGGAGAGTCTTCCGAACCACTATACCGGACAAAATGTATTCAAATACATAAAACATTGACATTCCCTCGTCCACATGTTCGTATCCCTCATTCTTACGTGATGGTCGGTGCTGTGCGGGAAGGATGCGCTGTAATTACGGGTCGACCTAATTACAGAGCAATTGGGAGTCGTACCACATACCTACCTGTTATTTACTGGGCTTCGATAGTCACTTTGTTTGAGAGGGAAAGGAATGAATGGGAGTTTTGTAGTAGCAATAGTAATGTGAGAATGTGATAATTAACACGTCGGGATTTTATTAGTTGGGACTTACAGCAATTTAGAATGCCACTTATTTTGTATCGTAGGTATAAATATTACCTATAGAGGCTGGAATCCCACAGCGACGCACAAACGGTTAGGTACCACGTTTTCAGTACACTATTCTGTCATAATCCCCACATAGGATTTTGTATCCTTTTTTTGTTTTACGACGTAGCCCGAAAAATTGCCAAACTTAAGTGGCAGTGGGCAGGGCACATTGCTCACAGAACGGATGGCCGATGAGGCCGAAAATTTCTGGAGTGGCGACCGCGAGCCGGAACCCGTTGCGTTGCAAGACCTCCAACTAAGTGGACCGATGTCCTGTAGGGCTATTACGTATCTCTGTTGACAGCTCGAAATGATAGTAACTGGGCTCAGTGTCCATCAATTAACTGTCAAAAGGTTAGTTTCGTATTATGTATGAGCTTGATAGTCACTGGATATCAGAAAGATACGTAATAGGCCTACTGGTGAAGGTTGCGGGAATCCGCTGTATGCGAGTCGCACGGGACCGGGCAATGTGGCGACACTTGGGGGAGGAATATGTGACGTCGCACGGCTGAAATGATAATGATGATGAACATTTCTATGTGGGGGGGGGGGGGGGGGGTGGAGGGGAAGGTTACGGAATTATGTACTGAACCCTAACCGAGCCGTGAGTGCGTTGATATGTCTTCCATCCAGTATAACCTAAAACAGTTCCGAAGAATTTTCACAATTGATTTAAATGGTCTACAGTTAACTCTCCATTAGATACATCGAAGCAACCAGCGTTAGAATATGGGCGATATTCTAACAGAGCCAGGAATAGCTCCGCCCACACTTCGTAATTTAGAACAATTGGACACAAACGAGAGGTTGCACTGGCCAGTGTTACGAAGGATACAACGTTTAGTTACGGGTTTATTGAGTTCAAGATTTTCACGGTACTGAGTAAATGCGTAATACACAAATGCTGACTAGTACAACGAACGGGAACGGTTAAGTACCTATGTTGACATTAAAGGAACGGACGAAAATATCCCTAGAACGGGAAAATTGCAAAAACAAAGTGACCAATATTATTGTTACTTCAGAAGTTAATATGAACTATTTTTGAATCAAAGAAACTACTTATCCTCAAATCTTAGCCGGCCAATTCCTAACTAACACGTGATTTAATTTCAAGACTAGCAGTTACGGATTTTATCTACAATTCTACAACAAAAGTACGACGTCAAAGTAACTTTTATTTCTTGCCCCAATTCCTATGCCTACATCGGAATTGTGGCATACCTATACTCCCAAAAGCGATGCAATTGAGGGGTAAATCAATTTGTAGCCAAGTTTGACGGTAGCCCGCTTCCCTCCCGATGACTAACGTTGTTTAGGAGTTTAAGATATTATTATATACAAGTTTGCGTACATATTTTGCTTGAAGATTCTTGGCGAACAGAAGATTCGATAAGTTATTGTGATGTTTATTTATCTTATGTTTTAAAACTTAAATAAGCACTGTATCTGCTGTTTCGTAGTCCAATCCGTCATCTGCCTAGCCTTTTCCTGATTATGTTGGGGTCGGCGTCCAGTCCAGCTGGATGTAGCTGAATACCAATATTTTACATGGAACGATTCCCTATCAGATCTCCCCAGCACAGTCGTTGCCTTTCAATGCCTAATTTTATTTTATTTTTAGTGTTTGGATAATCTTTGTCTGCATCTTACAGGAGATCATTATTATGAATAGTTTTCGTAGACAACTATGTATAGGCTAGCGTGCTGTGTAAAATTCAGAATTGAAATATCCTTGATAATCCTTGAGTAAATTTAACCATCCTATTCAAGATAACAATGATTATATTAGAACATTCAGGAGGACAGCTCATGCTCATCTTCTTTACGCAATCCATAAATACAAAGTATAATTTTATAAACATACTTGTTCTTGTGAATTAACCTATAAGTACAAAAATGTCACTTCGCTCAAAATATTCTTTAGAGGAGACAATAGTCTTTTTTGCGTTTATTACGAGTATTGAGTTCCATGGTTACCATGTTATTATAAAAATATCATGTGTGTACACTAAACATGTTTTGTGTACATATTGAATTTTCCACTCACTGATAGACTTTGCTAAACAATCGAGAAGACTAAACGCACACAGAGAGATAAAAACGCAAGCATGTCTATATAATAAATATCAGCGTGTCAACCACTGCGTTTAAACTTTCAGTTTTCTGTTTCATGCATTTTCGTAGCTCAGACAAGGTTCGCGAAAAGCCGACGGCTGGTCAATAAGACTAATTAATCAGCAAGTTGAAAGGGCTTTATTTATCTTAGAGGCTCATTAGAATGAAAAATGGAGCTCGTCAATTGTAAGCATCTATTGATCTAGGATAATTTTCGGCCCTGAAGGTATTTAACGGTCCTCTGGGTCGATTAAGTTCAAGTATCTTGCTAGTTTTTGTTATTAGTATTTGTTTTATTACGGTATGTATTATATATTGGTCTTTGTACAGCAAATTATGTTTTCCCTTCTTGTTGCTTGTGTTGCCCTTACTGAATCACCGTTTAGCAATCTAAGTAAATACTTCCCATTTCCACCACTTCCCTCACAAGGAAAACAGACAAACACATCCTAACTAAACCCTTCAAACTATTTCAATAGAAAACGCTACAAACAAACGAAGCGTTTCTCTGACTAACTGCCCGTCGCAGTTAGTATACGGCTTCCCTTCCTAACCGCGGTTCCTTCATTGCATTCCCGCCTCTCCCGTGCATTGGACGTTCCACATTCAAATATTATAGAGCATCCATTCGAACATAGTGATGGCCGAAACGGAGGAGAAAGGAGTTCAGGTATGTCTAAAAAAGTTTTAAATCTCTTTTTATTAAAATTTTGACGAAAAAGGTCATGTATGTTTATTTTTGTTTTTGTATGAATATTTGGAGTAGTTCCGTGGCAACTGTTGACGTGTTCGTTTCGGATATATTTAGAAGTTTTCGGATGTGTTTTGCGTAGATAGACTATAATATGAAGATGTGATCGAGTATGTTGCCGCCGTTGCCGTTGTACGGTATTTTTTTGGTTATTATTCTAATAAAGATGATTTTAACTTTTACCTACGCACTACTTTTAACTTCAAGTTCATTTCTAATTTGTGTGCAAAAAAAAAAAAGATTTGGACTACTATATCTAAAACAAGTAAAAGTTATACAATCGAAACAGTAACTAATTACGGGATTACTGCCACTGAAAACTTACAAATGCGATAACAAACTCATGAAAACTTGTACTTGATGATATTTTGACAAACCCATTCCAACTTAATATAACTTGGAGAAATGCAATGCCTGGTCTCTAGTCTTGTTCCTAAGATCTAGATGAAAGTAGTTGTGACAACAGTCTTAGTTTTTACACACATTAAGCCAAAAATATTCATTTTCATCATTAAAAAGTATGAAACCTGAAGACACCCAAAAAATACCAATTAATTAACTAATTATAATCATCTTTTTTCCACAAAAGATTACCTACCGATAATCCAGCTCGTTTTTTTTTTTGGTCGATCTCGCATCCGCTTTGACCTTTGGCCTTTGTCGACCCAAATATCTATGGCTTTCTAAGTAGATACGGTGTCAATTGAATTGTTCATGGGATATTCCGTACTAGGGGCTGTTCAGTGCCGGAAATAGAATTATTCCTATTCATTATTGTACCTTTTTGAGGGTGAGTAATTCTTTATTGGGTAGGATTGTGCACTAAAACATAATATCACCCCTGTAACTCCTAAACTGTTAGGCAGGCATC
This sequence comes from Xestia sexstrigata, assembly GCA_941918905.2. Lineage (NCBI taxonomy): Eukaryota > Metazoa > Arthropoda > Insecta > Lepidoptera > Noctuidae > Xestia > Xestia sexstrigata. The sequence continues at coordinate 21,321,126 of OW799206.2, forward strand.
TGAGCCTAATCATAAAGTACACCAACATTTCACCGGATGGAAAAACCCGATAACACTTAGCTTGACCTGGTAATCGAACCCAGAACACTGGGAGTAATAAGCACCAAATAAAAACAATTTTTTACGCTTATATATTTTGTAGGTGTGTTTGTGCCAGTTAGCCCACTGTACCTACTCTAGGAGATTGACGATGCGTTGCCTGTAATTTTCTTAGAAAGCCAGCGATGCTTAGTTCCGACTTCCGGAACACAGCTACCGTGGTGGTAGAAATAGGTATTGTGGGTACTTCCTAAAGTCTAACCTTTTTTAGTTTTTTATTGCGAAACATATTCGACCTCATCTCTGTCCTCAGGACAAAATTAAGGTCAAGAGAAGGCCCTTTTAACGTTAATTTTTATTTAGCTTTTTCAGTGAGATCTAAAATTACGACTTTTAAAATGCCCCTGAATGTATCTATGGCTTTTCATCGTTGTAACAAGGATCTTTTGGCGATTCAATAATATTGAAAAAAGGGCACCGTTATTGAATAGTTGAAATACTCAAGAAAGCGGTGTCAGTTTTCATAATGCCCATGTATCAAAAGATTCTTACACACAGCTTAGGGTGTCGGGTCTATCAACCGTTTCCTTGGGTAGGTACTTGTCGGGTGTAACAACATATTTACATTTGTAGCCCAAGGTTACCACGGCCTTGTAGGCCTTGTAGTAGGTACATAAACCATTAATTTTGATGCATTTTGCAACAACACAATATGCTTCTGAGCGAAATACAGTATATTGTTTAAATGTCAATAAAACGTCCAACACCCGTGTTTTGACTGTAAAATAGCTGTAAAGTGGTATGTGATGAAACTTATGAATACAGACGGATAGGAATGACATACAAGATTATAAAGATTCATTGCTAGGCTTTATAAAACTGTTTTGAGCGGCATGTTTGGGACACATTGAGCTGGATTTAGATCTACCCTACAATCGTAAACGCCTCCGGCGTAAGCGATTGTAGAAAGCGCTAAATTGTAGCCAAGTTGACACGACTGAGCGATCGCTCGTTCTCTGATCATTCGTTCGTCTGTAGAAAAAACCTACACTTTAGTCTATGGTGAGCGTTCCTACCAAAGAGTGTAGCGATCAACATTGTAGAAACGATAACATTCTATTCTATCATTTTGAACGATGTAAACATGTCTACGAATTTTCTATTCGTTTGTGTTCACGTGATTTAACGTTGAGATGATGTCATTCCCATACATTTGATTAGTTTTCTACTAGCGTTAACGATTGTAGATTGTCAACTTGGCTAAGCCTGCAGGTCTGAAATTGTGATTTGTATTTTTCCATCAGGACTTTTTCGTAGCAGCCGGAAGCTTCGATTTTCGTGTATTGGTGTACTTTACATACAATCCTGCCTAAACCTTTGAGAAAGACAGTCGTGAAGTTACGTCTAATGTAAAACAAATCATTAGCGTGCGATAGTTCTCAAACTAACCAGTTATTTGTTTAACCGACACCGCAAACACAAACAGTGATAATGTTTCCACATCAGTTGCTTCTTTTCCGCCGCCATGATGTAAATGATGTAATTTGCGCACAGTTAATAAAATGCATTGCTTATTAGCATATTAATTGGTTACTTCGAACCAAGTTGGTCGAGGGGTGAAACTATCTAGTTCAGATGAACTGTTCCTGTAACTCATGACGATAAAATTAGTTTAAAATAAGTTCTGTCTCGTTAGTCTAGTGGTTACAAGCGAGCATGAGCTCTTGGGTTTGATTTCCAGGTCGTGAATTATGTTATTGCGTTTTTCAATCACGCATTTTTCAGTAGCAGCCCGAAGTTAGATAACTCCCATACTTGAAAGCATCGGCGAAATTTTTATGTACTCTATCTAGATACATCTTTGGCTAACCATGCCAGGATTACAAGCGTGGTGTTACATTGTGTTTCGAACGAAAATCACCGTTCACTCATACCTAGTAACTAAATTGCATAGTACGAGAATTTTCTTTATATAAAATCAAACAAAAATAGCTGCTAATGCAATAGAAAACAACACCATTAACTTTTAAAAATAAAAGTTGATCGTAAAGATAGAGTTTTTATAAATCGTATTTATTTGAAATCTACAAATATTTTACTAGAAACGAAAGATGTGATGATATTGAGATATAAAAACTATATATCAATATCATTTGAACTAGTGATGTAATTTAAACTGATCAGTAACTACTTGTTGAGGTAATATATACCCAGATAAAATCGGTCAAGTGCAATTCCTTCTGGCACAATTTGTAGGTTAAGTGTTGCATACGTTCCTTAGTACTCAAAATACGCAGTACCTAAGTGCATAGATCCGTCAAGGATATTTGGCAAGGTAATGACAACACAGACAATTGTTCGTCTGCCTAGCTTTTCCCTGGGACTGTTCGAAAGAGATACCGTGGCCCCGGAACACAAAGGGCGATGAAGGAACATGGATGGGTTTTAGTCAGTAAAAGTCTGACACTTCCTCCTGCTCCGCCCAGAGCGGGAGAAGTCATGTCATGATTCCCCATCCGAAAAAAAAAGAAAAAAACGGGGTATCGTATTACCCAGTACTAACTGGGTTGTAGAGGTCAGATAGGCAGTCGCTCCATGTTAAATACTGGTATACAGCTGCATGGAAGCCAACCTCAACATAATTGGATAGATGCTAGGCAGATGATTAATAACCATCAACATCTTCACAATTTATTATGGTAGCGACGCCTAAAAATAGCCAAACTTGAAACTGTGTCAATTTATTTCGAGATACAATTTGAGAAGGTGTCAATCAATAATTTGGGAGGGCGGGAGTGCCTTATTAGATTGACATCTTATTGACAAGGATATGATATGATGAACTGACAGAACCCTTGATATTTTACGTAGATATATATTGGTGAGAGTTAGGTGATTTGTTACAGGACCTTTTGGAGGTAATATAATTATGTTTTAAGAAATAGGGGTCGTGGTTCAGGTAACAACATGTAAGCTCTTATTTACGATTTTGATATGGAAACTCTACCTTATACCTATCACAGTATAGTACACATCTCCGTAATTTATTTATTCACTACATACGAATCATAAATGAATGTCGTTTTTCGTGTCTTCTATCTGTATATCCATGTTTTTCTCTTAAACTTCGCAACAGATTTTGATGTGGTTTTCACCGTCATATAGAGAATTTATTCAGGAAGGTTTATTTTGTAAAGTCCATTCATGTTGAACCTACATGAAATAAATAAATCCCGATGTTTGGTAAAATAGTTTTTTTTATATTTGCCCATTTGCTAAGGTAGTTGTCGTTTGGAGAAGTATGGGCAAGAAAAAGAAAAAAAAATGAGTGAAATTATGATGAATGGATTGTTTGACGAATGATTGAAAGAAGAAGTAATAAATGATAGCGTGACGATTGAGAGGGGAGAATGGTATAACAAAACGTGTCAAAATAAACGTCCCAATAACATGAAACAAGAGCACGATAACGACAATGAAATAATAATAAGAGCATCAGTAAATATTAATACACTATAGTTCTTCACGAGGAAATATAAAAGCAACACAAAAATAAAACCTCTGTAACAAACAACACAAGCATGCAAATTGATTCCTCCACCCATCCAGTTTTTATTCCCACCCGTGCAGTCGTGATTTCCATTCGAGTAGGACTGGGATGGATGGCGGAGTGGTCGCCAATTAACCCCGGCCATTCCGGATACTGCTACCGAACAATATACAGCTATAGATGGAGCTAGGCAATCATGGTCTACTTTGTTGGTACATGTTCGAAGTTGCCACACGCTTGGGTATGGGTTATGGATAAGACTAGCTATGCTTTTTCTTGCCATGTGTATTTATTTTATCGCACTTTCAGTTAAGGATATTTCGAATGATTGGCCGCAGACAGTTTTAATGGTTATGATAATATAACCAAACGCTAAGGATTATATTTACTGAAGGCAGAATTCTAATGAAGGATAACAATTATGTATGTTCGTTGAGTATACATACATGGATAAAATTGGAAATCTATGAAAGTGTATATAGGATTTAAGCAACTAACACATACACTTTCAGGTATTTACTCGTATCTTGTCTAGGTCTAGAAACCTGCCAGTTACTCGTATCTTGCACATACGCCACGAAAATGGCGATAGGTTTTTTTAACGAAAACTTTTACCAATAAGCCAACTAGTCTAATTCATACGTGGACTACGTGTGTGTCGGCTACATACAAAGTATACGTCGTATGCATCTAGCGTAGCTTAGTGTTTGCTCGACGGATCGTTTTCAGCAGTTCCCATACAATGTTTGAGTTCAGCCTTTTGGCGAGTCGTATACGTCGAATTAATCGCTTGCTTTAGTGTGTATATGTTGACTTGTGTTCGGGATTGTATTTAATACTTTGTGGGGTGCTGCTTTTACAGTATTGTCAGAGGATTTTTGATTAGTTAGATTTGAATTAAGTGGTGGTAAATAATTATGTTTTATTGTATACCGTACAATGCTCGAAATTGCTTTTTAAGCACATGCGTCACTGGATTTAAGCAATACAAAGATTTGGTTTTAACAACATTTTTTTTTTTGAAAAGGCTCTTTTCAGCTATCGTTAGGTCAGGAATAGTGAGCCTGTATCAAACCGCAACCTATCCGAATTGTGGTAAGTGCGGTTGCGGTTTCAGGATGTGACATAGCAATTACCTCGCTATGCAAAATAAACAAAATATTATTGGTGAAACCTTTCGTATGCATATTATTTTATACTTTAATTTTATATAGGTACATTTTTGTGAAGAAGAGAGAATAGGCACCCTCTGTTGTTGCACGAAAGCCCCCGACGCGACGTACCTGAGTCCATGGTACACTTCAGCCCCGTTACCAACCTATAATCTTTTGTTCACGGTAATTATTGTGTCACTTTGCTCACGCCGACACGATCGAAGAAGAAGATTGTTGTACACAAGGGTATAGCTACTATGGTTTATATAACACCTGCTCTCGTCAAAGGCTTCTTGTGAAAAGAAAGCTGGGAAGATGTGAAATGTAGGCTGTTGGTGGTGGTTTTAAAGCACCACACACTTATGACGGGCAAAAATAGCTAATCGAGTGACCGGGAAAAATAACTGAATTATTTTTCTAACATAACAGACAGATATGGCCATCGACAGTTTTTCCACCACATACACTAAGAAATGGCTGTATTGTGTAAGGTTGTCGTACCAAATATTGCTGATTCTCATCCTAACTTGAATAAGTGACTTTTGATGGTACGGATCTTAGAAGTCTCCACGTAAACATTTAGGCATTGTTCTCACCAAACGTATTGTCCGCCGCCGACTGTGAGTATCCAGTACAAAATGTACGAAAGATTTACTTCAGCCGCCGACTGATTCGCTTTTGTTTTTCAAACATTTGCGAAGTCGGCGGCCGACTATACTTTTGGTTTGAACACGGCCTTAGGCCTGAATTCTTGTCGCGCTGACGGTCGGTTGCGCACGGTCGGTCACGTACGAGTATACACTGTGTTCTATATAGCACCATACTGCAACGCTGACGCTGAATATTTTGTTCTCGCTGACGTCACGACCGACCGTACGCGACCGATCGTCAGCGCGACAAGAATTCAGGCCTGAACGGGAGTGGACAGGGCTACACGATAGTATGGACTTCTAGTCAGCAAGTCTAGCTCTAGTTTATAGGTCACAACTTCGATATCGATCTGTGTCTAAAATAAACCGCTAGCCGTGTTGTCTGACGTGTTTGGTTTTGAACTTCTTGATTGATTTATGAACTATTGTCAGTTGAGTGTTTGTATTCGTTCATTTTAAAATAATAGGTGATCCACAACACCCTTCCCCTTTTCTTTCTAGCTATGTAAATTGCAATATTGCTGACTGTTGCCGTTTTCTTAGAGTTATATTAGAATCAGTTGTGTTACAACGGTTAGTAGTTATGGTGGCGTTTAGAATGTACCTTAGACGTCAGTATCTGGTATAGTGGTGGCAAGAACGACTGATGAGCTCTAGTCTCAAACTAGTTACCCGCACCTAGCGTAAATCGAAGGTATATTATACTGTAACTTTAACCTATCTTACCAAAATAAAATCTAGTAACGCAGCTATAAAACAAACATTGCATCCAAAGGTCATCGACATTAAATAAACACTCTGAAATTCAGGAAAAACAACATGTTTACAAACATTCGTACTATCGGAGTCTTTTCCGCCTGACCAGTTTAAAATTTTTTCGCATGCGGAGACCGGCTAGCCGTGTGGTATCCGGCAGAGTAGAATAGAACCAACCCATTACACTCACGGGTGTCGTATAAGGCGACTAATGTCTGAGGCAGAACAGCTTGCGCCTCCGTAGACCAGAGAATGGGCAGCAGCGTTTTTCTGTTAGTGTTTCATCACTGCGATCTCCAATCCGCCTGCCAAGCGTGGAGATTACGGCAAATTCCTCCCATCATGGGAGAGGCTTATGTCCAGCAGTGGACATTATGGGCTGTTGTAGTATGCGGAGACGCCGAACCACGCCCCCTTAAAGTTTGGGCCTATTAGGAAAGCGTCAACTTTGGTGTGCAAAATAACAATAACTCTCGTTTGGCGTGCGTCAACGGGGCGGGGGGCTAGAGAGCGTTTCTATTTTGCGGGTGTAAGCAAAAGTTAGCTTAGTGGTCAGGCGGGAGTGTCCTCGATAGTACCTTGCAAAGAAGTCAATAAACTGAAATCTTGTAACAGCAAGAAAGTTTACTATTTTGTGTTAAACTCGGCATATCGTAGTCCACATTTAGACATAGGCCTGACCCAAACTGCATATCAATACCCTGTATTCTGCCTTCTGCATCTGAACTACCGTAGTCATCTTTCTGAGTTTGTCAGTCCATATAGATGGTAAGCTGGTACATCCCACACTACGTTTGCCGACATTGTGTTAGTTTCAGACACTTGAATTTAAGCTTGCAAGAACATATATATAGCTATAGGGACTAGTGGTCACGTCATTGGTAACAAAACCAACATGGGTTTTTTTTTTTTTTTTTTTTTTTTCGGATGGGAAATCATCAAATGACTTCTCCCACTCTGGGCGGAGCAGGAGGGAGTGTCAGACTTTTACTGACTAAAACCCATCCATGTTACTTCATCGCCCTTTGTGTTCCGGGGCCACGGTGTCTCTTTCGAACAGTCCCGCAACCCCGGCAGGAACCAACATGTGCTGGCGTCATATTCTATTGAAATTCTGTACGCCAGACCAGCTGTTATTTTGTCAACTGTATGTCTCTCGAAATTTAATCTAATCCTTAAATTAATGATAATATATACTCTAGTGGTTTACTGCGTAGGTGTGCAAAATAAACTATAAATAGCTCTCCTTTTTCGCAAACAGTTTAAGAGAATTAGACCACTTTAGAACATCCGGTCAAGTAGAATGCCGAAACGCGCATTTGGCTCTCTGATTGGTTTGTTTTGATGACCGCAAGGAAATAGCTACTGCGCATCTCTCTGACATACCATCCTTGTTTTTTTCCACCGCTGTTCTTCTCTGATTAATTTCGCTGCGAGTTCGGAGACCAATTGAATCGTTTCTTCGAGACTTGTCGAGCTTCATCGGCTAACTTGATTCCCGAAGTTTGTCTGGTGGTCACTACTACTTTTCCCGGCTTTCAGGAGCTGCAGTGGTTAGAAATAGTGTGAAAACTGGACAAAGACGTACCTAAAAATACGCATAATTCACATAATATTACGCCTGTTTTCCCCGAAAGGTTAAGCAGAGATGTAAGTGAATGTGATGTATCTTAACACCCACATTTTATAGAACTCGGAGCGGTATAGGGACAGTGCTATTGAAATAAGCTCTTTTATAAAACTTCTACTGAGCGGCTTAAAAGTGTCAAAAACTGCAAATCCCAAAGCATGTTTCACTTCGTCGTAATCCCTGTTTTTAAGCCTGGCTAACTTTTGTGAACAAAACAAAACAATAACGGCAGTTTCGCAGCTTTGTTCGTGTCTGTTTTATGTCTTGTATCGATACAAATAATCTTGTTTGGAGTTTCGGCTTGATAACAGCAAATATTTATGGCCTACCCACGTTTGAGGGTTTGAGGAACGTTTCCAGTGTGTTTCTATTCTGATTTTCTATGTTTAATCTTGGAAAATATAGGCAGGATTTTGCTTGTTCAATGAACTCCATCTTTCATTATCATTTGTCTAGCCTTTTCCCAACTACGTTGAGGTCAGCTTCCAGTCTTACTGGATGCAACTGAATTCTATAATTTTACTTGAAGCACTTTGAAAAGACTGGTTGATTTTGAGGCTTCTGACAGCCATCAAAATTCAACTCGTCATTTCAGTCAATGAACTATTTTGTGATACGTGCTTTCTTTATTTTTCCTTTCTATGCTGTTTTGTAGTCTTGTTTTGTATGCTAAACTTGACATCGGATTAACAAGTCACTGGTTAAAAAAAAACGCTTGTTGTCACTGTTGTTCTGTATAAAATCTTAATACGTTATTGTTACTTTTAAGGTGTTATCGAATAGTCCTTCTTTTAAAGCAATCAGTAATTATATTTGCACTTAGAAACCACAACGTCTACTGCCAACGTTACCTACAAATTATAGCTCCATAAAAACGTTACGCTGAGCTGCGCGCGCGCACAGATCTATTTCCGAACCGCGCAGTAAACACGCATTGTTGGTCTAATGTTGTTTGTTTACTCGACGCTAGCTGACCGCTTGACTGCGGTGCTACTTGCCAACGCTAGGCTCCGGCTAGAAAGCCGCTAGACTCGAGGTTTGCTGAAATATTCGGAGACAGAATTAATACCTAGTTTCAATTTTTGTTAACGTTGACGTCACACCTATCACCATTGTAGATAAATGGATAAGCAGATTTAAACCGAGTGTTGCATTTGCTTTGAAATATTGACACTGACATCTCTTGAACGCCGTTTAGGTGTGCTGATCGCGTGCAATTTCATTGGTGAAAGCCATTCTTAGTCGTATTTCATCAACGACTGACGTATGAAATCAGCTTTTAGTGTTTTAGGAATGTAGGGTGCAGAGTTGGTTCTTAAGAGTGACTGATACTTAGGACCAAACATTTTGACCCTACGCGTCATACTCTACCATTTGGAAGTAAAGTTGAGGACTTTAATGCCAGCTGCTGTTACAAATGCCCAAGACATTTTAGCTAGCATTAAAATACCACCGATGTAGATCTGCCATTTGCCTAGCAATTCGTACGTGCGTCGCCAGTCGTCATAAAACTTGAAATGTCAGTAGTTTCGCCGAAAAACAAACGGTTATAACCGTCCAGTTACCCCCGAGGCCGACCCACTTCGGTGGACGTCTTAATATTTGGGGTTTGGGACGCGAATACAGATCGCGGCACAATAAGGGTTAGGGAGGTAGAGGCGCGACTTACGAGTATTTGCATTTAGAAATGACTTGCGGGTAGAATATCATCGCTACCTTTTATCTTTTATGAGAACAGAATATAATGTTTTTTTTTTCCATTAGGGTTTTGTCAGCAGCCTAGATGCAGGATTTGGGCCTGGTTAATGGCAATAATTAGGCTCGTCCTTAGTACATGGGACTTGAATGTAAAATATGGGTAATTGGGTAACCTGCCTACCCTTTCGGGGAATGTTTATTCCCATTCCCATTATCATGTTCTAGGAAACGCGTTATAAAAGCCAGAACCCTACTTTCATCTAATTGCAATTAATTTAAGTGCTCAAGAAAGGTTCTTATTAAAAAGAGCTATAAAGTTATCATTCCTTCAACTACCACTTGGCACTGATTGCTCTGATTGCCCCTATTAAGGTGGAGAGCTTGACCTGCTTACCTGCTATCTATTACCTACGCGTGTACCCGTATTTGTACCAATACCCGTATAGCAGTTCAACTTCATAAGAGCAGGGAGAAGAATGTGATTTTGTTAGGAGGTTTTACAAAGGCAACCTTTACCACTTACTCAAACTTTCCGGAAGTTCATTTTTTTCAAACGAATTCTTATCGACAATCCCACAAAGAAGGGCGATTACAAGTTTCCGTTGTAGAGTACGACGACTTTAAATGATATAAAGCCACTTTCCAGTTTTGCACTTTTATACATTCACGAGTACGAATAGGTATTAGGTACCGACTAAACCCGATTTGCATTACACAGCTAAAATACGAATAGTGGCAAGTCCTCGACTGTACACACCTTAGATACATTTTTGATTTGAAAAAATATTGGGGAATAAATAACATCATGCTTTAAAATTTTCATGGTATCAACTTAGTAACGAAGTTTTAAACTGTACTGTCGTCCTATGATATATAACAAACTATCACAATTATTGCTACCATTGATCTATTTATGTTCCACGCTACGGCTAAACAAACTAAACGCTTTTTGCCAAATCGAGTTAATTCTACAATGTCATAAATAAACTCTATTTCATAGTCCAATGGCTATTCCAAATATTTAAGCCCGTAACGCTGTACTTAACGTTGGCATGAGGGAAAACACGGAACTAAATTTAAATTTACTAAGTTTGACATTTTTGTTGACATTTTCCTTCACGGACACCGCCACCATGAAATTTAAAGATTTATTGGTTCTAGTAGGTGACACAAACTTGCAGTGTTGACGTTGATCGGCCATTTTGGGCTGTTTGTTGTAGGTAAAGTCTGATTGCAGTTTTAAGTGTCGTTCAGTAGACGGTCTTACAAGAGTTTGGCCTGTAGGCGTACGAGCAGAAGTTTGCCAGCTGCCTGAAGCAGCACTAGCACACTAATACTGGTATGCCGTTTTGATGGTTATTTGTAAATTTTATTTACCTTGAATAGAGTCTAATTCGTTTTGCCATCAATCGTCGTTTTATCATTTGTCATAGATATATATGTTTTTGTAGCTATGTGTGCGGTCTACAACAATACTATTTTCCCAAGGTTTGCAAGAAAATCTTCTTAGTCGGAACACTATATTGTATTTCGCCGTCTGACCCGTGTAGTTATGCGTTGCCATTCTTTCTGACTTTTGCTTTCCTTGTGCATACATACATGGGATGGTAGAGACATAAGATATCACAGAGCCCGTAACCCTCGATGAGATAGCACAGAGCCTGTAGTCCTCGATGAGATAACACAGAGCCTGTAGTCCTCGATGAGATAACACAGAGCCTGTAGCCCTCGATGAGATAACACAGAGCCTGTAGTCCTCGATGAGATAACACAGATCCTGTAGTCCTCGATGAGATAACACAGAGCCTGTAGTCCTCGATGAGATAACACAGATCCTGTAGTCCTCGATGAGATAACACAGAGCCTGTAGTCCTCGATGAGATAACACAGATCCTGTAGTCCTCGATGAGATAACACAGAGCCTGTAGTCCTCGATGAGATAACACAGATCCTGTAGTCCTCGATGAGATAGCACAGAGCCTGTAGTCCTCGATGAGATAACACAGATCCTGTAGTCCTCGATGAGATAGCACAGAGCCTGTAGTCCTCGATGAGATAACACAGATCCTGTAGTCCTCGATGAGATAACACAGCACACGCTGCATGAATTTAGTATAAGTTTGTAGGAATCCGTTTTAAATCCGTTAACATAACAATAATTACTAGATTGAGAAAGACCCTCGCTCGGGCTATTGGGTATAGGCTATAGAACACTTTATTACAAAACTAATATTGTCACTTATTAATAGTTTTAAGCTACAAACAAACTCAAAACTATTAACAATCACGGAAGATATCCCGTAAGTGACAATATAAGTTTGGACTTTATTACAATAAAGTGTAGTTCAATAAACAGGAAATGGTACAGCAGCAAATAAGCATGAAACCTAACCGAGTTTCATACGAGAACGTGGTTTGAGGGCTAATGGGATTGGTGCGGGCGCGACTAGATTACACAGACTAATTGATGATATCGCATGGTTTGCTGATTGATTGGGATGCATTGGAAAAATATAGACATGACAAAAGTTCTCTTAGATTATGAGGGAGAAAAAAATGGGTATTCAGGCGAGCTACTCGTATTAAACTGCTTTTCTAAATGCCTGTATAATTTCCTCATGTCAACTTAAAAGTTGTTTTCTGGAATACTCAGCTAATCGCAATAATGATATTAGGTATCAGATTTACTGGTCAAACTTTTGAAGCCCAGAGGCTAGTTAAAATTTACTAATGGCGAGACCATTACTAAGTTTAACTTGCCCCAAAAAAGTCACAACACCATGCTGAGATAGGAGCCTTTTGGCCTCGTACAAGACCAATTTGATTGTTTTATCTTTTTCTTATTTTTTCTTTTTATATAATTTTGTCTTTTTTTTTTTTTTTTTTGTTTTGTCCTGTGTGAGTCTAATAAATACTTTTTCTTTCTTTCTTTTTGTTTAAATGCCATTTCAGCCCTGAATTTTAGTACCACTACAGTGTTAACGTTTAAAATAAGCCTATGATGTTCGGGGATAATGTAGTTTCTCGTTAGTGAAAGAATTTTCAGAGTTGGATCAGTTGTTCCGAATATGACCCCCTACCCTACATACAAATAAATACCTCTATAAAATATTATTATAGGTGTTAAAAATCTAAGCTTTTCGTCCCAATGTACACTGGGCGACACATCATATATAATTCCAGTACAACACCCCCCTCTCTTTGTATAGATTTCCCGTACAAGAGAGACCCACATAAACTGGTTTTGTATAGCTTGAATGGTCACCGTGCGTACGAAATCAGAAAGGAAAAAAAAAGAAAGAGTCTAAATACTACAATAAGTGCCAATGAAATAAAAATGGATACCTGTAATAAAACTCCAAAGAAAAGTGTTTTTTTTCTAAAAGTATCTAGTTTAATAGCTTAGCAACGGTCTGTAATTCTGTACCAATGGATTATTTCAATCTGTATTCTGTAATCAGCTTTATTGTGCGTGGCTTCGTGACCAAGTAATGTGTTCGTGCTGTCTGTTTTTATATTGTGTTAATACAATTACCTAAGACGTAATTATTGATTAATTTGCACTTTCTTTTACTACCTCTGAGTTTGTTTTGTTGTTTTTTCTCAGAGTAGTCGGATAGAAAACACCGCACATAGTTTCATCATCGTCATCATCATCATTACAGCTGAAAGACGTCCACTGCTGGACATAAGCCTCCCCCAAGTGTCGCCACATTGCGTGCGACTCGCATCCAGCGGATCCCTGCAACCTTCACCAGATAGTCGGTCCACCTAGTGGGAGGCAATCCAACGCAACGTTTCCCGGTTTCGGAAGCCACTCCAGAACTTTTCATATTTAAATTTGAAACATAATTATTATTTTATGTAGGTGTATCTTTACATAGTATACAATACTCCCGCTGTTTGTACGCTTAAATCTTTTAAACTACGCAACGTATTTTAATGCTAACTGCATTAAAATACGTTGCGTCAGCAATAGATAGAGTGATTCAAGAGAAAGGTTTACATGTATAAATTACCCACATTAGTATCCACATTGCACCCGTGCGAAGCCGGGGCGGGTCGCTAGTTTTATAGAAAGTGTTTGTAGAAATCAATTCCCAGAATAAACGACTTTTATCTTTTATCCAAAACACCTAAATCTATTGCACATTTAATTTGGTTCAGTAAAATTCTAATTATTTATAATCCGGATGTGAACCGGAAAAAAGTCACAGAGTTGAAAAATTCAGTTTTCATTGTATCATGGTTTTGGTTTGAATATTCTAGTGCAGGCTAGTTTTCACCTTGTTAGTAAAATAAGTTTGCGACTTGAGTAACTTGGCGAACCGTAATTTACGACGACTGGAAATCTTTACCTACATACCTGGAAATATACTGAAAAGCAGTTTCTATTGTTTCAGAAATATGTCGTCAGTACAGATAGGAGTGGAGACATCCATGTACATGTACAAGTAAGTTCTACATATTACATTTCTAAGTCTATACAAAATGAACTCTTTTGAAAACTTATTCTAATTAACGGCAATTCTCTGAGTAATCAAGCATTATACTAAGGAATCAGTATTTTCTAGTTGATACAATGCTTAGTGGATTAGGTGACCTAATTGACACACCCATCCATCGATCAAATGAATTAAACAAATAAAAGTATGTCAGGCTGTATGTCTATTGCCTTGTCATTTATGAAAATGGAATGAAAATTATCCGTTTGACATTTAAATTCCCTTGACTTTTGGCGAGAAACGTTTATCGACGCCATAATGGATAAACAAATTTAATTAGTAGCTCGTCTTGTCAGTACAGCCTTTTTAACCTTGTCTCGTTTAGATGTTACTTTTTCATATTTAAAATCACTTTAAAAAACAAATTGGTAGGTCTCTAAGTCTCAACCTTTTCAGTAGGTATTTCCTATTTGCTAAAAGTTACTGGTGTGGAAACTTATATTTTTAAGTACAATTATTACGAAAGCGAAACCCATTCGGAATGATAGGCGTCACTACAGTTACTGGTGTCGGTGTCAGTCTATGGAAATGCTTCCATGCAGATGACGTTGGTCGTTGCCATCCGCTGCAATTCTACGGAAGCGTTGTCTGTCATTGCGATTGGGTGGGTGACTTTGCAGCTGTGGTTCGCAGTTACAGACGCCTACGTAATTGTACTTTTATCAGTGTTATATAGTTTGTTCTAGATAGTTAATGTGATACTGTTTCTACTTCGTATTTATTACGTAGTTGGAGTGTCTTGTTTATATTTTACATTATTCCAGCTTTAGCTTTACGACATGTTGAGCTCATTTATGGCGTAAAGTCTGTTAGGAATGCCAATTCATACAGTTACAGTCGAAAAAAAAACGTTTACCTACCCTTTTAAATTCTAGTGATTTCATACGTAGTTTATGTGCAGGCATTCAAAAAATATTTTCACGTTTATATTTTTTTTTTCTGCTAACCAGGGACTATTACCTCAACCAAACAGGGTAAGTATAAAAAAGTGTGGTTTTAAAATTCAGTTTAATCTTTCTCTTTAATACATTCATAAGTTTCCAAATTGCGTCATATAAAATAACAAGATCAGATACGACCCTTGACGTTAAAAGAATGCGTATTTTTTATGTCAATAAATACTTTTATGATTCATAGGAGAATCAGCACAGAGATGGGCAATAAGAATGTACAAAAGGATCACTTCTATAGCCCGGAGGTTTCCACTTTCCGACAAAGCCTCGTAAACATCCAATGGCTTATCGTATAGTTCATCAAAACTGACTTTCGTCCCTTGCTTTCTTAACCTAGAATTTCGAAAATCTCAGCTTCCAAAAATGATTGATAAGGTCTTCCAGTCTTCGTCACGATATGACTTCTATTTTCAATTAAAATGATCCTTCTGTACATTACACACTTTTGTGCAAAGCATTTATCATTGTCGTCACTCCTCACACCATTTAGTGTTTGCCTATGAGAGAGTGTGTTCTTGAAGTCTTGCTCAGTTGCTCCACAAAGACCAATCGACGGATGTTCATCTATTGCCTATTTATTCATACTGTTCACGTCCACAAGTGTGTTTGGTTTGTGTATTTTGATAGATATATACTAATTTAATACCGTAACTTAATTTCGTGGGTAAACCAACGAAAATGGCCACACAAACATACCTGCACTAGCAGAAAATATTCGGTATCGACTCGGTAGGTAATTCATACATTGGTGGTTACATAACGAAGTGTAATAGCAGGCGATTCAGTAGCCGTGAATACGACGTTTATTTGGCAAATCCAACTTTTAACATAGGTACCTATGTTCAAAGTTGGATTTGCTAAATAATACCTACTTAGAACGAAGTTAAAATGGTCATTTGTTAAGGAGGCTCAGTTTTCTTGAAAAGTACTACTATAAATTTTTAATACAATTCAGTACTCCAATTTTGATTTCTGTTATTAAGAACGATTTGTTAGATTCCTCTACATTTTGATTATTATCAATTTAAGCCAGACAAGTACCTAGATGAATATCCTCAAGCTAGAAACCTCTTGTTTCATCTCCCAAAGCGGATCACCTGCCCGAGAACCTAATCTATTCACTTCAGATCGTGACGTCTAGAATTACGGTTAGCAATAAAAGGCAACAGAATCGTTAACTAAGTTTGAGCTGCAACAAAAGACCAACAGTTTTGCTAGACTGATAAATATAATATCATATAGGTAATACCTTTCCTTGAAATCTGGTGATAAACAGTCTGTTTCCACGAATTCTTATCCATATTTTAAATGAAAAGTAAATTATGTTCGTTTTTGATGTTTTTATCAATTTTCAGGGGGACCTTAGTCAACAGGATAAACGATGCGTTTTCCTTACAGTCCACGATCTTGGGACTAATCGTAAGTATTTAAAGTTAATTTTATTTTTTGACATGTTCTTTTTTACTTTTGCCCTTTTGGATTTGAGAAGACTACTTCTCATTTAGAATTTTATGACTCTTGATCATCTAGGAATTTATTACCGACTCTTATTTCTTTCAACAGTATTGAGGCCTTGTTTTATTACTCAAATAAAAATAAACCAAATTCAATTCAACTTCCTTAGAATCCTGTTTCATTGTTTCTATAAAGTCTGTTTTATTTGTCGGTCCGATGTTTGAATGATTGCCAATACGAGTAATGTATGGCTGCTAATAGGTGCTCTAATTACGAAATACTAATGTATACAATAGTATACATTAAAGCTGTGGTTCGACGCACTTTAATATTCATCGATGGATTAGTGCCGAGTTTGATGGATTCGCAAAAATAAGCGAATGTATTTCTTAACATTATGTCTATATAGAAATTGATTAAAAGTTTAGTCGTTATTCACGGGCTATTTCAACTGTTATTTAGATAGGTCAAGTCCAAAACAGAGTATCAGATAGATATTTGATGTCAATTTGGTCGTCGATTATGACAACATAGCCTGAGTGGATGTCTAGTGTCAAATAATATTTAATGTAAACCATTGTTAAAGTTGAAAATATAATCCAACAATCAGATATATCTGCAAGTAAATATAATCTTTCAAATGTCTGACTTGATGTTGATTTCAATTCCTTTGAGTCTTTTTAGAGACTCTCTTATGCCTCTAGAGAATTTGTGAGCCTACACTAATTACAGTGTCTGGATTTTTTTTTGTAGATACAACAATGGTTGACTTCGTGAACAGTCCAGCGATGTCGGAGATCAAGGAGCGCTCCTGCTTCATCCACGTGGATGTGCCAGGTCACGAGGAGGGCTCACCGGATCTACCAGACTCGTGAGTTCAGCAATCACTCCATGCATAAGCGTAATCAGCCTAACGTTTCGAGTTTAGGCTCTAGGAAATGCTAATTATATCATGATGTTTTCATTTTGCGTTTTGAGAACATGACATGATATGATTTCGTGAGCTCGGAGGAAACTATGCCTGTTTGGATTTGTCGATACTGTTTTCAATCCTTGTAGCATCTTGCGTTGCTATACAAAGCAAACATATAAGTACCAAAAACACACTGGTATTCGTTTGTTCGTGGATTTATCTTCCACCCCGTGTAGGGTGAGGGGGTGGCGGCAAAAGCTGCATGAAAGTGGTTGAGAATCAAGTTGATTGGCGTGCGATTGGACAGGCCGAGCAATGGACTTCTGTGCAATGATGATGGAGGCACAATAACAAAATTACACCTTGGTCTTTTGACACCCAACAAGTATGAAATGAACAAAACAGTTTCAACTACGAGTCAGGAGCGATGGCAGTGGCGGGAACATTAGAGCTTCAAAGATTTATTTCATTGGATCGCGAGAGTGCAAAGGGAAGTGTTGTGGGAAGGGAATACAATTTATTAACGGTTTTGCAAGTCAAAGGGCACGTTTAATGTCAGTCAGTTCTCTAGGGCGACTATTCTGAAATTCAAATAGGTGAATAAATGGTGTTATAAATTTCTTCACTACTGTATTGTTATTTTAAGCCGCGGTCTTTCAGTAATAATATCTGGAAATTATTTAAGGGCTATATATCTCTCAAATGGCTTAGCATGATCCTCCGTTACTCCTAAAATACTGCAGCATTAATTTTGAATTAAATATATGGTAAAGTTGAGGATTAATGCTAAGTCCTATAGTATAAAGCAGGTCTTATGTGTTTTATTTTTTTTGTCCAGTCAAGAGATTTTTTGTAAATTGCAAAAAACCACTTATTTCGCACTATTTGGCCGCAGTGACTGACGTAACAACCGCTTTAAAAGTAGTGCAAGCTGATTAGAACTTTATTCTAACAGTATTTCAAACGAAGTTTGAACCAGCACAAATAGAGTTGCTAATTTTACGGTTAGAAGGGCCTTCAGTGCTTAATATCTGACAGTAGCAATAGCAAAAAAAACGATAAGGTATTGAAGATTGGTGTGGGACAGCTGATCAATTTTTACCCGATTTTAATGTTGGTCTCATGGGGAAGTTGTTTAGTTTGGTGGTCTATACACTTAAAAACCACGCCTTTATGACACACGCTGTAAAGGAATAAACTACAGTGCTGCTCCTGCGCAGTTCGTTTGACGCTTGAATGACATTGACAGGAGGGCGCTGTTGGAAAATTATATTGAAAAAATAAGATGGAGGCGTTCCAATTAAGGCCACGCCAAAACAAAAAAAAAATGAACCATGTAACATTTAACAAGACTCTCAGACAATCCAACACGAACCTTTTCTGTCCACAGCTACCAGTTCCCATCACTCCAAACCCTAGGCGAAGACCTAATAACAGTCCTAGACTTTCTCCACGTCCGCTACGCAGTAGGCTTGGGAGAAGGTGCAGGAGCCAATGTGCTCGCCAGGTGTGGACTGGCCCATCCTCGCCGTCTCCTCGGCCTTATCCTGGTCAACTGCACCGCATCAACTTCCTCAGTGGCGGATGCCTTCCGCAGTCGGTTTTCAAGATGGCGGGGGGCTGATATCTCGCAGTCTGAAGAGGACTTCCTCATCTACCACAAGTTTGGCCACGTGAGTTTTGAACAAGAACAGCTTGACTATAGCTACAAGGTATTCCTTCTTCTGTATTTGTTACTAATTAACTACTAATTGCTCGGCTAGAGCGTCTTTGAGGTAAGAATGTGGTTGCCGTTTTCAGAAATCACAAACATGAAAAAAAAAAACTTTAAAAACCACACACAAAGTTTAGTTTTGGCTACAACTTTTTCAATTTATTCATTTATTTAACACTTCAAGCACAAAGTATAGAGGCGGACTTAATGCCATAGGCATTTTCTAAAAGTCAACCAATCAATTGTCAGTCAATTGTCATTCCGAATTCATATTTATTTTAACTAGCATACGGATGATATTGATTTAGGTGGAAATAACATTAATTGTAAACAAGGAATAGTATGTAATGCATTCATCTACATTGTTTGATCCCTCATTGTACGACCTTGACTTAGTTTAGGAGTTAGAGAATTCCTTTTCTATGTGACGGCGTACAACCTCTAAACTAAGATTTAAATTGTTACTAGATTAAGAAATTCTTGTACCTACCTTGATGAAAATAAAAATATTATTAAAAATATATTAATAATGCTTTGTAACATCTGTGAATGCGTTCTGCTTCAAGCTCATAATGAGATCGGTTTTGAAAATATGTCTGCCCTTTTTGAAAATGGTAATACCTCATTAGATTATGTTAGGTTATATCATAATTACTTAGGTTTAATTGAATAAATGCCAGTTTTCACTACGAATAGGTTAAACTCAAATGACTGTGAAAATAAAGTACAATGGTAGATGTCAGACGCTCGGTTCGACGCCGAAAGTGGAAAATCTATCAAGGTTTAACTGTGTCCTAATTTTAGCGAAAACGGGCATAGCTTGACTACCTTCTCTGCCTGTAGAAGCCTCTTCTTTACTTCAACTAACATACTAACACTATCTATTCGTTATCGTTTTTGCTTTTAGATAGCTTATATGTGTTCTCCCTGTTGCAAAATAATATGTTTCAGTATAGTAGCCATGTTACCTAAAAAAATATTGCTTGTTGTTTTTGTGTTGCTTTTATCCAGTGCAGGTAGTTGTAGTTATTTCTTCGATTGTTCCTAAATCTAATCTTAATTACTAAAAATATTCATTGAATGTGTCAGGTGATTGTGTAGCATCTTCTATGTAGAAAGAATACGATTAAAAATTTAGTTGCATCTGGATTGTGCATACCTATTATTACAATCTGAATTAAAAGGATGACAGTAAATAAGATTTCGTTTTCTATGTTTAAAATAGAAGTCCGGGCATATCCAGAATATATCCGGTTGATGACACAATGCTCGTTTGATATGGGATATTGAACCTTAAAACAAATATCTGGAAATGTGAAGGTACAGCCTCATCCTTCAAGGATTACAGGCGTGTTTATACTCAAACAGCTTGATGCCTAGCAGAGTAGTAATAACCCGACGCACTTACGTCTTGCAATGTCGCAACGAGTCGTGAGCTTCGCGGTATTACGGTCATCAAATAACGCAATAGTCAGTCTATTGCTTTATTTTATGGCGATATTTAACCACGGTTCTAACGTTCCTGCCAAGTACTAATATTACCCATAATAAAACATGACATCTATTGAATAGAAGGTAGAAGCAAAACAAAAATATGATACGGTTTCTATCGCTATTTTTAAATAGCGAGGTAATTGGGAAACACACCCGCATTAAAAAAAAAACATTGCGTTTTTTACACTGACGCATACACATTTTTCGAACTTAATTTTATAGTAATGCATAACGATTTTCTTTCAAAATCATTTTGATTGTGACAGTCAAGTGTGTAATGTGACACAAGATCCTGGCATTGTTTTATATTTTCTTTCTAAAAAAAAAGGTTGTTCTAGTTCCTTCTCCTGTGAAGTACCTACCTACCGCACACATTCCTCGGAACATCTTACTAGACAAGCAACTGATACATTCACCTTCTCTCCTTTCTGATCCCCTTCATCACTGTTTTTGTTTTGTTTGTTCTCCAATATTCTCTGCATCATGTTCCAGCAAATCTCCAGCGAGTCCTGCGAGGGCATCGAACGAGACCGCACGCTGACAGAGTACCGCTCGCGCCTGCGCGGTAACCTCAACACTCATAACATCAAACTGTACGTCAGGGCGTTTATCAAGTGAGTTGTTGTTATTGAGTGTAGTTATAGCTTCATCATCATCTTCATCACTGTTGTCTTCGTCAGCATTGCTGGCTTCTTTTGACTCCTGGTTAATTGTTAATATAATGTTCCGACTGCTGGGACACAGGCCACGTAACTCGGAGTAATTACCACTGGGCCATCGACTGGTTAAATATGACCTCATTTTTAGGGTTCCGTAATCCTGACAAGGAACCCTTTTAGTTTCGTCATGTCCGTCTGTCCGTCCGTCCGAGGTTTTGCAAAATTTTTTTTTAGGGTAGCATGTGTAATGGGGATGATTTTTTTTTTCGTCGTCTGTCCCATCGTGTGGGGTATCGGTGAATAGGTCTCTTAAAATGACTGAAGGAATTGCTAATCCTATTTTTCGATTTAATGCTCCATTTACGAAATATTAAACTTCAAATTGCAAATATTTGTTGCAGTAGGAGGCATCCCCCTCCTCTAAAAGCTAAACTAAAAAAGCTAATATAAAGATTACATAATAACAATGTTTAATGCATGCTAATTTAAAGTGAGAAGAGCAGACGAATATGAAATTGCAATGCTTGTAAAAGGCTGCTAAGTCATAAGTACTAACATAACTTAACACCACATTGTACACTTGGTTCGCAATAAATGTTTTGACTTTGACTTTTTAACTTCTGGCTTGAAAAATCTGGAAAAATTCATGATGATAGTACATTAATGAACTTTAAAGGAAAATTATGGCGGTTAAGATAACTTTATCAGTTTAGCAGTAATAGTCGTTGAACTTAGGTGTAGGATAATTTTGTACTAAATATAAAATCCTTAGAATAAATGCTTTAAACTTTTACAGTGACTAATAATGAAGTAGTTGCTTGTGATAACGGGCTACTACGGAACCCTACTGCGCGTGGCCCTACACGTACTTGGCCGGTTTTTATGATCTCTCATTATAGGTAAAATCTTTTTAGTTTTTTCTTTAACAAGAACATCAGGAAATAAAGTTTCCACCGCAATAACAATATGTCTATCGGTACTACCTACACACATCAAAAATGTCTAGGGATCAAGCATTTTTATGCGGATTTCATGAGATTGAGATGTGGCTTTGTAATAAATTTATGATTTTATAAATTTATATGGATCCTTTTTGGTGCATTTCATAATTTGAATCAGGAACTCTCAATCAAATTCGAGTAAAAGATGAAAATAAGCTGTCAATATTTTCCCTATAAAAACATACAACGCATTGAAGACATTATTAGTGCTACTGTTTCCCTACTACTGATTAAAACCAACGTTATTATGGAGCGGCGACGTCATTTAAGCAGGGAAGAAATGCTCAGAGCCGTGGGAATGATAGAAGCTGGTTCCCGGCAACGTACTGTAGCTTTAGCTCTGAATACAAGTCAGAGTGTTATCAGTCGACTTTGGACACGTTACCGAAGCACTGGTACCGTGGCTGAGCGCCATGGAGGACGGTATCGCTGCACCACACGGAGACAAGACCGATACATTCAAATCTTAACTCGAAGAGCTCCAACAATAACCGCCATGATGTTAGCCGTGAGGCTTCATCACTCTTCAGGGAACTTAATTAGCGACCAAACAGTCAGAAACCGCTTGCATGAAGTGAACCTTCATTCCCGAAGACCGCTACGGGTACCACCTATAGCAATGCACAATCGTAGGATTCGATATCAATGGGCTCTTGAACACAGAAATTGGGCAGAAGAACAATGGCGTTTCGTGTGCTTTTCTGATGAGTCTCGTTTTGGTATGAGACCGGATACAAGACGTATACGACACTGGAGAACCCCTGGACGCCAACAGCGATTAAAATCCTGCCAGGAAGTCCATCCTTATAGTGGTGGAACCATCATGGTATGGGCGGGTATTTGGATCGGCGGAAGAACTGAGTTGATTTGGATCAGAGGCAACCTCAACGCTCAAATTTATGCTGAGACGATTGTATCAGACGTCATCGTTCCTCTACAAGTGCAAATCGGTCCCTTATTTCAGTTAATGCATGATAATGCACGACCGCACACCGCAAGAGTTGTAAGACAGACTCTCGCCGCAGCTAACATCAATGTCCTGCCCTGGCCTGCTCAGTCGCCAGACTTGAACCCGATTGAGCATGCATGGGATATGCTACAGAGAAGAGCTCTGCCGAATATGGAGGGTATCCAGTCGCAAGAAGACCTTTTTTTGTTGTTGCAACGAACATGGGCGGCCATTCCACAGCGTGATTTGGATGAACTCATTTTGAGTATGCCAAACCGATGTTCTTGTGTTGTTAGTGTTCGCGGTAGAAACACGGATTATTAATTGTTTAAGTTACCCAATAAAATTTTAAAGAAAACTGTTATTTCAGTCTTTTTTTCGAACTTTAATGTTAGTGGTTCAAATGTCAAAAATCCCTTTATTAGGAAAATGGCAAATTTCTTTATTAATGCAAAGGTGACTTGGTTTATCGTTACTGTGACAAACGAAAACACTTTATTTGATGAATCCTTAAAGAAAATTTTAATTAATATCAATCAGGAGAAAAGTTATTGCAAAAATATATGTTGATCCCTAGATACTTTTGATGTGTGTATTTGAATTTCCAAATTTCTGTTTCCAGTCGCAAGGACCTGATCCTCCGCGGCTGCCAGCCCGATATCCTGCTCATCACCGGCATGCTGAGCCCTTACTCCACTGTCATCGAGAAGATGTACAAGGAGCTGGACAAGGAGAGGGTCACCATACTGAAGGTGGATCGAGCTGGTGATGTACTGGCTGAGACTGTAAGTGTCCTTATGATCCACATAATATGTTACATCAACGCACAAATGATTACCACGTTTCAGTACATCGTTCTTCTTGTTTTGTTCATCGGAAAAAAGTAAAACAACTGTACATTTTGACTGTGAAGGTATTGCACTTTTGTAGGAAACGGCTTTTTTTTTTAAATTGCCCATGACCAGTGTCTATGTGTGAGGGTTCGGAATGTTATACTTACAAGTGGTTAACATTTGTGTGTCGATGACTTTTACACCCTGTATTTCAGTTATTTGAAATGTCAAATGCGTCAACGTGTAATTATGTAGGTACGCGAATAGAAATATAGGTCACTGTTCTTGTCAACAACCAGGTTCAATATTCAGTATGACATTCCGTTATATAATTGAGTTATCTGCAGACTTAACATTACACAACTGATCTCTTACATATAACGTCTCAAGATATGTTTAATGCCAGTCGCCTTACGTAACCCGCCGATCTTCGCCAAGTGGCTCGAGCGCATGCGAATCTAATAGCCCCACCTGTGCAACCGTCACAACGCAATCATTCGTCCGCTGTTACGCCAAAGTAAAAGCAAACCAGCGTTCATTGACTCAACCAGACCCTTAACGATAATACGCGAACCAGTTTGTTAACAAAACTACGATACGTTTTGAGACAAAGGTTCGGACCATGTTAAATTGAATATAAGTTTACCGATCAAGATGTCTGTGATTTTGTTAATAGTGGAAATCATAATCATAGGAGGAATGATAGTTGGACTTTACCAGAAGAATACCAACTTAGTGTGCAAATCCAAGAAGAGGTACGATGGAAAGACAGTGTTAGTCACCGGCGGGACGGCTGGAATGGGACTTGAAATTGCTGCGGATTTCGCTCACAGAGGCGCCAGGGTTATTGTCGCTTGTCCCTTTGAAGATGAAGGCTTGCTCGGAAGAAAACTTATCATAAAGAGCTCTGGTAATGAAAACGTAGTTTTCAAACTACTTGATCTCGCGTCTCTGGAATCTGTGAGGAACTTAGCCGCAGATATCTTGAAAACAGAACACAGATTGGACATTTTGGTAAACAACGCTGGCGTCGGCATCCCGGGAGACTTCCTCACTGCCGACGGAATGAACTTCATCATGCAAGTGAATTACTTCGGCACGTTTCTGCTCACCATGTTGCTCCTACCGCTTCTCAAGAAGACGGGCGTCTCGTCTGAACCGAGTAGGATTGTAAACACTTCATCTGTATTGCACAAATTCGGCAAAATTGACTTCGAAAACTGGAACAAGACGGGTTACTGGGCTAAGATGAGAATATACGGGAACAGTAAATTATGTTTGGCTCTCTTCACCCGAGAACTTGCCAGAAGGATGAAGAGTCCAAATGTTATAGTGAACATTGTAGACCCAGGAGCAGTTGGGACGAAGATTTTTAACAGTTCCCGGATTGCATGGGGCAGTTTCATATCCTTTATGGCCCTGATCTTGTTCAAGCATCCGTGGGAAGGTGCTCAGACTGCTTTGTATGCTGCTACTAGCAACAGAGCTGGTCAATTCAAAGGAGAGTACTTCAAGAATTGTCAACGAGTTCGAGCTGGTGAACTGGTGTATGATCAGAAACTGGCCACGAGGGTGTGGGAGGAGTCAGTGAGGCTTGTGAAAATAAGTGACAATGAACTGAATCAGTGCTTTAGTTCTTAGTTATGTGGAATTTTAGGGAGTGACACAACTTATCAACGCGCTATAAAACTGCAGTGCAGTACGCAGTGCACTATAAAAGTCAGTGGGTGTGGCATAATTTTGGCCGAAACGTGATGAACATCGTCGGTTTCACTTTTATTGCATGGATAGGTTTTCTGACCGGCTCTAGCCAATTTCGCGTCGAGAAATTTGTTCACTTCATTGGAAACAAATTGAGTAAAAATGATAGTGAGAAATAAAATTCTAAGTTATTTCAGAGTAATTTTCATTCAGGATGTTAATGTTAATTTCTGTTGACTTGTAAT
Organism: Xestia sexstrigata; assembly: GCA_941918905.2. Lineage (NCBI taxonomy): Eukaryota > Metazoa > Arthropoda > Insecta > Lepidoptera > Noctuidae > Xestia > Xestia sexstrigata. The sequence goes on from OW799206.2 coordinate 21,347,025, forward strand.
CAGTACTACTTGTACAGTAGTAGTGTGTGGTAGCATTAACAGCGTGTTGCGTGACCCCGTTCCGCCCCGTTGGATGGTCGGTTCCTTTCTTACGTCCACACTCAATTAACTAACATGTCAAAATCGAAACTTGATACTGAAAACATTGATTAATGTTATATTTTACTGGATTTGTTAATCATATCTGTTAGTATTTACTTACACACATCAAAAAAAGTTTGCGATCGTTACTAGCATAAGCTGATATAATTTATTGAATTGGACTTTATCAAGAAAAATTCTTTGTTGTACATACGTACAAAAGATTGGTATAAATAAAGAAAGATAAATAGTAAGATTATATTAATTTGTGTGTTTTATTAATTTTGTAATTGAATTTGTATAGGTAATTGCGAAATAACATTATTTAGAAATCGGCCAAGTTAGTAATTTTATGCATTCGAAATGAAGGCGATCTCGGTAACTCCGAACTAATTCCCCAAAATTTATCGCATTCAGAAGTTCTCATTTCTGATTCTATGATAGGTACTAACTTCAAACTACAAACCAAAGGACTCTTAAAACAAAATCTCTCCATTCCAGCCAGCAAAAATAGCGCAGTCCCTCCTGCTGTTCTGCCAGGGCCAGGGCCTGCTGACGTCCCTGCCGCCGCCCGGCGTGGAGCGCCGCATGTCGCGCGCCATGTCCATGGAGGAGTACGACAAGCCCAACATCCGGCGCCTGTCGCTCACCCCCAGCGCCGCCGACTCGCCGCCGCACAGGAAGCTCTAGCTGGGCCGAGCCGGCTCCTTGCTCGAGGAGACGGTTTGAGCCCCGCCGGGGCTGGAGAAAGGGCGAGTTTTGAAATTAGAATAGGAAGAGCTTCATTAGTTATGTTACTGGCATCGGCAATGCGTTTGCATAAGTATAGTTGGTGCCAGTTAATATGAGAATAGCGGTCGTCGACCCACCTATATTTATTAATCTCTCGATCGATCTTCAACATTTTTTGTAATGAAAAACGATACATGGTTTATTTGTTTTGGTTCGTACGAAGAGATATTAGGGAAAGGGCAATTACCGCTATTCTCATCTTAACCGGCACCAACTATAGATATGTTTGAAGGCCGTACAAATACTACACCAGTTCAGTATTGAATCAACTGGAGTCGTTCACCATTTTTTCTGTGAAACTCCATGCTATGACGTACCGTTCGCGATGCTGATCAGGTTGCAGTGCTAGTCATACGTGACATTCAGTTGCAACAAGATAGGCTACCACTTTGCTGATTGGTTGTTATCATCACATGAGTAAATAATACATAAATATTATTATTTTATCGACGGTAAAAATAAAAAAGCAGCGGACGCCGCCATTAACGTGATTAGATACTGGGCCCAAGAAATATCTCACGAAAGAAGAATTCGCTAATCGATGTGAACGCATGGCTAACTATAGTAACTGTCGAAGCTTTTATCAATGAACATAGCGCACTAAATTGTAATTTATTTATTAGAACACGCATTGTATTGTCGGTAAAGGTTCGATTTTTCTGATTCTAAACGCCCTTCCTTTATAGAGCCCATAAATCGTTAGCTATATAAAAATGTCTATACATAATATTATCATGGTGTAGAATCAGTAATGGTAAGTAAAGAACGTCTGTGTTGAATTAGTAGATATGAATAGAACATATCGAAGACATTGTTGTTAAAAATGTCTTTTGTATACTTTGTTTTTTATTTTGAAGAACAGAAATGTTTTATATTTTCGGGATTATCCGGCTGAAGGGATTGTGATACATACTTTTAATATGGATTCAGTAATCAGTATATGATTCCAGGCCTCCCATCGCTGGAAAAAAAACAATACCTACATGGTTAAAATGTATGGAACATCTGTTAACCCAATATTTTCAACACTAGTGGGTGTAGAATTATGCAACGAATGCGTGGTCTATCACATTTGTGTCACGATGTACTACCGAGTTCACTGATGGTCTACCAATTTTCAACTTTATTACTTAGGGCCTAAGGGTGAAAAACCGAGTGGTAAACCGTCAGTGAATTTGTTAGTTACCTTAAGGCCTGAATTCCTGTCGCGCTTACGTCAGTCGCGTGCGTCGGTCGCGCGTGCGAGTATCCATTGTGTTCTATACAGGGTGTATAAGACCTCATCACGAAGCCGTCAACCAAGCATTCTGTACATCAAACTAAATAACTTTAAAAAAAAATTATTACTGGGAAACAACTTTTTTTTGGGGTGAAAAATCATGTTTTGTGGTAGAACTCAATGTAACGCACTCAAAACATTCTGCTGATGGATGTATTGAATAGTACCGGGGGCGTGGAGGTGTTTATAGTAAAAATCTTACATTAAAAACTTGTATTAAAAAAAAAAACTTTTCTAAAAGTTGGTACTTTAACCCCTAATATCTCCGTAACTAGGTTCCCAGGTATGGTGTAGAACGAAAAAATTATCGCAATGACGAGGAGAACAAGTGCCCTTCGGCTTCGTTAAGAGGTTTTTTACACCCTTTATAGCACCATACTGCGACGCTGACGTCAGTGGCACGTATTTGCGACTGTTTTTCTCTCTGACGTACGCGACCGACCGTGCGCAACTGACCGTCAGCGTGACAGGAATTCAGGCCTAACCTTACACCGCGTGTATATCTAACATTTTGGAGAATATTTAATAAACTATACTATCCACATATTTAGAGATAGAGGAGTATATAGGTTGTAGTATTTACCTGGAGATACATAAACATATTACGCGTAAAATATCAAGCTTATGGTGTAGACAAGCATAACTAAAATAGCTATACAAAATGTTGTCACTGCATATTTATTAAAATTAAGGTAGTAATATATTTACACGCAAAAAACGCTTGCTTCCGTACAATAGATGGCGGTAATGTCACCTAATGGCGTTTGCAGTCGCGTTCGGAATATTGCACCTTCAATGATCTATTCCACACCAAAGTGTGTGGCGACCTTTGTATAAAAAACGCCTGTAATTACCTTATATGTTTTATATTTATGAACATTTTATTTTGATACAGCTTTGTTTCTAGAAAACTTGAGATGTGAGTTTTTTTTTATTATCACGAGATTGCCCGTTTTTAAATGGGCCCGTTAATTTTTGTGAAAAATAAAAGTTTTAATTCGTTAGATAAACTCTTGCTGTATTTAGGTCACGCGAAGAAGTGTATTGAGAAACACTGAGAAGAATGAGCCGATGAGTTGTGAAAGATTCTATTGAAAACCATTTTTTAAAGATAGTACCTGTATTGTATGGACCAATGTCTATAAGATCGTTATATATTTTTCAATACACTTTATCCAAAACTGGCTCATAACGTACTACTATTAGGTTCAACTTGCAATGTATTTCAAACTCGTAGATTTTTTTCATTTATGCGTTTATTTAATAGTGCATTTGTTTCGGCGGTGCTTGTTTTTTAAACTCAACAAAGAGACGCATGTTTTAAGGTTTTATTATTTTATGAATATTTAAATTGTGTTTATAACTATTATTATTTTAAAAATCATTTGCTTTTCCTTAGTACCTGCGAAGCCAAAGCACAGCCAAAGAGCGTGAACAAAAGCAAATTTAATGGTAGTTTCATAATGACAAAAATACTTTTTGTTCTGTTATTTTATTTCTTCATAAGTGTATTGAAAAACGTGGGCATTTGTCACTGCAGTTCTCACTGTCACTGCAGTTCTCACCTCCATTACACCGTCGCCTCCGGCTCGGGTGTGAATTCTGCCTCGGCTGCAATAACAAAGTTTCCCCACTTGTATCAGAAAGTACTATATTATATATATTATCAAGTTAGTTATTAATCCTCATCATCAATCTTTTGAGAAACCAATTGAAAAGCAATCGTAGAGATTTGAAAGTTGCAATTGGACGTTAAAAAACGGAACGTTTAAAGTATACAATTATTTATCTCCTAAGTTTTATACCAAAAACATATTAGGGATGTTTGTTGCAGATTATTTTTGTAAATTATGTAAAGAAAAGTTGAATGTATTCTAGTATTATGTACAAAGTACCTAATGTTTTGAATAGAATTTATAAATATTATTAGATTGTAATGTGTAATTCAAAATAAAACAAATAAATGTAGATTTGGTTGTTTGTATTTCGGATGTATACGCATATGTTACATAGGTGACATATACGTATACTGGTATAGGTTGCTGCTAATAAAGAGTTGATAGAACTGCCGAGAATGGATCAGTTATTAGAGAAATTTTTATTATTAAAAGCGTCAGGTCGGTGGGCAAAATTAGCCCAGCGCACACCACTGGAAGCGCAGCGCAGCGCATTTGAAGACAACAATTTAATATAAACCTTAATTACCTTGATATACGGTCAATACAAGAATAATTTCGCACGCGGTACTCGGAGCGCACTCAAGCTACTACAAGAGCATGCGCGCGACCGTATATCAAGGTAGTTAAGGTTTATATTAAATTGTTGTCTTCAAATGCGCTGCGCCGCGCCTCCAGCGGTGTTCGCTAGGCCTTAGATTGCCATCAACACGATGCGAAGTAGATCAAAAGTGGCGCCATTTACATACAAGTTTTTGAATAGTGGAATCCCTCATCACTTGTGATGGGAGCTGAATGCGAGTGTTGATGGTTAGAAGGAGGTCAGACGAAGAGAGCGCTCAAATTGGCGTTTGCGGTAACTTATTGCTCCAAAAGTAACTAATTTGTGTGATATCAACTAAAAAACCCGACTACTGAAAAAGCACGCTCTAATTAAATTCGTGCAATGGCTTACAAGGTAAAATTGACTCCTCCTTTTGTTGAAGTCGGTTAAAATGTTGCCTAAGTTACTCGGGCCATAATAACGAATCCATTCAACACCTTATCAAAATCGGATGAATAGTTTAGGTACTACGTTGGAACATACGTAAATACAAACATACATACATAGACTGCTAAAATCAATAACTCTTCCTTTTGGCTCTGCCGTAGTCGGGTAAAAACAAAAATATCAGAATGGTAATTTGTGACGTCATGCTCCCCAGCCACCCCATCATCTATTTTGCTGTTTATAAATTCATATAACAATTGTACCCAATGTGTACCGAATTAGTACATACTTAAAAAAATAAGTACCTTAACAGATTAACAGGTACAGGCAACTGAATTATGACTTGCTGTAGAGCATCTCCCCAGCAACCCCCAAGTAAAATTTTAATAATTTTACCTAAACACTTACTTATTAGGTAAACAAGTGTTTGATAAAAATTGTACCCTTATTTTTACCACAGGATGTTCTAACTATGGCTACATACAATGTTTATTTTAAATTTTCATTATAAGCGCCTGAGAAAAATAAATAGCAAAGTGTATTGTGTGTGTTTCAATGGCGCGACCACAGCGTTTTTTTTTTGTTTGAAACTATGCCAAGATTTTGTAAAAAATTGTAAATCATAAAACCATAAATTTGTCCAAGTTATAGTTAAAAAGTTATAAGGGTTTGAACGTGGCCGCGCCATTGAAATGCAGAGAACCGCGCGGCCACGGTGATCTTTAAAACCAAGCATTGCAGAAACCTTAAATTTAGGTAATTAACAGATTTAATTTATTGTAATACACATTTAATTTTAAACGGGTATTTTTCGCGAATTTTACCTTTAATATAGGCCCGATGTTTCGACCGGATTGCACCAGCCGTGGTCGCGGGAAGATTGAAGTATTGGAGGTACGCCACAGCAAAGCGAAGGTGTTTATTCAACTACCCTCACTTGATCTTTATAAATGTTAATAAGGGCCGGTTCACTCTAGGACAGCACACTACACTAACAGTGTCCGCATACTGAGATGATTCCAAGCAGGAGAGTCTGAAGCCGTCTTCGCGATTGAAATTAGGATACTTCTTGATTTCAATCGCTTCCCGAACTATTCCCTTATAATAGTGCTTCTCATTTGCAAGGATTTTTGGGTTGTGTCAGATTTAATTTGTAAAAAAAAAAAAAAAAAAATTGAAAAAAATCCTAGGTTTACGTTGTTACGTCAGTCACTGCGGGCCGAATTGTGCGAAATGAATGGTTTATATTCAATTCTAGCCTAATAAATCATTAGATCAAAATGCCAATTGTGCACTTTGTGAAGAAAAAAGTGACAAATATTTGTGTGAAAAAAAAAAAACTAAAACTTAATGCAGATAAAGATTAATGCAGAGAACTTCATTAAGAAAAAATGCTTCACTTTGAATATTTTTTTCATGTAGTACCTTATAATAAAGTTAGAATTATTTCATATTTTTTTTTTTTTAATTAGTTTAGAGTCTAATAAGCAACATTTTTATTTTGCACATTTATTTTCACTCATCAAGGAGAAAACCTATCGTTAGCAGATACCACCTCCTTAAGGGAAATTAACGTTTCTTTTTTATTTTATTTCTTGTTTGAAATTAACGTTTCTTTATCGAGTATTTTCAAGAGAAATCACCATACTTAAATTCTGAAAAAAAATATATAGTACAGATACATGTTTGGTCTAGTGAATTTTGTGGATAAAAACACAATATTTAACATTTGTCTCGATAAAAAAAAAAAAACAGAAATAAAGTCGATTTTGAATGTATTTTAAGTTTTATGAGACTTGGGGAACGCAATTTTTATGAAAATTTAACATTTCATTTACTAATCGGGTTTCAGAGTATATTTATTGGATATAATTATAATGGCACTTATTTTTTTTTAAACTTGCTTTGTTGGTTATCCTTAAATAATTAAAAAATAAATACGTGAAAAAAGGCTCGGACACTGGCGCGCACCACGCCATTGTCCTGCCGGACGTCATCGAGGGAGGAACTATGCAATTTATGCTCGCGACCACAATAGTATCGTCACCGCGCGCGTAGTAGTACCTACTTACTATAATGACCTCTACACAGACTAGCTAAGTCAGTATGACTAATATCTTCGCCAATTGTGAACCGATTTCGATGATTATTTTTTGTTTGGAAGAAAATTACTTCGCTTCTCTTTGGTAAAGATCTGATGCTGATTGTGGTATTTCCCTCTATATTATCGGCTCTCAGACGCACGCACGTCCGCTCACTTTCTCAGTTCAAAGCTAACTCCCTGTACGCGACGAGAGATGACACAATGCTTCCCTCTCTTCCACTCACAGACACTACACTGATCTTCGGAGATATACAATGGAACTCTTCAAATATAGACAGAAAATCGCTGGAATGTTTATTGTTTTCACCACCTATCACGCACGCCAATATGCTCTGAGAGGGTTAGCTGAATTGTCTAAAGTACACCCACATTTCGACAGTTAGGTATGTTAGGCTCTATTTTATTGGGGATAAGCCTATTACCATGACATGTATTGTTAACAATATAAAATAAATTTTTGGTCTAGTGGTGGCGACTACTGCGCATGAGGTCCTGGGTTCGATTCCCATGTCGGGCAAAGTGTTATTGGATTTTTCCATCATAAATTTCTCAGTAGCAGCCTCGCGAGGCTGGGCGAGCGCGGGTGCAGTCAAATCCAGACTCCGTGGAGTCTGGATTTGCACCCGCGCTCGCCCCGTATTAAATGGGACTAAAACATAACTGGTGAAATGTGGGTTTAGGTACCTACTATTGGGTACACCTCAGCCCAACCCTTCGGGGATTACAGGCGTGATGTTACGTTATGTTAAAAAATATGTATAGCTAATATTTGTAAGTATCGGATATTACTATTAAAAATGGAAAAATAAAAAACTATTTTGCAAAAATAAAACCGACCTAGACGGTTTTTTTTTGCAAAATAGTTTTTATGTTTTTATTACGACGTAATAAAGCAAAACAAACTTTTTAGCAAAATAGTTTTTATGTTTTTATTACGACGTAATAAAGTAAAACAAACATTTTATTAATCAGCTGATAACTACCGTTCTTACAGTAGGTACCTACGTGAACCTTTCTTTGGGGTCACTAGTACCTACTACTTTCATTAGTAAGATTTCTGCGTTGTAATGATTCTTAAAAATGAGTTAATTATTAAGACAAGATTCATGACAAAAACGTAGGTGATTTTATTGAATAATTTTTAAAGACATTGAACATGGCTATCGGTTACATCGGTACGCTAGAGCATGGTTTACTGTCGCGCTGCGTTTATTGGGTACAGACCTATATATTTTATTATAACTAATCACATATTTGTCTTTCATTATCACCAAATCACCAAATCTCCAAATCTTCTACCACCATTCTTTAAATTCTATAGAATGATCATCGCCTGCCTTAGTCATACATTCATAACAATATGAAATTTATTAGTGTTATACGCACATCAAGCTATACGTTTTTGTTGCAAACTAGCTCTTTTTACCAGCACGCAATAAAATTTGAACTACTGATTATTTTTACTATGGCGTGCTCGCTCGCCGCCATAAGTCATCAGAGTTCACATCGCGACGGGTCCTAACAACGCGGGCGCAAGCCGTTTTGGTTCGTAAAATGCCTAAACTTTCGAAAAAAGGAGCCCTTAAAGATCTCCGTGGCCCTCGCAGTTCTACGCATTTCAATGAAACTTCCAAACCCTTATAACTTTTTAACTATAACTTGGACAAATTTATGGTTTTATGGTTTACAATTTTTTATAAAATCTTGGCATAGCTTCAAACAAAAAAAAACGCTGTGGTCGCGCCATTGAAACACACACAATACACTTTGCTATTTATTTTTCTCAGGCGCTTATAATTAAACTTTAAAATAAACATGGTATGGAGCCATAGCTAGCACATCCTGTGGTAAAAATAAGGGTACAATTTTTATCAAACACTTGTTTACCTAATAAGTAAGTGTTTAGGTAAAATTATTAAAATTTTACTTGGGGGTTGCTGGGGAGATGCTCTACAGCAAGTCATAATTCAGTTGCCTGTACCTGTTAATCTGTTAAGGTACTTATTTTTTTAAGTATGTACTAATTCGGTACACATTGGGTACAATTTATAAACAGCAAAATAGATGATGGGGTGGCTGGGGAGCATGACGTAATTTGTGTGCAGTCATGGTTTCTGAAGAAGAGCCTTTGAAGTTACTTGAGATAAAAAAGGAAAGGATAAAAGATGCATAGCCAACTAATAGGTTTGGCACCGACCAGAGTTAGGCCCGGACTAGCTAAAGCGAAGAAGAGCGGAGCGGAGAGATGTGCGGAAACCAACCAGTCACATTCGTTGAAATCTACCATCGCGTCTCTCGAACTCTCCTATGAGCTCCACTCTCCTATGAGCTCCGCTCAGCTTTGGAGCAGCTTTTCTATCATGAGATCAAGATCAGGAGAGGTGGTGTAGACCAACAACACAATTTCGTTTTCGACACTTCTCGTCTCTGCTTAGCTCGTGTTGAATAGAGATGTCTCGTAATTCTTTAGGCCAGCGAAGACTAAGAAGAGATGTGAGCGGTGTGCTATGTACGGCGTGCTGTGTGCTGTGAGCGGTGTGCTGGTGTGTAACTTGGAAGACAAACTTCAAATTAAAATCATAAATGAAATTAAACTGGACATTTTATTGTTACAAGAACATCAGACGGGACAATGGTAAACTTTTTCAAACATTTCGAACATAGACGGACGTACACAAATAATAGAAACATTACACTTACATTAATAGTGCCGCATTCATACCACACACTTACGACGCGATTCACCACAAAACTTGCCACTAAATTTCTATCAAGTGTATATAAAAATAATAAAAACTCGGCATTTCTCCGTCCAGCATTTGCTATAAAATTTAAAAAATATACCAAAGAATTAAAACTAAAAATTATGACGTCGCAAGACTGCTCGACGGAGAAACTTGTATGGGTGGCGAGGGAGCACAACTCGGTCACGCCACGCAGGCATCGAGACATCAGTGGTAGGCACAAGCAACTCAAGCATCATCCGACCTCCGCGGACATTTTCAAACCTTTATATAAATTTTCACAGTTCTGCAATAATCAATATCAATAAACGTGCGGCCGCGGTTTTGTGGCGTCCGCTTCGGCGGCGACGCTGCGCAGCCGCCATGATTGGACACGCACAGACCGACCACAGCGCATGAGTTGCAGATCTAACTATGCACCATATTGGATGATTCTCTTCATATCTTCATAGGTTTGAAATGTAGACGACCGTCGTGCAGTATAGGTACAGCAGTAGCGTGCACCCTGGGCCGTGCACTCTGTACTGAACAACTGTGCGCGTGCGTTGTGGTCGCCGTAGTGATCTGGGCGCAGCCGAGTCGCAACTGCACTGGCGGGGCGTCCTGCGGCGAGCGCGGAGGGGTGCGGCGGGAGGGGGCGCGGCCCTCCACGTGCATGTCACGTCATAGCTCGTCGTCGCAGCCGGGCTGCATGTCCGACGTCTCTATAGCTACCTCGTCGTAGTCTCTCTCGAGCGCTGCGAGGTCTTCACGTGCTTCTGAGAATTCACCCTCTTCCATACCCTCGCCTACGTACCTGTAACAAAAACAAAAACGAGCGTTTGACATCGCTGCAGTTTTCTAGGTGGCCCTGATAAGATACCCAAAGCACTCATCAAAAACATTGCTGTATGATTCTTGTCCATGTTCCCCTGAAAAGTGACAGCTACTGCTTCCAATGAAATCGCTGAAAAGTCGCTGGAAGATATACAAGCAATTCAATTCAATCATATACGTATACGTACCAGTGCACAAATGCTCTCTTGGAGTACATGAGGTCGAACTTGTGGTCGAGCTTGCCCCACGCCTCGGCGATGGCGGTGGTGTTGCTGAGCATCGAGGCGGCGCGCTTCACTTGCGCCAGGTCGCCGCCCGCCACCACCGACGGGGGCTGGTAGTTGATGCCAACCTGCACAATAAACGTTATGTTTATGAATTCAAGAATAGGATTACCTACTAATTACGTACTATTAAGATGCAAAATTCAGTGAGAGGCGTTAAGACCACAAGTTTTTGAACTGACACGGTCTATTATTAACACTTAAAACGGGACAATTATCATGTCTACTAAGTATTTGTTTGAGTTCTAAAATAAACCGGAAACATGGGTAAAAATGGGAAAAATCCCGTTTTAAGCGTTAATGATAGTGATTTGACTATAGCAGTCTGCAACATGAGAAAAAAAAGACAAGATTTTGGCAAAACCAGAGGTAAAATGGCTTGCAAAGGCTTTTCTAAACGGATACATAAAGATGTGGGAAAGAAGACACGCTGACCTCAAATTAATTATAGTCGAGTGCAATTAGACAAAAAATACTCAAGAGGTGGAACGAAGTTTATAGTGGTCGGATTTTCATGGGACTTTTTTATCGAGTTCCTAGAGGAGTGGAGAAGTAAAAAAAATATTTCGCCGCTCGCGACTTTTTTTTTTCTTAGAATATTCGTTTCGGTCTGTTTCTTTGTTCATTGTTGTCGATGTAATGTAATGAAAATTTAAAAAAAAATTTGAAATTATTTCCCAAATATCCAATTTGGAGACTAAAATTTCTTTTAAATTTGGTAATTGATGCTTTTTCACAGATAACTGGACCAGAATTTTTCAATGAAGTCCACTTTCATGAGTGTAATGACTTAAAATTCATTCGGAAATGTCAAAGTCGTCGATGTTAATGAAAGCATTTTTTTTCCAAATACTGCTATGAAACTGAATGTGAAAATTATTGTCTAAATTCTCATTTTATTAGCTATCTAACGAGGTATAATAACTAGAAAAGCGTTTAATGGATGCACGTAGGTCACACTATTACGCTACAGTATGAATTCGTCGAATTTGAAGTTATTCAAGAACGAAAAAAAATATTCCAAAGGAAATTCAAAAACAAAAGATAAGTCGCGAGTGTCGAATTTTAATTTTAATTTTCTTCTCCACTCTAGGAATTCAATAAAAAAAGTCCCATGAAAATACGACCACTATAAACTTCGTTCCACCTTATTGTCTAATGCACTCGACTATTAGGCTATGCGAGCAGATTGCAGAAACCGATTACCTATAATCAAGATTGTACTTCCAGAAGCTACTGCATGAATGTTCCAGAGTGTTTCAATCTCACCTTAAATCCAGTGGGACACCAGTCCACGAACCGTATACCGGCTCTGCCCTTCATGGCTGCAATAGCAGCGTTCACGTCCTTGGGCACCACATCACCGCGGTACAAGAGGCAGCAGGCCATATACTTCCCGTCGCGAGGGTCGCACTTCACCATCTGGTTCTGTGGCTCGAACAGCTCGGCCGTGATCTCGGACACTGACATGCCTTCGTGGTACGCCTAAGGAAAGGTTGCTTATTATTTAAGAGTTCAATGAAAATCATGCGTATTTTTGTTTTTTTTTTTACAGTCAGCAACCGAGTAGTAACGTTTCCATGGCGTAAGACCCTGAAACGGCCTTGTCCGAAGACGTAACGTAGTGGGAATCAACTCTTAATATTTCACAAACTACTTGTGATAATTTTGTTACGAAACAGGCTGGGTGTACGACCTTGAACTTGCAGGAGAACTTAACACCAGAAAGCAGTAAATGGTTATTGCTATTCATTCTAATCTGACCTTCGGAAGACTCCAATAGGCCTAACAATTTAATGGCAGAATAAAACTTCAAAGTTAATGCGCCTACCTTATCAGCGGAGACTACGGGCGCATAAGCAGCGAGCGGGAAGTGGATGCGCGGGTAGGGCACCAAGTTCGTCTGGAACTCTGTCAGGTCCACATTTAACGCGCCGTCAAAACGCAGTGACGCTGTGATAGACGACACCACCTTGATAAACAAATTCACTTGGTACTTATATGTACTGCAGGTAGATTCCAAAGATGCGTCTACTCCTTAGTTACTTTGTGTTAAGCAGCATTGTGCAACATATAAAGTATTTTTTTATAATTACTTTTGCGGCGGTAGCGTTGCTCCACACAAAGTCAACTCCAATGTGGATGTACCTTTACGTAGCTGCTAGAAAATCTTACTTCCTGGCGTAATAGACGAGTGGCCCACTGGTGAGTTCCAAAAAGATCAAGAACATCAAGAATTGTAGACAAATTCTAGTTAGTACTTATTCTAACTGTTCGTAAGTCGGGGCCGCCACCACTGGGCCACCGCTGCTCTCTTTAAGTCGTGGGTTCGAACCCAGACAGGCGCATTACTTTGTGTAATTTATTTCATCACCACTGCTCCCAAAACGGTGAAGGAAAACATCGTGAGGAAACCGGCATGTCCTAGAACCAAAAAATTCGAAGACATGTGACATCTAAGAAACCGCACTGGGCCCGCGTAGTGGATTATAGCCCATTCCCTCTCATAGAGAGGAGGCCTGTGTCCCAGCTGTGGGAACATTAATAGGCTGATGATGATGATAATGATGATGATGACTTATTCTAATCGGAACTTCATCCAGCTATGTTTAGCCATAATCAGACAAAATTGGAGAAGCGAGACCTCGGTTCAATAGTAGACATACAGTAGATTACTGCCGTCTTTTTTCTACTGAACCGAGGTCTTAAACACGTTAAGAACAAAACACGATACATAAAATATTGTGACATGAAACGACATTCGAAGTGTGTATGTGTTTTAGCTCTGAGCCTTATCACAAATCATGAGGGAACTACTTTTACTTTTCGTGAAACTCAACCTGCTTCTTGAGGGATCTGTCCAAAGCCATTGGTGACGCTGTCGACGTGGTAGAAGCTCATCCAACACAAAACAATTATTGACGCGAAGAAGGAGGAATTCAGGGTTTCTTGGAAGGAGCAAAAGCACTGCTTACTTGTGAGATAAGCCTATTGAGATTGGCGTAGGACGGCCGCTCAATTGACAGCCGTCGCCTGCAGATGTCATAGATGGCCTCATTGTCGACCATGAAGGCGCAATCAGAGTGACCGATAGTGGCGTGCGTCGTCAGCACCGCGTTGTAAGGCTCGACCACTGCTGTGGACACCTGGTCGCAAAGCGGAGGCTATAAATACAAGACTAACTACTATACTAACTATGTTAAGACGCGTTAAAGAGCTGTCTGTGCTTTTAAATATGTAATTCTGTGGAATGGTTTAAATGTGCTGATCGTGTTAATTTCATGAAGGTACTGATGTACCAATCTTGTACATGAAGTTAAAATAAACAAACAAGTGAAATGCCCTAAAAACTTTCAAATTTTGAAAAATCTCAAATTCACGAAATCTCAGCAAGGGAGGGGGGGGGGGTTGAAAAATCACAAAAGTTCCCTCACGTTATTAATTAAGTCCCCCTAAGTAGTTTGATAAAGTCAAATGTTGACACTTCAGACTAAAGCTGAACGCAGACCGGTACGGCATGGCAAGGGATTTTTTTTTCCAATGGACATTCAAACGTATTGATATAGAAATACGACTGTGGCGCGTCTTTCAATACAAGTCCCTTTAGATGCCACGGGATCATTTTAAAGCATAGCAATTTATGTCGTATTTCTATATCAATATGTTTGATTGTCTATTGGTAAATTTAAATCGCTTGCCGCCGTCCCGGTCTGAGTTCAGCTTAAGTCTAAATTTAGAAAAACAAATTAAGCTTCACGGAGGTCATAGATATTCATTTTAAAATTGTATAGCTTTATTTTTTTTAATTTAGAGCCTTCACCCTGAGTGAAGGCTCTAAATTTTAAAAAATAAAGCGAAATATACAAAGATTTTAAAATTCATCCTTAGTGTTAACCGTGCCTTGAAAAGACGCGTGCATAAGTGTGCTTACTTGTGGAGCTGGATAGATAGCAAACTCCAGTTTGCTCTTTTTGCCGAATTCTTCTGACAATTTCTCCATGAGGAGTGAGGTGAAGCCGGAGCCTGTCCCGCCGCCGAATGAGTGAAACACGAAGAAACCCTGAATAAGGTAAGTACTTTAATTTTAAGTTTAGTTGACATTTACGTATAATAAGGGGTTTAAATAGTATAAGTATAAATCTTACCTTAACAGTCAATTTTACAATATTATTTTAAAGAGTTTTTATTCACTGTGAAACCGGAATTTTTGTAAAAAAAACGAATCAAAAACAAATAAAAACTTTAGAGATTTCAAAATCATGTTATTTTTTAAATAGGTGAAGGGAAAATTAAATAAAGCAGTCTTAATACGGAAAAACTATTTAAAAACAAGTGGGGGGAGTAAATGTGAACTGTCGATGCGAGCCCATGGGAATCCGCGGTTTGTGAGAAGCATAGAAATAATGACTTTAAAACAAAGCGTCGGAAAAGACTGTCTAGCACCAGACGATTAAATATTAATTTAAAGTTCCCAAATACCTGCAGACCAGTACACTGATCAGCCAACTTCCTGACTCTCTCCATGACAGGACCGAGGACCTCTCGCCCAGTGGAGTAGTGGCCGCGCGCGTAGTTGTTAGCCGCGTCTTCCTTGCCCGTGATCAGTTGTTCTGGGTGGTAGAGTTGCCTGTACTCACCTGAACGGACCTCGTCTGGAAATAAATAGGGGTTAACAAAGCTTCTTATGAGCAGCCAATTGTGAAGTCGGACCAAATCTGTATTTAACCGGCTACATATTGTAATTTTAGATGAATATCTTTTTGTGGGCAATAAAAAAAGAATAACCGGCTATTGGTCAAGTTTTCCACTAAAGCGGAGACGAGCGGTGCGGAGAAGGGTGAAATTCGATCGATGACAGGAAAGATTATGTAGATTTCAACCAATATGACTCGTTGATTCCAGCAAGTCTTCATTTTGGTGGAAACCAGGCCTTTTGCGATGTTCTCGAAGCTGATTCACGTTGCATTATCTATAGAAGGTTAAAAGCGGGGACGAGGATGAGACGAGACGAATACTTATAGAATTTTGTTATTTACATTTCTCATCTTCGCTTAGCTTAACCGTTTCCACTAAACGGTTAAGCAGAGAGAAGAGATGTCCCGCAATAACTTAGACCAGCGTAGACGAGAAGAGACGAGCGGCATGCGGTGAGCGGCGTGCTGTGGACGGTGTGCTGTGAGCTGTGTGCCGCTTTGCACATTTCCTCTCCTCTCCGCTTTGCACATCTCCCGCACAGCTTCGGTGGATACACCCTAGCTTTTACGCATCTCTTCCCCTATCCGCTTCGCATATCTCCGCTCGTCTCCGCTTGGTGGAGTCTGGGCCCAATAGTGGACAACCGAACTTGCCAGCTGTAATAATAGACTGGTTCTTAAAGTTGTGTTATCAAATTGTTGTTCAGCCATTGAGCAAGAAGTGGACGCTGTTACTCAAACAGGATCCTCACCATTCTACAGCAGATCAGAAAGATACCCTACACATCTTAAACCAGTCCACTATCAACTCGATTCTTGATTCTCTGCAACTCAACCAGCTGGAAAAAGCCACCCTGCGCGAAGATCTATATGATTCTAGTTTCAAGACTTACCAATTACAGTGGCCTCTAAATCCACCATAACAACTCTTGGCACCATTTTTCCCCGATCAGCTTCAGAGAAGAAGGTATTGAAGCAGGAGTCGGCCGCGTTGGGGTCTTGTTCGTAAGCCGGCAGGGTTCCGTCCGGACGGATGCCGTGCTCTAGGCAATAGAGCTGCCAGCATGCCACCCCCATCTGAACACCCGCCTGCCCGACGTGCACTGAGATGCACTCCCTCTGCTCACGGTAAAAAAAAATGTGACACGTTAATGACATCTTGTGTCACTTTGAAGATTTGTTGGCAGCGTTTTTGAGAGGGTCAGTCAGGAAGTAAGGAAGTAAGTAAGTAAGGTAGAAAGATAGAAAGAAAGAAAACATTTAGGTAGCTCTCGATCGGAAAGCAAACCGGGCAAGTTCGTTATACAAGGTCATGTTGTTGTTTCACAAAAATTTAAGCACAAAAAAGTCGTGAAGGCAAAGACATTCAAATATTTAAAGGCAATCTTCGCGTGTTCTGCAAAAGCAACTGGAATTATAGTATTAAAAAAAAATGGCCGTCGATCGATCCTTCTGGAACATGATTCAGATTCGACTCTCCAGTATTATTAGCACTACAGGAATTCTAATTTAAAGAATAAAAAATTGGTTTAGGCTTACTATACTTTGTTCCCTGTAGTCTCGCACACACACTGAAAAAAATACATTTCTAAAATAACTTACCATGATAGATACAACTAATTTTGACGATCCGAGTAAAACAATATATAAAAAAAATCTGTTTATAAACTGTTACTTTACAAAAATTTAGAAACGGACTGAAATTTGGAAAAAATTGCGAATCGGCGCCCGTCTGATGGGCCGCTTGGATTTGTTGTAAATTTTTATTCCACGTTCGAATATGTTTTGTTTTTCAGTGCCAGATTTTCATTGTTTGAGCAAAAAGGTAATCAAGTAGGTTGAATATAAAATGTTATCTTCAAATGAAGTTTATTTGATTGGCTTGCTCGTTATCATTAATCATAATGAACAAAATCAAAGTGTAATGAATGATGGCGACTTCCTTTCAAATTTAACGATTACCAAGCTTCTTACTCTCCCCCACCTTTATTTACCTGTTCACACCAAATTCAATAAAGCTCATCGACTATGAAATCAAGGCGATTTCCATAATTTACGCTTTCAGGTTTTGGTTAGGTCATATTTATTTTGAATATTAACAAGCTGCATTCAGCTTTATAAGGTAGGGTTTATTTAGTTTCAGGACATTCGAACCACATTTGTGGTACAGTAATCTCAAAAAACCCTTCTGGGTCAATACATCGACGTTTGTACATGAAACTGACTTTGGTCCTCCTCCTGGTAGTAGTACGCTCTTGGTGCTCTGAGGGGCAGAATGAGGCAGGAGATTTTTGCGGACGACTGCTTTCCGAACGTCTGGCTGCTCTCTGCTGGGGCTCTAATTCTATGAAGAGAAGAGAGAGAAGAGATGCTGGGTGGTGGATGACTAGGAACTCAGTTCGCACGCTAGGTGGCGTTCGTGGTAAGCGAGGTCTGGCCATTGAGTGCTGCGACAAACCTTGCAAAGGTGAGGAACTGCTATCGTTCTGCTAGTTTTATAACATCAGGTTTTAAGTTGTGACTGTTGCTTTTATTACTTGAAAACACATGATTGATTATGTTATTCATCATCAAACTGTATTGTTGTTCCCACTGCTGGGACACGGTCTCCTCTCATGATGAGAGGAAATGGGCTATAATCCACCACGCGGGCCCAGTGCGGATTGGTAGATGACACAAGTCTTCAAATTTTTGGTTTTAGGACATGCCGGTTTCCTCACGAAGTTTTCCTTCACCGTTTCTAAAGCAGGGGTGATGAAATAAATTATACAAAGTAATGTGCCTGTCTGGGTTCGAACCCACGACTTACTGTTCGTAAGTCAGGGCCGCCACAACTGGGCCACCGCTGCTAACTTTAAGAAGTTACTGATGAATTAATTGTTTTCTTTAAATTCTACAACACTTTGGATTGTGAGTAAATTAGGATCATACTCACACAGTATTTCGTTTCTTTAAAGTTTCATTGGTCTAGTGGTCACAAGCACGACTACTGATCATGAGATCCTGGGTTCGATTCCCAGGTCGGGCAAAGTGTTATCGGGGTTTTCCATCAGGAATTTCTCAGTAAGAGCCACGGAGTCTGGATTTATGCCCAGTTGATGGCAATAGGTTCATCCCCTATTAAATTGGACTTAAACTTAAATGGTGGTAGGTATGTGGGTGTACCTACTAATTAGGTAAAGCTAAGCCTAAGCCCTCGGGGATTACAGATGTAAAGTTATATCAATTTTAATCAAGAAAATTTGCTTATTGTCATGAAAAAGAAGACTCCTTATGGTAGAATGATTCTAGAAAGAGTAACCGATTACTGAATAATTTTGACTAGTTTCCAAGTGAGCTAGTTCAGGATTTTTTATTTAGATTTCTAGTTCTCCAGATTTTTTCCGACGAAATCTCTCGACCTCTCCATTACCAGGCTTGTCCATCAAAAAATATAAGTACCAACATTTAAAGTTGAGGGTGGCAAGTACGTTACAAGTAGGGCACTAAGATAGGGGTGGGCTGCTATTAGGGCAACAAGGGATGGGGTGGATTGGGCGGGGAGAAACATTCACCCCTCTTGTGTGGATGTCGTAAGTTGATTTGCATTTTTGTGCTCGTTAGCTAGAATAAGTTTGGTATTTTTATTAGTTTCTACGATTGAAGTACGTTTCTATCCGTCAAGGGATTTTCATACTATTATTTGTAAAGAACCCATATTTTGAAAAGGTTAATGATTGTCAACGTTATGACAATAAACCTCTTTACGATGGACCTCTAGAATAGAAGTGTATGTAGTGTATATGGATTGAGTAAATAACAAAATTTAAGAGTAAAGGCTACTCTTAAATTTTGTTAAGGCCTAGGCCTATTAAGCCATGAAGATATAAAGGCACTGAGGCCAATAGTAGGACCGATAAAGTGGCACATCACCGTTATATTTTAGGAGTTTCATGATTTGGTTTCAGGCAGCTTATCTTTGGGTCTCATTTTATTTTCATCTATTTATCTTTATCCCTCAGTCGCATTCGAAAACATTAAGGATGAGAAGCAGGATAACGGTCTCTTTCCAAAGGACCAACCGGAATTTCTACCTACACCTACACACAATCAGCTATTTTGCCATGGTTCAATAATAACGATACGAGACCTACGATGTAAAACTCATTTCTGAACAGCAAAGTAAAGTACCTACACTGTTTTAGACTTTCACGGTTTTTCACTACACTTAAAGTACTTATGGAATAATATCCGTGATCTTCTTTCAATCACGGATATTATCTCGTTAGTACTTTAAATGTAGCGAAGTAAAGTTTTATTCCAATAATTAAAAATATTTTATTAAAATTTTAAATCAGGCGTTACACCAAACAAGTTCGCCAGTAGCTAATCGTCGTAATCCGTGTCCACAATAAATCAAAACATTGTCTTTTTAACACTTCACCCGGTCACAGTCGACCGCATGTTAATCCTTAAATGTAAACTATTGTCAAATGTAAACAATTGACAAATGTAAACTTTTGTCAAGTGTTAACATTATTTTGAATATATAATTGCGTTATATTATTGTAGTGTGTAAATAAAGAGGAGTGTGACGATCGATTCGCTTCGCTTTTGATGGAAATATGGGCTGGGTTTTAGGACTGGTAACTTTTTTTTTCGTGATTGTAATGCCCGTTTTATAAATGAATGCGAAAACAATATTGCGCTGCCAGAATTACTACTCTTACTGCGCTGAGCCGAACACAAAGAAGACAGAACAGAACAGCTAGCTTTTCTGATTTGGGCGTTCCTAAAAACGGGTACTAAGAACCTAGCTACAAACGGTGGTAGACTTTAGTTCAGCGCTCTCGGTAATATTTTAAAGAATTTGACTGCTAAGAACATTATTTTCTGAGTTTGAGTTTCGTGTATTTAAGTTTTATTTAACACCAGAATCTCTCTCACTTTATGTTCCATCTCTCTCGGTGACGTGGTTCCTCAGAAACAATACACGATCTTGAATAGTTTCAGACTCGCATCAACGCATCAACTTCTTGGGCTGTTGACTGAACAAAAAAAAGGCCAAGCGCCTGCATTGGAACTCAAAACACATCAACCTCTTTTGGCAATACAAACAAATAATGGTGGAGAAAAGAAAATCGGACCAACTGACAAGTTTGACAAATAACTGTCACCCGACGGACATTGACAGGGGTAGATCAAAGACCGATATTATTGTGAAACCCGATCGTTATCTTTAGGATTATCGCTAATGTGCCAAGATATCATCTTAAAAGAGGGACCGATGCGGACTCATGTTACGAACCAACAAAATGTGTTTGCTATAATTTGTAAGTAAAGGTTTTTCTATATTTCGTTTCTCAGTTCAAGTAGTTTGTGTTGATCGAGTTTGGTTGTTATTGAATAACAAAAGTTTCTTGTTAATTCAAGAATGGGTCATTGGGTCGTCTCAGGGACATAGAATAACTTAATAACCTGTACCTGGGCCTGTATTATATTCCCAGACGGTGTTAGCAGAGGTTTAAAGACTATGAAGGTACTTACGGTCGAACAATAGGGCAGGAAGGTGATGATGATGAGTGAGCCTTGAACAGAGCACAATAAAAATCCATCGACCTATACTATCGATCGGATTGCTACCCTTGCTACTGATTTGTAATGGAATGGGAAAAGGACCAGTCCGGTCTGAAACAACCCAGGACCCCAAACTCAATACTGGCATATGCAACCACTACGCAACTTATAATAATAGTACTAGTTAATTATACCAGACAATCATGCGGTTGTTGCTAACGATATTAATGTGAATTTTGCAGACTTTACAATTTATTATTCGATCTTTTATACTTTTCTGACGAGTCATGATCTGTCTAGACTTTACCAACTATGTTAAGGTCGGCTTCCAGTCAAACCGAATGCAGCTGAATACCAGAAAAAAATAAAGTAATATGGCTGCAGATGCTATTTCGTGTTTTGCAAAAATGTAAAGCGCAAAACTGAAAATCAAACGGACTGACTAAGGCAACAGGAGATTCTCATTGCGAAAAAAAATGGAACCGAATGATTTGAAAAAAAAAGAATAGCATTTTCCAGCCCAATGACAATCCACATACAATAGCCCGAGGTGTGGCTCAAATAAAAAATCCCATTTGGTCCACGGTGGCGGAATAATGACCGCTTTTTACCGGTTTAATCCGGATCAGATAACTAGGGCCTATGCGATGCCCGTTTGATATTCATGATCATTCCCCGGGGATTTTGGGGATCTAAATGTACTACGGATTTGGTTACGTTTTACAGTAATTGATAAAATTGAAATCTTTGATGTTAGTGTGCTGGTTAATTTATTTTATTCTTTTTGATTCAGATTTTTTGTGGCAAGGAAAGCTGGCTTTGAATATACTTGGTCTTGAGTTTGGAGTTTGAGTGTTGGAGATAAGAATATTCTAAGAAGGCAGAAATCGGGAGTAATAATAGGATAAGGGCAGAAAGATGATGCCGGGGTTGCGGGACTGTTCGAAAGAGATACCGTGACCCCGGAACACAAAGGGCGATGAAGGAACATGGATGGGTTTTAGTCAGTAAAAGTCTGACACTCCCTCCTGCTCCGCCGAGAGCGGGAGAAGTCATAGACGACAGAAATTTTCGTTTTGTACAAAACAAAGACTTGATGTATTTGCATGGGTGATGATAATGTGCGGTCATCAAATAAAACTCACAAGATCAGGTAACTTAGTATTTATTAACATCAACAAAATTCAACATAAAATTTGTACAAGTCAATCAGCAATGCATGCAATCAGCAGTCCATCGCTAGCAGTAGGTCAGCAGTTCGTCCATCGTGCAGGGTTTGAAGCAGCACTCGTCCGCAAGGCCTCGCTTGCCGCGCACCCCACCCAAGGCCCGGGCTGAGTCCTTCCGTATCCACCAGCCAGCATCCCTTTTCTCCTCTGAGCCCCAACAGATAGCGGCCAGGACTTGTGAGAGGCGTCGTCCACAGTAAAAATTCGCACCGTTTTGAGCCTCACAGCACCAAAAGCATGCTACCACGAGAATGAGGACCAATGTCAGTTTCATGTTGTTTGATGATTTTCTTGATCTTCAACTGTCTTCAAAGTATTCCCGAAGGTTTTGTAAGAGTGTTGAGGGATGTTGTTGTTGTACCACGAATGTGATTCGAATGTTCTGATGCTCAAAAATCTTTACCTTTTATACCTGGAGGCTGCTCATTAATATTCAGACTAACTTTATTAATAGGTTCTAACTGAAACCTAGATGCGTAGGTTATGTAAAATTAATTGACAACTTGATTTTCCAGGTGGATGAGCACCATATAGAAAGTGGGTGACTTGGAAACAGAGTACGTGAGTTATATTAAGTTGTCATGTTAATTTTGTCCTTTAAATTTTTTATTTATTTATTTATATAAACTTCATGTACAATAGTGGTACATAGGCGGACTTAATGCCACAAGGCATTCTCTATCGGTCAACCTTTGACCTTTTATGACAAAATATTGAGGAAAAGGAAAATAAATGATTAAGGTGCTATCAATCAAAGTACTTATTTACAATTTTACAGTACTTCTCTGAAATGGAAAGAAGCAACGTACAACGCACACGTATAAGCTGCGCAGGATGAGTATTGCCCAACTCGAGTCGTTCAGAATTCTTTCTATGATACTCCATGCGGCGGCGACGCAAACTTTATGTGCAGGGAAACATTTTTTTTTTCAAGATTTTATTAAACCACTTTGCATGATTATTATGTGTACCCACCCTTAAAATGAGGTGAGGTGCCGATCCGGTGCAAAAATATTACGCGTGCTATGAGCTTTAAATGCTAACACACTTTTACTCTGACTAATGGCTATAATTACCCGTTTATAATTATGTAGTTTCTTGCGTCGCGTCGTCAAGCGTTATTTATTCACCGCAGAAATATTACTGACAGACAAGACACATTATGAAATAACGAATCAAATGGTCATGACTTTAAGCTGCTTAATAACTTTAGACCCACTGTACTTATGTATAAATAAGTATTTAAGATTACTTTTTGTTGCATCATCTCGTTAGTCTAATGGTCGCAAGCACTACTGTTGGTCTTGAGTTCGATCGATCGAATTTGTTATTTGGGTTTTCTAAGTAAGCTTATCAGAACCTTTTTAGTAGTAGCCTGGAATCTGAATTCTTGTGTTTGATGGAGACAGGCTCATCCCATTAACATGTGACTTAAGGCGACTACAGGCCTTTATTCGCATAATATTATATTCTCAAAATATTAGATTCGTTAAATATTATATTCTCAAAATAGCCGAAAAAGTTCAATCAAGCACTCAAAACAATAGGCGAGACGACAAAAAAAACTAATTAGTCCGTCAGTTAGATTATCAAAAAATAAATATGACCCGTGTTTTTTCTTTTGTTACGTAAATCAAAATTGACGAAGATATGACGCTTTTAAAATTCTCAATACGTCACGCCTAGGTATAATTTTTAGCTAGTTCTGATGTCACGAGCCCCCTCCCGAGTTTTGATGCGTTTTATCTTTGTCAATATTCATTGAATTACAAAAACAAAAAATACGTCCATAACATACCACGTTTCCCTCATGCTTCGGAAAGCACGTTAGGCCTTTGGCCCGGCTGTCATTTGTAGATCTTTGACAGTCATTACCAGTTCGTCTATTACAGGTAGCCATGGCCCGAAAGTTAGACAACCAGTCATACCAAGAGGTATCGTATTACGTAGTAACAGTCACTCCATGTTAAATACTGGTATTCAGCTGCATCCGGTTAGACTGCAAGCCGACTCCAACATAGTTAGGAAAAGGCTACACAGATGATGATGAGACCTAGAATCCACGTCAAAAATGTTCAAATGTATTTTATGACAATGGAAATCAATGTCCGTAACGTCACCTCTCCTACCGCCACGCCTAAGATTAGAAGCGAGTAGAGCTAGCAACTATATAAAAATAATTAAAAGCTTGTAAAAATGAGTTACACGTTTTTGACACAAAATACTTTAGTACCAAGTTATGTAAGTGATATTTTAGTGCAATACTGAGCGTTCTTAACGTCCATTAATTTCCAATACTCTAACTGACGGACTAAATAGATTTGCAATTTGAGACTGTCGTCATGCCTATTATTAGTCCGGTTGACCGAATTAGTGCAACTTTTCAGTAGCAGTAGTTTGGTTGAAATATAGCACCGAACTACCGATACTCTTTAGTAGTAAGCAACAGTTCGGTTTGTAATATTGCCCACTCGGACTAGTAGTTTCGACAAAGATAAGGCTTCGTAACGTAAACCCGCGCTCGCTTCGCTCGCATATTAAATAACACTCTTTGACTTCTGTCTCCGAAGTGCTGGGCCTCCGCCGGCCTCCTTCGTCGGCCCGGTGCCCATGCCGCCCTTATAGGATTATTTGTAATTGTTTTCTTTCGCACTTCGTCTTCAAGGACCAAGCAGACCCCCCGGTGGGTCTCCGAATACTGATGTGTCTCCCAAGACCTACTAGTGGGTCCTCTGAGATTTTATTGATATAATAGTGTGCTTGATTGTACTTCGGCTATTTTGAGAATATAATATTATTTAGTGAATCTAATATTTTGAGAATCTGCTATTTTGAGAATCTAATATTATGCGAATAGTTCTCTATTCGTTCTCTATTCTACAGGAGCTAAAATAGCAACTCTATTTGTGGTGGTTCATTCTTCGTTTGAAATACTGTTGGAATAAAGTTCTAATCAGCTTGCACTACAAAGTGGTGGTTACGTCAGTCACGGCGGGCCGTATATTGCGAAATGAGTGGTTTTTCGCGATTTACAAAAAATCTATTGATTGGACTAAAAAAATAAAACACAATCATGCGAATATGTTGCTTGTAGAATTATTTGCCAAACAATCAGAATGATCGCATGTATTTTAGTATGGTTTTTACTCATTAAAATAAACTTTTAGAGATAAGATCGTGATTTTTTTTATCGAGTAAAATTAGTTTTATTACGTTTTCAAAACACTATCATACTAGCATATAACCTGAAGAATATCGTATATTTTTCTGGTTTTGTTTATTGCAGTGAATCATATGGTTTTTTGCATTATAAAACTCGCGTTTAGCTCTTGTAGTCCCCTTAAACATAACTGGCGATAATGCAAACCCTCCACAGTTATACCTCTGCCGTGCCCTTCATGGATAACAGTAGGTATGTTGGTTGTTGGGCCGTTAGGATCGTGTTTTATCCTACTAAAATAACTCTAAAATTAAGATAAATTGTAAACTATCCAAAAGCAAGTAATAAAAGTAAACAGTAGCGGTAACCATAAAGGTCGGTAATTAAATCTTAAGGGCTGCGCGACTAAGGGTCTGAGCGAGGGTGCACACAATGGGCCACATTGGCCCATAGGACCAGGGTTGTGGGGCCAGGTGCCCGCTCGTGTACAATAGCTTTAGTTGACTTTATTTTATTCGTGATTTAGGTAGTTTGGTGTAGATAGTGTCAAGCTGTTAGATGTATAGATTCTATGTAATTCATTTCTCCATTCTCCTATTCGTAGAAAATACTATAAAGTTAGTTATTGAATTATCTGATCTCTAAAAAATATTTAAGGACCTAGAAAACTTATGGAGAAACAAAAGCTAACGAACGACCTCTAACACAGTCTGACCTCTAACAAATAAAAATAACTTTAGTTTAGACTACCTGAGACAGACAAAATACTTAATGTAATTGTATAATTTTGCCGTGCATTGCAACTGTAACCGGTATTAAGCTTTTTAACACAGAAAAAATAATATAATAAAAGTTTTAATCGCTAATAAAACCCAGCTCAGCCAGTAACCTAATTTCATTTTACAACACCACCATTCCCCTTGTATACCCTACTTACAACAGTTACAACCAAATTCCCCACACAACTTTTTGGCCCAAAAATCCATTTTTTCGATAAAAAATCGCCTCATGAAAGGCACCATTGTTCTCAGTGCATCGATGCATCGTGACAGATGGGGCTGCGCTGGTGCGCTATGGTGTTCCATGGTGTCGGATAGAAGCGATAAGGGTAAACGGTTTGACACCGCGACAATCGGTCAGATTGCTCTGTGTGCTTTGGTTAAAAAATAAAGTTTTTGGTACCGAAAAATGGCTGAAAGGCGATAACATATCGGAAACATTTAAAGTGTAAACATTGTCTTGTTTATTTAAAAAAATCCTAAGTTTACACAAACAAAAAAATATCAAATCACACTGGGGTATATTCGTATTCAAAACAAGTAACCTTCAGAAAATTGGATATTCTCGTAGATCTCATCCTAATTACGTAGCATTATATCTTACAAACTTTGAAAAGACGCTACGCAAAGCGTAGGCTCGTAGCAGTCGTAGCAAGCGGGCTAAAAAATATAAAAACTATCGTGCCAGTGGCGCGAATGAGAAGAAGAAGTCGTTGCAATTAGAGTTGCTTCAGAGTTCTTGACGACTGGTAGTAAGAATTGATTTTTGAATTTGGAAGCTACTGCCCCAGAAGTGGTTTGATCATTATATATGTAATCAAGAGATTTAAGATGCTACGAGTGTGTTGAGTGCCTTTCAGAAGAAGTGTCATAGATAAAATGTGATACAATGCTCCAGTGACGCTATTTGGCAAAATTTGGCTTAATTTGCAAGTTTAACACGTTCTGCGAATTGGTCTTGCAATTAATTCGATTTTGTTCACGATGTCTTCCTTTTTGTAAGTTATTAATATATCTTCGGTTTATAATAATGAAATAATACATTTTGGCGTCTGTTCTACAAATTCCCTTTTCATTCCCTCCCAGTAGCTCCAATTAAGTTGCGACAGGCGTGACATCGGCGTGTTATTGGTGAATTCAGCATGCGTGGGCGCCGAGCCGCAAACTCCATTTAATGTTTATTTATTTGTATTAATTTGACGCTTGTTAGCCTGCTGGTTGGGTCTTAGCTACGGATTAAATCACTATTTATACATATTTGAAATAATCTTTAAAAGAAACAATTTGAATAAGTACGAATAGATCTAATAAAAGTACTTCATTCAGTACTAGCGACTCGCCCCGGCTTCGCACAGGTACAATGTAGATATTTAAACATATAAACCTCCCTCTTGAATCACTCTATCTATTGCTGAAAACTGCATTAAAATCCGTTGCGTAGTTTAAAAGATCTAAGCGTACTGAGAGCGGGAGCGACTTTGTTTTATACTATGTAAGATTACGTATTTCGTAGTGACTTTTTCAAGTTAGTAGTTACATAATGTAGAAGGTTCTTTAAAAAAAAAACCTAGTTTATTTGTTGTCTACCAGCTGTGTCGTCTTCTTAATAAAACAACTTTCCTAGAATTTACAACTTTTTTGACAGTGCTTTACAAATAACCATAAATGTTTGATCTATTATAATATTGACCTCGGAACAGTGACGAGTCGGGCATGACTCCATAATAAAATATTAATTAACCCTAAGCTACCACTACAAAAATCGTCAAAAAATCCACCCACTTGGTCACTTGTGCCATATTCCTTAATACTCAAATAAACCACGTAATTGTTACCAATCTGGGTATTATAAACAGTTTATGATAGCCATACCGTCCGGCACGCGACTGACACGCGTTCGGCACGAAACCGACACCCTGCTGGTCCGGCACGTTTTTACACTTGTAAGACACGTGTTGAGGGTGTTAAAGAATCCGAGTTTTTTACGCCTACGTTGTGTTTTATGTATTAAGTCGCTAATTCATTAATAATGTTGTACATATAACACATCGCGGAAATTACGGGGCTTATAATAAATCCTCGCTGAGAAATATATCCTTGTTTTTGTGAATATATTGAAAAACATTAGGGTCACAAGATTTGCAAATCACGCCAAAGGCTCATTTATAATTATGGGAAGATGACCCTTTATTGTAAAATCATAATATTGATGTCACCCCATGATACTTGGCTCTGCTCTGTGGTTGAGATAGGCAAATTTGACTTGCAATGATTTATTCTCGCAATTTGTAGGATGCGAAAGGGAATGCAGAACCGGTTCTGTTTTAAAGAACCGGGATTTTCGGTATTTACCGAAAGAACCGAAAATTGGTTCCTAAAACGACGAAAATTTCCAGGATTTCCAGGTACTATCGGTTCCGGGATTTCCCGGGACTATTCACTAATGCTAACGGGCTGGTGCTGCATTTGCTTTCACCCCATCTGCCCACTCCACTTGTTGCACCGCATAATGACCACTCAAACAACATCATAGTCCACAAACTGGGTATCATAACAGTTGATACGCCACACGTGTCGCAGTGTCGCCACGAGACTGGCACGTGGCTGACGTGACGTCACACTTGGCTACTGTCCATCAACACGCATGCTTTATTAGTGCTATTACACGTCTGTTAACTTACCCTTCCTGGAGTTTTTAAGTTTCCTTAACCAGTCGGTCGTATGTGCTGTTTTGATAAATAACCAACACTTGTCAAGTTATTTCATCATCATCATCATCATAATCAGCCTATTATGGTGCACTGCTGGATAAAGGCCTCTTCAATTGCATGCCATTCAAAAGTATGAGCGGCAACTAACAAGTTATTTTGTCAACTCTAAAGCGATAGTCTTGCGTATCATACTTTCCTATTCGGTCTAGTTTTAAATAATTGATTAGTTGTTAGTAAGTAATAAATAATCTGCGAATCTCATATAATTGTTGATAATTGTTGATAATTGTTGATAATTGTTGATAATTGTTGATAATTGTTGATAATTGTTGATAATTGTTGATAATTTTCATGAATGTAAATTTGGAATCTATTTTATCGCTGACAAATCATGTTCCTTTTCATCAGGGCACTTTCAAAACATTACACAGAGAGTGAGCTTTTTTCGTAAGCTTTAGCTGATCGTTCCCAGATCAACGTCATCCTAAAATCCTACTACATATTATTATAAATGCGAAAATTTGTGAGTATGGGTGATGGATGTATAGATGTGTGGATGTTTGTTACTCTTTCACGCAAAAACTACTGAACGGGTTTGGATAAAATTTTGCACACAGATAGTTTATAGCCTGGATTAACACATAGCTTACTATTTATCCCGGTATTAAGATCCCATGGGACAATTATTAAATTTCACGTGGGCGAAGCCGCTGGCAGTAGCTAGTAAGTGGTTAAAAATGACAATAATAAGCACACATTATATTTTTGGTCCATATAAGTACCCTTGGTCTAAAAAACCCGTGTGAACTTTTCACACAAAAATTTTTCGTCACGCAAAATATTTGTAATCCGGAATCATAAAATGACACTTGAAGTCACTAATAGTTGGTACTTTTTGCCACTAAATATGACACGCTTCTGCTCAAGTGGGATAAACATTACCATTACACAGTATTTAAAAAGCCATGAGCTATGATGGGGTTAATTTTGTCATTGTTAACGTGTGAACATTTTTGATGGTATTTTTATAGGATCATTAGAATCGTGATTTTTAAGTGTTATATCTAGTGGTACTTAGGAATTGGCCGGTACTTTGATGGTCGTGAGAAATTATATGGTCAGAGTCAGAGTTTTTTAAATGACCGCGTACTGATTACCGATTATAAAATGTCAAAAAATAGATTAATAATAAGTTTTTTTTTAGGGTTTCGCACCTCAAAAGGAAAAAACGGAACGCTTATTATAGGATCACTTTGTTGTACGTCTGTCTGTCAAGGCCCTTTATCTCGGGAATGCTTGGAGGTATCGAGTTGAAATTAAAACCATATACTCAAGTCTGCAGTCCCTTGAAGCCGTGATACCATTGCATCTCTTCCATTGGTCGTGAAGTTCCACATGTCCAATCTGTAATAATGAAGTTACAATATAAGCTCTTATAATTCTGCACGTTTGTATTCATGAATATTTTTCCCAGCAGAAAATGTATCAGAATAAATGGTTCTGAATGAATTTTTTGAGTATCTCTTTCTGTCTTTTCCTGAAAAGAACTTCATGAATCAAAGCTAATCTACATTGTACAGTAAATCCAGTAATCTGCATGAATTAATTACCAAAACTAGCCACATATGTACACTCGACTCGATAGCGTAACTCCTATTTATAATATTATTTCAACAAACAAACACACAAAGATACAGTTAGTTTTCAATCAACTTCAAGTATCAAACTCGACCCATAGTACCAAATGTTCTAACTTAGGTCAACCCTAGCAACAGTACTTAGGCAAAAACCAACTTTACATGCTTAGATTGAATGTTGAAATTCACTCACCAGGAAACGTCTATGGCTGTTCAAACCTGTGTGTTCAATAATGATTTTGATGACTTTTGAAATAAGGTGTGTTTTCGTGTGTCACACTGAGATTAATAAAAGGTTTTCAAGTGTTTACGCTTGATGTAGAATAAACCTATCAAGTATATGGAATGCAATGGTTTTGCTTGTTTAAATTAAGTAGTACTGACAGTTGCGCTGGTCACTTAGTAATCTTTTTATATTTTTTAAATAAATTAAAAATATTTATTGATCGGCGAATCCTACATTCATCATAGGTGACACAGAGATTCTACGCTTGCGCCAAAAGCGAGACTTATTTATATTTACAATAAATTTGCTCCTTTCACAAACGAAACTATTCTATAAAACAAACGGTTGCCATAAAACCGATCGAACACACCAACCAATATTTGTAATAAATAATGTACAATATTTACTGAACGTCAAATCACTAAGCTCTTCTCCCTACATGACTTGCACCAATTTAATAAGGCCTCTACCAAATCCTGGCTGATCAAATTTTGTACCATTTTTTTCCTACACAACGGATGCGTAGAGCTCTTTCTCTGCTGGTGACTTAACCGTTTAGAACTTACTCTAATTTGAGTCCTATGTGTGAGTGGTAGAGTTTATTTTGAAATGTTGATTGGTAGGTAAATTGAACGTCAGCTGTATAGCCAATTTGTGGTGATGCCAATTCATCTTGTGGTATTAAATGTGGAGAATGACAGAATTGATACTTTTCTATATTAGGATAATGGTTCGGATCAGACAGATTGGGTGGTATGAATATTTGTAATTGGTTTTAGCTATAGAATCGTGCAGGCGTCTATTTTTAAGCCTTTTCGCTTTAGAATTCAGTAAGAGATAGCCTACAAATATTTTAATAAAAACTTACATAAATGTAAGTCTCTAATTATACACTAAGAATAACTAAATATGTAGCAATAATTTAACATTAATTGTAATATTGAATGCAAGATAATAAATTGCAATTGGACTAGCGCAGTGTTAGAAACGAGACGACATTCTGGAAAAAAAAATGCAAACACTTTTAATCACTTCACTTCCAATACACTTCTTTTTTTTTTAAACCTAAAGTATATTTCAATTAATTCGAATATACAATATACTACCGACTCAATCAAAATAGAATTCAGGAGCGACCACATCAAAATCAAATAAAATCACCCTTCCATTAAAAAACTTAAACAAACGAGAATATTAGCTTAGTGGACTAAACAAATAGGCACTGGCCTAGGGCCGGGATGAATTTTAAACAAAATCAAACAGACAAACAAACATGGAGGAGCAATTAGCCCTGGGCTAGGTTTCATTCTGGACATACGATAGCGCACATGTGTTTTATATTTAATTATAGACTTTTTAAACAACCTTTTTATAAAATTTGCGGTTGTAAATATAGGGGATTTTTGTGGTATTTTTACTTGAAATACGCATAGTCCAGGGTTCAGTTGCATGAATACATCGACTTATGTGGTTTCAAATCTATAAAGTTTTGTTTTGGTAACACAAAATGTTTTTTACAATCACAAGATGTAATGTACTTCCCTCAAAGTACCAATTAGTGAGTACACGGTACGATTATAGCAATGTATACAAGAACAAAATAAGATTAATAATTATATGTAGAAGATTACGTTTCTTTTTTGCAAAAGCAAATGAAGTACAATGTTTAGAAAGTATGTAAGGATCGTAACAGGTGACGTTCTGTGGTTTCTGCCTACCCCCATGGGAATAAGGCTTGAGTTTATGTATTTCAAAAGTGTAATCATGCACACTATTCACAGCTAAATCGATTATAGGTAATATTATTATTTTATATTACACTTATTAAAATAAATAAATAAAATCAAAAAGCCTGTTTATTCCTTGCTTGATTTTACAATATTAACTTATTTCTAGCGAAATGTGTTAGTGGGTTAGTTTCTTGTTTTAAATGTAGTTGTTAGTTTTCTTCATTTGCAAGGACCCCAGTTTGGGTAAAGGCCTCCTCCAAAGCTACCCATGTGTCTCTTTCTTTGTTATTTGGCTCCAATTTGAGCCGGCTGTTCTTATAATATCGTCTTCCCACCGTGTTAGTGGTCTTCCTCTGGTTCTTTTCCCTTGCGGGTCCTTCCATGTGGTTGTCTTAGGGTCCATCGTTGGTCTGAAAGCCTCGCAAGGTGGCCTGCCCATTTCCATTTCAGCTTTTGTGCATTACACTTATTACATTGTCCTAACTCTAGAGCCGTTCTAATAAAACGGAAACTAGATTTTCTATGTCAACTGCACCTATTATCACTAGAACAGCAGCAAGTAAAATGTTCCTCTACATGAAACCGATGTATTAAAATTGATTGGTTTTACTGCACTAGGGTGGAATCTCAATGCATTGGATTAATAGTCACTGGTGCAGTTACGATAGATTTATGGGGAGATATTGCTAAGTACCGCATTTTAGCAGTTTCGATGTAGTTGATAAAATTATCTATAAAATCTTTGTGTCAGTTTAATTTCCAATTTATTCATATTGGTTCATCGGTAAATAAGTAATCAGTTTTCTTTAACTTGAAAAATAAACTTTTACAACTATATTCAAATCTGCTTTCTTACAATACCTACCTACTTAAGTTTTTAAAAGTTTGCACTTTACAATAGATTATGAATTTTCAACAAGACTCGAGAATAATGCACGGTGGTCCTCTAATCCACAATCCTGGCCAAAATATAGTGTTAAGGATAATTGGTTAGAACATTTTTCCAAATTCCAATTCTTTTTCGGAGTCTTATCCATCTAGAAGAATTACACTCTTCCCTTCCAATTCTTTAAAGACTATTTTGCTATAACACGTTAGATTGGGATGTAAGAATGGGGTGGACAAATGTTTGGTTTCCATCGGTAGCCGTGATAATCCGTTGGTCTCGCTACATTGTGTATGGACACGGTTGTTACGGCGTGTCATTTGGGTTTCTAGTGTCAATGGAGTTAAATAAACGTGGTTTGTGACTAGAAAATTGCAATAGGTGTGAGATTTGTCTCGTTGTAGTTGACGAATTTAATTAATTAATTGAGGTGTAACGATTACTAAGGATTAAATCAATTGATCTTTTATTTGATTATAATATAGGTACCTTTTTTTTCATGGTTATATTGCTGTGCTTACCGAATAACTATCGAAGACACGACACATATCATTTATAAATATTATTATTGACTTTGGGGTTGCTTCTAAGTTGATTTCATCTATTTTTGCTTACTTTGTCATGGTCGAGACAACAATTTTGATTGCCTATTCTTATCCCTACATTACCTATATGTAATTTTCTGCTTACTCCGGATTTCCAATCAATCACATAAACAGAAGCGACACCGAAATTAACTCTTGGTCGGAAGTTAATTTCCTGTTTGCACCATTTCGAATCTGAACTCCTGCGCAATGGCTCGTGACGAAAGCGCAGATTTGTTCAGTAATTATTGTAATTTTGAGTGACAGTTGGTCGCCAGGTGGTATTTTGTATGTTTATAGATAAAATTGGTTATGTTAGAACATAACCAATTTTATCTGCTTTGTTTGTGTTCGAACTTTGGAAGAATTTACGGTAACGTTTGATTGAATCAGCTGATAGCACAGCTTTTATTGTAGATACCAACTAAAAGAAAATAAGGTAAGCCAGGCATGCAATTACAAATGTACAGTCAAGAGCTAGTATGTATACACGCAGCAACTAAAATGATTTTTTTCTACTGATTTGATTAATGTTTTACGTTGTCGGGAACGTGGTACTTTGGAAGCCAAAACTATATTACGAAGAGACCGTTGACGGCACGGGTATTTAACTTGTAGAAACCATTGTTTTGCGAGAAAATCGCTTTTAAATTCTAGTTCTTGTGACTGTACTGTTACATTCTAATTGACTCTTCTTCTTCTGTTTGAGTCGGTTGTAGATACTCTACAGACCAGACCTTGCCAGATGCCACCCAGAGCCAGCCAGACCCTAGCAAATGGCACTTCAGGTTTGTGGAAACATAATTATTTACTTTGAGAGAAAGAGAAAAGACAAAAAATGGTTCTTGTAAGACGTATTTTTTAGTTCTCTACTAAATTTCACAAGATCCAATTCATTTCGTCCAAGTTGCAGAAATTTCTGTTTTATCTATAGCTACATGGGATGTTATTTATTGCTTTCCGATCTAACAATGATCCCAAAAATATGACATCTAAATAATTGGAGCAAACACGTACGTCCAGCAACAATGCTCGTAACGAATTTCCAAAGCAAACATTAGTTTTCGAAAATCGTAACTCGATCCAAACGGGTGCCCCTATTCTAAACTAGCAACATTACCTTTGCAGTTGTGTTAGACTTTATTACAACGAGTTAAGAAGTATTCTTGAATGTTTCGTGGGTTCGTTTTTTTTTCTATACATCCTGAACAAAGCTGCCATAGGGGTGCGCATAAGCATTCACAACTTTTCGCTCTTTAACGTTCATTGTTCCTATTTGATTTATATTCATGGTGCTTACTTGTATTATTACACAGTGGTAAATCATGCGTCAATTTCTCCCTTTCTATACGTTAAACTGGACTACCGTTTATTTGCTATTGTTTAAACTTGACTGATCGATATGTTGCAAGATGTCATTGTTTGTTTGAAGTTTTACTATCTTACTTAATACTTATGCATTGGTTTTACTGTGTCCATTGGAAATCTCAGTAGTCTAATTAATCAAAGCGCCTTTTTAATTTTTCTCTTTCTATGTTGCGCAGCTGCTGAGTAAATTTATATGATTTTTCTTGCCTCAATTAGGCCTCAAATCTTGGATGCGGGACTGTTCGAAAGAGATACCGCGGCCCTGGAACACAAAGGGCTGAAAGAACATGGATGGGTTTAGTCGGCCATTTGATGATTTCCCACCCGAAAAAAAGGCCTCAAATCGTAATACACACTTCTGAATTAAACAATTAAATACAAATATAAAAAAGTTTATTTTATTTCACAAAAATGACTAGCGAAATAGACTTTTACAAAACCAACTTACCCTAATACTAAATCTTATTGTCTTTGGTATAATACAATTTGTGCTTAAATCTAATTATATTTGTATAATTATATCAAAAATATTTTGTACATAATGACTAGCCTCGTACACGTCATATTTGTGCATTTACAACACTAGGAGCCCTGTTATAAAAGTTTCTGTAACATCTTTGGTCATTATAATGATAACTATTTTGTAAATATTCGTTAGTATTGCCTGTATAACAATTTGTTTCAGTATACCCATACATAGAATTATTATATTTTCCATACATATAATCTTCAGTCTTCTCAACCTTTCTAT
Organism: Xestia sexstrigata; assembly: GCA_941918905.2. Lineage (NCBI taxonomy): Eukaryota > Metazoa > Arthropoda > Insecta > Lepidoptera > Noctuidae > Xestia > Xestia sexstrigata. The sequence goes on from OW799206.2 coordinate 21,383,103, forward strand.
TCTTTGCTGCATTATCAAAAGCATTTTTGAATATTTCATAATTCTTCTGATTGAAATATTCTCCGTTTACATTCACATTTGCTTCATAAGTTCCTTCATTGTAGGTGCTAGCTCCGTAACTTTGGTATGGATAGACTTGTTGATTCATATCTTCGCCGAAACTTGAAGGATGAGTAAAGAAACCAGTCCCAGTAGTAGATGTTATACAGTTTCCGCCTTTATTGTTCACAGATACTGTAACATTCCCTACATTTATAAGCACACCTTCAGTCGTCTGCATAAAGTTGGATCCATTAGGAAACGGTCTGCTAAAACCTTGGAAGCTTCTATAACTACCATCGTTACATCCTTCAGGTTTGTTTGGAATTGAAAATATATCTCTGAAAGCATCTTTTGCGACTTTTTCCCCGGATATTGAATAATTTTGTAGCTTCCCGTAGTTCAGACTGAAATCTTCTGGTGGGGCTTGTCCAGAGTTTATATTGTCTAACGAATCTAATGTTTGACTTAGAGCGAATATGTAGTTGTGTGCAAACCGTAAGGTTTCTATTTTGGTCAGCTTTGTGTCTTCAGGAAATGTTGGAAGCACGCAGCGTAGTCTGTCCAATGCTTCGTTCAACATGTGCATTCTATTCCTTTCTCTGTCATTGGCCTTCATTCTTCTGTTCCTCTTTATTTTCATAAGCTGCGTAGGACTTTTACATCTTGTGATTCTATTCTTTCCGTTGGCGTATTTTCTTTTAGGTTTAGTAGAATCTTTTGGCTTCTTTTCTTTCTTAGGTGTCGATGTTTTCATAGCTTCTATATTTTCGTCGAAATTTTTGACATCATCAATTGGATTTTGGAAGGGATCGTACTCATCGTTGAAGAGTTTTCTTCTGACATCTTTGGTTGGAGTTAGAGATATCCCGAGGTCTGAGGTTTCATGTTTTAATGGAGTGCTGTTCGCAGAATTGGCGAAGGAGTCCGTGTAAGATCTGTCGATGCCGGAGTCGTTGCTGCAGATGCTTTCATTGAAGTCACAGTAGTCCTCGAAGTTGGTGCTGAACATTGTTACAATCTGGAAATAAAATGAGACATTTAGATTTAATTATCATAATCCAGCATGTCGTTGAATCCTGCAACGTGACGTAGTTCCAGTAGTAATTGGTTAAAAAGGATAACTTATACTGTATTTAGTTTATATGCCTAACTTATTATTATATTTATTGTAAAATGCAACGTTAACGTGTTGCCCCAATTCCTACATTTTCGTGCACTTCGAACCCTCATTATTTGTCTTGCACCAATTACTACACTGGCGGCACAGACAGGTGACCCACCCTACGGCCAGAGCGTTGCGTGACCAACACCACACAAAGTCACTTACTGTTGAACTTTATCACTTTCTACTTCCGGACATGATTTCCGATTTAGGGTGTTCGAATATGCTCTGTAGGGTGTGTGACAAAATGATCGTGATTTATATTTTTTGGAGCTCTAGCAAAACAGTTTTAGTTACTAGGTAACTTTTTGAATCAGTTACATCATGCATTGATGATCTTTCGTCATGTTTGTTTTAAATCCAACGCTAATTTAATATGATTTCACAACAATAGCCCAATAAACGATGTTTATGAACACCTTACCTGCCTGAAGTTACATAAAAAAAGGCTTAACGATTTGCTATTGAACTTGCCCTATTATTAAAATCCCTAGAACAGAATTGTAACATAGTAGTCAATCACTTAATTACGAACAAGATCGGCGTGACGCCACCTGTTATGTACACGCGCCAGCCACGCTCCGCGTCGCGTGCCAGAGACCACTATATTACCATTCTATGATACGTATTGTTTGTCGTAAGTGTAGTCTAAATAGCTTTACGGTCGTGGAGTACAAATAGGCCCAATTCCATAGAGGCTCGCGGTAGTCCTGACGTTGTTTCAGAAAATCATAAAATTCCTTCCAAGGATGAAAGCTACCGCTCATGGTTTTAGTAAAATAGACTGTCGCAATTTTATAATGTACTAGCTGACCCACGCAACTTTGTCTGCGACACAAAAAAGCTCGCAAAAGGAAAAAAAAACCCCGTTTTTGCAACATTTTTCATTTATGCTCCGCTCCTATTGGCCGTAGCGTGATTTTATATAGCTTTATACTCTTTATTAATAATTTTTCAATTCCAACTAGTAGTTCACGAGATTAGCGCGTTCAACCAAACAAACAAATAAACTCTTCAACTTTATAACCTTATTATAGATATTTTGCTGACAAATGATAGATTTAACAGCTTCGATATTCTAGATCCCTGGTTCGATTCCCAGTTCAGCCAAAACGCTTTTGGCTTATATTTGTGCTCGGTAGTTGGCAGTAGGCTCGCCCCCTGCATGGTACACCAAACGATGTAACATTTGTGTTTCGCTAGTCATGTTTCGGTTCCTCATCGTTCAGAGATTAAAGGCGTGATGTTGTAATGGACTAGATTTACCAATCCACCTATCACCAAGTTTCAATAGCTCAATCGCGAGGGTGCGCCACCTGTGCCCCAAGCCCCAACCACGCGTCCGGCACGCGACCGGCATTTGTTCCGTCCGACTATGACTAGCCAACCGCGACCAAGTCGGAGTTAATTGCTATTGAATTGTTTAATATGTTTTACATTACGAATTTATGAGTTGGCGTAATTAATATTAGTGGGTTGATATGGAGAATTTCTGGTTTTAGGTCACAGGTTGGTGGTTGAGTTGTTTTCAAAGCTCCTTGTAGTTTATATATATTGTTAATTATTAAGACGTTAATTCTTGCTGAACTTCGGTGTTTTAATTTTTGATAGGGGCGATCCTAATGCCCTCTACCGGCTACGAATCCTGACTCAAGGCTGCTACTGAGAAATTCCTGATGGAACATCCCAGTAACATTTTGCCTGACCTGGGAACTGTATCCAGGACCACGGCTCAAATGAACTTTTATAAAAAAAGAGATAAAGCAATTAAAACATAACTCACTTTAAATAAAACTTCAGTATACTCCGACTATTCCACTGCACTTAATCACAACACTAAAGTATATTAAAAAAATAAAATAATATATTTGACTAATATAAAATAATTAATATGCTATTTTAATTTGTGTGCCCCATTACTGCGTGCGCACTGTGCATGCGCGCGTCCGTCGCGCACTGGGGTTGGTTCGGTGTGCACCCGCTTTATGAACAGCTTAGCTTGCCCTATAGGGCGGACTAGGCCCCGCCTACAACACTTGATTTTCGAACGGTTTCGGAAAATGATGATTAACTTTTAGCGTGATTTAGGAAAATTAAATGATGAATGAATTGGTTGTTAACACATTTTTTAAACCGTATTTTAAACCGTATTTCTGTGGTTTGCGTTACCTTGAATGTATTACTTTTAAATAGCTTCTGTAATTGTTAGTCATTCTAAAAAATGGTTACCTAGTAGGTACCTTCGTACCTAGGAACTACTAAACATAACCTAGCTTATAATGTTATCCCACAGCTGGGATACAGGCCTCTTCTATGTGTGATGTGGTTGGATTCTATCTATGATATAGCCGGTTGCCTCTTGGTGGTTTCATTTACCGTTTTGAGAATAGGTGTTGAAATAACATAACATCACGCCTTGTAATCTACAAAGGGTAAGGCAGAAGTGGTACCTAATAGTACACCTACATTTTGCCAGTTATGTTTACATTGTGTCCCATGTAATAGGAGGCGAACCTATTGCCATCAACTGGGCCCAAATCCAGACTCCGTGGCTGCCACTGAGAAATTCCTGAATGAAAATATCCAATAACACTACCCGACCCGGGAATCGAATCCTGGACCTCAAGCTAAGCAGTCGCGCTTCCGACCACTAGACCATCGAGGTAGGGTGTTGAAATAACATGACTCGGATCGTCTAGGTATACTATTATTTTATGAATTCAAGGATTATCAACTATGTGAAAGGGTATGCTTGAGAACAGGCGTCGTTGCTGCGAAGTATGGACTTCTATTGAGATGATAGAAAAATTCAAATTCAATTCAAAAGTTACGAGTAAAAGTAAGCAACACGCAGCACCTTCGCGTAGCACTGATCCATAAGAACAGGCGTTGCTGCGAAGTATGGACTGCTATTGAGACGATAGAAAAATTCTTCTCTTCTTCATCTTTTTTGTTTTTTTTTTTACTTTGTTTTACTGTATTTGTGGAAAAGTGTCACAATGAAAATGTTAATAAATGTAAAGGAAAAAGGAGCTACGTCTGCCAACAAACTGCTTTGCAGTTTGGCGGAGGTAATATATGTACCATGTACACAATATTTTCGTGAATAAACACTTTAACATTTTTTTTTTCATTAATAGTTTGGCGGGCTAGTCCCAAAAAAAAATTACCCACAGTGGCCCGTAAATCCTGAAAACCATAATTCTTAAAACGTGAAGATTTAGATCAGTAATATTACCTATTTCTTACACTCATTCTTCCCTACAACACTTCTACTGCTACGGTTTAATTGTTCTCAATGTCGTAGTGTAACATTTGTATGTACATACAATCTAGTTACAACGGGCACCTTACTTCGCATCGTGTCGCTTTAATTTATTTAATAGTTTAATAGCGCGTGCAAACGGCGCCATTTTTTATTGCTCAACCCTTTGTCGATATTGACAAGCAATAAATTATATAAATATTTGATCGGACACGCGTTTTGGTAGATGTTTTGGGACCTTTTGTACTAGGAGCTTCTATAAAAATATCTCGGTACCAAGATAAAAAATATGGTTTTGTTTCATTACTTTAAAGGTTTTTGACAAAGTAGGTTAGTGTAGGTTTTGGCAAGGTAGGTTGTATCAAAAAAAGGAGTTTACTTAAGTATTTGACCTGTATCTTTATTGCAAATGCAAGCAATTTTTTACAATCGACCTTCTCCTCGTATAAGAGCACCACAGTTTCGATTAAAAATATTTATTGTCGTTACAAATACATTTTTTATATGAAGCAAATTATTCAAATATTAAGTGGAACAACGATAACCCTTTTAATTTATTGTTCTCTGCCACATCAACAACGTGTGTTCGATTCGTCATAACCGTTTCTGGCTGATCGGTTGACAAATAGTCGTACAATACAACGTTTTATCACCAAATGTCGCCGTCATGGATCAATGACGATTCCTGCTAAAATGTTCACTAACTGCGTCACGGTACGTCAAAGGGTTAAAAATATGGTGTTATAGGCTAAGTGAAACATTGCGAATTTACCTACGCCTTAAAAGAAAAAAGAAAGGCACAATTACACTGTACTTGTACTTGACTAACCTCAAATGACTCCAGTAGGTTTCTTTTTCGTTAGAAATTTATTTAACTTTCAAATGGAAGGAGGAGGAGAATGAACTAGGGATTTAATATTTAAGGAGCCTTTCATTTAATTGAACATTACATTTTTTTTAAGCCTTTAGTATGTCAATGGAGAAAAAATGATTTCGTGCTACCAATCCTTTAGGAAGAAGCCCAGCTGGCTACGCCGCGCCGTCTTCTTTTGGGAAGTAACATAAACTTTTAGTAGCTACCCCATTTTTCTTAGTGATAATCCATCAACTAACTACTTTGATCACTACAAAAGGTCAAAATCAGCCTTTTCCTACAGGTGGTACCCAAATTCAATAACAGCAGACTACTAAGACCCTAATCTCAAAATGAGCCCGTCCCATTTTAAAATAATAAATAAAAAGCGAACGTTGGGGCAGTTACAGAGTTACTATAGTTACTTTGCCGTCGCCACGCTCGAGAGCCCATGAATGCATTAAATGTTCCTACATGCACACTGAAGGGTTAATACGTGATTTTAGTGCTGTGCTTCCTTCACATATTTTTAGCTGTCGATGACTTTTAGGGATAAAATATTAATTTTAGTGGAGATTTTTACACTTCACATGCTATTGTTCTCTATCATTACAATTCCATCCAAGTAAAAAAATAAAATTCAAAATTAATCATATCAATAAAATTAGCAACAGAATCAAAATAAGATTAAAAAAAAAAGTAAAGCCACCATGATGGAGTGAAATTTTTTAATTTTGTGACTGTATTTTTAGGTCCTAGATTGATTAAGTAGATTTCTGCTGATCTGGCCCAGGCAGTAACTCCCGTTACCTCTGCTCTATAAGTAATTTCTACCTCATGTTTCTAGTAGAGGAAGACCAAAGAAACGATGGATGGACTGTTTAAAGATAGATAAGGCAAGAAAGGAGGTGTCTCATAAGATGACGAGTAATAGAGAGAAATATGGAAGAAGAAGACATGCTGCGCCGACCCCAAATAAATTGGGAGAAGGGCAAGCAAATGATGATAATGATTATGTTTCTCAAAACTGTTGTGATCAAATCTAAGACTTTTTTATCTTTAGGCTGAAGCGTTGGTCCATGACGATGTTTTGATTTTTAAATATCGAGATGCGCCATCCCTATCGGTTCAACCCCATCTCACGCGCCCCTCCCGCCACCAAACAACTCGCCACCGAGCATAATTCTGCGGACTTAACCCGCGCCCGCGCATGCACGGATCATTATTTGCTTGTTGCAGAATTAACTTGGTCTTAAACAATCATTTTCATTTTGATGAAATAATTATTTCAATTTTCTATCTTACGTAGAGAAGCAGTAAGTGGGAATAAGCCAGACAGAAGCCAAGGCCAAGCACCTATAGAAGAAGCGATGGTCGTTGAAGCAGACTAGATCTTGAATTAGAAATTAATTAGATAACGCTAACGGTCTAAATCTAAAATGATTGGTGGCTGGTTTATCGCCTTTGAGAAGAAAAAAAATGCTCTGGATAACTAAAGCGGCTTACAGCTGCTGTCTAAGGACTTATAAATATCTTGAGTAGATAAATATGAATCAAATGTTACAAAGATCAAGGTGAATGTTCATCTCACTTTGCACACTGGTGCAACTTTGTGCCGAACTAATTTTCTTGATGGACTAGAATTGACAATAAATTCCAGTTACAAAATTATACAGCCAATTTTGTACTTAAAACTACAATCTTTTTCACAAACAAAAACATTTTAAATTAAAAAAAATATTTGCTTATACTAAAACCCAATAACATGACGCTAATCTTTTAAATATTAAAACATTTATACAGAAGAGTTGCATAATCCTAGGTGGTAAAAAAAAACTATACATCATCCATTGTTAGCCGGAGTTTTAAAATGTTAAAAAGGTTTGTTGTCAAGGGTTTATCCGAAGGGGTTGTAAATAATGACGGTGCAAGTCTTTAGAGAAAACTAAACGGTCGCTAAAAGGGTTGCTTTTTGAAGCTGAGTGCGTGTTTTTTACAAAGAAAAGTTGTTAGAGCTAACGCAAAGTTCATAAAAAGCAACAAAAAATTGCTAATTTCCCTCAGTCAGAATTGCGACGACAGTGATTGTCAGAATTAGACGAAACTGTTTAGATAATTTGAATTTAAATATCAAAAGTTGCAGTTACAGTTTTGTTTAAAATTCAACTCCTATTTTGTACGTCATTTCATTGTTGCTGTTTAGTAAAAATAAAGTTTTAAATATTTTTATATTGATAAAAAACTACATTCACAAAAAATACCTACTTCTCATATGCCTCACAACTAGGCATGTCAATAGGGTCAATACTAAAACAATATTCATTGCCCTGCATATCAAATGCAACGAACATGACGTAATCTAGACATATTATTGACAAGTCGTCAAAATTTGTCACTTTTATTAAGATTAATACAAAAAAGAAACATAAAACATGTGTAAGTACAATCAGAACTCATGTTTGTATCCACAAATCACTGCCCAGAAGTAGTAATTATTAAAATATTCCACAATGTTATTGTCAGAGCCGTGAGAAAATAATCCTCAAGAACACATGTCAACAGATAAGGGTTTTCATTAATTTTTGCAATTTTTTTTTTCTATTTGTCGAATCGTGATTTTGCGCCAGTTGCGGTAGTAATTTGTACCACTGTGCGATTACTTTTGTATTGTATTGTAAATATTAATTTTACAGTTATTAGTATTTTGAATTGCTTTGACTATTGATGTCTCATGTAGGTATAGTCAAGGGAAATCGTCCACTTCAAATACTAGCCCCAACATGAATACTTTTTACAATTTTTTGACCTATCATGGCCGACAGTTTATCCTATCGCTCTACTCTATACCTAACGCTCTACTACATTTAACGTTTACAATAAATAGTGTTTTTATTAGAATAATGATGAAAGGCATATTCTCGCCATATATAAACTGGACCATGCAGTAGTGTGTGAAACTTTTAAACGGTCAACCCAGCTCGACAAATTCTTTGAAATATTCCACATTGTTCATGCTACAGCAAGTTGTTGGAATTACAATCTTTTTTTTTATCTGAACAATTTTACTGTAAAATTCGACAGGTAAATAATAGGTACTAAAATACAAAACCATTCTTTGTTAAGGTTATAATTTTAACAAAATGTTCCATAATAAAAAAAAAAAAAAGTTCAGCTATTCAGACTTCTACGGAGGCTACAAAGTGTTCGTAGCTGAAAACGGGCAATCGCGTAGCAATGTTGTCGCATCGTGTCTTCTCTTTAAAAGATGTTTCGATCAGATGTGTTGCCTACCATGGATTCGATTAATCAATTAAATCAAATGCATAAATAAGGTACAAATTAATGTATTTTGTCTATTAATTACGGTTTTACAAGAATTTCCTAGTATCAGGTGTACAGCAGCGATTTTCAGCGTAGCTTCGCTGTACGAGGCGGGCGGTGACGTCAGATGCCGTCTGTTTCCGCACAAACGCTAGCAACAAAACATGCGGCAAATATAAAATATATTATACAGAACTATAAATAATAATTCTAATTCAAACAGTAACAAAAAATCGCATGTATTTACACAATTGTTCAATGCAACGCGCGCCGCTCGTAAAAGTCGTTTTAAAATAATTCCTGGCCACAATAAAACTGATAATCGTGCTAATCCTTATTTACACTGAAGGTGGGTGAAGTGGGTGCCCTGATAAGCTGGCAGGTAGACTAAATCAGCAATTTCTATTGGTGAATTTTTGCGTCCATATCGCGACATCAAAATCGCCCTGTCAGTTTTTGTACTGCAAATGAAGGGGTATTTTATCATGAATATAGTTATATTTATGCAAATAAAATGTGTAAATTAATCAATAAAATGAAACGCAATTTGTTGGATAATGTCCTCATTTCAATTTAAACTTGGCGCGCGAAAGATACCGCCCGCTCGCGCGATTCTCTGCTAGCGCCACACAGCGGTAATAGTTAGCATTCAGGATTTTTGTGTAGGTACATAATTCGTTTGAATGAAGTCCCATTGAATTGCTGTTCTGCATTCTTTTTACTATTAATCTTTAAGGTAGATTGAAGCTTGCCTAACTTTTCTTTGCTGATCATTGACGGATTCTTCATACATTTATTATATTTATTTTTTTATTATCTCGCCAGAGTCCACTTTATTTTCGAGCCAAATCGAGTTACACACATTTAATGTGTGGCGAACCAGACGGCCATTAATTTTCAAGACCTTTCCTGGTAAAAAGAATTTTGGAATTTCCATGACAATTACACACTACTTTACCTAATGTATTTTTGGCTTTTTGCCAGGAACTTGGAATAATATTTAACTTCCTCAAAACGTGACGATAACACGGATTTAGTTTGCTCCTGAACAAATTAGCCACGCAACAATTAAGTGGGTAACTTACAGTTTGACAAGTTATTGCTATTCAAAATGTATCAGGCGGTTTGCGATTGAAAACAAAACTGATAGGTACTTCATCAGGAACAGAAACTATTCATAGTCAAACTGTCGAAAATAAAAGTACATAATGAAAATATAAAGAATTACAAAGCTTATTTACTTATTCATCGGCGACATGACGTGAATTATTTCTACATCAAAATAAAATAAAAGGCTATTAACTGCACTGGTCGAGGCACGGCACTTAAATATTACATGACTGTGTGTGTCTGTAAATATGCACTTGGAAAGATCCAATCAAATTAAATTAATAGATAATGGTGTCGATTCTGTTGTGCACAAACTAAACTTAATTTAGGCTATTGCTATCTTTTTCTCTAAAACGAGAAAGAGACGGACGTAATTTTATTTAGAGCTGTCAAATTTAATTGGAACGAATATTTCCATATAAATGAAGGGTGCACGTAAATAAATAAAATAAAAATAAAATAAAAATATTTTATTGTCAGGCATCAAGGCCCATAGGGTGGTAGTATTACATCTTCCTTATAGACTATATTAGTAATATGCAGGAAAAATTAAGAGAAAGAAAAATCAGAACCACAGGAAGGTTTAACAAGCTTTGTTGCCAACGTTTAACTCTTCAGATAATATTTAAATTGGGTAACTCTCTGCAAAAGTGAACCATTCAACCTCACAGGATCCCTCCTGTGAGGTTGAATGGTTCACTTTTAAAATGTATTACTTTTATTCCTACCACGAAACACCAACAGCTTACTTTTTGTAGGATTATATCTTAGCCCGTGCTGTTCGGCATATCGCTAACAAATGGATAGCAACTTTCTAATTCCAGTATGATAGTAGGACTAAGCAGCACCATGTCGTCTGCATAACTTAAGAAGCTTCTCCCATAAGACACTATAAGAAACCAGGTCGAAGGCCTTAGAAAGGTCCAGAAAACAAGCATACACAGGTGTTTTCCTGTCACTGTAATATTTGACAGTATGCTTCAACGCAAGTATAGCGCTTTCAGTAGATAGCCCAGCACGGAAACCAAACTGTGTGTCGTGTAACTGAGTGTATCTACCGAGGTGTGAGTCGAGCACACTGTCAAAAACTTTGGCTATCACAGTTGCCAGTGAAATAGGCCTGTAGTTACCTTTGTCTGCTATGTCCCCTGTCCGATTCTTCACAATTGGTACAACAATTGTATCCAGTAACTCCTGAGGTAGGTAGGAATGTCCCAAACACAAGTTGAATAACATAGTCAATACTATCGGCAAATGTATACCAGCATTTTGAAGGTGCTCGATGCTAAGCCCATCATGACCGGGTGATTTACCCCTCTTCATGCCTTTAATCACAGATTTTAGTTCTTTACATGGAAACCAGAGGGGTGATTCTGATCGACATGTCTCAGCATCGAGCACCCTCGACACAGACTGAAGAGGTGAACTAACTTTAAAATGGTTTTAAAACAATTGGCTATCTCAGCTATCGTTTTTACCATCCACGCTAACTGGTAGGCTTGGAGTATTATGTAACTTCTTAGTACCTTTCCAAAATGATGAAAAACGTTTTTCTGAATGGAGTGAAGCCAAAATATCCATTTCTATTTTTTCTTGGTTCTTAATGCACCATTTCAATTTTGATTTAAATATTTTACGACTTAATGGTGTCGATTCTGTCGTGCACAAACTAAACTTATTTTAGGCTATTGCTATCATTTACTAAAAGGCCGTGCAAGAAAAGGACGGCTATAGCTATGAACCAAGTTAAAAATGTCAAACTAGTTTATGCCTTGCGCTTCACCGTGTTTTTAGTCGACATGTTTTTACGTGCACCCTTCATTGTATAGAAATATTAGTTCAAACTAAATTTGACAGCTCTAAATCACGTCCGTCTCTTTCTCGTTTTATTAGAGAGAAAAAGATAGCAATAGCCTAAATTATGTTTAGTTCGTGCACAACAGAATGGACACCAATGTCAAAACATGTCGACTATAAACACGGTGAAGCGCAAGGCATAAACTAGTTTGACATCTCTAACTTATTTCATAGCTATAGCCGTCTTTTTCTCGCACTGCCTTTTAGTAAAAGATAGCAATTGCCTAAATTAAGTTTAGTTTGTGCACAACAGAATCGACACCAATACCTGCATCTAATAAACCTATTACTAATCTATACAAATACGCTCGTGCGCTGCCAAAAAAATGAGCGCGATGTTTTGCCTAACCATAACAGACGTTTTTGATGATACCGGCATGGTACGTATGTGTTGGAATCGAGCAGGGCGCAGCGGGAACTTATCAGGAGCAAACCGAAAAAATAATGGTCCTGCCTGGTCTGGCCGTTCTTGCGCCCCCCAGAGTCTACGCCCTGTGCCTGGGCACCGGTGGCAGTCGCACCGCACCGCACGGCACTGGCCTCAATCAATAAGTAGGTACAATTTAATTTTCTTTACAACATTTTCCTTACCTACATTTTTTTAGTTCAGTCAACTGCAGTCGATATTTTCCCAGCTGGGTTAATGTCATAATCGATTCAATAATAATCGTAATAACCCACCCTATTATATTATTTTAAACAGGACGTAAACAACCTCATCACGAAGCCGTCAACTAAGCATTCTGTTTTGTAGGTACATCAAATTGGGTAATTATAAGCAAAAAATATTAAGTAGGTACCTATTAGGAAAGGACTTTTTTTGGGGTGAAAAATCATGTTTTGTGGTTTATCTCAATGTAAAGCACTCAAAACATTGTGCTGATGGATGGATTGGATAATACTGGGGTCGTGAAAAAATCTTACATTAAAACCTTGTAAGTAGGTACTTATTAAAAAAAAACTTGTCAAATAGTTGGAACTTTGACCCCCAACATAACCATAAAATTAGCAATTCTATTTGTGGTGATTCAAACTTCGTTTGAAATGCTGTTAGAATAAAGTTCTAATCAGCTTGCACTACAAAGCGGTTGTTACGTCAGTCACTGCGGCCGAATAATGCGAAATGAGTGGTTTTTTGCGATTTACAAAAAATCCATTGATTAGACTAAAAAAATAAAACACTGACCTGCTTTATAGTTAGTTCAGTTAGTATGCAAAGTTTCATGATCTAATTTCAAGTAGGTACCTTTTGAATACCAGCGGTTTATTGTTCGATTTGTAGGTAACTTTGGATTTTTTTTCTATCGAGAAAAGTTTATGGAATCGTGTTTTCATCACACATAGGACTTAGCAGTAATCCTCAACTTTAACATATATTTATTTCAAAATTAATGCTGCAGTGTTTTACGAGAAACGGAGGATCATGCTAAGCCATTTGAGGGATATACAGCCGATAACTAGATGGTTCCCAGTTAGGGTGAAGGACAAAAAAAATTATCGCAATGACGGGGAAAAAAGTGCCTTTCGGCTTCGTTTAAAGGTTTTTTACACCCTTTGAAGCAATAACAACTTTATAAACAATTAACTAAACTAGACTAGACCTACACTAGAATGCTAGTTCTAGCGTAGGTAGGTACCTAATAATGTGGTTTAGACATGGGCAAAATGTATCACTCAAAAGAAAAGATTGATAATATGTATCTTTCGATCACTGGGATATGTATCACTCTTTTATATCTTTATATCCTTATGTATCAGTAGCTCACGCTGGCGCGCACGACACGCAGCGCATTGAGCGCATTGCACTGCGCTGCTCGAGCTCGCTTCGCTCAACTCAATTCAATAAATCAGTAAGAGTGATTGATAAGTAGGCACTTTGCTTGATCGTTATAATTATGTATCTTCCTGATTTATTTGGCTGCTGTTCCGGTTTCTTTCTAGATATGTATCGGATTTATTTGATATGATGGATGAATGATAAAAAAGCACTCGAAAAATGAACTTGATTTTATAGTTTAAAATAATAATTAAATTTAACTTAGATAGGCTTGCTTGACGTTCAACCAAAGACGCGCAACGAAGCTATCCGACGCGATGACCGACGAGTGAGTGAGGTGTAAAGAAAGATATACTGATACATTCGGATACGAAATGATATGAAGAGAGATTTATTGAAACGGAATGATTCATATCTTTTGTATCTATCACTCCTGAGTGAGTGTATCCTCCTGATCTTTAATGTGGTTGACGTTGTCTGGAAGGTAAATGTATAGTCCCTAAGTACAATATTTTATTTGTGAATGGCCATGGTGTAAACGGTACCTACCTTTGGTGGCTCAAATATTGATGTCCTGATTATGATATCAACCTAGGTACATAACACTAAGTCATATTCATCATTTACGTAAAGTGTAGCACCTAGTTAGGTAAATTACGTGTCCAAACAATACCTAGTCGGTCTGTGGTTAATTTTTCAGCTGAATGAACATCTAGTTCTCAAAGCTATAATGACAATGAATTAATTCTAATAATTTAGTAGACAAATAACACAAACAAGACTTGAGGATATTACATTCACGTTTGAGTTGTCGTCACCATTGGACATTGCTCAGTTACACATCCGATGATAACAAGTAGTGGCCGTGATTAGAATAGAGAACGAAAAACAAATTAATTAAAAAAGCAGTGTCCTTTTCGCACGTGCAAAACTAACATACAGATTTTTATTCGCATCTCTATCTTTGCACGGGCGGGACATACCTTTGGACTTTGGACCGATAGTACTAGGTACTTGCCAAATATAAATAACGTGATTTTTGAAAACACTGCAGTACCTAGCACATGTTTGCGAGTTTAAGCCGTGGTTTAGGTTAGGTAGGACAGATTTTATAAATTTGTTTTAGTGTAGATACATAGTTGAAACTTTCGGAGTAAAAAATGTTTATTATAAAATCTGTTGAGAAGTTTGTGTTTCGCACGAAGCAGACTGCGAGGTGTTTCTCTTCCATTGACAGTTCAAAGGTAAGAGAACAGTGACTGAATAGGTACAATAAGTAAATTTATGTAATGTTAAAATAGTGGGTGCATGTACTCGATAAATCTGATAGTGATGCACTACGTGTGCACCATGAACTTTGACCGATACACCGATTACAACACTATTTTTATAAAAAGTTTGACAGTTTGATTGCGAGAGATTGTTGATAATAATCAGTGTCAGTCCGTTTTTAACATTATTTAATTATTCTAAAATGATAAGCATTTACATGCCTATCTTTCCACCTTGTTTTGGTATTATGGTACCGTACAGTGCGGAATTTGTCAAGTACCACTGACGGATCGTAAAAATTAAAGAAACAATCTAAACCTGTGTGAACATATATTGTGTCAAATAAATACTTATCAGCAGAGCAAAGCAAAACTAATAGTTATCTAGTAATCATAAGAGAAAACCATGGACCAGGTAAGCCTTACATCTTTCTTTACGAATTGAAACATTTTGCAAAGAAATTCCCAGTCTAAAAAATAAAAAGCACAAGGAATAACTAAATAAGTATATTAGTCAAAGTTGGTTAATCGTTGGGTCCTTTTTCTTTAATCGTCGGTAAAAGGGTAAAGGAAAACATCTTGAGAAAATGGCATTAATGATTTTGGATCAGTTTTAGTATCCACCGACCCGCACTGAGTTCACTTGTTGGTTTCTGGCATTGTGGCTCACTACCTGTCCCAACAGTAGGTTATAAGAAGATTATTTTAAGTTAATTTGGTAACTAAATAAACACTAATATTACTACCTTAGCCTAGTGCCTCAATTGCTTTGAATGATGTTTAATTTTCCATAAGAATGCTTGCCCCACAATCCGATAATGGCATTTTTGGTGTCATCTTCAAACAAATACCAATAGCTTTTAACAAAGTTTTGATAAATGTTTAGCAGTATGTGCTGGCAAATAGTACTCTTAATTAAATGTGAAAATAAACCAGACTAGAATAGACCAAGTTGGTTTTAAAATGTTCTAAAATAATATCAGTGTAATAATCTGAAGTTTTCTTTTTACATTGTCTGAATTTCTAAGAAAAAACTTAATGTTCAATTGTTCAGCACAAAGACATTTTGCATAATGATGTAAATGCAAGACTACTCATGACTACTCATTCCTGAATTCAATGAAGAGCTAGGCAGAGTTATGAAGTAGAGTTCTGACATTCAAAAGTAACCGACTAAACTCAAAGCATTTGTTTCAATTAGACCATAGTCTACCTATAGGTACCTATTTCCAAATTTAAATTGATGTTATTTCCATTTAAAGACATAACAACTTTTACCACTGAAAATTAAGTGGTTTTCAGAATGTATGATTGTCAATGACTAATACCTATAAAAGTCATCATTAAGTTGGGAAGTTTTAGCCCAGACTAAACTTTTTACGTAAGGAATTAAAACAACAAAAAAAAAGGTTCAATCTCGCAACAAAAATAAGGTTTGCTGTAAGAAAACCCAATTCTGGGTTAAGCTCGCCGTTGTACATAAGTAAAATATTTTGATTTGTGCCACATATATTTTTTGATTTTGTGTGCAATAAAGAATAAAAATTAAGAGTTATTTTACTAACAACAGCTGTTAGTATTTTATTATGATGGCCCTGGAAAAGTGTTATTGGGATATTCCATCAGTAGTAGACACAGAGTCTGGATTTGTGCCCAGTTGATGGGAATAGGCTCGCTGACTTTTATCATCTTCATTTGCCTGGCCTTTCCCAACTATGTTGGGGTCGGCTTCCAGTCTAATTGGATGCAGCTGATTACCAGTATTACGTGGAGCAACTGCTTCTCTGACCTCCACAATCCAGTTAGTCCTGTGTAATATGATAGATACCCCTTGTTTAAACTGGTTGTCAGACTTTTATGTTGGATGTAACAATAACTGATAAATGTGGGTGTACTGTTTGGCACATATTTGCCCCATCCTACAGGGATTACAAGTGACACTATTTTCATGAAACAGACAGGTACATTTATTTGTAAACAGATTAACTGTGTACCTTGGACCTGATAATTTGAGATCTTTTTTTATCATGCAGTGTTTAAGTATGTTCAAAGTTCAATGGAGTTGTTTTAGAGCTACAAATAGATAATATATTAAAGGAACACTCTTTGATAACTGTCTGTTAGCATGTCTGTATTATCTTCATCAATTGTCTGACTTAAAGCTGTTGAGGCTAAGGTTAGAACTGTCAAAAATATACTATTTGTTTGACCCACTAACTATATGTGGTCAAAGAACATCTACAGAAATCATCATCATAATTTCCGCCGAAAGACGTCCACTGCTGGACATAAGTTCCAAGCGCCACCACATTGACCGGTCCTGGTCAAAAATAGATACCGTGCTGGTATCTCAGACCAAATAAAAAAGTTAAGACGGAACTCTGCGAACAGAAAAGTGAGGCCGGTTTCGTAAACATGTGTGCATTTATTGAGACGTAGTTTAATTGTAGTTTAATGTAAATGTGTGTGTGTGAGCGTGTATGCACAGAGCGAGACGTAGTTTTGAGCTGGCCTCACTTTATTGTTCGCAGTGATATGTCTTGGTTTTTTATTTGGTCTGAGGCTTGTATTGAGTATCTCCATTAATTATGTGGGTTAAAATACGTTCTTTAATTATTATTCAACTCGGTAGCTAGTAGTGTTTGGAAAACTCTATAGAGACTCAGAGTTTTTTACACACTATTAGACCTTATTTGTTAGAAGGAAACATCACAAATCCTAGAGTAGTTAATACTTAGCTAAAAACAGGACGACATCATCTAAAATAAGATGTGATTGAATTTTTTGATATTATGTTATTCTAAATTAAAATGCATCAAATTATAATTGTTTTATTGTTGATATGATCTGAGAATTTGTTTTTAAGTATTTGGTTACAAAAAATCCTAAATGTGATCCTAGCTCATTAAATAAATCTATGTCTATGTGTTTAAACTAGCCAGTGCATGTACCAAACATTAAAAGGCTAACATTGTAAAGTTTCAATCTTATTACCTACTTACGGCTTGAGAATGGTATGGCAGGACAGAGGTGACCCTATAGCTACGCCTCATCCTTCTGGGATGACATGCGTGGTGTTACGATGTTTTTTTTGCTGATATATTATTGTAGTTATAAGTTTTTTTTTGTTTGCAGGAAAACCCAGTGGTGACAGTGAAACAAGGCAAATTGAAAGGAGCTGTCAAGAAATGTTTGGATGGAAGCCCATACTACAGCTTCAAAGGCATTCGCTATGGTCAGCCGCCTGTTGGGGACTTGAGGTTTAAGGTAAGATGAAGGTCTATTCTTTAATGTATTCATATTTTGACCTCAATGGCTTAACAGTCTATTTAACCTTTAGAACGCCATTGTCACATATATACGTAACAAGCAAGCGCGTGCCCTGTAAGCCAAACGACACAAATATGTGACAAAATGGTAGGTGAAATTGTGGCTTGGCGTGCAGGGCACACGCGTGTTCAAAAAGTTAAATTTATGCGGTCTTTCCTGAAAAGACCATTTCAGACAAGTGTCCACATGATCTAAAATCAAACTTAAAAACATTTGTTCAATGGAGTGGGCAACTGGTGGAACTCATGGCGCTAGCACCGCACGAACCAAACACCGTCATTGGTTGAAAATCTGTCAATGTCATTTTATATTTCAAAATAGTTTGACTTCATTGGTCAGATTGGGTCTAAGCAATAGACACGCCATCTACAATCAGCTTTGACCAGCCTTCCCCATTCAAATTAGGCTGAGAATCACCACCGCCGAAATTGCATAACTTGCAAATCTTTAAAAGAGAATGGCCTCTGAGTTTGGTTCGATGTTTCTTCATAAAGTAGTCGGATAGGAAACAATATCATCATCATCATCTACCTTAGCCATTTCACAACCATGTTGGGGCCCGATTTACAGTCTAACCGGATGCAGCTGATTGTCAGTATTTTACATAGAGGGACTGCCTATCTGACCTCCACAACTCAGTTTAGTACTTACTCTTTGGTAAGACTGGTTGTGAGACTTTCGGGCAATTAACTACCTATAACGACTGCCAAAGTTTTACAAATGACAGCCAGCTTACAGCTTAACGTGCATTCCGAGGTACGGAGGAAACTCGGATAGGAAACAGCGCCTTTATATAATTCTTACGTAACCAATTCAATTCAAAGATGAAATCATTAGTTTAAATCTCTGACTAGGCTGAAATTATGATGACTTTCATCAAATAACAGTTGGTCCATGATTCATACCTTGCTAACCAAATACTTCCGTTTCTTTCAGGCTCCGTTACCAGTAAAGCCATGGGAAGGCATACGCGATGCAGTAGAACACGGCCCGGTATGCCCACAATTTGACATGAGTCGCATAGACTTTGTCGAGGGGAGTGAAGACTGCCTCAGTCTGAACGTCTATACAAAGTCACTGCAACCCAGCTCCAAAATACCTGTCATGGTCTACATTCACGGAGGAGCCTTTTTATCAGGATCTGGTGACGCCGAGACATATGGCCCAGAATATTTCTTCCAACACGATGTGATAGTAGTCACTATAAACTATAGACTTGAAGTGTTAGGATTCCTTTGTCTTGACACTCCTGAAGTTCCAGGAAACGCTGGCATGAAGGACCAAGTTCTTGCTTTGCGTTGGGTTAAGGAGAATATCAGCAAGTTTGGAGGAGACCCTGACAATATCACGATATTCGGAGAGAGCGCTGGAGCGGCCTGTGTGAACTTCCACATGCTCTCACCCATGTCGCAAGGACTGTTCAATAAAGCGATAGCACAAAGTGGAGTTTGTCTTTCGTACTGGGCGACGGCACATCAACCCGTTGAACGAGCGTTTAGATCTGCGAAAGTTTTAGGAAAAGAGACTAAAGACGTTAACGAATTATTGCAGTTTCTAAGAGGCCTCCCAGCCCTTGATTTAGCGAGACTTACCATCAAAACAAGAACACAAGATGAAAAATTGAGAGGCTTGCCTATCTACTGTACACCAACGATAGAAAAGAAATTTGAAGGCCAAGAACAGTTCTTGACTGAGGAACCTATAGCTTTGATTTTAGCAGGAAAAGTGAGCAAAGTGCCGCTATTGACTGGCTACAATTCAGCAGAAGGAATGTTGATGGTCAATGATCACACCAAGAAGCTAGAAATCTTGAATAAGGACCCTTCGTACCTCGTTCCCAGAGATCTTGCAACTACACTGCCTAAGGAACAAATAGAAGAGTTTGGTCAACGCATAAAGCAGTTTTATTTCGGAGGCAAAGATGCTACCGAGGAAGATACTCAAGCTATTGTAGATGTTCAGACAGATATTAATTTCACCTACCAAACTCACAGATTTTTGCATTTCTACCAAAGCATGGCGCCTACATTCCTGTATAAATTTGACTACGAGACTGAGTTAAACATTGTGAAAAGCATGACTGGGCTTGAAAATGTTAAAGGGGCTTGCCATGCGGACGACCTGTTCTATCTATTCCACAGTGAAATGAGTCAGAATTATTGTGAAGATAGTGACGAATTAAAGAAGATAGTTTACCAAATTACTAAACTTTGGACTGATTTTGCAAAGACTGGGTGAGTAAAAACCTGTTCTATACATAAAGTTACTAATTAAAGCTGCTTTTTGTTTTTGTCTGTGTGGTCACGCATTTGTCTTTTATTTGTGAAACATTAATATTTAATTTAAGTATACTAAAGAGCTCTATACTAACGCCCGTGGCTAAATAATAACAGCCGCTCGGATCGATCTTTAGGTTAAGCCGTGCTTGCCTAGGTTGGTCTGTGGATGGGTGACCCCCCATTACATACCGGGTTTCCTCCGTGCCTCGGAAAGCACGTTAAGCCGAAAAAAAAATCGAATTTGGTCCCGTCTGTCATTTGCAGGTCTTTGACAGTCGTTACAGGTAGTAGTGACCCAAAAAGTCTGACAGCCAGTCTTACCAAGGGGTATCGTATTACCTAGTACTAACTGGGTTGTGGAGGTCAGATAGGCAGTCGCTCCATGTAAAATACAGGTATTCAGCTGCACCCGGTTAGACTGGAAGCCGACCCCAACATAGTTGGGGAAAGGCTAGGCAGATGATGATACTAAAGAGCTGTCAACGTTTTGTGAAGTCTTAAAATCCGTGCGAAGCTGGGACGATTCACAAATTATATTATCATAAAATGAAATATGTTAATAAATTATGTTATTTGATTTGTCACTCAGAAAGCAAATAAATAAATAGGTTTTTTTTTTATAAATTTTTAGTAACCCAACACCAACTAAAGGAAGCATAGAATGGCGGCCGTACACAACAGCGAAGAAAGAATATTTATTACTAAATCAGGACATGCAACTCTCAACTAACGTGGACAAGGAAAGGATCGAGTTCTGGAACAAAATGTACTCCGATGCTGGCAAGCCTTGCATTACTAAGTCTAGTCTATAGTAGTATAAAATAACTGAAAATTAGGGAAATAGCGATAATATTTTGGTTGTGAATTCAGAATGATTCTACCTATGCCTCGTTTTCAATAACACTCAGAATAGGGTGCACCTAGAACAATGCCTAATGAAGCGCACTATTGTAATTGGCTCAAGGCTCAGCTTAGCGCAGAGTCCAAAATCCAACGGTGCAATAGCTTTCAGGCATTCACTGGATGTTTTATAGTGTTATTAAGACAGGCATTATTGCCAGCTCGTTTCATTACGACAAACTTAGGCTTCCAACCTGGTTCCTGGGTGGTGCATGGTTCTTGGTTACTATAGATAGAATATTGCCAGTGACATCAGAGGTCAACTTGAATTATAGTCATGACCATAATTCTTAATATTTGCACAAAACCAGGCCCTTTGATTATAATTGACAGTATCTAACATAATATTAAAAGGCATACAATTAACGAACCACCAGATTTAGTAAAATGAAACGGCAAAAACTCACTTTTGTTTGCCAAAATTAGTAAATTATCACCAAAATTAATCCCCATTTTATCGTGAAATTAGAACCAAAAATTTTACCAACCAACTCCAAAATAATGATTGTTTAATCCAAAAATAGTTAATGACCACCAAAAATTGAACAGAATTTTAAGGGGGTGGTATCTGCTAACGAGACGTTTTCTCCATGTAACTCCTCTTTGATGAGTGAATATAAATGTGCAAAAAATATATATATGTTGCTTATTAGACTGTAAACTTTAATTGGTACAATTGAAATAATTCTAACTTTATTATTACTATATGAAAAAAATATTCAAAGTGAAGCAATTTTTCTTTGAAATTTCGTAACTACTCATAAACGGCTTTATGTTTTAGTTTTTTTTTCACACAAATATTGGCCACCTTTTTCTTCACAAAGTGTTCAATTGTCATTTTCAATTAAATAAAAACCAATCATTTCTCACTATTCGGCCGCAGTGACTGACGTAACAACCACTTTGTAGTGCAAGCTGATATAGATAGATATATAGCTGAGATAGAGTCGCTAATTTAGCAGATACCCCAGCCTTAGTATAAAATGACTTTTAAATATGTAACATCGTTTTATCCTATAAAAGTAAATTATTTCCAAATAAATTATTATAAACCTAAAAATAGTAAATAAACCCCTAAAGTTTGACCCTATGATATTGCAAAATCATAACTGTCTAAGCTTTCTGTGACTCTAATTATTAATCACTTATAACTAAATTATAGCTATTTCCTATTTCGCGTTTATTCAATAAGATTAAAAAATAAACAACTCGTATAATTAAAATAATCCTTTTATTAAAATTTAAACAAACTTAAAAATCAGACTGTAATTAACATTGGCATGTAATTAAATCGATATCTGTATATTCCCTTTTTCCGAACAAAATATTTCAAAGTTAAAACAAAAATACTAACTTGCACACAGATTGTGCACACTAAATAAATCAAAGTAAATAACCAAACAAACGATGGATGGACTGTGTAAAGACGATGACTGATGAGATATACTTGGTATTTGCAGAACTGTTTTTTTAGTTATTTTAGAACCTGCTACGACTCCATGACGCACGCTCGCTTCGCTCGCATATTAAATAAGGCTGAGGCCAAACGAGCGTAATTTTGTGAGTCTAGTAGACTCGCAGAATTTCGGTCGCAGAAATTCTGCTGCATTCGGTTTCATACAAAAGTCCTGTTTCATTCACACGGCGACGCAAAATGAGTTGTCACAGACATTATCCAGACCGAATTGAGTTTGTGGGGGACGACGAGGCCGACGCGGGCAAAGCGTCAGTCAGATACAGGTTGCGTGATTTAGTAATAAAAGGTTTTAAGAGTTGTAATAATTCTTGAAAAACATGTAATGTCAAATGATAGTACTATTTAAATATATCTGGATTTGCACATAAACGTTCATAAAGGGTGTAAAATACCTCTTAACGAAGCCGAAAGGCACTTATTTTCCTCGTCATTGCGATCATTTGTTAGTTCTACACTATACCTGGGAACCTTCTAGTTACGGAGATATTGGGGGTCAAAGTTCCAACGTTTTGACAAGTTTTTAATGTAAGATTTTTACTTTAAACACCTCCACGACCCCGGTACTATTCAATCCATCCATCAGCACAATGTTTTGCGTGCGTAACATCGAGTTCTAACACAAACATGATTTTTCAGCCCCAAGAAAAAAGTCGTTTCCCAGCAATAATTTTTGCGTAAAGTTACTTAGTTTGATGTACAGAATGCTTGGTTTACGGCTTCGTGATGAGGTTGTTTACACCCTGTATACAGTGTGGAACTGTCCAAGCATCAGTCTTTTACTATTAAGCGGATTTACCCAGAATATTTTTTTGGCATTATCTACTTCTTCGTCTTCTAAATATGCTTCGTAAATACACAAAATTTTCAACGGTTCCATTGCACGACACAAACAGCTGCAACGTTGGATAGTAACTGCAAGTAACTGAATAAAATGCGGTCGTGTGGCATCCCAACAGAATTTCTGCGACCGAAATTCTGCGACTCACGACTCACAAAATTACGCTCGTTTGGCCTCACCCTAACATTCTTTGACTTCTGTCCCCGACCGAAGTGCCGGGGCTCGCCGGCCTCCTTCGTCGGCCTACGGCCCGGTGCCCATGCCGCCCATAAAAAATATTTGGTAGTATAGCAACATTTTATGGCAATCAAACGGTGTATTTAGGTACAAATAGCGCAATAATTTACTCATCAAAATTTGGTGATCAATTTACTAAATTTGGGTTCATAGTACAATTTAAAGTGCAGTCATGACTAAAATACGTTGTACCATTGCAATTTTTAATTTTTTGGTTATGGTTTATTTTTTTTGCTGATTGGTATTATTTCAGGTAATAGATGTTATTGGTCACAAAGTTATTTTTGGTGGTCATTATATTTGTCCCATATTAAAATACCTACTTCATAGACATTTGAGTCTAAATAACATTTATATATTGTATTTTTAAATTATATAAAGCAAGCAAAATCTATGCCGAAAAATAGGCTGAAAAGTTGTGGAGTGGCGACCGCGAACTGGAAGACGTTGCGCGGCCTCCCACTAGGTGGAGCGGTCAGTCGCACGGGACCGGGACATGTGGCCACACGTAGGGGAGGCCGGCGTCCAGCTGTGGTTGTCGCACGGCTGAAATGATGATAATAATGAAATGACCATCATTCATTCATTTCATTACCATGATGTTTAACCATTTGTGCTATTTATCAGCATAAAAATTGTTTAATGTAATTTTTATAAAATTATTTATGTAACAACCCTAGTGAAGAAAACGTAAAATGATTATATATTATGTAAAGGTTAGTATAAGTGTAATATTTTAATTACTTTAAGATTCTCCGATTGTTCTTAGGTGATAGGAAAAAACACTGTCATATATTCGCAACATGTGTGCCTATTTTCACTAACAACAAGTGGTACATAATTAATGAATGCATAAATAAAAGCCTACTGTTTGATTTTCAACCCTAGGCTGAGCACTTAAAGATTTAATTCCTGTGGTGCAGTAATATTAAGGCATTAATTGTTCAGGTGTTGATTAGTGTTGCGAAAATGGCCATTAAAAATTGTCTGTACAGGGTATTGTCTTAGTTGTAGCAAAACTATTTGTTAATATAATATATAAAAATCTCGTGTCACAGTTTGTTATCGAACTCCTCCAAAACGGAAAGACCGATTTTATGAAATCTTTTGTGTATATTTTTGATAGGTCTGAGAATAGGTCGTAGGCTATTTTTTAATGTCACACATATACATCAAAATTTCCACGCGAACGAAGTCGCGGGCAACAGCTAGGGTTATTTAAATAATTTATTATAGGCATTTAAACCAAGATCACTTGTAAAGTATTGTGGAACAAGCTGTTTGTTATACAGACCGGCTTGGTCATCTTATAACTACTTTTAAACATGTTGTGAATGTGTTAAGTCAGATAAGTAGTCAATTTTATTTTACACCTCCGTTTTAAATTTTAAAAAGTTGTAACCTTTATTATGTTTTAACCAATGACAATGCACACAATAAATATGAATTTAGGCAGAGTAGTGGTAAGATAAATATATTTCCCTGTATACTTAATAGTTGTTTGAAAGACTTCTTGTACATAAGATTATTTACTATCATAAGAAGAAAGTGAGAAGATATTTTGTAGTTATATTAATTGTTGAAATAAACTATTTATTTACAAATAAGGTTGACTCGTTACAATTTCTACATTTTTATTTCTTAACCCCTGGTTAGTAGGGTCTTTGGCCCAGACTCCACCAAAGCGGAGAGGAAGATTTGCGGAAACCGAACAATCGCGTTGGTTGCAATCTATATTGCGTACTTACATATCTCGTCTCTCCTGTGATTGGTTCTTGCACATCTGTCCGCTCCCTTTTAGTAGGGGAGCCCAAGTGGGGATTTTATATATACCTTGCACCCTGATGAGTCCTCTACCTTCGATCAACAATTAGTAACTAGATACCGTGTCACGTACAAAATCAAAGCTAAATTCTGTCCGCGTGACAACTGCATTTGTTTACTAACAAACGGAGAGAAATGTTTTAAAACAGTTTTAATTTCAACCTAATTACATCCATGGCACTTAGTGATAAAGTCACAAATCTTCAAAATATTATCTAAAACTTACGATCATTCGTCACAAAAAACGAGCAAAGCAAAAAATTACTCTTGTCACTTAGAAATTAAAAGACATGTTAAACAACATTTAGTGTGAAATCAACCTTAAGTGCTAACAAATAAAGTACTTTTTCCCGTTATATTGCCTTGCGAGCTACATCGTATTGTTTCGTTTAAAGAAATTTCGAAAAAAAAACAAAGTTGCTGTGTGGCTGACACTGGCAGAGCCACCATCGTGGATTTTAACTTTGATAACGCAAAAATTTAGTCGCTAATTAGTCAAAATTAGTCGCCAAATATCAGAATTGGTCGGTCACTGGTTCAAAAGATATAAGGGTTTATAGGTGGCCCTGCTGGAGAGAGCTTACCCCAGCAGAGCTACATTAATATCTGAAAAACTAGGGCACCTAGCGAAGATCTGTTTTCTCCCATATTTACTCGCTAATTAGTCGAAATTAGTCGCCAAATATCAGAATTGGTCGGTCACTGGTTCAAAAGATATAAGGGTTTATAGGTGGCCCTGCTGGAGAGAGTAGCAACAACCAAGCAGCTGCTTTACGACATGCATGATTTGGAGGATAATGTTGAATATTTTTTATGAAAAACTGAGTGACATTTTAGATAGATGTGTACCCCGGAAACAGCTTCAACGTGAAAACTCTCGATACGTTTATCCCGAATGGTACACGGCAGATATTATAAGAGATATAAAGAATAAAGCTAGATTTCATAAAACTTTCAAAAAAAAACAAAGCTGGATAGCGATTATTCTGAATTTCCGAAGTACAGAGCTCGTATTAAAAAAATCCATAGAAATTGCACACAAAGAACACAAGTTGAAAATAAAAAATCAATTTTTAAAAGATCCAAAATCATTCTGGCAGTATATTACGTCCAAACGAAGTAGGTCAGGACCTTCTAAGGAGTTATTGCAACCAGATTCCGTTACTGCATATAAATCAAAATTGAATGCCTCAATGTTGGTTCGGAACTCATCCAGTTTAGTTCGCAGACTTCGGAACGACGTTCTTGGGAACGATGGAATTATTCTGTTGACTTACGACCTCGGCAAAAGAAGATGGAGAAGGAGGATTTTGGGGAATATTAGCTGCTACTTCGTGGGTTTGGTTGTTCTGAGTTACCTAACTTAGCTACTAATTTTTCTTCGAGCACCCTCATCATTTTAATTATGTTGCCCAACTCGGTTTTTGTTTGAGATAATTGATTTAGTAGAAGCGATATCGCATTTGCCTGGCTGTCCATGCGAGCTATGATGTCAGCTTTGAATTCTCTCAATTCTTCGAGTAGTAGGGAATCAGAAACCATAGTTATAGGTGAATACTGAGTCTGACTTCCGCGCTGACTGCTTACATTGTTTACCGGAGTGGTGGCATTAGGGTTAGGAATGTTAATGCGGACCAGGGTTTCACTGTTGCCTCTTTTTGGCTTAGCACAGATACATTCCGGACATAACCATTTTTTATATATGTCTGGGTGTACCTAAGTATGTCTTAAACGCATCTTTGTTTAATCATACCTTTTCAAGCATATAACATTAGCACATTCCATGTAATCATCAATTATGGGCGAACCACAAGCGCCGCAATTATTAGACATTTTTATAGGTAACGCAGACAAAAATTCAAATCTTGACAAAAATTCAAATCTTGATGATCAAACCGAGCACTTCGCGTTTCACAGCGGTGCGACAGAGACGAATTATTTATTTTTCGCAGCCCGTCTCTTTCACTCAAGGTGAGGAGGATCCTACCTCGGCGTTCTCGGACGGCGCGATGTAGCGCTCGCGTATTATTTTCACCAAAACAGTTCACACCACTTTAGTGCTTGTTGTTCTTATTTTCAAGACACTTAAAGAGTCAATATGGCACAAATTCATGCTCTTCAAAAAACATTGAGCAAAATAAAATACCAAAAAATACGTCTGCCACTGACCACAGCTAGCACCATCTGTCATCCAACTCAATTGAGAAGCCTTCGCCAATATTAAACGTCAGTACTGCGAGCAATGACAACTATTGCGATTTAGTTTCACAGTCGTCTGCATATCTCTCTAAAATTAACGACCTCGTTAATGATCAAGGGTTGCAAATAAATCAGCCATCATGAACATGACTCAGCGCGTAACGGCCATTGTTTCTTTTTAGCTATAAAATCATCCTCCAACGATACCAAATTAGCCAATACGGAACGCGAATTGGATAAAATGAAATTAAATCCTAATACTAATGTCAATACTAGTGATTGTAACAAATCTTCATATGCGGATTCTTTGAAACTTCGTCTACCTATAATAAAGTTGCGCCAGCGATTGAGTCGCGCGCCCCCCTTCCGTGCGTCGTCGCCTTCCTTACCGCTGAGCGCTTAGCCGATTACTCGTCATCGTCCGCGACAAGCGCTTATGAAAGCGATTAAGCCTAGTGACGACGGATTTCAAATAGTAGGCGTTATGAAATCCGCGAAATCTGGCGTTGTATTACGTGTCGCTAATGACAACCAAATAAAAAAGTTGCAATCGGTCGATGCTATTAGGTCTGCCGGCTTAAGACTTGAAAAACCGAAAGGCCGAAGGCCTCGTATATTAGTTAAGGACGTCCCATCCTCAATGGAAGACAATGCTTTTCTGCACGCGCTGTACCGTCAAAACATTAAAGACGATAAATGAGGATGATTTTATTAAGTCAACTAAAATTATTCGTAGGCATTCCTTAGATAACGGTCGCAAGTGGATAGGCGTTGAAATAGAGTCCACAGTTCGTAAACATTTAGTGTCCACCAAAGATAAATTATTTATTGATTGGGCGACTTGCCGTTTCATCGATGATGTCGAAGTAGTTTGTTGTTTACATTGCCAACAGTTTGGTCACGTTAAGAAACACAGCGTTAATAAATCACCTACCTGTGCTTACTGCTCCGAAGCACATGAAACAAATAACTGCCCGCACAAGGATAATTTAAATTATATACCGACTTGCGCGGCGTGTAAACGTTTTAAAAAACCGTTTGACCATCGTTGTGGGTCTCCCGAGTGTACCACCTACAAACTTAAGCTCGAACAGTTAATCCTCAACACCAACTACTAAAATAATGGATGGTTTAACTATAGGACAATATTAAATCTCCACAACGATAGGGTGGCGACCTCTGAATTAGACAAATTAATTATCGATTATAACTTAGACATAGTACTTGTTCAAGAACAATACCAGAACGCTCGCTTACGTCACAAAGTAGTTCAGCTGGACAGCAAAGCACGAGCCGGAATTTACGTGGCGCGTTCTTTTAACTTTACAGTAACGTCTTTGCGTAACCTCATGACGCCCCACTGTGCCGTTGCGGAAGTCTCATTAGCTTCTTTTAAAGTTTACGTTGTGAGCTGTTACTTTCAATACTCAGACCCTGTTGCTCCTCATATACATAACCTCCGTCATGTCTTACAGTCACTCGCGGGCTGTTAAGTAATCGTTGGCGCTGATGTTAACGCGTCATCGTCTCTGCAAGGTTAGGTCTACGGATTTCGACCGACGTTGTGCTGTTGAAGATTTTATAGCTGAAATGAACCTATCAATTCATAATACCCCTGATGCACGACCTACTTTTTGCAGCCCAATGGGCGAATCTTGTATTGACGTCACACTTTCTAGTGCAGCCGTACGATTGGATAGGTGGCGTGTCCTACCAGATGCGTCTTGTAGTGATCATCGCCTGATCGTGTACGAATTTGTTCCGATGTCATCTCAAGGTCCATCTCCTCAAAGAGAGTCAGCAATAGGAAGGGGTCCGCAAGGACCGATGCCTGCCGGGGTCGCGGGACTGTTCGAAAGAGATACCGTGGCCCCGGAACACAAAGGGCGATGAAGGAACATGGATGGGTTTTAGTCAGTAAAAGTCTGACACTCCCTCCTGCTCCGCCCAGAGCGGGAGAAGTCATTTGATGATTTCCCATCCGAAAAAAAAAAACAAAAAAAAAGGTCCATCTCATATCACTGGTAATTTTAGATATTAAAGTAAAGGCGCGAATTGGAAATTCTTTAGCTCGATTTTTGCGTGTCACGCAAAAGACTTCACTCGTGATGGGCTGTCAGCTGAAGAAAGTGCTGAAATTATGTCAGACACCTTCACTTACTGTGCTGACATCGCCATTGGTCGCGCATCTATGACCAAATCCATAGATGTGATTGGTGGTGTGACTACTTAATTGAACAACATAAAAGCTATCGCCGAGCGCGTAGACATTTAAACAAGCTTAAAAAACAAAAGGTCACCGGAGACCCACTTAACTTTGCTTTAAATGCGTTTAGAGTTGCCAAGTCCCGCTACAGAGCCTCGGTGAAAAAATCTAAGGGTAATTTACTGCGAAAAATTAGATAAAGAAGGTCGGTCCGTGGTCTCCTTTGTATCACGAGTTCAAAGCTAATCGATCAATCGACCTGGCGTTTGTTTAAAACATTAAAGTAAATAATACACACCAACGGTATTGAGGAAACAACCGAAATTCTAATAAATAGTCTGATACCTGATGATTCGCCGGTAAATGACAATGACTACCATCAACAGATCAGAGCGTGGGCTGCTATGCCACCTGAATCACCAGCGTTAGACCTTCCATCCATTGATGAATTCATTAATGTTGTCATTAAACTGCCTCTTAACAAATCACCAGGTGAAGATAAAATATCTAATCGGATGATAATAGAAGCGTGTAAAACAGTGGGCGACGCCATTCTATCTGTTTCCAACCGATGTACCTATTGCGGACGGCGTTTTTCCTCGCGTATGGCGACGTGGCTTTATACGAATAATTCCAAAAAGTGGTGTTATGCCACCGGACGACCCTAAGTCGTACAGGCCCATAACCCTTCTGCCATCTTTGGGAAAACTCCTGGAGCGCCTTATAGTTCCACGTTTGCTGCCAGACGGGCCAAAGTTTCATAACAACCAATTCGGTTTCACCGTGGGAAAATCTACCGTAGACGCGGCACTTTCTGTTAGAAAAATTGTTAATGACTCGGAACACAAGTACGTGGTTGGAATAGATATTTCCGGGGCCTTTGATAACGCATGGTGGCCGATGCTGCTACTTAAACTGAAGAATCGTGGCTGCTATAAAAACACATATAATCTTGTTTATTCATATTTTTGTAATGGTTCCGCGAAACTCAAACTCGGACATTACTCTATTTCAAAGCCCCTTACCATGGGATGTCTTCAGGGGTCGGTAATCGCTCCGTATGTATGGAATTTAGGTTTTGATGATTTTCTCGCGATTCTCCTTTCTCCCGGCTCTTCATTAACCGTTTACGCGGACGACGGCCTGCTGCTCATTCAGTCGAGTACTCGGGCTGGTCTCGAGGGATTTGCTGACACTTGCCTACGATACCGTTTGACCTTTGCACCGCAAAAAACTTATCAACTAATTTTAAAAGGTAATCTTAAATCGTGGCCTAGTATTAAATTTAATAACGTTCCCGTGAAAAGAAAGCAATCCGTGTGCTACCTTGGTTTGGTCTTAGAGATAAATTTTTCATTCATAGATCATAAACTGTCGATAAAAAAACTAAAAAGAACTTTTATGCCTTAACGAGAATATCCAAATCTACGTGGGGTCTGTCATTTATAATTTTAAAGACCATTTATGGGGCTACTTACTTGGGGTGTATGTATTACGGGGCACCTGTTTGGGCTGATAGGGCCACCATAGGAGCGGTACGACGTAAATTGATTCAAAGCCAGCGTTTGGCTTTTATATTCTTATGCAAAACGTATAGGACAGTTAGTACTGAAGTCTTACCGGTACTTGCAGGTGTACTTCCAGTCGATCTTGAAGTGCAGCGACGGGCTGCAATGTAATATAACGCACGTGAGACCACGGACGCAGACTTTTTAACCCTACGTGACCGTGATAAGATTTCTAGATTATTCATACCACAGACCGAAGTCTGGGAGGAACTTTTGTCTGAATGGCAATGTAGGTGGGTAAATTCTATCAAGGGCCGACACCTCCACCAGTTCTTTCCATCCGTTCGTGAACGGCAGGCCAGGACATGGTTGGAGGTTAATCACTGTGTTGCCCAATTTCTCACCGGTCATGGTAACTTTAACAGTAAATTATTTTCCTTCAAGCTTGTTGACTCGCCTTTTTGTCAATGTTCCACATCTGACTGAGAATATGAACAATCAGCACATCACATTTTGTGGGAGTGAAGTCTTTGGCAGAATGAATTCAATATTATGTTGGATAGTGTACAGGTTACATATACAGACCTTGTGAAAACTGGAACAAATTTCCGTGCGTTCAAGCGTTTTTGCCATACCTATTATTGGAATCAAATATAACAGCTCACAACTTAGGACCCATTAATGTTAATATTTATCCGTGGTGCTAGGCAACTGGGCCTATCCCAGTTGTAAACGTCCCTTAGTGCCTATTGGCCTTGTTTCGTTCTGTCTCCTGCTGATATGGAGGGAAGTGGAAATTACGGTTTTTTCCTACTCCTCCACTATACTTTTCTGATTAATTTCGTTGCGGGATCCAAGACAGTTAAATTCATTCTCTGGGACTTCGTCGAGCTTCATTGTCTCGGCGCTTTTCTGGTGGTCGCCACTGTTGATTCTGGTTTTCAGGAGTTACAGTGGTTTGGGAATAGTGTGACGGGATTGTCCCAAATAAAAAAAAAGCGCACTTCTTTTTTTGTTCTAAATTGGTCCCGAGCGAAGCCGGGGAGGGTCGCTGGTAAGTAATAAATGACGTACATTACTTATAGAATAAATAATGATCAAAGTAATTAAAATTCATCCATTAGCTGACCCTAATCATATTGTAATTATAAATACATAAATAAGTTATTTATCTGTAATTACAACAAGTTATCAATTAAAATTAGATTTAAGTTTATCTTTGGTATATTGTGATACTTGATCTTTACCCATAGTGGGGTAAAAACAGCGTCTAATCCTCTGAGAGCTTAGTGCGAGTTTTTTTTACGAATCGAGCGCGCTAACGTTTACGCAAATTTGTATGGCGCTGGGTAAGCGCCACCTAGCGTAATACGGGAGAACTACATATTGTGAGTGATATTTTTAAACGCATCGACTATCGTTAACTTGCGATTGTGAGATCTACACACATCAACACGGTCTAGGGATATTTTTAAAAAAGCGAATTACTATCAATGTGTTAATTATTTATATGACATGTATATAATTATTTAAAAGATACGTTATTTAATATTCTACCATTTTTTAATAATGGTTAAGGTATAGATTAAAATTTCAGGATTTTATGGAAAAATAATGAAGCATAGACGGAAACCGTATATGAATGAACTTTTAATTTGTGAGTAAAAACTGAAAAAAATAGAAAAATCATTTAATTTGTGTTTATAAACTTGAAGTTAGTAGTCTGAGAAAGCGCCCATGATGTTCATAACACATCGGCAACGATTCGGCATGCTCAGAACAAGGTTGTCAATGTCTTGCTGCGGAATATTGTCCCATGTCCTTCTGAGGTGCGCAAAAAGTTGACCTTCTGTAGCCAGATTTTCAGGAACTTCCTTCAGAGCTCTTCTTTGCAGCATATCCCACGCATGCTCAATGGGATTTAGATCTGGCGATTGAGCAGGCCAGTCTAAGGCCCTAACATTATGTGTATGTAACCAAGCTGCTACCGTTCTCGCCGTGTGTGCCCGGGCATTGTCGTGCATGAGCAGGAAATCTTGCCCCATTTGTGTTCTGTGGGGCAAGATTACGGGCCCTAGCACCTGTTGGACGTATCGTTCTGCCGTCATATTGCCCCGCACCCAAACGAGATCCGTCCGTCCTCCAAGACGAATTCCTGCCCAAACCATAATTGTTCCTCCTTGGTATGGGTGAACTTCCTGAGGGTTCTGGAGACGGCTCCATCGTCCAGGAACTCGCCAAACACGCGTCCTTCGTGAATCTGGATGGAAGCCGAACCTGGATTCATCCGTGAACAGCACATTGGACCATTGGTCACGGCCCCAGTCCACGTGGTTCCGAACCCATTCTAATCGTCGTCCACCATTGCCTCTCCGTAAAGGTGGGACCCGGAGTGGTCTACGAGAGCGTAGATTGCTTTCATGCAGTCGCCTTCTTACAGTTTGGTCACTCACAAGCACTTGGTGTTCCACTCGCAGCCTTTGGACCAATTGAGTCGCCGTTGCATTTGGTTGAGCTCGCGCAGTAATTTGTAAAAATCGGTCTTGTCTGGGGGTAGTGATGCGACTTGGCCCCCGGTGCCTCTCCGCTACTTCACCTGTGGTACGATAGCGTGTCCACAATCTTGAAATTACATTTTGATGGGTCCCTACCCTGTGGCCTCAGCAACATTACGCTGAACAGATCCAGCTTCCAGCATTCCCACAGCTCGTAACATCTCCGCCCTCGTCAAATGTCGGCGTTGCATGGCTACAATACCTCAATTTTAACTTTATCTTTCGTTTAAAAATGAAAAAAAACTGTAACTAAACGTAATTCGTATTGTTTTCTAAATTTCGCACACATAAAAATTCCCTCTCCTATACATCAAGACATTTTTATGCCACCGAAACAAAAGAATTTTCAAAAATTTGAATTTGGAATTAGTCTGAGATAAATTACAAACAAATCGGTGTATAAAAGATTCCAATGCGGCCAGTACTTTTCGAGTTATTTAATTGAGTATGAAATATCCCTAGACCGTGTTGATGTGTGTATTATTATTACATTCATTCGTTTTGCGTTAATTCACCGTGAGAAGTGTTGCGTACATTAGTAACCGGCCAAAATAAATTGACATTCGTGTTTTGTGTTCATAATAGAAGCGACTGCCTATTCAATTAGTGGTGGTTATAGAACGAAGCTAGACGACATTATATAGCTGTGGTCAAGTGTCATTAGTTTTGTTTGTGTTTACGAAAGTTTATGTCGTGATTTGCATACAGTTTTGAATATTATTGTTAAAAATAAAGACTAGCACTTCCCAATTTGAAATGGTGGTGACTTAATGGAGCAGTTAGTGTAATTTATATCTTATGGTGTGTAGTGAGTGACCTTGATCCATCTGTGAAGTTTGTTACTCTTTAGGCATGGAGATCTAAACAAATGATCTAATAATGCCCGAGTGGCTTGTAGTGGAGCACTCTATCTTTGTTTACGTGACCGTGTTTACGTTTTTGTGGCGTTAAATTACGCTTAACTTGTGCTTTTGTGGTCTCAAACATTCTCCAAACAAATAATACGAGATTCCATTGTAAGTTTTATTCACAATATGAAATGAAATTAAATTAATTTGATATATCACCACTCTCACGATGCTCTCACCACAAAATCTTAAGTGACAACTTTTCACGCTCGCAAGTGTTTCGTATTCGAGCTGTCAAAACGGTCAAAATTGTAACTTGCACTCGCGTTTTACATGCAAACGTTAGCGATGTGCTCGAAACGGTCCTCACTTTCTTAGAGGCACTTGATTGTCACTATCGACGACGTAAACGTTAACGTAAACTCTCATTTACGCGATCGAGACGTTACTCGCACTGAGTAAATTGAACAAGTATCTACAGGTGATTAATTTATAATTAAAAGTTAGTTCATTAATCAACACCTTTTTTATTTTTTTAGCGGATGGAAAATCATCAAATGACCCGCGCTCTGGGCGGAGCGGAAGGGAGTGTCAAACTTTTACTGACTAAAACCATCCATGTTCCTTCATCGCCCTTTCGTTCCGGGGCCACGGTATCTCTTTCGAACAGTCCCGCAGCCCGGCAGGAAATTATTTTATTTTAATTAGTGCTGACACTCTAAAATTCTATTTTCTGCCAACTTACATAAGGACAAAGAAATATTTATGGACGAAAAGAAAAACAAAATATTTAAAAAACAAAGTTTAAAAACGAATAGAAAGCGCGGGTTTTTTTTTTAATTGTAATTAGACACAATTAAAAAAAACTGCGCTTTCCGTCCCTGCAGACAAAAACAAATTAAGGATACTGCTAACCCGGGGTTGCGGGACTGTCCGGGGTTGCGGGACTGTCCGGGGTTGCGAGACTGTTCGAAAGAGATACCGTGACCCCGGAACACAAAGGGCGATGAAGGAACATGGATGGGTTTAGTCAGTAAAAGTCTGACACTCCCTCTTGCTCCGCCCAGAGCGGGAGGAGTCATTTGACGATTTCCCATCCGAAAAAAAAAAAAAAAGGATACCTACTATATAATATGTGCCTCTGGCTGGAGGCCTTACACGGCATCCACAGGATAAGCAAACGACAACCTCCTAGGCCGACCTGAGATATGCCCTTTAAAAAAAAAATACTACCTACCTATATAAGATATGTGCTAAGGTTATACGTCACAGTCCATCGCGGGGGCTGACGCGGTCATGTTGTGGCTAATCTTTCTGTGTCTCGTGGCTCTGTGGCTGGTCGTCAGTCGGTATCAGAACCGTCGCATTCTGCAAGTGGCTAGTAAAATAAAATGTGACATAAAAGCTTATCCCTTTGTGGGGCACGCCTATCTGTTTATGGGGGGTGGAGAAAGTAAGTAGAAACTTTTTATCTGAATTAAGCTTAGTATTCTTTTACTGCATTCATAGTGATTTGAAAGTGCCGTTGTAAAAATCGAATTGCATTTTGGCGAAATGTGGGTGTCATATTCGGTACACACTTCTACTTCACACTTTGGGGAACATAGGCATGATGTTTTGTTGTTTTGGCAAATTGGCACTTCTAAAGTAAATCGACGAAACGAGGGTGAAGTATACACGCTAGATAAATATAAGTACGGTCGAACAAGCTATTTGGTTTACAGTTTAACCCACAAATTACATTGTAAAATGTAAACTAAATAGCTTGTTCGACCTTACACTTCCTCAAGTTAGAGAGGTTTGGAAAGGAGAAAGGGAGCCTTTGCCTTGCATTGGGACGTCACAGGCTAAAATTAAGATAATAAATCACATCGTACAGAACAGAGCAGTGACAATACCACCGTAATTTTTAATTAAATTGGTTTCAACCCAATCTTTATCACCATAATCTTACAGCCAAGTGGAACATCCTGAAGTATCCTGGATTTGATGGTTTAGAATGGCACGCATGGGTATCTTTTTGATTTCCACATCTAGGTTTCTTTGTATGTTAGGAATTCCTATGGCAAGGTTTTTTAACTAGCTCATATATTTTTTTTATTACTTTAACCGAACCACCTAATGTGATATTTGTTGCAGACCGTATGCGTTCTTTCCAGAAGTTGGGTCGTGAAGCGATTAAAAATGGTGGTCTCACTAATATGTGGATAGGAGGACAATATTATACTGGTAAGTTCCAAATGAGTTACAATTAATGAGTCAAGTCACTATGCGAGCTGACTTGAACTAACTTAGCTTAGCTCTTGCAAGGGCTGTAACTGGCTTAAGTTTAGTGTTATTACCAAAAAATGTGATTAGTAAAAAAGATGATATGATATGATGATAAAAGATCCGCTTTAGCAGAATCATTATTGGATAATAATATGAAGGTCATGGCACACTACACCGGCACCGCAACGGCACCGCTCTAACCCAGAGAGCATTAAATAAATAAAAATCGCTAGACATAATACACAGCGCCATGCCACACTAAGCAACGAGGCTTGTGTCGTGAACACCAGATAGTTGATATACTACACAGATACTGTTTGTTTGTAAATACATAGGTACTTAATATACATATAAACATTGATGACTCGGAAACAAATGTTGATCGATGACATTTGTTTGTTGATGAATCTGCTGATCGCTGAACAGTGTGATGACCCCATGCTTATCACACTGTTCAGCGATCAGCAGATTCACTGATCAGCAGCAGCCTCACTACCGCAGCGCCATTCGGGTCGTTAAATCGTGTGTCGTATAATATATAATATATTTCATAAATGTCAATATGAAAAAGCCCACGGCGCACAGTGGGCTGAAACGGGCCGGTAAAGGACTTAGCATTTAAAAAAAAAAAAGTTTCTTTTTCTGAAATTTTAAATATTGTGTTGGATTTATATAGATAAATCCAACACAATATTTAAAATCATAGAAATAATTACTTATAATCGATAGCGATTATAAGTAATTATTTCTATGAGGGTCGTTCAGATAACTTAGTATTTTCGGAGTTATAAATATCCAAAGTAATTTTTGTATGAAGCAAAAGAAAAAAAATTTCTCAAAGAATTGACTCTACATATGCATAGTACGTATATTTGTCCTATTTTAGCGCCTATTCTCGGGTTGCGATTTTCTGCGGTTTGGTCGCAATTTCAAATTTTGTTCTCTATTCCACACCACCATAGAGGTTAAGAACTAGGCGCGTTTTTTTTTATGTAGTGGTCTCTCCTTTAGGCCTAATCCACTAAGGACTAATAAAATAAATAAATAAATAAGTAAAAATCACAATCACTACTGGCCACTGCACTGTTTTAATTTAATCACTGTCAAGGGTATCCACATTAACGAATGCAAAATTTTCGTATTCATCAACATCAAATGTTTCCGCTTGTTCAATTACTAATAAACTTTGTGCTTCTACTGACAAAGTTTTATGTTTTCTGCGAAGTTTGTGACGTTTCGCTGAGATGAGTGGATCAGAGCTGGTCAATAAATTATTTAAAATGTCTTCATTTGTAGTTTTTCTACTGCATTTCCTGGAATGGTGTTGGCGGTACCTACGAAAGTCTTCATTTCTAGCTTCTGCAGCTTCTTCAGATAGCTGTCCAATTGGTATTAGACTTAAACTTTCAATAATAGCTGCACCATGCATAAGAACTTTATGAACACTTGAAGGCATATAATACCAGCTATATAATTCCAAATACAGTTGCATGGTTACTTGAGCATATTCGTGAAATTTCGCTGTGTCAATGTGGTAACCTGATGAAATTGCCTCTAAAATGATTGCAAATCGCCTTATTAATTCTTCACTAACACCAGTTATCTCAGCAGTCATGTTTGGATTTGCAAAAAATCTTCTAGCAGTATTTCCGTCATTCGTGGAGCCGTGCCCTTGTTTAACAACATCAATCAGAAGTCCCATTCTATTTTTAAAAGCGTCTTGTATGTCTTTCTTTCTTCTTTCCATGGTGCACTTGTTGTCTCCCTTTACTGTCCATGTCTGTATCGTTAATCTGTAGGCTATATGCAGAATGCATTCCATCATTCGTATCCTGATATGCAATGATGACAATCCGTATTTACAGAGATCTGGATCAGTCGGTTTTGATGCAATTAAGGGCAAATTATTCATCTCTGTTATAGTGGCTTTACAAATGTCGCATCTCTGAGATGAAGTATCACATAAAATTGATGTTGCTTTTCCGTCTATCATAATCATTAATAAAGAGTGTGAAATTTTTATTTCTCCAACTTCTGTTTTCACTAAATTTACAATCTCTTCCTCAATAGCACTTTTTTCCCGCAATATCGTTATTTTATTTTCTTTCACAAATTCGAAAAAGATTGGACGACACCA
Source organism: Xestia sexstrigata (assembly GCA_941918905.2). NCBI lineage: Eukaryota > Metazoa > Arthropoda > Insecta > Lepidoptera > Noctuidae > Xestia > Xestia sexstrigata. The sequence continues at coordinate 21,422,370 of OW799206.2, forward strand.
GTAAGATGAATTTGGTTAATCGTTTTGCCAGATAACTTGTTCGCCGCACACTAATTTTATTGGCACTAAACTACCCATAAATATGCTTGAATCGTCAAGTTGACTTTCTTGTTTATCGTCTGTTTGCATTTTTTGTTTGTAATTGGCTTGATTAGAAGCACCGTTAAATCCCCACTTACTGATTAGTGTAAATTCTTTACAACCACTATCTATGACGAGTGACGTCATTATTCTTGTTGTCGTTATATCCAATAGAGCTTGTAACTTTATTTTAGCTGAGGTTTCTGTCACTGTAATAGCATCTTTTGGTGGATAGCATTTCTGTTTCGCATGTTGCACTTGATAATAAGATAGAAATATATTACTGTCTTTTTCGTTAACACTTTTTCTTAAAGTATTGTATTGCCACTTGGTCAGCTTAAGTGATAAAAATAACCCTAAAGCCTCATCCGGAGAAAACACAGGTTTTGTTTCTTTAACAGATATGCACTTTTTAACTTTTTTTACATCTTGGGGATTCTTTAGTAAATGTTCTAGTATTTTAGCAACCTCCTCATTCCCATCCGCTTCCAACTGCTCAAAATATGCATATTTTATTTCGTCCGAAGATAAATGAAAGTTTTCTGCACGTCTTTTTTTCTGTTTAGGCGCTAATTCACAAAAAGGTTTTCTTGGGCTTTGTTCGGTGGAGACACCGACAGAAACTTTTGATGGTGATACATACTGAGTTGATGTACTCGGTGCTGGTTGATCTCCATTACTGCCTATTAAACACTTAATAAAGTCTGGCCATATTATGTTTTCTTGTAACCATTCACTATTTATAGTTCTGAATATATTTTCTTTACGATAAGCGTTTTCCCATCTTCTATTTAAATTATAACAAAATTTTGCACAAAACAACTTTAAGGTCTTTTCGTGATCATCACTTAATTCGACTAAAAATTTAGACCTTATCTCACTACACAAACTGTCATTATTTTTAATACTGCCACTGTTTTTTAAAATAACGAAAAGATCAAGGTTTGTCACTAAATTTTCAAACATTTTCACAAATACAAAATAACAAATAAGTAAGTAATGAATGTGTGGGGGTAGTGCGTCTATTATGGTGGGTAATAGAACACTGAAGTACGTTTGAATGAAACCGAACATTCCGTAGATACCCTATCGTTGCACCAATCACGTTACGACACGTCATAACTTGTAGTTACCCTCGCGCACTCTTATCCCTTGATTCCCGGAAATAAGTCTCAAAACAAATTACGTCATACCTACCTCTGGTGGTGGAAAATGTCGAATGTGTTTTTTTTTAAAGAACTAAGTAGGTATTGAGGTTTTCAGGCCGTTTAGTATACATTATTTTCAATTTCAATTTAATTGGAATAAATTGCTTAACTAAAATAACATGACTCTTCATACAAATTTGATATGGCTATATCTCCGAAAGTACTCGTTAAATTAAAAAAAGTCAAAGAATAAAAACGTTTTAAATTTATGCCTAGATACCAAAAAAATACATTTGATCTCTTAAGACCCAACCTTGTAATCCCAGCCCACTGGGCGGCGGCGGCGGCGGCGCGCAGTCAGCGCGCTGGCCGATTTCATACAACTCGCAGCTCGCGCGCTGCTAGCGTGCGGACCGCATGCTTGCGCACCGACAGCGTGCTTAAACCGCGCCGACTCGATCTCGTTCGAAACAACGTCGATCACAATGCCATATAACAATTGTGTTGAGAGCAAGCTCACACCTCGCGGCCAGCGCGCGGACTACGAGCTTGCACCTCACGGACTCACCTCGCAGTTGCGGTACCGGTATTATATACTGTGCCATGACGTTACATCTTGTTAAAATTCTTAAGATGTCACACGTGAATTGTCACTTTGAGCATGACCATTTTACGATTTGCAACGTAACTTAACTTTCTTTTATTTATCTGCTAAAGTGGTCATTTTGGCCCCCCAGTTCAAGAACATTGAAATCGAATTACACACCAGCAATAGACAAGTTAGGACCCAGTTATCCTAATAATAGAGCAAAGTCAAAATAAATTAAGTAGCTTATTTCCGAATAAGGCTGCATTCCGTATTGCAAAATAATCGCTCACAGCGCTCACATCTATGTTTCGCGTTCCGATTTAGATATCACGATTATACGCGTTGAAAGTGAACATAACCCCAAACAAAAACCTTTCACAAGACCTATTTTTGAAAATGGAAGTTATGTTGGTTGACTCTATCGACTCTGATAACTCAGATTTTGAGATAGAGAACAACGATTCATCCAGTGATGAAAAGGATGACGGAAGTGTTTATTAGCGTATTTTGCTCCCGGCAAAGATTTACCCCTTAAAAAAATACCACGAATTACAAATTACATTATATTTAATTATCGTTGCACCTATTGCAACAATAATTAAATATAGGGTATAGTTATATTAATATTATATAAATATAGACTCGTTTTCGCGCTCATCGCATACAGACGTGCACATCAATGCAGTATAAAAATAAATAAATTAACGCTTGTATTAAATCCTGATCCAGTTTAAGTGTATTAGCTTGATATAAAAAAACAACGTAGTAAGCGGTTTTTGACTCAGAATGATGGACTGACTGAATTATAAGGTTGTTATAATCTGAAAAATGGCCAGCAGCCCGTTTAATCGGAGTGGGATGACTCCACGTAGCCCTCCGTCGTCTCCAACACCGAGACCACCTCAACAACCAAAGCAGCACCAAGAGGAAGCCGTCGAACCTATCAGTACTGCGGAGATTCAGAACTGGTTGGGGACCATTGAAGACCACCTGACTGAGGTATTTTGTATTGCTTCTGAGGGAAAACTTAATTCTGAACAGAAGCAAAGAATTGCAAGGCAAACTCTGCCGAAAAGTTGGACATGGTGTTTCACAATTGGCTGTTCAATACCAGTCGCTGAAATCAAGAGCCCTATAAACACATACCGCCTTGAAAACTCTGACCGAAGCTCGAGACCTAGCCGACTGTCTAGCAGAGATGAACCGCACGATTCAGGAGTCCTGTACGAGGCAGGCTGCAACTCCTACATCTTTTGCCGATATGGTGAAGAAGGGATCTAGCAGTTTTATTCGCCCTAATAATCTTAGCTCCGTGGCGATTTTTCCATGCGACAACACCAAGACCAGTGATGAAACCAAGAACATGGTACAAAAAATCATATGCCCTGGTGAAATGAAGCTGAAAGTACGAGGCGTACGTAAAATAGGAAAAGGAGGACTTATCATCAGCACTGAGACCAAGGATGACCTAGATAAGCTCAAACAAACAGTCCAAATCGCTTCGTCAGGCCTTACCGTCGACGAACCTCGGAAGCGCAAACCTCGCATTATTATACTAGGAGTTCCCGCATCAATGGCCGAAAATGAGGTTTATAAATGCATTTACGACCAGAACATAACGGACAAACATTTGTGTTTCAGGTTTTTTCAGAATTCAACCCCTAAAGGGGAAAATGGGGTAACAAAGTCTGAAAATCAACATCGGTATTGTTTGTATGGTGTATCGGGTCGGGTGTGTTACAAAAACAACGATTTTAAGATTTAATGTGGCGGACCTGAAATACCATCATCATCCCCTGTTGGGGTGCAATGGGGTTGAAATGTCATGTTGAAAAATCAGTATGGGTGTCGATACCGAGATTATCAGGGGTGCTGATTACGAATATGGCATTTATTTTGAGATCCAAAAGACGACGGATTCGACTTCTATACAGGGTTATTGTTGATTTATTGTGATGATTGTGATAATAATGATGATGGTGATGATTGTGATTACGATGATAATGATTTTGATTACGATGATGATTATTGTGATTACGATGAAAATGATACCTCGGAAGCGCAAACCTCGCATTATTAAACTAGGAGTTCCCGCATCAATGGCCGAAAATGAGGTTTATAAATGCATTTACGACCAGAACATAACGGACAAACTGCCTAGGACCCTAGATACATTTATGACCTCAATTAAACTTAGCCACAAATCTGGAAGAAAAGATGCTGAGAGCTGTAATTACATAATAGAAGTTTCAGCCGTCATTTGCAAGGCCCTCATCACGCAGGAAAAAATATTTATCCGTAGTTACAGACCAACGACTATTAGTCAGTACAGTCCAACGAATTTATGCGAGTCCACAAAATGATAACGGAATGATAGAACGTTTACGCGATACCCTATTAGTACATCTTAGATTACTTATACCAGAAAATTGCCATGAACCAGTCGTAAATCTTATGTCGTACGCTAAATAGCATATTTATATATATATAGCAGCAGACATAGCTTCACAAAATGCAGACCACTGACATAATTACGGGTCATACAGATCCTCGAGACAATACAATTATCTGTGCATAATTGCACAAGTAATAATAACACAAGTAGTAATTGCATAGTTGCACATTGTGTTATCATCTGTGCATTTGCTTCAGCAATACGTGCAAGAGCACAATAATAAAATGGCTAAAGATTACGAGGTTAGCAATGAAATATCCCTGCATAAACGTATTGAATTGACTGAGAATAGAAACAAGGATAGAGAGCCTGAAAAGAAATACGAACCAAACCAACAGGTATTTGTCCCCCTAAGGAGGTTAAACGGGGCTCCAAAGTTTGTATGAACATAACGGACAAACTGCCTAGGACCCTAGATACATTTATGACCTCAATTAAACTTAGCCACAAATCTGGAAGGAAAGATGCTGAGAGCTGTAATTACATAATAGAAGTTTCAGCCGTCATTCGCAAGGCCCTCATCACGCAGGAAAAATTATTTATAAATTGGACGTCTTGCCCGGTACGAGACTTCACACTAGTAACGAGATGTTACAAGTGCCAGCAGTACGGTCATGCATCCAAGACATGCAAAGTCGCTGTCCCGACTTGTGGCCATTGCGGTGAAGAAGGACACTCTAGCCAAGACTGCGCAAAAAAATCTGAGGATCCAAAATGTGCTACATGCATGCGCTTTAAAAAACAGGCCAACCACAAGACGGGAGACGCAGTTTGTCCAGCTAAACTAGCAGCCGAATACAGGTATATTAACTCGATTGACTATGAAGGCGCCTAAGAGCGCCACATATTTGTTTCAATCCTAGACGTAATTTATTGTTATTTTTGTAGAATGGATATTAATTTAATTACCGATATCGATAATTCATTTTTAACCGAGTCAAAGTCATGTGAGGTTGAGGACTGCAATCAATATCTCTCCCAGTATCAAAAGTCACTAACCATACTAACCCAAAACATACGAAGTATTTATAAGAACATAGATAGCTTTAACATTTTTCTTCATAGACTTAACTTTAATTGTGATGTTATGGTTCTAACAGAATGCTGGTTATCAAAGCGCCACGATAACCTCCCGGCAATACCAGGATACAACTTAATGTACACTAAAAATAACCACAATCAAAATGATGGTGTCATTGTATTTGCTAAGAAATCATTAAAGGTCAAAGTCGAAGAACCTGATCTACACGATTGTAATAGTAATTGCCTTATCATCAAAATTGGTACAACCACAGCGATAATTGCTTTGTATAGATCCCCCTCCGCAAGAAACCTTACTTCTTTCCACAGTTGCCTAAACCAGATCTTTCAATCACTTAGCCGATTTAATACTGGAATACTAACAGGTGATATTAACATTAACATTGGCTCTGAAAACTGCGACGTAGGGACACAAGATTACCTAAACATCTGCTTCTACCACGGTTTCCTGCCTGCTCACACATTGCCAACTCATCAGAGCGGTTCTTGCCTCGACCATATGATGATGAAAACCACTCATTCATTTATTACGCTTGTTACTAACTCAACAATAACCGACCACCATTCTGTCTTACTAGCCGTAAATTTAACGCTGCCTAAGCAAAATCGCCCCCATACAAAATCTAAATTAAACATAAAAAACTCGAATATGATTTATGCAACATTGATTATGGCCTAGTTTATAAAACTGCTGACGCTAATTCGGCTTTATCGTACTTAATAAAACATGTCCAACAAGCAATATTGCGTAATACGACAGTTGTATCAATAAATAATCGTGTTCATAATATTAAACCTTGGATTACTCCTGGACTAATTCGGTGCATAAGGCACAGAGATAAACTTCATCAGAGAATTAAGAAATTCCCAGATAATTTGATAATTCTAAACACCTATAAAAGATACAGGAATTTCTGCAACAATCTCTTAAAGAAGCTTAAAAATGATTACGATAAAAACGAATTAAATAAAGCAGGCAACAATACCAAGCGAATTTGGAAGCATATTAAAAACGTCACCTACATGACTAAACAACGTGAATCAAATTCGAAGTTACTGCTTACTAATTCTTCACCCCTCTTATCAGCTAACAAAGTAAATAGAAAACTTTGGCCAAACAGATTACGAAACATTGCGCCCGACCATCTTTCAAAAAACTGAACAACAGTTGCAACCTGAAGTCATTTGTTATGCTGGACACTGATGAAAACGAAGTATCCCGAATAATTTCTGGGCTTAAAGATGACTGTGCAGTTGGATGGGATAATATAAGCAACAAGATCCTTAAACTCTTTAAGCATGTATTGGCACCTCCCTTAACGCATATATTTCGAATCTGTCTTTCCAAAGGAATTTTCCCTAACTGTCTTAAAAAGGCTGTTGTTATCCCTATCTATAAATCTGGAGACAGGGACTTGGTTAATAACTATAGACCAATATCACCACTCCCCTCAATCTCAAAAATACTTGAGAAAATTATAAACAGCAGACTAGTTAGCTTCCTAGAAAAAGACAACATCTTGTCACCAGCGCAATTTGGCTTCAGAGCCAAATTATCCACAGCCGATGCGGTGCATAGCCTTACCGATTATGTCTCAGAAGAGCTGGGCAAAGGAAACCAGGTCATGGGAGTCTTCCTTGATTTAGCGAAAGCCTTTGACACTGTCTCTGTTTCTGTGCTTCTAAGAAAATTAGAGGCCAAAGGAATATGGGGTACGCCGCTGACATTGCTTGCTGACTACTTAAACGACCGATACCAATGTGTTAGGATTGACAATTTTACGAGCGATGAGCAGAAAAATACTGGATTTGGTGTTCCCCAGGGGAGTATTTTGGGCCCTACCCTATTCCTGGTTTATATTAACGACTTGTGTAACCTAAATATCAAGCACGGCAAAATCATATCATATGCTGACGACACGGCGCTAATATGTTCTGCTGAAACAGTCGTGAACTGTTTGAAAACGCTCAACTTGGCTTTAATACTGTGACTAATTGGCTTCAAAACAATTTACTAACATTAAATGCTGACAAGGCAAAATACATTCACTTCTCCATGCGAAAACCTCAACTGAACACTGCTAACTTCCATGTATATGCCCATCAATGTGATAATCGGTCAGCCAGCATGTGCAATTGTCCTTCTATCCTCAAAACCAGTAATATTAAATACTTAGGAGTTATATTAGACGACACACTCTCTTTTAGGTATCATATTGAAAGTCTGGTTAAAAGAGTGCGCAAATTAATATTTGTATTTAAAAAAATACGAACTTTTGCAGATTCCAAATTAATCAGACAAGTTTATTTCGCCCTATGTCAATCTATAATTCATTACTGTATCATTTCATGGGGTGGCGCATCAAAAACTATCCTGCTTCCCCTTGAAAGGGCTCAAAGAGCAATTTTAAAGGTAGCAAATTTCCATCCCTTTTACTTTCCCACAGATCAGCTGTATAAATCCTGCAATGTGCTGACTGTGCGCCAGCTATTCATTATGCACTTAGTATTAAAACAGCACACCATGCTCACGTACAATGCTGACAATACTAACAAGAGACGGAAAGATATAGTATGCTTTTCTAATGCAACCTGCAAACATGCCTTTGTGGAAAAATACTTTTCATTTTTAGGCCCATTTCTGTACAATAGATTAAATAAAAAACTAAGTATATAAATAGTTTAACTATTTTAAGAAGTCTATTAATACTTTTTTACAACCCATATCTTATGCACAGACAGAAGATTTACTTGTTGTCTGCAAGTAAACTGCTGACATTTGTTTGTTTATTTTCTATGTAAGTTACAATTTTAGTAATTGAATTTTCTTTTAATGTTAATTTATTTATTTTAAGTAGGTATTTATGCACCTCCTAGCCTGAAACACAGGTTCCACCTAGTTCAGGCAATAAGCAACAGTGCTCTATTTTATTTGTTAAGATACTTAATTGTTTAGGTGCCCCTTTTTATAAATAAACGATTTATTATTATTATTATTATAGTTAGGTGCGACTCTTAATTAAGTTCTTATCAAAACAACACAACCTGTCAACACAACTGTCATTTTTGACAGCGCTCACGGTGATTTTTAATTGGGGTCGGTGTAATCGCAAGATAGCGCATGTCATGACGTCTTCTATGACGATTCAAGGGACATCGATATCGCGCTCACAGTAATTCGGAACGGGTTTATGGACGCTTAAAATCACTCAGCTTTATTCGGAATGCAGCCTGTAAACCCGATACTCATAAGCTCCGTGGAGTTAAGAGCAGGGGGGAGACAGTTAGAACATGCACAACTTCAGTGAAGAAAGAGTCGCCATCTACTTTACTTAACCAATAAACTAGGTACTATATTTCATAATTAACGATAGATGTCTCTGTTCAATTGTGAAAATCAAATAATTAAGTTCTGTAATTTAATTTAAAGTAGTTTTTTATAGAATAATTATTACATTTTTCATCAAAATTATCACGTTTTTATATTTCATGGCTGTTTCGTATTATCAATTATACCACAACCTTGTCTCGGAAATCCTTTTTGTGTAACATAAACTGGCAACATCATACTAAGGCCGCCGCAACTTGCGCTTGCGCTTGAATGTGTTCCGTTAGTCCATCTTATGTTTAATTATATACAAAGTCCCTGTGTAACTGTCAATTCTATTCAAATATGAATGTAGCCGGCGAAATTCTTTCTTGTTTTTTGCAAATAGAAGCTGTGTTTACATCGTATAGTTGATCAAAATGCAATTCGCGAATAGAATGATGGCTTGTATTATAATGTATCATCATTATGTTATGTATTCGCAAAGTTCATTATGATCAACATACGACATAAACAAAACAGCTGCTATTTGCAAAAAAACAAGAAAATTTGAATGATCACCTTTATGTAAACAAATATTGACCTATACGTAAGAAGGTATACATACATTCCTATCTACCTATAGCTACCTATAGAGCCTTAGTTCTCGTTAAGAAATCCAGATGGCGCTTCAAACCGGATGCTTCAAAATGGCACAAGAGGGCTCTCTTCTCCCATATTATTATTATACTCTTTGGTTAAGAGTTAACGGATATTGCACGTAACTACAACAAATGCAACCGTTGAACCTTAGAAATAAACTTTTTTTGTTGTTTATACTTAACTATACTGCGTGGAATAGACATCGATGCACAACAACTAGACAGACACCCCAAGGTCAACATGTTCACTCATAATAAAAAAAAAAATACCATACATTTTGACTGTGTAGATAATTATTAAGTTGTTTTGTAAAAAACAACTAATCCTTTTTGCATCGGGTGAAGAGTTCCACTATAGTTGCCGCCAGTTAAGACCGCAATAGCGGTCCTTGCCCTTTCCCTAATATCTCTTCGTAAGAACCAAAACAAATGAACCATGTATGTATCATTTTTCATTAGAAAACTTGTTGAAGATCACGATAGTTGACGATTCAAGACTTGAACAGGCTTATTTTTGGATTTCAAAGTTAAGAACTTTAATAAATGTGGGTAGGTCAATGACCGCTATTGCGATTTTAACTGGCAGCAACTATAGCTAAATTAATTAGAACCAATATACCTACGTTCCTCCTCGTAAAAGAATAAACCCAAATATTATAGAGAATTAAATTACACACATATTTTGCAGTGGTGGTGGACCCAGTGGATTTGGAAGTCATCCTGAAGAGTTCGTTAGAAAAAGATGATGTTATGCGTTTTGCGAGACATCTCATAGGAAATGGAACAATTTTTGCACCAGGTAAGTATATCAATTTTCTTTCAGTATCGGGTCAGGACCTAAAAATAAGAGAAAATTATAATTGAGATAGTAAGTAAACTCGTTAACAAGAAGTTAGTTTTTTTTTAGACATTATTTTGTACCCTATCACTATGTTTTCCTATTTAACCCAACCAAAAGTTGACTGGTAGAGAATGCCTTGTGGCATTCAGTCCCCCTATGTACCACTATTCTACATGAAGTTTAAATAAATAAATAAACTTATATCTGACGCCTCTTGGCTGAAATAGGAACTAACGCTGTCATCTTGTTGTATCATTATCAATAGCACCTTCGCCTGATAATATGTGGAGTCTCCTAACACAGGCTTATATGCTTAAAAGGAGGCTCCAATCACTAGTTTTTAAGATTTACCTGTTAAAACAATAAACCATTTTTTATTTTCAAGTACCAAAATATTTTTGAAGCATTGTATCATTTGGATCCGAGTCAGTTCTACTCTATTTTATCAATTACCTAACGGGATAAAAAGAAGAAAGATTCAAAATCTCTTGATACTTATGATAGAGCTAATATAGCAACAACAAGAGGTTTTTGAAAATGTTTGTAATGTGTATGTCTTTTATATGGTTTTTTTACTTACATTTTTGGATATTATTAACCTGAAAATTTAAGCATTCGTCCTCCCTAGGTAGCTTCATGGTCATTTCTTGGAGGCTTAGCAACGGCTTTGGCCTTTTTACCTTTTAATTCATGTTATATTAAATCTTTGTTTACTTTGGTGATGTCAGTTAGTGGCAACCCTAGTTTTATTTTTAATTTATTGCTGGAGCTAGTTGTAGGTTGTATAGGTAAATTACATCGACCTCATCCGATTTTCTTTTTAATAATTTTCTAATTTTAAAATGTAAATTATCTGGAGTTGACAGGAGCCTGGTGGTTGAATGGGCAGTCTACGTTCAGAGCTGAGAGCAGAAACATCTCTGGGAAGCTTCATAAAAGTTTATTTAAAGGGCAGTTCCCCTTATTCTTGAGTTTTAAGTCGGCCTTTCTCCGCGCCGCACCCTCACCTAGAACACCTGGAAACCTTGCTGCTTGAGCTGCACAAGCCTGATGAAGATTTGACGCTCCTCGGCCCTCCTCCACGGTCGGAAGACAGAAGTCCTCGGCCCTCCTCCTACGGCCTGAGGATTGACGGTCCTCGGCCGTCCACCACCATCTGAAGACGGATGCCCTCGGCCCTTCTCTACGGCCTGAGAGTTAATGGTTCCTCGGTCCTCCTCCACAGTCTGAAGACGGACGTTCTTCAGTTATTTATTCCATTCTGCGTTCATCTTCAGTATTTTCCGCCAGCTTCACTGGCATTAGTGATTTGAGTAGCTCCAGCTTTTAGGTTAGGATCTTTGTTAATAAATTCTTATAACTCGTCCCCTTGTCAATTTCTTTTAATAGTGCTCCCCTCCAGACTGAAAGTTAGGTAGGTGAGTGCTCAGAGTGACTTTACAGTTTTGTGGATCCTACCCAGGAAATTGTAACGTTACATGTTTAAGTTTTTAAAACTTAGTTTTATTATTATCTTCTGGTGAAACGGTGGCTTAACTTAATAATTATTGTGTTTTTGCTCATAGAAGAAAATAATTGTATTCTTTTTGAATTAAATGAAGTATCTTAAACCGTTACTTTGAATGTAGAGTGTTTATTGAGACTGTTATTTTACAAACTTGCCAGTAGAAACAACCAAGCAGCTACCAAGAAGCAACCATATATTGTATCAGTAATAAAGATCACTATCAACTTGACAGAGATACCACCCAATCAGAAGTAAACATAGTGTGAAAGAAAAGTATTGCTTCACGCAATCAACTTTCCTCTTAAACTTTGCAGTGTCCATCTGGCGTCCTCGGCGCAAGGTCTTGGCTCCGACCTTCACTCCCAAGAACTTGAATCACTTTGCGAAGATATTCTCCAGACAGAGCATCGTGATGTTAGAACAGCTGAAATCAGTCGAAGGGACAGGACCCGTCTCCGTTTGGAAGTATTTAACCAGCTACACCATGGATTCTGTTTGTGGTTAGTCCGAATGTGTTTTTACATCGCAACCTCGTAAAAGGCGAAAGAAAAAAAAGCCTTGTAGTTGGTCGCTGATCATAAAAGCTGGTGGTTCTAATGATTATAATTCTTAAATACACATTTGTTAGGACCGCAAATCATTATTTTAATTAACATACAATTTAATAGGCCAGTCATTTAAAACATCGTGGGTCGAAATAATTGCACTATTGCACTGTACTGATTTTTTTGGTATGTTGATAGAATAAATATATAGTGTTAAACCAAGTTTGGCAGCTTCGAAAGCTCAACTTAAGGTACCACCTACGTACCTGTGTCGACGGCGCGTTCGTATTCCACGCGCGCCTCAAAGAGATGTCAGCAAAAGGAAGGGGTCCGCAAGGGCCGAGGCGTGCCGGGTCTGCGGGACTGTTCGAAAGAGATACCGTGGCCCCGGAACACAATGGGCGATGAAGGAGCATAAACAAAACTGACACTCCCTCCTGCTCCGCCCAGAGCTGGGAGGAGTCATTTGATGATTTCCCATCCGAAACAAACAAAGGTATCTACGTACCTAGACATTTACGAGGGATGAAATAATGACGACGTTTGATTGTCTCTAGAAACGGCCTTAGGCGTAAATGTAAACGCCCAGAAGACTGTAAACTTACCATTTCTGACGGCTTTCGATGAATGCTGCAAGCTGATGGCGGCACGAATGACTCAACCTTGGCTACAAGCAGATGCCTTGTATCGGCTGCTCCCATACCACGCCAGCTTTGAAAGGTGCAAGAATTTGATCTGTAGTTTTATTGATGAGGTAAGTGTAACAGGTGATATCTTTTCGGAAACTCTTTGTGGTAGTGCTCGGTTTCCTTGGCAGAGAAATTGGGTAAGGTGGCATCGGTATCACGAAATGATTATCCCCATACCATAATTATGTTTTCTTTGTCGCTTAGTAAATAATTATGTTCTTTGTAACGATGGGCAACTTTAAGCCAGATTCGATTTTAAACCATCAGCTTAGATAGATTGTTTGCGGTTGTGTGAGGTCGACAGTAAGGTTTAATCAGCAAAGACGTGAGTTCTTCGTGAGACATTTATCCAGTTAATGATTAAATAATTTAAAAGCATTTTGTATATTTCAGGTGATCAAATCAAAACGGAAAAATATGAAGGAACAAAACGACGACGTGAAGAAAAGTGAGTAGAAATACTAAATTCTTGCCATTCACTTGCACAGTCATGATCTGCGCATTTCCGTTCTCAGACAGCCTTAAAACAATTATATTAAACAGTTCTAACCGTACTCTGAACTGGTCGGTTAGACAAGTAGGGTTATTAAAGAGTTCAGTTAGCAGTTGTAAACACAGGTTAACTGCTTGCTAATTGATGTAATTACACATCCTTGGGGTCCTTTCATAAAGTACATATTACAAGTCATGAATAAATAATAAGTAGATTTGTAATGTGTCATTTATAAACATGCAACTGCAGATGTTCTTGGAAAGACAGACTGACACGGTGAATCTACAGAATAAAGACCTTTATCACCACTACACTGATAAGGGGTAATTTTGTTACAATTTTCTTTTTGTTTGTTCACAAACTTGTCATCTGTGTTCATTTGTATTAGTCACATTAATGGATTATCAAATAAAACTTTTGTCTAATTAACCGTAGTCCAACAGAGTATGCGTTGTATTTATATTGATGTTAGATTGTCAAGCCTCGGGTGATGCGACGTGCATCAAGATACACTCGCGTTTTTTACTTATTTTCGTGACCGCTGCGCTCCGCCCCGTGTCGTGGTGACTCTCTGCATGCTCAAAAAATATTTTTTTGTCCGTTGTCTATGTACGAATTTACTTGTTGCTGGTCAGACGACAAAATCGCAAACTTTCGATCGCTTATATAATTACTTACCAAAAAATTCGGTTGCAATAACGATGCTTGCGAGAATCGCATCTTGGATGTAGAGACTTGTGTTTTGGCGTAATGTTCGTTTTTTTATGTTAATGTACTGTCAGCTGTGAAGCTACCCTTTATAAAATAAATAAATAAAATAAATCTTCTTGCGTATCATCGAATCCTTGCAGCTTATTGTATTGTTCATATTCAAGAGTTATTTCTAATGAATTTATATACACACATCAAAAGTATCTAGGGATCAACATATATTTTTGCAATAACTTTTCTCCTGATTGATATTAATTAAAATTTTCTTTAAGGATTCATCAAATAAAGTGTTTTCGTTTGTCACAGTAACGATAAACCAAGTCACCTTTGCATTAATAAAGAAATTTGCCATTTTCCTAATAAAGGGATTTTTGACATTTGAACCACTAACATTAAAGTTCGAAAAAAAGACTGAAATAACAGTTTTCTTTAAAATTTTATTGGGTAACTTAAACAATTAATAATCCGTGTTTCTACCGCGAACACTAACAACACAAGAACATCGGTTTGGCATACTCAAAATGAGTTCATCCAAATCACGCTGTGGAATGGCCGCCCATGTTCGTTGCAACAACAAAAAAAGGTCTTCTTGCGACTGGATACCCTCCATATTCGGCAGAGCTCTTCTCTGTAGCATATCCCATGCATGCTCAATCGGGTTCAAGTCTGGCGACTGAGCAGGCCAGGGCAGGACATTGATGTTAGCTGCGGCGAGAGTCTGTCTTACAACTCTTGCGGTGTGCGGTCGTGCATTATCATGCATTAACTGAAATAAGGGACCGATTTGGACTTGTAGAGGAACGATGACGTCTGATACAATCGTCTCAGCATAAATTTGAGCGTTGAGGTTGCCTCTGATCCAAATCAACTCAGTTCTTCCGCCGATCCAAATACCCGCCCATACCATGATGGTTCCACCACTATAAGGATGGACTTCCTGGCAGGATTTTAATCGCTGTTGGCGTCCAGGGGTTCTCCAGTGTCGTATACGTCTTGTATCCGGTCTCATACCAAAACGAGACTCATCAGAAAAGCACACGAAACGCCATTGTTCTTCTGCCCAATTTCTGTGTTCAAGAGCCCATTGATATCGAATCCTACGATTGTGCATTGCTATAGGTGGTACCCGTAGCGGTCTTCGGGAATGAAGGTTCACTTCATGCAAGCGGTTTCTGACTGTTTGGTCGCTAATTAAGTTCCCTGAAGAGTGATGAAGCCTCACGGCTAACATCATGGCGGTTATTGTTGGAGCTCTTCGAGTTAAGATTTGAATGTATCGGTCTTGTCTCCGTGTGGTGCAGCGATACCGTCCTCCATGGCGCTCAGCCACGGTACCAGTGCTTCGGTAACGTGTCCAAAGTCGACTGATAACACTCTGACTTGTATTCAGAGCTAAAGCTACAGTACGTTGCCGGGAACCAGCTTCTATCATTCCCACGGCTCTGAGCATTTCTTCCCTGCTTAAATGACGTCGCCGCTCCATAATAACGTTGGTTTTAATCAGTAGTAGGGAAACAGTAGCACTAATAATGTCTTCAATGCGTTGTATGTTTTTATAGGGAAAATATTGACAGCTTATTTTCATCTTTTACTCGAATTTGATTGAGAGTTCCTGATTCAAATTATGAAATGCACCAAAAAGGATCCATATAAATTTATAAAATCATAAATTTATTACAAAGCCACATCTCAATCTCAAGAAATCCGCATAAAAATGCTTGATCCCTAGACATTTTTGATGTGTGTATATTTGAGTTTTATTCCCTGTCGTTTATATCCAAGGATAGGAAATTCTTCCATCTCGACGGTTTTTCCTTGCGGTTCATCGTATTGCCGATATCCAGGGATTGGCGTTCTTGCTGTTTTGGTGGATTTGGTATTGGATCTTATTCCTTCGTCGATTGGCGGTTTTTCCTTCTTGAATGAAGACAGAACAAAAGGTCCAAAAAACTCAAATCTATCATAACTCTTGATCGATTTGAGGTTTTTCTTTTGCGGCTCATCGTATTGACGATATCCAGGGATTGGCGTTCCTGCTGCCTTGGTGGATTTGGTATTGGATGTTATTTCTTGTCGCAGTTTATATTGTCGATATCCAGGTATCAGACCTTCTGTTTCGATAGGTTTGAATGATATCCTTTGCGGTTCTTTATTTTGTCTATGATATCTAGAGGTTTTTTCTGCCTTGACATGGTTCACATGGTTGAGTGTTTTTCTTTGTGGCTCTTCTTTATTTTTGGTTTTGGAAGTTATTTCTCGTTGCTCCTTATATTTTTTATATCCAGGTATTAGATCTTCTGTCTTGATAGGTTTGAATGATATCCTTTGCGGTTCTGCGTTTATAAGATGTCTAGAGATGGACGCATTGATAGACGCTTCTTTTGTTTCGATGAATATAAACCTTGTGGTAAAGACGATGTTTCCTATTGTTATGAACAGTGCACTTTTCATTTTTATTGTATTCTACTACCGTTCTCATGTATTTTTATTACATTTTTATATAGTTTCGTAATTTAATTTGATTTTTTTATGGCTTTCTTTTGCTCGTAATTGGTAAAGTCCACTCGGCCGTATTCTAGATGATGGTTTTATTTCTATAAGGTTTATAGGGCTGCGGTTGGGCTTTAATTGTTGCAAATTTACTTAACTTTATACAAATAACGAATGTTAATTGTTAAAATTGCACAGTGTTTGAGTTATAAAAAGTGAAAAAAGTCTCGCAGATTATCGCGTGGTGCGCAGCGAGCACAAGTTTTTCGAAGTTACAAATTTAGATTCACACCACCCTATCTAATCTATACAACATATCAAAAATGCAGAACCACATCATGTTTTGCGATTTTAATGTTAATTTCCACTGGGCCAAATAAAATGTGTGTATGAAAGGTCAGTTTGCTATCAAACAGTCCACCGAAGTCTTTTACTGTCAATGCTCTAGCTATAGAATCGTTGCGCGTTGTGCTCACGTTGTAGTCGTACTGTGTGGGACTCCGCGTGCGGCTGAAGCTCATAATTTGGCATTTAAAGGAGTTTAATTCCATTTTGTGGCATCGATTTCACGAGAGCTATACGAGTTCATATAGTCAGACACAGTGTTTGCAGTTGAATATATTTTCAGATCATCGGCTTATAGTGGTTATTATTTGTGGCAGATCGTTTATCATAATAAAGAAGAGAAAGGGACCTAATATGGAACCCTGACTCACACCTGATCGTGTATGATATACATGTGAGTTGTATGAGCCAAGGCAAATTACTGACGGTCCCGGAGATAGTCAGAAATCTGAAGAAAAAGATTGGGTGTAAATCCTGTGGCACTTTCCTTGCGTAACAAGATATCTTTATTAATTCTATCAAAGGCCTCTTTGGGTATGAAGATAAATTATTATTCCCTAAATTCCTAACATGTTATTATACGAAATACATTCATGATGTTTCATCACTCTTATGAACGTGTAATGTGAAGCTACATAAGTTAAAAAAATGAACATCATTTCAGATTCCGCTCAAGACATGAAGACATTCCTGGAACTGCTAATAGAGGCATCAGGAGGAGACCAGGGATACTCCAACTTGGAGTTACAGGAGGAAACCCTGGTCATTGTGGTCGCTGGTACCGATACTTCGGCTGTAGGAGTATCCTTCGCTGTGTCTATGCTGGCAAGGCATCCTTATGTACAAGAGTTGGTGTATAAAGAGTGAGTCTCATCATCATTTTAGCAGCTAACTTAGACGTGCTACGCATTTTTTCAGGTCGGCATAACGCGGCACACGTTCCCTCTCATTGAGAGGAGGCCGTGTCCCAGCAGTGGGAACATTATAGGCTGATGATGATGATAACACGGCACAGCCAGGTGGAAAAATAAAGTTTGGATTGTGCCACCCAGCCTGTGTCGAATCATACGGACCTGAACAAATACAGAAACCTTGAGATCACCGGAAGATGCGACTGCGATATCGCTCGATGAATTATTGTCAAACATAAAGGTGGTAGGGACCCGGCCACGGACCCGTTTAAGGTCACGGGAATCCTTTGGATGCAGAAGGCGCAGATCCTGTTGTAGTTGCGTTGTTTGCTTACGGAAAGCCCAGCCCAGCCAGTCTTCTTTCAGCTGGACAATGATTGAACGAATTTCAAACATTATGTAATAAAACGCTGCAACAACCACTTTTATACTGTTTCTGTTATTAATTCTTCTTTTTTTCCCACTTCTCAGATTAAGGGAAGTATTCGGTGACTCAGACAGACCAGTAACTTCCGAAGACTTGTCTCGTCTCAAGTACCTGGACGCCGTGATCCGGGAGACGCTGCGGCTGTACCCCCCTGTGCCTGTCATTGTCAGGAAAATTGAGAAGGATGTGCAACTCCGTAAGGATTTTATTGACATTGCTACGACATTGTCCGTTATGTTCCTTGGCTTCTTAAACACCTGTCTCGTAACTTTGGCCCTTTCAACACTATAAGTCTGTACGTACTGACAGAAAAACAGATAGCGAGGAGACCTTCCACGGAGAATTCTAGATTATGCATTTGGCAGTGAAGCCCTGAGACAGGCAATCCTTTACTAGAAAGAAACGAAGCTGATTGAGATTACTGTTAAGCACTTCAATTTGCTACACGCCTTTCAGGCGATTAGGAATTTCATATCGGTTAAATTGACGAACTTCCAAACAAAATTTCATTCGAAATTTGAGCCAATATAGAAATGAATTTACAAAAAGTCCTACTTAGTCATCGCCTTCATTATACTTTTAGGGCGCTTGTCGAAATATTTTTTCGGAGTGAGTTTTCTGTACTTAATTGAACTTAAGGTTATTGTTTAAATGGTTATAGCATCAGGTGTAACGTTGGTGGAAGGTTGTGGCGTGGTGGTGAACATCTGGGGCACGCAGCGCAACCCTCGCTACTGGGGACACGACGCGGAGCTGTTCCGCCCTGAACGGTTCATCCACACGCCGCTCGCGCATCCCGCTGCCTTCATGGCGTTTAGCTATGGACCTAGGAACTGTTTAGGTATTCACGTTATTATAGTCTATTTGGGGTTGGCGCAATACGTTTTTTTCTCCCATTCCCATTCCCATTCTTCTTCTGTCAGACGTCACGGCACCATTTACTCCTTTCTCTTTCATATCATTCCTCTCCCTCTCCATCCATCATTATAGTATTCACGTTATTTCCAAATTCTAAATGAAGCAGAGGTCAATGTCAGAAGGGCAGTCGCTCTATGACCTCTCGTTAGACTGGAAGTCGACTAACGCATCGTTGACGACCAACACATTTGGAAAAAGGCAGATAGACTCCTATATTATTTATTTATTTATAGGAAAATCAACTGCTATAATAGCCATGGATAACAATTTTATATGTGACACAGAGTCAATTGCAAGTTCTCGCGTAAAAACAGAAAAAGTAGTAGCAATCTTAGAATCACTAACAAGCACGATAAAAATAAAAGTAATAAAAATAAATATACAATATAAATACACGGCACGGTTGGCGCATTGGCTGAGCAATTGGCTGCTGGGTACGTGTCGCGGGTTCGACTCCCGAACGGTAAGTATAGAAATTTGTATGGCCTTCAGGTAGTGATTCCGGGTCTGGCTGTTACTGTATTTCAGTTGAAATGTTTGTGGACGTACCCACGATACAAAAATCGAGGTCAAAAGCATTTTGTAATAAAAAAATCCTTATGTGAGGAAAAACTAAAAAAAAAATACAGCACTACGCGCTTTTAAAAACAGCGTTCAGCCGAGTGCGTACAAAATAGGTTTTGGTGGTAAATCGGTGAAATTAGAACTCTTTACAAAGAATATTAAACTCCTTACAAGCTCGCACTACTTATGAGTTTTGGTTGAAATTAGAAGAGGAAATAGGAACGAAGATAGGCGGATTAAATGTAACTGATCTCTAGGGGACATTGAAATGCAGTTTATGCAGGAGGTCAGGACATTCTGTCTCGTTAACTAAGGTACTTACGGTTGAGAAGTTTGCACATAATAATCGCAACACTTTACTTTAAAACCGTAAAACCGTTACCGAGTATTATAAAGAGATAGCGAAGATATTTAAATTAAACAACAAGGTACACAAAATAATGCATACAACCTTCAAATTCGCTGTAAATGGTTATCAGAACGGTATGGTATGAGAAGCCGGAAAGTCGAAAAAATAGAAAACGAATTTAAAATTAGTTTAGGTTATTCGTTTTTTTGCGGCCTGCAAATGACAAAACACGTAAGAAAATTTAAATTTCGCGGGCTACCTTAGCCTTTAAGCTTTTTTAGCAATTTTTCTAACTGTAACTACAGTGAAGTATATTTTAACGAATTAAATAGACGTTAATAATCTAGAACTCTAAAGCATTGATTTTGTCAATCAGATTTTATATTAATTGTGTATTTAACGAGTTTTGTTTTTTTTTACTAAAGTGGCGCTAGTGTGCATGGGCTCCCCCATGCACACTAGCGCCACTTTACCCCTTAACCACATTAACTTACGTTTATAAGTGGTAGGGACGCGTTTCCTGCTAAATTTCGTCCGATGATATTACAGAAAATATCTTCATAGCGAGCATTTTTAATTGATATTATTTTTCAGGTTACCAATACGCAATGATGTCAATGAAGACAGCACTAGCCACGCTCATCAGAAGATATCGAGTATCTTGTGACATGTGCAGAAGTAATGGATTCAAGGCAGAAGAGCACCCCCTCAGAGTGACCTTCGATGTCATGATGAAGGATGTTGATAGGTTTACTGTGCAGTTGGACAGTAGGAAAAAGTGACCGAACGCAAAGTGAAAAAGTATTGTTACATTTTTTTTACTATACTAGAACAGAGGTACAGGGAAATTGTCTTAAAATACTTTAGCTCTTTTTTACAGAATACAATTTTGGTATAGGTACTTAATTTTTTGGTCAAGCGTGAGTTGTCCGTAAGAATTAATTAAATTGTTTTTTTATTGAATGTCCTTCCAATCTGTTTCGTGTAAGGTTCGTTTCATTGTATGTGATAGAAAATATTCGGGGTAGCAGAAACAGGTCAAACATTGTAATTTTTTTTGTGTTCCTTTTTAATGCTGATCCACTCAATTTCATGTGAGGATCACCCTATATAAAAAAACTTTTTTGCAAAAAATAAAACCGACTTCAAAAACACAACAAAGTGAAAAATAACTTTAGCTTCAGAATTCGGTGACTTGTGTGTTTGATTCAGTTTCTTTGCCACCGACTTCTGAAGCTAAAGTAATTTTTCACTTTGTTGTGTTTTTGAAGTCGGTTTTATTTTTTGCAAAAATGTTTTTTATTTTTCTATTTTTAGTTGTAATATCCTATACAAATATTAGCTATACATTTATATTAACATAACATAACATCACGCCTGTAATCCCCGAAGAGTTGGGCTGAGGTGTACCCAATACGACCGATTTGCTGTCTATAATTGAAGAGTTCCATTGTATTTCTCCGATGATCACCATCAGATCTTCACCAAATTTAAACGGGACCACCGCGAAGTAATTTTCTTCCAAACAAAAAAAGAATCATCGAAATCGGTTCACAATTGGCGAAAAAAAGGCTAAACATACATACAAAAAAAAAAAAAACAGACGAATTGATAACCTCCTCTTTTTGGAAGTCGGTTAAAAATCACCTGTCACTACATTCGTACACGTTAATCTTCGAAACCTACCACTCGATTTCAATGAAATGTGAATTTGTATGGTTGATTCCAGCCTGAAAGCTGGGTCGCTAGTATTATCATAAGCCCGATGTGATATCCCAACGCCAAAAATTACTAACTTTCATTCAAACTTTCATACAAACTTTCATACAAACTTTCATCTCTTATCCTATGCCTTTGAGAACTATAAGTACCTTTCGTAAGATAAAAGGGAATCTTCAAGCTAATTGACCTGAGCGATTGAGTTTGTATGGTGGACAGTAAATGAATGAATTTAATGCCGGGTACATAATAATTATACGAATTACCCAGTAGGTACTGCTGGTACCTGGGTTGTAGAGGTCAGAGCCACGTAAAATACTCACTGGTATTAAGCTGCATGTTTGACACATTATTAGATTTAAATTATGTTGATATATGTAGATGTTGAACTTAAGAATTAAATATAAAGGGTGTAAAACACCTCTTAACGAAGCCGAAACACACTTATTCTCCTCATCATTGCGATCATTTTTTTGTTCTACACCATACCTGGGAACCTTCTAGTTACGGAGATATTGGGGGTCAAAGTTCCAACTTTTTGACAAGTTTTTTTTTAGATAGGTACAAGTTTTTAATGTAAGACTTTCACTTTAAACACCTCCACGACCCCCGTACTATTCAATCCATCCATCAGCACAATGTTTTGAGTGCGTTACATTGAGTTCTACGATAAAACATGATTTTTCACCCCAAAAAAAAAAGTCGTTTCCCAGCAATAATTTTTGCGTAAAGTTACTTACTTTGATGTACAGAATGCTTGGTTGACGGCTTCGTGATGAGGTCTTTTACACCCTGTATGTAGGTACCTAATAACTAGCGTTAACTGGCAGAAATTTTGTAAATAAAATGATTTTCAAAATACCTGCATTATTTTTATTAATTATTACTCTCTTCCGCGTAAAGTGTGGGCTATGGAACCTTTCTCTCTTTGTTGTGTCTCTTGATCTCCGAAAACTCACTTTTGAAATTGTAATTATGCGTTCTTTACCAGCGTGTTCCTATTTGCCAAACATTAGTATGTGGTGTTTGTGTATGTTAACATAATGTTTACATTGAATATTATTATTCATTACGAAGATAACTTCTTGTGCATTTACTGTAGTATTTTAAAGTGTAGGCCTTTAAATAGAATTGATATTGATGATCTGACTACCTAATCAATGTTTCACGTTATTTAGGCAAGCGCCATTTAATTAGAAAGAAAGAAAGAAAATATTTATTTGACGTCAGTTGTATAAGCACAAACACATAAAAAAGGATACAAAATAAGGAGGAAAACATAGTACTTACTCGTATGTGCTGTGTACCTCACGGCTGCGCCAAAAAGGTCCATTTCAGCATTCATGCCAGACAGGTGATGCTGTCTGACGCTGGTCTTCCAATGAACCTTGAGGGGGAAGTGACGGAAAACAGTTTCAAACAAAATGTATAAATAAATGGTGACAAATAAATATATAACTGGTAAATTAACTAAATGTGTATTTATAGAAGAATGTAAGTATAATAAGTATTTTATTGTGTTAGAAAGTAACGCTGGTAACAATAAATAAAAACAGATGAGTTTCTTGGCATAAATATTTTTAAAATAAAATAAAGTAGGCATACCGTATTTTAGTTTTAACGTAAACAACTACTTACCTATATGAAATATAATATGAACTAGGTACTTACAAAGAAAATATATGACTTGTACCTATGTGTGCAGGCTAAACAAAAACAAAATGAACCTATACTCGTATAAGTAGGTACAAATTAGGACATGGCGTGTTTCTGTCTCGCAATTTTGCTGTAAATCCATTTGTGTCTGACAAGAATATTTTGTAACACGGTCAATTATGTTTGTTGTTCAGTGCTCAAAACTTGCACGTGCTTTGTTGTAAACAAGACCTTGATTTGTTATACATACATATACATACAAATACTCAGATCTTCTTCCCTACTTCTCTATTAGTCGTCATCTCATGAGTCACCCCTTATCTAGACATCAATTGTCACACAGTGCATCCTAAGTAATTTATAATCTAATTTCCACGTTGTCATAAAGTTGATAATCGTTTCTGTAGAAATGACATCAGCTGATCAAACGATTTTAATTGAATAGACTTAACTTCCATATTTTTAGGGTTCCGTACCTCAATACGAAAAAACGGAACCCTTATAGGATCACTTTGTTGTCCGTCCGCCCGTCTGTCTGTCAAGACCCTGTATGTCAAGAACGCGTATAGGTATCGAGTTGAAATTAAAACCATATATATGCAAGCCTACGGTCCCTTGAAGCTGTGAAAAATCAAACTTCTATGTTAACTTAAAAAAAAAGATTTATGCCGCAATAAACGTATAACAAATTTTACAGGGTACTTCCCATTGACCTAGAATCATGAAATTTGGCGACAAGCAATGTCTTACAGCACATGTAAAGGGAAAAATCTAAAAACCGTATATATGTAGTTTAATAACAAATTACCTATAAGATTATACGGAACCCTCGGTGCGCGAGTCCAGCTCGCACTTGGCCGGTTTTTTTTTTTTTTTGCAACTGTTTGAAACATACTCGGTATTTGTCTAGAAACTCAAAGAACTCTTATGGCATCATTTAAAATATTATATTTTACGTCGATAAGTAGGTAAGTAGTAAATTTTTTATCGCAAAAAACAATGTTCCGGAACAAGAGTCGGAAAAAAAATTGGACTTCCCATACAAAATATCGCACACGTACTCTACACAATTAGTATCAAGAAGCAAGGGTATATTGCCCAGTTTGATGTTTTGAGTCACCCCATAAGAGGTATTGCGCTTTTTGCGTTACACCTTGTCTAAGTAATATTATTATAAAAAAACTTGTTTACTGCAATCAAAACTAAAAAATGCGTGATCACACTAACTAGTAGTTAACTATTGTCATAAAGTAATCCATGTCACATAATTAATTAACAATGGGTTATTATTCAAATACTGTTTATATTTAGACTACCAAACGCGTTTAGATTTACATCATATGTCACGTGTAGGTAACACATGAAATAACTGAGTCAATATTAACTTTAATACATTAATTCCAAACCTACATCAAATGATGGTAATTATGTTTGTCTGTTGTAATAATAGGGATCATCATCTCATCCGACATATGACCACGGTAGGACGTAGGCCTCTCTCGTACTCCCAAGTACCAAACTACACTGGAGCGCAAATAAACTGGGCCATCCGCTTCCTTGGAACTCTGATTCGATTTTCTCAAAAAGTTTAAAACTTACAACTATCAAAGGTAAACCTAGAGAAAGTGCATTTCATACTGATTAAAATGAATGTTGATATTCATTGGGATCAATTGGTGGCTCGGTTTATTTGCTGTCCAGTGTATAATAAAGCGCAAAAGCGAAGCGTATATTCTTTTTGCTAAGGCAAGTCGTTGGATCCCAGCTGCGCAGAGCTCCTATTTTTGTTTGCAGGGTTTAAGGCAAATACACTTTGGCAAAATGGGGATTAAAGATCCTTCCGACACTCAGTGTGACACGACCAGGCAGGTCCTTTCTGTGTTAGGTTCCAATAACCATTCTTCTTCTTTCGTTTCTATAGTATAATACGACTCACATACTTACGTTTCTTGGGCTCAGTAGTTTCGGTGGTCACGATTAACACATTGGACACATTTCTTAGCAAGTGAGACATCTCACTTGCTAAGAAATGTGTCCAATGTGTCCTTACAACTGCATATTAGAGGACTTAAAACAAATGCTTGAGACGCTGCGTTAATCGTGACCACCGAAACTACTGAGCCCAAGAAACGTAAGTATGTGAGTCGTATTATACTATAGAAACGAAAGAAGAAGAATGGTTATTGGAACCTAACACAGAAAGGACGACGGGTGCTTGGTTTGCTTGCTTTTCTCGTTTCCTCTAGTACCCGTCACTCCTTCAGAAAAAATCGAAATGCTCAGTGGGTACCTTCCAGAAGGTATTCCACCTTCCACTGCTGCACTGCGAAAACTTTTAATGTATCGGCATAGAAACCGCGATACTTCTGTGTCTAGTTAAATGAAGTATTAAACTGAAATATTAAACTGAAGTATTAATAAACTATAAAATTAGAAAAGAGTGTTATGAACGAGAAAGTATTACAGAGGCAAAGAGGAACACTGAAAAGAAAGTAAACGCTTGGGGTGAACTGAATGAAAAAGTACCTGACACTAATATGGCTACAAAAAGTAACCAGAAAGTGTCGCTATGTGGAAGAAGTATTTCAAAGATGTTTCGTAGTCAAGTACATACATCGGTGAGCGGTGACCATTAACTGTTATAGTCAATCGATGGTTCGTAGAAACTTATAAAATATGGACGGCTATTGAACTATAAATCCAAACAGAAAAACCACACGACACTGCTAGTGAAGAAAACACTGATGCTAACTTAAAATACACAAAAACTGACGACAGTCCGTCAAAAGCTCGCAACTATATCAGTCGTGAACACGATTTAGTAAAAGCCACTTTCAGATAAACGAATTAAGGTTTTAGTTTAAGTATTTCGTGAATTAAAGACGATGCTGTTGATCCTAGCGGCAGTGCTCCTGGTGTTCTGGACAGCGATTTCCAGGTGGAAGAACAGAAGACTGATGGCGTTGGCAAAGCAGTTAGCTCCAAGGAGTATAGCTTTACCGTTTGTGGGGCATGCTTACCGGTTCTTGGGGAATGATGAGGGTAAGGATTTTCTCGTGTCTTTCAAGCTGAAGACAAGGATTTTCTGGAGTTTCCTAGAAAAATTGTAGTCCTTGATGTAGAAAAAATGCTTTGAAACATTTTGAAGGGTCTAAATACAGGGTGTATTTAGACCCTTCTAACGAAGCCGAGAGGCACTTACTGTTCCCATCATTGCGATCATTTATTTGGTTTAGCTAGACCATAACTGGGAACCTTCTGGTTACGGAGATATTGGGGGTCAAAGCTCTAACTTTAAATAAAATACAAGTTTTGAATGTTATAACTTTATCTTAATAAATACCTCCACGACCTCCGTACTATGCATCGATCAAATCAAATCAAAATCAAAAATGTTTATTTGCTAGAAAATACATAGAAATTCAAGGAAAGATTTTATGTCCTAAAAGTATTTGTATTCTGCCTGCAAGCAAGTTAAAAAAAAATATTTCAAATTATTATCAGTACAGTTTTGAGTGCGTTACATTGAGTCCTACCGGACCCTGTTGCTATTATGTACATTTAGTTAAAGAACATCTTGAAAAGCATTAGAATTTCATTATAATATAGGGATATTAATATAGGTATGTGTCTTTCTAGATCGCATGGAAACTTTTAAACGAATAGGCAGAGAAGCATTGGAAAAAGATGGTCTCATATCTCACTGGCAAGGAAATCGACTCTATATCCGTAAGAAAACGTTTCACCAAAAACAAAATAACTTTAGTTACAGTTGAACAGTGGAGGCCACGTAGAAACAGCCAGGATTTAGGGTCATAAGTTCGAACACAGACAGGCACTGTGTGTAAATTATTTCATCACAAACGATCTCAAATCGATGGAGGAAAACATCGTGTGGAAATCGGCATGTCGTAGAAACAAAAAAAAACTTCCAACCCTTAATAAGTAGACCCACGCAGTGGAACATGGCACGAGCCCACACCCTCTCACAGCAAGGAGGCCTGTGGTGGAGTTCAAGCATTCAAGGCTTATTGAGTATATTCCTACACTTAAACAATTTACTATGAATACTTGTCATCTTTCAAGTATGTTTGTTTCAAATCTGTCGACGGATTGAACGGCTACTTAACCTCACTTACAGTGGTGGCGGAACCTGAGGCTGCGGAAGTTCTGCTCAAGTCGTGCTTAGCCAAAGATGACGTGATGAAGTTCTTCAGAGTCCTACTAGGAAACGGCAGTATATTTGCACCAGGTAGTTTAGTTATTAATCTTCGCAAAAGTATGTTAGTAATTCTACTGTTGTCGAATTTTGTAAAAAAACCTGGTTCAGTGAGTGACTGAAGATTGATGTGTCATATTTCAGTCATTGATGGTTTCGTAGTGAGCAATCCAACTATTATAAGTACCTAAGTGATTCGACAAAGTATCAGAGTAGTAGCAATAGGCCGGCTTAAGTGCTCCGTGTAAAAAATGCTTTACACAAACAGTTTTGGCCATTTTTTAGGAGATCGATAAAGATCAGTCAAAAGTTTATCTCTTTTACCGTCACAGTATCAATATGGCGTCCCCGTCGCAAAGTCTTGGCTCCGACCTTCAGTCAGAAGAACCTCAACTCTTTCGTGGTGGTGTTCTCTCGTCAGAGCCGTATCATGGTGGAACAGCTTCGGGACGTAGCAGGGAGAGGAGCCTTCTCTGTGTGGAAGTATCTCACTACTTACACCATGGATTCTGTTTGTGGCAAGTATCTATTTCAGAGTACGTAGACGTTTTTACGGCCGTTAGAGGCAGCTCTATTCTTCGTGTTCCACGCGCGCCTCAAAGAGAGTCAGCAAAAGGAAGGGGTCCGCAAGGGCCGATGCCTGCCGGGGCTGCGGGACTGTTCGAAAGAGATACCGTGGCCCCGGAACACAAAGAGCGATGATGGAACATGGATGGGTTTTAGTCAGTAAAAGTCTGACACTCCCTCCACCCAGAGCTAGAGGAGTCATTTGATGATTTCCCATCCGAAAAAAAAGGCATCTCTATTCTTAGAAATCAAGCGTGCCGCTGTTAATTCGGTCTACAAAACAGAAGCCATGTAGACATTGGGGGATAAGAAGGCGGTCTGTGACAGAAGTTGTATGTTCAACGCATTTGCAAAGCTACTACAAGACATTTAAATATTTACCTACGTTAAATCTCTTTGAACGCTACGAATTTTATTGTTACTGCCGTGTCTAGATCCGAGCGGGTGGATTTCGTAAACTGTGGTTTAGTATTTAATCGTGAAGGATGGTCTACTGATGGATTCTTCTTCATTTTTGTGTTAAACTTAAAAACTTAAGACCGATCTCCATAACCTTACAGAAACAACGTTAGGCATACAAGTGAATGCCCAGCTAAAACCTGAGCAGCCATTTCTCAACGCCTTTGAGAACTGCTGTCGTTTAGACGCCAGGCGCATCTGCCAACCCTGGTTATACAATGATAAGCTGTACAGGTTCTTCTGCACTGACGACTTCGAGTTGCATTCACATAGTAAAGAACTGATTTGGAGTTTTATGAACAAGGTGAGTGTTTTAACGTTCACTTTTTAAAGTTCCGTTGCAATGTATGGTTTCAGGGAATTGCTATAATCAAAATGCTTGGTAGGTGGTGGTTGATCTCAGTTTAGCGCTGCAATCTTCTAGATCTGATCTCGTTTCCGATTTTTACTACACTTAGATTGGCATCTTTTTTAGCAACTATGGCCAGTGTCCCTGCCGACTTATTCATTGTCCACGTCAACATGCTACTTTGCTATTTTACAATAAGGCCATATTTGTAAATTAATCAAGATCTTAATACATTTATTTTTATTTACAGATCATTGCCTCAAAATGGGAGTCACTAAAGAAAGAGAAGATCGAATACAATGCAAACCACTGTGAGTTAATTCCAATTATTGTGGAAACCCCCGATATTAAAATCCATTAAATTGAAGTATAATCTGTCCCCTCAGCATACAAACAAAGTTGGAAGACCTTCCTGGAGCTGCTCATTGAATCTCCAGGAGACTACGGTAACGTGGAACTGCGAGAAGAAACTCTGGTCATCGTGCTGGCTGGTACTGATACGTCAGCAGTCGGAACTGCGTTCACCACAGTCATGCTGGCCAAGTATCCTGACATACAGGAGAAGGTTTATCATGAGTAAATGATTTTATCATCCTTACTTCTTATTCACTCCCGTATACCGTGCCACACACGCAAACACGAACACGCGAGCGTCATTTGTTTATTCAACTAACGCGTGCGTGATAACCCCAGACATGCTCAAAAAACGCTGTAACAAAAAACCATTTTTTCCACTTGTTTTCTCCGTAGCTGTCGCGTATTGCATCACCGTGTCGTTTGCGGCCAAGCAGTAACCTACCCCTTTTTGTGAGCCACACCAAATATTTTTCAGATTGCATGAAGTTCTTGGCAACTCGGACAGGCCAGTGACCCCTGAAGACCTGCCTCGACTCAAATATCTTGAAGCAGTGATCAAGGAGACGCTGCGACTGTATCCACCTGTACCATTCATCGTCAGACAAGTTCACAACGATGTTACCGTGCGTAAGTATTTTAAGTTCGAAAGATGCGGTAATCATTGTCGCTATGTTCTCTCTCCAGTTGCATCTTAAGAATCTTAACGTATTGAATATTTTGACTTGATTTTTTTTGTATAGCTTCAGGTATAACCTTGGTGGAAGGCTGTGGTCTCTTCATCAGCATCTGGTCCATACACCGCAACCCTAAGTACTGGGGAGACGACGCGGAGCTGTTCCGACCTGAACGGTTCATCCACACGCCGCTCGCGCATCCCGCTGCCTTCATGCCATTTAGCTATGGACCGAGGAGTTGTTTAGGTGAATATGTCGACAGTGGAATGCCATAACGATTTGCGACGTTTGGCCTTGCGCAAAAAGTTGAAAGTCTTACAGCCCCTTCAATATCGCTTACCACAATTCCAATTTCCACTGTCTAAATGTATCAAGAGAAGCATAATGATTTTTTCAGAGGAGTTGCGCAGAAAATAATAATGCATTGAAATTCAATGTTTTTTTGTTTTGCCGATACGATTTTTGTTACGCTTTACAGAGTAATAATAAAAATCGTTTATCGTATCGTCTTAAAAAATAAAATAGAGCACTTTTGCTTATTGCCTGAACTAGGTGACCCTGTGTTCCAGGCTACAAAGTCATCAAGTCAGGTAATTTGTTCATGCTGTGATCTCATTTCATGAGTACGTATGTAGGTACAGTAACCTTTTTCATTTCCAGGATATCAATACGCCATGATGTCTATGAAGACTGCTCTAGCGACACTTTTGCGTCGATACCGCGTTATACCGAGTGAAGCAAAGAACGGTTCAAGTGAAGCAAAGAACGGCTCAAGAGAACTGAGAGTGAAGTTTGACGTCATGATGAAAGATGTAGATGATTTCGTGGTACAACTTGATTTGAGAGCTTAAATTAAAATGAAAATGGATGAAAAAAATGAAATTTGTTTTTTTTTTTTTTTGAGTGAATGATGATGAATGAATTCATCCGTTATTTATTTATTTGGAGTTGATTATGCTGTTTACATGCAATATGTAGCTACTGATTGGTTTGAGAAAAGTAAATTTAGACCGAATAAAATATGTACAAGGATGGGTTCTGAAAAAGGGTAATAAACCTGCTTTAAAGTAAATAGATATTTAATTTCGGATCAGGATTGTTGCTGATATCTTAACTTAATTAGAATCGTGACCATTATGCAGTAACTTACTGTCTACTCTGAACATTCATCTTAATTGCTGTTGACTGGTAGAGAATGCCTTGTGGCATTAAGTCCGCCTATGTACCACTATTGTGCATGAAGTTTAAATAATTAAATAAATTGCTAATTAATGGTAAAAACATTTAAATATTACAATAAGTATTGTTAGTTGACATGAGAAACTGTCGTAGTTTATAACCGAATTCCAAAAAGAGGAGGTTATCAATTCGTCAGAATGTTTTTTTTTTGTGTGAATGTTCAGCGTTATCTTCGACAATTGTGAACCGATTTCGAAGGATCTGTTTTTGTTTGGAAGAAAATAACTTTGCGGTGGTCCCGTAAATGAATTTGGTGAAGATCTAAAGCTGGTCTTCGGAGATATACCATGGAACTCTACAATTGTGGACAGCAAAACAGCAAGAAAACCAGGAAATCTTAAATTAATTTAATTATTTACAAAAAATGGGAAACTAACTAATTAGTTGCTCGAAATGGGCTCCATTCTCTTGGATACACAAATTTATTCTTTTAACGAATTCATTTCTAGTAACCTTTAATAAAGTGTTGTGGTGAATATTATAAATCGTATTCTGAACTTCAACTCTCAACTCGTTGTCATTCGCATAAGATTTCATGTAAATTTGATTTTTTACATATCCTCACAAAAAAATCTGATGGGGTGAGATCTGGCGATCTCGCAGGCCATCTGATTGTGCCGTGTGTACCAATCCAGGTATTAAAATGGTTATTAATGTAGGCAGTAGTGATTCTGCTGTTATTTACTGGAGCACCATCTTGCTGTAGAATTATTTGGTTTCGCTCTTCCTCGGGGAAACCATTTAACTCGTTTCTTAAGAGATCCAGTATTTCAATATACTTGACAGTGTTTAAATGACCTTCGTACACGTGGACTAACACTACATTATTTCTCATAATTCCGCACCAAACGTTGAAAGAAAATCTTACTTGATTGTTTCGTCAGACACTACAATGTTACTCAAAAAATTAGGGTTTCGGTCAATTTCTCCAGGCATGTTTTCACAAAATTGTAATCGTCTCTCACGATCCCCAATATGCAATTTTTGCACCAACCGACCTTCACGATAGCATTTATACTTATTCAGCACTTTAAGTACGCGAGTGTGGGTTGTTCCTAATTCATCGGCAGCATCTCTACTTGAAGCCTTCGGAAATGATTCAAAGTATGTTAAAACATCTAGTTCAAAATCGAAATAGTTTTGCTGAATAGTTTGCCGTCTCTTCTTGAAACCACCCGTATTCTTTAAATTTTCTACCATTCTTTTCAATACGAACCGAGTTGGTGCCTGTCGGTCTTGATATCTCTCTCCATACCACCGCAGAGGTAGATTCACGTTTTTGTTATTTAAAAAATAAGCTTCCATTAAATCAAACTGTTCTTGATAAGCCATTTTCACCGTGAGACAAAATGTGAAATGAGTTGTAAAAACAATCAAATGTGAATAACAACTGTGACAATCTAATTTTCAAATTATAATCTAACATTCCATATTTAAATTACCTCATACACGCAGCTACGAGTATGTCGCAAAGGAGTCTGCATTACAAAAGATGGATGTTAGTTAAAGAGCTTTAACTTGACTCATTGAATTTGTAACTTCAAATTTCCTGGTTTTCCTTTCATTCAATTTATCATGTTTGTTAGAGAGATTTCATCCTTATAATTGACCCTACCGATCGATGCAATAAAAGTACAGGGTATATTTTTTTCAGATTTTAGCCGGTTCGATTCCCGGGTGTGGGAGAAGAGAATTTTCGAAAATCTTTGAATGCAGTTTGCTTTCTATTCAAAAATAAAGGAATGTTTCCTTTGAGTAAAATTTTCTATCTGCAGTATTAAGAGTACTTTCCCTCTAGGTGGCATTACAAAATTCCATCCTGTATAAAAGAAGAAACTGACTGACTGACTGACTGACTCATCCATCAACGCACAGCCCAAACCGCTGGGTCTACAGATTCCAAATTTGGCAAGTAGGTTTCTTATATGGTCTAGGGATGCACTAAGAAAGGATTTTTCAAAATTCACCCCCTTAGGGGGTTAAACGGGGCTCCAAAGTTTGTATGGGAAAACAAGATTAATTAGACTATTTTATTAAAAACTTCACAGGAGTGCTCCTTTTGATAAATAAGTAGAAACGGGTTTCAGGGTTTTTCAGAATTCAACCCCTAAGAGGGGGAAATGGGGTGACAAAATCTAAAAATCAATGCACAGCCTAAACCGCTGAGTCTAGAGATTCCAAATTTGGTACGTACGTTCCTTATGTAGTTAAGGGGTGCAGTAAGAAAGGATTTTTCAAAATGTACGCCCTAAGGGGATGAAACGGGAGTCGAAAGTTTGTATAGGGAAACAAGATTAGGTAAGACTGTTTTATTCGAAACTTCACAGGAGTACTCCTATCGATAAATGAGTTAACATTTGTGTTTCAGGTTTTTTCAGAATTAAACCCCTAAGGGGGGAAATGGGGTAACAAGTCTGAAAATCAACATCGGTATTGTTTGTATGTGTGTATGTGTAATGGTGATTGTGATTGTGATTGTGATTGTGATTGTGATTGTGATGGTGATTGTGACAGTGATGGTGATGGTGATGTGATGGTGATCGTGATAGTGATAGTTATTGTAATGGTGATAGTGATGGTGATTGTGATGGTGATTGTGATTGTGATTGTGATGGTGATGGTGATTGTGATTGTGATTGTGATTGTGATTGTGATTGTGATTGTGATAGTGACGGTGATTGTGATGGTGATGGTTATTGTAATGGTGATAGTGATGGTGATTGTGATGGTGATTGTGATTGTGATTGTGATTGTGATTGTGATTGTGATGGTGATTATGATTGTGATTGTGATTGTGATTGTGATTGTGATTGTGATTGTGATTGTGATTGTGATTGTGATTGTGATTGTGATTGTGATTGTGATTGTGATTGTGATTGTGATTGTGATTGTGATTGTGATTGTGATTGTGATGGTGATTGTGACAGTGATGGTGATGTGATGGTGATCGTGATAGTGATAGTGATAGTGATGGTGATGGTGATGGTGATGGTGATGGTGGTGGTGATGGTGATGGTGATGGTGATAGTGATTGTGATAGTGATGGTGATTGTGATGGTGATAGTGATTGTGACTGTGATAGTTATGGTGATTGTGATAACGATGATGGTGATTGTGATAGTGATTGTGATGGTGATTGTAATAGTGACGGTGTTTGTGATGGTGACAGTGATTGTGATTATGATGGTGATGGTGACAGTGATGGTGTTTGTGGTAACGATGATGATGCGTGTGATAACGATATTGATAATTTTGATAACGAGGATGGATATTGTGATGTTGGCGATTGTGATTACGATGATAATGTTTGTGATTACGATTATAATGATTGTGGTAATGATTATAGTGATTGTGATAACGATGATAGTGATTGTGATTGTGATGGTGATTGTGATGGTGATTGTGATGGTTGTGTTGATAGTGATGGTGAATGTGATGGTGATTGTGATTGTGATGATTGTGATAATGATGATCATGTTTGTGATTACCATGATAATGAGTGTGATAATGATGACAGTGATTGTGATGGGTATGATTGTGATTACGACGATGGTGATTGTGATGATGATGATTGTGATTACGATGATAATCACTATGATTACGATAATTAAGATTATGATAACGATAATGGTGATTGTGATTGTGATGGGGATTGTGATAGTGGCGGTGATTGTGATGGTGATTGCGATGGTGATAGCGATGGAGATGGTTATTGTGATGGTAATAGTGATTGTGACTTTGATAGTGATGGCTGCCTTGTTGGTCTAGTGGTGACGACTACTGAGCTTGACTACTGAGCTTGAGGTCCTGGGTTCGATTCCCAGGTCGGGCTAAGTGTTATTGGATTTTTCCATCAGGAATGTCTCAGTAGCGCCCACGGAGTCTAGATTTGCGCCCGGTCGATGGCAATAGGCTTGCCCCCTAATACATGGGACTTAAACATAGCTGGCGAAATGTGGGTATAGGTACTATTAGGTACACCTTAGTCCAACCCTGCGGGCATTACAGGCGTGACGGTATGTTAAGTTAAAATAAATGTATATCTAATATTTATTTTGTATAGGTTAATACAACTAAAAATGTTTTTTTTTTTTTTTGCAAAATATAAAACCGACTTCAAAAACGCAACAAAGTGAAAAATTACTTTAGCTTCAGCAGTCAGAGGCAAAGAAACTGAATCAAACACACAAAAGTCACCGACTTCTGAAGCTAAAGTGATTTTTCACTTTGTTGTGTTTTTACATAGGTACAAATCGAATTTAGTGATTTTGCGATTAATCGTGCCTTCTGTGTACGAGAAGCGGACCGTGGGACATAGGCAGGTATTACTGTTATGGCATTATTTACTACAAAAGGAAAAGTGGCTTGAAGGTTGGCAGCCACGTAGTATTGTTTGCCAAAGCTGATTCTGTAGACCTAAATAAACTCAAGAGAATTCTACTTTTTTGGAAGTATCCGTCATAAATTCATTTTGTCCGTATCATTCAGCCAATGTCATCCAGCATCATATTAACAACGAAACTTCACCAAAATCAGCCCAGTACTTTAGGCGCTATGGTGGAACATACGTAAATACAATCCTAAGTAGACTGCTAAAATCATAACTCGTCTGGGATTTGCTATAGTTGGGTTAAAACAGGTTAAGGTCTGAACCAAAGTGGAGACTAGTGGAGATATGCAAAGCGGTACGCCCGCCGCTCACAGCACATCGCTCACCGCATGTCGCTCGCAGCACACCGCTCACCGCAAGCTGCTCGCATCACACCGCCCACGACTCTTGTCTCCGCTGAGCGCTTGGTCCCCGAGTGCGGAGGCTGGCCTAAACAATGACGAGGCATCTCATCTCCTTTCTGCTCAACCGTTTTCACTAAAGCTAAGCGGAGACTAGAAATGAAAATAACGAAATCCTATTGGTAGTTTACAACACATCTCTCGTCTCGTATCTTATCCGCGTGCCACAAAATCATGTCCGGTTCAACCGCGCGGCCACCTCATAATATTTGGTGAAACTTTGCCAGGAATTAATGCTAATTTGTTACTTTACACACCTTTTTTCGTGAATTTGTTATAAAAAAAACTAAGACGCTATGACAAAAAATAGTTGGCCGCTAGAACCACCAGTTAAAAAAGTTCTCCTCTTCCCCCCTCCCACCTTTTCCGCCACCAGCCTTTCTCTCCCTCAAACAAATACATAAAAAAATAACCCTCCCCCCACCTCTCTCCCCCCTCACCTTCTTCCCTTTCTCGGTTTCAATACTTCCAACGTAGTGTCTTATGAATGCTTACTTAAAGTATCGAAAGTACTGGGAGTCCCAGTTCTTTAAAACGGAACCGGTTCTGCAATCCCTAAATATGACATATAATTATGTTCCCCAAGAAGTACCAGGCTGGCATGAGCTCAAGGTGGTGTGCAGTTCAATAATTCTGGATAGACAATGTTTTAAGCTTTCACGGTTCATTCTATACTTAAAATGTCACTTACAGGATATCTTCCGTTATTACTGTTTATTTTTTGCTGATTTTTTGACCCGCGATCATGGCGCTTGCAACAGCTTCGAAATATCGGGAGCTCAAAAAATAAACAATAATCACGGAAGATATCCCGTAAGTGACATTTTAAGTATTCTGGGTAAGTACGGTCTTCTATTAATAAACACCTTCTTGGATTCATGCCAGCCTAGTACTGTTCGTAAGGTTACTCCTCGTAACTAGCACATTATACTAACACTACTCGATCCCGTACAATGTTAAAAATACGGTGGGGGCAACGGGATTTTATTTATATTCCTCCTGACATGTTACTCAAATTTGGAATTCGATGGCCATATTTTTTAAATTTAAGAGCGGGACCAATCTACTAAAGAAAATGACACAAAAATAATAATTTTGTAAAATGATCCCACGGGATCCAAATGAGCGGGATCAGTTGACTAAAGAGCCAACCAAAAAAAAATGTTGAAGATCACGATAGATGACTATTCAAGACTTGAATATTTTATATATTTATTTTTTGGTTTTCAAAGTTAAGAATGAAGGTGGGTCAATAACCGCTATAATGTCATCTTAATTGGCAGCAACTGTAGTAGTATTATTTTAGGTAGTGGTAGGTTCCAGGCCTCCCGCAAGTGTCGCCATGGTCCCGTGCTGTCGGTATCCAGCAAATTCCCGAAACAATATTTCTCAAAAATAATCAAATTGCAACAACGTGCGGCCCTACTGCGTTTTGCAACGTCACACACACAACTTACTTCATTTTACTTTTCCAATGCAAGCCCCAAAACGTTATACCTAGACTGCTGAAACGTAGTCACTGTACCGACATCTTCATGAATTAGATATCTTAAACATAAAGCAGTGTCGTTTCACTTCAGAGGAGCTCGTGGCTAAATAATAACAGCCGCTCGGGTCGATCTTTAGGTTTCCTAGGTTGGTCTGTGGATGGGTGACCACCCTTAAATACCGAGTTTCCTCCGTGCCTCGGAAAGTACGTTAAGCTGTTGGTCACGGCTATTATTTGTAGATCTTTGACAGTCGTTACAGGTAGTCAGTGGTTCAAAAAGTCTGACAACCAGTGTACCAAGTGGTATCGTATTATCAAGTACTAACTGGGTTGTGGAGGTCAGATAGGTAGTCGCTACATGTAAAATACTGGTATTCAGCTGCATCCGGTTAGACTGGAAGCCGACCCCAACATATTTACAAATCATCATCAGCCTATTAATGTTCCCACTGCTGCAGCCGTAGATTATAGCCCCTTCCCTCTCATAGAGAGGACTCTATGAGAGGGAATAATCCATCACGCGGACCTAGTGCGTATTGGTGGATGTCACATGTCTTCGAATTTTTTGGTTCTAGGACATGCCAGTTTCCTCACGATGTTTTCCTTCACAGTTTTTAGAGCAGTGGTGATGAAATAAATTACACAAAGTAATGCACCTGTCTGGGTTCTAACCCACGACTTACTGTTCGTAAGTCGGGGCCGCCACCACTGGGCCACCGCTGCTCAGTTACAAATACAAATACAAAATACAAAAGCTTTATTTCTTTACCAAAAACTTTTACATTAGTTGGTGATTGGAGCCTCCTTTTAAGCAAGTAATGCCTGTGTTAGGAGACTCCGCTCTTCCACAGCAATATACAATTTATTTAGCACGTTAGATTTAAACATTGTTTGTGTGTGTGTTTTTATGTGTGTGTGTGGGTTTTTGTGTGTTGCAATAGTGCCACAGTATCTGCGTAATTTAGTGTCTTTACCCAATTTGTTCGATTTTTTTTGCACTCATGTAATTGTTTATTGTGTACATATTCCTATATTTTTATGTATTCTATTATAAAGTTGTGATGGTAGTTTGTTGTATTAAATGGCAGCAAATTTTGTTTTAGTTTGAGGAACCAGGTATTGCTTTTTGATCTTATGGTAGTTGGGAAAAGGCTAGGCAGATAAGTGTCGTTTCACTTCAGGATTACCTTCAATGCTTTAATAACGAGATATTTTTGCATACTCAACAGTGTAAAATATTGAAGTTGACCTGCAGGTCTTGTAATTTTATTAAAGTAAAACAGAAGTGGCCAGAAACAGAAGTGGAGTTGGATATTTTACTGCTTTACGCTGATTAATAGTAGGTAGAGCTCAACGAAAGTATTCCAGCATTAATGGGCTTTCAGCTTTGTGACTGGCATGACAACGCACCTACAATATCTCCGGTTCATGCCGGTTCCGGTAATGTAATAAAACAACATAAACATATAAGTAAGAATTCAGAAAAAATGCGTTTGTTTGTTAACAGACCACAGAACAAAATTACCACAACACCTTTGACATCGTAATTAGAATATCTATTTAAAGTGAGAATTCATTATTTAATTAGTAATTTGATTAATGTATTAATTATTATTTTTTTGTTTAAATTATTTTTTTTTGGTAACGTAGGTACTACCACTTTTTTTAAGTGGAAATGCAAATTATTACTAGACTGAAATTTTAGTTTGCGATATGTTGGTAAAAAGGAGGCGAGACGTTTCTAGACCTAAAGGCGCGTGACAAGAGCTCTTATAGGGCCTTTGCCCAGCTGTGGGACATCCCACTATTGGGCAAATTGGCCGTAATGAATCATAAAAAAAGGTGCTTAGGTATTAAAAGTGTAACGACTCCAATCGATTGTGTTGTTTACTATTGTTTAAAACATTAAATTTATACATTACCCAAATTACCCCAATTAAAGTTGTAAACACAATGTAACTGTAAATTATTCCATTCACTTTTCAAATAAAAAACTGGTTGCCTTTTATGTTTGTTCAATTACTTTTCAAAAAAATTACATTGGCCATTTTTAGGTATTGGCGTACGCCGACCGACTTAAATTTTTCTCCATACCTATCTTCACATCTTTCGTTCATCTTGGCAACGGATCCTTCGCATATTCCCTATGATTATGGAATTGACCAAACGCCTTTAATCTTCATTGCCACAAACCAAATCAAACTACCATGAATATACGGTTTTGTTATGGACGGGTCTTGCTCGGCATCAAATAATACCTAGTAGACCTAATATGTAACACCGAAGTCTCTCGTCGGATAAAAGTCTTCGGCGCGGGGAGATGGCGAAACGCCACAATTGGAGTTAGACAGTACATCTGGCTGAACGTAGCGAGAGTAAACCTCTGACCAGATGGTGAAAAAAAAAAGACTTCGTATAACAAATGAGTCATATTTATTAAAAATCATGATTAGTTTTAGTGCAGGTAACAAGTCTATTTAAAAGTAACTTAAGAAAACTGAATAAAAAAAGAAAAGTTAGAAAAGCAAACCCGCACGCAACTTCTAGTCAAGAAAATACTATCTACTTTTTCCTGTTAACCGACGACATTTTACCAAAAACGTGCAGGGATATAGGTTGCGAGCACGACATACGTGTTATTTTTTACTGAATATAAAGGGAAGAGCAAAAGTAGTTCGTGGAATTCAAGACAATGCTGTGGATCCTGCTGGCAGTGCTGCTGATGATTTGGGCGTCTGTGTCCAGGCTGAAGAACAGAAAACTGTATGCGCTGGCAAAACAGTCCAGTTCAAAGAGTTTTTCTTTACCGATTGTTGGACATGCTTATAAATTCCTGGGAACAGATGAGGGTAATGTTTTTTTTTATTGTATTAACTCTCTGGTGATTGGGTAATAATTGAAATTAAATATGCTATTAGACAGGAAGCGGAAAATGGTGATCGTGATGATAAACACAAAAGTGATTTGATGTTGGTTATTAATAGAGGGACTTATAAGTGCCTGTGTGTATTTTGTTTAGCTGGATAAGTTTTTGAGTTTGATTGTTTGAAGTATGTTTATAACCAATATATGATGATTCATTAAAAAATGAACCACTTTAGATCGTTTTTAAAACAAGATATACATTCAGTCATAAAAGTATCGGGAATGGATGTTTGTTTATGGTTCCAAATTCAATTTATTGTTTTTTTTTTGTTGTTGTTAGATTAGCACAACTGTTTTCCATTTTGAGTTTGATTTACATCTGTTAACTAGATTAAATACAGTGCTGTTTCTAGTTATATCATATCTAGTGTGTATTGCGAATTTCATAATGGACAAAAACATCGAACAAAGACTTTGTCTTAAATTTTACATCGCCAATGGAATTTCGTGTTCGGAGTCACTGAAAATGTTACAGGAGGCTTACGGTGAATCGACCTTATCAAAAACACGCGGTTATGAGTGATACAAAGCGTTCAAAAGCGGTCGAGGTGTGATGGAAGATTTGCCTCGCTCTGGTAGGCCATCAACGTCTGCAACTGAAGTTAACATCGCAAAAGTGAAGGAAATAGTGACTGTAAATCTTGCCGGAAGGTCAAACGGTAAATAAAGAATATTATTTAAGCGTTATGCGGAGTATAAGAGAGCAAATTAGACGAAAAAGGCCAGATTTGAGAAAAGAAAATTTTTGGATTTTGCACCACGGTAATGCGCCTTCGCACAAGGCCATCATTGT
The DNA here is from genome assembly GCA_941918905.2 of Xestia sexstrigata. Lineage (NCBI taxonomy): Eukaryota > Metazoa > Arthropoda > Insecta > Lepidoptera > Noctuidae > Xestia > Xestia sexstrigata. Next base: position 21,463,680 of record OW799206.2, read on the forward strand.
GAACGAATCTTTGACCAAAACTCAACAAATACCATCGAGCAACCACCTTATTCACCAGATATGGCTCCAGCCGACTTCTTACTTTTTCCTAAACTCAAATTACTACTTCGTGGCGCCCGTTTTCATTCAGTAGAAGACAAAGGAGAATTCGCGGCCAGAACTGAACCGTTTTAAAAAATATTTTGATGATAGGATTATTAGTTGGCGTGTGTCGTTTCTGAAGGTGCATACTTTGAAGGTGATAAAATAAATTTGGACGAATAACTAACATTTTGTGTTTTATTGATCTTTTCCCGGTCCTTTCTTGACAGAATAGTATATTTTTAAGAGTCCTTTATTTATAGTTTATCCTGTGTTGTGTCGTGTATTATTTTTGTTCGGTTTATCCATTATAATTGCTGCAATAAGAGATTTATAGAAGGAATATACGTCAAATCCAATTCGGCTGTGCAGCGTTTGGGGAGCTGCGCAATATCTTCTCGGTTCGCATACCACCGAGTCTCAAGACGATAGTATTTGACCAGTACAAGTTGATAGTGCAGATTTTAACAACATTGAAACTTGACTTGATATTATTCTAAGGGAAATGTACAGAATTGTGCTCGGAGTTTTTCTTCAGTGGTCCACCTGACTTTGCAGTTTTACTTATAACCGTTAGATAACTATACTTAAAATGTCACTTACGGGATATTTTCCATGGTTAGGTATTGTTTATTTTGAGCTCCCGATATTTCGACGCTGTTGCAAGTGCCATGATCGCGGGTTAACTGGAAAATGCGGGTGGATGGAACAAAATTGTTAGGAGCAGACAAATCTGTCTACTCTCTTTCTTTGTCTTTTGTTACGCGCACTACTGAAACTCGACACTAAGTCACGGCAATACACACTCACAGTATCACCAGGTTTTGTGGAGTCCTTATTATGTTGCTGGCTGCTACTTTTGGGCATTTTAAGTATAGTTATGAACCGTGAAAGCTTAAAACAGTGTTTGACAGTTATATAAGTTAAAAAAAAGTGTCATGATCATGTATATTTTGAAATATGGCAAAAATTAAAAAATATAATGATGATCAAATCAAACTCCACATTGTATTTCAGATCGCATGGTGACATTTGAAGAATTGGGAAAAGAAGCATATGAAAACAAAGATGGCGTTCTATGTCACTGGCAAGGGAACCTATTCTATGTCAGTGAGTATACAAATATTTATATAAATAATATAAATATCGCTGGACATAACACACAGCGCCATCTAGTGCTACACTAAGCAACGAGGCTTGTGTCGTGGACACCACATAGTTGATATACTACATACTTACTTTTTGTTTGTAAATACATACTTATTATACATATAAACATCCATGACTCGGAAACAAATGTCCATGCTCATCACACAAACATTTGCTCCTATCGGGATTCGAACCCGGGACCCTAAGAACGCAAGGCAGCCTCACTACCATTGCGCCATTCAGGTCGTCAAATTTAAAAGGGAAGGGATGGGAAGGGAATTCTTATCTTATCTTAATAATTTAGAAGGAATTCTTTATTTAAAAGGATACATTGCTAGAATTAGACTTAGATAGTAGTTTATTGACGTCAAAGCATCACTAATCGTGTCTGTAAAAATATGAATAAAACCAATGCCAAAATTGCTGAACACACTTTCACCTGTGACAACAATTCGTAATCTCTGAATAAGAAACGTTTATTTGATGTAATTAGTTACAATAGCATACCGTATTAGAACGTGGTCAACGTGCTGTATAATTAGTTCGTATTTTTTTCTGTTTTGCAAAAGGGGAGTTTCTGAATGTAATTTTATTTAATATGCACATTGTAATCCGTTTAATTGTTGTTTCATGCATATAATGAATACCAATTCTATACCTACGAATATCCGGAACTAAATATTATAACAATTGACATACTATAATATTAACGATGTCAATGTATGTATATACATTGACATCGTTAATATTATAGTGATGGAATGTACTTTATTTGCACCAAATTTGTGAAAAAGCTATTTTCAAAATAGTGCTTATGAGTACCTACAACAGCGCACCGCCAACATTCTCTGGATATCTTCCAGACAACATAAATTGTATTTTTTATTGTTTATAGTTGTAGCAGATCCTGTGACAGCAGATGTTCTTCTGAAGGCATGTTTAGAGAAAGTAGACCTCATGAGACTGTTTAGAGTCCTCTTAGGAAACGGCAGTATATTCGCACCAGGTCAGTGGCTTTTTCTTTTCTTTTTTTAAAAACGTTGCCCCACACTAGGAATTTCTCCTGTATCGTGGGTGCGTTTACAAACATTTAAACTAACATACACAAACAGCCAGACCCAGAACAACTATCTGTAGGCCATACAAATATTTGTACCGTGCGGGGATCGAACCCGCGACACGCAGCGCAGCAGCCACTGCGCCAACCGTGTCGTCGAATTATGTTAAAGTATGGGGTAATGATCTTTCACTATCAAGTACTGTCAGCACGAAGCTGATGTTTAAGTTCGGAGTCACCGTGGAGTATGAGATACAGGGTGTAATGTAGGTACATTACACCCTGTCCCTGTCCTGCAGGATAAGGTTATCCTGCATAGATATGGGACGATTCTGACCAGACGGACTGTTGTGTTGTGTCTGGACTTGGATCAAGAAAATCACCCTGGAGTAGCCCATTGAAGTACGGGTCACGAAATTCTTTCTGAAGGCATAATCGATTAACTGATGAGTTGCCTTGCAGGCAAATCTCATACAACCTTGCCACACTAATCTAAACATACAAAAAAAATAAAATTTAAGTATCTGATTGTAACTTTAAAATAACAGCTTTTTACTGGATGCTTATGAAAATATACGGTATGGTATAAAAAAAACATATTTTTATTTTTTGTCTATCTGTCTGTCTGTTTATTCTGGCTAATCTCCGAAACGGCTTGTCCGATGTTAATGGGACTTTTACTGACTTTAGCGGATATTATAGGAAGTAACTTACTTTTATTGTTAACAAAATCCGATTCAAATAGGGAAGTTATAATAATTTCACGAGGTTGAAGGTACAAGGTGCGTAGGCACAGCTAGTAATAAATAAATAATGCATGTATTTTTCGACGGTTGAATGACATTGACAGGAAGGCGTTGTTGGTAAACATTTGTGAAATTGTTTATCAAAACGCCAGCACTATAATTATGGTGTATTTCATTTAAATAAAAAAATACATATTACAGTATCAATATGGCGCCCCCGTCGCAAGATCTTGGCTCCTACCTTCAGTCAGAAGAACCTGAACTCTTTCGTGGAAGTGTTCTCCCGTCAGAGCCGTGTCATGGCGGACCAGGTTGGGAACGTCGCTGGGAAAGGAGCCTTCTCTATGTGGAAGTACTTCACTTCTTACACCATGGATTCCGTTTTCGGTAGGAGGAGGTTTATGTTTTTGATTGTGTGGATGTATTTGGTCTGGCTAATAAAGTTCAAAGGAGCTTATTCGGATTAGATATAAATGCGTTAGTCGAAGGTCGAAATACGCTATTGGTTTGGACTTTGACTAAGACTTCTTGTCAAACCTGAGGTTTGGCTAGCCAAACCTAGAAGCGAAGTTTGTCTATAATAGACACTGTGATTTTTTTGTCGCCTTACAACGGCAGCCCAATTCATGTATCCAATGAGTACTAAACATAAAAAAAAATGGTATTTTTGAGAACTGAAAAATAAAATAAAAACATTATTATGACGCATGACGTAGTTGAAACACCCTGTTGCGAGCGATGATCTACTCGACTCGTGCGCTGGGTAGGTATGTTCTACCGTTTGACACGAAAACATTCCGTTTATTCATTTATATCCTTATCTAATAACATTTTTAAGTATTTCTTAAAATAAAACGATACAAAAAAAAAACAATTAAAATTATAAAAAAATTGTAGTCCGCCGGTGTCGGGAGCAGGGTCCAAGCCACCGGCGGTTAGGGCTGCAGAGACAGGAACCTCCTCACAATGCGAGCCGTATCGAGGAGTACTGCCTTCTGAATCAGGCCCTTGATCCAACCGCCTAAAGAGAGCTTCGATAGATGGTTATTGAAGCTCTTGGCTATAAGGCCATTGGCCGTCATGACAATCGGCACAATGATAACCGAGTTCATATTCCACATGTCGCGAACCTCGTGTGCCAAATCGAGATATTTTATTTGTTTCTCTTTCTCAGCTTTCACGAGGTTCTCGTCATGCGGAATGGTAACATCGATTATCATTACGCGGCGCGCTGATCGGTCCATCATCACTATGTCAGGCTTATTGGCGACAATAGTCCTGTCAGTAATGATGGACCGATCCCAGTACAGCGTGACATGGTCTTTTTCGAGAACTGGGTCGGGCACATACTTGTAGTACGGTACCTCAGATTCCACAAGTTTATAATTCAAGGCAAGTTGCTGGTCTATAATCCTGGCTACTTGGTTATGCCTGTGCAAGTACTCGCCGTTAGCCAGACGATATTATTATTATTATTATCATAATTCTAACGTAACGTACTATTGATTTTTCTTTGCACCTATTGTCTAAATTAATGGTGAAATAGAAATAATCGCGCCAAGTGGTATTTTATGTCAGATAGATTCGAGGACTTTAATTGATAAGCTACTACTTTCCAATTTTGCACTTCTATACATTCACGAATATTACCAACTAAACTCATCAATTAAAGTCCTCGACTGTACATTGAGTGGACCACATTTGTAAGACGACTAAAGTCAAGTCACGGTGTATACATAATTAAATTCTTTTTTTTACCAATAGCCAACGCATTGCAATCAAATAAATAAAATACAAAATTATGTCCTTGCAGAAACGACATTAGGCATCAAAGTGAACTCTCAATTGGAACCTGAACGGCCCTTCCTCTGCGCCTTTGAGAATTGCTGCCGGATCGACGCCAAACGCATCTGCCAGCCGTGGTTTTACAACGACACGGTGAACAAGATCTTTAACAAGAAGGCTTACCTTTCTTATGCACAGAGCAAAGAACTCATCTGGAAGTTTATGAACAAGGTTTTAATGATCTTATCCTTTATTATAACATAACATTAATCCTGTAAGCCCAAAAGGGTTAGGCAGAGTTGTACCAATAGTACCAGCATCCACATTTCGCCAGTTAGGCTTAAGTTCCATGTAGTAAGAGACAACTCTAAAGGTATCAACTGGGTATAAATTACGATTCTGAGTTACAACAAAAAAAATATCAAAAGAAATAAATTAATCGATCTGGCAATCAAAGCCATGACCTCATGCTCAAGACAAATGCTTGCAACTACTGCATTGGAACTATTGATCTGTCTTGTCAGGCATTGAGTCATTTGTCATGCTTCGTCCGCAAGAGAACCAAGGTTACCGACGTAGCCCGAAGGATTGCCAAACTTCAGTGGCTGTGAGCAAGGCACATTGCTCGCAGAACGGATGGCCGATGGGGCCAAAAAGTTCTTGAGTGGCGACCGCGAACCGGAAGACGTTGCGTTGGAAAGCCTCCCACTAGGTGGACCGATGACCTGGTGAAGGTTGAGGGAATCCGCTGTATGCGAGTCGCACGGGACCGGGCAATGTGGCGACACTTGGGGGAGGCCTATGTCCAGCAGTGGACGTCTTTCGGCTGAAAAGATGATGAAGTAAAAAAAAGATTAAATAAATATTATTTTCTATTATTTTCAAATTGTCGAATAAAATAATGTAACAACCAGACATTATTATTCGACTATTTGAAAATAATAAAAAATAATATTTATGAGAAAATTAATATTTACGAGTTCACACTTTACATTGAGTTCGATTTTTAACTGTTTGATACGTTTTCATTTTCAGATAATTGAAATAAAATGGGAGGATCTGAAAAAAAAGAAACTAGCTCTGGAGTCTAATCAAGGTTAGTTTTTGTTTTAGTTTTTTTTTTTTATAAATAAAATATTACTATTTTTTATTACAAGGTTCAATCATTTTCAAAACCATGCTAACCGAAGGACTAAAGAGAATAACCACCATAGAGGATCAATTTTTGCTACGTTAGTTCTTGTTTTCCCCTCAGAACACAAACAAAGTTGGAAGACCTTCCTGGAGCTGCTCATTGAATCTCCAGGAGGCTACGGTAACGTGGAACTGCGAGAAGAAACTCTGGTCATCGTGCTGGCTGGTACTGATACGTCAGCAGTCGGAGCTGCTTTCACCACGGTCATGCTGGCCAAGTATCCTGACATACAGGAGAAGGTGTATGAAGAGTAAGTGCTTTTATCCTCCCCTTGCTTTACTTCACGTTTGCATGGTTGTAGAAGGTGGCCTCAAAATCTAGTCAGTCCGCGTCAAATAGATTATCAAAAAATATTTGACCCGTATTTTTTCTTTTGTTACGTAAACCAAAATTGAAAAGAGATGAGAGATGCGACGCTTTTAAAATTCTCAATATGTCACGCCATTTTATCTTTGTCAATGATTTACAAAAACAAAAAATACTTGTCCTTTATTTTCCAATACTCTAACTAACGGACTAAATACATAAATTAGCAATTTTTTGATACTGTCGTCATGTCTATTTTAATTGTTAACCTTTTTCCACCAGGTTACAGGAAATATTTGGCAATTCAGACAGACCAGTGACTCATGAAGACCTGCCTCGGCTAAAGTATCTGGACGCAGTGATTAAAGAGACACTGAGACTGTATCCACCTGTACCTGTTATCACCAGAAAAGTGGAGAACGATGTAAAGTTGCGTAAGTTTCTTAAGTGTTTAGTATTGATAATGTAATGGTATGGTACTATACAATACCTGTTACCGCTTAGGAGCGTATGTCAATACCTTTGAAAGTTATGGAAACATGGAACACTTTGAAAGCGATTGCAACTACCTAGCTCTCATGTTTTATTTTATTTATTAAGTAAAGTACACCAACGACATTTACAAGAGTTACCAAAAGTTAATCACAAGTCTTAGACCTTGTAGAGTTAGGCGTGTAGAGTTAGAAGCTTGGCTCCACATGGGATCTGATAACTTTTTGACTGTGCGAGTCATATGGTCTCGTCTTGGCAACATTTTACATGAAAATGTTTAAGGTAGGATTCATTTCTTTTTGTAAGTGTCAATTTTTTTTTGGTTGTATTTCTTGCACATCAGAGATGCCAGGAGTCCCTATATCAATTTTCAGACCTCTAGCTTCAAAATTGCGGATGTCTCTCATACAAACTTCCATCCCCTAGTTCAAGGGGTTGGGGGATTAAAGTTACAAGTTTTATATTTTTTGTGGTTTGTGTACTAATAATAGCTTACATACCAAATTTCACCTTTCTAGGACATTAGGAAATACCCTAAGTATTTTGATAATCATCAGTCAGTGACGAAATCAGATTTTTTTAGATATCAATAAAATCCAAACTATAAGACCTATGTAATTAAAACTTTATATGTTTAATAAGTCCGCCATTGACAACATATCAGGAGACTTTTGTTTATCTGATATTATCCAAACCCAAGTTATAAGGGTTCAAAAAAACGACGAAGCGCTTCGAGAAAAAGTAGGTAGTGCTCTTGCGCTTCGTTTGGCACGTCTTGGCGGGCAGAAACACACTGTCAAAAAAGTGATAAACGTAATAAAAAAAATCAATCTTGTAACGTTTTTTAATAAAATATTTGAAATCTAAAATCCGAGCAGTACCCTTAAAAAAAAAATATAATTATAGCCCACCGGTATCGAGAACAGGGTCCAAGCTACGGGCATTCAGGGCTCCAGAGAGAGGAACCTCCTAACAATACGAGCCGTGTCCAGGAGTACCGCTATCTGAATCAAGCCCTTGATCTAGCTGCCTAACGAGAGTCTCCTCGAGGTTTTTCTCGATTAAGCCATGGGCTGATACGACTATCGGCACAATGATCGCTGAGTCTACATCCCTTAGGTCAACAACCTCAACCATTACGCGCCGCTCTAATGATCCACCACCACTATATAAGGTCAAATTTCGATATGGCTATACTATCCCTATCTATGATTGACTCGTGATGGCAACAATGGCATTGGCCCACCTCACTCTAGGCAGAGGTGTTGTTAGAATAGATCTACCTACATTTCGTCAGTCATGTTTAAGTCCCATGTAATATTGGCGAGCCTCTTGCTATCAACCGAGCACAAATCCAGTCCTGCTGCTACTGAGAAAATCCTGATGGGAAACTCCAATAACGCTTAGCCGAATCGAATTGAACCCAGGACCTCATGGTCAGCAGTCGACCAACGAGGCTAAAACAAACAATACTAACATTTTTATTTGTACAGCTTCAGGTATGACCTTGTCAGATGGCTGCAACGTCGTCATCAGCATCTGGTCTATTCATCGCAACCCTAAGTACTGGGGAGACGACGCGGAGCTGTTCCGACCTGAACGGTTCATAGACACGCCGCTCGCGCATCCCGCTGCCTTCATGCCGTTCAGCTACGGACCTAGGAGTTGTTTAGGTGAGCATAAGATTGCAAGAGGAGGGTCTCTCTCTTTCTACTGTCCCGGATTAGTTTTGCTTACAATGGAAATTGGGTTTCAAATAGGTCCACAAATACATTTTTTTTATGTTTTCTTTATGTCGTTCTCTTTTCAAATATTTGTATTTTTGTGACCCGTTTGTCTCTCTTAAAGCACTCGAATTACCAATGAGTATAGTCTGCGCCAGATAAGTAGGAATTATAGGTCATTGCTCTTTCCTTAATTTCTCTGCGTAGGTACACCGACAATACATTATATGTCAATATTTCTGTTTTCGGAATTATGTATTGAATAAATATATGCGGGTTAATGACGAGATTTTTGCTTGAGATTGAGGCTTGTTTCTTTGAAGTAGGGTCGTGGATCATAGGACTTACTGTTGTCCTAGATTAACATTCAACAATACCAACAACTCACCTACATCGCATTACAGTGCGGATTTATAAAAAAGATTCTCATTTCAAAAAAGATTTTATTCATTTCACCCAACTTGGGTGAAATGATATGGAAGATCAATGACGTTGTTAAAAGTTTTTGTATTCATTGAGACTGCTTTACGTTTACAAAAAGTTTGAATTGCAGTAGTCATATTTGCTTTCCACTCAAAATCTTGGTAAGGTCAAAACAGATGAGTATGAACTTCTTAGATACTTGATGCGTGCAAATATTTGAACAAACATTTAGGGGGTGATGTAATTCTGACTATTATATTATGTTACTATATTATAGGTATAGGTACCTGCTTGGATTATTATAGGATTTCCAATGCGCAATTTCCAACACCTAATCCTTTTATCAGATTTCATGGATAACTATTGATACAAAAGAATATAAACATTATAAATAGTGGAGCTGAATAGAACAGCAGCAATTTCAAGGGTAAGCAACGCTTGCCAAGGTTATTCCATGGATCGGTGACATATAGAGTTTCCTCCGTGCCTCGGAAAGCACGTTAAACCGTTGGTCCCGGCTGTTATTTGTAGATCATTGACAGTCGTTTCAGGTCTGACAATTCTGACAATCAGTCTTACCTAGGGCTATCGTTTTACCCAGTACTAACTGGGTGGTGGAGGTCAGGTAAGCAGTCGCTTTAAGTGAAATAGCTGCATCCAGTTAGACTGGAAACATACCCTAACATAGTGGGGAAACGGCTAGGCAGATGAAAAGAGACGTTAATTAATATTTTGCTATAAAAATAATTACAAGACCGTGGTGAACGTGGGTGAAGCAATAGTATTATGTAATGATCATAGTAGTTCTCTGAAAATATTTTTGTTTTTCCAGGATATCAATACGCCATGATGTCAATGAAGTCTGTTCTAGCGACACTATTGCGACGATACCGCTTTATATCAAGTGAAGCAAAGAACGGATCAATTGGATCCAAGAACGGTTTAATTGGACCAAAGAACGGATCAATTGGAGCAAAGAACGGTTCAACTGAAGCAAAGAATTCATCAATAGGAGCAAAGAACGGATCAATTGAGGGAGATAACGGTTCAAGTGGAGCAAAATATGATGATCCAAACACACCAAAGCTGAGAGTGAAGTTCGACATTATGCTGAAACATGTAAATGATTTTGAAATACAACTTGAATTGAGAACTTAAATCATCTGTTTGGTATATTTTGATAAATGGTGTGTGATAAAGGCTGTATACGCATTTATAGAGCTATATTTAGATTGTAATGTAGGTAGTTAATAACTGAATACTAAATGATTAAAAACAAAACTTATTTTCAAAAAATAAAACCGACTTCAAAAACACAAAAAAAAAGGTGAAAACTAAATTGAACTTCAGAAGTCGGTGAGTTTTGTTTGTTTGATGCTTTGTTTTAATGCGAAAATCAACGAGAAACTAAGAAAGCCAATAAAAATAAACCAACAATATAAAGTACGAATAGCCAATTGTTGCGTTGTTTATTTTCCATTTCAGAAACCGGTTGTAATTAAGTGTAACTATAGGAAGCTTTAAAATTATTACTATTACTATTCTTTTTTTGGTTTGAATTATTTGATTTTACATCCTACTTTTGTGAATGATACTTTTGTTATTAATATTTTTCATATGTAAATTATGAAAACTTCCGTAACTTTTGTCAATCTTTACATTTTCTTGTGGGGATGAGATATAGAGGTAGATAATAATATTAAAAAAATGCTTACATTTTAAGAATGTACTTCATATTATTTCACTTTTCCTTTATGATATTTACAGTTTAGGCCTTTCCTTTTATCTAGGCTGTTAGCAATTGAATCTGAATATAATAATTTTATTTAAATAATTATACGTTTAACGACGAAGGAATGCAATATAATTTATTTATTTATTTATTATGGCACTTCAACGACTTACTCACTAAAACATACATAAATATAAATCACAAACAATTTTAGCTATAGTGAATTCGTCACCTATAGAAGTGCACAGCACTCGCAGAATATTATAAGAGCAAGTAAGATTATTTATAACAGATTAAATGGAATCTAATACAATAGAAAGAAAGTTAAAAATAAAAATAAAAAATAATAATAATAAAGATGGCCTGTGTACAACAATTAGCCGGTGGTAAATACTGAAATACTTAACAAAAAAAAGAATATGTACAGTTAAATTATGAATAAAAAAAATTTTGAAATTAAGAGGCTGCTAAAGAAGAGAATGAAAGTGGATGCATTTTATTACCCGGTGTCTGATATCGCACAGGCGTCTCGAGACTCCGAGCTAGTTAAGAGTCTCATGCGGTACTGACGGAAGGGGTTGGAGTAGATGTCGATGCTACTGGTTCGTGCGGCAATTTTATTATAGTTTTTCATTAGACGGTTGATGGGTGCGGTCGTGCCAAGGTATTGTTTCTCGTCCAGATCTTACAGTTTTATGTCGAGGTACAGCTATTCTTAGTTCCGCCAAGAGTTCGGGAGCATTTACTAAGCCGTTAACTATTTTATAAAGTAAGATTTGGTCCGTTACGTCTCTTCGGTGTTCGAGTGAACACATATTGAAATGGCCGAGTCTTTCACCATAGCAGGAATCCCGCGGACAGCTAAAGCTTTTAAAACGAAGATATCTAGTGAAGCTTCTTTGGATATGTTCAATTCTGTTTACATGGACACTGTAAGTAGGGTTCCATACTGGAGATGCATAGTCCAGTAGACTTCTCACAAGAGTATCTTTACCTTTAAGGTTGAGATAGACTGGAAATCTCGATATATTCTTTTTATAAAGCCAGACATTTTTGCAGCTTTGGCAGTGATGTGCTCAATGTGGTTGGTGAATGTGAGTTTAGAGTCGAGGTGGACTCCCAGGTCGCGAATTGTGTCAACTTTTTCGAGTGTCACCCCATTTAATGACTATGACGTTGGTAGTGGTCTCCGTTTCTTAGTGAATGTTATGTGGTAGCACTTTTTCACATTGAGGGACATCCAGTTTTGTAGGCACCAAACCGCGTCGAGGTCACCCTGGAGAAGTTGGGCGTCATGGGATGAGTGTATTTCCTTAAAAATCTTTAAATCGTCAGCGAAAATAGAGCATTTGCTGTGTTTTATTGTAAGAACTATGTCATTGACGAACATTAAAAAAAGAATAGGACCCAGCTGTGAACCTTGGGGGACTCCAGTTGTTGATAGGTAGACCGGTGACTCATATTCCTTTACAACCACTCTTTGTTGTCTTTCTGTAAGATAAGATTTAAACCAAAGGAGTAATTGGCCAAATATGCCGAAACTTTCTAGCTTATTTAAGAGGATTTTGTGGTCCACCTTGTCGAATGCACTGCTGAAGTCTGTGTAAATTGAGTCGACCTGTGTGCGAGAGTCCATCCATTCACTCAGTTGATTAACATAGTGGACCAGATTAGTAGTTGTAGATTTACGAACACAGAACCCATGTTGTTGGGTTGCTAGCTGAGGATTGATGTGTGATGTAAGTAGAGGACATAGCAAGGAATCAAAAATCTTGGCGAAAACTGAGAGTAGTGAAATGGGGCGGTAGTTCTACACATCACCAGTATCTCCTTTTTTGTAAACCGGTACAACATTTGCTATTTTCCATTCCGTAGGAAACTGTGATGTCGCGATCGAATAATTATATATTAATTTAAGTGATAAAGCCAGACTAGAAACACACTTCTTTATAAATACTGGTGGCAAACCGTCTGGCCCTGCCCTTTTGCAGGTGTTCAGTTTTTTTAGTGCTTTAAGGAGATGACGTTCCGTAAATACTACTTTGCCTAGTTGATTCTGATGATACTTAGGACCTATATCAACTACAGCAGGTGAACCAGTCGAAGGAGTGAAGTTAGTGGAAAAATGCTTAGCAAAGAGGTTGCAAACTTCCTCTCCAGTGGGTGCTGTTTTATTTCCCAGACGCATCTCTGAGGGAATGTCGTTAGATTTAGGTTTTTTCGTTTTGACGAACGACCAAAAGAGTTTTGGGTTGTGTCTTATACTATTTTCACGAAGCACACATAATCTTTATAACAGCTATTCATCATAGCTTTAGATCTCCCCTCTAGAAGTCTATATTCATAGTGGTCCCTTGGGTTTTTCTACAATTTATAACGTGTTCTAAGCTTTTCTTTTTCATTTAAGACTCTGATGAGAGGTTTAGAGAACCAGGGGGGATACTTATCACTCGGTCTTCTTGATTTAGGGACGTGCTCATCTACTACATTTTTAAGGTGCTTATATAGCTCTGAGACCATGGAATCGACATCGTGTAGGTCTGAGAAAATTTGGTTCGAGTCAAAGTAGCTAATCTTAGCATTGATAATAGTATAGTTGGCTCTTTTAAAGTTTAGTCTAACAGCAATTTTATTCTTTAATAAAGCGGGGGACCTGTTACAAAATGATATCTCAAGTGGTGGGTGATAGACATCTACTACTGATAGGGGGTTATTGCATACACTTACAATTCCTCCATAGAAATTACATAATATTAAATCTAGGGTTTTATTATAACAATTTTTAACTGGGTTAATTTGCTCCATGTTACACAACGACATAAAGTCAATCAGTGAGTAGCCCAATGCGTTAGCATAGTTACAAGCAGTGGTACTGGAAGTGTGGCAAAGAGTATTGTCTAATTCCCAGTCAATAAAACTCAGGTTGAAGTCTCCAGCTATGAGGGTTTCGTCGCCAGTGGTGTCGACGACAAAAGAGATCCTGTCAAGGAACGTGTCTAGTGTTCGCTGTTGTACTGGAGGGGGAAGATAAACCGCGCAGATATTTAAGTTTTGGCATTTTTTCCCTTTGACAGTCTTGAGCCTGACCCATAGGTTTTCCGTGTCTGTTTCCCATTGCGGCATCCGAACAGAGTCTATTGACTTCAAAACAGCAATTAATACACCTCATCCTCTTTTGCCACTATTCCCGGTTGATGATCTATCCCTACGATAAACGTTGTACCTAGTGTCAAATAATTCACCATCATTTATATTATCATCTAGCCAAGTCTCTGTGCCAATAATGACATCGTAATTGCGCAATCGTGTGGCCAATTCAATTGTGAACAATTTTGTTTTCATACCTCTAAAGTTCTGGTAGTATACGCTGAATTGTTGTTAGTTACGCACGGTATTATGGCGTGGTTTTTGAAGAAAGTTTCAGAGTAGTGCCACAGCGTCGAGGCTTCTAATATGTTTGGCTTGCTCACCATCAGCTTTCCTTATAAGAACTTTGCCGTCGCGTACCCACACGTATTTGTACCCCTTTGCAGTAGCCGCCTTTCTAGTAGCCGCATGGATTTGTTTGTTAAGGGGTGACAAATATTCTGACACGAAGATAGGCTTGATGGGACCGCCATACCCAAGGTGTTTTGAATTTAGTTTTTCATTAGTGTGTGCCTTGTTAAAGTTCATGACCGAGGTTAATATTACGTCTCGCGTTAGGGTGGAGCGCAGCTTCACAACAACCGCTCTAGGATTATTATTCACGAGGTCCAATTTTCGTACTCAAACGGCCGATATTATGTCTTCCTCTTTAATTGCTCTTCCTACCGTGTTACCTATCTGTACGAGTATTTTAACGAAATTTACCGCTTTGTTTTCTGGTACGCCATTGATTTCAATGTTCTGCTGGCGTGAGTTTTGCTCGACTAGATTAACACGCACAGACAAGTCGGAAACCAAGAGCTTTAGGGGCTCATTCTCCTTGCTGAGGCTTTTGTTACTTTCTGTGCAAGTCTGTAGTTCAGACTTTATGCGGTCGTAATTATCACTCATAAACTTGACAGAGTCTTTGAGTTCACAAAATAATTCCTTCATCTCGTTGAATTCTACTGCAATACATTCCTATATTATATGTCCATCCATATTATATATCCATATTATGAATGAACATAATGCGCAAACTTGCGTTGGATGCAAGTATTCGGTTTTGGTGAGTGTTTGAATAAAACTCCAGATTTTATTTATCTATAAATACAATGCTTTAGCTGTAATAAATTAGCACATCATAACTATAATTATCTCTTATTTTCGTCCACGAGCTATAATGCAAGCGACATGCATCTAGCGATAAATGAAATAAGTGTTAAAATCAAATCAAAACACTAATTCGCACAATATTGGTAGAGAGGTGGTGCATTAATCATCAGCATCATCTTCCTGCCCTTGTTCCATCCTATTTGGGGTCGCCGCAACACGATATCTTCTTCCATTCTCCCGTCAGACGTCACGGCATCATTCATCATTCCTTTATGTTTCATATGATTCCTAACACAATCCATCCATCATTGGTGGTGCACCAATGTAATATTACATTATTAGAATCCTCATATTTACCATTTTTGTTTAGCGAAACTTCACGTTAGAACATTCCATTGACTGCGTCACAATTTTGCTTCGCCCGAGGCCCTTAACCGGGCCTTATAAAACCTTCCACAGGATGTTTATTTTGCTTTTAATACAACGTGGAAAAGTTCTAATGTTGATATTAAACCATATGCTAAATATACCTATTACTAAAATGATCTAGTACTCTTCATTGGAGCATTATTTACTTTAAACCATAAATTATTGCGTCAGGCAGACGGTGTGGATACTCGAATATTGTTAGGTAGGTACTCGAAGTGTCTTCTTTTGGACAAGATAGTGATGACCAAACTCGTCGTTTTTAGATTTTAACCAAAGTCCAAAAGAAGGGTAATGTAAATATTATTAGTTTTTTTTTAAGTTCAGATTGATTTCTAAGTATATCATAAATGTGACGGTAATTTGAGTATGTTGATTCGGTATTACTTACCGCTTACTACCGCGTATTACTCGCCTGCTTTTTGAAACCTTGAAAAGAAGTCATTTTTTGTAAAAAGTTGAAACAAGAATTTCTTTTTTTCAGAAAAGAGGCAAATTTGTAGTGACAAAAATAATGTTGGTTTTTAAACCAAAATTTAAATTTGGTTTTATACATAGTTTTCAAAGCAGATTTAAATACTTTAAAAACAAGGGGAGAACAGCTCTACACAAGGTGTCATTGAAATAACTGTAAACCTGCAAATTGGGTAATTATATACTCATCGTTATGAACAACTTTTACTTAAGTCGAACCCTGAATTCGTAGCAACCAGCTTTTTTTTTTTTTTCGGATGGGAAATCATCACATGACTCCTCCCTCATGCTCTTACCGAACTCGGCGAACTGTAGGGAGCTGTTGTCTTTTTACATGACATCAGGGTTAGTCAATTTGCAAAACTTGTTCATAATCATGAGCTCAGTGACTCTTTTCAGATATTCAGTTATTTCTATAAATAAAATAGAATACATTTAATTCAGACTAATAAAATGTCCATTATTTGTATATAAATGTCCATAATATGAAATAATATTTTTAGATGCGCTAATCAAGTCTCGCGCATCAATGGTTTTCGATCACACGCTTTACCGTACAAGACCCTAAAAAGATAAGTACTTGCTACAAAAAACTGTACTCGAAAGTCTT
This sequence comes from Xestia sexstrigata, assembly GCA_941918905.2. Taxonomy (NCBI): domain Eukaryota; kingdom Metazoa; phylum Arthropoda; class Insecta; order Lepidoptera; family Noctuidae; genus Xestia; species Xestia sexstrigata. Next base: position 21,480,122 of record OW799206.2, read on the forward strand.
CAAATACATCTTCAACACCGCACAAAACTATTTTGTCACTTCCAGTAGCCAATGCGACTTTAACGGTTCTAATTCTTATGTATTCATTTCTTCTTTATAATACTGCAGTTTTTTTTATAAGTGATAGCAAAATTACTATCTTTGTCATATTTTGTAATTGGAAAAGTGTTAGTAACTTGTGTTTTTATAGAATTGTATTTCGCGATCTTTTTATTAGGCTCGTTTTTCTTGTATTCGTGATAACTACCCTTTCTTAGTTTTTGCATTATGTTAGGACAAATCGTGTTACTGTTCATACTGGTCTGGGTCTTAGTGTTGCGATGGCAGAGAAGAAAGATGATAGATCTCTCCCACAAACTGAGTGCTACTAAGTATAGGACATTGCCATTTCTTGGACATTCTTACATTTTTCTGGGAAGTGATGAAGGTAAGTTCTGACTATTTTTAACCGACTTCTAAAAAAGGAGGAGGATGTATTCCACCGGCATCTTTTCTACACTATTTAGACACTATTTATTTATATTTCTGTAAACCAAATACTGTACAAAAAAGTGTAAAAAAAGCTTGTTCGACCGTACACCGATTAATCCGTGATTACTGGTTTGATTTACGTGATTCTTATTTAATTTGGTAGAAGAAGGTGACCCCTTACAAAATTTATTAAGTTGCTTGAGTGGCTTATGAGTTAACTCTTATAATACGTATTTTTTTTCTTCTTGGACTATGTTGATGACATGTTGGTTCCATAATAACTTCTTGTTACAGTGTAAAATTAATTCATGACAAGAATTTGTGTGGGATAAAATAATTAAAAAATTTAGCCTTCTTTTACCCGACTGCGCCAGAAGGAAGGTTATGTTTTTTGAGAGTTCGCATATAATTATGTATGTATAATTGTTTGGCACGCTCTGTGGCCTGAATGGCTCGATGGATTTAAGCTTGAGAGGTGTCGTTAGATTTGTATTTACTGTGAGAGTGACACTGGGTATATTAAAATAAAAAAATCTAAATGGCGGATTTTTGGCGCCAAATTCAAATGTTTGGCACGCTCTGCAGCCTGAACGGCTCGATAAAGGGCTCAGCATGAGGATTTTAAAATGTTATATCTAAGTAACTAAAAAGTGTTAAAAAAGCCGACTGCGTAAAAAATAACTAATAACTTCAAATAAAAACTGAAAAGTATAATACACGTTCAGGAGAAAGTCGGGACCCAATAAATAATCTAGACTAAAATCAATACATCCAATATTCCCTACACGTAAATTACAAGGTATTTTATTAATTTCTTCACAGTTTAACACTAAACTTAACTAAACAACACAAACCTTAAACTTAACTTGAGATTTGCCAAATCTTTTGGTAATTTTTTAACAAATAGTAGCTTGTCGAGTATTTCACTAACATTGTCACAAATTATAATTTATAAAGTCAGATATATCTTTTATCCTTGGAACAATATATTGCCATTAGGTTTAGTTTGGGTAAACTATTAAAATCTCGTTATGGTGCTATAGATAAGGCTTATCTTAATTTATTGTGAATATCTTTTCACGTGGTTTTCAGATCGCATGACACAGTTCCAGAAATTGGGACGCGAAGCAATAGCCAATGACGATGGTGTTTCAACGATTTGGCAAGGACATCGACTGTATATTGGTAAGTAGGCTGGATGACAATTACCCTTTCACCTGCCCGTTAATGTTAATATGTATCCATGGTGCTAGGCAACTGGGCCTATCCCAGTTGTAAACGTCCCTTTGTGCCTATTGGCCTTGTTTCGTTCTGTCTCCTGCTGATATGGAGGGAATTGGAAATTACGGTTTTTTTTCTACTCCTCCGCTATACTTTTCTGATTAATTTCGTTGCGGGATCCAAGACAGTTAAATTCACTCTGTGGGACTTCGTTGAGCTTCATTGTCTTTTCTGGTGGTCGCCACTGTTGATTCTGACTTTCAGGAGTTATAGTTACAGTGGTTTGGAATAGTGTGGCTGGCGGTCTTGTCCAAATAAAAACATAAAATCCCTTTCACCTATCAAGCCTTGACTAGCGGGTGTCCGCTTAGAGTCTAACCAGATGAAGCTGAATGTCAGTATTTTACATGGAGCAGCTCAACTTAAACTAAAACTCAAAGCATTTATTTTAATAAGGCCATTACGGGACATTTAAATGTTAAAAAAAAGACAAAAAAGCGAAGCTACATACTCACAAGGCATTATAACTTGAGAAAGTACTGTATATGCACATTCCAAAGCGTAGATCTCTATGGAGAAGAATGGGCAAGAAAAAAACTCCAGGGCACTCTTTTAAATCAAAATATTGCTACAAAATGCTTTTTATCTGACCTCCAAAACCCTAGGTAATACGTATCCCTTGGTAAGACTGGTTGTCAGACTTTCGTAAGTTCTGACTCCCGTGACTGTCATAATGTTTGCTGTGACAACCGAGACTTGAACGTTGTTTTAATTGCCATACCTTAAAATCGCGCCTGGTTTGGGTCAAAGTTTCATTCGTTCATTTATTTCCATGCCTAAGTATGTGTAATAAAAATAATCTGAAACTTTCCTGTTTACAGTGACTGCTGATGCCAAATTATCAGAGTTACTTCTGAAAAGCTGTCTAGAGAAGGATGACGCATTGAAATGCTTGCAACTGATGACTGGCAATGGCAGTATTTTTGCAGCAGGTATTAAAATCAATAACAATAATTACAATGTTGCTTTTGCAATGACAGCAAGATGGTACTGAATATTTCTTTTGGCAGAAAACAATTAAAATATGATGTAACTCCTAAAGAGAAATATTTCGAAAGAACTGGAACTCCTCGCTGATGGCCGTCTCCTTGTGATAGAGAGGAGGCCTGTGTCCACCCAGTAGAAACGATGTAGGCTGATAATGGGATGGGTTCCAAGGTAAAGGAAAGGCTGGCCATAGGCCGCAATCTTTTAGAACCACTGCTAGAGAGTCACCCATGTAGGTACCTATCTACATTGTAGTTTATGCCGATAGAAGAGAAGTTCCAACTAAATTCTTCAACAGTCAACATCTGGCGTCCCCGCCGTAAGGTCCTGGCTCCGACCTTCAGCCCTCGGAACCTGGTGCAGTTCGCGGAGATCTTCTCACGTCAGAGCTCCATCATGGTGGAGCAGTTGCAGGCTGCTGCAGGCAGGGGAGCCTTCTCCATATGGCAGTATATTACCACTTATACTATGGATTCTGTTTGTGGTAAGAATATACAAATTTGATATATTTGCATGTAATGTGTGTTGTATTGATTGGTTCTTATAGAATACACGTTAGATAAGCGATGGTTTTAGGGGTAAGTGGTCATCACTGCGTGGTAATGATTTTTAACAGGATTATAGTTTTCGAACACACACAACACACATACATACAACAACACAACACACACACATAACATAACAAACACACAACAAACAACACACACACACACTTATTTAAAACTGACGTTTTTTTTAATAGGCTTCTAAGGGTTAGAACCTAACCTAACCTTAACTCACCATGTGAAAGCCGAGATGGTCGCAGTTACTAAGTTAGGGCACCTGGAACTAGGTAATAAATGTTACAAAACGAGCGCGAGCCGAGCGAGCGAAGCAAATAGTGCCATGACAGTGCCGGCGCGCCCTATAACCACTTTGTTACCATAAAATTGCCAGTAACAATCGCATTTCCACTTTAGCTGGCTTATCTTAAGTTTATTTTTATACTTAAAAAAAAGACCATCTAAACCAAAACTTTTTACTATTATAGAGTCAACCCTAGGCGTTTTAGTGAACTCCCAGAAAAAGTCAGAGCAGCCGTTTCTGCACGCGTTCGACAGATGTACTCAACTGGACTCCGCTCGTCTGTGCAAGCCGTGGTTGTACAACCTCTCTATGTACAAGATGACTCCGGCTTACAAAGAACATAAACAGTGCAGGGACTATATCTGGAAGTTTGTGGACAAGGTAGGTTCCGTTAAACAATAAAAGATATATAGGCTTACTGAGTTTGTATCATCTTCATTACCATTGACAGCCTTGTTACGAGTCGCTTCTCGATCTTACTTGTAGACCTTAGTCTGCCAACAGACCTTTGTATCATCTTCGGAACAAGTATTTTTATCATTGAGTTGTCTAAGGCTCAAATCACATCGAGATGGCAGCGAAGCGGCGTTGCCCGCGACTTTGTTCGTAAGGAAATTTTGATGTGTATGTGTGAGACAAAAAAATAGCCTACGACCTATTCTCAAACCTACCAAATATACACAAAAAAAAATATAAAATCGGTCTAGCCGTTTTGGATGAGTTCGATAACCAACACTGTGATACGAGATTTTTATAATTATATTAGACTATCTGATGCCCGCGGCTTCACCCGCCCGCTTGACAAATTTTATACTAAAACCTTCCTCAAGAACCACTCTGTCCATTGTGTCTCTGTGTTTCTGTTCTGTTTAACGCGAACAGACAGACAGACGCGGCGGAAGACTTTGTTTTATAATATGTAGTGATTTTGGTTTATTGTTTAAATTGTACAATTGCATCTTTCCAGATTATACAATCCAAGAAGCAATCATTGCAAGACACGAAAGTGTCAATGGCGGAGTTTGATCAAAGTAAGATGTGATATACCATTTATATTTTTATTTTTTTTTGCAAGTATTTAAACAACGCGTTGAACGAGTCATTCGTTTCGAAGCAGAAGACATTGACAGTTGAATAAAACAAAAGGCGATCAATTTCGTAACCTTTGTTTTTGTTCCAGATATGAAACTCGACGGTCTCAGGACTTTCCTAGAACTCCTCATGGATACTTCGGGAGCAGAGCGTGGCTACACGGACATGGAGCTCCGGGAAGAAACCCTCGTCCTCGTGCTGGCTGGTACTGATACCTCGGCAGTCGGTACTGCCTTCACTTCCATGTTGTTGGCCAGATATCCTGATGTACAGGAGAAGGTTTATCAAGAGTTAGTATTTAAAATTAATAAGTAGTAATAGCATTTATGACCTCACTAGCCGCTCACGCACGGTTGAAAAGAACTGGAGGAGGTATCGGCCCTTGATGGAAGTATACCATATTGCTTTTCAGACAAAAGTTCTTCCTAGACGTCACGTCAGTCTGTGGTTTAAATAATATAGAGATTTTGGCGTTTGTGGTGTAAGGGGTTCCCAATAACAGCTTAGGAGCTCAAGCCAACCTCACCTGCTCGTGGGTACACCCTGCTTTCATCCAATTGGAAAGCCATTGGCGAGGTCTTTGCCCAGCAGTGGGATAAAGCAAGCTGATATAAAAAAAGGTTTTTGGCACGGTCACGTTGTATTAAAAAGTTTGCATCCGCGGTCTCTCGTGCATAACAAACATTTGTGGAAAAAGAAGTTTTAAAAATGTTTCCTTAGAACTACTAAACATAAATTATAGTGTTTATCGACATCCTAAAACACACGACCACCAAAGTATATTTTTAACCAAGCAATTATTTGGCCAATTATTGAAAAAATGTTTTCCACAAAAACGTAAAAAAATAATTGTTTTCCATACATGTGTCGGTTTATTACAATTATGTTTTGCTTCAGACTACAGGAAGTTTTTGGAAATTGCAAGACACCTGTTGGTGCTGAAGATCTTCCCCGACTAAAATATCTGGATGCAGTGATTAGAGAATCGTTGCGGTTGTACCCACCAGTGCCAATAATTGCGAGGAAAGTTGATAAGGAACTTACTTTGCGTAAGTATGGACACCTTAAATTAACCTAACATCCTGTTTAGCCATTCAATAGTCCTTTAACATTCCCTATCCACATTCATTAACAATTTTTTGGACATGATCCTTAGGGTTTTATACCTCAAACTTTTTAAGACTAGACTCCTGATCCAATTTTAAAACAAAACTTCCTTCCAGCATCAGGAGTAACCCTAGTTGAGGATTGCGGGTTAGTGATCAACATCTGGGCAATACACCGCAACCCTCGGTACTGGGGAGACGACGCGGAGCTGTTCCGCCCTGAACGGTTCATCCACACGCCGCTCGCGCATCCCGCTGCCTTCATGCCGTTTAGCTATGGACCGAGGAGTTGTTTAGGTGAATATACACCCATTTTTTTTTGTACAATGGTAATGACCCGGGAATCCAACGCAGGACCGCATTCTGAGCACTCGTTATTGCGACCACTATCACTAGAACAACGAGGCAGTCAACCTTGATAATATATAAACCATAAATAAACCATAAATTAAATTAAGATAATTTCTTGTTGTTGCCATTGTCTTTTTACTTTTTATTTGTTCTATTCTTATTGAATGTTGTACGAAATAAAAGTCACAAGATCTTCGCCACTATAGTCTGCGCCAGATAAGTAGGAATTAAAGGTCATTGCTCTGTCCTTAATTTCTCTTCGTAGGCACCCCGATAATACATTATGAATCGTTTTTTGTTACAAGAAAAAGTCAAGGATCACGATAAAGTTCGTTTCGGGACAAGTTTTTGTCATTATTTCTGTTTTCGGAATGATGTATTTGAGTAAATGTATGCGGGTTATTGACCTTTAATTCCTACTTATTTGGCGCAGACTATAATTAAATACTTATTTATTTAGAGACTTTGGAAGACTTACAGCTAAATACAATATAGTGATAAATAACAGTATGATAATCAGACAGCCAATTACAAGTCTTCACGTCTAGAGCTTGTCTGGTATAAATATACTGTGGAACAAAGTTTACACACTGCCAAATAATGCCAAAAGATATTAAAGAAAACATGTAAATAGATCGTCACTTAAAATATGTAAAAATGAATATAATAATATAATTGCGTAAATATTTATTGCGCTTATAATTTAGCAAATCAAAATAACAGTTATAATAAAAAATGCAAAGCAAATGCAAGCATGGGCTGCTCTCAAAACGGTGAAGGGAAACATCGTGAGGTAACCGGCATGTCCTAGAACCAAAAAATTCAAAGATATAAGACATCTACCAATCCGTACTAGGCCCGCGTAGTGGATATAAAGCCCTTTCACTCACATAGAGAGGAGGCCCGTGTCCCAGCAGTGGGAATATTAATAGGCTAATGATGATGATGATAAAAAATATGAAAAAAAAAAACAAAAATATATAAAATATTCTAGTTGTGGAAAATACTTCGAATAATTTAGGAATTTACTTTGGCCAATTTGCTATTGCATTTGCTTTTCAAAACAATCCTAGTCGAGTCAGTGTCTTTATGCTCGATATTGCATGGCTGTTCGTATGGCCCTGTCAACTAGTTTTAAACAAAATAACGAAGGGAGAATTCTTAATATATATGGCAGAGAGCAGGAAAACTGTTGTCGAGGCTACAGTAGACTATAATTTTATAGACATTTAAAGCAAAGGTGGTTCCGCCATCCCTGGCGGAACCATGCTCCCGCATGGCGTAAAAAATGACTATTTTTTCCAATTTCTATTCAAATTTCAATTTATTTGCCATTGTTTAGAAAACCACTTCTTCTGAGTAACATACTTATTTGAAATGACATAACATCGTCTGTTTTCCTTGAAGGGTTATATAATATAAATAAAGGATTCTATTTGTGCCACCAACGAGGCACAAATCCAGATACCAGGCTACTACTCGTATAAGAAATTTTTGATGTAAAGAACCAATATAATTATTTTAGATTTTTATGGTTCCAATTTTATAATGTTCTATTATTCCAGGTTATCAATACGCGATAATGTCCATGAAGACAGCGCTGTCAGCTCTCCTACGTCAGTACAGGATCCTGCCAGCCACTGCAACTGAAGACCTGAAGCCTTTGAGGGTCAAGTTCGACGTCATGATGAAGGACGTTGACAATTTCACCTTACAGCTTGTAAAGAGACTTTAAGCGGCTAAAGTTTGCGATTAAAACTTATAAGCACTGCGCTGGATTGGTACAACCCCATTTTTTACCATGTCGTGATGGCCAGTTTCTTATCTAACTGCTTCTTATACCCCAAATTTCAAGTTTATACCTAGTAAGTACCAACGTGACCTTTTCAAAGCCAAACATACTTTCTAAGGAGTTTCTCTGCACCACTGAGTAATGGTGAAACGAAACATCGTGAGGAAACTCTTGGACTTCGGTCTCGAAATCATCAACTTACATTGAGCTGGCTTAGTGGTCGTATACAATAAGATATACAGATTGAACATGGGAGAGGGTTGCAGTATGGAGTTTCATAGAAAAATCCCCAACGGCTCGTGTGCAGTACTTACCTAATAACTGTTGGAAGAATATCTTTTATTGTGGTTCTTAATTAGGATTAAATCAAAATGTATTTTTTTGATGTATGGGAACGTGTGAGAATGTATTACTTTTTGGTGCATTAAATTATTATGGTATATTAATCAGGTGTTTTATTAACGCGGCGAACGTACACTTTGACACCTTTTTAACCCGACTAAGGGTAAAAAACGGTTTACCTCGATTTCTGGCAAAACTACAAGTCATAAGAAAAAAGTTTAAAAAGAAAAGGGTTGTTGCTGTAATAAAAAGATCTACAATTTTTGTGTTCACACTTTTTTTTACATAACCATAAAATGTATGTGAAAAGTTCAAATAACCAAGTTTTTGGTTATTTATTTTTATCTTTTACAAAACAATTTTTTTTTTACAAAATTTAGTGAAAACTTACCTATTTATGTCCCAAACACACTATATTTTTTTTTAATTTAAATTATTTATTTTGTTCACCTTATTTTGACATTATATTGAAAATGCACCTTAATTTTCAATCGAAAATTCTCACGTCAAAATTGTATATTATATGCTTTCTTTAAAAAAGTCTGTGAGCTTTTTGTTTGTTGAAATCTCTACTTTCTGATGGTGTAAAAAAACCGGTCAAGTGCGATTTGAACTCGCGTGGAGATGGTTTTTTTTTTTTTTTTTGAAAACTAAAAGGTCCCGTCTGTCTGTCCGTCCACCTGTCACAGCCAATTTGCTCCGAATCTACTGGACCAAATTTTTCCATAGGACTTGTAGTTTTGCCGGAAATCGAGATAAACTGTTTTTTACCCTTAACCCCCACCCCCCACTTCCCGACCTCAGATCACCCGTAAATTATTTTTCCCTTCATTTTTAGGGTTCCGTACCTTAAAAGTGGAACCCTCATAAGATCACTTTTTTGTCCGTCTGTCCTCTGCCCGTCTGTCACCACCGATTTTCTCAGCAACGGGTGGACCTATCAAGTTGAAATTTATACCATATACTGAGGTCTATAGTCCCTATTAGGTGTAAAAATCAAGGTCCTGAGTCAACACGATAAAAAGATATGAGCAAATTTAGATTTCAACCGAAAGTACCCTACAGGTTTTGGGTCGAAAACTTATATACCAGTTCCCGTTGACCTAGAATCACGAAATTTGGCAAAAAGCAAGGTCTTACAGCACATGTAAAGGGAAAAGTCTGAAAACCGTAAATATATAGTTTAATAAGAAAAAAATGCAATTTTACTATTACAAACTTGTTATTTGCGGTTGGAGCAATAGCCGTTTCTAGGGATCGAATAGCAAAGTTGAGTTTGTACTTTAAAAAGTTTGTACGGAACCCTCGGTGCGCGAATCCGACTCGCTCTTGGCCGGTTTTTGTTATATTCTCTTTCTTTTCCAATGGGTTTCATCCTACTATGAATTGTTTCGTTTTTAACCATTTTCAGAGGTATCTGCACTGGTCTAGTGGCAAAAACTGAATCAAACTATAAAGATAACTTTTGTTTTGAAGCTAAAGTTATTTTTCACTTTTTTTGTGTTTTTGTAGTCGGTTTACGGTAATATTTAATCAGTTTCTTTTTTGTATCGTACTTTTAAGATACGATAAGAAGGTATAGTCCAAGAGCTAGATCGTAAGAATTTAGAAAGTTCATTCGATATGGCTCTTGGACTATACCTTACTAATTGAACTCATAATTATCTTCTAAACTAAGACCAGATTAAATCTATGACTTGGCGACAAATTACGACTAATTGGCGACAAAATATGGGAGAGAACAGATCTTCGCTAGGTGCCCTATAGGGGAGACTCTCCAGGTCGGCCACCTATAAGCTCTTACATTCAGTCAAAAAAGTATCGGGAATGGATGATTTGTTTATGGTTCCAAATTCAAATTTTTGTTTTTTTGTAGTTGTTAGATTGGCACAACTGTTTTCCATTTTGGCGCGGAGTTTGAGTTGCATCTGTTATTTATATTAAATACAGTGCTGGTTTTAGTAATATCATATATAGTGTGTATTGCGAATTTCATAAGGGACAAAAATATCGAACAAAGAGTTTGTCTTAAATTTTGCATCGCCAATGGAATTTCGTGTTCGGAGTCACTGAAAATGTTACAGAAGGCTTACGGTGAATCGACTTTATCAAAAACTCGTGCTTATGAGTGGTTCAAAGCGTTCAAAAGCGGTCGAGATGTGATGGAAGATTTGCCTCGCTCTGGTAGGCCGTCAACGTCTGCAACTGAAGTTAACATCGCAAAAGTGAAGAAAATAGTGACTGAAAATCCCCATTCAACTCTGAGAGAGATAGCCGCCGAACTTTCTGTATCTCACGAGTCGATCCGTACCATTTTAACTAATCATTTGGGTATGAAACATGTTGCTGCTCGGCTAGTCCCAAAAGATCTGAATTTTCTCCAAAAACTCAATTGCATGAAAGTCGCTGAGGACATGCTAGAACGAGTCAGTTCGGACCCAACATTCATGAAACGCATTGTTACTGGTGACGAGACGTGGGTTTACGAGTTTGACATGCAAACTAGTCAACAAGCTTCGGAGTGGCGCCTTCCAACTGAACCGAAACCGAAAAAACCACGCCAAAGTCGATCAAAAGTCAAAGTCATGTTGACTGTTTTCTTTGACTATCGCGGTGTTGTGCACTCTGAATTCTTACCGGAAGGTCTAACGGTAAATAAAGAATATTATTTGAGCGTTATGCGGCGTTTAAGAGAGCAAATTCGACGAAAAAGGCCAGATTTATGGAAAGAAAATTCTTGGATTTTGCACCACGACAATGCGCCTTCGCACAAGGCTATCATTGTGAACGAATTTTTGACCAAACACTCAACAAATACCATCCAGCAACCACCATATTCACCAGATATGGCTCCTGCTGACTTTTTTCTTTTTCCTAAACTCAAATTACCACTTCGTGGCACCCGTTTTCAATCGATAGAAGACATAAAGGAGAATTCGCGGCGAGAACTGAACTCAATTCCGGAAGCAGCGTTTAAAAAATGATTTGATGAATGGATTATTCGTTGGCGCAAGTGTATCGTTTCTAAAGGAGCATACTTTGAAGGTGATAAAATAAATTTGGATGAATAACAGACATTTTGTGTATTATTGATCTTTTCCCGGTACTTTCTTGACAGAGTAGTATATCTTTGAACCAGTGACCGACCAATTCTGATATTTCGACTAATTAGCGACTAATTTTCTGTGTTATCAAAATTAAAATCCCTGATGGTGGCCGAGCCAGTGTCAATGACACGCTTAATTCCGGTCTGGAGGCGAAATTCATCAAGATCAACGTAAATTTTTTTATGTTTCTACACAAGAAAAGTTAACATTTTGTTTAACAAAAACAAACAACAATTCAACGATATTTAATTAATAAATAGTAATATACACGTAGAGTACTTACGGGATAATATCCGTGATTTTCTTTTTCTTTGAGCTCCCGATATTTCGACGCTGTTGCAAGCGCATCATGATATCGGGAGCTCAAAGAAAAAGAAAATCACGGATATTATCCCGTAAGTACTTTAAGTGTAGTGAAAAACCGTGAAAGTCTAAGACAGTACATTAAATAGTGATATGTAAATAAATAGTAATATGACGATTTGGACTCGTTCCTGACTGATTAGCCAGAGGAGGCAAAACACCGGGAGAGATGGAAGGAAATGGGGGAGGCGTTTGCCCAGCAGTGGGACAGAATAATAATTAAAAAAAAACAAAAGTAAACAAACTCAACCCATTACCAGTTTAACAGTGGTTTATAAAGATACAAACTACATTCTAGGTTCTAATCGTATTTGAAAGTTGTCCTTATCCTTCATCATGAGATCAAACGTGAGGCGCAGTGGCGGATGTTCAAAGTCTTGGTTTGGTACAGTAGCTGGCAGGATCCTGTAGCGTCGCAACACTGTTGACAACACCGTCTTCAGCGACATCATAGCGTACTGGTAGCCTGTCAGAAAACGTAAAGGGTAAAAAGACCCTTAAAAAAATCAAAAAGCTGGTTCTCCCCGTCATTACGATATTGTTTTTGTTCTACACCATACCTGGGAACCTTCTAGTTACGGAGATATTGGGGGTCAAAGTTCCAAGTTTTCCACAACTTTTTTCTTATTAGGGACCTACTTGTTTGTAATGCAAGATTTTTAGTGTGTTTTGAGTGCGTTAAAATGAGTTTTACAGTAAAACCTAATTTTACCCCAAAAAAAAAGTCAATAGGTACTTAGTTTGATGTACAGAATGCTTGCTTGACGGCTTCGTGAACGGTTCGTTTACACCCTGCATAAATTACTCGCATCGTCGGTAACGCGACCGTTTCTCTTAGTCTTAATGTAATCTATTCAGAAATGTTGGTGTCAGATAAAAGACTCCTTGGCGGCGCCTGATGCTACTTAGAAGCTATCATCACTCGTATAGACAAATTGTATTATGAAAGAAAGAACAGGCTTGAAAGCAAGCGGTATATACTCCTAGACTGACTGACCACAGTTATGTCATTGTCATAGCTCTGAGGAAAGACTAAATATGCCGCTGATGTCGCGATTGACGTGACCGCCTAGCGGGAGCCAATTTCTATCAATTGGATTCGAAGAAAGCATTTGCTAATAGTAGTTTTCTTATATCCTTTAGTGCCAGATGAACATTACAAAACTATTCTCTCACCGACACAGTTCCTCGGTCCATGGCTGAACGGTATGAAGGCAGCAGGATGCGTGAGCGGAGTGTCCATGAACCGTTCAGGTCGGAACAGCTCCGCGTCATCGCCCCAGTACCGAGGGTTGCGGTGTAACGCCCAGATGTTTACTATAACTCCAGTATCGGGTACGAGTTTGATACCTGTGGCTGTGAAGAAACCAAAATTTAGCATTTTGTCAAAGTGTTTTTTACTGGGCACAATTAATTACCCTGAATGGAAGCAGTTAATATTACACTCACTGAATATTGTATTTCTTGTTTACGTGATTATAAACTAGCTCTTGCCTGCAGCTTTACCCATGGGAACCCAGGTGAACGTAGGTCTAAGTGCGTCCATCAGCAAACGTATAAAAAGGTAACAGACAGACTGATAGATGCACTATTGCTTCATAATATTTGTATGGATTCAGGTTGCTCATTTTATTTTAATAAAAGAAAGTTATTTTTCATTAAAAAAATCAGCCTTCTTCTTCTTAAAAAAAAAAAATTAAAATAAGTACTCACAATAACAATTGCAATAATTTTATTCTAACTTACGTAAAACAACATCCTTCTCAACTTTCCTTGTGATGATAGGTACAGGGGGGTACAGTCGCAGCGTCTCCCGGATTACTGCGTCCAGGTACTTGAGACGAGGCAAGTCCTCGTAAGTTGCTGGTCTGTTTGAGTCACCGAACACTTTTCGTAACCTGAAATAGAAACCAATCTCTTAATTCTACATTACCTAAGTGTTATTTTGATCAACCTGAAATAGAAACCAATCTCTTAATTCTACATTACCTAAGTGTTATTTATGTTATCCAGTGTGCAACAAAGCGAACTAATAAGGGCCTATTCTTCCTAACAACAAGTCCTCGGTTACTTTTGTTATAACTACAGTATTTACACTACAGTTATTATGCCTTACACCTTGCCTTGGCCTACTTCAATGATTGATTTGATTTCGCCCGGAGGCAACTACGTATAAATAAATTCATTCAGAAAAAATGTTGTACTTAGGAAAGTAGACGCTAAACAGCACGCTGTCTTTCATCTACGCTTTGGTCTGTAGCAGCATTACAAAAAGTACTACAGCGCCGTCTATGACACAATGAAGAACTAACTTCAAAAGACTATATACCTATTCGTAGAAAAGCCTGACAACAACTGTTTGGCAGTGCCCACGATATAACACGTGTCTGGTTTGAGCATTTCCATTTCAGTTACACCCTCTTCATTTTCTCTATAGGTCAGACCAGATCAAAAGGCTTATACTTAGGTCTAACTGTTACCGTTGTGTTGAGACGCAGTGAAGACTGAGTAGTCTGGATGTAGCTTGTCAGCGACACCATCAAAGCGTTTCAAGACAGGCACAATTTTCAGCAATGAAGAAATAGTACATTTTGATACAAGTGGAGAAAGTTTGTTATTGTATTCGAAGCGGAATAATTCAGGTTATTAATTGAGGGTATTGTTTTTGAGCCGAGAACCAACTGGGTTGTGGAGGTCAGATAGGCAGTCGCTCCATGTAAAATACTGGTATTTCAGTTGCATCCGGTTAGACTGGAAACCGACCCCAACATAGTTGGGAAAAGGCTAGGCAGATAATGATAGGCATAGTTATGTGGCAATTTTTATTCCCGCACACGTGTTGGTAAATGAAAAAAACGCACGCGTGTGAAATACATTGCATGTTGAATTTAATCGTAGTGCGATAAGAACCAGTTTTTGAGAAAGTGTATTGAAAACAAATTAGAAGTGTTATTTTGCATATAACGAAATTGCGAAACTTACTCTTCATAAACTCTCTCTTGCACTTCAGGATGTCGAGAAAGCAACACGGATATGAAGGATGCTCCGACTGCCGAGGTATCGTTACCAGCTATCATGATCACCATCAACTCCTCCATAATTTCCACATCTGTGTACCCTTTGTCACCGCCTGACAACCTTAGGAGACACTCCAATAATGTCTGAACGTTCTCTTCTCGTGGATCTGGAATGAAAGTTTCTCTAACTTCAAATCATTGTTTGTTGTTGTCCTCCAAATAGCGTTTTTTTTATTTGTCAGCAGTCTTGTCGTCTTGTAGTCTTAAAAATATTAACGCCATAAAGACGCTTAACTCTTTGCCGAGATTAAAAAAAAACAATCACCGCCGACTATAGGCATTGTACCAATTTGGACTAAGTATAGGTTGTCTGTGGCAATTTTCATTCCCGCACACGTGTTGGAAAATGAGAAAAAACGCACGGGTGTGAAATACATTACATGTTGAACCTAACCGTAGTTGCGAAAAGAACCAGTTTTCGAGGAAGTGTATTGAAAATTACATTGTCTACATTATTCTGAGGTTACTTTTTATTATAATAAATTAAAAACCACTCATTTCGCACTATTCGGCCCTCAGTGACCGACGTAACAACCACTTTGTAGTGCAAGCTGATTGGAACTTTATTCTAACAGTGTTTCAAACGAAGTTTGAACCACTACAAATAGAGTTGCTAATTTTGGAAGAACCTAGCCTTAAAAATCATCAAAAAGTGCTGGAACAAACAATTGAAGCGCTGTTAAGTAATACACCTACAAGAAGTGAGGTGGTGGTATTTACTTTGAGTTCCATACACTATACTTCCACAGCTATAGGGTTTCATACAAAATCTAAGGAACAGTCATACAAAAATTTAAAACTCTTCCTTACCCTTTTCGTTTTCTTGAGTACCCTTCTTGTCTGTAATTTCTTTTCTTTTAGTATTTATTAACTGAAATCAAAAAGTTTAAATCAATATCTTTGGCTATATGTATCATCTACTTCACGAATAGCTTACCTTATCAACTTTTTTTAGTAAACACACCACAAAGAGATTTCTTAATCTGGTCATACATAATTTTATAAAAATTTAAATAACCTCAGTTACGAAATTCCACAAGAAATATTTGTCCTTCAGCAGTTGTGAGTATAAAGGAAGATTAGTGTACACCAGGTCACTATGTAGCCACGGCTGGCACAGGCGTGCTGCACTCCTGGCCAGACCATTATCAAACGCTTTCAGGAAAGGCAGATTTGGATCTTTTTGGGCACCCATTTTGTAGCCTAGTGTTGATTCTGGAATTCAAATCCAACACGAAGAACGACATGAGCAGCGTATTTTAAACAATTTAGTTTACAGATATTTTAATTATTAAAATTCAGTAATTAACAAGGTACTCAGTCGTACAGATAAAGTCTACGTTAATAACATCAGTTACGCTGACGACATGGTGTTATTGAGCCCATCGCTCAGTTGTTCAAGAATTTTGAAAAATTCAACCCTTCAGTGGGGGAATTAGGGGTTCAATGTTTGTAAATGTGAAAATCCGTCACCAGGTGAAACTGGTCCGGGTCGGTATACCTGCGATAGCGTCCATGGTGTAAGCAGTAAAGTATTTGAAGGCGGACAGCGATCCGGTCCCTGCTATCGACCCCAACTTGTGTGCAAGAACTGCACTCTCTTTCGCGAAGATTGACACGAAGAGCTTCAAGTTTTTCATGCTGAAGGTAGGACCCAGGACTTTTCGACGTGGTCGCCAGATTGAAACTACAATTGGAAGTTATTGTAAAATAAGTTCGAGTTTCAGTTTTTAAAACTTTTGCACAATTAATCACGAATCACTCTGTCTGGCATGAAAAACCTAAATTAGGTACTTCTTTATTTAAAGAAGTCCTTTACAAAATGTCATGCTTCTAGTTAGACCTAGCAGTTACGATTTGTGGTGCAAGCGAGCCGTAAAGTTAGTACTATGGGTACCTGGAGCAAATATGGAGCCATTGCCAATAAACAGTTTGGCCATCCTCATGATGTCATCTTTCTCTAGACACGTCTTCAGAACCAACTCGGCGGCCTCAGGGTCGGCAATCACTATAAAAAGAATTTAACTATGTTAAACTAGTAGTGTATAGTGTGACGAGCTCCCATAAAAGTTTGCAACCCCTCTGGTTTCGAAATTTAAAAAAAAATCCTTCCAGTATTCATTCCTGTATTCTCGTTGTCCCCGTATAGGAACTACTGTGCAACAAAAATATTGGGAACTCAAAACAAATGGTAAACGTGGTAATTAAACGTGGTTTTTAGTGTTAATAATAATGTTAGTGACCATGACAGTTTAAAAACTTATAACTATGTTTTCGAATCCTGTTTTCAATAGATACAAAGTTCATTAAAATAATCAAAATCATTAAAATTAGAGAAAGACTCCTGAACCCGGTTAGTGTAGGGTTCTTACAGACGAGTGGCACGTTGCCAACGGCAGATAAACTGCAGTTGGCAACGTGCCGCTCGTCTGTAAGAACCCTTACATGTTATTTATTTCAAATGTCAACTAGGTTTAATCTAAAATTCTAAATCTTAGTAAAAATAAAAAGAATAGTAATGGTAATAGAGGGTTCCGTACAAACTTTTTAAAGGACAAACTTAACTTTGCTATTCGTTTGCATTAAACGGCTATTGCACCAACAGCAAATAATAAGTTTGTAATAGTAAAATCGCTTTTTTTTGTTATTAAACAGATTTTTCCCTTTACATGTGCTGTAAGACATTGCTTCTCGCCAAACGTGATTATAGGTACAACGGGAATTACCATAGGTTTTCGACCCAAAACCTATAGGGTACTTTCGGTTGATCTAGAATTTTGGTACAATTTTGGTTAGAAGCAAGGTCTTACAGTACAAGCACAAGTAAAGGGAAAATTCCAAATTCCAAAAATTAAAAAAAAGTTGTAAATTAAGGTAAATTTTGGTACTTACCTACAAGTTTTCGCGAAAAATCTAAAATTGTCTAAGTATATTTTTTTATCGTGTTGATTCAGGACCTTGATTTTACATACACCTATTATAGATTATAAACCTCGGTATCTGGTATAAATTTCCACTTGACAGGTCCATCCGTTACTGAGAAAATCGGTGGTGACAGACGGACAGACAGACGGACAAGAAAGTGATCTTATAAGGGTTCCTTTTTTTACCTATTGAGGTACGGAACCCTAAAAACAACTTACTTGTATATAAGTAGTTTCCATGCCACAGGGATGACAAACCATTATCTTTTCCTACTGCGTCGCGACCAAGGATTTGGAAGGCTTTCATTCTTGCTGCAATTACAAACAAGTATTAACATAATATTTAGAAGGGTAAGGGTCAATTCTTGGCCCCATGGACATACTTACATTTTGGTAAAAAAAAAAGAAATTATTTCTTTCACTTGACAATCTTGGAAGGTACTTACTGTGACAGTCACCAAAGAACAAATAACTGTGTCCAATAAAGGGAATTGTCCATACTCCAGAATTTAACTGTTTTCCTAACTCGTGAACATCTCTTTTTGACCAACGTTGGTATAATAATAGAACAATGGTGAATAAAAATAGTAACTCTAGCAACATGTTTGTAGGTATGTTGTCTGTCTGACGTAGTTTCGACTACTCTTAAATATGTATTTGATACGGCAATTTTTATATGGACGCAGCGAGAGGATTAGATTTAGTCACTAAACACCTTGGGAACTACTTTTTTAATTCTTGATTATTAAAACCGACTTTTAGTATTACTTTTCGAAGGATTTGATTTGTCTGAATGTGACACAGTGAATAAATACTCACAGGATTGAACAAAAACAATGCGTGTTTGTCCATCCAATACGTTGGATATAGTATATTTCATTACAAGTGCGGAAAGGCTTTTTTTTTTTTTTTTTTTTTTCGGATGGGAAATCATCAAATGACTTCGCCCGCTCTGGGCGGAGCAGGAGGGAGTGTCAGACTTTTACTGACTAAAACCCATCCATGTTCCTTCATTGCCCTTTGTGTTCCGGGGCCACGGTATCTCTTTGGAACAGTCCCGCAACCCCGGCAGGCAAAGGTCCTTGCGGACCCCTTCCTTTTGCTGACTCTCTTTGAGGCGCGCGTGGAACACGAAGAATAGAGCTGCCTCTAACGGCCGTAAAAACGTCTACGTACTCTGAAATAGGTACTTGCCACAAACAGAATCCATGGTGTAAGTAGTGAGATACTTCCACACAGAGAAGGCTCCTCTCCCTGCTACGTCCCGAAGCTGCTCCACCATGATACGGCTCTGACGAGAGAACACCTCCACGAAAGAGTTGAGGTTCTTCTGACTGAAGGTCGGAGCCACGCGCGCGCCTCAAAGAGAGTCAGCAAAAAGGAAGGGGTCCCCTTTTTGCTGACTCTCTTTGAGGCGCGCGTGGAACACGAACGCACCGTCGACACGGCCTGTCGTCATGAGACGGACGGATGGCGAGCTAGCCCATAGCCCACCGTCCACAGGCCCGCGCCTACGGTGGCCGGGGGCCACGAGGTGGCCCCCGACGCCCGGGGCGTCTCCCGCGGAGTGCGGAAAGGCTGTCATTGCAAAGAGTTCCGACAAATGTCTAGCCGAGCCGAGGCGCAGCCGAAGGCGAGGGTTGACAGTCGGAACAAGTTGCAATGACGGTTCCGCAGGTGTACTGAACGACTATTTTTAATATAGTTGCGAAAAAATGAAGCAATTTAATAAAATAATAAAAACACAATAAACTAAACTCGCAAAGAAAATTTCTGGAAAATGGCGCAAACCGTAAAATATAAGCAGTTTTTTTTTCTTCACCCATTTTGGTAGGCAAAGGGAACTATCCATACAGGTTAGTCTTCAGTAGATTTTTTTTATTGATATGAAATGAAAATGAAATTTAATGAGATAAAATGAAATGAAACCTAACCTAACTCATTCAATGAAATCATTAAATCTGATAATGAAATAAATTAGTAGCTTCTTTTTAGAAATATACTACTCTGTCAAGAAAGTACCGGGAAAAGATCAATAATACACAAAATGTCTGTTATTCATCCAAATTTATTTTATCACCTTCAAAGTATGCTCCTTTAGAAACGATACACTTGCGCCAACGAATAATCCATTCATCAAAACATTTTTTAAACGCTGCTTCCGGAATTGAGTTCAGTTCTCGCCGCGAATTCTCCTTTATGTCTTCTATCGATTGAAAACGGGTGCCACGAAGTGGTAATTTGAGTTTAGGAAAAAGAAAAAAGTCAGCAGGAGCCATATCTGGTGAATATGGTGGTTGCTGGATGGTATTTGTTGAGTGTTTGGTCAAAAATTCGTTCACAATGATAGCCTTGTGCGAAGGCGCATTGTCGTGGTTCAAAATCCAAAAATTTTCTTTACATAAATCTGGCCTTTTTCGTCGAATTTGCTCTCTTAAACGCCGCATAACGCTCAAATAATATTCTTTATTTACCGTTAGACCTTCCGGTAAGAATTCAGAGTGCACAACACCGCGATAGTCAAAGAAAACAGTCAACATGACTTTGACTTGACTTTTGATCGACTTTGGCGTGGTTTTTTCGGTTTCGGTTCAGTTGGAAGGCGCCACTCCGAAGCTTGTTGACTAGTTTGCATGTCAAACTCGTAAACGCACGTCTCGTCACCAGTAACAATGCGTTTCATGAATGTTGGGTCCGAACTGACTCGTTCTAGCATGTCCTCAGCGACTTTCATGCGATTGAGTTTTTGGAGAAAATTCAGATCTTTTGGGACTAGCCGAGCAGCAACATGTTTCATACCCAAATGATTAGTTAAAATGGTACGGATCGACTCGTGAGATACAGAAAGTTCGGCGGCTATCTCTCTCAGAGTTGAATGGGGATTTTCAGTCACTATTTTCTTCACTTTTGCGATGTTAACTTCAGTTGCAGACGTTGACGGCCTACCAGAGCGAGGCAAATTTTCCATCACATCTCGACCGCTTTTGAACGCTTTGAACCACTCATAAGCACGAGTTTTTGATAAAGTCGATTCACCGTAAGCCTTCTGTAACATTTTCAGTGACTCCGAACACGAAATTCCATTGGCGATGCAAAATTTAAGACAAACTCTTTGTTCGATATTTTTGTCCATTATGAAATTCGCAATACACACTATATATGATATTACTAAAACCAGCACTGTATTTAATATAAATAACAGATGCAACTCAAACTCCGCGCCAAAATGGAAAACAGTTGTGCCAATCTAACAACTACAAAAAAACAAAAATTTGAATTTGGAACCATAAACAAATCATCCATTCCCGATACTTTTTTGACTGAATGTACGTATTTGTATAGCAAATGACTGCGACAGTCATGTTGTGTCTAGAAAGTGTTAATAAAAGCAAAAAAACGCATGTTAATTATAAGACAAACTTGAATGGCATTCAAGTTCAAGTTTGTTTTATAAATAATAATAACATGTGATTGTGATGCAAATTGTACAATAGTAAAAATATTCTGCCATACATTGGCTAAACTAACGATTGATGCCCCAACTGAAAATGTAAGATTGTATAAGCAAAAAATGCGTTAATTGTTCAGTTTTGTAGTGAAAATATACATTTTTCTCATACAACTTAGAACAAAAATAAAGAAGGACCAAATTGACGTATATAATAAACGGCATTGAAAAACTCGGTATTCAAATGAAGTTGACGCTGCTGGTTAACATTGTGACATTTTTTTGTAACAAAACTTTGTGTGGTATAACTACTAAAAACCCGACTACTGAATAAAATGTAGCCTATGTTACGCGTGCCATAATAACCAATCGATTAACACCTTACTCATCAAAATCGTATGAATAGTTTAGGCGCTACGGTGGAACATAAATGTATGTAGATACGTAAATACAAACATACATACAGACACTGCTGAAATAATAACCCTTCCTTTTGGCTTCGCCGTAGTCGGGTAAAGATTGAAGAACATAAAAGACAAGATGATTATAAAAGTTAGCCACGAGGTTGGCCACGTGCCAATTGATGAATCTGTGTACAGCTATGCTTTTGAGCCATGCTTTTAGAAAACAACAGATTAAAGAATTTAATTAACTAAATCATCCGCATAATTAAATAACACCTCAAACCAGTCTAAGAACGATTATTATCAATTCTTTATTGAAATAATTACAAACAGTTTTTATGTCATTATTGATCGGTGAGATCAGATTATCCGATTTATCTAGATATGTATATATTTTAAATCATATAAAGTATTTAAAGATTTCTGGTGTGACTAGTATGCGAATAGAAGTCGAAAATCTTTGTTTTATTTTAAAATCATTTATTATATGTCCGAGGTCAAATAAAGAAGGAAATTCAGGTTGTTTTTTTTCTTTTCTTTTATTTCGCGCTAGCTTTTGCCAGCGGCTTCGCCCGCGTGAAGGTTGATAATTGTCCCATGGGATCTTACTACCGGGATAAAAAGTATCCTATGTGATCTAGGTCTAAAAACAATCCAAATCCGTTCAGTAGTTTTAGCGTGAAAGAGTAACAAAAAGCATTCATACTCACAAAATTTCCCATTTACAATATTATTAGGATTAGAGAGTCCATGGAAACCCACAGCTTTGATTTAATGACCGAAGAGTTAACTTCAGCACCGTTCTCCCGGGGTGCGATGTCAGAAGTCCTCCACGTGTGTCTGGCGGTTGCTGGTCCCTCTCGAAACGTCTGGAGGGAAGAGCAGCTGCTGGGCTGGTGCACCCTGGGCGCGGCAGTATCCTTCTCCGGGGAATGAGAGGAAATGAGAATTTCCTTTTATCCCTCGGGGAGTGTTACTGCCGCGGCTAATTATTCTGACATGGGTGGGGTCCATCCAGGACCAACGGTGCGTTCCTCTGCGTGTCCCTCTGTAAAGCAGAGGGCATAGCAGAGGAGTGAGGGCGGGCTCGGTGTGCACTCACCCTGCCTCCGAGCAGACAGAGTAGGATGCGTCCTTCTTTGTCACCGTCAGTCTCGTAATCCCATTGTCGAAGTGCTGTGGATCACGTCTCGCGGCTTCGATAGGGACCGAGGGTCTTGGCTTAACCGCCCGGACTGCGAGGTAGAAAACCTCTATAAAAAGTTACCCCGAATCCCAAGCGGCGGCGCACCGCGAGGGGATGTATGACTGACGGGTGTTCCCATGGAACGAATCAGTCGCTAGTGCTCACCCTCGCCAGGGTACCTGCAGACCCCCTGGCGAGTAATAAATGCTAAAATCTGCTTATCTTGGGTACAGGGGTCTCTGCCCAGATTGACGTTTATTTCCCCCATACTCGTGGGTTTAAATATGGATAATTTAAAAAAAACAAATCCAACACCGCCGGCAACGGCAAAACAGAGGAGAGGAGGGATGCGGGGTCTGAGTCCGACGCCGCATCCAGCGATGTGAGTGCGGGAGGCTCGGAGAGCTCCCGCTGCGTGAGGGCCGGGACTGTAGCGGAGAACGGTAAGTTCTTCCGCAAGCGGTCTAGGAAGGATGGCGACCAAGTCTCGTCATCCGAGGGAGAGATGGCCTCGGCCCGTAAGATCCCCACTAGCAAGCGCGGTGGGATCCGAGGCAAGAGGGGGGGGCCTGTTACCTCCGAGAGGTCGACGAGACCAGCCGAGGAGGGGCGCCACCTGGGCACGAATGCTCACGGGTCTGGCGACGAGGCGGATGCACCTGGCGGCTTAGAGGTGGAGCGTAAGGCCAGGTTTGCAAAGGAAGTGGAAGCCGCGATAAGGGGCGTGGCCTTGAAGATAAAGACATCGTCTAAACTCAAGGCCATACCCGCGGCTTCCGCCTCCATCATGGCGGCAGCGGAGGCCAACTTTGCGGGGCCTTCCCCTCCTCGTCCGATAGGTGGCCAAACTGCGGGCGGAATTGGCCCGCCTGACGGCTGCGATGGAGGCTCTCCAAAGGGAGAACGCCAAGCTCCACGCAGACCTGGCCAGTCTGCGTGAGGCTGGCACCCGCGTGGCGCCTCCAAATGGGGGCCACCAGCAGCAGCGACAAGCCGAGCCGGTGCCGGTTGAAAATCAGGTTCTGAACCTGGTGCGGCGGGAGCTGGCTTCCTTCCAGGCGCGGTTTTCCGTCCTGGAGGGAATTGTTCTGCGCCCCGCTCTGGGTTCAAACAAGACTGCCGCGGGCCCAAGCACGATGCCGACCACGGTGTCATACGCGGCGGCTGTGGCTGCCGCGCCCGGACCTGGGCCGTCGAGTCGGTCCTCCGGCAGGGCAATGGCGCCCTCCCCTGGAAAGCCGGCTCCGGCGACACCAGCGCCGGCTAAGAAGGCGTCCAGGAGGAGGAAGGGCAAGGCAGCCCCACAGGCGGTGACTGTGCCGGTGACAGTGCCAGCGGCGAGTGGGCCAGCACCTGCGGCACAGCAGCTGCCGCCGCCGCCACCGCCCCCCCAGCTCCCTACACCTCCCGCGGCTGAAGCCGGGTGGCAGGTGGTCGGCGAGAAGAGGAAGGGGCGAAAGGCGGCGAAAAAGGCCAGAAGTGAGGAGCGGCAACGGCAGCACAGAGCGAGAAAGATCGTGGCTAGGCTCCGCGCCCCGAAGACCGCAGCTGTAGTGATTACACTACAGCCGGAAGCGGAACAAAGAGGCGTGTCCTACCGCGACCTGCTGGCAAAAGCTAAGGAGACGGTAGATCTCCGGGAGCTTGGGATCACCGGGGGCCTCTGGCTTAAAGTCACCGCGACGGGAGCTCGGTTGTTGGAGATCTCCGGTGAAACCAGTGGCTCGTCCGCTGACGCTCTGGCTGAAAAGCTCAGAGCGTCCCTAAACGCGGACGAGGCCTGAGTGTCCAGGCCCGTCAGATGCGCAGACCTGCGCGTCCTGGGTCTGGACGACTCAGTGACCGAGGAGGAGGTGGTGGCCGCCGTTGCCAGGTCCGGAGGGTGCCCTGCCGATCAGGTCAGGGCAGGCGCCCTTCGTCCGGACTCCACGGGCATGCGAACCGTTACGGTAAGCTGCCCTGTGACGGCGGCCAAGGCAATTGTGGAAGCCGTAGGCTACTGGTGGGCTGGGTGTCAGCGCAGGTGAAGCTGCTGGAGCCCAGACCTCTGAGGTGCTACCGCTGCCATGTGGGACACCATGTGTCGGTGCAATGCGCCTCGGAGGTCGACCGCAGCGGCCTCTGCTTCCGTTGCAGTCAGCCCGGTCACACATCCGCAACTTGCTGCGACACGCCGCACCGCGCTGCATGCGCGGCGTCTGGCAAGCCGGCTGATCACCGGGCTGGCAGCAAGGCCTGCGCTGCACCCGCCAAGGCCAGGGCCAGAGGCAGGGGAGGGCCCTCCACCGCCACCACCACCGTCACCGTCGCCACCGCCGCAACCGCAACCGCCGCCGCTGCCGCTGTCACCGCCACCGCCGTCGCGACAGTCGCACATGCAGAGGGGCCCTTGGCCCGAGTGGAGGAAGCGGTAATGGAATGCCAATAACGGCTCCATTACGCTTCCTCCAAGCGAATATTAACCACTGCGCCTGCGCTCAGGATCTGTTGCTCCAGAGCATGGCGCAGTGGTCGATAAACATCACTGTGGTCGCTGAGCCGTACTTCGTCCAGCCCAGGGATGACTGGGTGGCGGACCTTAGCGGCTCAGTGACCATAGTGTCGTCGGCCGCCGCCGGTACCCCGACCCTTGAAGGTGTCAGGAGGGGTCGGGGTTGCGTAGCAGCACGGTTCGGGGAGATCGTAGTGGTGGGAGTCTACTTCTCCCCGAACCGAACTCTCGCCGAGTTCCACAACTCTCTCGCAGAGTTGAGTGTTGTCGTCGGAAACCATTCCCTCCCCGTGCTTGTCCTCGGGGACTTCAATGCCAAGAACTTGGCTTGGGGTTCTCGTTGTACAGACGTGCGGGGAAGGATGGTGGAGGACTGGGCTCTGGAGAAGGGCCTGGTCGTCCTAAATCGGGGTTCTGTTCCCACGTGTGTGCGGATGCGGGGCGAGTCGGTGGTGGACATTTCGTTCGCTAGCCCCGCTCTATCGCCGCGTGTCGTTGACTGGCGTGTCATGGAGGGGGTGGAGACCTATTCCGACCACCGGTACATCCGGTTTGACGTCTCCACCCAGACCTCAAGCGCGCTGGTCCAACAGGCCCCGAGTGGTCCACGTTGGGCGCTGAAGCAGCTGGACCGGGAGCTCCTCCTGGAAACCTCGATCGTGCAGGCCTGGGTGACATCACCAGACAGGCCTGCCGACATTAACAATGAGGCAGGGTGGTTCCAGGAGGCCATGTCCGATATATGCGATGTGGCAATGCCCCGAGTCCGGCCAAGAAGCGCCCGACGTCAGGTGTACTGGTGGTCGCGAGAGCTGACGTCTCTGCGCGAGGCATGCGTGGCTGCGCGACACCTGTACGCCAGGCATCGCAGGCTCCGCATTCGTCCACCGAATGCGGCAGCCATCGAGGCGGAGCTTTATGAGGGATACAGAGCGGCGAAGACCGCCCTCCGCGAGGCTGTCCTGCGGGCCAGGGATCTGGCCCGCGAGGAGATGCTGGGGACTCTCGACAGAGATCCGTGGGGGCGCCCTAATAAGATGGTGCGGGATAAACTCCGCACCTGGCCCCCCCCACTGACGCAGAGTCTCCGGCCTGAGCTCGTGGAGGACGTGGTGAGCACTCTGTTCCCCACGCGGGGAGAACATCCCCCCCCGCCTATGGCTCCGCCACCTGCGGTGCTGGAAGCGGACCACCAGGATGACGACGACGACACTCCGGAAGTGACTGGGGTAGATCTGAGAGTGGCGGTACGCAGGCTCAGTGCCAAAAACACCGCCCCGGGACCCGACGGCTTGCCTGGCAAAGCCTGGGTCCTGGCCTCGGAGGCTCTCGGGCCCCGACTGGAGGGGCTCCTAAGCGCATGCTTGGAGAGGGGCCAGTTCCCGCTTCGTTGGAAGACGGGGAAGCTGGTCCTCATTCGGAAGCCGGGGCGCCCTGCGGACTCTCCGTCCGCATACCGGCCCATAGTGTTGCTCGACGAGGTGGGCAAGCTCTTTTAAAGAGTAATTGCAAACCGCCTCGCCGAGCACCTTGCGGGGACGGGGCCGGATCTTGCGGAACACCAATTTGGTTTCCGCAAGGGGCGCTCTACGGTGGACGCCATCATGCGCGTGAGAGCCCTCACGACGGGGGATGCGGTGTCCCGGGGTGGGGTTGTCTTGGCGGTGTCTCTTGACATCGCCAACGCCTTCAACTCCATGCCCTGGAGCTGCATTAGGGAGGCACTCCGGTATCACCGGGTGCCGACCTACCTCCGTCGTGTGGTCGGGGATTACTTGACGGACAGAGCCGTCATCTACCCCGGTCGCAGCGGAGAATGGAAACGGCGAGAGATGTCGTGCGGTGTTCCACAGGGATCGGTTCTAGGGCCTTCCTTGTGGAACATCGGGTACGACTGGGTGCTGCGCGCCGACCTCCCTAGCGGTGTCAGCGTGGTCTGCTATGCAGACGACACGCTGGTGCTGGCACAGGGGGGGTCGCACGAGGCGGCGGCTGAAATAATGACACGCGGGGTTGCGATAGTCGTCGAGAGGATCCGGCAACTGGGTCTCGAGGTGGCATTGCACAAGTCCGAGGCCATGTGCTTTCATGGGCCTCGGAATGCGCCACCTCCGGGATCTTCACTGACGGTAGGAGGGGTATCCGTCGGCGTCGAGTCGACGCTGAAGTACCTGGGACTCGTCCTCGACAGCCGATGGAACTTCGTGGAGCATTTCCGACGTTTAGCCCCCAAACTGGAACGGACCGGGGCTGCCTTCAGGCGGCTTCTGCCCAACCTGGGGGGGCCAAACGCCTCCTGCCGGAAGCTCTACGCGGGAGTCGTGCGGTCCATGGCCCTTTACGGGGCCCCGGTGTGGGCGCGTTCATTGAGGCGGCGAGCCGCCCACTACCTGAACGCGCCCAAAAAGGTGGTAGCCGTAAGGCTGGCCCGTGGGTACCGCACGATCTCCCGTGAGGCGGCGTGCCTCCTTGCCGGATTGCCGCCATGGGATCTGGAAGCAATTGTCCTCGCGCGCCTGCACGAATGGCGCGCGGAGGTGCTACGCCGGGGGGAAACTCCGCTGCCGCGGCAAATTGTCGCGCAGCGGACAGACTTCCGGCATGATCTCATGGCGACATGGAGAGAGCGACTGTCGCAACCCCGTGCAGGGCACGCCACAATAGTGGCGGTAAGTCCCCTCTTTGAGGAGTGGCTTGAGAGACGCCACGGCGTCCTCACCTTCCGCCTGACGCAGGTCCTCACCGGACACGGTTGTTTCGGGAGGTTCCTGCACCAAATCGGGCGGGAGGAAACGCCCGGGTGTTTCCATTGCGAGGATCGACCGGAGGACACGGTGGAGCACACGGTGGAGGCGTGCCCCGCGTGGGCGGAGCACCGCCGTGGTCAAGCCATGGTCCGGAGCGAGACGGAATGGGACGCCGTCACCTCCTTCTGCGAAGCAGTAATGCTAGAGAAGGAGGTGGCGGAACGTGAGAGGGAGGGAACCTCACAGCGTCCCGGCCGCCGCGGGAGACGCCCCGGGCGTCGGGGGCCACCACGTGGCCCCCGGCCACCGTAGGCGCGGGCCTGTGGACGGTGGGCTATGGGCTAGTTCGCCGTCCGTCCGTCTCATGACGACAGGCCGTGTCGACGGCGCGTTCGTGTTCCATGCGCGCCTCAAAGAGAGTCAGCAAAAAGGAAGGGGTCCGCAAGGACCGATGCCTGCCGGGGTTGCGGGACTGTTCGAAAGAGATACCGTGGCCCCGGAACACAAAGGGCGATGAAGGAACATGGATGGGTTTTAGTCAGTAAAAGTCTGACACTCCCTCCTGCTCCGCCCAGAGCGGGAGAAGTAATTTGATGATTTCCCATCCGAAAAAAAAAAACAAAAAAAAAAAAAAACACCGTTCTCCCAAACAAGGTCATGACACTTAACTACCTGGGTCCTTCTCCAGACACTAGAGTGCACTACACCATGTCGTTAGGACAGCACCCATAATGGTGGCAATCGGGCGTCGTCTCCATACGATACTGGTAATTTCCGAAGCACTCATGTCCGGAGAGGACATGGTATTGACCTGAAAGTAAGAGATAGTGCCCGAAGTATTGCCACTTCAAATTATTTATATTGCAGTGGGCAAAGCATATTGCAGGCAGAACGGATTGTCGATGGGGCGAACGGGGATGGGATGTACCTGGTGGCGCAGCGTTGGAAGGAGTCCCACTATGTGGACCGACGACATGGTGATGGCCGCGGAAACTAGGTGCTGAACCAGATCTACTTAGTTAGATAAACAATAAAAACAAACAGTTAATACCTTGAGTCTAGACAAATAATTAATAAATATCACTGGACATTACACACAGCGCCATCTAGTGCCACACTAAGCAACGACGCTTGTGTCGTCGACACCAGATAGTTGATATACTACATAGATACTTTTTGTTTGTAAATACTTACTGTTTAAACATTTAAACATCCATGACTCGGAAACAAATGTCCATGCTCATCACACAAACATTTGTTCCTACGGGAATCGAACCCGGGACCCTAAGAATGTAAGGCAGCCTTACTACCGCTGCGCTATTCGGGTCGTCAAATAAATATGAGCAACGTGTTTCGATTTGATTGCAGATTTTTTAATTTATAAATAACAAATACAGGGTGTAAACGGGCCTTTTTACGAAGCCGTCAACCAAGCATACTGCAGTACATCAAATTAAATAATTCTGCGCAATAATTATTGTTGGGAAATTACTTTTTTTTTGGTGATAAATCACGGTTGAAACTAGGACCAAAGTTACTTATTTGTTAAGAATTGTAAAACCAACCAGGGCGGCATAATCGCAAGCGCGACAAAGCCCTATTTCTAGTATAAAAAAAACACGCTAGTAATTCCTGGAGGATGGGACATAATAGTACACCCACAATTCGCCAGCTTTGTTTAAGTACCATTTTGATATGGTGCGAGCCTATTGGCATAGGCTCGCACCATATCTCGATGTCGTACTCAACCGAGTACAAATCTAGACTTCGGGGCTGCTATTAGTAGCAAAAAAAAAACCGAAGCGAAAACCCAATAACACTTTGCCCGACTTGGGAATCGACCCCAGGACCTTATGCTCACTAGACCACTAACGCAGTTTAGGGTAGTATGATCCTGCTAAACATGATATTACATGCGATCCGTTAAATTCATGAAGTCTAGAGAAATAAATGTGAGCAACGAGCATCGTTTTGATAATAAATTGCAGACTTTATTAATAATTTATGCAACGCATGTCTTGCTTATTTATATCATTTCTTTTAGGTAATGTTATTTTCCTATTCGATCATTAATATGGATGCCAGTTTAGGCAATTACAGGCTCATGTGTATAAAATGTTGTCTCTGGGATAGCAAATGCATAGAGAAGTATAGATATCGGTGACCACGTAAACCGCCTGTTGATTGTTGCACCATAACGCACAAAGGTATAAATAACAAAATGCTACAGGCAATAACGCAGGCGCATACATGACATTAAGTTGCAATAACAGACTTACCATTCCCAGTGCTGTGACACAAGCCCCTCTAAGCTCTCTGTAAGAGAAACTGGGTTGTAATACTACACGCGGGCTTAATGTTGTTGGTGGATGTCAAAAGTATTTCAATTTTCGGTTCGAAGACATGCTGGTTTCCTCACAATGTTTTCCTTCAACGCTGAGAGCAGTACCTTTTTAAAAAACGAGATAGCAGCGTCGTTGTCATTCTTGGATTTTTGACAGTCATTAGTTGATGCTCTTTGACAGTTGCGCCTTGCGTTGCAGAGGTCAGTTATGCAGTCGCTCTATTTAACTGTGTCAGTGTTCCCGAGTTTACATTGACGTCATAATTATGAACTCGTCATATCTACTTACTTAGGTCGCGAGTTAGCTTGTTCCATCGTCGACCTCATCTCTGTCATCAGGACAAGAATGAGGTCAACAGTGGGCCCATTTAATATTAAAAAAAACCGATTAGACTGGAAGCCGACCCCACATTGTTGGATAATGGGTTAAGATTTAGACGATGCCTTACATGTGTGAGGAACAGAGTGGAAACTGATAAGTTCCTTAAAATCCATGGAAAAAGGGGCTGTATCCTCCGACAAGACGGATTTTGTATCTCGGTTGTTGTTGAGTTTCTATGTAATTCAGTTAATCGTGCGGCTGACTCTGGCTGATGTTATCCACTCGTGTAAGCACAGTTCAATAATTTACATAAACATATGTCACTGATAATGTGCTGTACATTGTTAGTAAATTATAAACAATTACGTTTCTCAAGGTACAATTGACAAATTACTTAATTAGCTATTAGGTAGTTACTTGAGGAGCCGTCACGCTAGTGATTTCTGAAGTACTTATAAAAGGTAGGTAAGTATGCTATTTTCTAACTTATTACATACTTAGACACAAGCACTTAAGCCGGTCAAATTAGACATAGAAATAGTGATCAAATAACAAAAACTCTGAAGTTTGGTAGTGAAAGAAAAAGACTGAGACTTGGATAAACACTTTATTTTTACTGTACAGCTCGACGGTTACAAAAATACTAACTCCAAAAATAGTATTCGATTTACGATTTACGATTTACTCGACAGCTCTTTGTCTACGTTACCAAAGAGAGGGAAAGTGCGCCATTTTTTAGCCAATAGGAGCACAAAGTTAATTCTCTCGGAACTATTTGCTAAACAAATAATTTTAATGTTTTTAAATTGAATTTACGTTAGTATAAAAGTATTTCATTATTAAATAAAATTTAATTATTTTATTAGGTTTTATTGAACTCAATTACTTACAAGTCAAATGGCGCACTTATAACACTTTCAAATTCATATTGAAATATTATTATTTAAATTGTAATTGCTTACATTCATCCATCCTGACCTACAAGTCGCACCCTCGCGAAATGTATACATAAAAAGAAAAAACAAAATTTACTAATTGCTGTACATGATATTAAAAAAATTAAGGGTAAAATATCACAACGTGGATAAAAACAATATCATACAATTTTCTTAATAAATGAGCACAAAAACTAAAAAAAAACACATTTTTCATAGATGCTTCATAAAAATAAACAACATAATCAACAATCTGTCACTAGCAGTCTATCAAGAACAAACAATTAATTTTGAAAGAATTCTTTTTCACAATATAAATCCACAATTTAAACTCGGTTGATTCCCATTGAATCATACAACCTTACTACAATACAGTTTCACAATTTTTACTTTTCTGATTCCCCTTGAATCATGTAACCATACCACAATACAAATTCACAATTTTCACTTTTCTGATTCCCCTTGAATCATAACCATTTCACAATACAAATAACCAATTTTCACTTTTCTGATTTCCCTTGAATCATATAACTGTTACGTCGTACCCGTACTTACCTACAGTTACGGTAGTAGGTACCTACTACTAAGTAGGTAGGTAGGTAAAACGAGTCCCGAATGATGTAGGTACAAATTCGCAAACTACCTACAAAAGAACATCATTGTAATTTCGACCGTACGCCGAGGGCATAAAGTACCTACTTCTTTCCTCTGTACAAGTTGTGGAATTGTCTAGAAGATTCTAGGAAGTCGTGGATATTTCTCGAACGTTCGATCGCCATATAAATAGTCGACGTGTTTGCGGGAGCAGTCAGTCTTATTTTGGCTACAGTACGAAGCGAATCGAAGTGAACCAGTAAGTGCTATATCTAAGTGAATAGTGATCAGTAGTGTATTTGTGATTGAGTTATAAGTGTTTTGTGATTATTAAAGTTATTTGTTGTTTCTTCGGTAGTCATTAATTTATCCCATACCCAGCTCGTAACAATTTGGTGTCAGAAGTGAGGGATAAATTATGCCAATTCTACCAAAGGACGACACGGACGGTATCCGTACCAGGAGTCAGCGACAGCAGAACATGGACCAAAGGCGGTTTGGAGATTCTCCGACACAGACACCGGGTGGTGTCCAGCCTACGTCAGTGCCAGTCGCTGGCCCATCCGGAGTTTCTCCAGCGTCAGTGGCGCCAGACTTGTCAGCTTTAATGGCGCTGCTGCAGGAGCAGGCTCGCCGTCAAGAGGAGCAGGCTCGCCGTCAAGAGGAGCAGGCTCGCCGTCAAGAGGACCAGGCTCGCCAGTTACAGGAGCAGTTGCAACGAGACAAGGAGGAGCAAGCTCGCCGTCAAGAGGACCAGGCTCGCCAGTTACAGGAGCAGTTGCAACGAGATAAGGAGGAGCAGGCTCGCCGTCAAGAGGAGCAGGCTCGCCGTCAAGAGGAGCAGGCTCGCCGGTTGGAAGAGCACTTGCAGCGAGATAAAGAGGAGCAGGCCCGCCGCCAGGATGAACAGATGCTCCTCATAAAGGATCTTCATGCAACTTTTGGCAAAGATCTGAAAGTGATGAAGGATCAGGTTCACCAGCACGAGAACCGTATCTCAGAGGCCGAAGTTCAGATCGCTGGGGTGAAAAAGGCTTTGGGAGAACTGAAGACTGGAGACGTGACTGTGGCTTCAGTAGTTGCTGCACCTTCAGCGCGGGGCTTTAAGGTGCCTTCATTCGATGGAACATCTTCGTGGTCGGCTTATAAAATTCAATTTGAGGCCGTTATGAAGGCGAATGGATGGACTAAACCGCAAGCCATGACCGCATTCACCTTGGGCCTTCGAGACCAGGCCTTAAACATTCTTGAGGCGCTCGGCAAGGATGTAACCTACGAGCAGCTGCTGGAGGCGTTAGAGTCCAGATACGGCGACGCGCACCTGGAGCTCGTATTTCGTGCTAAGTTGAAGGATCGTCATCAACGTAGTGCCGAGAACCTGCAGCAGTGGGCCCTGGAAGTTGAAAAGCTGGTTCGAAAAGCATACCAGCCTGCCCCTGCACTTATCGATGGGAATCTGGTACAAGCGTTCGTTGATGGAATACGTGACTTGGAAGTTAGAGCTGCTGTGAGACTTGTGCACCATGAGACGCTGAAAGACGCCTTGGCCCATGCCTTGGAAGTAAAGGCAGCGAGGCAAGACCATCGAAGACACCACGTCAGGGAGGTTGTTGCATCACCTGTACGCGACCGTGCGCAAGGGTACAGCCCTAGGTGTTATACTTGTGGAGAAAGGGGTCACCTTCGGTCAAACTGTAAAAAGCGAAGCATACCGAGAGAAGATCAATCCCTGCAAGGAAAAGCGGCTGGAATGACTGCCAAGCAACAATGGAGAAACCACAGCAACACAAATGATCTGTCAAGAAGACCTTTGCCTGAAGATCGTAAGCACAGTTCCAGACAGGAGTTTAAGGAAGTGGTGCCCGCGAGGACGCTAAGAACGAATCTCAGCGATGAATGGAAGGTAACCATACAGCAGGCTCAGCACAATGACTCGGACATCAAACCGATCTTCGAGTGGATCAAAGCTGGTGCTCCTAAACCTAAGTGGAGTGATGTTACTGCGATGAGTTCCATCACGAAGAGTTATTGGGCGCAATGGAACAGCTTGGTGATCCAGGATGGACTCTTGTGCCGTAAATGGGAAAACGCTCGTGGGGACAGCTGTCATCTACAAATGGTTGTCCCTAAAGCTAAGGTACCGGATGTTTTACGGCTCTACCATAATGGATGTTCAGGAGGACATTTGGGGGTAAAAGGACTCTACTGAAAATTCGAGAACGCTTTTACTGGATCCACTGTCGAGATGATGTGGAGGACTGGTGTCGCAAATGTACCAGTTGTGCTTCCGTGAAAGGGCCCCACACACGCAGCAGAGGTGCATTAGAAGTGTATAACGTTGGAGCCCCTTGGGAACGGATAGCACTAGACGTTGCGGGACCATTTCCAGAAAGTGAGAGCGGAAACAAGTACTTCCTGGTGGTCATGGATTACTTCACAAAGTGGCCAGAAGTCTTTGCTATTCCTAACCAAGAAGCTACAACTGTCGCAGATAAATTAGTTCAGGAAGTCTTCTGTCGTTTTGGAGTACCCTTAGAAATACACAGCGATCAAGGAAGGAATTTTGAATCGCAAGTATTTCAGGAGACTTGTCGATTAATGGGTACCCACAAAACCAGAACCACCTCTTACCACCCACAATCTGATGGAATGGTGGAACGATTCAACCAAACGTTGGAAAGATATCTGGCAAAAGTCGTGGAAAGCAGACAAAGGGATTGGGACAAGCATATATAGCCATTTCTTCTGTCCTACCGTAGCGCCGTTCACGAAAGTACGACTGTGACGCCAGCCTTCGCGAACTTTGGAAGAGAATTACGGTTACCTGCTGATTTAATCACTGGAACTCCTCCTGATGCTCCACGTAGTGTAACAGATTATGCGATTGACTTGCGTAACAAGTTAAATGATGTTTATGAGCATATCAGACAATCCGGCCAACAGATGTCTGAGAAGATGAAGACTCGTTATGACCGGAAGGCAAATAGTAGGGGTTTCGACGAAAGTTCACTGGTGTTGTTGCATAACCCAGTACGGAGCAAGGGGAAGTCTCCGAAATTGCAAGCAAAATGGGATGGACCATACCGAGTTGTGACTAGGATCAACGATGTCACCTACCGAATACAGAAGGGTCCACGAGGTGCGCCTAAGATTGTCCATGTAGACCGATTGGCGCGATACTACGGGTCTAATGATGCTCGGGACGAGCATGTCTAAGGAGGGGGCAGTGTTACGTCGTACCCGTACTTACCTACAGTTACGGTAGTAGGTACCTACTACTAAGTAGGTAGGTAGGTAAAACGAGTCCCGAATGATGTAGGTACAAATTCGCAAACTACCTACAAAAGAACATCATTGTAATTTCGACCGTACGCCGAGGGCATAAAGTACCTACTTCTTTCCTCTGTACAAGTTGTGGAATTGTCTAGAAGATTCTAGGAAGTCGTGGATATTTCTCGAACGTTCGATCGCCATATAAATAGTCGACGTGTTTGCGGGAGCAGTCAGGGATCGCCAGTGATCCGCGCCGATTATTCGTAGTTACCGGAGATCGTCGCTGTGGAAAGTTTTCGTCCAAATTGTGCCAACACTGGGGGCACCTGGACGAAAACTTTGTCGCTCGGACCGCCTTTTAACCACTTTCCCTGTGTTCGCGCAAGTGCCTGGCACTGGTACGAGCACAGGGGGAGCCCACTTGCTGCCCGGTGCACCAAACACCGTTGCGGTCGCGACCTCACGTCGCAAGTGTGAAATTTTAACGGAGAAGATGCCGAAACCTGGCTCCCGCGGCTCACTAGGCCGCTCATTCAGTCGAGTACTCGGGCTGGTCTCGAGAATTTAGCTGACACTTGCCTACGATTAATATCTCAGTGGGGCGATCGAAACCGTCTGACCTTTGCACCGCAAAAAACTTATCAACTAATTTTAAAAGGTAATCTTAAATCGTGGCCTAGTATTAAATTTAATAACGTTCCCGTGAAAAGAAAGCAATCCGTGTGCTACCTTGGTTTGGTCTTAGAGAGAAATTTTTCATTCATAGATCATATAAAAACTGTCGGTGAAAAAGCTAAAAAGAACTTTTATGCCTTAACGAGAATATCAAAATCTACGTGGGGTCTGTCATTTATAACTTTAAAGACCATTTATGGGGCTACTTACTTGGGGTGTATGTGCTACGGGGCACCTGTCTGGGCCGATAGGGCCACCATAGGAGCGGCACGACGTAAATTGCTTCAAAGCCAGCGTTTGGCTTTGATATTCTTATGCAAAGCGTATAGGACGGTTAGTACTGAAGCCTTACCGGTACTTGCAGGTGTACTTCCAGTTGATCTTGAAGTGCAGCGACGGGCTGCAATGTACTATAACGCACGTGAGACCGCGGACGCAGACTTTTTAACCCTACGTGACCGTGTTAAGATTGCTAGATTATTCAAACCACAGACCGACGTCTGGGAGGAACTTTTGTCTGAATGGCAAGGTAGGTGGGATAATTCCATCAAGGGCCGACACCTCCACCAGTTCTTTCCATCCGTTCGTGAACGGCTGGCCAGGACATGGTTGGAGGTTGATCACTGTGTTGCCCAATTTCTCACCGGTCATGGTAACTTTAAGAGTAAATTATTTTCCTTCAAGCTTGTTGACTCGCCTTTTTGTCAATGTTCCACATCTGACTGCGAATATGAACAATCAGCACATCACATTTTATGGGAGTGCAGTCTTTAGCAGAATGAACGCAACATTATGTTGGATAGTGTACAGGTTACATCCGGAGTTACACACATCAAAAATGTCTAGGGATCAAGCATTTTTATGCGGATTTCTTGAGATTGAGATGTGGCTTTGTAATAAATTTATGATTTTATAAATTTATATGGATCCTTTTTGGTGCATTTTATAATTTGAATCAGGAACTCTCAATCAAATTCGAGTAAAAGATGAAAATAAGCTGTCAATATTTTCCCTATAAAAACATACAACGCATTGAAGACATTATTAGTGCTACTGTTTCCCTGCTACTGATTAAAACCAACGTTATTATGGAGCGGCGACGTCATTTAAGCAGGGAAGAAATGCTCAGAGCCGTGGGAATGATAGAAGCTGGTTCCCGGCAACGTACTGTAGCTTTAGCTCTGAATACAAGTCAGAGTGTTATCAGTCGACTTTGGACACGTTACCGAAGCACTGGTACCGTGGCTGAGCGCCATGGAGGACGGTATCGCTGCACCACACGGAGACAAGACCGATACATTCAAATCTTAACTCGAAGAGCTCCAACAATAACCGCCATGATGTTAGCCGTGAGGCTTCATCACTCTTCAGGGAACTTAATTAGCGACCAAACAGTCAGAAACCGCTTGCATGAAGTGAACCTTCATTCCCGAAGACCGCTACGGGTACCACCTATAGCAATGCACAATCGTAGGATTCGATATCAATGGGCTCTTGAACACAGAAATTGGGCAGAAGAACAATGGCGTTTCGTGTGCTTTTCTGATGAGTCTCGTTTTGGTATGAGACCGGATACAAGACGTATACGACACTGGAGAACCCCTGGACGCCAACAGCGATTAAAATCCTGCCAGGAAGTCCATCCTTATAGTGGTGGAACCATCATGGTATGGGCGGGTATTTGGATCGGCGGAAGAACTGAGTTGATTTGGATCAGAGGCAACCTCAACGCTCAAATTTATGCTGAGACGATTGTATCAGACGTCATCGTTCCTCTACAAGTGCAAATCGGTCCCTTATTTCAGTTAATGCATGATAATGCACGACCGCACACCGCAAGAGTTGTAAGACAGACTCTCGCCGCAGCTAACATCAATGTCCTGCCCTGGCCTGCTCAGTCGCCAGACTTGAACCCGATTGAGCATGCATGGGATATGCTACAGAGAAGAGCTCTGCCGAATATGGAGGGTATCCAGTCGCAAGAAGACCTTTTTTTGTTGTTGCAACGAACATGGGCGGCCATTCCACAGCGTGATTTGGATGAACTCATTTTGAGTATGCCAAACCGATGTTCTTGTGTTGTTAGTGTTCGCGGTAGAAACACGGATTATTAATTGTTTAAGTTACCCAATAAAATTTTAAAGAAAACTGTTATTTCAGTCTTTTTTTCGAACTTTAATGTTAGTGGTTCAAATGTCAAAAATCCCTTTATTAGGAAAATGGCAAATTTCTTTATTAATGCAAAGGTGACTTGGTTTATCGTTACTGTGACAAACGAAAACACTTTATTTGATGAATCCTTAAAGAAAATTTTAATTAATATCAATCAGGAGAAAAGTTATTGCAAAAATATATGTTGATCCCTAGATACTTTTGATGTGTGTATTTACTATACAGATCTTGTGGAAACTAGAACAAATTTCCGTGCGTTCAAGCGTTTTTGCCATACCTATTATTGTAATCAAATATAACAGCTCACAACTTAGGACCCATTAATGTTAATATTTATCCGTGGTGCTAGGCAACTGGGCCTATCCCAGTTGTAAACGTCCCTTTGTGCCTATTGGCCTTGTTTCGTTCTGTCTCCTGCTGAAATGGAGGGAAGTGGAAATTACGGATTTTTCCTACTCCTCCACTATACTTTTCTGATTAATTTCGTTGCGGGATCCAAGACAGTTAAATTCATTCTCTGGGACTTCGTCGAGCTTCACTGTCTCGGCGCTTTTCTGGTGGTCGCCACTGTTGATTCTGGCTTTCAGGAGTTACAGTGGTTTGGGAACAGTGTGGCGGGCTTGTCACTAGGCCGTGAAGACGGCGCCAGGCAGCAGGAGCCCCTCCCGGGGTTGGACCGGGCGCTGTCGTTGCCGGCAATCGACGTCGACAACGACGGAGCGACCGGAGCAACGCTGGCTGGACCCCCTCCTCCTCGTAGTGAAGAGAAGAAGGGATCCAGCAAGAAGCCGACGGAGAAGAACGCAGCCGGAGCAAGCTCGGCGGCGGCTGCGGGGGGCCCGTCGACGACGCCGGCGCCTGCCCGCGGTGCGCCGGCGCCCTCGTCGAGCCAGCCGCATGCCGTGGCCGTGCGCCCCTCCGCCTTCCGCCCGGTGCCGATTCAGGCCCCGGGTCCCGCCACCGCTACTCCCGGGCGCGCGCCACACACGCGTGCCACCGCACCCACGGCGCGCGTAACAGTGCGCGAGTCCGTGCCTCCCGCGCGCGCGCCCGCGCCCACGCCGCGAGCCTCCGCGAGCACTGCTCGCCCTGCGGCGCATGTGGCGTCCTATGTGCGCCCTACAGCGCGCCCCACCACCTGTGCCGCCGCCGATCAACGGCCCGCCGCGTCGACCGCGCCCCTCGGGGCTGCGTCCGCGGTGGCCTCCACCAGCCGCGACACCACCACCCCGAGCACCGCCACTGGCCCCAGCCACAGCTCGATAGCCGGGCCTGCCAAGGTGGAACGGGACAGACGCCCGCTACCCATGCTGGCGCCTAGCGGCCGGCCGACGTCCTCGGCACCGCAGGCGCCCAACTCTCCAGCTCCGCCCCGCGCCTCGGCCTTCGACTCGCCGGCGGCGTTGTCGGCATGCTCGTCGCGAGCCGGCTCGAGCATGTCGATAGTGTCCGTGGGCTCAGTCGACTCTGGCCGGAGCGCATCAGGGAGGCGCACCCCTATGGCATCACCGTCGCCGTCGCTGGGATTCTGCTACGAATTCCAGCTGGAGCCACGTCCCCAGCGACGGCGCCGCAGCACCGACGAAGCCCAGGAAGAGGAGGCCAAGCGGTACTGCCCGGATTCGCCGCGGCCACAGCGCGACCGCGCGCCACTGCGTGGTCAGGGCAGTGCCGCCTCGCCCACCTTCGCGGAGGCGGTCAGGCGCACGCCCACAACGTCGCCGACACCGCAGACGCCCACACCCAGGACCAGTCAACAGGGGGTGAGTGTCTCACGAATTGTTAATTCCCCAGCTCAGCCGGCGGCCCTTGTGGACGACGACGGGGCAACATCCAAAGCCACCTCTCAGCTCAAGCCGAAGCCACCTAAAAAGCCGAGGTATCCTCCGCTGATAGTGGATAGGCTGCCGGGTTGGGCCGCCCACTTTAGGGCTCTCAGGCAAAAGCTGGGCCACCCCCCCAATGCCTGTCCTTTGGGCAAGGGGATTCGGTTCTCGCCCGAAAGCGAGGACGAATTTAGGGTGGTCCAGAGGTACCTGACGGACCTGGAAAAGGTGGACGGCACCTCGTGGTTCGCCTACTCGCTGCCGGCGGAGCGAAGCATGAAGGTGGCGATCACAGGGTTGCCGGTAGACACCCCCCCGGAGGAGATTGAGGAGGAGCTCCGGGACATGGGATACGAGCCGGAGTACGTGCGCCACATTAAGGCGCGCGCAGGACGACCCGGCTGCGTGTTCCACGCTGTCCTGAAGAGGACATCGGAGGCCAGGTCCATCTTTGACACCACCACTTTTATGTGTATGAAGGGTGTCAAGATTGAGGCCTGGCGGGGGAAACGTGGACCAGCCCAATGCCACCGGTGCCAAAAGTTCAAGCACTCCTCGCACCACTGATACCGGCCGCTCGCCTGTGTCCGCTGTGGAGAGGGACACGCTGCGCGGGACTGCCCCCGCCCACGCGAAGAGCCGGCGACATGCGTCAACTGCGGGGGCGAGCACCCCGCCAACAACGTGCGCTGCCCCACCTTCCAGGCGGAAATCCGAAATCCTCCACAGAGGTCCAAGGCGCGTCGCTTATGGCGGCGGCCAACGGGCCCACTCAAAGCGGCGGAGGAATCGAAAGGGGAAGAAACGGAGGGGAAAAGGCAAGAAAGCCGAGCCCCCCCCCCCGCAACCAACGAGGACACCGACCGGGACGACCCTACCTCGTCCCAGGCGCAGGCTGTACCACCGCCAAAGACCCAACAGCAGCCGAAAGCGAGTGGTGGGCTGCCAGCTGGCGCCGGCATAACGCGGCCCCCAGCCCACCAACACCAACAACAACAACAGCGGCCCAAACAGGCTGCGTGCGCTGGTCCAGCTGCCGGTGCACCAACATCAACAACAACGACGAAGGAGTTTACAGCCTGCGCCGTCCAACTGTTAATGGACCTAATTAAGGCCATAAGACAGGGACAAGACGCGGGTTTGGTTATCCTCGACGGCCTGGCCTCCCTCCTCAAGCTATATGGCTAGGCCGTTGAGGGTAATCCATTGGAATGCCCGCGGCCTCAGAGGTAAGGTCGCCCCCCTCCGCCGCATCCTAATCAATGAGGACATCGACGTGGCGCTAGTAAGCGAGACGCACCTGGGACCGGCTGATAAGCTTAAAATCTCGGGTTACCTCGCTTACAGGAAGGACGAAAGGTCGGCACTCGGCACCCCATACCGTGGTCTGGCGGTACTGGTGAGGCGTAGGGTCGTCCATCAAGAGCTCCCTGTGCCGTCGCTCGGCACGTTCTACGCGCTGGGTGTGCAGCTGCACGTTGCCGGCGAGGATCTCGCCATTTACGCCTGCTATAAGGCGCCCTCGGCCAAACTAGATCCCGCGGAGCTGAGGGCCCTTCTCGAGGCCTACGGCGGCGCAACGATCCTTGCTGGTGACCTGAACTGCAAGCACCCAGCGTGGAACTCCGCCGCGACAAACACGGGGGGTAGACGACTCTACGCGGACGTGGAAGCCTTCGGCTACACGGTGTCCGGCCCAGAAACGCCTACCCACTATCCGGACGCCTACACTCACATGCCGGACGTGCTGGACATCGTGGCCTACCGAGGGCTACACTGCCAGATCACGCAGCAGGTGCTAGACGACGAGATGCAGTCCGACCATCATCCTGTTCTCGTCGTCCTATCGGGGATGCCGACCGGACAGCTACCTGCAGCGCCACGTCGACAAATAGACTGGGAAGTTTTTAAAGAGAAGGCTGAGGCCACCACTCCGACTCGGCCCCTGACTACCTCCGCGGACGTGAACCAAGCCGCGGATGAC
The DNA here is from genome assembly GCA_941918905.2 of Xestia sexstrigata. Taxonomy (NCBI): domain Eukaryota; kingdom Metazoa; phylum Arthropoda; class Insecta; order Lepidoptera; family Noctuidae; genus Xestia; species Xestia sexstrigata. The sequence goes on from OW799206.2 coordinate 21,522,262, forward strand.
GTCACCGCTTGCATACGGAGCGCCTTAGAAGCGGCGACGATGTCGGTACCGCAGGGGAGAGTGCAACAGCCGCCCCTGCCTGCGTACCTACGACGGTTGATCGCCGACAAGAGTCGCCTTCGCAAGCGGTGGCAGCAACTGAGATGCCCGACATTAAAAACTAGGGTGAACCGTCTCGCGGAGAGGATTAAGGCCGAGTTGCGGGACCGGGAAGCCGAGATCTGGGAAGACCGCATTCAGGAGGCGGCTGGCAGCTGGCCATCCGCCCATAGACTCTGCCGCCAACTGAAAAATGCCCCAGCTCCGGTGCGCCCACTACTAGATAGCGGCGGGGCGCTCAAGTATGTCGCAGAGGACCGCGCGGAGGTCTTCGCCGAGCACCTGGAGCGTCAGTTCCGAACGAACCCGACAAGCGAAGTCGAACATGTCGCAACAGTCGAGAAACACCTTGGGGACTACTTCGCCATGCCGATAGCTCCCGAGGAAGATCCTATATTTTTCTCGCCTGGGGCAGTAAGACGCGCCATCCTGAGGACGAAGCCCAGGAAGGCCCCCGGTGCGGACGGTATCACCAACGCAGTGCTGCGCCAATTGCCTTACCGTACGGTAGCGGCGCTGGCGCGCCTGTACACGGCGATACTGCGCACCGGGACGTTTCCTTCCTCGTGGAAGGAAGGGCGCGTCATCATGCTGCCCAAGGCGGGGAAAAACATACTGAAGCCGGAGAGCTATCGGCCTGTAACGCTGCTGCCCACCACCTCCAAGGTGTTCGAAAAAACTCCTGTTGCGGCATCTCCAGCCGCACATCGACCCGCGGCCCGAGCAGTTCGGGTTCAGGTCGGAACACAGCACGACGCTTCAGCTGTCGAGAGTACTGCACCACATGGCGCAAGCCATTAACGAGAAGGAGTATGCGGTTGCAGTACTCCTCGACGTGGAGAAGGCCTTCGACCGCGTGTGGCACGAGGGCCTAATTTACAAGTTGGCCACATCCGACGCGCCCCGCCGCGTTGTAAAGGTGGTCCAGTCTTTTCTTACAGACAGAAGCTTCCGCGTGGTGGTCGAGGGAGCGCTCTCCAGTGCCCGACCGGTGCTGGCCGGAGTGCCCCAAGGCAGTTGCGTGTCGCCGGCGTGTTACTCGCGTTACACCGACGACATCCCCACGACACCAGAGGCGATGCTCGCGCTGTACGCCGACGACGCCGCGTACATCACTACATCGCTTAACGCGAAGTACGCGGCGGTCAAGATGCAGCGCGCGCTAGACCTGCTGCCTGACTGGTTGTCAAAGTGGCGACTGTCGGTTAACGTGGGTAAGACGCAGGCGATGGTCACTGAACTAGCGCCCATCCCACCACCCTTGACTCTACAAGGCGCCGACGTCGAGTGGTCGCCCCGGGTGAAATACCTGGGCGTCACCATCGACCGTCGGCTCACCATGGGCCATCACGTCCGTCAGGTCGCGGCACGGGCTGGGGTCGCCCGCCACCAGCTCCGTCCGGTGCTCTCGTCTCGCCTACCGGTGCGCGTTAAGTTGGGCGTGTATAAAACTTATATACGCCCGATTCTGACGTACGCCGCCCCCGCATGGTTCGTCTTCGCATGCGAGGGGCACAAAAAGCTTCTCCGCACGCAGCAGAATATGGCGCTGCGGACAATTGTCGATGCCCCTCGCTTCGTGAGGAACGACGTTATCGTGCGGGACCTCGGGATCGAGAGCCTGGACGCCTTCATCCGGCGCCTTGCGACGGGAATGTTCGCGCGTGCCGACGCATCTGCTTGGCCACACGTCAAGCACATTGCGCCGTGGCATGCGCGCCCCCCTGACGCGAGGCGCCCTCTCCCCCGCGACCTGGTAGCGGAAGATGAGCCCTCCCCACCGGACTTGACGCCTGGGTAAGCTGTTTCCCAGGATACACGCAGCTTACCTACACAATTACGACTCTACACACACAACACACATCCAGTTGCGTGTACTGTGCTAAGTTAATATAGGCAGCCCACGCAGCTACAACCACACATGCATCTCTACACAAGCACGTAAACACACGCGTAGACTCGCGGCGCGGGCTCGCGAGCCACGCTTGCACTGGGCGGTGTTTACACAGTACAATACCGCCTATACTCACATAACGGTTCCTCGCCTGTAACGTAACCGGCTAGCTCTGGAAGCGGGGCGGGCAGGGACCATTACATCCTCCGTAGGTGCGTCGGAGTCGGCACCTCTGTCGCTGGTCGTCCCCCGCCGGGCCTCCTTCGGGTCTCACCTGGCGGGGACAGACCGCCGAGGTGTCGTGAAGAAAACAGTGCTGTATGAACAGCGCTGTAGGCGCGCCTACGGAATACTCCATAGCATCTATTCACAGGCGTGCGACATTGCGATCGCACGCCACTAGGCCACAGCCTAAAGGCGCCAAATGACGGGCCTGTTTTTACAGGCCACGGTATGGCCTCCGCGGCCAGGGGGCACAGCCCCGATGCCGCCTGCCGCGCCCCCCGGACGGGGGCGTAGCGACATCCCTCGACGACGGAGCAGTCAGTCTTATTTTGGCTACAGTACGAAGCGAATCGAAGTGAACTAGTAAATGCTATATCTAAGTGAATAGTGATCAGTAGTGTATTTGTGATTGAGTTTTATAAGTGTTTTGTGATTATTAAAGTTATTTGTTGTTTCTTCGGTAGTAATTAATTTATCCCATACCTAGCTCGTAACATAACCATATCACAATACAAATAACCAATTTTTCTTTTCCGATTCCCTTTGAATTATAAATAAACATATCACAATACAAATAACCAATTTTTACTTTTCCGATTCCCCTTAAATCATAACCATAATATCACAATACAAATCACAATTCCACTTGTGTGATTCCACTTGAATCCATTCAGTCTCACCAACTAGCTACCTGATCCATTTTTGATAGGCGAGCGCAAAGGGGAGGGAAAGGGATGGACATATATCGTCGCCTGTTAATATGATCTACGTCATACGAGAGAATCAGTTGATGAGTAGAAAAGCTACGAGATGGCGTCACCATTTCCCCCCGGGGTTAAAGGGTTACCTTTAGAAGAAAAGGGAAACAAATTAGATAAGCTATGCTAGGTATACCACCGCAAAATCCTATCCTTAAGCCAATACTGCGTTATGATTAAATTAATTATAAACTAAAGAAAACACCTTTAACGAAAGCTACTGGCTAAATACTTAAGCTAAAGGCGAGAGAACCAGCTTCAGGCTAGACCTCACTGAGTGGGTAGTGGACAGAGACGCACGACGGGGCGTACGTAGCTGCCCTTCGCGGTTTTCACGGTAACGACACGGGTCGTACCGTCTTTAGAAGTATGTAATTTTTCTATGATAACTAGTGGCCAGGAAAGCGGCGGAGAGTTATCGTTCATGACAATGACCAACGTACCCTCCTGTAAGTCCTCCTCGTAGGAAAGGATCTGCTGACCTATGACTTTGAAGAGATGCGTTTTGATTACTTTGACCATGCTTTCCCAACAACCACCGAAATGTGGTGAAGCAGGTGGAATGAACTTCCAGTCAATGCGATTTATGGAAGGTTCTTCTTGAAGACGATCACGATATTCTCGGTTGAGAAACTTATATAGGTCACGCAAATAAGAATTCGCGCCTACGAAACACGTGCCGTTGTCCGTGTACAGACACTGCACCGGGCCGCGCCGCGAGAGAAATCTTTTTAGGGCTGCTATAAAAGACACCGTGCTTAGATCCGTTGCGACCTCAATATGCGTAGCGGGCGTCGTTAAGCACGTGAAAATGCATAACCAGGCTTTGTGACTCTTTACGCCTCGACCACGCACTGGCGTGTACTGAAGCGGACCCACATAATCACAACCGGTATGTGTGTATATATATGCGCTTTATCCACTTGCTTGACGCGATGGCCAGGAAGATCAGCCATTTGAGGATAGCCCGGGCGAGGACGGGATTTAAAACAGACGTTACATTTATGTATTCTGTGGCGAATTATTCGCCTTGCAGCAAAAATCCAATATTTATGCCTGAGTAAGGACATAAGCAACTCCGGACCGGCATGGAGATGCTTCTTGTGATAAAAATCAACAAGAAGGTCAACGACATGGTCGTGACGCGGTAACACACAAGGATGTTTGTAATTGTAAGGTTCGTCCGAATTAGAAAGACGACCGCCGACGCGTACGATGCCATGCTCATCGAGGAACGGCTCGAGCTTAAGGAGCGCGGGAGAACATGATACATTATTTATTAAATTTTTAATATCGTTACTAAAATAAACAGCCTGGACTACTCGCAACAATTTATTCTCTGCGAATTCGAGATCAGAGCTTGAGACAAAGGTCCCATTAGGGAGTTGCTTAAGAAACCTACAGACATAGACTATGGCGCGCAGTAACTTCGTCCACGACGACATGCGCAGTGCGAGTGCATAGATCGGAGATTCCTCGACATCAATGACCACGTGATGAGAGAGCGACTTCCGCTCAGGAGCATCCTCGACATCTGCACTGTAGTCACAGGATTGTATGGGCCACCCTGACGGATCATGGGAAATCCAGGATGGCCCACAATACCACAAAGGATGTTGCAGAAGTTTAGATGGAGTAACCCCACGAGAAAGGCAGTCAGCTGGATTTTCAATACCAGCGACGTGGTGGAAGCAAGTAGTGGGAACCAGATCAATTATTTTAGTAACGCGATTGGCGACAAAGGTCTGCCAACGGTGCGGTGACGAACGGATCCAGGCGAGCGCAACTTTGGAGTCGGAAAATGCGTATATTTTATTAATGGGGTAGTGGGGCAAAATCGTGTCCCGAACCTTGCAGAGCAACTGAGACAACAGGAGGGCCGCGCACAGCTCCAATCTCGCAACCGATATGGTTTTAACCGGCGAGACCTTGGACTTAGCACAAACTAACTGCACTGAGTAGTTAGATCCAATGCGGACTTGCAAATATACGACTCCGCCGTAAGCGCTTTCGCTGGCGTCAGCAAATCCTATCAGATTTACGATGCATCCATCGACCAACCCAAGATGACGTGGTATAACAATTTGGTTGAGCGCGGAAAGCTCAATACAAAATTGCTTCCAAGCGTCAACGATATGGTCGGGAGGTGCGTCATCCCACTCACACTTTGATAGCCAGAGCTCTTTGATCAAGAGCTTGGCATACAAAATTGTGGGAGCCACAAAACCCAGTATGTCCCACAGTCGAGCAACTGTTGACAGCATGGTGCGCTTGGTGCACTTATCGTCGGGTGGTGCGACGTCAAACCGGAAACTATCATAGGATTTGTCCCAGCGTAAGCCGAGGACCATATGCGGTACAGACCTCTCAAACTCGATGTCTGGAGAAGCCTTATGAGAATCAGGCAAGTATGCGAAAACCTCTCTGCAGTTGCTCGTCCACTTGACAAGATTAAACTGGCCTCGCTTGAAGAGCTGAATAAGCTCTTCACAAAGCGAAATGGCTTGCGAGGTGGATGTGACACTACAGGCGATGTCATCCATGTATAATGCGGAAGATGCTACAGCTGCGGCAGCAGGAAAGTGGTCGCCTTCATCAGCTATCAACTTGCGGACAACACATAGCGCGTGATATGGACTGGACTTGAGTCCAAAGCAAACTCGGTTAAACTGGTATACGGATAATGGTTCACCGCTGTCAAAGCGATAGAAAATCCTTTGAAACCTACGGTCAGATTCACGAACGCCGATACTAAGAAACATCTGACGGCAGTCAGCTGACAGCGCGATTTTGAAAAGACGAAACTTTATTAAGATATTAAATAAGTCACCTTGCAAATTAGGGCCGGCATGCAAAATGTCGTTAATAGACTGACCGGACGTAGTTTTACAACTGGCATCTAGAACCACGCGAAGCTTAGTAGAAACTTTATCTTAGCGAACTACGCCGTGATGCGGGATGTAATACGCGGGAAGAGACTTATCCCCGCTACTGACAACGGGACTCAGAAAGCCTTTATCTAGGTAGTCGGGGATGACGTCATTGTAAGCGCCTCGTAATTTGAGCGAAGCGTCAAGTTTGCGTTCTAAACAATGAAAACGTCTCAGTGCGGCGGCGTAGGAGTCGCCTAACGAATACGGATCGCCACTAAAGGGCAGCGCCACTACATATCTGCCGGTGTCATCACGAACTGTGGTAGCGCAGAAGTGTTCCTCACATTCGAGTTCCTTTCGGATCTGTGAAGGCGGTGCGGAGACCTCCTCAAGCTCCCAGAATCGCTTGAGCAGAGTGTCAATATTTTTCTCTTGAAGAACGGCACAACAAGACAAGGCGTAATTAGAAACGTGTGACGTCGGTACCGCACCCATAATCACATACCCCAATACCGTCTCAATAGCGGGAGGAATGTTCGCTTGATTACTGTGCACGACATTTTGTAGGAATATGTGCGGTAGTACGGCGGCACCTAATAGAACGTCGATTTTACCCGGCCGCGCAAAATCAGAGTCCGCTAACGGTAACTTCGTCAAATGATTAAGTTGAGACACGTCTACGTGAGCGTTCGGTAACGCATCCGTAATGCGATCCACCACAAGGGAGGAAACTTCAAAGTTTATGTCTTCATTAAAACGCGAATATATTTTAAAGTCTACGGAACCCTTACAAGGCTTTTCCGAACCGCCGATACCTCTAATTATTAATCTTGTTTCTTTATAATTATCTCGTAATCCGATGCGATTATAAAAATCAACTGACATGAAATTACATTGTGATGCTGTATCCAACAAACAACTCACCAAGTGCGGCTCATTAGCACCATCGTAAACGATAACTTGCGCGGTCGCTAACAATACAGTCGTCGACGACATACGTTGCTGCTTATCATCGCGCCGAACGTGGCAAGCGCTTGCGTGACAATTGCGTGCACACGCAATGGACGTCGCACACAAAGCTACTTCGGATTGCGAAGCGGGCGGTGTGGTCGTAGTACCGGCGGCGGCGGCGCTCTGAGTAAGTTGCGTTGACTTAGCAGCCTGAACCGGTTTATGTGATTTATCATTTACTTTTCCATCGAAGTGTAATAGTGTATGATGACGTTGTTTACACGAACGACATTTAGCACTGCTTGAACAATTACTAGTTTTATGCTTTATACTTAGACAATTCACGCACGCTTTATTTTCTTTTATCTAATAGTGTATGATGACGTTGTTTACACGAACGACATTTAGCACTGCTTGAACAATTACTAGTTTTATGCTTTATACTTAGACAATTCACGGACACTTTATTATCTTTTACACATTTGAAACGGGCCGTTGGGCTTAAGTTATTGAACGCGGGATATTTGAAATAATGGTCGTGTTCTATATTTTCACACAAACATTTACTCGATTTATAACCGTTATTCGACTCTGAGCAAGCTACGTAAGATTGCGGATTCGGAGCGTGATTGGGTTTATTATTTCGCGCCTTATTCGGCCTTTGTTTAATGGTATCACATGTTGAACTGTGTGAATTAGGCTGCGTGCTGTGATATATTCTACATTGGTCTTGTATGAATGACGTGAAGCTATCTAATGTTGGTAATTTGTTATTTCGCTCAGTCATTTCATAGGCGCGGATCGTTTCCGTATCGAACTTATTCAGAGCTATTTGTAGTAGCATAAAATCAGAAAGATCGTCCAATTTTAAGTTTTTAAGTGCGCTAACTGCGGTTATGAAGTTATCAATGAACAGCTGGAAGTTGGAGGCCGACGCCGGACCGGTCAATCTAAGACTCAAAGCTTGGTCAAAGTATGTGGATGCGAGTACGCGGGTGTCTTGGTATCTGTCCACAAGCGACTGAAATATCAGCTGATAATTTCCAGCGCTGGGTGTAATTCCCGCAAATACTGACTGCGCTTTCGGTGACAGTTTGCCTATCAAATAGAATAACCTGTCCGCATCCATCAACGAGTCATTGTCGTGCACTGTTGACTTGAAGCTAGCGTAAAATAGCGGCCAGTTCCGTATATCGCCGTCGAAATACATTAACTCAATTGGAGGTAGTCGCGGAGACCGCGCCGGCGACGCCTGCGTGGGAGAATTACATCTACCTTCAAGCTGTGATTGTATACGCTTGATGATACAATATAAATCCTCGAAAGATGTATACGACTGGAAATTCGGCTTTGCCTCGGGATCTATAGCCAGCAACTTCGCGTTATAGGTGTCCAGCAAATGTTGGAAATCTGTCCTAATACTATCCACAGTTATGCAATAACTCAAAACGCTTCTTTATTTCCTTCGGAAGCGTTTGCTGTCTTTGAACGCTCGTATATTCCTAGAATACGCTCGAATAAAACATTGCGTTTTGCTTCCAGAATGGAAAGTTCCCGTTCTTTCGACATGTTTTAGCTAGTATAAGTATGTATGTACGAGTATCTACAACCTAACAAACTAATTATCTAAAGTTCCTACTATAATTTTTAAGTAGATATGATATGTTAATAATGTAAGGTAGACGCAAGCGATTATGCGTTGATATTCCTATTTAAGCGAAAACTTTTTATAATGTTGGGGGTATTACTAAAAGTTGTTTGAAATATGGAAGTTTCTAGACAACTATGATAGTTTTATTACGATTAGGTATGTATGTACGTAGGTAGCTACTTTGAGTATATTACCTGCGGGAGTAACCACGTAATGGGTATGTGATGGAATAGGGGGTCTAGCTATGTACTAATAACCTCCTGGGTAGGTACTTGTAGAAGATACCTACGCGTTATATGGGGAGAATATGGATTATGAATCCTTCTCTTGCGGGATAAGTTATGGTGACTCCAATTTCAATAGGACACATGTAAATCCGCTCGAAATGGACCAAAAATATGGTGGATAAATTCACCAATCTAAGAGACGATTTTTGAAATATTAATTTATTTTTAGAAATGGGGATTATTTATCAGTGGACTGTATAGAGGATTTCTGATTATCGTCTCGGGGAATCAAATGACCCGAACAAGCGACAATGGTTTAGGAGGAGATGGAAAATTGTTGCCCACCTACCTTGTTCTGGACCACGTGGCGGCTTCGATCGCGCGGCCGGTAGGATGAAGATGCCGGCGATTGATGGGAACACTGGTTGTGAGGGTCTTCTGGTGCACCAGGTCGCGGATGGCCCCGGGGCGCGATTTGTATCACGATTCCGGCGGAGAGCGGTTTGACCTGCAGGCTGGCGTATACGCAGCGCGGTCGTGTAGCGAACGGTTAGCTGTCTTGTCATGGAGTGTCGTCCTGATCCATTTTTGATAGGCGAGCGCAAAGAGGAGGGAAAGGGATGGACATATATCGTCGCCTGTTCCTATGATCTACGTCATACGAGAGAATCAGTTGATGAGTAGAAAAGCTACGAGATGGCGTCACCACAAATGTTGATTTGATTTTACAAATAATGCAGTTTCCAGTTTGTACAGGGATGGCAAGGTTAAAATTTTTATTTTTTTTATATGAGGAATGCAACTATCAGTTGTTCTTAGACTACACATTGATATTATGCATCTTTTCTGCATCCTGAATTAAGCTCCCTATTAGTTGACTGCCGCCAAAAAACAACACCGTATCTTAAAGTTGATGCGATCAGTCCATGATAGGCCTTTAGTAGTGTCTCAATATTCACTCTCTTCGATAACTGGAATAGTAGATATCCCGATCTGCTCAGACGCTTGGCAATTTCCTCTAAGTGAGGTTTCCATGTCAGTTTACTGTCTATAATTATACCTAAGAATTTTGCATTTGTAACTTCTTCTACTACATAGTTATAATAGGCAATATTAACTGGTGGATTCTTACGTCGCTGGTGGAAATGGATAACTTTTGTTTTATTTAAATTAATTACAAGATTATTTTTATCAAGCCAATTTATAATGTCACTCAGAATATTATTTATGTCATTTTCATAATTATTAGGATTAGTGTATTCCACAATAGCCGTGCTGTCACCTGCAAACAGTACCATTTTATGATGTATGGTTTTTGGGAGATCATTAATATATATCAAGAAAAGTGGTGGCCCTAGTACACTACCTTGAGGTACGCCATATTTTATGTGCCTTGGTTCTGATATATATTTAGTTTCCATTTTGCTAATAGGGCAAATTCTAGTGATTTCTGTGCACTGGATTCTATCACTCAGATATGATTCCAGGAGTTTGAGGATGTTTCCTCTAATGCCGTACGCATATAATTTTTGTAGTAATATCTTATGATCCACAAAATCAAATGCTTTTGTCATATCTGTCAGTATAGCGCACCCAGGATTACCTTTATCTACAGATGTCATTATACTGGATAGCAAATCATATAGAGCCATATTAATATTAGTATTTTTTTTAAACCCCTTCTGTTCATTGCAAAAAAGTTTGAATTTTTCAAAATATGAATAAATTGAATTATAAATAACTTTTTCAAAGACTTTTGAGAATACTGTTATTGTTGCAATGGGTCTATAATTTTGAACATTAGTTTTATCATTTTTCTTAAAAAGTGGTTTGATGATGACTCTCTTTAGGCTAGTTGGGAACACGCCATCAGAAATACAAAGATTAATTATCTGTGATAGTAGTGATGCTATGAGTTCCTTTACATATTTGAATACCTTCGTTGATGACCGTATGACATAATTCTATAAAAATAACTAAAATAGACTAGCCTAGCGGTATCAATATCAGTAAATTGACGGTTTTTCTAACAGCATATGCTGCTGAGCTCAGCCGTCCTGCAAGAGATGTTAAATGAGGACCCCATTGTAACCTTGAATCGAGCGTGATTCCCAAGAAAACCGTTTTATCGACAAATTCTAGTTTCTCTTGATTCAATATTATGTCACAATCACTACTTTTGACATTTGGTAGAGCAAATCTAATGCACTTAGTTTTTTTCCCATTTAGTACTAAATTATTGGCGGTAAACCAATTGTGGACCTGCAGTAGGGCGCTATTTACGTCGTCTAGATTAGTGGCACGTCTGTTTATCCCAAATATTAAAGAAGTATCGTCAGCAAACAACACCATATGCGGATGGTTGTTAAATAAATGGGGTAGGTCATTAATAAACACTAAAAAGAGGAAGGGACCCAATATCGAACCTTGTGGTACACCCATTTATACTTTTAAACCCATTGAGTTGACTCCATTGATTTGTACCTGCTGCTGTCTATCATTTAAATACGATTTTACTAAACTGAGCGCAAGTTTACCTAAACCGTAATGCTCAAGTTTCAAGATTAGGGTTTCGTGATTTACGCAATCAAATGCCTTCGAAAGGTCACAGAAGATTCCTATGGCATCTTGTGCCTCTTCCCACGCAGTAAATATGTGTTTTAATAAAGTGACACCGGCCAGTTGTACAATGTCCTTTGGTGAAACCATACTGTTGCTCGTGTAATATTTTATTGGTGTTAAAATGGTTAAGCATTTGATTGAGCATTATCTTTTCAAACACCTTGCTGAAAACCGGCAACACGGATACGGGCCTATAGTTATTGGTGTCCTTACTGTCCCCGGATTTAAAAAGCGGTATTACCTTACTGAATTTCATTATATCCGGGAAAACCTCCACGCACAAATTAAATATTGAGGCTAATAACGGGGCTACAGTCTCAATAATGTTTATTAATGACCTACCCCATTTATTTAACAACCATCCGCATATGGTGTTGTTTGCTGACGATACTTCTTTAATATTTGGGATAAACAGACGTGCCACTAATCTTGACGACGTAAATAGCGCCCTACTGCAGGTCCACAATTGGTTTACCGCCAATAATTTAGTACTAAATGGGAAAAAAACTAAGTGCATTAGATTTGCTCTACCAAATGTCAAAAGTAGTGATTGTGACATAATATTGAATCAAGAGAAACTAGAATTTGTCGATAAAATGGTTTTCTTGGGAATCACGCTCGATTCAAGGTTACAATGGGGTCCTCATTTAACATCTCTTGCAGGACGGCTGAGCTCAGCAGCATATGCTGTTAGAAAAATCCGTCTATTTACTGATATTGATACCGCGAGGCTAGTCTATTTTAGTTATTTTTATAGTATTATGTCATACGGTATTTTACTATGGGGACGGGCTGCAGACATCGAGTCTATATTTATTCTGCAGAAGAGAGCCATCAGAGCCATTTATGAATTACGTAGACGCGATTCTCTAAGAGAACTGTTTAAGGAAATTAATATCATAACAGTACCTTATCAATACATCTATGAAAACATCATGTACGTTATGAAAAATCGGCATTTTTTTAGTAGAAGAGGTGACAGACACCACTATAACACTAGAAATAGGGACCAACTAGTTCAGCCAGGTTTCAGGCTTGCTAAAGTAGATTCATGTTTCATGGGGTACTGTTTGAAATGTTACAATAAAATACCTCCCCACATTCTTCAACTGAACGAGACGAAATTTAAATCTTGTATAAAACGCACACTATGTAGGCAAGCATATTATAAGTTGGGGGATTACATTGATGATAAAAATGCTTGGCTAAATGCTGGTCCTGCTCCACAACCATAGGGGCAAACTAATTGATTGTACTGGTCGGGCATTATTTGAGTCTATCGACACGCAAAGAAGAAGAAGAAGAATTGATTCCCATGTTGATGTATTGTGGAAGCTGCAGAAGATTGTAAAAATATACCTACTTGCATTGTGTAGATTCCAGTTCTTAGTATTATATAATTGCATAGCACATGTGTGAGTATTTTTTATTGTTCAGCCACCATTTACATTTATTTATCTTTCATTGACTTGAATATGCCTTGGTGGCTGAGAGAATGTCATGCTCACTCAAATGTCTCGCTGATGGTGGCGGGTGTGTCGGGTCATTTAATTCCCTTCAATATGGTTGAGTTGAATGGCGCCGATGCGCGCGTCATGTTCGTGAGCGGGCGCTGTCAATTGGGACTGGTCATCTCTTGGCTGCCAGGGTTCATTTTAATTCGTTTGTTGTTAAATTGTTGTCTTTTTCTACTCTGGACGCTCTTAATGTGCACGTCTTTCTACATCGTTCTCACATATATGTATAATCTCAAAATTAATGATGTAACCAAGATTTTGTAACAATATTTTAATTCAAAAAGAGTGTCCATGGAGTTTCTTGCCCGTTCTTCTCCATAGAGATCTACGCTAGGGAATGGGCAACTACAGTACTTTCTCAAGTTATTATGCCTTGTGACTGTAGCTTTGTTTTTTATTTGTAATTTTGACATTCAAAAGTGCCGTAATGGTCTAATTGAAATAAATGCTTTGAGTTTGAGTTTGAGTTTGAATTAGAGAGAAAAATAGCCTAAATTAAGTTTAAGCTTAGTTTAGTTTAAGTTTAGTGTTTAAGTTTAGTTTGTGCACAACAGAATCGACACCAATGTCTATTTTCTTGAAAGTAGAAGGTCGTAAGTCAAACTAAACGTTATGCTATATTGCTTTGTGAGATTGTCTATGGACTTTTGGTCGACACTGTATGTGTTGTTGTATTCTAACTTGTTTGAAGAGGTTTGTAAGGATTGGTAATATTGCTTCATCGATTGCTTTAATAATATCGTTTGTAATTTGGTCTTCGCCTGGACTCCTGTTCGTCTTCATTTTATTTATGGCACTTCTAACTTTTGACTGTATAAAGGGTGGCATGGAGTCTTTCTCATACGCCAAATCAAGGGGTTCGGGGACAATTTTTGTATTCTTTTTGTGTTCTTCTTTTTGTATTTTTGGTGTCTCTAAAATTCTGTGTTAATGAACATATTTATGTCTGGCTACATTTCGGGGATTACAAGCGTAATGTTATGTTAAGAACTATAATCGATTTTCCGCTCGCCTGGGCCAATAATGGCAAACCGAACTTGTGTGTAGTAGGGCTAGGTTAGTTTACGCTCCGAAGGTCACTGTTTTTATTTTTAGTAGGTAATTGTTGTATTGTACGTCAATCAGACTGTCACGGAAAACTTGTTTTGTTAAAGATATTTTGGACAAGTTATTATACCTACCTTTTCTTTTAAAAATAAATTGTTCACAATTCCACTGAAGGAAACATACGTACATAATTGTTCTTGTCATAATATACTTAATTAGACACATACCCTCCCTCACCTCTTCGCCGAAGTACCTACTTTTGTAGGTAAAGTTACAGGTTTTATTTGAGTAGATCGTAAAATGCTTAGGTGGAGATTACGAACTGTCCCACGGCGTCGTACTATCGGGATAAAAAGTGTTAATCCAGGTTATATACTATCTATGCGCTAAATTTAATACAAATCCGTTCAGTAGTTTTTGGACATTCTGCGCCTAAACGGTCTGTTTGTATTCTGCAGGTGTCTAGTTCACAAATGTCAAATATGATTGAAGATTGATTGTAAGACGCCAATTGCAAAACCTATAACATCTTCCGATAGGGTGATTAATTTTGCGCCACCTTAGTAGTGAGATAATTATAGTGGGATTCAGAGATAAGCAATTACTTCTAGGCGTTGACTGCTAAACTAGTGAAACAGGAATGCAGCATGATATTCTCATCACTTGTGGTTCTGGGATCGCTCTTCAAACGTGAATCTGTTTGGTTTTTCTAGCACTAGACAATATGTAGGCACATATTTGTTCCATAAGAAAGCTGTAGGTGCTTTATGTGCATAATTTTGCGCAAATGTTACACTACACCGATTATCGATAAACCATTGCCTACGAATACTAGCCTAGCCACTAGCTACGGCCTTGAATATTGAGGTTAGGTCAATATTAAAAAAAAAACTGGGAACCAGTTTCTGAGATGAAAATTATTATTTTAAACATTGTTTTAAGCTTTCACGGTTCATACCTATACTTAAATAAAAATAAATATCGTTGAACATTAACACACAGCGCCATCTAGTGCCACACTAAGCAACGAGGCTTGTGTCGTGGACACCAGATAGTTGATATACTACATAAATACTTTTTGTTTGTAAATACATACTTATTATACATATAAACATCCATGACTCGGAAACAAATGTCCATGCTCATCACACTAACATTTGCTCCAACCGGGACTCGAACCTGGGACCCTAAGAACGTAAGGCAGCCTCACTACCGCTTCGCCATTTGGGTCGTCACTACTTAAAAAGTCACTTACGGGATATCTTCCGTGATTATTGTTTAACATTATTCACGGAAAATATCCCGTAAGTGACATTTTAAGTATGATAATTTTATAATTGGTACAGGTTATTAGAGGGCCTTTCTAATAACTACAGTTAGTGGGAATTAACTATTTACCTGGACTTCAAAATGCCTAATGTACGAGTTCCGTTCATTAGCCACTTGTCCTCAATATAGCGTATGATTTATGTGATTTTAGCAGCACTTGTTCAATACTATTTATTTAATAAGTCATACTTAACAGTAAGAACGGTACCACAATTTGGTCAAACTTAGGTTAGTAGGAACTGAAAATACCTAATACATAGACCTGTGGTGCATGGCCATGCTCAGAATTAACACAGCTATTTCGTTTTTCCAATAAATTGTTCAAAACAATCACCAACAGTCAATCTTATGTAATAAAACTATAAAACATGCTTTTGAGTGACGTAATGATATGCAAAATATGTGTTTTAAATTCCGCAAAAAAGATCCAGGCCTGGTGGAATTAAAACTACATACACTCTTTTGCAAAAAAAACGGGCACCTAATGAAATTTACGTTATAAAGTCGATTTGAGTTAATTAAATGAAATTTAATTGTTTGCCGTAGTCTGTATACTTGTAATCGTGTAAATTAATACGCGTGAAGTGAATTCTGGCAATTTTTTTTTAAATTTTTGATGAATTCTTTAAAACCGATGTACACGGCCAAACAGTAAGAAGTGGTCGGCAATAAAGACAAATTTTTTTTTTAACTTTTTTTAATTAAATAAAGTTACAAATGTAAAAACCTAATAAAGAGTATGACCTCCTCTTGCCAAAATTTCAGCTTGAATCCTTCTGGGCATGCTTGCCACGATGTTTTTAATAACGTTTTAAGAAATACGTTCCCACTCTTCTGCAATGACTCTTTTTAGCTCCCTGATGTTTTGTGGAGCAGGTTGCACTGATCTTACCCGTCTCTTTAGAACATCCCAGACATGCTCAATTGGATTGAGGTCAGGACTTCGAGCTGGCCAATCTAAACAACGGATCCCAACTTCTTACATGTACGCTTCCACGTCGCCAGAACGGTGCGGGCGAGAATTGTCGTCTATAAAAATGGAATCTTCCCCAAGTGCAGTCAATGCGTGTTGTGCATATGGAATTAGGACTCCCATTATGT